>OY730198.1:73231373-74616373 GCA_963422505.1 Pseudognaphalium luteoalbum
GTTATGGTAAACTAAATTAAGTATCATTTCAAGTAGATTGCACTTTTGAAAACATATTTTTATCCAATCTAAGATGTATTTATTAAATATGTGCTTCCGGTTTATGTTAAAAAAATGATCCCGTAATTTGATGGGTGTTATAAATTGGTATCAGAGCTTTGGGTTTTGGTGAATTGAGCATGTGTTAAGTGTTCAATCCCAAACCTATTTGTGTTAGTCAAACATTCTAGGGTGTGGGATTTAGCTATGATAGGAGAATTAGTTAGTATGTAGGTACTAACAATTAACGAGTTGTGAGATGTTGTGTTGTTGCATATATGACAGATAATGAACATCCGACCGATACTCCCAACAACGTCTCTAGAGTGGGAGTTACTCCTCCAAAAAATCCTATTGATAGACGAGGTCAGTATGGTACTTCTTTTTCAGCGGGTGATTTAGATCGAGATGACTATGTATTACAGTTAGAGGAGGAAGTAATAAAATTTAGAGGTTTACAACAACAATCCTTGCTTGATCAACAAGCCCGATCATCACAACAACAACAACAACCTAAGTTATGTTCCTTTAAAACTTTCAAATCTAGTGGACCATCCGAATATTGTTGTAGCTCCAATCCTTCGGTCACACTCGATTGGTTAAGGGATGTGGAAAGAAAATTTTAGGTTTGTCAGTGTGAGGATGAGATCAAAGTTCCATATGTGGTTCAACTTCTGAAAGGTCCAGCTATGGGTTGGTGGGATTCTATTACATCACATTTAACACCACATCAAAAGGAATCTATTAGATGTCCCGATTTCTACAATGAGGTTTGTAAGAAATACTGTTCAGATTTTGATATGACTCGTATTCGTCGTAAGTTTATGGATATGCATTTGACGGATAATATGACCATGGATGAGCTTATTTCTCAGTTTTCTGAAAAGTTAAGGTTTGTGCAACAATGGGTTCCAGATGAAAGAAATAAGATTGATCATTTTGTTGGGATGTTGCCACATATCTATCGGACAACTGTGAGATTAGTGGGTTCTCTTACCTAAGCTTTTGAATTAGCCCGTTCTGTGGATTGTGATATTCGAGCTCTTGATTTGGAAAACAAAGATAAATCTTCTTCTAAATTTAATGGTGATTCCTCGGCGAATCAAGGGAAAAAGAAATGGTATGGATCTCCTCAAAGCAAGAAACAAAGTGGTGGTATTGTGGACAAAGCGAACTGGTGCCATACTTGTATATAAGGCTAAACATACCGGGCCACGTACTCCACAAATGGCTAGATGTGTCAAGTGTGGTCAGTTTGGGTATGATGTCAAAGATTGTACTTTCCCTAAGCATGTGTGCTAGAATTACCACAAGGAAGGTCACCAATCGGGTCAATGTACTGAGGCAAGTAAACAAAGAACGGGTATGGTCGGAGGGTCTTCATCTTCTGGCCAGAAAAGAAAGAATCCACCATTAGCCACTGGTAGAGCTTTTCAAATGACAGCTGATGAAGCGATCAAAATAGAGGATGTCATAACTGGTACTTTTCTTATTAATTCTGTACCAGCAAGTGTTCTATTTGATTCAGGAGCCAATTGTTCTTTTATATCCATGCTTTTCTGTGATAGACTGAAATTGACTCCCACATGTATTACTAATCCTATTGAGGTTGAGGTAGCTGATGGTAAAATGGTTCCAGTTACCACATCGGTGACTGGAGCCAGCATATTGATTGAGGGTTATAGCTTCCTGGTTTCTTTTCTATTAATGTCTATTCCAGGTTTTGATACGGTTTTAGGCATGGATTGGTTAAATAAAAATAAAGCCAATATAGGATGTCATAAGAAGTTGGTAAGAATTTCAATCTCGGATGAGTTATATGTTGTGGCTCGAGGAGAATGGGAGAAGGGTAGTATTCCTTTAATTTCAATGATGAAAGCTAGAAAATCTTTAGCTAAAGGGTGTGAATCGTATTTGACTTATGTTATTGATGATAAGTTAGAAAAGAAAATTGTTTCTGATATTCGGATAGTTTCTGAATACTCGGATGTCTTTCCCGATAAATTGCCTCGCTTACCTCCCATTAGAGAAGTAGAATATAAAATTGATTTGATTCCCGGTTCGACTCCTGTAGCTAAGGCTCCATATAGATTAGCTCCCTCAGAAATTCGTGAAATGATGAGTCAAATTCAAGAGTTGCTAGTTAAGGGTTTTGTTAGGCCCATTTCTTCACCATGGGGTGCACTGGTGTTATTTGTTAAGAAGAAAGATGGCACCTTTCGTATGTGTATTGACTATAGAGAGTTGAATAAAAGAACCGTTAAGAATAAGTACCCTTTGCCCCGAATAGATGAGTTTTTTGATCAATTACAAGGGTCTTCTTATTTCTCTAAGATAGATTTGAGGTCGGGTTATCATCAAATACGAGTTTGTGAGGAGGATGTTCCTAAGACATCTTTTCTCACTAGATATGGTCATTATGAGTTTCCTGTTATGCCATTCGGGTTGACTAATGCTCCGGAATTTTTCATGAATTTGATGAATAGAGTTTGTCGATCTTTTCTTGATAAGTTTGTTATTGTATTCATTGATGATATCTTGGTCTATTTTAAGTCTGAATCCGATCATGAGATACACTTGTGTATGGTTCTTGACACTTTGAGAAAGGAGCAATTGTATGCTAAGTTTTCCAAATGCGATTTTTGGTTACGTGAGATACAGTTTTTAGGGCACAATATCTGTGAGGATGGGGTTAAAGTGGATCCATCAAAAATTGAGGCCGTTATGAATTGGAAAGCTCTTAAGTCTCCGTCTGAGATTAAGAGTTTTCTGGAATTAGCTGGCTACTACCGTAAGTTCATTAAGGATTTTTCTAAGATCGCGGGTCATTTGACAAAATTAACCCGAAAGGATGTGAAATTTCAGTGGACTGAGCTGCAAGAATCAGCTTTTCAGACTTTGAAGCAGTTATTGTGTCAGGCTCCGGTTTTAGCATTACCCGACGGGTATGATGATTTTATTATGTATTGTGATGCTTCTTCTGCGGGCTTAGGTTATGTTTTGATGCAACGAGACTGTGTTATTACCTATGTTTCACGTCAATTGAAACCTCATGAAATAAATTATCCTACCCATGACCTAGAACTTGCGGTTGTGGTTTTTCGCCTTGAAAATTTGGAGGCATTATCTTTATGGCACGAAATGTGTTATTTGTACGGATCACAAAAGTCTTCAATATATGTTCTCTCAGAAAGAGTTCAATATGCGACAAAGGCGATGGTTGGAATTGATTAAGGATTACGACTGTGAAATTCGTTACCACCCCGGTAAGGCCAATGTTGTGGCGGATGCGTTAAGTCGAAAAGGAAAATCAGAAAAGGTGTGTTTCATGAGATTAGAGGTTTCATCAGATTTGATTGAACAGTTAAAATCAGCACAAATGGAAGCATTGATGGATGATAACTTGAAATCCGAGATTATGCTTAAAAGAAAAGATTTATTGGTTGATGACTCACGTGGATTAAAGACCTTTCAATCTCGAGTCTGGGTTCCTTTGCTTGGTGGTCTTCGAGATGTAATCTTGTTGAAGTCACACAAATCTAGATTGTCGATCCATCCCGGGAGTACCAAAATGTACCACGATTTAAAACATTTGTATTGGTGGCCTACTTTGAAATTGGATGTAGCTCGAATTGTGGAATCTTGCCACATTTGCTCGCAAGTAAAAGCCGAACATCAAAAACCATATGGAGCTTTGAATAAACTTGAGATTCCCGAGTGGAAATGGGAGCATATAACCATGGATTTTGTGACCAAATTACCTCGAACAGTTAAGGGTAACGATATGATTTGGGTATTTGTCGATAGATTGACCAAGACTGCTCACTTTCTTGCCACTAGTGAGACGACTTCTTTGGGTAAATTAGCGCTGCTGTACATTAATCAGGTTATATCTGGGAATGGGATTCCGTTGTCTATCGTTTCTGACAAAGATTCTCGGTTTGTATCGGGGTTTTGGCAGAGTTTGCAAAGGGAATTGGGTACTAGAGTCAATTTGAGTACTGCTTATCATCCTCAGATTGATGGTCAGTCTGAGCGGACTATTCAGACTCTAGAGGACATGTTAAGGGCTTGTGTGTTGGAATTTGGTGGGTCTTGTGATTCTCACTTGTCGTTGGTTGAGTTCGCCTATAATAATTCTTATCACTCTAGTATAGGCATGCCACCCTATGAGATGTTGTATGGTCGTCGATGTTAAAACACCCACTTGTTGGTTAGAGGCGGGTGAGAAGCAATTTGCGGGTCCAGACATAGTATAAATTATAGCCGATAAGGTAGCTATAGCCCGTGATAGGTTAAAAGTTGCCCGTGATAGATAGAAACAATATGTTGATCCGCGTCGTCGACCCATTTCGTTTGTAGAGGGTGAATTGGTTTACTTGAAAGTTTCACCTTGGAAGGGTGTTATTCGGTTTGTTAAACGTGGTAAACTTGCCCTAGATACATTGGCCCATTTAGAATTCGGCAAGTAGTTAATGATCGATCGGTATCTCTAGATCTTCCTCCTGAATTAGCGGGTATTCATGATACATTCAATGTGTGCTACTTAAGGAAATGTAATGTGGAGGACTAATCCCAAGTTCTTCCATTGCAAGACTTACGTGTTGACCAAAGTCAGAGACTTGTAGAGGAACCCATAGAGCTTTTGGATAGAAAAGTGACTAAACTTCGAAAGAAAGAAATCCCTATGGTTTTGGTTAAGTGGAGACATAGTTTGGGTGCTAACCTTACGTGGGAAACGGAGGAAAGCATGAGGTCTTGGTACCCTAGTTTGTTTGTGCAAGGTGAGATTTCGGGGACGAAATCTCCTTAAGGAGGGAAGATTTAGAACATCCTCATTTTGGGCCTAGGAGAAATACGCTAATTTCCTTATTTTACTTGATTATTTAATTGTATTTAGAAATAATTGATATTAATTGGATAATTGAAATAAGTAGATCAATCGGTTAAATAACTAATTATGATTAAAAAATTATTACTTGTTTTAAATTATTAAAGTTATCGGTAAAATAAAATATTTAGTCTCACAAAATGGTTTTAGGTTCCAGACAATAGATTTAGAACGGGTATAGTAATACATCACTATATTGGGGTCGGGTTAGTTAGGCCGACCTAACTTTCTTGTTTTTCTCAGACTCCTTTGTCTCTCAATAACACACACACACAATTGAAGAAAAATCATATAAACAAGAATTAAACAAAAGAAGAGGTTGTGATTTTGTGTTTACAATTGATTTCATCATCATCTTGTTCATTTTAATTCCCCATTTCTAATTGTAAGTTTCATTTCTTGAATCTATGAACTACTTGATTTAAATTAAGTAAGGTTATTGATGCATGTATGGAAATTTATGCTTATATGATTGTGAATACTGAAATTACTTAAATCATCATCATCATCATCATCTTACTTATCTTGAAATTAAGTGTCTAATTGTTCATGAACCAAATGTGATTTGGGTAGGAAATTGCATGTGTAAGGAATTGTGTATAGATTGAAATGAAATGAATGTATTGATGATACTTGATGTTATATGATGAATATAGAGTTATTAGATGTGTTAAAAAAAAGTTGTAAACTGAGTTGATAATGTTTAGATGATGAAAAGTGAGTTTGAGTTCGTGCAAGGTCGTGCAGGTTTAGGTGTTGCAGCTGTAAAACCCTAAAACGCGATCCTGGCATTGTGTCCGGATCGCATTCCTTAGTGTAAATTTGTATCAGTCGCCTTTTGTTCTTGGGAACGCGATCCATCTCCTTCACCCGGATCGCATTGGTAACTGTTAAATAATGACCAAATGAAATCCTTCATGGGAACGCGATCCAGCTCTCATGTCCGGGTCACGTTTGCAAGTGAAAATCGGTAACAGAATGTTTTGTGTTGTGTAACGCGATCCCACCACCCCTAACCCGGATCACGTTTGATAGTTATAATTTGACAAATTTGATAACTTGTGACTTGCGTACTTGTATTATTTAAGTAGTATTGAATGTATATGATGTGCAATTATATGACGCTATATATTTGAATAGTATACAATGAATCATAGCATGAGAATCTAACTCGGGTTTTGATTGTGTTCTCAAATAAACTGAAAACTCAATAAAATAAGACATTTGAGTGGAGTCAGTGATCGTCAAGGGTGAGTGGATCTTTGACTATCAGTCTAAGTTAGTTGTAATAACTTGGTTACAACGGGTAAACCTGGTTTTATTGTATATGATATACATATATTGTTTATGTTAGCATATTGCCATGATGATTATGTATAGTGTGCTTATTGAGAGGTCAACGTGGATTGGGTAGGGATACTATTACTTGGACAACATAAGTGCTTTGTACATGTGTTGTTTATTGAACTTGTGTTGTATTAAGTAATAGTTCCCAACCATCGGTTAAACCACTGTATTGGCCTTCAGTTGGTTACAAGTGTTACTTGGGGGCCACCGCGACTTGAGGGTACCTCAAGGACCACCGATCCTCTTTGAAGTTATTTGTTTATGATGCTTTGCTGTAAACATTTGTTAACCTGAGTTAGGTTGATTGTAACGATCTATTCACTTAGCTTTATGCTAATCCCTCCTCACTACTTCTTGCAAGTTAATCTTTTGAATGTGGGTAGTAAGAAGTTGGTTGGATGGAATGTTTGGCAGCTCACTCTGAGTGGATAAACTATATTAATGATATAATACTATGTTTTGAGAATTTGTATAATACTTAAGCTTATGGTTTGTAATTGTTATGGTAAACTAAACTAAGTATCATTTCAAGTAGATTGCACTTTTGAAAACATATTTTTATGCAATCTAAGATGTATTTATTAAATATGCGCTTACGGTTTATGTAAAAAAAATCCTGTAATTTGAAGTGTGTTATAATATGGCACTGACGTGGCTCCGTCAGTTTCAGTCAGTTTGCTTTAGGGATGGGAGGAGTCTCATAACCTCTTCAAAAACTAATGTTAACAAAACAAACAAAATTAACTTCATCCTATTAAAAACTGTTTGAACTTACTAAAATAAACATTAATGAGTTCATAACCTTATGTTAAGAAATGATAAAAAGAAAAGGTTCACCTCAGCAAACTGATGTGAACTCGGGGGGAAAAAAAACTTCCCCTAAGCAAAAGTGATGTGATCATGTGAACCCACCAAAATAAAAATTCAAAATATTTACAAAGTTGTCACTTTCAAAATCAGGTATTTTAATTTAAAAAAAAAAGAACAAAAATAGATGACTAGAATGTGTTCTCATCAATTTCCTCTCACCTTCTTTATACAAGAAACAATACATATACAATACCCATTTCTTCAACTTTAGTCTAAAATACAAAATTAAAGCATGAAATTCAACGATTGATCAATCAAAAATATTATAAATTTTTCAATTCATCAAACGCATTCATTCATATTTTCAATTTGTCGGAGTTTGAAATCATCAAAAATTATGAATTTTGGGTATAACTTTTGGACTTTTGTAGAAATTTTGTTTTGCCAATAAAAACATTAAAATTAAACGAATTTTATCATACAAAACTTATAAACGCGTAATTAATCGTATTGTGGTTGTCATTAACCATCGAATTTGCAAAAATAAAAATATCAAGAACGTTAACATGAATTTGCAATGCATGCTAATCAAAATTACAATTGAGATTCTTAAATATTCATTTATGTTGAATATTAACTTATATATGTTATTATAAACTGCGTGATAACATGACATTCATCAATGTATATTAATATATAGTATATATGAGTTAACATTCATCATAAATAAATGTTATAACTGTACGAGTTGATATGCATTATAAAATGAATGCTATAATATTCATCAAACGATATAAGTTAATATTCATTATAAAATGTTAAAGATTCAATGAGATGTTAACATGCATTTATGATGAATATGTGTTATTATAAAGTGATAACATATATAAGTTAATATTCATCATAATGAATGTTTAAGTTGTAATTTTGATTAACATGCAATTTAAATGAGTGTTAACGTTGCGGAAATTTAAATTTTGAGAATTTTTATGTTCAAAACGTAAAATTAGTACAAGTTTGTTTGATAATTGATGTATATAATCAAATTGTTTGTAATCTAGTTTATATATATCTTAATTTTGTACTCAATTGAATGAATTTGAGGTTTTTAAGGATTTCTATGTTTTTTTTTCTTCATGAAATCTATTTTAAACTTACTTTTTGATTTAATCTAATAATTGTTCATCAATATTGCTCAACGAGTTGTGTATGAGTGTTTTCCAATATATTTTTGCAAGTTTCAAGCTTTACTTTGATGAATTTAAGATGAAAATAACGTTTATTTATTTTTTTCTGTTTCCTCGTTGCAATATATCAACATGCTTTTCAAATGAATGTTAACGTTGTTGAAGATTTTTTTTTGGGTTATTTACAAGTTTGCCACCACGTTGAATTTTTTAGTCATTCCCTCACTTTTTTACTTCCCTCTAGATCTCTCCATATATATATATATATATATATATATGGGATCCTGTAAAAATAAGGAGATAAAAAAAACAGTGAAATAAATCTCCACCCTCCATCTAATCTAACTTACATATATATATATATATATATATATATATATATATATATATATATATATATATAAAAGGGGTGGAGATAAAAAAAACGGTGAAAACACTTTTTCCTTCATAAATTTTTTAAGGTGTGAACCTTTTTTTTTTTAAGTAAACCAAAAAAATTAAGGTTCACACAAAAAAATATTTTTTGTAAAAAAAATAAAATAAAGTCAAATTCGAAAATCAAAACAAAAAAATTAAGGTTCACAATTAAAAAACTTAAAAACTTTCTGTGAACCCAAAACAAAAAAATAAGATTCACAATTGAAAAAGATAAAAACTTGTTGTGAATCTAAAAAAAATTAAGGTTCGTAGTTGAAAAAAAAATGTTCACAATTAAAAAGGTTAAAAACTTTTAACCAAAGAAAATTAAGGTTCACAATTAAAAAAGTAAAAAACTTTCCGTGAACCGAAAAAATTAAGGTTCACAAATGAAAAAGTAAAAAAAATTCTGTGAACTCAAAAAAAAATTAAGGTTCACAGTTGAAAAAAAAAAAAAGGTTTACAACTGAAAATTTTTAAAACTTCCCGTGAACCTAAAAAAAATTAAGGTTCACAGCTGAAAAAAAAGAGTTTACAATTGAAAAAGTTAAAACTTTCTGTGAACTCAACAAAAAATTAAGATTCATAGTTGAAAAAGTTAAAAAAGTTAAAAACTTTTCGTGAACCCAAAAAAAAAAAATTAAAGTTCACAATAAAAAAATTTTAAAAATTTTCGTGAAAAAATTAAAAAAAAAATTATGTGAAAAAAAATAAGGTTCACAATTGAAAATGTTAAAAACTTTGTGTGAAGCAAAAAAAAATTAAGGTTCATCACGAAAATTTTATGTGTAACAAAAAAATATAAGAGTTCACAAAAAAAAAACATATGTGAAGCAAAAAAAAAATGAAAGTTCACAACTTAAAAAAATTGTGAATCAAAAAGTGTTCTCACCATTTTTTTTATCCCCACCCCTTATATTATATATATATGTGTGTGTGTGTGTGTGTGTGTGTGTGTGTTAGATTAGATGGAGGGTGGAGATGTGTTTTCACTGGGCTTTTTTTATCTCCTTATTTTCACCAGAACCTATCCCTATATAGGAATATATATAGGGGAAGGATCAAGAGGGAAACTTCAAATTTGAGGGAAGGATGGAAGCAAACCTCAGCAACCCATTTCTTCCCCAGTCCCCACCTTTTTCATACAAGAAGCAAAGCATAAACAAAACTCATTTCATCCATTTTTGTCTAAAACCCAAAATTAAAGCATGTATTTGTCATACCCCCAATTTCATGATTTGCGGAAGCGATCATTTGAGTGCGACTAATCAATAATCAAAGCTCAAAGATACAAGCAAACGACTCTACATGAGACGTTTATACATAAATACAAACATAGTTACATAGTTTAGGTCATAAGTTTACAACATTAATGAGTTCGCATAATGATCCTGAAGATTTTAATACATAACCGATTAACAAAAGATAATGCTGGAAAATCTTCATAAGTATATAGATGCATGTGACTCGTACTAACTAGCATATCCTACGGGCCACCCTACTCTAGTTGATCAACTAGGAATACTACACTAAAAGGGTCAGCTAAAAAGCTTGTGAATCTCACAGGTTTAAAGTAAAACATGATGTGATACACAAGATTATCCGATGATTATTAACCGAGTATATAACCAATTAAGGTTTCCGATTTAAAACATGTCTTAACCTGAAATGATCCGACAATCCATGATCCAATATGTCAGGGTTCAATATTTATCCATTATCCGAACATGACTTACACCGATATGGCATAAGTTAATCCGACATAGCATGAGTCCACGGTTCGAAGGCTAACCCGGTGATTGCCTCCCGGAGATGTGTCATCCGAAACACCTTTCTGACAAATACTAAATTAAATATCCGAAATAAGTAACCGATACAAATAATCAATTAATATTTAAATTGACAATCATATTAACTAACTGAATACTTGTGATCACGAAAACATTTAAGTATTGTATCTCCTCCCGAGTTTAAAACAATAATGCAATAAAATGGGGTTGTGAAACTCACCTGTGTGAGCTAGCGATCCTATAGTATACTTATTGTCCGAACCGTAATCTCCTAGTGTCCCAAGCACACGAGATTATGATTAAGTAAATGGATGTTTAAATATATCATCCATACTAGTGTTCATCGAATAGATTATGTCCAAAGTATACAATTAGTGTTTACATTTGAAGTTTGTAAAATGGGTAGGGCCCGTTGGTAATGTTTGATAATAATAAATTTTGAAAATATTATTATTATATTTGTCTCATTGTACTTTTATAAAGTATGAAATAATGTACGGGGGTCTGGGGGTAGCGCCCCTGGTAGCGGGGTCCAAGGGGTGGCAACCCCTGGCGGGGTCCAAGGAGCAGAGCCCCTGGCTGGGGTCGACCCTTTGAAATTAGAATTCAGAGTAAAATTAGGTGGCAAAATCTTAGTTCCGACACTTAATAAAAATTGTGTTTGAAGTTAACACGCGATTGGGTGAGGCTTGCATACCCGTTCGGGTGAGGATGCATACCCGTTCGGGTGAAGGTTGCATAACCGTTCGGGTGAAGGTACATATATGTTCGGGTGAAGGTTGCTTATGCGATCAGGTGAGTATATATAGCCAATCGGTTGAGGGTGCATATCCGATCGGCTAGGGGATTATACCCGATCGGCTGAGGGCTTGACCAGGGTCTGTTCGCACAGGTTTAAGTGTAATCGGTTTCTAGCTCGAATTTTTGGAAATAATCAATTGATACAACACTAATACATGATATATTAAGCTTCCTAAACATGAAACTTTAAGAGAAAAGTGAAGAATTGCTCACGGAAGAAGTGAAGACGAGAGTGATGGTGATCATACCGTGAAGATGATGATGATGGTGCCGTGAAGATGATGATGATGTTGTTGATGTTACTTGCGTCCCCCTTCAAGATATGATGATGGTGATACCCGAAAACGATGATGATGGTGGTTGTGGTGTGGTTAAACCGAGAGAGATATGAGAGGGAGATGGATGATGAAGATGAAAATGAAATGAAAGGGTGTGTTTGGGTTTGGTTAAGTCACGGGGCAAGATCCACAAATTGTGGATCTTGGCCGGCTCCAATAATGGGGTGTGTACGGGTTGGTTCCAATTCGCAGTATAAAATGTCTGTGTTCGTGTACCCGATCGTAAAATAATTTAATAATTTTAAATGATAAAATTTGTAACGCGTATTCGAATATGGTTTCGACGTGCGGAGTACGTTTTAAATAAAACAAAAGATGTTTTATTATTAACCGAATAAATAATGTTTATTTTTAATAATAATACATTATTCAGAAACGTTTGTCACCAACGTCCGTATATACATTCGGGTTCTCTCAGATTGATTTATATGTGATTATTAAATAATCATTTTGTGTTATATATATAATATTTGAATACTTTCGTATTAATGCGTACTAAGTACGAGTATTTGAGGTTTAAATTTGCCACTAAAAAATTTTACCGGGTGTCACAGTATTTCATTGAATAATCAATCAAAAACATTATAAAATTTTGAATTTATCAAACACATTCATATAGATCATCAATGTCTCATTATACATATTCATCAAAATATTACATTTTGGATGTAACTTTTGAGTTTTTGTGAAATTTTTGATTTTTCAATGAAAATAACAAAATTAAACGAATTTCATCATACAAAAGTTATAAAAGAGGAATTAAGTGAATTATAGTCGCCATTCATCATCGAATTCTAAGAATTTTAATTTTCAGAAGGTTAACATGCATTTGGGAAGCATTTAATTAAAATTATAGTTATTTTCAAAACTTTTGTACTGAATATGCTTTTGCACTACATGTTATTTGCTAACATGCTTTTTGGATTCAATATTTTCAATTAACATGCTTTTGAATGTTAGTTGTTAAGATGATTTTCTACTGTATATTTATAGCTAACATGCTTTTGAACTTAATTTAAGTTGTTAACATGTTTTTTTTTTTGGTACTAAATGTTAGTTGTTAACATGGTTTTGTACTTAATTTTTTTTGTTAACATGCTTTTGTACTGAATTAAAGCTATTAATATGCTTTTTGTAGTAATTAGTGTTTGCTGTTAACATGCTTTTGTACTTAATTTAAGTTGTTAACATGATTTTTTGTACTTAATGTTTGCTGTTAACATGTTTTCTTAGAATTAACAACTTTTTTTTATTCATAAAATTATTTCAACTTATACTCTCTCCGTCCCATTTCTATTGTCCAGTATTCCTTTTATGGATGTCCTAATTTAATTGTCCACTTCTATAAATAAACATGAGATAAAGTTCTTTTATGCCCCTAATTTATTATATATGTAGGATAAAAAGGTAGATAAAAAGTAAAGGGTAAAAATGTTAAATTATCAAAAAGTAAGAGAGATAATGATGTTTTCTTAAACTGCATATTTTTTGTCTGGGAACAACAGAATTAGGACGGAAGGAGTAGATGTTATGAGTTAACATTCACTTTCAATGAATGTTAGAATAATAATACACAAAATCTTCTGGTAACCCAATTGCTAAGGATTGAACATAATTTATGAATACAAACTACTTATAAAAACTAATAATAGTTATTTAAAGATTTTAAGTTATAATTTTGATTAATATACATCCCAATAGCCTGTTAACGTTCTGGAAATTTTAATTTTGAAAGTTTTTTTGTTTAAAAAGTAGAATTACAACTTTGTTTGATTAATGATGTATATAATCGATTGATTTGTATTTGGTCTTAATGATATCGTGATTTTGACTCAATTGAATGATTTTGTGGATTTTGTGGGTTTTTTCATTTTTTCTTATGAAATTCGATTTTCAAACATTATTTCGATCGTCATAAACAATTAATATCATAAGACTGAATTATGTTTTAGTGTTTTTAGAATGCTTTCTAAAAGTTTCAAGCTTTAATTTTAAGAATTATGCTTACAAATCATAATTTTCTAGTAACGGGTATTTGTTCAATTGATTTGCAAATATTATTCTCGATTGAATCTAACAATTGTTTATCAATTTCATTATACGTGTTATGTATTAGTGCTTTTAATTTGATTTATAAAGTTTCAAGCTTTTAATTTGATAATTTTGATAATAAAAAAAATTGTGGTTTTCTAGTAAATGGGTATTGTGAGTTATTTACACTTTTGCCACCTTGTTGATTTTGTGTTAACCAGATGGGAGATCGGTATTTGCTTCCCTCATTTCCTCCTTTTTAGACTTCCTCAAAAATCTCTCCCTTATTAATATATATATATATATATATATATATATATATATATATATATATATATATATATATATATGGTTGAGTTCTGGTGAGAATAAGTGAATTCCGTAAAAACGATGTACATCTTAGTCATTCATTTTTTATCAAAAAATCCGATTTTGAAGGTGACACTTTTGTAAATACTTTGAAATTTGATTTTGGAGGGTTCACATCACCTTTGCTCATATGAAGCTTTTTTTTTTAGCTTCACATCATTTTGCTTGTGTGAAACATTTTTTTTTAGCTTCACATCATTTTGCTCATGTGAAGCATTTTTTTTAAGCTTCACATCATTTTGTTCATGTAAAGATCTTTTTTATTTTCACATCATTTTACGCATGTGAAGTTTTCTTTTAGTTTTAGCTTTACATCATTTTTGTGAGGTTAAGTTTATTATTTTTTTTCCATAAGTTATGATGCTATAAATTTTTATTTTTATAGATTCACATAGATTTAATGAGATTAAGTAAATATTTTGTTTGTTAACATTAGTTTTTGAAGAGATTAATGTTTATACATATCAATTCACTACTTCAAACATGTTGTTAACAAAAATTAAATAAAACTTCACCATGTTAAAACTATTGTGAAGCAAGAAAAATTAAACTTCACCTAGCAATTCTTATGTGAACCCTCCAAAATCATATATATATATATATATATATATATATATATAGACTTGGGATCATGTGAGAACAAAGAGATTCCGTGAGAACGGTGAGAACGGTGAGAACGGTGAGAACACATCTTAGTCATTCATTTTTTGATCAAAAAACCTCATTTTGAAGGTGGCACTTTTGTAAATACTTTGAAGTTTGATTTTGGAGGGTTCACATCATCTTTGCTCATGTGTAGCCTTTTTTTAGTTTCACATCATTTTGATCATGTGAAACTTTTTTTTAGCTTTCCATCATTTTGTTCATGTGAAACTTTTTTTTAGCTTCACATCATTTTACTCATGTGAAGTTTCACATCATTTTGCGCATGTGAAGTTTTTTGTTTTTTATCTTCACATCATTTTGGTGAGGTTAAGTTTATTATTTTTTTCCATAAGTTATGATGCTATAATTTTTTTTATATATATAGGTTCACATAGTTTTAATGAGATTAAGTAAACATTTTTTTTTGTTAACATTAGTTTTTGAAGAGATTAATATTTATACATATCAATTCACTACTTCAAACATTGTTTTTAACAAAAATTAAATAAAACTTCACCATGTTAAAACTATTGTGAAGCAAAAAAAAATTAAATTTGACCTATCAATCCTTATGTAAACCATCTAAAATCAAACTTCAAAGTATTTACAAAAGTGTCACATTCAAAATGAGGTTTTTAGATCAAAAAATGAATGAGTAAGATGTGTTCTCATCGTTCTCACGGAATCTCTTTGTTCTCACATGATCTCAAGTCTCTCTCTCTCTCTCTTTATATATATATATATATATATATATATGTATATATATATATGTATATATATATATATACACACGTATATGTATGTATAGAGGTGGGTTAAAATGAGAAGACTAATTTTCGTGAGAACGTAAGAAACACTTTAAAATCAGTTTTTAAATATCTAAAATATATTATTTTACAAAATTTTCTTCATAACTTCTTTTTTAAATAACTTTTAGAAGTTATTTTTCAAATAAAAAAAATTCGACATTTTATTATTTTTTAAAAAAAAATTATTAAATTTTTTATTCATAATAATCACATTTTATAACTTGATAATCACATGAATAATATGCTATTATCATGCCATAATTTTTGATTATCTCGAACACATGATAATCACATTATATTAGAGAATAATCACATGTGATTATCATGTTATATTTTGTGATTATCTTAAATAATCACAACAGTAACAACTGTAAAATAAGTTCAAAAAAAAGTTAATATTTTTTATTTATATTTATATCATAGCTTCCAAAAGTTATTTTAATAGTAATCATTGAAAAGGTTTTATAAGAAAATGTGTTTCGAATAGTTAAAAAGTAATTTTGAAGTGTTTCTTACATTCTCACGAAAATTAGCCTTTTTATTTTAAATTGAGACTGTATGTATATATGTATGTATGTATACCTCTTTATAAATAATACAATTATATTATCCTTTCTTTATTGTTCTCTTCATATATGTTTATAACATCATAAGTAGTATTTTTTTTCCAACCTTTTTTCTTTCAATGTTAAATTTGAAATGGGCTTCAAAGAATAGAATAAATGATAGGAGAATAATGGGCCAGTATAGTACTAAATGGGCCTAAATTAATCATCAACCACTTCTGTTTAAGTTCCACTGATCTTGTGAAGGGTCAAACTGTCAAAGTAGTCGTTCTAATTTTATTTTTATATGATATGAAAACATTTAGAATAAGAAGTTGTAGGATGGTGTTTGATTATGTGATCATTTAATAATAAATTTACTAATCATCATTCAGAATCCCACCAATCAAATTTAGTCAGAAAAATGGGTGGGAAATGACATGGTTTTTATCATGTGATTTTTTAAAATAATGTGCGAGTATTTAACAAACTTTATTATTAGTTATATAAGAAAGTAAGAAAGATAGTTTGGCCAAGATGTACAAATATGCTTCATCTCAATTCTCTCAAAAATATGTGATTACATTCTAACCATATAATGATAATGATGTTGGTATTATCTAAATTATTATTTCATTTAGATCATATTGGCATTTATTCAAGTTTAGTTATAACTAAAAGCCAATTCGTTTTTGATCAAATTTCAATCCATCGAAACTAAACCAAATGTTAGAAGATGCAACACCGATTCGATTAAATTCGATTCGATATTGTAGTTGAAGACATTAGAAAGGGGTGGTTTTTTCTTGTTGTTATTATATTGGGATTGGCCTAAATTTAAGCATGAGATAGTGAGGACCTACAACTACAAATGGACCATTTTAACACTGAAAAAGTTTTGTATGATTTCAAGTCCTTGTCACCATTTGGCCCCCAAGAAGGTGACCTTTTATCTCCAATCAAACAACATCAATCAACAACTTAAATAATTAAATCATTTTCAACATTATAAATCATCTAATATAGCAAAAGAAAAATAAGATTTTGTATATTAGATATTTTTTTATGAGTCATATATATACTTTAACAAATACCTCTATCGTGTCTTAGAAATATTCACATAACTTATATCTCCTTCTTTTTCCTTTATGGAAAAAAGAAATTAAAAATTTTGTAGATGATCATAATTATATAATTATACCATTAATAAAAATTGTGGTCATCAACATAGTTGACAATATTGTTTAATTGATTTTTTAGGTTGGTGAACCAAAACAAACGTGGCCTTTATCAAAATAATGTTTAATCTACAATGTCATATTACTTACTCTCCCTCATATAATACATAAAGGTTAAGGAAAAAAAATAATTAGTACATTGTTAAACAAATTTGATGATCTTAACCTACTTTTGCATAGTCTTTATCTTTATCTTTATCTTTACACATTATAATTGATTTATCACTTTTATTCAGAGACTTAAACAATTAAATATTGGAAAAGACATAATTACCCTTACTTATAATGAAAAAGATAAAACTACCCACAACTATATTTGGGAAAACCATATATTATCATAAATAGAATTACGTATTAAAATACATATAATGCTTTCTATAAATAAACTTTTAAAATTTATATAAATCACCCACTAAATCAAATAATTTCCATACTGAATATCCACTAACATTAATTGCTATGTATTATTCTATCTTACAGATTCGTATACGGAGATCATCAAAGTGATTATTATTATAAGCCATTCAATCTTGTGCATAGTAATTGTGGTGAATTATTTTGTAAATAACACTTTATCATCAAATGTTCGGTCTCAAACAATGATATCAATACAACTATTAATTAAGTTTATCGGTCTTCACAATCAGTTGTCAATGCATCACAAGTGTATTTACCTATTATTTATAGAAAATTTGGTTGATCTTTTTACATCTAACTAGACTCTAAAATCTTTTATCGCTTTAATAGAACAATTATATCTCACTTATTAAATAATGATATATATACATATACAAAAACACATATTATATATTTTTAAAAGACAAACAAACACATACTTTAGCAAATCCTTACACCATTTTTATAAAAAAAATCATCATCATTACCGACATCACTCATCGTATCTGTCATTGTCCCGCAACATTACGTAGGTCGATGCTAGTTTTTTATAAATAGTTTTGTTCAAAAATAAGTTACAAGTAAATTGGTAAACTTAATATAAAAGTACTAAACTTTTATTTTGAGAAAAACTAAACTAAAAATTTGAGCACTTATTTTAAGACGAAAATAGTAGTAAAATACTTTATGCAAAACAAAATGTAAATATATCCTTTTCTAAAGGAAATCATGCAAAGTTATAGTTCAAAGAGAATAAGATTAAAACCAAAAGAAACAAGAATGAAAAGGCAAAAGAAACATGGGTGTTTACTGTTATCTTGCCATTCTTGATAGTCAATTTTTAGCAGAAACAATACAATCATAATCTAATATTTACAAGGCGTGCAATCACATCCTACATATATATTGTGCCTTCTTTTTCAAAGTAGTGGATTTTAAGTAAACTTTCCAACCACAAAATCACCAGAAAAATAATGACATTCTTTTTTCTACTTTTATTACATAATATAAGATCATCATTCATTTAATTCCTTTTTTATGGTTTTTTTTTATGATTGATTGATTGATTAGACATTTGTGTGTTTAGTTCTGTAGAGTGAAAGAGATGTTTTATATGGTTGCAAACAGTGAGTAACTTGGAAGCAAAGCTTGAAGGTCAACAGAAATTTGTCAACAACTTTATATTTATTGTGTAGTTGTTTGAGCATAAAGACAACATTTTTATAACTGTAAATTCAGTTTTAGCAGATTTTGAATTCTGGGTTTTGTGTTTTATGTAAGTTATGATTCTGGGTATTAATCTTTATTTATGAAAACTTACTTGAAGTCAACTCAGTTGGCCAAACTCTGTTTCTTTCAGTAGTTTGCATAATTAAATAAAGATTGCATTTTTATGAGTTGTTACATAACATTATAAGAATTTGAATCCTGGGTTTTGTTTGTGAATTAATATTGTATACTGGGTTTCATTATCAAGTGAGAAAATTTGGTTTTGAATGATCAAATTTAGTGAAATTGTAGATGAAGAGTGAGGTTGAGTGTGTGGAAGTAGTAGTGTTTAGTTTGAAAGTTTTTTGCCGGAAAAGATGGATCGCCGGAGCTGGCTTTGGCGGAGGAAGTCATCGGAGAAGAGTCCTGGAGAAACCGAAAGCTCCGGAGGATCAGTTTCTTCTAATTCCGGGAGATTTTTAGATGATCAGGTATGGTCAACACTTCTGCTCATTATAATAATAATGCAAGTAAACTATTGTACCTGTGAGTAATGATTTGTATAACCATAATTGCTGATTGTACAACATCGATTTCATGATTTAATTGGTTTACTTGACAATGTACGATCATCACATTTGGAGTTGGCTAATTTGTATGCTTGAAATGATGCTTTTAGTTTGACTTTATGAGTCAAACATAACACATGTTACACAGATATTTTAAGAAGTTTGCTAGCATATAGGAACCATTCATATTAAGCAATTTAGGAAATAGGGGATGCAAACACAATAAATTTCTTATAAATGTGGTATTAATATCACCTTGAGTGGGTCACTAGGGTATGTGGATTATGTTTGACAAAAATCTCTTTACTTTCGATTTCAAAAGGCGGGCCATGCCCGAAAGAAGTTTTTATGTAGCTTGTGAGGTATGAACGTGAAACCTATCTTGGAGGAAATGAAGCCCCCACTACTAGGCTACCCGTCGAGCTTTGTCTTATAATCAGAGTGACAACTTCAATCACCCTTCTAAAATATCAAGCTTTAAGGTTGCATCATATTTGAAGCAAGATACAATTTCTGTTCTTTGAAATTTGTAACAAGTTCCACCTTGAGTTGGCGTGTAATATGTAATTTGTACGTGGTTTGTTTGGTTATATTTCGTATCCATCCTATGAAGAAGTAATGATGCTTTATCTCTTGTCGGAAGGTAAACTTGAATCAAAATTCTCACTCACTCGAAGTCACATCGAAGGCGGATGCACACCAGAAAGAACATAACAATGGCGTGATGACCCTATCAGAAGCTCTTATGAGTATTAATGCCAAAGAAGAATTAGTAAAACAGCATGTGAAAGTAGCAGAGGAAGCTGTCTCAGGTACGCATAATTGCTCTACTTTTCTTCCATAAAAAAGAAAGAAAAGCTTTGACTTTAAAGGTCAAACAACCACCACCTATGTCGAATTTAAAACGGACTGTCAAGTTTAACATCAAAATGGTAACATATTTTCGAGTATTGTCTATTCCTTAGAATACTGTTAAAGTTTTTCCAAATTAACGGTGATCTTGAAGTTAATCTTGGTTGATTTGACTGGCATCTCATTTGGTTAGTAATTCATTAGCTGAATTGAGCTTAAGAAAATTGCCTTGGAACTAGGCCAGTGATTATATAAATATTCTGTTTGTTTCATGTTATGTTTCTTTGATATCACATAATTACTTTCAAAACGTGCATTTGAACCAAAGAACGACCCTATTCATTTCAAGCTCTCAGCCAAACAATCATTTCGTTGGTTATAGGATGGGAAAAGGCCGAACGAGAAGTCCTGGCTTTAAGGCAACAAGTAGAGTTCCTAACTATCAGAAACTCTACCTCCGAGGATCGAATTATTCATCTTGATGGAGCCTTGAAAGAGTGCTTAAGACAACTACGACAAACACGAGAAGAAAAAGACCAATTTGTCCATGAAGCTCTTGACAAAAAAAATTCTGAAACCGAAAGTTCTTTGACCTCCACTGATACAGAGCTTTATCACAAGCTTGAAATGGTTGAGAAAGAAAATACGGATCTACAACGCAAGCTTTCATCAATGGCTGAAGAGCTTGAATTACTATTTATTGAAAAGGAATTAAGCAACCAAGCAGCCGAACAAGCTAGTAAGCAATACCTTGATAGTGTAAAAAAAGTAGCTAAGCATGAAGCCGAGTGTCGTAGGCTAAGCTCAACTCTTCATAGACTTAATAATCATCAACCAAAAGCTCGTGAAATGGAATCTATAATTGAAAATGGTAAATTTAAGGGGATACATAGAGTTGGAAGAAACCAAACGGATTTCGTCGTGGAGCTCAATCTCATGGATGATTTTCTTGAAATGGAAAGGCTTGTGGGAATGCCTAAAAGATCTGAAGCAGAAGATAAGTTAGAGAAGGTTGAATCATTGGAGATTATTTTGAAAGATCGTGAAAACAAGCTTAAGGCATCACAAATCTTGATGGAAGAGGCTGAATCTAAGTTAGAAGAGCGTGAAAACGAGCTTAAGGCATCAAAAGACTGGCTCAAAGAAGTTGAACAGAAGTTGGTGGAGCTAGAAAACGAGCTTAATGTATCAAAAAACCAGCTTGAAGAGGCTGAGTTTAAGTTGGCTGAGAGTGAAGACGAGGCTAATTCGTCAAGAAACCAGCTTGAAGAAGCTGAACTTAAGTTGGATATGCGTGAAAACGAGCTTAATGCATCAAGATATCTACTTGCAGAGGCTGAATCCAAGTTGGCTGCACATGAGGACGAGCTTAAGGCATCAAAAAACCGAATTGAAGTAACTGAATTTAAGTTGTCTGAGCGGGAAAACGAGCTTAAGGTGTCAAGAAAACAGTTTGAAGAGGCTGAATTCAAGTTGGCTGAGCAGGAAAACAAGCTTAAATTATCAAGAAACCAGCTTGAAGAAGCTGAATTAAAGTTAGATGAGCGAGAAAACGAGCTCAAGGCAATGAGATATTTACTAGAAGAGGCTGAATCCAAGTTGGCTGAGACCAAAAGTCATCTAGAAAAGGCTGAATCGCAATGTAATGCATTAGAAGCCGAACTAGAAATCCTGCTTCCAAAAGTCAAATCTTTAGAAACCAATGTTCAAAAGGAAAGCGAATTATCAGTTAAGGCAGAAGCCAAGTGTCGGGAACTTGAAATTGAGGTATCAAGACTGCAACATGAAGTTCAGGTTACAAAATTAGGAAATCGAGCTGAAGAACTCCGATTCCTCAAAGTAAAACAGGTGAGTTTGTTAACAAAATTTGCATTCCAGGTTTTGTGTCTATTTAACGAATTATTACACGACTTACTTACAAAACGAACTTGTTTATTGCTATATTTTAGGACAATGAATTAGCAATGGCGGGAAGTAAATTTGCTGAGTGCCAAAAGACAATCGCGTCTCTTAGTCGGCAGCTACAAACACTTGCAACACTTGATGACTTCTTAATTGACAGCGATAATTCTTAACGAGTGTCAGCAAATCATAATGAATAATGACAGCTGATTTTGAGCTTTCTACGCAGTAAATTCACATCCGTTCGACTTGGAAATAGTACATACATGAATTTTCTTCTTTTATGCCATTTATATAGCAACTACAGCTTGCATTGCTCCTCTTGATATAGAAAGGAGGAATAAGCCTGTAAATTTTCGTACATTCGTATCCATACTTATATATAACCAAAAGACTAATCACTTGTATGATATATTTTAAGGATTCATCTCTTGCAAAATAATGTTATACCATATTGCAGTTGTCATCTTACTTCTACGGAACCAATACATTTGAAAAACTGTTCGAAGAAACTGAATAGACACATACCAATGTAAACTGTACTGTTGACAAGAGAATACTCTCGACAAAACTTTTGTAGATTTTTTCCATATTTTTCCAGTTAAAGAGTTACACCGACGTTTTGAGCACCTATACCTGTTTGTTTCTAACCGAAGCGATTGCTAGGTCACAAAGTTTGTCCGAGTTAGAACTATTAAAAATGACTATTGGTGCCCATGATGCCGGAGTAAATTTCGGGTATTGAAAACTAGAATACGCAGGAGAATTAAATCACATTAAAATACAAATTAGAATGAGTGTTGGAAAAGAGACAAAATAATCTTTGAATTTTGAGACCATAAAGCAAACTGGAATGATAATTCTAATACTAGAGGTTAACATAAGCATTATTTATTCCACCCCACCAAACTACCTTCATATCATGCAACTAAAAGCTCCATAGTAGCTATTTGATTGGCCTAGTTAAAAGTAAAATTAAAGTGATTTTAACACATAACACGCATATTAAAAGCATAATAGTAGATATTTTGTTTGCTACAGAACACTATTGCAGTGATAGAATACTGTACCAATTTTTCGCAATTACTACTTCAGCAGAAAATTCTAACTTATGATATCAGTTTAAATCATATAGCCCACTCTAGTACATGAGATTTTGAGTGATTGGTATATAGCTATCAGCTGGATGTTACTTGCATTTAAACCATAAAGATATTCACAATTGACTAAAGCTAGAGGGATTTTGGGTTATCCAATCATTCTCACCCACCTACCAAATCGATAGTGATACCGTGTCTAAATTATGGGGAACTATTTATATGTTCGGATTCATTCTAGTTCAAATATTTAGTTAGGTTAACTATGGTTCTACGCTCCTACTACAGCATCAGTACTCTTAAGAGCATGTGTAGGACCACAAGTAAAGTGGGTCAGAAACGTAGTGTGGAGTTAACATCGTGCATATGATTTGACAATCTCGATTATGTTTAATCTTTGGCACGTCAAATAAGTTAAGCTAAAATTTTAACTAAAATGGATACAAGTCCCATGGGTTGGAAGCCACCACAAAGGATATTTAAATGAACAGAACAGAATAATTCCTTTTATTTTTTGAATAAGTCGTGTAATTATTATGATCTAACTATCTAATCACATGTAACAAGCTAAGTATTTATAAAATTCAGAAAATGGATAACAAAATGTGTCTTATCAACCCACACTAAATAATTACCTGTTTGGTCCCAAATGCATTATTCAACCTTCCTTTTTTCTCACCACTTCTAATTATATGAGAACATGACGGGATGATTGTAGATTTCTATATAGAAAATAATCAAAACTAATCAATATTTGGAAGTCAAACAAACACAAGTCTATGACTTGTTGAGGAAATTGCCGCGCTTAATTTTATAAAGGTTGTTCAACTTACAATCGCCCAAATTTTCATATCCTATACTCAACCAAGTTAAAGGCAAAAAATTGAGCGCTTTTTCTAATCTGCCCAAACCAAGAAATACAAACAGAGCATACTCTATAGATAAGGACAGAGTAATAGAGAAGTTACCAGAAAGATTAAAAGTGCATCAACACCTTCATATATAATGTTGTTTGGTCATCTGCACTTGGTTTCACTGACTGGTATTAACTTATCGAGATTTAATTTTATTTGATAGCTTTATAAGTTCTTCTTCATCTTCAAGTTTCTTTCTTCTCGCAGCCTCTTCTTTTTGTCTTTGAATAAGTTCAAGTTCCCTGTGGCGTTCCTCCTCTTTGCGTTGAAGCTCAAGAGCCTCTCTTCTTTGAGCTTCTTCTACTCGCCTGCGATTCTCTTCCAACATCTTATCAAGCTCTTCTCTCTCTCTTCTCGCTTGTTCCTGATTATCATTAACTCTGCGATTAGTGATGAGTGGTAGGCAGATCTCTAAATGAATCAACCATGTGAATCAAAATGCATTTGTTAATCAGGATTTTGTACAGCAAAAGCACTATCAACCAAATATTTGCATCGTCTATGTTTAAGAAGATCATATCCTTGGAATATGCTAAAAAAAAAGTGTTTCCACTCACATGCACCAGAAGTTTAAGAAGTTATATACTGATCTAGATTCACGCATGAATCTGTTTCAATCATTATATTTCAATAATAAAGCTAATAACAAATAACTTTAGCTAATTCTAATCTCTACTAATTGTTTAAAATTGTTTAAATGAATTAAAATAACAAATAGAAATGTATAATAATGATAACAAATGTCATTTTGGTGGTGCATACATTGGAGATGGTCTAATTAATTTCAAACAAATAATTAACTAATAATCACTTAATAGTTAATACAAAGAATGCATGAACAAAGTAGATGATGATTCTTGATTAAACATACAGGCTGATAGTTCAACCCATTTACTTATGAATCGGTTGATTTAGAATGTATTTTATCTCAAAAGGGTCAAATACTCAAATTACAAAATTTTGCTGAAAGGGGAAAGTGTCAAATGGCTGGAAGACGACGAAAGTGCCTTTTTATATTAAAAAATTTACAACTTCATAATTTGTTCTTGATCAAAAACTTGGACTATTAATAAAAAATCGTTTATATATCTGCAACTATAAAAAATGAAATAATCATTTATCAAATCTTTATAAATATGTTTTACTAAACAATGAGCCATTTCAACCTGACCCCGTTTTGGCCTGTTAACCCACCCCGCCAGCCCATCTTGCCACCTCTTTACAATATGAGAT
The DNA here is from genome assembly GCA_963422505.1 of Pseudognaphalium luteoalbum. Classification (NCBI taxonomy): domain Eukaryota; kingdom Viridiplantae; phylum Streptophyta; class Magnoliopsida; order Asterales; family Asteraceae; genus Pseudognaphalium; species Pseudognaphalium luteoalbum. The sequence continues at coordinate 73,256,803 of OY730198.1, forward strand.
GGATGGCAGGCAACTAGTGGAGGGGCAGTGTCTTCACACATAATACAGTTACCTCTTTCTGTCTAGCTTCGGTAAGAGCCGCTTGCTTTTCTCGTTCAAGTTGAGCCTCAACATCATCAAAAAGTTTCTTCTGGCCTTCTTCCACTCTCCTTTCTATTTCCAGATTGACTTCTTCTGAACTCAATTTCTCCTCGACTTTTATCCGGATTGCTTCTTCTATTCTCTTTGCTGTCTCTTCTAAAATTTGTAGCTCCCTCTCCTGTTCAAGCCTAACAAAGCATACAAGTAGTCAAAAACAAGCAAAAGTCTGTCAAGACAGGATTCTTTCACATGTTTGGTGACAAAATGAGATTCAATTTCAAATAACAATTGCAGGCTTTCATATCTTTATTGATCATTATATTTTATTGATGTATAGTATATAGCCTTGGATGCAAAAGGCTTGTACTTTAAGAGGGAGTACAAAGATAAAATTATCAAATACAGGCCAAATTGTTATCTTAATCATTATATATTCATATAAAAGATTCTCAACCTGCATTTATCAGAATAATATATTATGGCCAACTAAAAATGACTGCTCAATATAACACCCATAACTTCAATTCAGGAGAACATATGTTATCCTTCATTCCATGATATCTTGCAGGCTTCTTAATTATAAATTTCACTTTTTACTGAAATGTCTTTTTAATCTTTTCTCTACATACAAAAACATAAATACGTCCAAGAAAACATTCAACACTTTGTAAAAGCTAAAGAGATATTCACCGACTTGTGAATGGTAATATCCTTTCATTCACAAGCATAAAGTCAAGTCCTATTGAATTCAGAGTAGATTCAACTTCTTCATGAACGTGACAAATTAAGTTATGTTATCTCGAAGCAGATAACAACACGTACAAATAGCTAGACTAGTCGGGCAACAAATAAAGTTAAACAGTTCAACGCATTCCACATTCAATAAAAGCTCACATTGTATAGAGGTCTTTAAAAGAACCATCTTAAAGACTAACCAACACACTTAGTCGAATCAACTAATAAGTTGATTATGCTTGCTAATCATTACGCTAGAGCAATGCTAATCACTAGCACATGACTTACACAATCAGGTCTAATTAAAATAACCAAAAGATTCTCATTCACTTCATTAATTCTAATCATATCTAAGTATCCTGCATAATGTACAAAACAGACAGCAGTAAGCAAGAAAAAACAACACTTATTATCTACCTTTTCTTTTCTTCCTCTTCCTTTATCGATTTTGCAAGTGCATTTTTACGCTCGGTCGATGTAACACTCGCGCTTGGTGACTCCACTGGACTTGGTGAAGACGTCCTGCTTTTTCGTCTCCTGTGACGCCGAGGTGTTGGGGATCGACTTTTCTTGTGTCTAGAAACCGGAGACCGACTTCTGCGGCGACGAGGTGTACCAGAATGACTTCTTCGCCTAATTAAAAACACATGATACCAAAATCACATTTGTAATATAAAAACCCTAACAACTTTTAAATACATTTCAATTTAACCTAAGTTTCTGGCCATATTACATATTTTTACTAATGCATTGATTTAAACATATCAATTACATATACATACCTTAACTAAATTACAGAAATATACAATATAAAAACGGAATTAGAGTCAAAAGAAGTTGAGTAGACCTGCTGTACGGCGAGCGGCTACGGTCTCTCCGGCGGCGGCGGCTGACCGGAGACGGCGAGTATCTCCGCCGGTGAGAAGACGGAGATCTAGATATACTTCGAGGCATTATTGAATTTAATTTATTTTATCTTAATTTAATTTAATTTAATGAATATTGTGTTTTCTGTTTATCGTTATTAAACCCTAGAATTCAGGCAAAAGTGGGAGTGAATTCAGTGGAGGTCTGATACCTTTCAAAATGAGTATATTACAGATTTAGTCCCTGTCCTATTATTTGATCACTAGTTTTGGTCATCAATTCCAGGACACTTGAAAATGATTTAGTGTGTTATAATCAAACTATTTTTGATAATTAGATGTCGTATATATGTCTCGAACCTATGGATTGAAATATTGTACTTTCTATTGTTGATCCGTCTTTTAGATGTATCTAAGGTACACTCTATTAGCTAAAGCGGATCTTATAAATAGGACTCATATCCACACTTATTCTTCGACATTTTTTAATCTCTTTCTCTCGGCAATAATTCTATCACGTAAACTACCATATCTACTATATTAAATAAGATAATCAAAGAAATCTTTGGAACTCGTGGTGAACAAACCGTATCTACCTAAAACATAGTATGGGTATCAATTGGGAATCGCTAGCTGAATACTGCTTTTAAGCTCCCCCTGGGTTCCGCTTCTAATGTTTGTCTAATATTTGCAACCAAATTCAAGCTCGGTGGACGAGAAATCAAGATCGTCTAGATTAGTCCAGAGGACTTTGGAACAACATATACATATTGATTCTCATGGAGTGTTTATTAATATGTAGACGGTTAGATTCATTTTGAACTATTTGTTTGAATAATGAGATTAGAAGTTTGATATGCACAAAAGATGATAAGATATGATGTTTCATATTTGAGTGAAGTAAAAATTATCATGCATGCACCACTTCATTAATGTGCAACTTTAGCATTATTGTTGTTAACTTACCAGTATTATTATTGTTAACCAATGGAAGATACCCCTTTTCAGGGAAGCAACAAGATACAAATAGGAATTTGATAGTCCTCCCCTTTCAGAAGCGGTAGCTAAACCCCTAAAAAAATTGACTTGTATTTATTTTTTCCTTTCTAATCACTATATATCATTGACGATAATACCAACGCAGTTGATTTAACAAGGAAAATTCTGCTTTCTACCTTGGTAGTGATTTACATACACAATGTACAAGTATGTGACTATAGCACCTCTTTTTCGAGTTTCAACACGGCCATGAATGCTTCTTGAGGCACATCAACCTTTCCAATCGCCTTCATTCGTTTCTTTCCGGCAGCCTAATGAGCAGAGTATGATAATTAAAACCAACATGTTTCATAATAAGACAATGGAAGGGGCAGTAAGCTTTTGGGTCCAGTTTGTGACATCTGAACAGTAGGGACAAATAGTTACCTGTTTCTTTAGCAATTTTTTCTTCCTTGATATGTCACCACCTACAGAGAAATTCAAAAAAAAAGATTACTAAATAAAACCAAGTACCTACATAAATATGTCGATTTTTTATTGGATAAGGAACTTTGTTGTCGGGAAGGTAATAATACAAGGCACGAGATGAAGAAGAATGAATCTATGTACACCAACAAAACTATTCAATATACACATAATGATGTGAGAAAAGATGGGAACAGAGTTACTTAAGCATCTCTTAACATTCAGCATCTATATTAGTAAGATAACTTTATATGCACACTTACCATAGCATTTCGCCAGGACATCTTTCCTGATTGCTGACAAACTTTCACTAGCAATCACCTTGGTACCAATACATGCCTGGTATAACAAAATAATAAGTAAATGTTAAAAGAATGCAAACTGCAAACACACACAAATGTATATGCGTTCACTGAAGAGTATACATATAGATTACATATGTGGGACATAGTCAAGATATCAATTAGCCTTACTTGAATGGGCACTTTGAACATTTGTCTAGGTATAAGTTCCTTTAGCTTTTGTGTCAAAGCCCTTCCCACAGAATATGCCTATAAAGAGATAATAAGTTCATGTCATTATAACCTGTCAATAAACAAGAGAACAACCAACAAGAATGTCAAGGTACAGGTTCATATACATTCAGCCTCAACCATTACAGCATACTAATAGGATAATAACTTTATAAAGCCTGCTAGGCGGTGTAAATATTCTTATTAGCCAGAAATTTTACATCCTCGCACCATTATTAATTGAAGAGCTCTGAAGAAATTAACTACTTAAATTGCAATTAACAGAAGTATAAGTAATTTCAGTGCAAATGCAGCTTGTATCATGTCTACTGCAACCCATAAAAGGACACGTGAATTAATATACAAAGCAATCCCTTTCATCATCTGGATCCAATTTGAAGAAGAAACAAATGACGAAGTACCTTATCTTTGTGTACTATTGTTGACAAAGGCTCGACACCATCACCATTTATCAAGACATCAAGCTTTATCAAATCACTTTCCTTGTACCTGCAGTCACAATTTAAGTACACACTGAACTACATTAGATGGATGTATTGTAGTCCATTTATAAACTGAGAGCAAAATGTAAAAAGAAATTCTTAAAAGCTTAAACATGTGTTGATATTTAAATTATTTTCTGAATCTAATTCCTGACTTATTCCATTTATGGATACACATCAAGTATTATAAAGCTTGTGTGGGTGAAATAGTACTTTACCAGTGTACACATAAAACTAAAGACAAAGGATATGAGTAAGTAAAAAGGGAATGACAATAACAATTATATCATCCAACTTAACAAAATTCGCATATCTTGCATAGTTCTTGATAATGGGTTGCTCAGATAAAGGTTTACCCAATAAAAGAATACTCCATACTAGCATAGCCTTTGCTCCTTGATTTTAGCTGATCAAAGAAATCTCCTACCATCTGGAAAAGGATACATCACACATGGTTGCTGGATAAATAACTCGTAAGGAAAAATATGATTAATTTTTTAGGAAAAAAATAGAATCAAACACAATCTCAATTCTTTAAATCTGATCTTCTGGACAAGAAGTCTCAAGCTTATTTTAGGTAACAACCTCAGCTAGTGGCATTTCATAAGTGAGGGAAGCTCTACTCTCGTTAATAAATTTCATTTCTTTAAATTCTCCTCGTCGGTCTTGAGAAAGTTCCATAAGTGAACCGATATAGTCCTTCGGCGTGAGCATCTCAATCTGTAGAAAGGATATAAACCATCGAGAATTAAGCACATCACAGATTGTGCAAGATACTACACTACCATAAGTCCATAAGAGGGAAAATCGTAAAATATTGACATACCTTTACTAGTGGTTCTTCGATTGACTTCCTTTTACCTTGTTCAGGAAGTGCTGATGGGTTTGAACATTCAACCTAAACAAGTAGGAGAGAATGTGTTTATATAAATTTTTCACTAGAATGGATTACAATACAGATAGATTACTCTTTTACAATATATCAAGTAGATCAACTTAAGACCAACTTATTTGATTAAGATATTAGACTATGTTCTTTAATCCCCATTCAAGATAAGCACTGCCTTTTTATAAAGAAGCATTTCTTTTGAACGTACATATAAAATTAACCATAGGCAGATTAAGGAAAAAGAGAACATAATGGAGAGAAAACAAAAAGTGAAAAAAGAAAGAAGATAAAATGAGAAGAACTTACAGTTTCACCATTGACACAGTGCACTCGGTATACAACACTTGGTGCAGTAGTTATTAGTGTCAAATTGTACTCCCGTTCAAGTCTTTCCTGTGCAAAAAAATTATCAAATCTATGAAGCCAAAATTCATCATACCATGCTTATCAAGATCATGAAAATCATAGATGAAAGACGTCAGACATACCTGAACAATTTCCATATGAAGTAGACCTAAAAACCCACATCTAAAGCCAAATCCCATGGCACTTGACGTCTCTGGCTCAAACTGAAAAGCAAAGATCACAAAGATATAAACAATCACCCTAGTAAATGTACCTGAGGAAAACATTGTGAGATAATCATCTCAATTTATATACAATAGTAGAGCCAAAAAACAAAGAGAAAGAAAGCAAAACAAGTAAACAAACTAAACAAACATTCTAATTGACAACCTATATGGCTCCAATTAACTTGTAGAGCCAAAAAAAGAAAGAGAAAGAAAGCAAAACAAGCTAAACGAAAACATTCTGATTGACAACCTATATGGCTCCAATTAACTTTATTTAAAAGATATAAAATATATGATATATATCTAACATATATAGACAGCACAGCCACGTGTTAGCTAAGCACACATAGATGAGGTGGTAATGGGTGTTAGGGTTGCCCAATCATAGAACTCTGATTATAGTGAACAGAAAAGGTTGTACAGTGACACTAAGAATAGTTGTATATAACTGTTCATCATGTTAGGCCACCAACATGATGCACAACACACAATTTCACAACGGTTGTAGCATTGATGAATACATATGCTGAATCCAGAATTTCAGATGATGTTCGACATCAAATTGACCAAATATCAATGTCAAAGTGTCATTTAGCCAAGTAATATGCTTTACAAAGTGCATTATGTACCATATTTCTTTTCTTTAGAAAGAGGGACACAGTATGTGTTCAACAATGAACATTTCAATGACATTTATACAACAAAAGTAGGCAGATTAGCATAATTAAAGGGGTCTAACCTTCAATGCAGCATCATTAAGCTGTAGTTTCTCCAGTGCATCACGCAAATCTGGAAATCTGCAAACCAATAATGTCGATCATCGCCACAATTAAAGGTATAATGTAGTTCTCGAGGTAACCAATAAGAAAGAAAAGAGCTGTACTGGTCTGCATCAACTGGAAACAAGCCACAGAACACCATGGGAGTGGCCTCTTTATATCCAGGCAGAGATTCCTCTGCTTTTCTACTATAGTGGGTTATGGTGTCACCCACCCTAGCATCTGCTACTGACCTTATTGAAGCCGAAATGTAACCCACCTGAAACAATCAAGTTAACACAGATAAATGCAAGGAAACGCAAGTTAACAAAACAAGTCATGAAACAAGCTTCTACCAAATTGTCTTAATTTAGATTTAATCAGTGTGCTCTTCTGAAGTATGTAGTGTCACCATTATAATTAAACCATACATAAGATGGTTTGAAAGAATACAGGTAACTGACTTATTCGCACTCTAGGTCTATAGTAGCTAAAAAATATATTTGACTATTGCACGTTGACAAACATGTTATGGAAAGAAACTCAAACACAAAGGAAAGAATCCCCTCACCAACAACCAAAACTCAAATTCTCCCGATTCTTGGGTATCCCAGATAATAGATACCTATAATGTTAGGCCTCCATTGACATCTCATACTAATTTTCTTTGTTATAAGCATTGAGTGAGGCTGTTTTAGTACTTAGTTATCAGCCCTGAATACGCTCTTTTAATGCATCTCATTTATGAGCACTGAATACGCCGTTCCCCTATATCCTTATTTAAGTGAATATAAAGATAACTTTCGATGTCTTTAGACATCCGTGTGCATATTTCAGGAACTCGTATAGACTTATATGACCTAAATGCATTTGACCTTCCATCCTTGGAGTTATCGCACCGTGGGAGAATTGAATATTCTTTAGTAAACAAAATTACAAAGGCTATGTAAAGACTATGTTTCCCAAAGCTATCATATGTTCTTTGGATGCTATCAGCTCCAAAGAATAAAAGGTTTACTAAGAAAAAACCAGTCAAAACTGGAAAAGTATTACCAAGCAACACATACTAATAAATGTATTCCTACCTCACCAGCATATAGTTCATCAACTTGCTGTTGATTGGGAGATAGAACTCCAACTTCATCAGCATAATAATCCTGCATCATGCCACATGTCAAGAAAAGGAAAGAATAACCCGAAGGGCAACCTTTGGGGTTCTCAGAATCTCAACTAAATTATGTCTTTTGCAAGGATCAGTAGATATGACTTTCAAAGTTTTCACTCAATCAGACAAAACAATCTTCAGGCACACATATACTAATTAAAATGCAACACAGCAAATTATCAAAATGTAACTCAGCAAGTGAAAAGTATGGTCGTACCTTCCCACTAGCCATAAAGAGAATCCTGTCACCTTTCTTTACAGTGCCATCAATAACACGAAAATATACAATGACACCCCTATACGCATCATAGTAACTGCAAAGTTTATAGATAAACAGTTACTCGCACAATTAATTTTTAAAATGGTAATCCCATGAAACTATTATAGCAGAAAACATGATCAGAACTTAAGGAAAATAGGTTCAAGGATGAACAGGAAAGTTGTATTCTAACTTTGCCTTCTTTATGGTATACTGTCAATGGTTTTTGTATTTAGCATAAAGATAGGGTAATAGTGGGCTTTAAATTTTACAATAAAATTAATATTAAAAAATAAACAGTAATAAATTCTTGAAGAGAAACAAAGTGATTAAGTCTGATATATTAATTTCTAATAATGAAGGACAGTATACCTGTCAAATATAAGAGCTCTCAACGGTCTTCCAGCGGAATTAGGTGGTGGAGGAATCCTTTGAACAATTGCATTCAGAATTTCATTTATCCCTATTCCCTCCTGTAACAAATAGACAATAAATGGGTTACCTATTACCATCTTAGTATATTTTCATAAATCCCCTACTACTTGTTTTACGAAAATCTGTAAATATATATTGGCAGGAACTAATTAAGTATATTTTAGCATGGGCTCATGATTTCAGCTGAATGACTTGCAGGAAAGTCGGAGGATAACTATTTGAGGAAAAGAACCTATAAATCTTTGTTTTTGCTCACTGACTCAAATAAAAATTTATCTTGTTATACTATTTATCTTAAGCTTTAAATAAAACTAAAATCTGTAAAATGCTACACAGAATATGTATACAGACTAACCTTTGCTGAGCAGTATATAGCATTGCTGCAATCCAGACCGATAATCTATACAAAAATATTATGAGTTAGAGATTAAGGAGTCAAATTAGCTCAATCAATGGACACAACAGCAAAAGTTTGATAAAGGTGGAATTCAAAAGCCAGATATAGACAAAATTAGAGAACTGAAAAGTTGTCACCTAAGCTGGAGCTACACGGTAAATCGACGAATATAATTAAAGTCGACGAAAAAAGAAAACTATGCAGTTGTGCCTAAAAAAGTGCCTGATTGACATGTGGCATGATGATAAACGATTTTGAGTTTTGTATGTGCAGAAGTCATGCAAACTGACCATCAGGCACATTAGTAGGCAGCATGCCCAGTTTCATATGTTATAAATATTTCCTATGAGTATCTAATAATATTTGTATGTATTCTTGATGGTTGCAATTAGCTAAAATCCAACACATATAATAAGTAATGACACATTTTGATGTACTCACCCAGCAGTTAGCATAACATTGATGCATTACAATTATTTGAGTGTGAACTTTGATCATAGTACCTCCTCTATAAGGAATAACTCATACAACATTCTTTTACATGTCATCCTTCTCTATTACCCTTCTTAATAATGTCCTACTTTTCAGTTGGGATTGCTAATTAATTAGGGACATCTATAGCGCTTTCTAACTTTTATCGTCCAACTAGATTCTTATAAGAAATTGTTTTCTTGGCCCCGAGATTTTACTCTTGACACCCTTCAAACAAAACTGCTATGCTATCTTCATAAATATTAACCAGAAAGCTTCAGACAGAACTGATCCCAACTCATGTTCACAAAGGTTGAAAAGGTGTGGCAAAGAAATGCAACATTATGCAAGTCCAATGTATAATACATGTTAATTAGATAAAAATCTTCACATTATATGTTATATATGGACAGACATAACTGCTAGAGAAGACACCCTAGAGCAAACTCGCATCAAATTCAGAAACAAACACGATTGCCTCCTCAGAACTAACCTCTTCAATTTCTTGAACAACGCGGCTTGGTTCGGCACCTGGAAGATCAATTTTATTCAGAACCTGTGGAGTAAATGAAGTATCAGATAATATGACACTAGCAGTCAAAACATCCATCTGTGTGTTAGGCATGATATGATTCTATTATATTATTATATTTAATTTTACTTCGTCTTCAAAAAAGGAGAAGTAAACAAGAAGTTCCAATCAACTTACAGGAATCACTTCAAGGTTGTTTTCCAAGGCCAAATAAACATTAGCCAACGTCTGAGCTTCTACTCCCTACAATGTAAGATTTGGCTCACAATAAAATCCACCAGTGACAGAAGTATAAGAGAACACCATTGTGTAAAAGCTTCCAATCCTTTATCGAGATTTTAGAAGATAGCAAACAGAAAGAACAAATAGACTTTTCATATCTAAGAAATCAAAATGTGCTACGAATATGATGATAATCATGGATGGCATAGGAGAAACTAAATGGAACCATTGTAACAAAGAAGATGCATCTTTAGATTAAGGTAAACTGAAAAAAACAATTTAACTTAAGTGTCCACCTTTATAAGAATGTGAAAGGCGCACCTGTGAGGCATCTACAACAAGAAGAGCACCCTCACATGCAGCAAGAGATCGGGAAACCTGCAACCAGAAAGAAGAAGGCAGATATATAATGAAGAGAAAATAAATAAATAGAATGCCGACCAAAACAGTGTGCCACTGTGTAACATGCAAATAATCAAATTCCAGTACATTAAATGTCTGGTCATACTCATACCTCATAAGAGAAATCTACATGCCCTGGCGTATCAATAAGATTAAGGCAATAAGGTTCGCCTTCATAAGCAAAACGCATTCTAGCTGCCTGAAAGAATAATTAGCAATATTTACTTAGTAGGAAATACAAGAATGGCAATGCACGGCAACATACAAAAGAACTATATCCTGTACAATCATATTTTACATGTATTCACAAATAGGTATAGCATGGCTCATCCGGAAACCAGGTTTTTATTTCTTTCAAAATCACCAATAACTTATCAAATGCAATCTCTCTTCATATTGAGAAAAATAGGTGAAACTCATGTTAATGTATAGCAATACATTCCAGCAAAGGGCACACCCTCAAAGTATAAACCCCCAAGTGGGACCATTAGAATGCTAGTAGCCATATATCTTGTTTAAAAGATACATCCATGTAGGTACATAGCCAAGGGCAATTTGATAGTGATACCCCTTTCCCTAACATCTACAAGAGTTCGAGTTAAAAAAATGCACCTGCAATTTGATAGTGATACCCCTTTCCCTCTCAAGATCCATATTATCCAGAAACTGCTCCTTCATTTCACGTGATTGCACTGTACCCGTCACTTGCAGTAACTTATCTGCTAATGTCGATTTCCCATGATCAATATGTGCAATGATAGAGAAATTCCGAATTTTTTCAGTTGGAACCTGCAATTCAATCAAAATCGCATGTTATTAAAAAAAATATTAATATTAAAACTAGAACCAATGCAATTCCTAGCAAAGCAAGAATAGCAATGCAATTGTGACTCAAAAGAGATACAATAAACATATAAAATTGGCTCTTCACATTGGCATATCTGAGAATAAATAAGCATCAAACTTAGGACCTGAAAGTTTCATTTAAACATGATAACCAATCCAATGCTTAGATTAGTTAACTTGTTTGAAATACTTCATGTAGAAATACTACAAATTCTATGCACGAGTTGTATCTGTGTTATCTTTTTTAGATAGAAGCATGTCACAATACTCTCTGCTTTAGTATCAGTTGATCACTCAATTCTTCAATGCACATTGACTTTCACTGACTCTGCAAGTCAAACCTAATCCCTCTCAATCTCAAAACCTACATACATTTCGTTGATAAGTTATGACAATGATTATGTTTTCAGAGAATCAATAGGAGAATTGAAAATTGCGCAAGTGGATTATTGGACGTAATGGCAAGAAACACTTTTCATTTCATCCTTGTAGTTCCGCTTCCTGCTCTAATATTTAGATAAATACTTGTCGGAGTTTGCCGGTTGGTTTTCATCTAATATTTTAAAATCAAAATAAATTGATAGCAACTTAATTAAACTGAAGATAAGCTCAACCTCCTTCAATTCACTACCATCACTTCACTAACTTATATAAACCGATTAACATTGCAGTATCATTCAATCCTAAAACGGCAGCGTTTAGCTAAAAAGAAAGCAGGTATCTATTATACTAACAAGGATAAAATTCACACCAATTTTCAGTCACCAGATAATAATTGCAGTTAATATATATAACACAAAACGACAGCGTTTGATGAAATGAGATAACCGTACCTTCAAGAGACGATCTCGGCCGGCGAGCGCTGTTGCTTCGGAATCAGAAACGTCTTTCGATTGAACATCAACTGCCTTACTGCACACGCGAAACTTACGCCGGCGAACATTGCGGTATTTATTTGAACTTATCCTGGAAGAGTGTGGAGTGTAAACTGTTGTGTTAGATACCGGAATTGGAAGGTGAAATTGGCGGTTGTGGTTGAGGACAGTGGTGGTGGAAGCGTGACGGTGGAGTTGTGGTGGTTTTGAGGATAAGAAAAATTTGAGGTTCGTCGCCATGGTCACACGGCGGTGGTCCGGTGGTGGTGGTTGATGTTGGTTTGAGGTTTTTAAACCACAGGTTCTTTAGACTACTTGCCTGCTATCTTTGAGAATTTACTACTAACTGAAATTTTGTAGTAACAAATTACTGCGTCCGTATATTAAAAGAAATAAAATAAAGGCTCAAGTATGTCAAATTATAATTATTCGTATTCTTCCACATTATTATGTAACAAAATATTTAGGATTACAGTGTATACTATAAAAATTTTATCGTATGTGTTTTGACGATATATTATTAACTTGTACTAATGTCACGTATCACCTCATAAAGCTGACATGTAAACAAACGTATTTTAAACTTATATACAATAGGAATGAATAATAAGAGTGTTTGAGGGGCTTATTTTTCTTGCTTATTTGTAAAGAATAAGCTTAAATTTTAGCGTTTGGAGAGCGTATATATTGAGTTTATTTGTTTATTTGTGAGGAGAAGAAGTTGGAAGCTTACGGGTATGTTTGGCAACCTCTTTTTAAAAGATTATTGGGGATTCTAGGGGCTTGAGATTCTAATTTTAAGAATCTCAATCTCTTATACTTTCACAATCATTGTTTGGCACCCAACGTTTAATAGAGTTTCTTTGAAAAGGAATCCCTTCATTTGGAAGCTCCTCAAAGTAGCTTCTTCAAATAATCTTCATCCTCTAATTATGAAATTACAATATTACCCTTCTTTTAACTATTAAAAATATAAAGTTGTATGATATCATGTACTTTTATGTCATTTTATCATAATAAGCTCTAGCCCTAACTAGTTTGCCAAATGCTTATTAACAAATAAAATCTTCAACTCCAGCCTCAAATAAAAGCTCCAGCTCAAGCTCCTAACCTCCATCTCCAGCTACATCTCCATCTTCATCTCCAGCTACATATCCAGCTAGTTTTGCCAAACATACCCTACAAATAAGCTACAGATTTGAACTTATTTGCTTATAAGCAATAAGCATTGAAAATAAGCTCCCTAAGCACCCTCTAAATTTATTACACATGATTTTTGATACACATTATGAATAAAACTACAAATGATTACATATTTGTTCACTTAAAATTAAATTAAATATTGCTATTTTAATTTGTTTCAGAAAAAATAAACTGACTTAGAGAACCAGATTGAGGTTTATTCTTATTTAAACATTATCACAAAAATATATGTATCCTTAGAGTTAAGGGTAGTAGAAGTAGCTATTTAGTTAAATCATACATGTGCTTTACAAATATTTTTACAAGTCATACTCAAATCTTTTTTAGGTTATTGATACAACAAGTTTCCATTTTGCTCGTAAATGGTACTTTCATCATAATTCGTTAAGATTTGCCCTTGAGTTATATTACGTGATATACACAAACTTAACGGGAAAAAAACTAACGGATTGGTGACGGATGTACCATTTACGATCAAAATGGAAACTTATTGTATTCATAACCTGAAAAAAAAGTTCGAATATGGCTTGTGAAAATATGTGTAAACCACATATATGAATTTTGAAATTTACTCTTAAAAAATGAAATTATTGGATCTTACTAAAAATTGTAGGCATACTTAGCTTATGTTCTTTAAGTATTTGAAGGAATTAATTGTAGCTAAAAGATATGAATTGAAATAAAAGGAAAAAATATATGATTAAGATTATAGAAGGGGATATTTATGCAATTCATCATTTCATAAGTTGGTGATTGTAGCTGGAGCTGGAGCTGAAGATTGTGATTGGAGATGGAGATGGAGCTGGGGATCATTTTTCAAGCTACTCAAAAGAACTTCTCTAAAAAGGGATTCTAGGGAATTCTTTTTTCAATAACCCCTTCTATATTTTTGTTGCCAAACAAGGATGGAAGATTGAGATTCTTAAAAACTAAAAACTCAATCTACTATAATCCTGGAAAAGTGATGTGCCAAACACACCCATGGGCTTGATTTTAAATATACTGGTAGTAACTTTTTCTCCGGAGTTTTATAATAAGCACCTAAGTTTTTGTATATCAAACAAATGATATAAGCTTATACTAATGGGAAAAAAATAAGATTAAGTTCTGTGACACCCGTCAAATTAGGACAGTAATTAGTGCCTAATCAATTGTTAATACATGTAATTAGTTTTGTGATAGGCTAATTAATGTATCGAAATATATTGATGAATATATACAACTATGCGATTTGATTAAATCGTACGCAATTCAAATCGAATGTAATTCGATTCAATTAATACGGACGTTGGTGAACAATCTTATTAAATAATAGGACATTATTTAATAACTCTATTTAATCCAAAATATTATTTAGGTGATATTTCAACTCAAATTCGTGCCGTTCAAACAACAATTACGCAATTAAAATAATAAACGCGCGTACAACCGAAATAAAGTTAAAGTTACAATTTATAACCCAATTATTAAGTATTTGATGAAATACTTCAAATATAATTTTGAATAAATATCTGTATTTTAAAACTCCTAATTAAACGTATAAGATAATTATTTAACGTTTAAACGACCAAGAAAACGAACACCGCACGGAGCGCAAACACGGGGACTAAAAAGTTGGGAGAAAACCCTTCCCCCCCCCCCCCAAAAATCTGCCCCAAAACCCCTCTTCCCTCCTCATTCTTTTCATTTCCTTTCTCTTTCTTCATTTCCTTCATCTTCTTTTCTCTCTAACTAACACCACAACACCACCACCTTCCTCCACCAAATAACACCACCAAACCACCATAAATCTCGAGACTCATTTAGAAGAAAACGATCGTCACGCAACGATCTACACTCCTACCTTTCCGGAATCTTGATTCGCCACTTCGTAAGTTTCCGACAAATTCTCAAAACTCATCGATTTCACTTATTTTTACATGTATATGGTTGGTTTAAGCTTAAAATGTCCAAAAATGGGTTGGGTAAAAGTCTCAGGTCAAACGGAGGCCGGAAAACACCTTTTCGGCCCATTTTCCGGCCAACAGCGCGTTATGTCGCAGAGGCTCCGGGCCACCTGCGACATAAGCCTTTATGTCGCTAAATCAGACCTTATGTCGCATATAGCGACATAAGCCACTATGTCGCACTAATCACGAACGTCGCATATAGCGACACAAATCGTTATGTCGCAGAAATTACGGATGTCGCATATAGCGACACAACGCCCTACGTCGCATTAAATTGCGGATGTCGCCCTTAGCGACACAAGTCCTTATGTCGCAGATATGATCTGCGACACAACAGACTATGTCGCACTTAGCGACACAAAGCCGTATGTCGCACGCTATGTCGCATGAAACAGAACCAAGAAAACACAAATTTTACTAAGTGTCGAGACCTAAAATTTTATCACTCGATTTCACCCAAATTCGAGTCCAGATGTGTAACATCCTCTCCGGTAGCCTGGTAATTTTCTAATTTTTTTTAAATTGATTAATTGTTTTAGAAATTATTTAATATTATTGTTTAATTGTGAAACTTATATAAATAAGTCCCAGACCTTATTGTGAATAGTAAATCGTTACCTGTTTTAAATTAGTGTAGTTAACAGTATTAGAAAGTAATATTTATCGCAAAAGATTTCTAGGTTCCAGACAACAGAATTTGAACGGGTATAAAATACCCATTTAGTGAAGTCGGTTTAAAAGAGGCCGACCTCCTCTTTAGGTTGTTTCTTCAACCTCAGCTCCTCAATTTTATACATGCCCTAATCAAATACTATAAACAAAATCAAAGGCTAATATTTTGGATTGATTCAAAGTGTGCTTGTGGCTTAACTCTATCATCATCATCATCATCATCATACTGGTTTCATCATCACCATCAATTGGATTTCTTAATAGTAAGTTGAAATTGTATTAGTGTAATTGGTTTGAATCAAATTGATGCATACATGATTATGAATTGATATAGAAGTTGAAGCCTATGTTGCTGGTTGTAATTGTGCATATTATTGTAGTGTAAATACCATAGAAACTGAGTTTGATTGTGTGTGAATGGTTAAAAACGAGTTGAGCTATGCAGAAATGAAGTTACTGGGTTTCTGGGTCTGGACTAGCTAGCCGATCGGCTGACAAGGATGAGCCGATCGGGTATGCAGGATGAACCGAACGGCTAAAATGAGATGAACGGGTAGATTAGTTTTAAAATGCCACAGAACGTGACTTTGGACTAAAAACACTAAAATGTAAACGTGAGCCGATCGGGTAACAATAATGAGCCGATCGGGTATGGGTGTATGAGCCGAACGGCTTCTTTTAGCCGAACGGTTAGGATAGACCAAAACGACCACAGAACTTTGAGTCGAAAGAAAAGTGTAGGGATTTAGCAGGGTAGCCGATCGGCTACAGGCTTTAGCCGATCGGGTATGGTATAGAAAACAGAATTAGATGGATGATGTTATGAATAATAATATGTGATTAGGAACTAGATGGTTATGAGGAATATATTAGGTTCCTAGTGTTATGAACTATTATGTATTGTGTATTTAATAATGATATGTTATATGGAATTTGAATATAAGTTAAAGATTTTTAATTATGTTACTAACTTATATTTGATTGTCGATTCTCAGATCCTCCGAAAGATAAGTGATACCTGAATTACGAGATTGTGAAGACAAAGGTATCGATGAGTGGATTTGGAACTCACCATTCGATTTAGTTGTAACTATTTGGTTGCAACAAGTAAACGTAGATATGTTGTTGCATGTAATATTCATGGTTGATTATAAATTTACATGCTATGTGTGGCCTTCGGGCATCAGTTGTTAATGAGGTCAACAGGTTGAACTGGTTGGTTGGGCTAGTTGGTTGTTGTGTGAATGACACAGGGTCTTGCTTCATTTGTTGTGTGTATAGAACCTGTGTCTGAGTATAGTAACCACTAGTTATCGGTCTCGTCCGTTATGGCCAAACGGATATGGTTGGATAAGTGTTCTTGGGAACCACCCGGGTATTATGGTATTCTCAGAGCCGCCGATCCTCATTACTATATTGTGATTAGTTGTAATACATGTTTGCGGTTGTTTGGGGTAAACAGGTAGTTAAGCTAAGTTAAGTTGTGTGTGAAGAATTCATTCACTTAGCTTTGTGCTAATCCCTCATCCTACTTCCTGCAGGTTTTTGATAAATATGTGGGTGTCAGGAAAGGATGCTTTCGCAGGGAATGTCTGACAGATTATGACTCTGATATGGTTTTGCTATAAACCTGGTTTTGTAATATGTAATACCCCGACATATGTAGTTTTAAACAGTTCTAAGTTGGTAGGTTTTGAATATGTAACTGTGTATGTACATTATCTTAATGTGCAGTTTATAAATATGTTTTAAATTCATACGCTTCCGAGTAAAATAATATAATATTGTGGTATAAGAAACAAGGGTGTTACAAGATGCGTTTTTCACCAAAGCAATTTAGTAGAAATAAAAAATTTTCAAGCTGACCTGGCAGCTCGACCCCAGCCAGGGGCTCTGCCCCTTGGACCCCGTCAGGGGCTGCCGCCCCTTGGACCCCGCTACCAGGGGCGCTGCCCCCGGACCCCCGTCATTAACGGGTTTCGCCCTTACCCTAGGGTCACGAGTAACAGTGTTACATCTAAACATTCACACAAAGTGCTAAACTTGTATAACATCAAACACGAATGCGACATGACTTCTAAAACACATTGGAACTTACTTTTAAGTATAACACTTCAAAATCAGGAAAGTAATAATGAGATTATTTCATCAACCAATTCACCGACGGCCGTACACGTTTATAAAACACAAGTCAAACAACCAAATCGTAGTAATTTGGATAATTCAATCAACCAAATCGTAGTAATTTGGACATTCTAAGTTGGACGAACAACTACAAGGGCAGTATTTCGAGATGCCTACTCATGTTATAACCAATGTGTGTCTTGGACACCCTCAGGTTACAAGTCTTCGGACATCAATCCACCGCTAATCAATTCAAGTTTATTAATTTAAACACTCAAGGCTCGGGTGAGTCTCATGACCCCTATTTTACTGCTTTTCAATCAGGGGTGTGATATTATTGCTCGTTTTGTTTTACAAGTAGAACGCAAGTACAATTCAATCAAATACTACATAAGTTGTTTTCAACTAATCAATAAAGCCCTCCATAGCATAGTCTGGTAATACATCTGTAGCGTGAATGTTAGTATATGATATCATATAGGATTGACAATCCTCGTCCGGGTTAGTACGCACTAACTGGTCAAACGGACGTATTAGCATTTGGGAAGACGAGTGTAGATTAGGCACTCGTAGGAGGCAACTCAGTTGGGTTTCCTTAATTGGACCTGACACTCAAGTTAAGCTCAGACTATGTGCTCATGGCTATATAAATTTTATTTTGCTTAATTGCATTTTAAATTCAATTATATTATAAAATCTTGCGGTTCATACAAATATGTGTTGACATACAAACCTGTGAGCTCACCAGCGTTTCGCTGACCCATTTTAGCATCTATCACAGGTGACCAGCAGTAGGTTGGACTGCTCAATCAAGATCTATTAGCTCGAGTCAGCATGCAAATAATCAGAGATTTTAGCTGCATCATTATATTTTGTATAGATTAATTATGTACTTAAATCTCTCATTTTCAAACTGAGCTAATGTAAAACAATATTTTGATGTAAACTTTTATTTTATCAATATCAATGTAAAACGACACATGTAGTGGTCGTTCATTATATTTTTTGTGCTGTGTATATTGATTAGTCGCGCCCCGACCCGATTCGCTTCCGCAACCCGAATTTGGGGGTGCGACAAGTTCGCATAAACTTCAACAAACTCGTTTGGCAAACACGCTCAAAGTATAGCACATATGCAGAGTTGTATGTTAACTAGCATTAAACCCGTGCGATGGACGGTTGATAATATATAATATCGTAATATGTGGATCATAAGTTAAAACGGTACATAAAATGTTTTAATCATATTCAACTTTATGTTGTATACACTTTATGTAAGAGTGATTATTAGTACATTGTAGTTTTGTATCCATGCACCATCAATCATACTTTAAGGTATTGTACTGTACAACTGTGTATACGACTAAAAGATGTGGTGTACGAATCACTTATCTTTATACAATCATTTTTGTTAACATTAAAAAAATAAATAGATAATATTGAATAATTGAGTTGTGTGATTTAAACTAAAAAACTGATTTAAACTAAAAAACTCTTTAAACAGGAGATGATTAAGTTGATCTACCTATCCTAAAGCTTAACAAAAAAATTCAAAATTAACAACGGTATAATGAAAATTACAATGACATTAAAAAAAAGTTCTCAAAACTTACTATAAGTTTATTTATCATTTTTTATTTTTTGAGAGTTAGAGAGAGAAAGGCCAATATTAAAATGAAAAAATTATATAAATTAAAATTATAGGAAAAAGCAGATTAAAGGATATCATGATTATATTTTGGACTATAATCAAAACTGTTGTCACATGACACATAACTCAAATTAAATTGGTTATAATTTTAATTTTATTAATTACCTTATTAAATAATATTAATTATAATATGAATTTTAATTAATATTTTCTTATTTAAAGTCAGTTGTAGGAAAATCCACATCATCAAGTGATTTTATATGGTGATGACACATAGGATTTGTATGATATGGCATGATTAGATATTTGACAAATAATTGGAGGTCTCCTCCCTTAATTATAAGATAAGATTAATGATACATATGTCTATAAAACGAATTAAAAATTGTCTTATTTAAATGAGATTGTAACACATTATATTTTTATCTCATCTCTAACACAGAGTATCCACTATACGTCTCGAGGTTGGGTCTATACTACTGGTCTTTATAGTTATTAGTTTCTTATATACAACTATTAGTTAAAAGTATGATTGGTACTAGTTACTATGATGTACATTATTTTAGCGGTGATAGTTAAAATTGGTTGATGGTGGTTAATTTCTTATGTGTCACTAAAGTGACAAAAGTGATCGAGAGTTGTTTTCGTCCTTAACTAAGCTGAATGTTCTGATAGAGTTTTTAAATGGATAAATCAATTTACTAGACTCATTATTAGGTTAATTTATTTGGATATATCTGTTAGTTATCCTATAATATTGATCAAATATGGATATTTTTACCTCAAATGGAACTTTAAAGGATAAACCATTCCTCGATGAATTATAATCATACACCAAAAGAACTTTGATTCTCAACTTCTTATTAGGTGTATATCCTACATTAAACACAACTTAGAATAATAAATACAAAATTATCTTTCAAAAAGATGACAACTGTATAATAACATCAAGAACTTGGGTCACTTCACTAGCATCCTTTGAAAGTATGACTTAACCTTAGAGAAGCAAGCACAACTTCATTCATATCCACAACTTAGACCAGGCCTTGTAAGAATTAGTCCGAAGCTTAAATATCACATTCAAAATCAACGACCAAACAAACAGAACCAAATGCTTGCTCAAACAGATATATATAACATAGCAAACAAGCAATTATAACAGTCATACGATACTAAAAACAAAATAGCATTGATAATGTCACCACCATCGAATACACAAATCCTAACTCGGTTCGAATGGCAAAAGTATTTCAAGACTTGGTGTCACACTCAAATACAATCATATGCAAAAGCAATACAATTATCATCGTTTCTTAAATCCATATTTTTTGCGTTCATAGAACAGGTCAGTTTTAGCACTTCCCAAATTGACAATCTTTGGGCACCCATCTCTATCTTTCTCCTGCTGAGTGCACTCTTTGCAGTAATAGGCATCAGAAATGCCCACACCTCCACATATGACACAGCGACCCTGGAAGGACCCATAGTTGCACTCATCGCAGACACGTACAAGTGTGCATGGACGCACATAAGAGTCGCAAATGACACATTTTCCATCACATTTTTCACAAAGCCGCCCAATGGCAATTCCTGGTTGCTTCCTACACATGATCAAATCAGGATGATGCTTCGCCATGATTTCCTCAACAGGCTCTTAATTCACAGACACTACAACAGCCTGCAATAATAAGCAATCCACTTCTATTAGAATAAATCTGGAAATGAAAAGTAACTGAAAACATAAAGCTGTTAAAAAACGCTATAGAGCAAAAAGATCTGCACAAAGACTTCTTTGTTCTTCATCCATTTACTTCAAATAACTAAATCTAGCACGAAACTTGAGGTCACTGAGGCTGAGTACATGTAAGCATGCACGACATCTTTCTAAGTTCAGAATACGTATGTACTTTAGGGTTCAAGCATCTCCAAGTGGTACCAACTACCATGTGAACAAAATCTTATCAGATTCCATATGTGTTGATTATTCAGACAAGGTTGGATACTGAAACGTAGAGGGGGCAATATCAACCTAATAACCTACAAATGGGTCAAATTTGGTTATGCTATATCTCTAATGGGTTAGGTTATGCTGAAAGATCTAACTTATAGTAAACAGGACAAACAGGTCAAAAGGCATGCCACATGTATTCAAATGCATAATATCCGCTAACCACGTTATCAATAAATGGAAAATTGCCAAAGTAACATAAACTACCAATTTTGAAAATACGGGATGTGTAAGAACCTATGTAAACTAAGTTCTCACCGTTTCGGCGTTGTATGGCTGCATCCAAAACCCAAAGCCCAATAATAATTTAAAATTTACTGTAGCACCTGAGAGTACTCGATAAAACTTCTTTGATCTGTTTATATTATGGCTTTTGGGTTTACCATAGTTGTTTTTGTCATCATTAATTTTGTCATTCACCTTACGAGGCAATAATATATAATAATCTGTATTGTTCATATTTTCAATCAACAGAATTCTCTTCTCCATTCAAGAATTCTTTTGGAAAAGAATGAAGAAAGGAGCCTAGAGTAATCAGATGAACTCATGAAAACAAGGGATAATGGATGTTTCTTAAAGATCTTCATCTTGTATACATGATAGAAAGAAAAGGTAAACAAAAGCTGACTGCACATAACAGACCCACATACAACGGAAGCATTACAACATAAGTTTACAGTATAACAAGTGCAACACGTTATTCATTTTCTTTGGATTCAGACATTTAGTCACTTAGTGGCCACCGCAAGAAGAATAAACATAGTGGCAACGAACTTCCACGTCCACGAATTAATAAAGCGGAATCAATTTGACATATATCTTAAAAAAAGATAACCGAACAAAGTTAACGCGACTACTTTACGTACATCACAGAGAGAGGTATACAGTGTGTTGAACTCATAAAATATGCATAGTGGTTACTACTTACTAAAGAATACTCATATGGATAGCTAACCATTTCAGAACCCTAATTTACATTCAAATACATCACATCCCCAAATCTCATCGCATAAATCAGGTACGACTAAACAAATTTCTAGGGTTTCGTCACTAATTCTACGGATAAAACACGTCACCGAACAGCTGAACATGTAAATAACATAATTTGGGGCTCTAACGACTATATAGATATAGATATATACATATAACAAACGAATATACACATAACATGAATTTGAGCGTTAAAATAAAATCTAACCTGATGAAGATGACAGTTCGTAACAGCAAAATTGGAGGTTTTGAGAACCTGGCAGAAGAAAGATTAGATATATATTTAGGGTTTTAAAAGACGAATGAATCCTTTTGCTGGTAGCTTATAGTAGAAAACGAGCGAATAATCTTTGAATGGAAGGCTTCTAGAAAGTAATTGGGGCCAAATACTCTTTTAAACCTAGCTTATGACATTTACCGTATGCTTATCATTTTAATGTCTTAAAATAAAAAATAATTCTAATCTAATTTAGAAAGATAAATTTTTTATATTCTTTCGTTCCATATTTTTATACAATATTTTGAAAATCGAAAACCAAATCAGATCGGAGAGGACTCCAGTTCCAATTGAACCGGTCGGACCGTCTCAAAACCGGTCAAAAGTTCTTTTTAAAAAAAATAAAAACCGGTTTAACCATCCGATTCCCGGTTGAACCGTCCGGTTTTGACTGAACCGTCTAGTTCGTTGACTGTTCAAAACTAATTTTCAACTAACCGGAAACCTCAAAATTTCCGGTTGAACCGGTCCGACCGGCCGGTTCAACCTGGTTTTTAAATCTTTGAATACATTTCATGTCTCCTTTTCGGTACGTTCTAAATTGATTGTAATTTTCAAAAATAGACATACATGTTATCGAAAAAATCTTGATGTATTATCTTATACTTTATGTGTATGTAAAAAAATAGGTTAAACTACCATTTATACTAAAATCAACTACTATTTAATGATTATGCTTTGTTGTATTGCGTGTTTTTTTTTTACTATGGATGAAATTTCTAGGGTTTTGCCACAAATTATAAAATTCTAAAAGGTTCCCCCCAACATTTCATATCTCATTTTTATCCGGGCATATATTGTAACACCCTCAAAATTTGTTGATTTAATTTAACGGAAACATTTAGTTAAGTATGGAGAGTGCCACAATATACAGTACATGCATACGTATCAGAGCATATGATTACAACAGAACAAATATATTAAGATGCCAAAGTATTAGTTACAAAGTTTACGATTCCTCGAATCGTACAAGTTAAAAGTATTAAGTTTACAAAAGTAGATTTCGTAAATATCAGTAAAATCACTTTAGTTATACAAAAGAAATCCAGTTGTCAAAAGTTGGCATCCTATTCCTTCATGGGTCGCCTATGTTCCATGTGTGCAGGTCATCTTACATGCAGCTAATTCCCTGAAAAACATAGTAAAAGTCAACAACTAGGTTGAGTGAATTCACAGGTTTTATGTTTACAATGATAGTTGGTTGTTTTAAAGCTTTCACAATTCGTTATCGTCATCACGATCCAATAAAGTTTCGTGGAGTGTTATCCAATGTGTACGTTTAGTGGGATGTAGCCCAAAGATGTAGTTACGTGGGATGTTACCCAAAACCTAGTTTAAGTTTCGAAGGAAAGCGGTATCCTATTAGTATTTGTAGGAATGTAAGTATCCTAATGGTTGTTCGTAGGAATGTCAGTATCCTAATAGTTGTTAACGGATCCATGTTAGTAGGATCGAGTACCCATGTCAGTAGGGTTCACCTAGTGGGGAGTGTCAGTGTCCCCTGTTCTACAAGTATAATGGATCCATGTCAGAAGGATCTAGTACCCATGTCAGTAGGGTTCAAATAGTAGGGAGTGTCAGTGTCCTATGTTCAATAAGTATAATGGATCCATGTCAGTAGGATCTAGTACACATGTCAGTAGGGTTCAAATAGTAGGGAGTGTCAGTGTCCCTTGATCCATGTCAGTAGGATCTGGTCCATGTCAGAAGGACCCATTAGTTACCTAGTCAATTTCGTAGAAGCGTTGCTGGTCGTTCTCCAGCGTTTCCAAAACAAGTTTAATACGTTTACAGTGTTTGTAGTATGAAAACGTTTATTCATATACGTCAGTTTGTGTAACAGTTTACCAGTTCAATGTACTCTAATTGTTCGAGTAAATCAGTATACAATCATGTATTTCAAACGTTTGACTATGTTTTCCACCCCTGTTCAAAAGCAGTTAAAACAGTAGAAGTAGGGGCTGTGAACTCACCTGTTGCGTTAAGTAATAGTGCGAGAGCTAGCAAGGCCTAAAGTCCAAGTCTAATTCGAAATCTCCTAACGCCCTAAACGTATAAAATTTATAAGTATGAGTAAGTGGATGTCTTAGTTAACCATCCATGCTAGTGTTCTCTCAACTAGATATGTCCAAATGGTTTAGTTGTTTGTTCGTGTTTAAAATTGTATACAGAACGTTGGTGAGTTTTTGTAATAATAATTTCAAGTATTATTATTAAGTGTTTCATTGTTTTGGTACACTTATAAAAGGGTATGCGAGAGTATAATTAAGTTTACGTTTATTTTTCCGAAAGTGTATGTTTTAGCCGAAGTCAACAAAAGTCAAAGTTACTGTTCATGCGTGAGTCAACAAAGTCAAAGTTACTGTTCATGCGTGAGTGTGATTCACAGATTCCTTGTGATTTTTATATAAAATAGTAAATGTTATCGAATCGTTCTGAAATTTTTACACGATGTTCCCACATATGTTATGTATCTCCTGTAATTTTTTTATAAATTTTGGAGGTCGTTTGATATTTTATAAAAATTCACTAAGTGTCAGGGTTCAGTTTAATCCGAGATTAGACCACTTCTCACTAATCTAATTTTCTGCAGAAATGGGTGCATTTCTGGAATGATCCAAAGAAGGACTTTTTGTATATAACAAATTTACCAAGATTTTACAAGTGGTCTCACACGTTTTTGAGGTCTAGAACTCGAGATATAGTCCCGAGAAGTTACTGAAAATTTCTGTCTGCCGGAACAGTAAATCTATGTCACCGGAGAAAAATGTTTTCGAGTAGCAAACGGAGTCAAAAAGTCACGAAACTAATTTTGTTGGAAAGATAACTTCTTGTACTACATTCTAGGCTTAAGAAACGTCCATTTTGGTGTAGTAATTATTTTTATAAAATTCGTGGAATTGGAAACAGAATCTGAACAGGAAGGTTAACTTCCTGTTTTCGAGTTTTAATTTGTGTTTCGACTTATCTTTTGGACATTTTATGGTTGAGTGAGCACTAGAACATGATTATAAACTTAAAACAAGTATCTTAGAAGAGTATAGAAGTTCTCACAAGGTATATGGAGGAACGGAGACGGCAAAGATGATGCTCACACGTTTGTGATCGTTTAGGTGTCTTCGGCTTCGTTTTTCCTTCAAGAGTGAGGTGGTAGCCAATGGTGGATGATGGTGGTGTGTGGTGGTGACTTGGGGCTGTGGGGATGGCATAATTTTCGTGGAGGGAGAGAGGGAAAGAGAGATGGGGTTGTGTGTGAAGAATGGTGAAGTGTAGTGAAGGAGAAAGGGGGTATGGGTGTATGGAGTGATCAAATAAGCATGGGAGGCCATGCCTCATGCAGATTTTCTGCATAAAATCATGGGGGTCCCACCCCATGTGATGTCTAAATTGTTTCCCCAAATTTTCACTTCGTGCGGTGTTCGTTTACCCGTTCGTTACGACGTTTTAATCAACCGTTAAACGTTTGTTACGCGTAATTAACTAACGATTTAAAACCCGATATTTTAACTCGAAGTATTTTATCAAAATACTAAATAATGAGTTATAAAAGTATAACTTGAGATTATTTTGCATGTTGGGCGCGTTTCACGCGTTTTTGCCGCGTACTGTAAGTATTATACGTTACAAAATACGTGTTAAATATTATCGGCATAAAATTTAGTAAATAATAATGTTATTAATTAATTTTGTTCACCAACGGTTGTATGTATATCTATCGAGTTTGTTCCAAATGTTTGGTACGTAATTACAATAAATTACGAAACGTTAAATACTACGCGTATTAACTAGCCGGGCTTTGCTAGACTTACCTCTAAAAGTAGTTGTGAATTCACTCAAGTAGAGAATTAGCCTAATAATGCAAGTGTTTATTGTTTATAATTGCGTTTAAATTTGCGGGGTGTCACATATATTTCAGTCTCTTAAGTAAGGGTGTTTAATATACTTTAGGGTATGTTTGGATGACGGGCTTCTAGAGGATTTTGGAGGCTAGAGCTTCTATTTTTTATAAGCCTCAGCTATAAGGATTTGTTTGGATGACGGGCTTATAGGGGCTTTTGAGGGCTTGAGCTTCTATTTTTTATAAGTCCTGGCTATAAGCCTTGTTTGGCAACATAAAAAAGTGAGGCTTCTTGAAAAAATAAGCCCCAGAAGCCTCTAAACAAGAAGCTTTTTGAAGTGGCTTGTGAAAAGAAGCCCCAGCTCCAGCCCCAAGCTCCAGCTCCAGCCCCAGCTCCAGCCACAAGCTCCAGCTTCAGCCCCAACTCCAGCCACAAGCTCCAATCCGTTGTTTCCAAACACACCCTAAGCCTTGTTTGGCAACATAAGAAAAGTGAGGCTTCTTGAATAAATAAGCCCCCAGAAGCTCCTAAACAAGAAGCTTTTTGAAGTGGCTTGTGAAAAGAAGCCCAAGCCCCAGCTCCAGCCCAAGCTCCATCTGCAGCTCCAGCCACAAGCTCCAGCCCGTTGTTACCAAACACACCCTTAGTCATTTGAACCTTAGTCTAGAAAGGTAAGATTCAAACGAAAATGATATTTTTTATAAGAATAGATAAACCAATAAAAATGCATCAGGTGTCACAAAACTCATTTTTCCCCACGTTTTTAATATTTAAATATCTCAAGATTGACTCATTGAAAAATTATAAAAATTGCATCATAAAAATCAATATTTTTTCCATTAGAGATGTGTCAAGGTATACTTTCAGCGAACTTTTTTTTTGTTTGTCGGTGGGATTTGAAAAAGAGTAACATGTGTGTTACCAGCGGGTAATACATGTGATAAAAATGAGTAATACATGTGTTACGAATTCTGTACAATTTGTAAAACTCAAAATTAACAAAGTCGTCGAAAGTAACTGTGTGATATGACAAATCGAAAAGAAAAAAACGTTGATTTTTTTATGGTGATTTTTTTATGATTTTTCGACATACCGTTTGTGAGATATTTAATTTTTAAAAACGTGGAGGAAAGTGAGTTTTGTGACACATGACGCTTTCTTATTGGTTATCACATTTCTTACATAAAGTTGTTGTACTAATTTGAACCTCACTCTAAAATATAAATATTTGTATCCGAATTCAATATCTTATTTGAAATTATTCAAAAATTTAGATATTTAAAATTTTGATTATCTTAACTTTCAAATCATGTATTTGGTAGTGATTTTCAAATTTTCAAAAAAATTTAATATTCATTAAATAAGTTTTTATTTATACATTTATGATTTATATTGATTATTTTGTTAACTATGGGAACTATAATTTAAATTTTGTATCATTAGTTTATTTTCAATTTGACATATATTTTTTACTTATATAGTGTTAAATTTACTGGTTAAATAGTTTTAAATGTATGTATTTGATTTTACATACAAAAAGGCTGAAAAATATATATTTATATTTTTGATTCGGATTTTTAGATAACCCGATATTTATATCCGAAATACTGGGTATTGAAAGTTCGGAAATCCACAATTTCGAATACGGTTTTGAAGAATGATCGGCCGACTTAATGAGTATTAAATGTGTATTTAGATATTTAAGATACTTACAGGTTCATTAAATGCATTTTTTTTAGTGCATATGAATGTTATACAATATACATTGAACTTTTTAAAAATCTTCACATAATATTATTCCGGTTTCTTAATACAAAATTTAGCAAAATAATGAAACTTTGAATATAACATTAGTAGACACTAGTAATATAATCTTTCACAAGTTTTGCTAATGCACCTTACTATATGCTACATGGATAAAATCTTCACATAATATAATTCCGGTTTCTTAATACAAAATTTAGCAAAGTAATGAAACTTTGAATATAACATCAGTAGACACTAGACACTGGTAATATAATCTTTCACAAGTTTTGCTTCCTTATGATAACATATGCAAATATTTCTCTTGAACTTTACTAGATAAATAAACTGTCTACCATACAGTTATGTAGAGATAATATACAGATGACTTCAAAAGTACCAAAAAAGTGAAAAACCCTATATAAGTAAATGATTACAGTGAGAGTATGACGATGATAATCGTACAGCTCGAAAGTAGGAATATCCAAGAACAATCCGTTGACTTACTACTCTCTTCTGATCTATTTTTACTATGTAAAACAAACAAAACTTTATCCAGAAATAATCTGGCAATAGCTAACAAGCCAAAAAATAATGAAACAAGAAATATAACGATCCCTTTATTCTCCATATGTACTTGATTCTCCTTCACTTTTTCCACCTCTGATCTGCATTCATATTCAAACGAACTCGGTAAAAATCAAATGCAAAAACAGAACAGTTTTCAAAAGAACCATACCTATTTACATTTAAGGCAAAAGTAACAAAAAACTTGGAGAATTGTAGAACAGGTAAGTTACCTGAGGAAAGCATTGCTCTTTGTGATATCATCCAGCTGAAGAGACACAAGTGTCTTCCATAATTCTAGATCATCGACCTTTTTAGTCTGCAATAATAATCAAATGAAAATTTTAGCTAGCTGCCAAAAAAAGCCTTAAACAATGATTAAACAAGAGAAACTTACGACCTAAAATCAATCAGCAAGTCCAATGACAAAGGGGTAGCAAATTCGGCTCGGGTAGGGTTGGTGGGTCAAAGTACCCAAACCCGACCTGATTTGGTGAACAGGTTGGCGGGTTGATTTGGGTCAAACGGGTCAAACTTGTGGGTTGGTTTCAGGTTGGAGGGTTAGTATTAACAAAGAGACTTTTTAATCAAACGGGTTGGCAGGTTGAGAATCCCAACACTAACCCGCTTATTTACATGTCAGGTTTCAGGCTATATTGATATTGTCACCCTGAATGACAATGGACAATATGTACAAATTTTCGATTCCCAAAAAAGAACAATACTTCAATTATAATACAACACCAAAGATTGAATATTGTTTCATGCTATATGCATATAAGAAAATGTCACAATTCTAACGTGGCACAAGAACTTACCAAGGCCTCACTGCTCTCACGAAAGCCTCTCAAGTCTCTCCTCGTTTCCTCCATGATGACATCTTTCTCTCCAATTTCTGAATCGATTTCTTGGAAAATGTATCCATATTTAGAATTCAATTCATCAAGGTATCTCTCCAACAATGATAAATTAATATCCAAAAGCCGAACTTTTTGCATCAAAATCTTAATAACACTGTCACCAGGCAACCTTCCAGCTTGTTGCTGACGTACTTCGGCAAGTGGGTCAGGAACATCGATTGTTGTAACAGCACGGTGACCATCAAATTCATCTGTAGACGATTCGTGTTCCATATCAACAGAATCATCACCTAAATCTTCCTGTTTTGAATCACTTTCGGTTTCCTTGGATGGAAATTTCTTATCTTGAACAGAAACCAGATCCTCTAGCATCATTTCAACAGCATCAACTCCATAAACTTGGACGAAACTTAATGTACAATAAAACCCAGTTCCGTAATGACTCAAAAGATTCAACTTTATGTACCTCACCCATTTTGGCTCCTGAAAAACGAATCGTTGTTCGTGTTTAACATTTGCTGCTGTAAAGTTTCCAAGTTTTACCCAAGTATCGGTAGGATATACCAAACTCCCAAGAAGTTCAAACTCTTTGAGATTCGACGAATGGTGTTCAAAATTGGCAATTTTTATAGTGTCTACTAGGGTTTCTTCTGAAAGTTCAACTACCACAAACTTATCCTCAGAGGAACATGGGTTTCTAAGATACTTATCTTTGTCTATTGTTAATATGTTAGATGCACCTTTTGCATCTTTGTTACTAGCTAAAACTTTTGCACCCTTTGAAGCAGAAGCGTAGTTATAATCTTGACCACCAGGCTCGAGTCTGTGATTTATACTTCCCGCATTACCGTTTAAAATTCGGGTTTTTGTATTAAAAGCTTTGTTCTTGAATTCATCTAGACCTAGAGGTACGGATCTTGATCTTTCAGTTTTAAATGAACCCTTTTGATCAAGTGTATCCTTTGGTTCGGATTTAGCAACGTAAACCGCACTTGGTTCTTTCTGGTCAACTTCGAATTCTTGACCAATTATCTCCTCCTTGTTTTCGGTGTGATACATTAAATCAATCTCGATAAGATTTTCAGAATCTAGTTCTGTGGTGGGACTTTGATTTGCAGATAACGAGCTATACGGATCTTTAGGAGGCTCCTGTTTAAATTCATCCCAATTTTTTATACCTTCCGGGAGATCTTCAGGGCCATCTGTTAAACAAGATAAACAGCTTCATATGAGATAATCTACATGAACATAAGCATCAAAAAATCGATAAGTTTATTCAGTATATATAAGCATATAGCAAGCACTGAAAACACCAAACAAAAATCACATATACTTGTTTACTTCTTGATATCCTACTAATCTTAATAGAACATCTAACAGCAATGCCGTTGATAACCAGGGGAACAAGGCTATCATAGCTAGAGGTGGCAAAATGAGCAGGTTAGGTAACAATATAAAACAGGCCGGGTTAAACAGGAACACTTATAATCATCAATCCGTCTTTGTAAAAAGTGTGTTATGATCAAAAACAAAAAATAAATTGAAATTGACAATCTGATGTTTTAAATATATCGATTTAGCCAGTTGTATAAATTACAAAAACACTGAGAGATATTCAACACATTCGACTTCTTTTTAATTTAGCTAATGTTTTTTATTTGACAGATCTGAGATAACGACGGACGAACCATTCATAAGAAAGGATAAAAAATGCCAGCTTTATCATAACAGAGTTCAAGTACTGAATACTAACAAGTGATGAAGGTTTTAGATACTAGTGATATCAGCAAGCCTAGATCTGACAACGCAACGGCATAATTGAGCAAAACATCCATATGAGTTATGACATATACTTTTTTTCAGACTTTCAGGTTCCATATCTACCTTATTTCGCGTGAGGTTTAGAAAAAATTCCATGTAAAAGAAGGGGTTACCACATTTTATGCAATAAATTTTTCTTCGTAATGCTCTTTTACACTATTTGTACTAACTATGTGCAAAGAGTTCGTCAAACGACTCTACTCTCTTCTATATATTTCCAAATAAAAAAAATCAATAACAAAAAAAATGGTTTATGAAAATATGACAACAACTGACCTCTATGACCATCGCCATGGCCGATCCATAAATTTAACAGGAACAGAAGCCCCCATATAAAAACTGCAAGAGACACAGAAACCTTAAAAAATATGTCTTTTCCAAGTGTATGATTCCCCAAAGCTCTTCTTGCAAGAAGAGCTCTACGTGATCTCTGCATAGTACATCAATCTGATTCACTATTAACCATCGAAAATGAACTCAGGAAGGAGATCAGGAACAAGTAATCCTGCAAGTAAATAAAAACTTCTGTTAATCACATTAATAACTTTTGTAATGTCTCCTATTATAATTCACTGAATATATAGAAAAATACTAAGATAAATTAAAGAATTTAAAGAGAATCCGATGAGCTGTAAATTAATCGAATTCACACCATAAAGATGCATAAACATATACATACTAACTATAACAAACTTACAAATAAAACTTATATCTATCTACAATTTGGTTACAAGTAATTCTCAAATAGATCCCAATAACCAATAGATGAAGAATCACATTAGCACACAACATCAAACACTTTGCTTGCAAGAAACAACTGTCTCAATATAGATGGAGAGCTATCACTATCAAACACATTCTTCATCCTTGCAAGATTACAACTTTAAGCACTAATTACAAAATACCCATATGAATTTGATCACAAATTACAAAATTTATAAACCCAAATCCCTTAATTTAAATACAACCAAGAAACAGAGTCAATAATTGAATTTGGGTACAGGGATCTAAAATAGATATTATCACAACATAAAAAGGAGCATAAAGCACATGGGGAAGCCACTAACATCTTAAAAGTAATCTAAATACTATAAAAATCAAAACTTGAAGATAGAATAGAAACAGGGGATATACAACACCTGGTATATATGTATAAATATTTCTTGAAATTGGGAAATTTGAAAGAATCAACAAGAAATTGAAGATGATGATGATGAAATTCTTGAAATCATCAGAGCAGATCTTTGAGTCTTGAATTGTTCATTCTTTGTATCTATCAAAATCTCAATACAAAAATTCAAACTTTATTGAATTTGTAGTCTTTTTAATTCTTCCCCAATAAGAATTTTGATTTATTTATCATATCAAGAAATTGGGGTTTTTGATTTGTTTTTCTACTCAATTGTGAATTGGGTATTACTAGAAATTTTAACAACGACGGTGGGTTTATTTGTATTGAGTCAATTATTAAAAAAAATGTTGGACTTAATATTATCATGGCCTCCACTTGTAAGAAAGCATAAAATAAAAAAGTAATATATAAGTTGCAAATTTTTTTAATTATTAATGGTATAAAAACAAACTAATATGATGATAAATATAAAAAAAGGTTAAAAACTTATTTTCGTTACTCTCTACTTACCATTATAAGCATTTACATTTCTATTTTTTTCATATCAAAATATGTGTCAATTTTGTTTTTAATAAATTAAAAGAGACTGTAACACGTATCAAAAATATTTAATTGGTAAAAAAATTAGCAATTAAATATTTTTAAAAAATGTCAATGTAATAAGATGAACAATTTAACTCAAATTGATGTAGCATTAGTTTACATGCTCAACAGTTATAATTTTTATTTATTTCCTTATTGGTTAACTTACATTTATGAATGTAATTAATGTTTTTTGTTGTTTTGAAATATAATTAAAAATGGGTAAATGATGATTGATGAGGTGTGTAAGTGTGTTTGTTTGAAATATAATTTTGTTTGTTACCACCCAATATGAAAAAGTAGTTTGAAAGAAAGATTAAAAATTGGTAAAGAGATGGTGTGGTGGTGCCAGCAAATAATTCCCAATGAGAAGACAGCATTTGGCAGAAATTGAGTGTTACATGCAAAAAGGGTGGGAGAGATGAAAACTGTCAGCTGATGAGCTGGAAATTTAGAGGATACAAATCCCAATTCTTGATATTCAAATTTTCAAACAATGAATTATTAAATTAATAATTTTTTTTGGATACTATAATAATACACCTATGTTTATTTTAAATGGGAGTTGATGTAAGAAGAAATTGTTATATACACTAAATTGTACAACATCTTAATTTAAACACACAGTACAAGTATATAATAATAAAATAGTGTTGTATGAATCATTTTATGTGTTGTATCTATCAACTCCCATTTTAAATTATCCAAAGTAAAGTACTCGTATGTTTTAGACTTAAGGTCACTTCCAACAATTTTTTCATCACTTACGTCATCTCGGCATCACAATTTCCACTAAGTGATTCACAATCAAATATCCACTCCCATCAATGACTAATCACTTCATTTTCTGAACCCTAATTTACCAATACACCATCATTTATATACACTAAAAAAAGGTGACCCCACATTTTTAAACGGATTACAAGTCGATTTGGTGATTACAAATGTAAGTGATTAGGAAGTGATTGATAAGTGATGCAACCAATTACAAAGTGATTATTTATTTACTGTATTTTTTTTTAATGAAGGTGTGTAATAATGAAATACTTTTCCACGCTATTAAAAAAATACATACAAATTAAAATCAGTAAATCTTTTGGAGAGGAAATAACTCAAACGAAGGCCCACAATTTCAATCTTAGACCACTCCCAACCGTGACGGAAACTGACAGAAACCGACGCGCCACGTATGCGTCACATCAGCTTTTTCACCCAACTGACAGAAACTGACAGGCCCCTCCCAACAGTCATCCGTCAGTTTCCGTCAGTTTCATTTTGCAGAGACCCACACCAATAAATTTAATTAATTAATACACAATAATTAAAATAAAAACACATTTCATTAAAATTAAAAACATTACAATCCTAAAAAATAAAAACATTACAATCCTAAAAAATAAAAACATTAAACTCCTAAAAATAAAAAAAAATTAAACTCCTAAAAATAAAAACGTTACACTAAAAATAAAAGTACATTTATTTAAATTTAAACTAGCCTAATCCGAGCTCGATTCTTCGTCTTGGTCCGCGGCCTCATTCTCGTTGTCGTCTTCACCTTCATCTTCATTTGTCGTTTTGTAGACATTTCCAAATTCTTCAACGACTTCTTTGCGTGCCAACTTAATAATTTGTAATTCCTTTTTGGAGGCCCGTTTCGGAAGACTTTTGCAAAGAAAACTCAAAGCCTTAAACGCTGCCTTTTTGATGTTGTTATTCTTAATCGTTTCAAGTGTGTCCGCGGCTTTTAGGGCTTGTGATTTAACCGCTTCGATGGCTTCGAGTTTTTCGGACACAACACTGCTTCGTGACGAAGAACCGGCATCCGAAGATTGAGAAGTCTTTGACGCTTTTCGACCCGGTGAACGACGTATCGGGTCGTCGCGGAACAAGGTCCTCATGTTGGCTTCTAGAGATGACGGGATGTCGTTCGAGCCAAGATCAGTGGCTTCGAATTCGGGTTCGGGTTGGAACGGGCGTTTGTTGCTCATCACGCCTTGCTCAGTGAAGAACTTTGGGAAATGTCTTAGAACCTCCCAACAACTCTCGTAAGTAAATTTCCTTCTCGTTTGGTTGAGAAAAGCTTTCTTGGCCGCATCCACTACGTCTTTATCCCCGGCACCGCTTTGATGGCAACCCTCCATAAACTTTCTGTGATGGCCTTCGAAAATTCGCACGTCGCCAGCTATTTTGTTCCATTTGCCCGTTAGTTGGTTGAGGTTACGTTTCGTCCGGACAATCGAATTGTAATCCGATTTGACACTTCGCCAAAAACTTTCATTTGTTTGATTGTTTCCGATGACGCCGTTTTCGGAACAATGTATCCACCGTTCGGCCAACATTCTCGCTTCGTCGTTGGACCACCTAACTTGAACCCAAAGTGGTGCGTCCGGATTTTTTCTTGGTTTTTTACCCTTTTTCTTAGGGGCCTCGGGTTGGGTATCGGGTTCGGACTCGGGTTCTTGTTCGGGTTGGAATTGGTTTTCGTGATCGGAATCGTCCGAGCTGTCGAGAAGGTTTTGATGTTGGGTTTCGGGTACGATGAAATTTGGAGTTTGTGGAGGTTGTGAGTAACGGGTTGGTGTAGCTTGGTAGCCGTGTGGGTTTGATGAGGAGGTGCCGTGGTATGTGTTTGGTGAATAATCCATCGAAGGTGTGAATTGCGGGTTTTGATACCACCCGGGATGTTGGTAATTTCTTCGTGGGTCGTCGGGTGACATTTGATACGGGTTTACAATTGGTGCAAATTGAGCAAAACCCGTCGGTGGAGGTTGATAGTTATTTGGATTTGGAACCAGGTTGTTCACCAAGTTTTGCCACATATCGTAGCCAACTTATTCTTGCTCATTTTGGTTTGATTTGGTTTTGGATTTGGATTTGGTTTTGGATTTGAATTTGGAATTGGTGTTGTTGTTGTTTGCCATTTTTTGGAAGTGAAAGTGATAAAGATGAGAGAATTGGTGATGTTTGAGTGTGAAAAATGAGATGGATATGTGTAGTGTTTATAGAGAATTAAAAAAAAAAAAAAAAAGAAGAGCCGTTTGTACTTGTTTTCAAAAAAAAAAAAAAATTTTTTTTTTACCTCCAACGGCTGTTTTTAAAAAAAAAAAATTTTTTTTTGGCTCAACGGCTCTTTTTCAAAAAAAAAAAAAAAAATTCTTTTTTTTAATCGCTCAAACGGACCCACGGCCCCACGTCTCACACCCAAACACCTCGTCGGTTTTCCGACGGAAGAAATCGACGGACCGAACCGACGGCGCCGTGCCATCGGTGTCGATTTCAACCGACGGAAACCGACCCTCGCCGTTGGACGGGTCTTATAGCCCAGATTTACTACATCTGAATTTTATTAGTACTACTAGTTACTACTTATTCCTCCGTCCCAATTTTATTGTCCACAAATAAAAAACACGCAGTTTAAGAAAGATGTACTGATTGTACTCTACAATCAATAAGATTTAATCTCTCACCAAAATGCAATATTTTAATTGATTGAAAAGTATAAATGGACAATAAGTTTGGAATATCTCAAAATGAAAAGGTGAACTATAAAATTGAGAATGAGGGAGTACATCTTAACAAGAGTGTATCTTAATAATATGCATCTTACTCCTATAAATTTGCATAGTGCATCTTACCCCATAGGTAGGTTTACCCTAAAATATGACTATCTTGTCTAATTATCTTCCCTCTCTGGGTCATCATTCTAGGTGAAGAGCACCCTAAAATAAAATATGAATACCTATTTTATTTAACATATAAACAAAATGAAATAATCTATATGTGGGTAGTTTTAATCTTTAATTTTGATTTTGATTAATAATTATTTTTCTTCTTTAATTTATTTTCTTTACTTATTGATTTTCTTATTGTCATTAATGTAACAACTTTGATATTAACTAAAATTGCTACCTACAATTGTCGACAGTCGACTCATTGTACTACTACTTAAGATTTAAATGCATGACTCATAAATCATACCATAATAATAATAATAATAATAATAATAATAATAATAATAATAATAATAATAATAATAAATTTCAAACCGACAATCTTTTATGTCGACCAAATTACTCCATCAACGTATACATAAAAATCACTTAAAAACAAACTATATCTAACACGTACCTCACTTTTAACACGACTGATTTGATTTCATAAAGGTACCTCTATTGTATAAATAAGTCTATGCAACAAAATTTGTATAACTAGCTGATTGTCATATATTGCTAAATTATGTGAAAAATATATGTCGACTTAAAGTTGTGATCCTAGAATAGACCTTAAGATTGAATTCATTAGTATAATAAAATGATAGGTAAGCCTTAAGCATAAAAAATGTATAAGTGATATGTGATTATGTTTATGTCTATTTAGTATTACTCGTAAGTATTTGATTAGATTATGTTTTCAATTGTACAATTCACAAGTCTTATCGTATATCTATAAATTACACATACAATATGATAAGGGTGGTGATTTGTACACCATCAAAATTTAGCCATCCACCATTAAGTATGTTTAAAAGTATTGTACAGTACAACAGTCTAATGCATAAATAGTGGTGTATGGCTAAATTTGGTGGTGGTGAAAGACTCATTGACTTTGTGATATTATGGTGACTCTTTAAACTATGAGGTTGAGGGTTTAAGTCTTAGGGATGTGACAATATATGCTTACCTAATAAAAGAAGTGAAACTAAGGTCTGCTTTCGAGTTTTTAATTGAAAGAAAATTCTGTAAATTGATAATAAAGAAAATAAGACGAAGACATCCTTTTGCATGTCCGAGTTGGAAAGAAGAGAAATGATAATTAGTTTTATGTTTATAAGTTGAAGAGAAACGAAAGAAAGTGACATTTCATAACTTGTTTGATCTTTTATCCTCTCATTTTATGCCGGTTTTCGAGAGAAAATTTAGAGAGAAAAAGACTAAATTATCCTACTTCTCTTATCTTTCCTTCGTAAATAAAACTTAAATTATGATTTATTCTTTCCAATAAACAACTCAAGAGCGAGGTGAACATCCAATTAGTAGCCGGCCAAACACGTCTAAGTTTACTTAATAATTAATTAACTATATGATCACTTCAATGTTTATTGAGTACGCAACACAATGCTAATTAAATAAAAAGAATATATATTGGGCCATAGAATCAATACTATACATATAAATATAAATAAATATTTATTATTAAAATTCTTTGATCAAATCATAAGAAAAGTCTTTAAAAAACAATGTTTTTGTTGTCAATTTCTAGAAATCTTTAAACAGCTTTGGTTACTTGAAACCAAAGTTAAAAAATTGTACGTCAAAAGTGTAACAAATATCGTCCTTATTTCAATAAAAATAAATTGTACAACAGAATCGCTACATATTATAATCATTCCAATATTTTTATGTTTTAACTTAAACAAAAGGGTGATAATATACAATCACAAGTTTTGATAAACTCATAACAATATGCGATCAAGTATTTTTCAGTTTGATTAATGGGAAATTAAAAATAATGCCATTTTTTATGAAGTATTATTTCGATTTGCCCTTTCCGAAAAAAAATTGACGATATACCCCCTCCGGTCGCAAGAGAAAAAAAAATTTGCGACTGGAGGCCTTGCGTTTTGCGACCGGACGTGTTTTACCCTTGTTTTGCCACTACGACTAGTGTTTTGCTACTACGATACGTGCATTCGCAAAATTTTTTTTTTTTTTGCGATTTGCGACCGCATCTAGGTCCGGTCGCAAATCGCAAAAAAAAAAAAAAATCTTGCGACTACACGTGTCGTAGTAGCAAAACACTAGTCGTAGTGGCAAATAACCCAGTCGCAAATTTTTAAAAAAATTTGCGACCGGACCTAGATGCGGTCGCAAATCGCAAAAAAAAAAAAATCTTGCGACTGCACGTGTCGTAGTAGCAAAACACTAGTCGTAGTGGCAAAACACGGATAAAACACGTCCGGTCGCAAAATGCAAGGAGTCCAGTCGCAAATTTTTTTTGCTCTTGCGACCGGAGAGGGTATATCGTCAATTTTTTTTCCGAGAGGGCAAATCGAAATAATACTTCAAAAAAAAGGGCATTATTTTTAATTTCCCTTGATTAATTTATCAAAAACGTGGTGAATATACCAATACGATCAATATTATAAAATTTTTGTCAAATTACCATTATTAATGTCTCAACTAATTAACTTGAAAATTAACCACACGTAAAAACAAGTACGTAGTATTGCATAATACAATAATGAAGTTTAGCATGATTGTCGTACCTTACTGGGAATTTAAAACTCGAACACTTGTTTCTCTTTATACTCCACGATTTCTTGATAGAAAACACCGAAATTAGGCTTGTGGTTGACTTTATAAAGTCAAAACAAAAACTAATTCGATTAGGATTATGATGAAACCGTATAAACCGGTTCTTGTTTCCCAAATCCCAATTGACTTCAATTCTTCAAACACTGTTTTCTGAGAAAACTTTTCTCTACAATTAGACCCATTTTATTTCCATTTATGTAATTTTTACCTCTTTATACTCTTCACTATTTTTTATTTACCTTTTTATGGTCAATATTGGCCCATTTTACATTTGATATTTGAAACATGTCCATTTGATCCATTATTCTAAAATTGTGGGTTATAAAAGAGGCCCATTTAACATCTTTATTTTTGTAATATCCTTAAAAAAAATCATTTGATAAGAAGAGTGAGGTTTAAACTATAAACTACAAATATTAATTTGATAGAAAAGAAAATGATCACATTAATTTGATATAGAAAAAAAGGTGGAGTACCTAACACACATATCTACATAATTATTTTTAACATATACTATTGTTTGTATATTAAAAATCAAACAAATTCAAACGTAATGATAGATCTCAAATAGTCTAAGGAGTATACATTATTATATTATTATTGGTTAAATAACCAACTATATAGGATCAAATGGGTCAGTTGTTACTTTGTTAGAGAGTTATTATCTACTACTTGCTTGTTTAAGACACGCTCCTAGGAGCTAGGACACTTTTTTTACCCATTCATATCCGACTCTAAGACCCGTCCCAATGGGACCTTCGGTTTGAGGTACTGATGTCAGTTTTACTGACGTCATTGGCACTAAGCAATCAATTTGCTTCAGTCAATTGGACCTCGGTTAGGCGACATTCAAGTAACAGATCCCAATGGTACCTTCGGTTAAGAGTACTGATACTAAGCAATCAATTTGATTCAGTCAATTATTAGGAGACGTTCAAGTAATGGAGAGGATGTATTGAAACATTAGTTTTATTTTTGTTTAGTGTATAGAAATATATGTATATTGTTAAATGTGTGGCTCGAAAAACTGAGCGATGTGCCATAGTTGACAGTGTTCAGTCAATTTTGAAAATTGTTGACGTGATGCTGATGTGACATATATTGATGCATTAGTTTGCATGACTGTTGGGGCTTGAGAGGGGTCTTATAAGTTTAAGAGAATTCGGGTCAAGCCGGGTCTTCTAACACCCCTATGTACTTTGTACGATTATAAATGAAAAACATTGAGTTTATGTTAAAAGTGGTCACTCCAACCCCAAAAATGTATCCATTCCATCAACATGAAATATTTTTATATTAAACTCATACAAGGAACAAAGATCATCATTAAATAGATTTACCAATTATTACTTTATTAGACAGATGTCACGGTCTGTCACTTGGTCTGTCACTTTATAAAGTGACGACTATCGGTTTACAGACACTATTGGCAGCGAGCTTCAGTTTTTGCGTCACGTATTTAGGCTTCGGTTTTCTAATGTACGTACTTCGGTGAAAAGGGGTGGGCCAGACACAATTAAAAAATTTATTTATTTTTGTTTTGTTTTTGTTTAATGTATAGAAATAGAGATATATTAGTAAATGTGAGGTTCGAAAAAATGAGGGATGTGCTATTATTGGCAGTGTTGTGTCAATTTTGAAAAGTGTTTACGTGACGCTGATGTGGCAGAAACTAATGCATGAGTTTGTGTCATAATGGTTATACTATACAAATTAAAGGTTTCAACCTAGTTTCCCTTAAAATCATATAGCTAGATGTGTTTTTTCCAATAAAATCGTGAGTACATGAATCATGAATCATAAGTATTAGATACGTTTGCCATCAATAAATTTAAATGAGCAAAAAGATGAAGACTTGTAAAGTTAAAGGAAACAATTGAATACTTTTTGTTATTTCAATTTAATTAACATCACACCCAACTATTAATGTGCTAAACAAAAGTTTAACAAGAAAACAAAGAACTGTAACAGTGACTTTTCTCTTTTTAATAGAATATCTTGTTTTTGCTACCAAGTATTTTACCATAAACAGAAGAATTACCATACTAGTAAGATTAGAAGCCATCTATTTAACGTTCTATATAGTACTACAACGAGTAGCAGATAGAGTCTAGGCTAAAAAACTATATAAAAGATAAATAAGCAAATAATAATAATTATTTTTTTTAAAAAAAAAAAAACCCTCCAAACAAGACTACTTTACATGCTAAACTATCTCTGTAGGATATTCATAGGCAAAACCAACCCATAAAGTTAATGTTGTCAAATTCAAGCTATTCAGAGGGCATCTTTAGGCTTGAATGCATGTCTATGATGATCCAGCAGCAACAACGATTGGCAGATTTCTGGTGATCAATGACCAAAGTATTGAATGCAATCAAAACTATCTCAGTTTCGCATACCACGATTTGGGCAAACATTTGCAAAATGTGATGGATCACCACAAATAAAGCAGCTTCTGCCAGAACTAGGGTCACCTGTGGCGGATACAAATCTAACATCACTGCCATTGGCTCCACTTCTACCTCCACCACGACCACCCCTCCTGCTGGCTGTTGTAGCTGAACTGCTGCCATTGTTGGAATAGTGGCTGCCACCTCTTGTAGCGGGGACACTATCCTCCCAACAGCTGAAAGAAATGCAAACACATTCTCATTTAATCATGAGGAATAACATTTTGATACAAGTACCAATATCGAACCATTGGCACAGGTCAAAGCATGTCAAAAGGTTGAACGGGTTTAAATTCACCCAAGCATCAAATGGGTTGAACATGTCATATATTTGAGCTTTAAGTGGAACATGTCGAAAGGGTTGAACGTGTTTTTATTGCAGACTCCTAAAAAGTTGTAATCATTGATATAAATGATATTTGTTATAATAATAATATATTTTTCCTGTAATCAAAGCTAATAATTTATAAAGTAAGTTCAAAAATGAACAAAATAGTGTTTGCAGATTGACACATTACCCAAACCCTCTGAACTGCTCATCTTTAACACATCTACTTTTTAGATTTAAGAGGTAGAATACTTAACACAAAGAACTTGCAACCCTGTGTCTGACAATAGTAGAATTTTCTTCCCCTGTTACTCTCTGTGTTGGCAGTTTTCAAGAGGCATGGTGAACCACAAGTAGGGCAAGGAATTGGTGAATCACCTGCATTGATAGAGAAGTAATTAATACCCAAATTATTTTCACCCAACAGTATACATAACGTGCTAATGGTAGTCACGCCTATTTTTAATCCAACATAACCTTTTTATCCAAAATGAAAGGCTAAGCTAACGATTAACCAAAAAGTACAAAATGAAAAGCACACAGAAAGAGGCATGAACCATTTGGTTTTAGGGGCATCAAGATTCATTACTTATATGCAAAACCATTCGTCTATATAAATTGACATAATCCATTATCCAATTACTAATCTTCCATAAAGCTTGACTATCTATAGATGAGAAACAATATACGGTGAAAATGAGGTGATAATTAATGTTTGAAAGTCTTAAATAGGTAATAAATTTGGGCATACACGATGATCACTGAAACGTGTTTAGTATGTATAGAAGGAGGCATAGCTACGCTTTTATTAAAGATGTAAAGATAAAGTTGGGTCAACCCACAACCATTTTTATGTTAATAAAGTAATTTACTATCAAACAATGTGTTACTTATAGCAAAAGATATTACCTCAACAATAATCTAAATCTTTGAATAAAGGGAAAAGTACAATAAAAGGTACTCTACTTATCACCTAATCCTATTTAAGGTATCAAACTTTTAATTGTAATCAAGTTAGGGACACGAATTTCACAAATGATGAGTTATTACCGAATTTCTTCTTTATAAGTAACATATCTACATAATAGATTAATATTTCTCGATCAATTTTTAAAAATTTTGAGTAAAAAGAGAGATATTACAATTTAAAGTGATTATGAGTTTTTGTTAAATTCTCCCTCCTCACTCAATATTTTTCAAAATTGATTGAGGAATATCAATTGATTAAGTAGATATGTAACTTATAAAGAAGAAATTCGGATATAACTCGTCATTTGTGAAATTCATGTCCCTAACTTGATTACAATTAAAAGTTTGGTACCTTAAATTGAAAAAAATAAAGTTGAATACCTTAAATAGAATTAGGTGATAAGTAGAGTACCTTTTATTGTACTTTCCCTTGAATAAAAATGGTTTAGAAAGTTGTATGAATTGAAGATAAATCTGGGGACTTTCAACAAAACACAGCCCATGCATAAAGTTAACGGGTCATAATTGTCACATTTACCTTGATTTGTCTATTAAAATGTTCCTAAATTGTCTGTAACAAAAAGGAAGGTAAGCAATAAATGTTAAATACCATTTTCAGAGTTGACTCGCTGAGATCGCTGGGATCGAGCACTACGGTTTTGAGAAGTTAATGAATAACAATCACTTGAAGAATGTCCCGTCTGGTGACAGAAACTGCAAGTGCCCTGCTGCTGGTTATTCGGAGTAGTGCTCCTAGAAGGTGCAGTGGTTCCTCGTCCCGTCGCTGCAAAAAATAAAATAATAAGATCCAAATATGAGAGAGATGTAAATCAACTGTAAGAAAAAGTGAATAATATGATAATCATATCTTCAAGTACCCTGTTGCTGATTACTTTGAGTATCATTCCTGGAAGGTGCACTGGTTCCTCGTCCTCTAGCTGAAACAAAATATATATAACAATACTTAGAGAAAAATATGTATAACTATACTATGAAGAGAAAAAGAGTGTATACTGTGTAGAAACAAAAAATTCATGTGTAATCGTACTATGAGAATTCATGTGATCCAAATGTTA
Organism: Pseudognaphalium luteoalbum; assembly: GCA_963422505.1. NCBI lineage: Eukaryota > Viridiplantae > Streptophyta > Magnoliopsida > Asterales > Asteraceae > Pseudognaphalium > Pseudognaphalium luteoalbum. Next base: position 73,301,345 of record OY730198.1, read on the forward strand.
GAAAAATAATGTTATGCATTAGGCCGTCAAATAATTCAACCTTTATCTTACATGATGTGAGGAAAAGTGAATATGTGAGCATATGCTCCAATCAATTGACATGAGGTAAACGGTATAGGCCTATAAAATGGAATTTGAAGAATGGAGACAACAGATGTAGATCATTAGATGACTTTTGTAACAGTGTCACTTCTAAAGAATAAGAGCTTTGAAATGGAGTAGAAATTGCAAATATAGTTTTGATTAAAAAACACTAACTGCATAAAACATAAGTCCGATATCTAATTTTGTAACCAACTTCTTATTCATCAGGGGGTAAAATTAATGCTTAAATTTCTTTGATATGAGGTAACCCACCTTCTAAAAAGTTCGATTTACAGTAATCAGATTAAGTAACAGGTCAAATTTGACGAAGTGACAAAAATATTAATTTTGTGATGGCAATTTCAGAGCTTGCTTTCTATTAAGGTTTAATTGCATAAAAAGGTAACCAACTTTCGTCTGATTCATGTTCTGTGCAACCAAATAAACTAGAGCAGAAAATCCAATGAAGTTTCAAAAAAACAAAAAAAATAATTAAAGTAATCACCTAAGAAAGGCGTTGTCAGTAATATGTCATGTCATTATAGGAAGAATTGAACACAGTCAAAAGTTATCAAAACATCAGTTGTCTCATACCTGGTGTGCTTGAAAAGTTGCGATATCCAGAGCCAGACATAATCTCTCTCAAAACATCATCACAGCCACCAACACAACCTAAAGTCAGGACACAGTAGTTCAGTTAAAAGTTAGTTATAAATTAAGACTCTATTACGATGTATAACTCTCAAAATCCAACATCTTCTAGTTAAAAACTCTAGTAGATTCAGAATCCAAGTTGTGCTTTTTAATGTGGGAACATGTAGCTGTGTGAAGACTTCCATCCAAATAATGATTTGGTTTATCTCCACCACAAATTATTATAAACTAGAATTTTCTGATACTCTTGTATATCAATTTCTTAGTTAGTAAAAAGCATTCAGTAACACACTCAATCACCCTGTTCAATGTACTTTCCTCTCTCAAATGTTTCAGTTGAAGGTTGTAAGTCAAACGCACTACATAAACTAATATGCTTGTTTAATACTGACTGATATGCAATCTTAAGAAGTAACAAATAGCTTACCCTTTATAATGGTATGTTTATTAATGGTTATTTGGTAGAAACTGATTGGTCAGTTCAATAAAATTGGGTTTAAATGCCATCATAAAGATGAGTCAGAACACTTCAAAGTTAATAGTAAGAAAATGAATGCAAGAATATATAATATAACCTAAATGATTGACATTTAAGTTTGGAGGTATTTCCAGTCGCCGAAATGTAAACTGAATCTTGAAAATGGGTCCTGCAAAACGATCGATCATTATAAATCTAGAAATACATTGATCAAATAAAAAATAAAAAAATATTTCTAACAAAACCCGACATGATAACAGCATCAGTTGATCAAGGAAAAGCAGAGAAACCTGGACTGCAAGTACTGCACACAGTTGGGGTAACCACCGCTTCTGATATGGATCCAGGAAGCCAGATAACATTTCTGCACTGCAGGAGTTTAAAAAATTAATATACAGTGTACAGAGTATAAAACCAGAATAATTACGCCATAGAGAAGTGATGAAGAGTAAGATAAAGTAGTATATGAATGTGACACGTACAGTAACTTATAAGGAAGATAAAAGGGCCAGGTTAACATGTGAAAGAAAAATAAGATATGCTCTATGTAAAACACGTAGAATAAAAATATTTTGAGACTACGAAATAATGCATTTCTACATGCCATAAACATTAAATGTAAATCCAGAAGCTAAGCACTTGCCTGTGGATAAGCCGCGCAACCAACCATGAACTTTCCATCCTGTAAGGTAGGGAAAATTACATGCTACATTAACATTGAAAGTTGATATATACAGATATACAAAAAGATGCATATACTGAATGCATGCATATAATCTATCTTTTTTTTTGCAAAGCAAAGAAATTAATTATATAAGAAATCCTCTCCCATAAAACATGGAAAGAAGAAGAAAATAACAAGAAGTGGCCTTCAAGGAGAAGAAGCACAGAAGGTCTAAAGGAAATTATACAGCATCAAACATGAAAACTATATAAAAATTAGGAAAGATGTGCATTTTCATTGATCATACAAGATGTTATAGAAAGATAAAAAAAATACCGGTCTCTTCCTTAGAACCATATCTGAGTCATGGCAGACATCACATCTCCGCACAAGCTGTCCATGATTATGTTGCTCATCTCCACCAGTTCTATTTGTTCTGTCAAAGAAAATTTCCAAGGCTTGGAAAAGTTTTACTTTATTTAACCTGGCCTGCAAAGTATATCAGTTCAAGTCAACTAATTGTCTAATTTACATAATAGGTGCACAAATAACGCATCTGTGCCATAATTTGAGAAGATATAAAATTAGGAAAGACTGTATATGCAAGATCAAAAGCTAGTTACTTTCATTTGAAAAGTATCACCTAAAACTTATATGGTAGACATCGCATCTGTACATGTATCAAGTATAGAAAACCAATATGGTATCATATTGGTCTTGAATGTATAGAGAAAACATAAAGATGCGAATTTGATTTCCCTGATATGTAGAAGAGACTTTTAATCCAAATAAATTTGTTCAAAAGTCAGGACTTTAACATACATCTAAGAAGCAAGCCCTCATCTGCTGTAAGCAAGTGGCCAGAACATCATCTTTCCTCTTGGTGCCTACACTAACTGCTTTCATGTCCTCTTCCATCATACTGCGGAGATACGGCTTCCAAAGTTCATACCTGAAAGTGTCCAACAAATTGCGAACACTTATGTATATAACTAGAACTCCACATAGTTTCTATTCTTTCATATTTAGTTTGTTGAAAATTATGACCTCAATGATATAAAGAACGTTAGAAAAGAAAGGTGGAATGAATTATGATGATTCTCTATATGTTTCGTCTTATATAACTTTCCAAAGTATGAAGAAAGAAGACTGGAACTGGATATTAAAATTATATAGGTTTAGGCTTTCCGTATTGTGTAATATAAATTTTTTGAGTTTATAGAATTATTCAGGAATACCGAATATTTAGAGTTCATCTTAAACATTAACTTTTGGTAACATGATCTTTAGTTTAACATGGATTATTTACATCTTTTAGAAGAAGAAAAAAATGATAAAAAGAACTTAGTTATGCCTTACTCACCCCATATCGTCATATCCCATAACCAATGCCTCCCCCTGTAATCACATTCAGATTTGTAACTAAAATTAGTAACAAGTAGTAGAAAACTAGTGAAAATAATAGAGCAGGGGAAAAAAGATATTAGGACACATAAGGTTTAGATAGAAGAAATACAAGATTAGTTGGCTTGAATTGTGACGCCTCTTTAGTAGCATAAAACCGATCAGTCAGCTTTTTGATATGATCATGCATCGTAGCATCTGTACCAATGCCTGCCTATAAAAAATACATAATGAAGAAGTTGAATTGGAGTTTCTCTTACAACAATTAGTACTGTTTAATACTAAAATAACGAAAACAGAACCAAGCATTAATGTTCCTCACCTTGTCCATACGATCTAAAAGATCGGATTCACTTAAGAGGGGTGGTGGTCTTGTAATCCCTGAGTCAAGAGTCATTGATGTTGGAGTGAACTGCAATATTTTCAGGCAATGTTATATATTTATGACTTCCATCGAAAAACTAATGATATCAATTGACACCCAAAAGATAAGAATAACCAAAGAAAATTTCAGATTATTCACTATATTTTGGTGTTAGTTATGGAAGGATCAGTATCCTCCAGCTGTGGGAACCAGTTTCTCTTACTTTGGAAAAAGGAATAGAAGAATGGGTCCCAGGAATAAGTTGATTATACTTAACCCTCTATAAATCAAGAACATTTTACATTGTAACCATATGGAAACTTTTTAACATGACAACTAAATGGGCTTAGCTCATGCTGATGCTTATAGCGATATGATTCTTAGAGGGCTGACACCAGTTCTGACTCTGTTATTAGAGAAATGACATGAGACTTGGTCAAATAATCAGTGCTGAAAGTAGTAAAGTCAAATGTTTACATAAAACAATTTTCATATTTCAATCCTATTATTGTACCGTAGATAGGAAATAAAAAAACAAAGCAAGCGAAAATCATGAGATAGGAAATAAAAAATAAAAAAAGAAAAAGCAAGCAGAAATCATGACCAAATAACAGTGCATATACAGTAAAAGAGATATTTAGACAATAACATCTATGTGCCCATTATATGAACAATATTAAGGTTACCACAAAACAATACCTTTTTGTCATGGGGACAAAAATGCCTAAATGAGTATAATATGTGTATTACATTTAAGATGGCACAGTATCGAATCTAGCAAACAGAAAACTATGTTCCTAAATGCCAAGTATTCATTTCTAGAGCTATTAATTACTGGATAGTGAAAAGACTAAATATGACTTCACTTCCATGAAGGTTGATAACTGATGGAAGTACTTTATACGTTTAGTCCTTTAACACACAAATGGATGGCAACTATGAGCATCGAAAAACCTAAATGTAGAAGCAGATATTATACAACTATAATAGTCATAGTTGCAGATAAAAAAGTTATTCTAATTAAAATTACGTGTGGTCCAACACAAACCTGCTGTCCAAATGTGTAGCTTGGGATTAGTGATCCACCCCATGATTCGAATCGATAGACCTCCAAATAATTTTTCTGTACAATACACCACCATAATACCATTAACAATTATACTAAATTATAGAAAAGCTAATCCTGGAGAAATTTCACATGAACATATGAATATAGCATCACTTGTATTATTTGTGTATATGTAACATAAACAGTAATAGATGGTATCAAATATTACACATGTTTGCACTATAAGACAAACTGGGATACGAAGATTGCATTATGAGGATACCAACCATGGACAGAAACAATCTATAGACCTTTTTAGCATCTTTCCTTAATTTCATTAATCTGAAACTTTTATTGCACTCGATGAAATTAGAAGTCAACACACTCCAAAAAACTAACAAAATGCCTTTCTGAAATGTTACAATCAAAGCTCTCTGAACATCAAGATATGTCTGAGAGGGAATTCAGTGAGATAGGGCTAAAGTCATGATAGACAAAAAAAGAGAGACTGAAAGCTTGCTACATAAGAATTATATCACAATCCAAATATCCAGAAAAAGGGTGCATCTTGCTTATAATTTTATCTGTAGAGCTTATAAGGCAAAGTGAAAACTCACAGCAACTATTGTCCTTCCCAATGCTGAAAACATCTCACCCGCAATGTCTATTTCGACTGTAGTTTCAGCTCCGACAGCAGGTTGAGAAACACAAGCCAGATAATGACGAACAACCAGCTCATACAGCTTCTGAAACAAAGTCACATTTACTTCTAATGAGAAACCAACCACCTTTACTGAAATATTGCAATATTGTATCACTATCATAAACTTACACGATGATCCTCACTCCATCCAGATTCTCCTGGAGAAAACTTTGTTGGGTGAATGGGAGGATGGGCTTTGTCATCATGCCCACCGCTACTTGGGTTCCTCCAGAGTCCTGATGAAGGATCCAAGAGCCTTTGGGCATATTGGCCCCACACAGGATGCCCCTGCTGTTCTTGTACAAGTATCTAAAACCATCCATAACAGACCAAAACCCGAAATAAGCAGCAACACTTGCTTTTATGGTCATGTGTCTTTCTTTACCTTCACCCTTCTTATGTATGATGTAAAACACTTATTACTAGACAAGTAAAATGGCATTTTGTAAAAGTATAACTTAATCAGAAAATGCTAACTTCGAATGGGGATACTGATACACTACAATACAAAGAATGGACCATACAACATTGGTTCATATAAAAGAGAAGGGTACCCACACGCAAGTCAGTCCTTGTTGAAAATGAATCAGTCTCTGTACGAGGATAACTTATAAAACCAGATTGATAGAGGTCTTCTGCAATCTACAGATAAATAAAAGCGACCAAATAATACATGAGAAAAAGATTTATTTCTACAAAAACAACTAGTAGAGAGCAACTTAAGTTTTTTCTTTCAATTTAATTGATGGAATGTTTGAAAACTACATTCCTAAGAAGCAAAAACTAACCTTCATGGTTTGTTCAGAACTCATCCTGAAATAGCGTGATGCTCGTTTTTCTAGCTCGATAGTGTTTAAAGGGTGAGGAGGGTATTTTAGCTTCTCCTGCTGTCTAACTTTTGTGACCTGAACATGAAGAAATATATTAATGCCACTTAGTATTTCAAGAAAATCGTTATAGATTCGAGGCATGATGCTTCAACACTTACGGTTGCAATGGGTTCTTGGACACACATCTCATACAGTAATACTGCACAGGTGTAATCAAACAAATGCCCACGCCTGAAACATAGAAACTAAATGAGTTAAATCACCCAACCAACAAGTGTAAAAGAAAAAACAATTAGATGACAAGTTGTCTTAAGTTTACATCCAATTAAAGTTAGCAGTGCCTTCATCAGTTGTATGTGAACACTGGATCTTCCAAAATTCTTCAGGTTCATGTGCTAGTATCTCCCAATATCGTTCCACAACAAATCCCAATGTGGGAAACTGAAATGGACGATAACCACAGAGATATAATCATTTAATTTTATAATAAGATAGTGTGCACTAGGTCTCTTTAAACTTTTTTTGTTAAATATCCTTATACCTGACAAGGACCATAGCTTAAGACAAGATTTCTACCATCTGTTGAAAAATTGAAAACAAAGGCGTCTTTCAGTAGCATTGTCTGAAATCTTGTGAAGGAAGCACCTATTCGAAGATCTATTTCCTGCATATACCACCAAATAGTCCAATAATCAAACAAGTAGATGCCAAACTGAATTCATTTGTTTATCTTAATGGGTCAAAAAGATAAAAATAAAGAGAATAACATAAGAGAAAATGAGATAAGGAAGTCAAAAGTCACCCATCGTAGTTATAATGCATAAAGCCTCATAATTTATTTTATTCAAAAAATATTTTGTTATACATATAATACTACTTTCATAATCATATTTTACCCTCTATAACCATTTATAATTAGTTACGAAAAAATTTCACAAAAGATGTTTCAGATCAACCCGACCCATTTTCATCTGAACCCATTTTCCCACTTTCCCTACCCACCCATGTTTCCACCTCTACTAACTAAGTAACTAGCATGAAAAAAGATGGCAGAAAGTGAATTTTTTGAGATGGATAGAGACATAGACCAATTAGGTGACAATTTTCATGCACAAGCATGTTCTGAACAAATGCAAACTCTTGCTGCAAGTCATGTGTCTTAAAGTCCATCAATGTTGTGCAAGCATATGTAAAGAAAAGAATTTTAACAATGGTTACAAGTAAAAAAATAAAATGATTACTCCTAATAACAATAAGCCCATCAGAACATTCGTGGATTCAGACCATTATTTTAAGTAGTACTCACTTGCCTAACATCTACAGCATCAGAAAACAATTGATTAGGCCGCACAAGCTGTTGGGCAGCTTGGTGGATTTCCCTGGCCAATAAAAAATAAATCTTGTAAATTATTTGACATTATGAGATATATACAACTATGCAGCAACAAATATCTGACCATCATACCTATCAATTAATGAAGAGAAACGAGCCCTCCAAATATTGAGATGAGAATTTACACTTGAGCAAACTTCCACAACTTCAAATGCAATGTTCTCTCCTTCTCGATCACAATCAAGCCACAAGACAAGCCATTGGCATTTGCGGGCTTCCTCCTCTAAGGTCCTTTTGATGTCTACCTTGTCCTTGATTACATACGCCATAACCAAATTCACAAGTAGATATGTGAACTCAAAGACATATTAACAGTCAACAAACCATTAAAAAAATCATAAAGCATAATCATATCAATCATACCCAATGTCATCCCACAACATTGTTGGAATCCTTCAGTTAAACCTTAGTAAGACTGTAGGATTAGATCCTAAGTCCCAACATCAGACACTCTGATACTCACATCGCATTAAAAAATGTAGATCTTTTGTTTGTTGATACAACGGTAGAAAACTACATAAGTTATAGAGAACAAGAATAGGCAACTTATCACATGAAAAAGGGGTTAATAGTATCAAAAAGCAACAGACTTTCACATTGTCTCAATTGTACGTAACATACACTTACAAATAAGCCACAAAACACTAGAGTCTGTATCCTACATAATACCTTCCTTTTGTATATGTCAAACTTTTGGTTCATTTATATCGTACATATCCGGTGACCTCTTTATGTTATTTTTTCTAACATAGGAGCCATATAAGTTGCCACATCATCGGTTTACAAGTCATAAGACCACAAATATTATCATTTAAAGCTTAAAATACAAAAAATATACAGTATATATATAAAAAAAACAAATCTAAAGTACGATTCATACAATAGTCTTTCGGGTGAACTTTAAAACATTTAAAAATACTTAACCCATTAAAAATAACACCAAAATGAACACAATTTCATACCTCTGGTACATGTTTCTGAATAGGGGCTTGAAACAGATCAACGGGATCACACGAGTGCCACTTTCGATACCGGCCATCGAATTCGATCTCCATTAAATGGCCAGTAACTGAAGTAAACATCATTTGACATTGTTGACCTTGAATCGTGTAATTGAATTCGAATATTTTGTTGTAACGTGATCTTCCTTCTCGCATTCTTAAACCCTGGTTTCTTGATAAGATTCCTGATACTGTTTTCGCTACTGACGGTTTCTCTGCAACGTTTAGTACCTTGATTGCCCTTCCTCCGCCGCCTGCCGCCATTTCTGACCGGAAGTTGAGTTGGATTGATTTATTGGACTTCTTTTTGAACGGCTTTTGGGGGTTTTTTATTTTTTAAACCCTAGCGCTTTCCCGCCCATTTTTTAATTAAGGGTGATGTTAAAATATCATATCAATCTAATTATTATAGTTGATATGTTATATTTCTTAGAGCACCGGATGTGGGGAGGTTAGCGTCGGCGTTTTTCGTCAAAAACGTCGTTGGACGGCGTTTTTCCGCCCCGGCGACAGCGTTTTGAACGGCGTTTTGGTGCCGTTTTTCGTGCACCGTGCGAAAGTTAACGTTGGGGACGAGGAGCGTTTTGCTTTTTTAATTATTTCTTTTTTTAATTATGTTCTTGTTTTGTAGTTCTATATTTTGGTGGTCAAAGTTGGAAAAAAGAAAAGTTGTTGTTGTTGTAAAAGAGTTGTGTGGCAGTTTGTAGATAAATAGAAGTTTAAGGGTTAAGGTTGTCATGGTTAGAAAGTTTGATGTATTTATACATCATTTATGCAGGATATACGGCTTATAAGATTTTTCTGTATTATTTTCTCTCATAAATATTATTAGGTTTTGTGATATTTGTGTATCATCTTGATACTAAATTCATTTGAGTTTGTGTGTATGATCTACATCTGTTGATGTTAGAATCATGGAGTGTTTTTAATGTAAAGTGAGATCGAGTCTTTGGTTTTGTTTTTGGCTTTGAGCCGGTATAGTTTGACTAATTAATTCAGTAAAATTGTTTAGATTGATTGTTCTTGTGGTGTTACAAATTTGTTCATGGTATCAGAGATACGGCTCGCAAGATTAGTTGTGGTTTGAGCGATTCCTGGATCTCGATTTTGGATTAGGGTTTTGATTCACGGTTTTCTTTGAAGATTTATCTTCATATTGTTATTATCTGGTCTGATCTGGTTCGATTGGGTTCTGTTGATTGGATTAGGGCTACACTTGCTCTTGTAGTGGTGGTTTCATCTTGAAACTCTAATTTGTCAAATTAGGGTTTGTGGTTTCTGGAAGTTCTTGAAGATTTCTTCTTCGTCCTTCTGATTTGACTCTTGGTTGTTCCAGAGTTGTGTTGAAGTCTTCCATTGTAACCAGTTCTTCTATTCTTCTTGCTTTGCTCGGAGTACTTTGTGAGATTGTTCTTACTCTCATCTTTTATGTGTTAATATGTGACTATTTGATTACTTAAGTTGTGGTTATTATTTGTGTGTGGATTATTAAAGTTGTACTAATCTTGTTGGTAGAAGAGAGAACATATAATCTGTGCCCAACTCTTGACCTGTACTCTTTGAAGAATAAGGAAGCCTGATCAAGCACATATTGTTCTTTAGGTTGTTTATTATTGAAATAAGTAGTTGTGTGATTGTGCATTGTTGTTTTCTTAAGTTGTTGTAACTAGATTAATAAAATGACAAAAGAAGGAGATAAACCTCCTGGTAGTGATAAGGCTAGTGGTTCAGGTGTTACTGAAATTAGCAAATTAGATTTTGGAGATCCACTTTATTTGCATTCTAGTGATATTAGTACTACACCACTGATAAATTTCAAGTTAAAAGGGACAGAAAATTATAACTCATGGGCTTGTGCAATGGAACTTGCTTTACAAACTAAAAATAAAATTGGATTTGTAGATGGTAGTTTTGATAAATCAGAAGATAATGAAGTTTTAGGCAGGCAATGGGACAGATGTAATGCTGTGGTTTTGTCATGGATTCTTAGATCTATATCTGAAGAGTTATACAATGGTCAATTTTTTTCAAAAATTGCATTTGTGGTGTGGGGAGAATTAAAAGAAACATATGACAAGGTTGATGGATTTGTAGTTTTCAATTTGCATCATAAAATTAATTCTTTAACTCAAAATGGTAGTTCTGTTTCAGATTACTATCATAAACTGAATTCTTTATGGAAACAATATGATGTGTTATTAAAACTTCTCACTTGTACATGTACAACAACAAAAGAGTTTCAAGATCATACAAGTCAATTAAAACTTATGCAGTTTTTAATGGGCTTGGATGATGTTTATCAATCAATCAGAAGTAATATTTTAACTAGAGATCCATTGCAAAGTGTTAAAACTGCACTTGCTATAATATCTAGAGAAGAATCACATAGAGGTACACATGGTAAAGAAATTAAATCCAGTGGGGAATCTACTGCTTTCTATTCCAACACTTTTAAGAAACCAGGTGGTAACAATGAACTAAAGTGTAAAAAATGTAAAAGAACTGGACATACTATTGATAGATGTCTTGAAATTGTTGGATATCCACCTAGGAATAACAGTTTTAAGTGTACTAAGTGTGGCATGATAAACCATACTGTTGATAAACCAAATTCCATTTTAGTCACCCTTTAAAAGCTTATTTGCGTACTAGTGCCAACAATTACCAAATAAGGCATACGTTTATTATTTGTTTACATTCTTATGGTCTATAACCAACATTGTATACCACCAATTCGCAAACGTTTAAAGCAATAATCTACATTCCTATAAATTCATTTAATATTAGGTCTGATATATCATATGTGTTTTTTCTATGTCGTAGTCTTGTGAAGCATCAAGATATAGAGATGGAAGTTGAACACTCAATTTTGGATATAATCAGCATCCTTCCACAAGATATTATTGAAACGATTTTAAGTGCTTTGCCAATCCGAGATGCCTTAAGAACGAGCATATTGTCAAAGAAGTGGAGGTATTGTTGGACGAGCATTCCTAAACTTTCATTTGATGACAAACTGTTTAAAGGATCATCATGTGACGAAAAAATCGTGAGACATAAACTTGTTAATGCTATATTCCACGTTCTGAAGCTACGTACGAGTCCGCTAATGTCGTTTACTTTGTCGGTCGCTACAGAAATGGATTCTACAAAAATCTGTGACACCCGGACAAAAATGACCAAAAATTTGATTCAAATTTAAACTTTTAAGTCGTGTATTAGATACGTGTTAATACTCAAGTACTCAAGTATTATATATATATATATATATATATATATATATATATAACAATGATTATTTAATAATCACATACAAACAAATCTGAAAGAATGCGTAATCTCAAATACGGACGTTGGTGCAAAACATTTTTAAATAATGTATTATTTATGAGAATAATAATTATTTAACTTGGATAAATAAATAGAATCATATTTTGTTCTATTTAAACTGTGTTATACTTAGTTGAAACCACGCGAAACAAGTTACCAAATTTTAATTCCAAAATAGTATTTTTATAAAATACTTCAACTCGAAAACATTTCAAAAGAAAGTAATAAATCTTAGAACTTAAAATAACGCACTCTGTACATCGAAAACTATCCGTCAAAGTGAGCTGAAACTATAATTTTTATACCTCATTAAAAGTATTATTATAGAATACTTCAATTAAAAACTTATATGATTTTATTTTTAGGAATTTATCGTTTAAAAACATTTTACTACTTTACGATCGGAAAAACGAGCACGAGTCAAATATTGCAATAATTGGAGACAAGATCCACAAAATGTGGATCTTGCATGAGAAGTTAAAACACAACCAACTTCACCCTCGGTTCTCATTTTCATCATCATATTTTTCTTCTTCTTTGCTTCATCTTTTTCTTGTTCAATCATCATCATCATCAACAATCAACAACAACAATTTAACACCATCAACTATTATCATCATCATGGTATCATATCATCTTTGTCTTCCTCTTCTCGGTTCATCACCTCCGTCGGCATATCACCACCTCCGAGCACCATCACCATCTTCAATCATCACCACAAACGAACAGCAACAACAGCAACTGTAGCTCAATACCATCGTCTTCATCATCACTCTTAGCATCACCACTTCCGGCCACACCTCCGAACACCACCGCCACCTTCACCGTCGGCTCTCATCACCACCGTGAGCAACCTCCACTTTTTCTTTAAAGTTGTGTTCATAATATTTATACAATCATATGTATGAGATATATATATGTACTACTATATCACGATTTAAAGATTATAAACTTGTGTTATGATACTGTGAGTTGTGATGGAGAAACAAATAAACTGCACTTAATTTCTAACAGATATATACATATACTAAGCAACTTATTAACAAAAGTAGGGCACAGCCTGCTGGTTAAGCCATGCGAATTGAAACCTATGGTCATGGGATTGAGTCCTGTGACTCCTGTTTTTATTTCATTCCATTTTAAATTTACTTATTGAAAACACATTAATATATATACTTTGCAATTTTTAACCAAAAGTAGCACATAGCTCACTAGCATGTGCTTGTGGTTTGAACTGTGAGGTCATAGGTTCGAAACTTGTGACTCTGTTTTGATTTAATTCCATTTTTGCAAACTAGTTATATATATATATGTATATATATATGTTTTTATTATTAGTTATTACTATATCTCTTTTAGATATATATTGATAAGTAAACATTACTATGTATATTTTTATGGACGATGACAAAATAATACGAGTTAAACGAATTAAGCTTAAAATGTATATACGTTTATATATACATGTGTTTACAACGACATTTCTATGTATATATATACAATATAACTCGTACGTTTTATATACATATACTTTTTCAGAGTATACAAGGAACTTAAATGATTATATATATAAGTATATATATAATACATGTATATATATATGGGTATACAAGACGCATAACTAGTAAGAGAACTCGATAAATACTAATGTTTTTTAAGTCAAGAAACACTAATGACCCTTAACACCAACGAATCATCGATAGTCCGACTCGAACGGTCGTTCAAAACAATTAAATCATTTGCATAATTTGACAAGTTGTCAAATACTATTATTTATATATCTCTTACGTTTAGGACGTTAGGAGGTTACGGATTGGATATTACTTGCGGTTAGGAACGCCAGCACCATAGGTGAGTCTCACGGCCCCTTTTTACTGTCTTTACTTTTAGGGGAGATGCATTGCTTGTTTTACTTGTATACATATATGTATGTATGGTTTTACCGACTTGTAAATTTACTACTTGATAGACATACTACTTTACAAACATACCGACTTATTGACAGGCTTTACTACTTACTTTTACTGGAATACTACTTTACAGATTTTATTGACTTGCTACTCTACAAACTTACTGTCTTATCGACTTGTATACTTACTGTTTTACCAACTTATATATTTACTGCATGACTGACTTACAAATTTACCATTTTATAAACTATACCGACTTACAGACCTACAGACTTACTAAATCGCATGAGTTACATTTTAATCCAATGAAGTCCTCTGAATCATAGTTGTTAGTTATGAGATAAGCGCGAGTTTTAGCATATGGATCCATATGGGACTGACAATCCCCGCCCGGGGTAGCACGCACTACCACGAACCGTACTCGTATAAATGGGTGTTTTCTACTCGTTTCGTATGAGTGTTTTGGATTAGCACTCATGGGGGAAAATTACCGACTTGTTAAGCTTCGACTATGATGGCTCATGGCAGATACACCGACCTTACTATACTTGTGAAATCCTTACTTACGGACCTACTACTGTTGTACAATTATACTTTACTGTCTTATTTATTGGGAAATTCTTTACTTACTGATACATACATTGTGAATTCTTTACTACTGACTGTTTCTATTCGTACAATAAATTACATACTGTTTTATGTACAAATTCCTGTTATTGTTTGTTACAAGCCTGTGAGATTCACCAACCTTTTGGTTGACGCTTTTAGTGATGCATTCTCAGGTACACAACAACAGTAGGAATGACCCGCAGGATATGCTAAGCTAGTACGAGTCGCATGCATACACACTTATGAAGATTTTACTTGCATTATCTTTTGTACTTTGATTATGTATTTAAAATCTTCAGAATCATTTTGCGAACTCGCTAATGATGTATACTTATGACTTAAAACCTTGTACTACTTTTGTAATGTAATGTATTTTCAAAAACGTCTCATTTAGAGTCGTTTGCTTAATCTTTGTGCTTGATATTTGATTAGTCACGCCCAAAAATAATCGCTTCCGCAAAGAATGAAATTGGGGGTGTGACAATATCCACCCAATTTCAAGAAAAATTCTAATCAATCTGGTTTTGTTAGAAATTCTGTACACAATGCAGTTGCAGAAAATGCTGGTTCTTCTTCTTCTACCTCTATGTCTTTAACCAATGATCAGTTATCTAAGTTGTTAAGTTTGCTGGATGAGAAAACTGGTTCAAAACAAGTTCATGCCAATATGGCAGGTGATTTTAGAAATTTTAACTCATTTTTTAATGAAATTTTTGGAATTTTTTTTGTATCTAATAGAGTTAATGAGTCTGAAGTTGTTAACTTTGGTTGGATTATTGATTCAGGAGCAAATCATCATATGACTAATAATGCTAGAAACTTTGAAAGTGTTGTAGATGTTTCAGATCTTAAATTGACTGTTGGACATCCTAATGGTACAAAAGCTAAAATAAGTAAAATTGAAAATACGAGATTATCTGACAATATAGTGTTGTATGATGTTTTCATTGTTCCTGAATACAATGTGAGTCTATTATCTGTTTGTTGTCTTGCTAGAGATAGTTTTGAATTTGGTCCTTGTGATGTGTGTCATAAGGCTAAACAGACAAGAGATCCATTCCCTCTTAGTGAGCATAAAAGTAAAGATCTAGGAGAACTTATTCATTTAGATGTTTGGGGTCCTTATAAGGTTCCAAGTAGAGAAGAGTTTAAGTATTTTTTAACTGTTGTGGGTGAATTTACAAGGGCTGTTTTGGTATTTCTATTGAAGTCAAAAGAAGAAGTTTTTTATAATGTAGAAAACTTTTATCAGTTAATCAAAACTCAGTTTGGAAAATTAGTAAAGGTGTTTAGAAGTGATAATGGTACTGAGTTTGTGAATAATAATATACAAATGTTTGTCAATAAAAATGGAATTGTTCATCAAACTACTTGTATATATATTCCATAACAAAATGGTATTGCTGAAAGGAAACATAGACACTTGCTAAATGTAGCAAGATCTCTTATGTTTCAAGGGGGGGTTACCTTTAAGTTTTTGGTCTGAATGTATTCTAACTACTACATACTTAATTAACAAGTTACCTTCTTCAGTATTACATGGTAAGTGTCCATTTGAGTTGGTGTATGGTAGAAAACCAAATCTTTCCCATCTTAGAGTTTTTGGGTGTTTATGTTTTGCTACTATTTTAAACAATAATGAAAAGTTTTCTAGTAGGTCTGAAAAATGTGTTTTATTAGGATATTCTTCTGTTAAAAAAGGTTACAAGTTGTTTAGTTTGGACAATAAAATGGTTTTGTTTTCAAGAGATGTTAAGTTTTATGAAAGTGCGTTTCCTTTTAAAAGAAAGTCAAGTGATCAAAGTTTTGAACAATAAAATGAAGTCAATCATTTAAATTTTTTTGATTATGTAAGTCACAAGGATGAAGGGAAAGATGACATTATGAGTGAGGGCAATGAAGATCATACATTAGATGGCTCTCAAGAGCATACTAGTGATGATTCTTCATCTGCAACATTCAATAATGATAACTATATCCCTGAGGGAAATTCTGATAATATACAACCTGCTCCAACTCATTTAGGTGATGCACCAAGTAATGCTGACTTAAGAAGGTCAATTAGAAATATTAATCTACCTAAAAGATTAAATGAATATGTGATAGAGGGTAAGGTTAAATATGGTGTTGAAAAAGTTGTTAACTATACAAAGCTTTCTTTTGAAAATAAGTGCTTTGTTTCTACTTTAAATAAACAATAGAACCAAGTACTTATTGGGAAGCATGTCAAGACCCAAAATGGGTTGAAGTCATGAATTTTGAAATGGAAGCTTTGCATAGGAATGGTACTTGGGTATTAACTGACTTACCTAAAGACAGAAAACCCATTGGTTGTAAATGGATTTATAAAGTTAAATATAAATCTAATGGTGAAGTTGAAAGGTACAAAGCTAGATTAGTTGCTAAGGGGTTTAGTCAAAGGAAAGGAATTGACTTTGATGAAACATTTTCTCATGTTGTTAAAATGGTTACTGTAAGATGTTTAATTAATATAGCTGTGCAAAATAGTTGGAGTTTATTTCAACTTGATATTAATAATGCATTTTTGTATGGAGATTTGGATGAAGATGTTTACATGACTCCTCCTCTTGGTTACTATGAAAATCTGGTGTTAAAGTTTGTAAGTTAATTAAATCATTATATGGGTTAAAACAAGCTCCAAGAAAATAAAATGAGAAATTGACTGCTTCTTTAATTGAAAATGGTTTTGTGCAGAACATAAATGATTATTCTTTGTTTATTAAATATGTGAATAATATATTTATTGCTTTGTTTGTTTATGTTGATGTTATTGTAATAACTGATAATAATCTTGAAGAAGTAAATAAAGTTAAAAGTTTTCTAGGTTCTATATTTCTTATAAAAGATTTAGGAAAATTAAAATATTTTCTTGGTATTGAGGTTTTAGAAACTGATCAAGGTATATGTCTTAGTCAAAGAAAGTATTGTTTAGAAATTCTAAATAAGTTTGGTTTGTTAGGATGTAAACCTGTTATTACTTGTATAGAAGTTCATGCAATCATGTCTACTCATGATTTTAAAGTAAAAGATGACTTTAAATTGAAAAATGTTAATGAATATCAAAGGTTGATAGGAAAACTTATTTATTTAACCTTGACAAGACCTGATATCAGTTATGCAGTTCAAGTGTTAAGTCAGTTTTTGCATGATCCTATGAATACTCATTTGAAACATGCTTTGAGAATTCTGAGATACCTTAAATCATCTCCAGGAAAAGGGTTACTTATTGATAAGAGTTCAGGTATGGATTTACATGCTTTTGTAGACTCAGATTGGGGTAAGACTTTGATGAACATGAAGTCCTGTTACTGGGTTTTGCATTTTCTTAAAGGGTTCTCTAGTTTCTTGGAAAAGCAAGAAATAATCCACTGTATCTTGATCTTCTGCAAAAGCAGAGTTTAGAGCTTTGGCCTCTGTTTCTTGTGAAATAATTTGGTTGTTAAAATTATTAAATGATTTCAAGATGCCTCATTTGATTCCAATAAAGGTTTATATTGATAATAAAGCAACTATTCAAATAAGTGTAAATCTTGTGTTTCATGAAAAGACCAAACATTTTTAAATAGACTTATATTTTGTTAGAAATAAAATAAGTGAAGAGATTTTAGAGACTGTTAAAATTGATTCTATTGAAAATGCAGCTGATGTTTTTACCAAAGGGTTGTGTAATGCTCAACATGATTATTTGTGTCAAAAGTTAAGGTTGTTTGATTTATTCAAATAATTAGATTGAGGAGGGGTGTTAAAATATCAATCTAACTATTATAGTTGATATGTTATATTTCTTATTATGTTTTTGTTTTGTAGTTTTATATATTGGTGGTCAAAGTTGGAAAAAAGAAAAGTTGTTGCTGTTGTAAAAGAGTTGTGTGGTAGTTTGTAGAGAAATAGAAGTTCAAGGGCTAAGGTTGTCATGGTTAGAAAGTTTGATGTATTTATACATCATTTGTGTAGGATATGCGGCTTATAAGATTTTTCTATATTATTTTCTCTCATAAATATTATTAGGGTTTGTGATATTTGTGTTTCATCTTGATACTAAATTCATTTGAGTTTGTGTGTATGATCTACATATGTTGATGTTAGAATCATAGAGTGTTTTTGATGTAAAGTGAGATCGAGTTTTTGGTTTTGTTTTTGGCTTTGAGCCAGTATAGTTTGAGTAATTAATTCAGTAAAGTTGTTTAGATTGATTGTTCTTGTGGTGTTACAAATTTGTTCAGGTAACCTGATGTTGTGCGTTGGGTTCTCATTATGATTTAGAAATAATATAATTTTTAAGACCGATGAAAATACGGATTTTTGTTAGAAAAAAATAAAATTATAGTTAAAACTAGTATTTTTTATACAAAGAATATCAAATTGGTATTCCAAAAAACTCTTATACAAATATATGATGATATGATTTTAAAAACAACTATTATTTTGTGTAAGCAATTAAAATATTGTAAGAAATGTAAAACAGTAATATTAACATATCTTAAAGATATGAAATTTCTAAACAAACTAATTTACGATAGTTAAAACTTTATAAAATTAAAAATTACAGTTGAAAAGATGTGTAAAAAAAGTTCATAATATTTAAATTAAAACATGAATAAAAACATACATTGCATTGATACATTGATAATAATAAAACATAATACGAAAAACTATTACATAAGATTGAAAGTAGTTGACAAATAGATAATTTTGTAAAGCTGACAACATGTTTACATTATCAAGATTGTTGAAGGTTTCGTATAACATGAATAATGTACTGCTTGTTAAAGATCCAACCAACATTATAAATAAAATACTCAATAATTAAGGGAGTTGATATTTACAATACAAAAAGTGATACTCACATCACATTGTGTAAGTATTAAAGCAGACAATACAAGTCTATCATTGTAGAATTATCTTGTATGGATCAAATTGTGTGTTGCATATATCACCACCCCTAAATAAAAGTGATAGGGAATTAGGGATACATTCATTGGAAGTGGCTAGAAATTGACAATTTTAAATTATCAGCCGACAACGGTATGTGGTTTTAGTTGAAGCATGTTATTATTGTTATCAGACCCCTGCCAACGGTCCGTCGGTGGGGAGCTTCGGAGCAACCGACCCCATTGGCACGGGGCGTCGGTTGCGAGTCATCGGTGGGAAGCGTCGGAATAGCGAAGGAAAAGGAAAAGGGGTGGGTCCCCGTCGGTTGTGTTTAAACGGCTATAAAAAAAATTAAAAACTTAAAAAGTATCCGTTGAGGTGTCAAAAAACAAAAAAAAAACCTTTTAACCATTTTCATTCCCACTATATATACACAACATATACTCACTAATTTTAACACATCTCATTTCCATTTTCACTCAATATGTATACAATCTTTAACCCATTTCACATACACACTTTTTACCATATTCCACCACCAAAAAATACCACATATCAACACAAATTGAACCAAATTCCACCACCAAAAAAACCCATTTCACATACACAAATTAAACCAAATTCCACCACCAAAAAAATCCATTTCACATACACAAATTAAACCAAATTCCACCATAAAAAAATACCATATTCATACACAAATTAAAGGCAAGGAAAAAAGGATGCTCGAGGAGGTGCGCCAAAGCGTTGTCGATAATTATGAAAATGATTATAAGACGGTTTTCGGTCGCGAAGCGGGCTCACGTCAACGATTCGGACGAAGCCGACAACGAAAATGAAGACGAAGTGGGTTCGGACGATTCGGAGTAGACCACTAGTTGTCTTTTTTACTTTTGAATAAAATGTATTTTTTTTAGGAATTGTAACTTTTTTTTTTAATTTTTAGGAATTGTAACGTTTTATTTTATATTAATGTATTGTTTTTAGTTTTGATAAAAATGTTTTATTTAAGTTTATGTTTTAATAAATAAATAAATAAAGAAATTAGTGTGTGGGTCCTAAAAAGAGAAGTGATATTAACTGATGTTCACTGTTGGCAGGGTAGTGTCAGTTTGTGTCAGTTTTGGAAAAAACTGATGTGGCGCTGATATGGCATCAACTGATGCGTCAGTTGGTGTTCACCATTGGGAGAGGTCTCAGTACAGTATTAGAGTGAGGTTCAAATGAGAATGAGATTTTTTATGAGAATTGATAAACCAACCATAACGCGTCACATGTTACAAAATCAACATTCCCTCACATTTTTTTAAACTTAAATATCTTTCAAACGGTAAGTCAAAAAATCATAAAATTTACACCATGAAAATCAGCATTTTTTTCTCTTCGATTTGCAATAACACAAGGTATACTTTCGATAACTTTTTTTTTTGTTTATAAATTGTACAAAATTAGTAACACATGTGTTACTAGCTGGTATCACATGTGTTACCGTTGGTATCATGTGTTATTAGTCTGTATCACATTTGTTACTAGCTTGTAACACATATGTTACGCCGGTAGCACATGTTGTTACGCCAGCAACACATGTGTTATCAGCTTCTAACATATGTGTTACTCGTTTTCAAAACCCACCAAAAAACGAAGAAGAAAAATCGTCGAAAATATACCTTGTTATATCTCTACTCGGAGAGAACAAAACGTTGATATTTATAGTGCAATTTTTGTGATTTTTCAATTTACCGTTTGGGAGATATTTTTAAAAACGTGGGGGAAAGTGAGTTTAGTTACATATGGCACATTCATATTGGTTCATTCATTCTCATAGAAAGTTGTTGTACTCATTTGAACCCTACTCAATAGTATTATCATTGTGGCAAGTTAAAACGTTATTATTTTGATGACAAGTTAAAACATTACCCAATGAAAATCATATATACATATCTAGGGTTTTATCCAGTTTCTGCGCAGATTACTACAAGAAATATTTATAAATATAAACATGAATATTGGACATAAGAAAATCGCCCCATCAAATTTTTGGGCCCTGTTCACGGCACAGCTTGCACTCCCTTATGGTCGGGCCTGAATTTTGAGTCCCATATTTACCAATTTACATTTAGTTTTATACACTATACAAAAAAAAAAAAAAAAAAAACAACAAAACCCGACTACACGTCGGTTTATATGATGAAAAAAAGGGACGAGTTGATAACATTGGTGTCACTTAAATGACGATCGTCACTCTGAAACTGACGAGAAGTGATGAATGCCAATGGGAGTTACCTTATAACTATTAGCATGTAATAAATTAGATATCGTTTATATAAGATTAAATTAGCAAATGTAAAGTGATTCACTATCAAGAAATCAATCAATGTATACAATGTAAAATGAACCGGATGATATCAAAAATGTAAATGGTCTCTTGAATTGGGTATTGTTGTAAGCATCACGTTCATCTCTAAACCGTTTCATCACTTCAATAAATATAACAATTATGCATTTATAGGATGAAAGTTCAGTTTTGCACCTAAAGAGTCTAAAACTCTTTTGGGCCTCGAAAATCAAGTATCCAATGGGAAGTCATATTCTTGCACCTGTAAATGCCACTAAATGCCCCCTCTACAACCAAAATTTTATAAACATATAATCAAGTAAATATATTAGAACGCAACCTCTTTAATCGTCTTTAGCGGTTGCTGATATCGCGTAAATTCATGTTTTTACTATCGATATCGCTCTCATTTTAAATCAATACTTGGCAAATAAACTCAGATATTACTTTATTCAATGTTGTTTTGTCAAGTAGGTTATAAGAAGGAAGCACGAGAAAAATCAAGCAAAACGGACGAAAAACGAAGATTCCACGAACGTTTAAAGATTAGAGGCAATCAAAGGCATGATTATCAAGATAGAAGGGTCATCTCAGAGATTTCTCCATACCAAAATCTTCGTTTTCAAAAATCAAATCTAACACAAAAAGAATCATAAAAAACGGATAAGAAATGAATATTCTACGCGCAACAAAATATTCAAACCATTCGGAACAAGATATCTCAAGATAGGAAAATCATCTCAGGGATTTCTTAACATCAATATCTTTGTTTTCAAAAATCGAATCCAACGCAAAAACAATAATCGAAAACGGACCAGTAACGAAGAGGATACGAAGCAAAACGAGAACGAAAAGTGACCCGACCCGGCACCGGGCAACCGCCACCCTAGGCCGAGCAATAGCCACCCTAGGCAGGCCCAAGTGGCTCGGCTCCTTTTTCGCTCCGTAACCCGGTTCCGGCTCCTTTTCCGTAATTGCGCGCTCTTTTCACTAAAATGAGCCAAACTTCACTATCGTGAGCCATTTCAGCTATATATATATCGTTGGATTAGCATTTCAAAAACACACACTTAGGTAACTTTCAGTTCCAAAATCACACATTCAGATTTTCTTTAATTTTTCGCATGCTTTCTCTCTTTAGGATTAGTTAGATTAATTTACAGATTAATCCAGGAACTACAAGGAACAATCGTAATTGAAGATTTTCTTTGTATGTGTGAAGAGTTTGTCAATATTAATAATACGATTTTCGCATTTTTAATTACGATTATTTCTATCCTTATCTATCTTAATTAATTATGTATACTTTAATTATGCTAGCTTTAGTTATTGCCATGATTTGCGAGTAGTTTATTATTGTGTTTGTCTGCGATGTAGTTATTTAATTATGGGATGATAATAAATAATCGTAAAGTAATATGACGGTCCCTATTCGACTATTACGCAGTATGGCATTGGAAACACTTTTGGTGGAGTACAAACACGTGGAAGCTGCGTAACGATCGAAGGTAGTTATATTACGGACTAATATCATAAAATGAGAAACTTAGTTTAAATTAACATTTCTAAATAGATTTTTAAACCTCAAATTTATCCATCGCATTTCCACCAATAAACGTGATTACAACACCTTTTTAATAATTTCAATATAAAAGGTAGTCAGTCATCTGTGTCAAGATAATTTGTCGAAAGGTATGAAACCATTGAACCGCAAGACTACCTGGCGAATTACCGTAGGACAAGACATGAGCAAGGTTTGAAGCGGTGGAACCACTTCCGAAATGCCCGAATTTTTTTATATACATTAAACCACATAAAACAATGTCCCATGAATCCATTATATATATATAATCCATACATACCTCAAACAATCACATTTTTATTTGAAACAAAACAAAACTTTAACTGAGACTCAATCGCGCCGCGACCACCCTTGATCGCACCACGATCTAAGGTAATTGCCTGGCCAGCTCAAACTCAGATTAAAAAAAAAAAAATGAAATCTCCCAAACCACAACGAGTTAGACTCTAAAAATTTACAAGCACTTTCATTTGACAAAAATGAAGGTTTTCCTTTTTGGACTTTCCCAAAGTTCTCAAAAACACCAAATTTGGACATATAACCATTTTGGACACAAAACGCCACTTTTACTTGACATACTAAAATGCACATCAATCCAAATCTGCCCATAACCTTTTGCACACTTAATTAGCATGCCAAAACAAACTTAAAGCACTAAACAAAAGTACTATAACGCTATTGTTGGGTTTTCTATTCCCTAACTAGATTAATATGCGCAGCGGAATAATAACAAAAATTAATCTAAGGCAATTAGGAAACTAAACCCTAAGGGATCTTAACATGAATAAATAAAAGCAATAAATAAATAAGATAAATAAGAAATTACTAACCTTTGAGAAAACCAATTTCTCACGCGTAGACGAACTAGCAGAACCTTCTTACTTGGTGGCGAGTGCCCAAACTAGAACACCTCTAATGGCTCACACCCACGAACAAAGAGAAATCCCAAGTCTCCTAAGGTCACGACTCAAGGTCACAAAACTCTTACAAGGAGCAGGAATAAGAAAAAGAGAAAAGTACAAGGAAAACCTAAGGGGTTGTTAAACCAAGATCGATCTAATAAACTTATTAGATTAACACAAGCTTTGAATTATTACTGAGAAGTTGCGGAATAACACTCAATAATATAATGAAGATCAAAACAATAAACAACACAATTAATACCAAAAGCTTCAATCTTATTGATAATATAAGACGAATACACTGAATTGTATTAGGGTTACAAAACCTTGAAGCTGCGTTAAACTAATATTAACCTAATCTAGGTCTAAGGATCTCTATTTATCATACATAGAGTCCTATACAATCTCTAGTTATTATGGAATTCAAATCTATCCCATAAATAACTCTAACCGACTTATACACAATAACAGTGGGAACAACTTACTTTATACCAACAGTGGTAGTAAGTTTCCTTTACAAACACAAGTATACTCATACTAACAGTGGCACTGCTTAAATACACTAGCAGTGGCTAGAACTTGAATTCTTCTAGCAGTGGCACTGCTTCTACATTAGCAGTGGCTAGCAGTAAAACAGACAGTGGCTAGACTTCAACACTTATCAAATACGCTCAGATCCCAACAATCTCCCCCTAAACTTGATCAATCTTGTATTGCATTAAGTTTCTGCATTCAGCTTCATTCTTTTGTAGGAGAGTTTTATCTTTTCTTGCTTGCTTGATCTCTCTTGTAGAATTGATTCATCATCCAGTAAATAATGTCTTTGCCTTTTTCAGTCTTCACAGCAACTTGCAATTTCTTTTCCATTAGTTGCCTCAACAGTACTATGCTCAGAATGTACTCTCTCTCTTCCAACATATACACATATTTTCCATTCTTGAGAGAAATACACTGCACTCCTGCTCTAGCAAAATGTCTCCAGTAAGCCACCAACTCAGCACACAAAAATATATCTCCATACAGCTCTGGCTCAAACATCATTTGTAACCATTCCCACACATGCCTTTCAAGACTAGATTTAACATTTTTTAAGTCCTTTTCTAACCCAATCTTATACATATCATATACATCAAATTTGTGAACTCTTTTTAGAATATCCTGCATTGACTTGTGAAAACTTACAACTCCATTCCTTCTTTCAATCCTTATTTCATAAGCCATTTCTTCAGTTGCTATCAATACTGCTTCCAATTTGACAATTTCTGAATATTCCTCACTATCCAAGTTGATGTTTTCTGATCTGTCAGGCTTAACTATAATCATCTGATCTAATATCTCCTCATATCTATCCAGATCACAAACATTATCATCCATCTCTTGAAATCTAGCAAATGACCTTCTAACACCTTCAATTCTCAATTTCAGTTCCTTTTCTTTCTCTAACTCCTCATCGATTTGATCATATCTTTCTTGCAATCTCCTTTGAATTTCTTCCTCATCTTTCCTCTTCTTTTCTAACCTTTGTCTTGCTTCAGGATTGACATGAGGATTATTATCATACATGTTTTGCAATTGTTCCAGTGACATCCTCCTCAATTGTCCTGTAGAAATTCTATCTCCCCTTAACTTACAAACCAGATCATTTTTCAAATCAGCCCTTGTTGGTTTCTTTGCTTTCCTTTTAGCAGCTTCTTTTTCCTTTTTCTCCTTCTTCTCTCTTTCAATTTTCTGCTTTAATGCCATCTGCAGAGGATTACCCTTTTTCTTTGCTTCATAAGCATGATGTACAGTATCATCATTTAACCCCTTTGCTTTCATCTCTGCATATACTCTGCTGGCTTCTTTAGTCATTTTTACAATCTGCCCATTCTCTAGCATCACATCCACTTCATCAACCTCAGATTCTTTCATCTTGACTGGCACAGACTTTTGAGATTTAGCAGCTCTCTTTTCAGTTTCAAGTCTGTCCTGTTCATCCAATTCAGCCTGCAACCTCATAGCATACTCCAAGTCATGCTCAACATTCTGTGTCACCTTCTTCAACTTTGGCTTTTCCACCAATTTTCCCTTACCTTTGTCTTTTGGATCAATCTTTGGAAGCTTAGACTCAGGTTTATCCACTCTAGATTCTTTGATGACAAACGGTACTTCTGGAGTTCTAGCAGTGGTTGGTTTTGTTTTAACAGTGGTAGTGGTAGCAGTGGTAGTAGTTGCAGCAGTGGTAGCCACTCTAGCAGTGGGACTACTTGACTTGGATTTTCTGATCTCTTCTAGCTTTTTAGCTTTTACACTGAACATTGGTACAGATTTCTTCCTGCCATAAGTAAGCTTAGGATCTGATCTTGGCATCGACTCCCCATCTGCCTCTGCATCATCACCTTTCATCACAGGTTGTACCACCTCTTCACCATCATCTACCTCAACAATCACCTCTGTCTCACCATCAACTACCTTAGTCTTTTGCATAACACTTTCAACAATTTCAGTCTGTACATCATCTTCCAAAACTTCAGTGTTAGCATTAGACATAGCATCTGTTTCACCCACTACCTCATCCACATGATCATACATAAACACATCATCATCAACCATCTCTTCTGCATTCTTCTCCCCCTTTTTGAAAGTATCCCTCACTAACAAAGCTTCTAACACAGTAAGCCTTTCCTTGAGTTCATCAATAACTTTCTCCTGTTCAACAATCTTAGCAGCCTGCTTTGCAATTTTAGCATCTTGAGCTTTATTCACCTTCTTCTCCTTCATCAATCTCTCCCAAATTTTGTCCACAGCCATTGTCAATTGTACATTCGTCAATTCAATGTAAAACTAGCCTCATCATCATTAGAGTGTGACCTCCTAGATGAATCATTGACAAAAGCATCTTCTGCCTCATGCCTAGCATGGTCAACATAAGTTCCCTTTTTCTTGGTACTGAAACCTTCATCTGCTTCATTACCCGTAGGTTCAGCATTAGAAGTTGCCTCTGGTTGGGTCTTATTGATGTTACCACTGCCCTCCTCTGTCAGTGGACTAGAAGGAGTAGTGGCAGCCCTTCCAGAATGACCACCCATCTCCTGTGGGGTCACTTGCTGTGGAATAATAGATGGCTGAGACAAGTGAGCAGCAGGAACCTCACTTGCCTGTTTTCTTTTCTTTTGCTTTGGTTGTAAGTGGGTAGGTTGCTTGGTCACTTGTTTTCTTTTTGTACCCCCAATAAGTGTGTGTTCAGACCCAGTTGGTACTACTGGCCTGTCACCAATTGGTTCAGATGTAGTTGGTGGTACTACATCTGTGGTGGAAGGAGCAGGAAGCATTGTAGAAAATAATGCTGTTTCCTTCCCAGAAAACTTCTTATTGGTATTCTTACTCATCTCTGTAAAAGTTCTAGCAGAGAGAGTACTAACACCAATAATAAGTTCTTGTGCAACTAAATCAGAAATTTGTTTATTTAAAACAAGTTGCACAAATCTAGGATACATTATAAACATATCATTTTTCCCTTTTGTTATATTTCTTATCATGCCTTCAAGAATGTATTTAGAAAAATTAAATTTTTGACCCTTAGCCAAACACACAAGTGCATAGGCTATTTGGGTACCAAATTCATTAAAAGCAGTTCGTTTGGATGACAAACAGTGTAGAAGTGTATGTATGAAAAATTTCCATTGAGGGCTAAAGAGTGATTTAAAAAAATGTAAAACGTGTGTAATCACCCTCATACCCCATTAATCTAAGATTATCATACAAATCTCTGTCATCAGTAGAAGTTATACCTGAAGCGTCATCAAGAAGAAGTGCTTCTCGAAGAGAATCCTCAGATATCACCACTTTGGTTCCTTGAACCATAGAAACCACTTGACTGTTGCCCTCAATTACTTCCAATCGAGCATTCTTCCAAAATTCGTTCAAATGACCCCTGGAAACCCTTGGAGATACAGTAAGTGCGTGAAATATATAACTCGACCGCAGAAAATCCACAATTTGTGTGAAGTTTTGCGCCGATGAGGGTTTCATCAAGAAGGTGATCATATTGTGTTCTTCGTAAACACTCAAAGTAAGATCTGTTGATGAAGAAGCCATGACTGTTGAATTGATCGTAATAGAAGTGCGGGTTTGATTTGAAGTGTAATTGCAGTGGTTATGTGGGAAAGTAAGAAAGCGTAATGAAAAATTGAAGTGTTCAAAGTTTATATACTGTTAGTCATAAGAACAGAGCCAAGCCCTAGAAAAATAACTAGCAGTGGCATTGCCCAATATAACTAACAATAGAAAGGTATGAGGAAATACCTTAACAGTGGCAAACACTCAAAATTTCAAGCACTTATACTTAGAAAGCTAACAGCACCTAATAGCACTAGCAGTGGCAACCGACCAAGGTAACCAAAACTTAGTACTAGTAGTGCCAAATATTTAGCTTTATAAGCAGAACAATTATTTTTTTTTTATTTTTTTTTAAACAAAAGAAAGTAAAATAAACATTAGTTCCAGCAGTAACAATGTCTTCTGACAGTAGCTAAGAACCTGCACAGTGGTTAGCTAGAAAACAATAAACAGTAGCAGTAATATACACAAGTTTACAAGCAGTGGCAACTGTATAAGAAGCAGTGGCTAGAAAGTTCTAACAGTGGTAGATACTTGGACCAGAAAGCACTTGTTCTTTATACAGTTCCACTGTTAGTATATATTCTAATACCAAACATAAGTTAAGTTAGATTGATCATTCCAATACTGGTGACCAAAAATGTAAACCTTCCCACATCAAAAGCCTTTGTGAAAAGATCTGCATATTGATTATCAGTATGGATTTTAAAGATTTGAATCAATCTCTTTTCATTGCAGTCTCGTATGAAATGATAACGAATTTCAATATGTTTGGTCTTAGAATGCTTAACAGGATTGTTAATGATACTAATTGCAGAGTTATTATCAATATAAATAGGAGTATTTAGAAAAGTCAGACCATAATCCAGCATTTGATTCTGAATCCAAAGCACTTGTGCACAGCAACTGGATGCAGCAACATATTCTGCTTCTGCAGTTGAAGTGGATACAGTAGTCTGCTTCTTGCATTGCCAAGACACCAATCTTTCTCCTAGAAATTGACAACCCCCAGATGTAGATTTCCTATCTAGATTCTCACCACCATAATCACTATCTGTGAAAGCCATAAGTTCAAAAGAAGAACTCTTGGGATACCAAAGGCCCAATTGTGGTTGACCCTTTAAATATCGGAAAATCCTCTTTACTGCATACAAATGTGATTGCTTGGGATTGGCTTGATATCTAGCACACACACACAGCAAACATTATGTCTGGTCTAGATGAGGTGAGATACATGAGGGAGCCAATCATAGATCTGTATAGATGCACATCTACATCCTCCCCCTCAAGATCTGCATGTAATGCTTTGTGTGTCTCCATTGGGGTGCTAGCAATTTTAGCTTCTGAGTAACCAAATCTGTCCAAAATGTCTTTGACATATTTGCTTTGGTTAATGAAAATGCCATCAGTCCTCTGTTTAACTTGAAGTCCCAAAAAGAAAGTAAGTTCTCCCATAGAACTCATCTTGAACTTCTGATGCATTAACTTCTCAAACTCCTTGCATAACCCATCATTTGTAGATCCAAAAATGATGTCATCAACATACACTTGTACCAATAAGATATCATTGTGAATCTTCTTGGTGAACAGTGTTTTGTCAATGGTACCTCTTTTAAAACCATTCTCCAATAAGTAAACAGATAGAGTTTCATACCAGGCTCTAGGTGCTTGATGCAAGCCATATAGAGCCTTTCCAATCTGCATACTCTATCTGGATACTTGGGATCTTCAAATCCAGGTAGTTGACAAACATAAACTTCATCATCAATTTTCCCATAGAGAAAGGCACTCTTGACATCCATTTGATAAACTTTAAATCCATGATATGAAGCATATGCCAAGAATAATCTGATTGCTTCTATTCTTGCTACAGGAGCAAACACATCATCATAATCAATACCTTCTTCCTGTGTATACCCCTGTGCCACCAACCTTGCCTTGTTCTTGATTACAATACCCCTTTCATCCTTTTTGTTCTTAAAGATCCATTTTGTGCCTATAGCTCTTTTTCCCTTTGGTAGATCAACTAAGGTCCACACATTCTGTATTTTAAACTGAAGCAATTCCTCCTGCATTGCTTCAATCCAACTTGGATCTTTAAGAGCTTCCACTGCCTTCTTTGGCTCAGTTTGAGATAAGAAACATACATATAAAGAGGTATGTATGTCTTTTTCATTGACAGTAGACTGCTGTCTAGTTTGAACAGCAGAATCAACATTCCCAATGACCTGTTCTAGAGGATGATCTTTGTGAACACGATAAGTAGATGTTGATGTCTCTGGAATGTTGGCTTCTAAATTGTTAAGATTGCCTTCTTGTTCAGAACTCTCACTAGATGATATATCAGTAGAATGTTCTGTCTCAGTTCTGTGAGTGGACTGTGGTTGATCAGAGGAAAACACCTCTGGTGGATCAGGAGTCCAGATTGGAAATACAATGTATTCCAATGGATCTTTATTCTTTTCTGTGGACATTCCTGATACTTCCTTACTTGCTTCATCTGCTGTCCCTGTGTTGGTACCTGTACTTGTACCTGCACTAGAATTTATAGTTGCATATCTAAAAGCAGAATTAAGCACATCAATATCAAACAATGACTTTGGACCTATCCCATCAGGATTAATGATATTCTCATTAAAAGTGATGTTCATTGATTCTTCTATTACCCTGGTCCTTTGATTGAAAACCCTATATGCCTTGCTTTGGATGGAATACCCTACAAAAATACCTTCATCTACCTTGCTTTCAAACTTTCCTAAGTGATCCTTGGTATTCAGAATGGTACAGGGACATCCAAAGGATTTTAAGAAACTGACCAATGGTTTGTTCTTAAACAGCAACTCATATGGTGTTTTGAAATGAGGCTTAACAACTGTTACCCTATTCTGAACATAGCAAGCTGTGCTAACTGCCTCTGCCCAGAAAGACATAGGTAATTTTACATCAGCTAGCATAGTTCTAGCAGCCTCAATTAGTGTCCTATTCCTTCTTTCAGCTACTCCATTCTGTTGAGGAGTTCTAGGAGCACTAAACTCTCTCTTAATGCCTTTTTCATCACAGAATTTATCCATCTCATGATTTTTAAACTCTGTTCCATTATCAATCCTGATGATTTTAACCTTTTTATCTAATTGATTTTCCATCTTAGTTATAAATGATCTAAGTATTTCACTTGTCTCATCTTTTGTTCTAAGAAAGAAAACCCATGTAAATCTAGTATAATCATCAATGACTACAAGGCAGTAAGATCTCTTTCCCATACTCCTTATACTTGTTGGTCCAAACAAGTCCATATGTAACAAGTGTAAAGGAGTACAGTTTGTATTCAAAGATTTGGACTTAAAAGAAGTTTTGTGTTGCTTTCCCTTAAGACAAGAAACACAGTGATCATCACATGAATATACCTTTTCAGGTAAACCTCTAACAAGCTTGTTTTTGACAAGCTTATTAATTGTTTTATAATTCATATGACAGATCCTTGTATGCCACAAATTAGATTCATTCAAAGTTGCTTTTGAAATCAGACAGTTTAGATCAGGTTGAGGTGCCATATTTGCTAAGTCACACTTATATACATTATCTTGTCTAGGAATTCTCATTAAAATCATGTTTTCAGGAATCTTGAATTCCTTTGACAAAATAAGGCATTCAGTGTCAGTAAAATGAACTGGGTTCTTTTTATCTGTGATTTGACTCACACTTAGCAAATTATACCTCAATTGTTCCACAAAATTAACATTTTCAAAACTTAGCTTGGCACTCTGAACAGTTCCTTTGCCTGTAATTTTCCCCCCTTTGGGATTGCTTCCAAATGCTACATATCCACCATCAAATGATTTGAAGTTCTGTAGCTTTTCCTTATCTCCAGTCATGTATCTTGAGCATCCACTATCAATATGCCATAAGCTTCTTGGCTTGCCCTGCACACATACAAACAAAGAGAAAAGTTAATTTCTCTTGGGAACCCAAACCAATTTGGTCTTGGGTTTCCCTTGTGCATCATTAAAATCAACTCTCTGGAAGACAATTGATTTTGATGCACTGTTAGATTTGGAAACTTTGGATGCAACAGTGTTCTTTGGTTTCCAAACCCAACTAATTTCAGACTTAACAGTGGGAATAGGCCTAACAGTGGTAACCCTTAGGCTTGTATTAATTATTCTGGCAGTGGCAGCCATGCTTGGTGTAAACATTCTTTTGGAATTTTTAACACTAGCAGTGGCTGCATGTTTAACAGTGGTAACACTTCCCACTGTATTAGTCTTCGTACCTTTGTTGGCTCTGTTTGGTGGTATCACTGCAGCATTAGAAGCAGTGGCTGCAGTTGTACCTCTGTTAGCCGTATTCTTTATTCTCTTGACAGTGGCAACATGATTAACTTTAGATTTAAAATTTTGTTTATTAATCATGTTTGCTGCTGTCCATAATGGTTTCACAACCCTAGTGAAATTCTTAGGATTGTGATAACAATCATGTTGAAGATGATTAGTTTTTCCACAAATATAACAAGATTTTTCTTTGACCACTTGAAAATTCTGCCCCAAGTTCTGTGAAACTATTTGATTCCAGTTTCGTTGATTGCCTCTTGGTGCAGTTTTAGTAAAAGGTTTTGGTGAAGAAAGTCTTGTTTTGCACTCACAGTTAATACATGTATCATTTATCACAGATTTTGACTCCTGCTTAACTGTTTTACTAATAAATCCTAGACCCTTTCTAGACTTATTTGTATTGAACACTTGTTTTATCTGTTGTTTAGCCTATTCTTGAAACAATCTTTTACCCTCTTCTAGTTTATCACCTTTTAGTTCAGAAACTAGACCAATAACCTTTCTGCTACCTTCACTTGATGAATTAGATGATTCATAACTTTCAGATGTATTATCACTCTGATCATCTTCCTCACACCACTCTCTTATTTCAACTTTATCAAAATTCAAATCTTCTTCTAAACTTTTAACTGGATCAGCCTTTTTAACATCATCATTTATTCCTTCTTTAAGTGAATTGATATCAATATCAGTTTTAGAAGGAAAGTAGTTGTTGTTATAAGGAGGAGGTACATTACTGTATCCTAACCCAGTCTTAAGTTTATCATGAATATGTGAGTTGATAAGTTTATGAACACTCTTAGATGCATTTTATAAGTTACTTACATTAAGTCTTATGCTATCTCTTTCACATGTGACCTCAGCAAGTTTCTTAGTTAATAATTCTACTTTATCTTTAAGAGTATCTCTCTCCCACCTAGCAAATTCAATATCATACTTAAACTGTGTTGCATTTTCTTCATATGCATGAATCTGTTTTTCTAGATTTTCTATTACTGATATTGTGTGTTTGCTCTTGATTTCACATTGTTTTAATTCATCACACACTTTTTGATTATGATCCCTATAATGTTTAACAGTTTGTTTACACACAGAAGAACATAATTTAATTTGTACCTCATAAGGAATCTCTGACTGTTTGTCAGATTCAGCAGTAGCCATGAGACACTGATTCTTAACTTCAAACTCTTCTTGGTCACTCCAGTCCCAACCACATCCATCCACAGATACAAGGGCATTTGATGAAGTACCCTGGATTGGTACAGACCTTGTTTGACTAACATTTCCTCAAGTCCTTTGACCATTCCCTCTATCATTCTGTTCATTCTCTGGACTTCTGCATTCCCTAGCAAAATGTCCCATTTTGTGACAGTTGAAACATTCAACTTTGCTCTTATCAAACCAACTTGCATCATTCCTCTTTTGTGCAAAGTTGTTCCTGCCAGTTCTTTGCATAAACCTTTTTGCCCTTTGAGTGATTAAGGCAATTTGTAACTTAATATCCATTTCTTCTAGATCATCTGATTCAAATTGATCTAAGTCTTCATTAGTAAGTGAAGAGTTCACATTACTAGCAAAGAAAGATTCTAAGATTTGATCATTAGAATGATTTGATGATGATCCACCTCCAACAGACCCATAAGAAGAACCTTTCTGACTTGATTCTGCCTTTGTTCCAGCCATTGACATAAAAGCAGAATTGTTGTTGTTACTTCCTGATCCAATCTTCTTGCTCTCCACTTCAGCTTCAAAGTTTCTCAGATCATTATAAATGTCTTCCAGCTCTTTTGATTCCAGATCTGCACTTTGTCTTAACCCAACTGTATAAATTGTCCATTCATCTCCCAAAGACCTCAAAAACTTCCTGTTTAAATCATCTCTATCAATCTTCACTTGATGATTTTCCAGTTCTCCTACTAACTTTGAAAACCTATCAAAGGTTTGAGTCAAAGTTTCTGACTTTGCAGAATTAAAGTTCTCATATTGTTGTTTCAACAAAGACCTCTTATTCTTTTTGGTGTTATCATTCCCACCAAATCTCTTCTCTATAGCTTCCATGAGAACTTTAGCATCTTGACATGCTTCAAATCGTCTCTGATATTCATTTGGAATAGATAACAATAAAGTACTTAGAGCTTTGTACTCTATAGATCTAACCTTTCTTTCTGCCTCAGATGTTGGTGGTAATCTAGCCTGTGCAACACCATCACTATTAAGAGTCACTGGAGGACCATTAACAACCACTCCCCACATCTGATAATCTGTGAGAAGCATGTATTGTCTGATTCTGTTCTTCCACAGATCAAACTCATCAGGTCTAAGCATGGGTATCTTTGTGACCTGAATTCCTTCATTGCTTTCTGCCATTGATTTAATAAAAAGATATTGAAAATAATCAATCAAACAGTGATTCTAGATCTTCCTGTATTCAAAACTTAACCAAAAGCTCTGATACCACTTGTTAAACCAAGATCGATCTAATAAACTTATTAGATTAACACAAGCTTTGAATTATTACTGAGAAGTTGCGGAATAACACTCAATAATATAATGAAGATCAAAACAATAAACAACACAATTAATACCAAAAGCTTCAATCTTATTGATAATATAAGACGAATACACTGAATTGTATTAGGGTTACAAAACCTTGAAGCTGCGTTAAACTAATATTAACCTAATCTAGGTCTAAGGATCTCTATTTATCATACATAGAGTCCTATACAATCTCTAGTTATTATGGAATTCAAATCTATCCCATAAATAACTCTAACCGACTTATACACAATAACAGTGGGAACAACTTACTTTATACCAACAGTGGTAGTAAGTTTCCTTTACAAACACAAGTATACTCATACTAACAGTGGCACTGCTTAAATACACTAGCAGTGGCTAGAACTTCAATTCTTCTAGCAGTGGCACTGCTTCTACATTAGCAGTGGCTAGCAGTAAAACAGACAGTGGCTAGACTTCAACACTTATCAAATATGCTCAGATCCCAACAGGGGTAGGCCCCTATTTATAGGGAAGGAGGAGACCAAAGGTTTGATCATCTAGCCGATGTGGGACAGACATCCATATGGCGTATGGATCTTCCATATGGCGTATGGATGGTGATTCCACTACCTTACAAACCCTAGCATCCATACGGCATATGGAACTTCCATACGGCGTATGGATGGAGTTTCCAGAATTTCCTTTTTTTTCTTTGAGTTTCTAATTAATATCCAACTAATAAACTAAATATTATATTAATTCCAATTAATATTATCTCTCATTTATTTCTCTTACTGTTCATTGAGGGTGACCCAAAAAGGACTCCACTTTTAATGATGTACTTACCAATTAGTTATGATATTGGACGCTATTCCAACAGTCTCCCACTTGGACAATTTATCAACTATTATTTGTCTAAGGTTATCCATTAACTAAGTAGAGAGTGCCATCCAACGCAACTGCCGAACTCTGATTCTTATCATAGAGTTAGCCCTTTAGATAAGTGATTAACTATTCCTTTGTTCTATTGATATCGTATGAATCGAGACATGGAATTTAATCAAACTCTGGATTCATAATTTGTTTTCTGATTTCCGATTACATTGACTTTATGAGACTATTGAACCATCAACTTAGTCTCGGCCAGGCCTAGCACTTTAGAGTCAATCTTTTATCATCAGAGGCCCAAGATATAACTTTTCCCATTCAGGTGAAAAGGAACAAATAAATTTCGACTACATAGCACTAGTCAACTCATCATGTCATACCTAGCGTACCCTTTATAGCTGGCAGTTATGAATAGCGTTTGAATATACTAAAGTATAACAGACTTGAAAAAACTAGAAACTCAATGCATCTCCATTTCAAGAATAGAGGATATTACCATCTTAAAATCACTTGTGATATTATCCATGAAGTGATCTCTTTAAGTACGGATCTCTCCTATACTTAAATCCCTATTAAGTACCCATGAGTGTTGCAGCAATCTCCATGCCATGTCTAATCTCCATAGACAATCTACTAACACTCCATGACAGTCTTGATTCACCACTTACTTCCAAGAGTGTGAACGACTGAGGAGGTTTAAGTAAAACTGTTTTACTCGGGAAGTGGTGTCTAAACATGCAAAACAGAAACACAATGACTAACAATAGTAAATGGTAGAACTCCTTCCAATAAATAAATCTCCATTATTGAATCACCAAGTCTATAGCAATTTATCATTGTTTACAATGTTTCAAAATCAAACTAACAACTAAAACTTTATATTATCTATTAAGCCTATGCTCCCAACATGCTCATCATGTTTGGACTTTCCAAGCGGCTTTGTGAACGGATCAGCCGGATTTTCTTCTGATCTTATACTCTTCACAATCACGTGTCCTTCTTCTACTTTCCTTCGAACAAAATGGTATTTTATCTCAATGTGCTTTGACTTTCCGTGATCCTTGGGTTCTCTACTCAAGGCGACCGCACTTTCATTATCACAAAATATTTGAATGGGGTCTTGAACCGTTGGAACAACTCCAAGATCTCCAATGAAATTCTTAATCCAGATGGCTTCCTTTGAAGCCTCGCAAGCCGCTAGTACTTAGACTCGCATGTTGAGTCTGCCACTGTATCTTGCTTGGAACTTTTCCATGTCACCGTTCCCCCATTCAGTAAGAATACCCAACCAGACTGTGAATGACTATCACCTCTGTCTGTTTGGAAACTTGAGTCACAATAACCCGTTACTCTAAGTTCCTTTTCTCCACCATAAACTAAGAACCTGTCTTTAGTATTTCTCAAATACTTAAGAATATTCTTTACAGCTGTCCAATGACCTTAACCAGGATTCTGCTGATGTCGAATCACTAAGCTCAAAGCAAATGAGACATCAGGCCGCGTACACGTCATGGCATACATGATCGATCCTATAGCCAAAACATATGGGACTCGACTCATTCTATCTGATTCTTCCTTAGATTTCAGATAAAGATTCTTACTGATCTTAATGCCATGATGTAAGGGTAGACTCCCTTTCTTAGAGTTCTCCATTTTGACTGTTTTCAAAATTTTATCTAAGTATATGTCCTGGCTAAGTCCTATGAGACGTCTCGACCTATCTCTATAAATCTTTATACCAAGAATATATGCTGCATCTCCTAAGTCTTTCATAGCGAAATATTTTCCCAACCAGTCCGTTACACTTTGTAATGTTGGGACATCATTTCCTATGAGTAGTATATCATCCACATATAACACTAGGAAGACTACAACACTCCCACTGAACTTGACATATATACAGGACTCATCTTCACTTCTAGAAAATCTAAACTCTGTGACTTTCTCATGGAAGCAGAGATTCCAGCTACGAGAGGCTTGTTTAAGTCCATAAATAGCCCTTTGAAGCTTGCATACTCTATTAGGATACTTTGCATTTTCAAAACCCTCCGGTTGTGCCATGAACACATCCTCTGTCAGTTTCCCGTTAAGGAAGGTGGTTTTGACATCCATCTGCCAAATTTCATAATCATGAAACGCAGCTATGGCTAGCATAATCCTAATTGACTTTATCTTAGCTACTAGCGAGAAGGTTTCCTCATAATCAATCCTGTGGGTTTGACTATAGCCCTTTGCTACCACCCTAGCTTTATAAGTGTGTACTTTCCCATCCATGTCGGTCTTCTTCTTGAAGATCCACTTACAACCCACCGTCTTAAGACCGGGTGTAGTGTCAACCAAATTCCAAACTTGGTTGTCATACATGGATTGAATTTCACTTTTCATAGCTTTTTTCCACTTAGCAGCCTCAGGGCCTGCCATCGCTTCCTTGTAGTTAGCAGGTTCATCTAAGTCATTTAGTGTACTGTCACTAATTTTATCCTCTTCTTCTACATGGTAACCATAATAGAACTGAGGAGGCTTGCTAACTCTACAAGATCTGCGAACGGGTAAGGATATGTCTTCAGGTTCAACGGGTGTTTCCACCTCTTGTTGAACATCAGTGTTTACTGTAGGTTCTTCATCGGCTGACTCCTGAATTTCTTCAAGATCAATCTTACTCCCACTGTCCTCTTTAGATATCATTTATCTCTCAAGGAACACTCCTCTTCGAGCTACAAAGACCACATTATCAATGGATCTGTAGAATAGATATCCAAATGACTCCTGTGGATAACTGACGAAAAGACACTTTTCATATCTGGAGTCTAGTTTGTCCTGAGTTTCTCGTCTAACAAAAACTTCACAACCCCAGATTTTGATGTGACCAAGAGAAGGACGTTTTCCCTTCCATATCTCATAAGGTGTCTTTGAAACCTTCTTGGTGGGTAAAAAATTTAAGATGTGAGCGGCTGTTTCTAATGCATAACCCCAAAAACTTATCGGAAGTGTAGCCCGACTCATCATAGACCGAACCATGTCCAACAAGGTTCCATTTCTCCTCTCAGCAACACCATTAAGCTGTGGCGTTCTAGGAGGAGTTAATTGTGAAACTATTCCACAATCTCTAAGATGATCGAGAAACTTGATACTAAGGTATTCTCCTCCCCTATCGGATCGGAGTACCTTTATCATTCTGCCCAATTGATTCTTGATGGGCGCCGAGAGGTCGGTTGCGATGTGACTCGTGTCCTTGCTGGCCTTCCTCCGGCGCGACCACCAGAGGGTTTTAAAATTTGTATTTGCGGGGCCTAAGTATACTCAATCACTATGGGTGTACATCGATAAGTATGGCCTAGGGTCGTTCTCTTAATCAGTGTATTATGGATCTTAGACGTAGAAGATGATCTATCAAACTAGTAATGGTTTTAAAAGATAGTTGGAGGTTTTGTTTTACTTAGGCAGAAAATTTAAATAAAGCGAAAAAAAAATATAGGTAGTTAGCAGATAATCTAGAGGAGGTGTTTGCTATGACTTCGATAGCCTTCTTAACTGGGATGATGTGTAAGTTATAAACTGGTCTTAAAGGATTTGTATTTCGTTCATTTCAAGTATTAGTGGAGTAAGCACTAGTTCCCTACTGATAGATTTCTCGATTAGTATGTCACTGAGTAACTAGGCTATCGTGATTCTGATCGGAGTAGTTTATCCAGCACCCAACACTAACCGGTGAAGGTATAGTGACCCTTATATGGAGTTTAATCCTGGGTGCATGAATAAGGCGACAAACCAACTCGATGTCCGACCTTTCTTAACCCCACTAAAATACTCTAGTTTAAACAAAACATTTAAGTTCAAAACCATGTTTGATGAATGCATTGATCACTTTCTATCGATGGGTTTGTAAAGTCTAGGAGTAATGTAATTACTGAATATGTACAAAGCAAGTAACTGTGGCTCTTTCCGTGGGTTAACCAAGTACTTAGCCGACTGACGGTACTCACTTTGCTTTATACAGTAACCCCGTTGGTCCACACCGTGAAGTAACGACGACATTTCCGTGGTATTACGTTGTACTCCACTAGAAGTGTTTCCACCGCTTTTCCAAGTACTTAGCCGGTACCTACGTTGCTTCGCAAAGGAACCCTAGACTTATTAACTAAGTTTGTATTTAAGCGCAGTAGTTATCCATTTATGATATAAACCAGCCCTTACTTTAAAGTCCCAATAAATCCCTAATTTATTAACAAAGTAATATTTGCGTTCATTTAGAAAATAGTATTTCCCCAGTCACGGTGTACTCTGCGTTCAAGATAAGAAAACAGTATTTCCACAGTTCCGGTGTACTTTATATTCATATTTAGAAAACATTATTCCATAGCCGCATTGTAATTTACGTTCGATTTGGAAAATATTACTTCCAAGGCGACGATATACTTTGTGTTCTTTTCAGAAAGCAATGCTTACGTTGTTTATAAACCAGACCATGTTCGTTTAGACACAGATAACTAAGTACCTTTGGATAGGGTTCGCGACGTCCTATCATTAAGGCCATAATCACGTTTACTGGTTGAATGGCATTTAATTTAAATGAGGTTTAAAATCATAGATAGAAAGTGGATCAACGCACTATAGTTTAACATTGATCAACAACGGATTGTACCCACGACTTTCATAGCTTCCACGTTCCGTACTCCACACATTCGTGATGTTTCCGGCGCTAAACAAATGAAAGCCGTATAACGTTACCTCCGTTGTCTCATAATGACATCATCCCAATTAATACGACTAACTACGTCATAGCAAACACGCAATATAACTACTCGCTAATCATGGTAATCAATCCTAAATCTAGCATGATAACAGTAATAACAATCATCATAATAACAATAGATAAAGGATAGATATAACCGTAATAAGAGTGTAGCTGAATACAATGTGAAAGAATACAAGCAGAACTTCGAGTATCTTCCAAGCGATATTACAATATTACCCCTCTATTCGTCCGGTTAATACCGTGACTAACTAGCCGCTAACTACTAAAATAAAAACCTAAATCTAGAGAGTAGTGAGAGAGTGTGTTTTTAGGTGTGGAGTGTGTAGTGTATATCTTCAAATGTTGAGGTGAAGCCTTGTATTTATAGGAAATGCGCAGCCGTATTCTTCAACCATATTCCAACCCCCAAATGCACAACCGTATTGCACAGCCGTATAAAAATCTGATTTTTATTGCCTGAACACAGAATACGGTTGGTTTTGGCCGTATACGGGTGGACTGGAGCAAATACGGGTGGGCACCAACCGTATACGGCTGGACTGGGCCGTATACGGCTGGGCACATGCCGTATCCAGCCGTATACGGCCTGGGACAGCCGTATTCGGTCCTTTCGGGTCTTTGTTTCTTCGATTTGGCGTAACTTCTTTGTCGTTTATCCGTTTTGAGCGATCTTTATATCCACACGTTCGTATTTTCCTAACGAAGAAAATGACATAAGTTAGAGGTCATAATTCCAAGTATAGCTTAAATTGTGCTCAAATGCGTGAACAGAAGATCCGTTGATCGTTTATGCTCTATTTTACTCGTTTTTATGCCTTTTTGGTTGATTCTTGAAGCTTTGTCTATATTTTAGCCATCATTATGAAATTTAGTATAAAAATATATATTTCAAATGTTTTCATCCATAATTAGGCTAAAAAGGTGAGATAATAGCATACAAAAACTTGACTTTTTGCGTGTTATCAATTCTCTACTTCACTTTGATATCTTTTGAATATCTTAAAAGTATATGACTTATGCTTAATCAGATAAACATGTCCAAATCTACTGTAGTCATCAGTAAATGTAACATAATACCGATTTCCATCTTTTGTGGTGCATCAGAATGGTCCACAAACATCTGTGTGTACCAAGTCCTTTGAGTCCTTCACCTCTTTCACGAGATCCCATGAATGGTGATTTAGTCATCTTGCCCAATAAGCATGATTCGCATACATCATCCGATTTGAGGTTGAATGATTCCAACACTCCATCCTTTTGGAGTTAGCCTATGCGTTTCTTGTTCACGTGCCCAAGATGATAGTGTCATAATTTGGATTTATCAAGATCATTAGACGAATCAACATTAAAAATCATATTGCTGGTACATTCAACATTTTCATATATGCCATTGTAAGGAGAAGCTTTAAAAACAAAACAATTATTTAAATAAACCAAAATATCATCATTCTCATTATCAAATGAAAACCGATAACCATCCTTAAACAAAGCATAAAATGAAACTATGTTTTTAGTCATTTCTAACGAATAACAACAATTATTCAAATCTATCATAACTCCAGACTTCAGCACGAGCTCATACTTTCCAATCTCGGTAACAAACGTGATTCCTCTGTTTCCCATGATTAGGTTGAGCTCTCCATGCTTCAATTTCCTACTTTCCTTTAGACCCTGCAATACATTGCAAATGTGAGTACCACACCCTGTATCCAGAACCCACAAATTAGAAGTTGTAGTATTATGGAGTTCGATCATGAACATACCTGAGTGAACACTCTTTTCGACCTTTCCATCTTCAAGGTCCTTCAGGTATTTCGGGCAGCTACGTTTCCAGTGCCCCTTTGTGTTGCAGTAAAAGCACACTGCTTCCTTTGGATCATTTGTTGGTGCAATATCAGAATCAGTCTTTCTTTTGGACCCACGATTGGACTTTCCATTCGTAGTCTTTGCTTTCCAATTTGACCTCTTTCTTTTCTTTGCATTTTGACCAATTGCCAACACAGGAGCTGCTGAGCTAGAGGACACATCATCCTTTTTGATTCCTTGCTCAGCGGTATACAACAAATTCTAGAGTTCCATTATTGAGCCTTCTCTCTCATTCATATTCATCTGATATGATATTACAAACTGATAGTAGACAGCTGGCAGACAAGACAAAATTATGGCAATGGAAAACTCTGTGTCAAACATCATATTCAATGATTCCAACCTATCAAAGTACCCTTTTATCTCCAAGACGAAAGCACAGATAGATGCTCCAGGTTTGGGTTTGCAAGCCATGAGTGACTTAACCACATCAAGGCGTTCTTTGCTCACCTTTGCCCGGAACATTTCCTAAAGCTGTTGGTTCATTTCATAAGCCCAAGTATTCTCAAAAGTCTTTTGCAACTCAGGGCTCATGGAGGATGCCATGATACAAGAAACTTTATCCGCATCATCATAATGTTTCCGGTGTGCCTCAATCTCTTCTTGGGTTGAATTTTCATCAATCACGGGAATCTGCTCATCGAGAACATACTCCTTGTTCTCGTACCTCAAGGTAAACCTTAGGTTACGCATCCAATCCATATAGTTTGGACCAGTCAGTCTTTCCCTTCCAAGAACTGAGAGAAGTGAGAAGTTCGAGTTGTGTACGGAATTGGGGACAGGAGGATTATTACCATTTGTAGAAGACATCTATAGGATAAACATTTTTAGTTAGTTTGAATATTCCTTAATTAATTACCGAATTACAAAATTAAGAATATGATCCACATTTTAGATTTGTTTTATGAAGAGGTTTGCCGTAATTATATCACGAATTTATTTTAGGTAGACAATTCCTTTGTCAATTTCATTCTCTATGAAATTCCTAGTTCTTTTGAGATTCATCGATTTCCATCAACGGCATGTTAATCTCAGATATGCTCATCTACCATTCATGACTATCTACCATTCATGACTGATATGCCGAGGATCATGAACAAGATGGTGAACTTAATCATGCAAAACCCGCGTGGTCCCCGGCACGAGTACGCTCGAGAATCGCGATTTCCACATCACCTCTTAATATGTTCTCATATTAATATGCCGGTAAACCACACATGCTCCATTAACAGACCATACGAAATATGTGCGGTTTTCATGGGTTAGCATACTATTCACATTTTTAGTATCTAGAACGGAACTTTGTTTTTGTACTTTTAGGTCATACTTATGATCTTAAGATCATCCTATCAAAGTCCTCGGCAGCTCCATTGAACGCACAAAGAAGCAACGAATACCCCTCTTATAGTTTGTTCACTATGGGTAAGCCAATTCATCAATTGACTAACGATGTATTTAACTTTAATGATACATATACTTATAGCTCATAATATATGTAACGTCTCTCTTTAAACTCTTAAAGTTTACGGTTCTATTTTAAAACATTTTTAAAATTTAGGGGTATATTTTAAACATTTCAAAATATAGGGTCTAAAGTG
Organism: Pseudognaphalium luteoalbum; assembly: GCA_963422505.1. Lineage (NCBI taxonomy): Eukaryota > Viridiplantae > Streptophyta > Magnoliopsida > Asterales > Asteraceae > Pseudognaphalium > Pseudognaphalium luteoalbum. Next base: position 73,345,562 of record OY730198.1, read on the forward strand.
TAAATTCATTTTACCAATTTAGACAATTTCATTTCCAATTTATCTTTACCTACATACTATTGCAGATAATTAAATGCTAGTATTTATCAAGCTAAGGCTCTGATACCACTGTTGGGTTTTATATTCCCTAACTAGATTAATATGCGCAGCGGAATAATAACAAAATTAATCTAAGGCAATCAGGAAACTAAACCCTAAGGGATCTTAACTTGAATAAATAAAAGCAATAAAATAAATAAGATAAATAAGAAATTACTAACCTTTGAGAAAACCAATTTCTCACGCGTAGACGAACTAGCAGAACCTTCTTGCTTGGTGGTGAGTGCTCAAACTAGAACACCTCTAATGGCTCACACCCATGAACAAAGAGAAATCCCAAGTATCCTAAGGTCACGACTCAAGGTCGCAAAACTCTTACAAGGAGCAGGAATAAGAAAAAGAGAAAATTACAAGGAAAACCTAAGGGGTAGGCCCCTATTTATAGGGAAGGAGGAGACCAAAGGTTTGATCATCTAGCCGATGTGGGACAGACATCCATACGGCGTATGGATCTTCCATACGGCGTATGGATGGTGATTCCACCGCCTTACAAACCCTAGCATCCATACGGCGTATGGAACTTCCATACGGCGTCTGGATGGAGTTTCCAGAATTTCCTTTTTTTCTTTTAGTTTCTAATTAATATCCAATTAATAAACTAAATATAATATTAATTCCAATTAATATTATCTCTCATTTATTTCTCGTACTGTTCATTGAGGGCGACCCAAAAACCAATTAGTCCGTATAATACTCACCTTAGTCTTCAACCGTCTTTTACCACACGTATTCAATGATGGTAACTCTAACACTTTATCACCTAACATATAACACATAATCACATACAATACATTTAGAACCCACTAATCATCATAGTTAAGCATCTATCAACATTAATCATCCCCCACTTAGAATTTTTCTAGGTTCATTGTTAAACCAACTAACAACATTCACTTCTAATATAATCATAATCAACACCTTCACTTTCATGAACATACTTTTTCCTATCATTTACTTGCTAACTTTTGATTCTATTCTTATTGAAACATCATGTAAACACTATATTAACACTATAATTAACATCACTATTTAATTAGAACCAATCTATAAAAATCTAGCTAAAACCCTTATGTTTGCTCAAGAACACTAACAACAAATTCATCACTTTTAGGTTGTTATATGATTACCTACAAGCTCAATAACACTAACTAACTAATATTCTATCATTTTTAAACCTTAATTTCTTATTAAAAATATCAATTTTTTATAAAACCCCATAAACTAGGTTGAAACAATGGAGAAATCAGTTACAATGGATTAGGAGAATGAAGATGATGATGAAAGGAGATGATAATTGAAGATTTAGAGCTTGACTCATAGATTGAAGTTGAGATTTAGAAAGTGAGTTAGGTTTCTGCGATTTCTCTCAAGCCACATGAACAATTCTGGAACTTTTTGGAATTTACTCTATCAAGCCAAGAGATATCGACGTACATATGTATATATTTATTTTAATTCCTTTAATTCTTACCGTCTGGAACTGGTAAATCATTTACGTTTTCTATTGTATCTTATTATTTAAATAGTAATACTTCATAATAATTATATATTCGCGTACGGAATTAATAAACTGATATTTGAGGTGTTACAACTTCAAGTGAGGAACGCTTTGAATAACTAGGGATTTATTGGGAAGTCTTAAGCAAGGGCTGATTTAAAGTCATAAATGGACTTTTATAACATACAAATCTGTTAGGATGACGAGGAATCGTTAAGTGATCCAATTTTGTCTAATACCTTTAGATTTTTGTCACCGTTCATAAGAAAGTAACATTAAACTTAGGGTTAATGGTGCAGATCGGGTATGAACTTATCACTTTTTACCGAGTTAGGGTATGAACCTAATTTATTACACATGTACGTAACAAACATTCAAATTATGTTTCGAGTTAGGGAATAAACTTTTTTTTCAACTAACTCAAAAAGTTCGTTACCTAACTCGAAACATAATTTGAAAGTTCGTTCCCTTACTCGAAACATAATTTGAAAGTTCGTTACCGACCTCGAAACATAATTTGAAAGTTCGTTACCGACCTCGAAACATAATTTGAAACATAATTTGAAATGAAAAAAAAGTTTGTTACCTAACTCGAAACATAATTTGAAAGTTTGTTACCGACCTGTGTAATAAATAGGGTCCATACCCTAACTCGGCAAAAAGAAAAAAGTTTGTTCCCCAACTCGAAACATTATTTGAAAGTTTGTTACCGACCTGTGTGATAAATTGGGTTCATACCCTAACTCAGCAAAAAGTGATAAGTTCATACCCAATCTGCACCATTACCCCTTAAACTTAAATTAAGATTTTGCTTATTATTCTAAATGTTTTGTGATGTTAACAACATTCGGACTTTATAGTTGATCCGCCACTCTATTCATGTGCATAGGAATCCTCGTATTCCGGGAAAGAGCCATTTGTTCTTCATAGGACAATTGTTGAGAGTTGGGCATGTCAGTCTGATCAGAATCACCATAGCCTAGTTCCTGTGTGACATGCTAATGGGAATTTAATTACTATAGAATCTAGTGTTTACATCTCAAGTATCCAAGAACAGTAATTACCAAAAATATTTCAAAACAATTTCTCTAAACATCATCCCATAACTTAGTTCACGAAATCTCAGCAAACACTATCTTTATCTTATATGTTTTACGCTTTATTTTATATTCGCTTTTATTCATTTACTTGTCTAAGTAAGAAAATATAAAAACCAAAACTCCCCCACTATTTATAAACCCTTCACTAGGTTGAAAGCCATCATCTGCCTCGTCTAAGTTTTAATTCAGTCGGTTTGAAGAGCGACTCTAGGTCATACCTACCACTTGCTTACCCTTAGGATTAGCATTGTTAGGGAAACTTAGGCCCCCACACCTATAAATTTAAAACCCACTAATTGCCCGCCTAGCTGTTAAGACAACACAAACGACACCGACGGCTGGAGGTCCATCAGTTGCTAAATTTGAAAATGAAAAGAAAATTGTAACCTTCATTAGAACGAAATGAACAACTTAATACACAATACAATTGTAATGCTTAATAGAATCATATACAACATGTTCACAACTAAAGGTTTACATCTACATAAATGTTTTATCTCTTTTAGAAGACAAACCCTGAACATGATGCATTCTGATTCTTTTTATCTCTGTTAGAAGATAAATGATTATCAGTATCATTAGCCAACATAAGCTTTTCATGGATCTCAATGAAAGATCATATGAAAGCATGTTAGATTAGAAAAAAAACATACATGATAATGTTCCTTTTTCCATTATGTAATACGATGACAAAAAAAACATGACGAAATGACTACACAATTGGTTTTTTGTGACGAAATCTAAAACCACAAAAGTACTCACGAGGCATTTTGTTGAACACTTGTTGAGCGCTTCATGAAACTTTTACAACCAACGGTCAAACATCGATTTCTCAAGCTAAAAATCAGAAGACATAGAATTAGGAACACTCATTAAAATAAAAGTCTTGAATTTAATAAGAAATTTCAAACATCAAATCCGAATCCGAGTTCTCTGAATTCTATCTTAAACCTAGATTTGTAGTCATTTCGAAACTGATCTAGCATTGTTAATTCAGTAATCTAAATGGAATGTCTCATACGTCCAACACAAATGCAAGAATATGTCTACTATATGAGTAATAATTTTTAAATATACCTTTCACTTGAGAGCTAGTAATGACACAACAATTTTCTGGTGCTACATACAAAGCAACAACTAAAGAAAATCAAGAAGATAAAAAATTAAACGTTATAATTCGATTAATAATAGAGATTCGAAAAATAAATAAAAAATATTAATAAATTTAAGGATACATGCTACAAAATACCTGCTGCCCCATTGACTAAGAGGGGGGCGGGCGTAGCAGCTACATGGACCCCTTCCTTTCTGTTGTTGCCAGCACCTTATAATTTCTTAAATTCAACAACAACAAAAATCAAAACCGATTCCGAACACACTATTTTGCTTTCATTGCTTTTCATTCTTCTGAATCAAATTCTATCTTTAGCTTGAGATTGAGAAAGATTTTCAAGCTGAATCTAAAATTAGAATAAATAAGGAATCGAATATTAAATTTAAATTGTTATCAATGATGAAATTTAAACCTGTTTAATTTTAAACAAAGCGATGGTGGTGTTCGTATCGCCGGTCGGTACTGCGTTAATATCCGGCCAGAGTTTTGGATTTTGTCCATCACTGGAACCGTTCGTCTCCCCTTCATTTTCGTCGTTTGCGGTCAGACTTCTACTACCTTAGGATCTTCTAAATATGGTTGTTTTACGTAGAGGTGAGCATGGGGCGGTTATGTGCGGACAAGAATGAAAACCTCCCCCATAACCAAAATATTGGTTAATCAACAACTTTAACCATTCGGTTCGGTTAATAAATAGATTGTTTAATTCGGTTTTTATTTAATGTCTAGATATAAAGCGGTTAGTTCTGTTAACCGTTTATGATCAAAAAATAGTTTTGTCAATGGGTTTGTGCATAATACATTGCACATAAACATTTAAATATAAAAGAGTTTTTTACTCATATTTTTAGCTCAAAATAGAAATAGATCAACGCAGTTTTACAACCTCTGGGGTAGCAAATTTAGTTCAATTTTGGAACCTTAAACATAGAAGATTCAATGATGTTCAAATAGCAAAAAACAATAGCAGACTTCATGCAGATTTTACACTACAAATTCATGCAGAAAACCATAAATAAACTAGAAAAATAAGCAGAATCTTATGTATAGTTTTTAAAGTGCTAAAATTTCTTTAAACTAGAATTGTCATCCATATAAGAGTTATCAATGCAAGTGTCTTTCCCTTTAGAATTAGTGATTGATGTTGCCTCTCCTTAACAAAATGTGTTTCAAAAAGATAATTTTATTAATTGCAAATCAATTTCTAATATATTTATTAATATATTCAAATATTAATTTAATATTTCTAATGTTTAAAGGTGCGGGGTGGTGCGGTTAAAGCTGCAACGGATATCCTTTACTTTCATAACCGAACCGAAAACATTGGTCAATCCAAAAACGTTAACCAAATCCACAGTTACATATTCGGTTTAGTTAATTCGGCTCGGTTTTGACGGTTAATACGGTTATGATTTGGTTAATTTGGTTTTTTGATCGGTCCTACTTATATGAAAAAATATGCGTTGCTGATTTGACGTGGTTGATGTGATTTCTGGTGGTGGTAGGGAGGATGAAATCTGCAGTTGATGATTGTTTTTGAAGATAAGCCGACTAACTTGTATGAGAAGATGCTGATTTTCTTATAATTTGAATAAGCCTAATAATTATGAGGGAATATTAATATTTTACAACACAATTAATTAATTAAATGATGTCATGGTTTAATTTTAGAGTTGTTTATGAAGGATTATCTAAAAATTAAGGGGAAGATTCTTTTAGGGTTTTTTTATCTTAACTTTTATCTTTACTATTATGTAATGCATATGGCCCTTTTAACTTTCAAGAGATCTTGAAATTAAGTCACTACTTGATCCTGGTTGTTCCTTTCTATCAAATTTCAATCCGATGGTCATTATGTATCCAAAACAAAACACCGGTCATAATGTCTTGACATATAAAGCAATTCTCAGCAGTAAAACACATATTAAATACCATCGAAAACACACACATAAGATACTTCATCTCCAAACCATACCACAGTAATGACCAACACATCCTTAGACCGCCGTGAAACATCCTTTCACCACCATTGGAAACTGTTAGAAATAGTGTCCAAGGTCATAGCTAATTGGTAAAATTATTGCTAAGTGGAGTCCTTTTTGGGTTGCCCTCGATGAACAGTAAGAGAAACAATAAGAGTGATAATATTAATTGGAATTAATATTATAGTTAATTAATTAGTTTGTTATTTTATCAAAGTTGATAAATTAATTAAAAGCTAAAAGAAGTTACCAGAAATACTAAGAACGTTTAGTTAGTTTATTAATTGAATATTTATAAGAAACTAAAAGGAACATTCTGGAAGCAAGTTCCAACCGGCGATTGGAGAGGCCAACCGGCAGTTGGAGAGGCCAACTGGCGGTTGGAGGCTAGGGTTTGTAAGGCGGTGTAGACGTGTCATAACTTGGGCATGAAACAAGTTCAACCGCCGTCTGAAGCCTTGAACCGGCGGTTTGAGGTCGGCAGATGTTATCCCACATTGGCCAGAAGACCAAACCCCAAGGCATCCTCTCCCCTATAAATAGAGGCAATCGCTAAGCTTTCAAGGTATCCCATATCCGAATTCACTTCGGTTCTTTCTCTCTTTATCATTCCTAATCCTTGTGAGAGTTTACACAACTTAGAGTCGGGACCCTAGAATTTGGAGTTTCTCTTGGTTCACGGGTGTGAAGCATTAGAGGTATTTGATGTGCTAAATCTAGTTATAAAATTTATCGTTGAAAAGTAGCCAAGAAAGTACCGAGCTAGACAAAAACACAACCGGGTAGTGGACCCTGTCGGGTAGTAGTATAGTTTGGTAAGTTCGGGTTAGAACACAGGGAACTTAAGTTTAAATAATCAAGATAAGTGTGAGCAATTTAGAAAGTGAAAATAAAAGTTGGTTTTGTGTGACCGAATTGTCGCGTTGCTTTAAACTACAAATTTTAGTTACACTAGGCAAGTGGACTCTTAAGAGTCAAAGTAATTTGTTTGAAACTTTCAAATATTAAAAACAATACTTACTTGGACTAGATCGTTAGTGATTTGGGGGTGAGAAGTTAAAACCGGTTTATTTAATACAAAAGTAAACTTTCATCAAACTTAGGCTTAACGTTCGCCATCACCTAGAGTCAAACTTCAATTTACAAACTTATGATTCAATCGAGTAACGGACATTCGCCATAGCTACCCACTTACACGTTTGAGCTTAAATTATTTACCCATTTCAAAACCACATCCGCAATCGAGTTTAACCGTTTATAGACAAACAATTGACAACAATTTACTAGATAGAAAATGTTCGCGATATCTATTAGCAAATTATCAAATAAGTTAATTCATTAACATCAAGCTCAAACACGCAAGTTGGAGATTGAACATAAGTTCAAGCTAAACGAGTTTATGATTCATCCATACGAAAAACGTTCGCCATTTTCGCTAACTTATATCATACTAATTAACTAGTTTTACTTGTAACAATTTTCACATTCGCAAAAATAGATTCATTCATACATTTCGTACAATCAACGAGTATTTTTAATAAACAACAAACATTCGCTATAGTTGTTTAGCCAAAATACCAACAAGTTCCACCAACTCAAACTAGTTACATACAAATTTGTGGATGAATCTTAAATTCGAAGCATAAACTTACACCAAAATATAACACCCCTAGTCACCAACTAGTTCATCCAAGCAAGTATAACTAAATCTAGCTAACAATCATACTAACATCATCACAAACACATATCATCAAAGAAATCAAAGGAAACATGATTATATTAGAATGAAAAGTGCAAACCAAGTGATTACAATGTCCAGAAGATGATTGTAAGTAACGAGTGAAGTTGGATTACAAGAGATCTTCAAGAAAATGAAAAGATCTTCAAAAACCCATGAAAATCGCCCTTTTTCTGCTGGTTTTTCGTCTAAGTTTTTTTTATGAGAAAAGTTGGTGAGATCAAAAGCAAAAAGTGCTTTTCTAGTACAAAAGGCATCTGCCGCCCAAACGACCCGGCGGGTCCTTTAAAATAAGGGGACCCGGCTGCTTCATCAACCAACACGGCGGGCTCAAGATTTGAATCGACCCGGCGGCTCCAATATACCACCCGCCGGCTTCTACATGCTTATTTCGGGTGAAAGACTCTGTTACCAACATTGTTGAGAATCTTTAAATCACCCGCCGGCTAGCACAAACAACCCGGCGGTTTATGTCTTCACCCGACTACTTGAGAAAACAACCCGTCGGCTTCTCTCCAAGTTCCAGCCGACCACCTTTTTACCATAATCTCATCAAACTTGAACCTACGCACAAATAAAATGAATTTCTAACTAAATGAGTACCAAAAGTTCACAATATTTACTCGAAACCAATGCAAAATAAATGATATCGTGAAAGATTCACGTATACAAAATGAGCGATATCAGTATTCTACTTTGGGTACTTGACATCCAAAGCATGGAAGGTCAAGCAAGGAGTCTGCGTGAAGGTTCTGCAAGCTGGTCTACGCGTGAGAAATTGGTTTCTCAAAGGTTAGTATTTTCTCATTTATCTATTTATTTTGTATTATCGCTTTCATTTATTAAGTCAAGGTCCTTAAGGTTTAGTTTCCTAGTTGCTCTAGATTAATTGTTATTTTTCCACTGCATATGTTAATCTAGTTAGGGAATAGAAAACCCAACAGTGGTATCAGAGACATAGCTTAATAATGTTAGCAATACAAAATGTAGATAAAATGTATTTGGAAATAGAATTGTTTTATTTTGTCCAAATAACTAAATTAAATATATATGTATAATAGATTTGTATATGTATATAGTTAATTTATTACTAATCAGACCCTATTGTTTTAATGGTTTAAAATATACGCTATGTTTTAAAATAGAACCCAGAACCTTAAATGTTTAAGAGAGACCTTATATATAGTATAATTCATATATATTTATCATTTAATTCTAAATACATCGTCGGTCAATTGATAAATTGGTTCACCCATAGATAACAAACTATCAGAGAGGTATAAGGCGGGTCGCTTTGCTTCCCTAAAGAAGTAGGTTTTTAATATGCTTCGTGATGACCTGCTTCTCTACTTCTTTGTGCGTTCAATGAAGTTACCGAGGACTTTTGATAGGATGATGTCAAGATTAAGAGTAGGCTTAAAATAGTAAAACAAAATCCCATTTTAGCTATAGGAAAAATATGAATAGTATGCTAACCCATGAAAACCACACCTTTCTCGTATGAAATGTTAATGGAGCGTGTGTGGTTAACCGGCACATTAATCTAATGACATATTGAGAGGTGATGTGGAACTCGCGATTCTCGAGCGTACTCGAGCCGAGAACCACGCGGGGTTTGCATGGTTAATTCACCATCTAGTTCATGATCCTCGGCATCCCAGTCATGAATGGTAGATGAGCATAACCGAGATTAACATGCCATAGATAGATATCAATGAATCTCAAAGATCTAGGAGTTTCATAGAAATGAAATAGACAAAAGTATTTTGTTATATGATTACAGCGACCCTTTTCATAAAACTGAAAATATAGATCCTAGCCTTAATTAGAAGTTGGGTAATTAATTAAGGAATAGTCACACTAACTAAAATAGTTTTATCTCAAAGTTATCTGTTGAAAATGGTAATAATCCTTTCGTTCCCAATTCCGCAAATAACCTTAACTTCTCACTACTCTTAGTTCTTGGGAGGGAAAGACTTACGAGTTCAAACTGTATGGACGGGTGATTCAACCCTAGTTCACTCTAAGGAACAAGGAGTATGTTCTCGATGAGCTGTGAAACCATAGGTACGAGAATAAGGTGTATATTCTCAATAAAGTAAATTCCTAATATTCATGATGATCCAGCCCAAGAAGAGATTAAAGTTCACCGAAAGTATTATGATACCAAGTCTTGGTCAACATAATTCTGTCTGGTCAGTCAGTTGTCTACAAACAGTTTGCAACCTCATAGTTTTTAATAAAAAAGAGACCTGAATAATGGAACTCCATAGTTACTGAGCAAAGGATCAAGAAGATTGATGTGCCTTTTGGCTCAGCAACTCCTGTGTTGACAACTGGTCATAATGCAAAAAGGAAGAAAAAGATCTGTCAAAGCTACGAATGGAAAGTCCAATTGTGGGGCTAAGAGAAAGATTGATTCTGAAATTGCACCAGCAATGATCCAAAGGAATCAGTATGTTGTACTGCAACACAGAGGGGCACTAGAAGTGTTGTTGTCCAAGATATCTAAAGGACCTTGAAGACAGTAAGGTTGAAAAGGATTCAGGTATATATATCAATGATCGAACTCCACTATACTACGACTTATAACTCGTAGGTCTTGAATATAGGGTGTGGTTTCACATTTGCACTATATTGCAAGGCGTAAAGGAAAGTAAAATTCTGAGGCATGGGGAGCTCAACTTAGTCATGGGAGACAAGAGAGTCCCGCCCTTGGAAAGTTTGAGCTCATGCTAGAATATGGAGTTAGGATACATTTAAATAATTGCTGTTATTCATCAGAAATGACAAAAAGACATAGTTTCATTTCATGCTTGTTTAAGGATAATTATCAGTTTTCATTTGATAATGAGAATGGTGATAAAGCTTATCCTTGCAAAGGCATATATGAAAATGTTGAATATGTCAGCAAAGGTATTTAAATGATGGTTCGTCTAAAGAGCTTGATAAATCCAAATTTTGGCAATATCGTCTAAGGCACGTAAACATGAAAGAATATCGCCCAAACTCCAAAAGTGTGGAGTGTTGGAATCATTTGACCTTAAATCGGATGATGTATATAAATCTTGTTTATTGAGCAAGATGACTAAATCACTATTCACATGTTATATGAAAGAAGTGATGGATTGTTCGACTTGGTATACATGGATGTATGTCGACCATTCTGATACGCCATAAAAGATGGAAATAGGTACTATGTTGCTGATTACTTCAGTAGACATGGATATGTTTATCTGATTAAATATAAGTCAGACACTTTTGAAAGTTCAAAAGGTGTTAGGACGTAATATAAAGAACCAAATGGGCAGAAAGATAAAGGTACTCCGATCTGATAGGGGAAGAGAAAACCTTAGTATCGAGTTTCTTGATCATCATAGACATTATGGAATAGTTTCAAAAGTTGACTCCTCCTGGAACACCATAGCTGAATGGAGTAGCTGAGAGGAGAAATAGAATCTTGTTAGACATGGTTCAATCTATAATGAGCCGGGTAACACTTTTAATAAGCTTATGGGTTTATGCATTATAAAAGGTTGCACATATCTTAAATCTAGTACACCAAGAAAGTTTCAAAGATAACTTATGAGATGTGGAAGAGAAAAGGTTCCTCTCTTGGGCACATCCAGATCTGGGGTTGTGAAGTTATCATTAGACGAGAAACTTAGCACAAACTAAAAGCTAGATCTGAAAAGTATCTTTCGGTTATTCACAGAAGTCGTTTAGATATTTGTTTCTCAAAAGGGAGTGTTTCTTGAGAGAGAAATAATTTCTAAAGAGGATAGTGGGAGTACAATTGATCTTGAAAAGATTCAAGGATCAACCGATGACGAAACTATGGTAAACACTGACACTCAACAAGAGGTGGTAACACTTGTTGAACTTGATGACATATCCTTTCCCGCTCGCAGTTGTAGAGTTAGCAAACCTCATCGGTTCTATTATGGTTTCCATAAAGAAGAACATGATAAGATTAGTGACAATACACTTATAGAGTTAGATGAGTCTGCTAACTACAAAGGAAGCAATGGCAGGCCCTAAGGTTGCTAAGTGGAAGGAAGCTATGAAAAGTAAGATTCAGTCTATGTCTGACAACCAAGTTTAAAATTTGGTTGGCACTACACTCAGTCTCAAGACGGTGAGTTGTAGGTGTATCTTCAAAATGAAGATAGACATGGATGGGAAGTACACACTTATAAAGCTAGGATGGTAGCGAAGGGCTATACTCAAATCTTCAGGATTGATTATGAGGAAACCTTCTCACCAATAGCTGAAATAAAATCAATTAGGATATTGCTTATAATAGCTGCATTTCATGGTTATGAAATTTGGTAGATGAATGTCAAAAATCACTTTCCTTAACGGGAAACTGACAGAGGATGTGTTTAAGGCACAACCAGAAGGTTTTGAAAATGCAAAGTATCCTAATAGAGTGTGTAAGCTTCAGAAGGCCATTTAAGGACTTAAACAGGCTTCTTGTAGCTGGAATCTCTGCTTCCATGAGAAAGTCTAACAATTTAGATTTCTAGAAGCAAAGATGAGTCCAACATATGTGTCAAAGTCAGTGGGAGCATTGTAGTCTTCCTGGTATTATATGTGAATGATATAATACTCATAGAAAATGTAATCCCAACATTACAAGGTGTAAGGAGTTGATTGGGAGAATATTTTGCTATGAAAGATTTGGAAGATACAATATATTCTTGGTACAAAGATTCACATAGATATGTTGAAAAAGTTTCAAATGACTTAACCAAGATATGTACTTAGAATGAAATTTTGAAAGGTTTTTAAAATGGAGAATTTTAAGAAAGGGAATCTACCCTTACATCATGGCATAAAGATTACTAAAAGATTAGTGTCCAATGACTACACAAGATTGGACTAAATGAGCCGAGTCCCATAGGCTTCGGCGATAGGATCGATCATACATGCCATGAAGTATACAAGACCCGATGTCTCATTTGCTTAGAGCATAGTGAGTTGACATCAGCAGAATCCTGGTAAAGGTCATAAAACGGCTGTAAAGAATATTCTTAAGTATTTGAGAAATACTAAAGACAGGTTCTTAGATTATGGTGGAGAAAAGAAAATTAGATTAACAATTTATATTGATGTAAGTTTCCGAACAGACAGAGATGACAGTCGTTCATAGTCTGGTTGGGGATTCTTACTGAATAGGGGAACAATAACTTTGAAAGGTTCAAAGCAAGATACAATAACTGATGGGAATCTGAGTGTATTGAAACTTGCAAGACTTCAAAAGAAGTAAGTTGGATGAGGAATTTTATTGGTGATCTTGGAAGTGTTCCAATAGAAAAAATTCCAATGAAATATTATGTGATAATGGAATGTCCCAAAGCACATTGAAATGAAATACCATTTTGTTCAAAGGAAGGTAGAAAAGGGACACATGATTGTGATGGACACATGATCAGTAAACATTCTAGGAGCATAGGTTTACGAGATAAAGTTTTAGTTGTTAGTTTGATTTTGAAACATTACAAACAATGATGGGAACTAGAATATACTTGGTGATAAATAATGAAGATTTATTTATTGGAAGGAGTTCTACCATTTACTATCGTTTATCATTGTGTTTCAGTTTAGCATGTTTAGACACCACTTCCAGAGAAATTAGATTTACTCAAACCTCCTCAGTCTATCACACTATAGGAAGTATGTGGTGAATTAAGACTGTCATGGAGTGTTAGTAGATTGTCTATGGAGATTAGACATTGCATGGAGATTGCTGTAGCACTCATGGGTATTTAATGGGGATTTAAGTATAGGAGAAACCCGCACTCATGGAAGTTACTTCATGGATTGAAATCATGAGTAACTCTGAGATGATAATATCTTATATTATTTAAATGGAGATCATTGAGTTTCTAGTTTTCAAGTCTGTTGTACTTTAGTTTATTCAAATGCTGTGCGTAAATGCCAGTCATAAAGGATACGCTAGGTATGACATGATGAGTTGACTAGTGCTATGTATGCGAAATTTATTTGTTCCTTTTGCCTAAGAGGAAAAATGATATCCATGGGCCCTCTGATGATTAAATCTTGACTCATAAAGTGCTTGGCCAACAAGGACTAAATTGATATATGCAATTCAGTAGTCCCATGTAGTCAAAAATGATAAAAAAATCAGAAAACATAATCTTGAATCTGGAGATTGAGAAAAAAATCCATGTCCCAGTTTCATACGATATCATAAACAAAGGAATATTTGATCACTTATCTAAAGGACTGTCACTGGATATGATCAGAGTTCGGCAGATACATTGGATGACACTCTCTACTTAGGATAGAGACATGGACCAATAGTAGTTGATGACTTATCCAAGTGGGAGACGGTTGGAAATAGTGTCCAAGGTCATAACTAATTGGTAAGACTATTGCTAAGTGGAGTCCATTTCGGGTTGCCCTCGATGAACAGTAAGAGACACAATAAGAGAGATAATATAAATTGGAATTAATATTATAGTTAATTAATTAGTTTGAAGAGGCCAACTGGCGGTTCCAACTGGTGGTTAAAGAGGCCAACTGACGGTTGGAGGCTAGGGTTTGTAAGGCGGTGTAGACGTGTCATGACTTGGGTAAGAAACAAGTTCAATCGCCGACTGAAGCCTTCAACCGGCGGTTGGAGGTCGGTAGATGTTATCCCACATTGGCCAGAAGACCAAACCCTAAGGCATCCTCTCCCCTATAAATAGAGGCAATCCTTAAGCTTTCAAGGTAACCCAGATCCGAATTCAATTCGGTTCTTTCTCTCTTTCTCATTCCTAATCCTTGTGAGAGTTTACACGACTTAGAGTCGGGACCCTAGGATTTGGAGTTTCTCTTGGTTCATGGGTGTGAAGCATTAGAGGTATTCTACTTTGGGTACTTGCCATCCAAAGAATGGAAGGTCAAGCAAGGAGTCTGCAAGAAGGTTCTGCAAGCTGTTCAGCGCGTGAGAAATTGGTTTTCTCAAATTTAAGTATTTTCTCATTAATCTATTTATTTTGTATTACCGCTTTCGTTTATTAAGTCAAGGTCCTTAGGGTTTAGTTTTCTAGTTGCTTTAGATTAATTGTTATTTTTCCGCTGCATATGTTAATCTAGTTAGAGAATAGAAAACCCAACAGAAACAGCGATGAAATCCGCTGCTACTTAGCCTAAACTTCCATATCTATACATGTCTGAGGCATGCACTTCCTTCAGTTCTACACAAAACCGATCCACCTAGCTAGCTCTTAAATTCCTCGTTCCTTTTCTTCTCATATCATGATTTATTTTCCAGATCTGGTTTTGGCCACTGAAGCCGTAGGTGAGCTCTTCATCGTCGCCGTTGAAATCATCTATTTTAAAGGTTTTTTATCTTTATTCTAGATCAGAAAGTTTGTTTTCCAGATGTAATTTATTAATTTTGTAGAGATCTACTAATGTAGGTAATGGACGTTGGATCTAAACGTTTTAATCTATTCAGTTGCTACACCTCCTGTTACTAACACATCAACCACCTGCTACATTCTCACGCCACCATTGATATCCGATCCATCTGTGACACCCGCCAATTTAGGGCGATAATTAGTGCCTAATTAATTGTAATTACATGTATTTAGTTTTATCATAGGTTAAATATATGTGACATTTTGTGTAGCAACATACACGCGTACACGATTATTTAAATCGTACACTTATGAACCGGACGAGGTCCGACATTACTTAACGTGGACGTTGGTGACAAAAATTTATAAATAATGTAGAATTTTCCAAACAAATATTATTTACTATAATATATTGTGAGAATATATTACATGTATTACAAATCGTAAAAAACACACCGTACGCGACGAAAATGCGTGAAACGCGCCCGATAAACGAAATAAACTCGAGTTATATTTTATAACACATTAATAATTATTTTGATAAAATACTTCGACTAAAAATGTTGCGATTACACGCAAACAATTATAACGTTTAAAAACGTTACATGAATTAAATGAAAGTACAATTCGCAACCGACAACCGACTGAAACCCGAGATATATTTTGATAACTTGAAATGTATTATTTTGAGTAAAACTTTTATTTAAAAATATTATATATTAATCGTTAAGGAAGCGTATTAAATCAAACGCATAATCATTAAACGTAGGGAACATAATTTGTGAAGCACACACCTCTAGTGGGCCCCACAAAACCGGCCAAACAAAGAGGCATGACCTCCATGCCCTCTTTGTTCACTACTTCACTCAAACATACCCTTACACATTTCATTCATGACCATCATTTTCACTTTCATCACACTCAACTCTCTCTACATCTCTCTCTAGAAATCGGTTTCAAGAACACCACACCACCACCATCTTCCACCAAAAACCACCTTAAAAACACTTTGAATCACTTAGCTCATTTGGAAGAAAACGATCACCGCAACGAGTTCTACACTTCTATCTTTTCGGATTCTTCATATGACACTTGTAAGATCTCGTTACCTTGAAAATACTTGTATTTAGTTTAATTACATGTCTACTTGTTCAACTAGCTAAGAAATGTCCAAATATCGTGTTAAAAATCGCTTTTACGAAATATAACTTTAAGCAAAATAATACATGTTTTAAAAACTGACACTTCAGACTAGCTACGAAAGGAAACGAAAATTTCTGGAAGCTCTACAAACTAACCTTAGACTTGTGTAAAAGTCTCGGGTCAAACTGAGAAAGTTTGAGTACGTTCCTGATACTTGTTGACCTGATCAGCCTGTTATGTCGCAGAAGGGCTAAACCTTCTGCGACACAAGCCCTAATGTCGCAATGATCGATTATGTCGCATTCTGCGACACCACACTATGTCGCATTAAATTGCGAACATCGCATTGTGCGACACAAATACTTATGTCGCACTAAATTTCAAATGTCGCGTATAGCGACACAAAGCCTTATGTCGCAACCTGCACAAACTTCTATGTCGCAACGGAATCGCATCTGCGACGTATACACCTATGTCACACATAGTGTCGTACCTAGTGTCGCACACAGTGTCGCAATTCACAGAACCCTAAAAACACATGTTTTCACTAAGTGTCGAAACTTAAAATTTTGTTACTTGACGATAACCGAATTCAAATTCCCGAAGCGTTTTTATTAAAGCAATATAAACCCAAATAAAAATTTTCCAAGCTGACCTAGCAGCTCGACCTCAGCCAGGGGCTCTGCTCCTTGGACCCCGCTAGGAGTTGCTACCCCTTGGACCCCGCTACTAGGGGCGCTGCCCCCAGACACCCGTACAATACTTTTACACTTGAATATAAATGACAAACAAACTAAGTAGACTTCTATTAATATATTGAATACAACGAAACATATGATTGTAATACTTGAATTATTATTACACACCATCACCAACGGGCCATACACGTTTTCAAAATACAAACGCATTTCTAAAGTGAACACTTGGACATTTCTAGTTGAGAGGACAACTAGCATGGGTGATCCGTCGAGACACAAACTTGTTTACTACTTAGTTACAACCTTGTGCGTTTCGAACTCCAGAAGGTTGCATGGTTCAGAGAACCAACACACGGAACTACATCTGACACACTTACGGACTTACATCTGCTATACCTGTTTGCTTACACAAACACACTTGCTAGACTCTGGTGAGTCTTCCAACCCCACTTTTTACTGTTTTCTACTTGGGGTGAGATACTTTGCTTACTGTTTTACGCATTAACACAAGTACTGGACTGCCCATACTACTTTTACACACATTGCATGAGTACTTTCTATCCACTGAAAGCCTCATATCGTAAGTTGTTAGTTATGGACTTAAGCGCGAGTACTAGTAAATGGATCCATTTAGGACTGACAATCCTTGTCTGGGGTAGTAGCGCTACCACGGATTTCACCGTAGAAATAGGCACATTAGTATTTGTTACATAGGAGTGTCTGAGATAGCACTCACGGGGGTACATTATATGATTCTTGATTGATTCATACTTACACACTGTTAAGCTTCAACTTATGAGATCATGGCAACTGTGCTGACCAACTAAATTACTTACCCACTTACTTTGCTTGATAGCAACACTGGTACATACTTGTGGTTCATAACGATTACTTCATTACTAAACCTGTAAGATTCACCAACTTTTTGGTTGACCTGTTTTAGCTTTGTATCTCAGGTTTACAGCAGCAGTAGGGCTGCACACCCACATGATTGATAGCTCGAGTCGCATGCATATAAACACTTGGAGATTCTTTTGCATTACTTTTTGTAATATAGGTTATGTATTAGAATCTCTAGAAAACTACTTATGAACTCGCAGGTTGCTTACATTTGATGATATCAATGTAATATTTTGTACTATTTTACACACGTTGCATATAGATGTCGTTTGCTTTATCTAGGTGTTGTTGATACTTGATTAGTCACGCCCCGACTCGAATCGCTTCTGCAACCCAAATTTGGGGGTGCGACACCGTTTGTCGGCAAAAATAAATAGGGTTAAGTGCAAAAAATGCAATTATCTATGCTCTGACATTCGTAGTGTGTACTCAATTACTTAGGCTTCCATTGTGTGTAAGGAACTAGTTATTTCATGCTATTGTATGTAATTTTCGGTATTTTTTCACGTGTCATCTATATAAGGTGCCACTTGTCATCCTTACAAGTTGACACATCACCAAAATATATACAATGGCAAGAAATAACGAGTTTGTTACATACAATGTACGTTCGAATAGTTGGATACACACTATGAATGTCAGGTCATAGTTAATTGCATTTTTATGCATGGGTTAACACACAAATATGTCACTGTACTTTGAGAAAATGTTCATCTGGGTTACTAAACTTTAAAAATGTTCAATTGGGTTACTGTACTTGTAAAAAGTGTCATTCCGTCTATTTTTGCTTAATTTTGGTTAAAAGTTTAGTGACCCAATTGCACATTGTTAAGTACATTTTTGCAAGTACAATAACATAATTGAACTATGTCAAAAGTTTGGTAACCTAATTGAACATTTTTACAAGTACAGTAACCCAATTGAACTTTTTTAAAGTTTAGTAACCTAGATAAACATTTTCATAAAGTACAGTGATCTATTTGTGTATTAATCCTTTATGCACTAACCCCAAACAAATAACCGAGGTAAAAAGATTTGGATTTAAAAATCTTTTTATAAGCTTAACGTTGGGATAAGTATGGGTAAATGCAATGTTTTTAAAACCGAAAACCGGATCGAACCGGAATTGTCTCCGAGTCCGGTCGGACCGGTCGAACCGGCCGGCCGAACCATTTTGGCAAAACAGGAACAAACGCAGCAAGTTTAGTGCAGAACCTGGACACTAACTTACAGTAGCTTATAGTGGCTAAAATCTGGGCACATAATCTTTCAACCACGCTTTAAAAATACATAAAAAACAAACAATACAACTCCGAAGTGTTACAATCCAACAAATACAACACAAAAGTCTTCAAGAATCATAATACAAACCTACTATTTTTTATAAAAATTAAAAACTAAAGAAACTACAGTTGTTCATCTAATTTAGGATGTAAATAAAGCTTATAAACATAAATTTAAACATCTAATTACATTAATTTAACATCATATTACATAAATTAAAACTTAAAATTAAAATTTGAGAATACCTTAAGTGGAGGCCGGAGATGGTGACCACGTGCGAGCGCTGGAGGCCGGAGAAGGAAGGAGGTGGTCTGTAACACCCCGAAATTTTAACAAAATTATAAACATTAATTGCACGCATTTTTAGGCTAATTCCCTAACTAGAGTGAATTCACAACACATTTTAGAGATAAGTCTAGCAAAGCCCGACTAATTAATATGTGTATTATTACATTTCTTAAATTGTTGTAAATATGTACAAAACAATTGGAACAAAAGCGACAAAAATATACGACCGTTGGTGAACCAAATTATTTAATAAAATGATATTATTAAATAACATTAACGTTTATTAAATATTATGTTGATAATATTTACGAAGTATATTGTAGTGCGAAAACATATTTAAAAACCTATCATTTAAAAATATTTTAACATTTAGTGATCGGGTAAATGAACACGGGCTAAATACAACAATTTGAGACTAAAATTCCCCTCCCTTTGTTGAACAAAAGTCAGCCCCAAACACCTCACTTCCCTTTTCATTTTATTTTCATCATCAACCTTCCATCTTATTTCTCTCTCACTTTTCAAAACCCACCACCACCACCAAAAACCACCAAATACTACCATTAAAACACCTCAAATCACATAAATCATTTAGAGAAAAACGACCATGATAACAAGATCAACACTTCCATCTTCTCGGATTTTCACGGTGACAACTTTGTAAGAACCCGACAATCCCGCAAACTCTTAGATTTTGCTATTTCCTTTGATATTTCTTGTTTATAATACTTAATACAACATGTTTTAGTATTCTTAACAACTGAAAATGTCCAAAATCGACCCAAAACTCATTTTCCCCAAAATTTTCGTCGAACAGCTCGTTATGTCGCTTTGGTCCAAAAACAGTGATGCGACATAACGTTTTATGTCGCAGTACCACTCCTACGTCGCACTATGTGACATAACGTCTTATGTCGCAGAACCATTTCTACGTCGCTCTATGCGACACAAGCCATTATGTCGCACAATTCACCCTACGTCGCATACTTGCGACACAACTACTTATGTCGCAGAATTTGCGACACAAATACTTGGTGGTGACTTATGTCACAGAATTTGCGACGCGCCGTCGGTTTTCCGACGAAGAAAAGGTGACGGAGCAAAGTGACAATTGGTGCCAACAATGTCACTTAAGTGACGGGGAAGTGACGAGCTTTGTAACACCCCCAAATTTAATGTTTTGCGGAAGCAAGATTTGAGTGTTACTAATCAATAAGAAAGCACACAGATTAATAATAAACGACTCTATATGCGTCGTTTTGACAAAATATATTAATATTAAAATGTTTACAATGATCATCCCATACATAGCTCGTGTTCGTAGTATGAAGAGATTTGAATACATAATTAGTTGTACAAAATCTAATAATGGAGTAAAATCTCTTGAATGTTTACATGAAGACTCGAGCTAATATGCATCCTGTTGGGCAGTCCAGTTCTACTGCTGTGTACCTGTGATACATGCTAAAATGGGTCAGCTAACGCTGATGAGCTCACAGGTTTAGATATCAAATAAATTGAGTGTGAACCGCAAGATTTAATCGTTGATTTGCATCCAGCAAATGATAATAGTTATGTATACAGCCATGAGCGCATAGTATGAGCTTAACTCGAGGGGTCGGGTCCCATATAGAGAATTCCGAGCGAGGTGCCTCCACGAGTGCCTAATCTACACTCGTGTTCCCAAATATTAGTACGTCCGTTGCGGAGGTTAGCGCGACTAACCCGGACGAGGTGGGTCAATCCTATATGGTACCATATACTAATATTCACGCTACTTGCGTATTACCAGACTATACTGACGGAGGACTTTGATTTGATTAGTTGAAAACAACTCATGTAGTATATTGAAATATGTACTCACGTTCACGTGTTAAAAACAGAGCAATGTATCACACCCCTAGTAAAATAGTAAAAAGAGGGGCCATGAGACTCACCTGAGCCTGAAGAGTTTATCTCAATAAACTGAGATTGATTAGCCAAGAATCGAAGTCCAACGACTTGTAACCTGAGGGTGTCCACAACACGCGATGGTTATAACATGATTGGGTATCTCAAAGATCACCCTTGTAGTTGTTTGTCCAACTAGAATGTCCAAATTACCACGATTTGGTTGTTTGTTTAAGTGTTTGAAAATGTGTACGACCCGTTGGTGATTGTTGGTAATAATAATCTTATCATTATTCTTGAAAAACGCATTCCAAAGTGTTTTAGAAGTCATGTCGCATTCGTGTTTGATGTTATACAAGTTTAACACTTTGTGTGAACGTTTAGATGTAACACTGTTACTCGTGACCCTAGGGTAAGGGCGAAGCCCGTTAATGACGGGGGTCCGGGGGCAGCGCCCCTGGTAGCGGGGTCCAAGGGGCGGAAGCCCCTAGCGGGGTCCAAGGGGCAGAGCCCCTGGCCGGGGTCGAGCTTGATAAAATTTGGGTGAAAAACGCATCTGGACTTGAATTTGGGTGAAATCGAGTGATAAAATTTTAGGTCTCGACACTTAGTAAAATTTGTGTTTTCTTGGTTCTGTTTCATGCGACATAACGTGCGACATAAAGCTTGTGTCGCTAGATACGACATAGTCTATTGTGTCGCAGATCATCTCTGCAACATAAGGGCTTGTGTCGCTAAGTGCGACATCCGCAATTTATGCGACATAAAATGTTGTGTCGCTATATGCGACGGAATTAGGTTTTGCGACATATTCACTTGTGTCGCTATATGCGACATAAGTGAGAGTTTAGCGACATAAGGGCTTGTGTCGCAGGTGGCCTGGAGCCTCTGCGACACAACGAGCTGTTGGCCGGAAAATGAGCCGAAAAGGTGTTTTTCGGCCTCCGTTCGACTTGAGACTTTTACCCAACCCATATTTGGACATTTTAAGCTTAAACAAACTATAAACATGTAAAAATAAGTGAAAACGATGAATTTCGAGAGTTCGCCGGAAACTTACGAAGTGATGAATCGAAATTCCGGAAAGGTAGAAGTGTAGATCGTGACGCGGTGGATCTTTCCTTCAAACGGGCGAGAGAATTCGAGGTGGTTTGGTGGTGGTTTTTAGTGATTGTTTGTGGTGGAGGTGTGGTGAAAGTTGAGAGGAAAAGGAAGAAGAAAGAAGGGGAGGGGATGAGAAAGTGAGGGAAAAGGAAAAGGGGGAGGGGTTTCCCCCCATTTGGGCAGATTTTCGGTGGGGGCCCACCGGAGTGTGGGTCTCCACTTTTTAATTCCGTGTATTCGCGCTCCGTGCGACGTTCGTTTAAACGTTAAATAATTATTTTATACGTTTAAATATATGTTTTACAATATAAATGTTTATTCAATATTTTTGTTGAAGTATTTTACCAATTACTTAATAACTTAAATGATTTCGTTTGTTTGTGTGTTAAATGTCTAAGTTGCGTTGACGTTTATTATACGATACGAAATGTAGTTGTAATATTATCAAAATAATATTTTGGGTATGATATCGTTATTAAATAATTTTATATTATTTAATAAAATTGATTCACCAACGTCCGTATTTACTTGAACCGAATATTCGTACGATTTAATCAAATCGCATATTCGTATATATTCAACAATATATATATCGGTACATTAATTAGCCTAAAACCAACTAATTACATGTATTAACAACTGATTAGGTACTAATCACTAGTCCTAATTTGGCGGGTGTTACAAACTTGTTGGGAACGGTCTAAACAGGTAAACTTGATTATTTGATATTTTTGTTTAGATATATTGGTTATGTGGCTTTTTAAATTAGTTAGGTGGAATTATTTACTCAAAAGAAAAACAAATCAAAACGATATTCTAAAGATTGTAGCGCAAAACTTTTTTTTGTCATTTAATCATACTTCTGTCTCTACATGTCTAGAAGGTGTGTAAAACTATTTGCGAATGGAAGTCAAGACAAATCTTACGGTCAAGAATGGAAGTCAATGTGACTGAGCGACAACCATGTAGTATAGTAATAGTAATAGTAATTTTAAAGAGATAGTAATTTTAAAGAAATAATTAGGTTTGATAACAATAATGTTAATTTTTCATATTTAATTGATGATTGGGCTAAATCTGAATCACATATAGATTCATGTAACAATACAGGTAGGCCTGTCAATAGGGCGGGTCAGGTAGGATCTTGACAAGATCCAATGGGTCACAAGATCCATTTACATGGGTCTGGATCTGGCCTATTAGTTATTGGAACATGATTCGATCCAAGATCCAACTAAATTAATGTATCTAGATCTGGGTCGACACATTTAATGTAAAAAAAAAATAAGAAATTTTTTTATTTTTATTTCATTTAAGAAGGAATGTTGATACAAAATAAACCAAATATACCTTTGAAAAAAATTCATTTATTTACTAAAATTCAACCAATAGTATCAAAACATTAAAACATTAGTATATCCTAATAATTTAGATCATTCGATTAGTTATTTTTACAACATGAATCATTTTCAATCATATGTGGATCGGTTGACAAATTATGATACGTATTGTTTAATAATTTTGCTACGTCGATTATATATATATATATATATATATATATATATATATATATATATATATATATATAGCATTAAACTTGACATAAACATTATTTTTAATTTTCATAAATAGCAATTGTCGCATAATGAAAAAGTATATTTTGTAAAATAGTCGTATATATATATTTTTAAATTGTTATTTTTTTATAAGTTAAATGGGTTGACCCAGACGGGTCATAGGTCGATCCAAGTAGAGATCCATCTAAATGTGTTGACCAATTGGATCCCTTATTGGGTCCATGGATCCATTTTCTGACCCATTAGTCACATAAATGAGACGGGGTTGGTCGGATCTTGATCAAAATTTACCTCATTGACACCCCTAAATGCATGACAACAGATGATATACAGCCGCCAAGCACAAGAATAACTAGAACTCTAGAAGGGCCTAATTTATTTGGTGGACTGAAGTTATTGGATGTTTATATAGATATTTGGACATGTGAAAAATCAGCCCATCTAAATTTTTGAATAACGGTCCATCTTAAAAGTTGAAACAACCCAAGGGTTGGGTCTGAAATCGATCCATCCATTTGAATATCCAAAGACAGAGACACAACAAAATATGAACTATCAATGTATCTTTTCTTTTATTTTTTAATTAATTTTCTTTTTTTAATTTTTAAATTTTTTGGAAAATAATAATTGCTTGTTCACTTTTAGGTGGGCTTAGAATTGGGCTGGTGATTGAGATTGAACAGATCAAGATCTGGACCAATGCTAGTCATCTATTTTGGGATGGACATATTTTATATATAATAAATTTCTCACATCATGATTTAATAATTTCTTGTAAGCTAAGTAAAAAAGATTGTGATGTTATCAATGTTGATAGAAGAATCTTATCAATGTTGATTGAAGAAGTATAATGTGATGAATTTGCATGTGCAAAATGGAATCTCATGAATGAATTTAGCAAATGTTTTTTTCTCATTTATGATAGACCACATGCCAATGGGATGGCATCTCTTCATCCCTCCACATTCAAGTTTCTTATCTAAAGTCAACTTTCCTTTAATTCAACATACTTCATTAATTTTTTTCATAACATATGACAGTTATGACTTTTATCTAATATCTAATACTCTCTCCGTCTCACAATTATAGTCCACCTTTCCTTTTGGGGACGTCCCAAAATAATTGTCCACTTCTCATTTCAACCAATAGGAAGAGACTATAGTGGATGCAGATTCCATTTGAGTGGTTGAAAACTATTGTGGTTCCAGTTTTATTAAACTGTGTGCTTTTTGTTGGTGGACAATAATTTTGGGACGGAGGGAGTATCTAATATCTAATACTATTAATAAAACATCTTAGATGTTGAATCTTAAATTCTTAAAAGAAATTAAAATTATCATTTTACCCCTCTTAGTCTCATAAATATAATTTACTGAACTCAAGAAAGTTTTCATTCCCAAATACAATTCTTTTCACATTCATTATTATTGTAATAAAAAGAAGATTATTTTAACATATTAGAACATTATTATCCACAAAATAGGATGAAATTTTCTTATAGTATCATAATTCAGTGATGACATGTTTAACAAATATACCATCACACATAATAAAAAGAAAAGTGACTATTACTGCCGCATTGCATGTATAATGTGCTAGTAAAATAAATGGTCATAAATTTCGAAACAATGGTATCACGCGTTATTTTTAAACATGGAGATTTGTAAACCACCACTGAAATTTAGCCATAATCACCAATTTATAATATAAAGTACCACGAGATATTGCATATTAGTACGTGGCGTATTGTTAAAATTTGATTGTACAGAAAACATAAGCTTTATTAGACAAAATGTATACTCTCATCTTAATCATAAAACATACGTTGTTCTTCAAAATAATTACGTTGTTCTAAAAATAATATTCAACGTAACTCATAATTTAATCATAAAACATCTATAAATAGTCAATTGTTTCTTTATTTTTCCTCACCATTTTCACCATTAATGTATGACATTTTTTCAATAGTTATTAGACCCGTCTTAATGTACGGGGAGTCAGTTGGGCCGTCGGTTCTAACCGACGGAGTTGATGTCATTGACACACCACCATCAGTTGGCCGCGTTATTTTTCCCTTCAGTTTGGCAATGTGCTTTAGTGAAGGAGGAGTGGGGCAAAAATCAATTAAAAAATAAAATTTGTTTTTGTTTAATGTATAGAAATAAAGATATACCGGTAAATGTAATTGATGTGTTATGATTGACGGTGTTCAATAAGTGTATGTCAGTTTCTAAAAGTGATAACGTCACACAAGCTTCAGTTTTGCGTAGAGGTTAGGGAGTGGTCTTATTTCAAAGTTTGGGAAATATTACAGTAGTAATTACAACGAGTACACATCAATTAATGCATATGTTTGATTCCTATTCAATTTTTTTTTATAAATATAGTCCACATGTCATTTATTTGCTTACAAGCTTAACGTTAATAATTAAAAAATGGAATTATTGGAGGAAAACGGTGGGCAAACAAAATTCAAAGGACTATAACCGACGAAAATAGAAGTCAAAGTGGTGTCAGCATGCATTAGCATATATGCAGCTGTGATTCTCCTTCCTCAGCGGCGACTCTGCAGATCCAAGACTCACCTCACACTCATGTGTTTCCTTCCATAACTAAAATCAACAACCTGGATTAATACTACCATAATAAATTACTTTTAGAAAGTACTAGAAAACGCTGTTTTCTATAAACTTATTTTAGTGTCTAACTTATTTTGTTTTATCGATCATATTAACTCAAAAAATGGTAAATATAATTTTTAAAGTTATGTTTAAGAAATTCAGACATGTATAAATTATTTGTATCTTAGTAATAATCGTTTATTAGGGGTGTACATAAATGATATGGAACCGTCAAAACCAACAAATCGACTGAGATCGGACCAGAACCGAACCAACCAAAAGCACAACGATTTGGTTCTCATACATGCATCTTTTGTTTGAAAAAACATAGATGCATCCATCTTATGTTTGAATTGCAGCGACGTTTTAGTTTAATTATTAGACGATTGCAAGTTTTTTTTATTCCTTAAGTCTTATATTCAATTTGATAATGACATGCTTTTACACATCTTATTCTTTATAACATATATACGTGTATAATACATGGTTTTTGATGTTTCATTTAATGGTTCGCGATCCGGTTCGGTTCGGTGCGGTTTTTGAACCACATACACCTATAAATATTTAACTAAAGTTATTATTCTTAATATACTTAGTACCGTCATTTTATGTATGAATATGATTCTTAGGCCTTAGAGTACTTGAAGTGAAGTTGTTCCCGTCGTTCAAGCTCGAGAACGCCGTCTGACGACGTTCCTCACTCCATAACGGCATTTCCAACGTTGTGCCAAAACGGCATCCAACCCAAGATGATGAGAAATGAGGTGATTTTTGTCAAATGAAAAATATTGATTTTTATGTATAAAAAAAAAAACTTAGAGAACACTGAAAACTCAGTATCATTCACTCTTTCATTTTTCAAGCTTCATTGCTCTATTCAATGTTAACATTCCTCGTGTTCTTAGAATTATGTTTATCAAAATTCAATTAACTTTTAGATGTAAATTCAGTACGTTTAATTATTTGTGAATTGAATATGATTAATTATCACGAAAAGCCATTTTAAAAAATTGACCAAGAATTAAATACTAAATTTGGGTATAAATTATGAACAAATTATGTTATTATTTTACACGAGCCTTTCAACTATTTTGTATGTTCACAATTTGACTCTTTAAATACACCGATTGCACGCAAATTTACTTGTAGTTTGCATTACGAAAGATTCCGAATAATCAAACAAATTTATGTTTTTATTAGAGTTATCAATAAAATAAATTCGATATTATATTGATCTAAGTCAACCTATATGTTTCGTTATCCTGGCATTCAAAGTGTAATCTGTGTTATAAAAGTCAAACATTTTTTTATATCAAGCAACTATCATATAATTGTAATAAGAAAATAATTCACTTGGGTTGAGTAGAGTTTGCTAAACTTTTCGACATTTGCTTAAGATAATTTAAAGTAATTAAGACATCCAATGAATTATCTTAAACAACAATATCAATTTCGATATATGATTCTTTACTATAGTTTTCAGAAAATCCTTTTCAATTCGTTCTATAAATACTCAATCTAGTATACAATGAACTAATATAAGACAAAACTTTGATTTATCCATCACTTTTTATGTATTATTAAATTAAATTAGATTTAACAAAGCAACGGATCGGAACTCTTGATGATAGTTACGCGATAGCATGTTAGTGGGGATATGCAGCATAAAAGCGGATGTTACAAGTTCAATTCCGGTTTTCTGGTTACATGTTTCTTTAACCATGAATTACGAGATTTACTCTAATGCACGTTGATCGTGGGATCGATTGGTGAAGAGACAAGGTTGATTTTACAAGTTGTTTATTTATTTAATTTTTTACATGATATAAATAGTATATTAATTTAGATGCTTGAAATCCTAAACTTAATTCTTTTGAACGTTGGACGTTTTAGTAAATCATTTAACATTAAAAAAAATCAAATAATATAGTATATAATTAATTAATGATTGGAGTCATGGGAGTTCGTGGAAGATCATGTGAGTTTCCATGCCGACCTCCATATATCCAAAGTCTCCTTCCCACGTGTTCTCTACCCCATCTTCATTTACACTTATATGTGTATGTGTATATATATATACACTTTGTATACCTATACATTCAACATACATTTACAAAACTCTTTTAAACACAATTAACTACTAATTGGAGTTGATTAGTGAGTCGAAAACTCGCACATCATCTCCATGGACAAATATGAGGTAGTCAAGGATCTTGGATCGGGAAACTTCGGTGTTGCGAGGCTTATGAGACATAAAGAGACCAAAGATCTCGTTGCAATGAAATACATCGAACGTGGTCAAAAGGTATGGTTAATCGAGTTAGTTTGTTTCTGTTTATCGTTACTTGTTGTTTATCGGATTTATTAAGTTTTTTTCTTTGTGTGGAATGAATCAATGATGAACGCAGATTGATGAGAATGTGGCAAGAGAAATTATAAACCATAGATCGCTTCGGCATCCTAATATTATCCGGTTCAAAGAGGTATGTCTATATATGCACGTTTTTGTAAGTTTATGGACGCATTGAATTTTTTTTTTTCTTCTAGCGGGTTATAAAATTTAGAATATTAATTATAAATACAATATTACTAAAATCGTACTTTCTCCATCCGATAACAAATATAATTGATTTCAAGATACATCAATAAAATGTCAAGTTTGTCCTTCATTAAATCAATTTTGACTTGTAGAAAATTTGATATTTAGAATGAGTTACTGTCTGAAAATGCATCTAACTTGCACCCAATGTTTATTGTGTGTACCCAACCTATGTTTGCTATTTTTAATACATCAAACTTTCAAAAAACGTATTCTAATGTATTTTCGTGACGTTTTGATGACGTGTCACTCTCCCCGTTTGCCACATGGCTCGTTATATGAATGACACATCATCAAAATACATTAGAACACCTTTTTGAAAGTTGAATGCATTAAAAAATAGCAAATGTAAGTTGTGTACATATAATAGACATCGGGCACAAGTTAGATTTTCAACAGACATCAGGCACAAGTTAGATTTTCCGGACAGTAAACCCTATTTAGAATAACAGAAAGTTTGATTATTGATTATTATGATGTTAAAGAAGGGTAAAATAAAAACTTTATCCATTTATAAGTGTTACTTTTAGCAACTAGACAAATTTTTAGGACGGATAAAAATAGTAGTATGGTCAATAAAATTGGAACAGATAGAAGTACTAAATTTGGTTCTATAAGGTATTTAGTAAATTCGTTAAGTCAGGTATCTAGTAAACGTCTTACTTATATGGTTTACCATTGAAAATTTGTGTCAGTTCGTTTATGTTTTTGTCTAACGTTGGTTTATGTATGTGCCTAAAGGTTGTATTGACGCCAACACATTTAGCAATTGTGATGGAGTATGCTGCGGGTGGCGAGCTCTTTGATCGTATCTGCACTGCAGGGAGATTTAGTGAAGACGAGGTTATGATTTGTTGTATTTTATTTTCTGCGCACTAATGATAGTACCCAATTAATGTTAACGATTCTGATAAAAAATAAAATAAAAGTAATGTTGATGATAAATTGATAATGATATATGCGTAGTTGTCGACTCGTAACTCGTACCGTGTCTCGTTTTCCCTGATTTTGACTCGTGTATTGTATCGTGACTCGAGAGCAAACATTTTTACGTATACAAATTTATGATATGTACATAAAAAGATAATATTAGTTGATAATATAAACATTTTTACTATAATAAAGTAGCAAACATGTGACTCTGAGATTAAAAAAGAGAGAGAGAAAAAAAAACCCCTATTATTTGGGTTTTTTTTGTTTTTTAGATAGAAAAACTTCAACTTTGAGACAAATCAAAACCCCAAAATTAATCTTCATTTTTCTAAATTATCTTTTTCATGTCTACTTTATTATTATTTAATTTGTTTAAGTTGATTTTTGGTAGTTTAGGTATGATTTGATTGATAGCTGAGTAAAAAAGTGTACACATCATAAATCGTACGAGACACGATTCGAATCGACTCGATACGACACGGTGAATTTTTACGAGACAAAGCACGAATCAGAGTAATCTCCGAGACACATTACGAGTCGTATTTTTTTCCTTCCATTCCGCCTCGACTCGTAAGAGTCGTCTCGCGTCTCGTACGAGACTAACAACTATGGATATATGTATGATTTGTGTTAATATTAATGCTAAATGATTTTTCAGGCAAGGTATTTCTTCCAGCAATTGATCTCTGGGGTCTCCTTTTGCCACTCCATGGTAACATTCTCGTTTCTGTTATTATGAACTTGCAACTTATAATAATTTAATTATATACATGTATTGTACGTGTAATATTTGAAATAAATTTGAATACATTAACAAATACTTATCCATAAATAAAGTTTGTAATATTTGAAATAAATTTGAATACATTAACATATACTTATCCATAAATAAATTATTTAATGAAGTAAAGATAAAGTGAAGTAATCTGTACATTACAAAAAGTAACACGCATACAACATCCTATATGCATATTTTTACTGTACACATCATTGTGTGCATTTTTGTGTTTATATCACCAGCACACAAACAAAGAAAAGCCGAAAAGGGCAACTTATTCTTGTGACCTTCAAGTCATGTTACATGTCCCACACTGATAGGCTACAATTTAAAGACAGATTAAGGCGGGTTCATAACAAATTTGTTACCCTCAATAAAGGTTTTTAAATTTTGACGTGCAGCAAATATGTCATCGAGATTTGAAGTTGGAAAATACACTTTTAGACGGAAGTCGAGCACCTCGCCTCAAAATATGCGACTTCGGTTATTCAAAGGTAATAATCTGATTTTCAGTTTATTGTATTTTGGGCATTTTTATGTAAATAAGATGAATTGATAAACAAATGTAATAAGAAGTACATCATCATTTCGTTCCTAAGTAGAAGCCAACAATTCAAGATAATAAAATATGGATTTCTGATGATCCTGTATAGTCATCACTTTTACACTCAAGGCCCAAATCAACTGTGGGAACTCCAGCTTACATCGCCCCTGAGGTTCTATCTCGTCGAGAGTATGATGGCAAGGTACAAATTAAATCATAATATCCTCAAGTCATCTTTGTAATGAAGCATTATGCATTTACACATGTGCTAATATGGTATGTTTCACATTATAATTTGTGAAGTTTATGATTTGATATATTTTCATGATTATAAACGCTGTAGTTGGCGGATGTTTGGTCGTGTGGAGTAACACTATATGTTATGCTTGTGGGAGCATATCCTTTCGAAGATCCAGCTGACCCTAAAAACTTCAGAAAAACCATTACAGTAAGTGCCAATAAGTACTTTCGGCTAAAAAAAGAACTTAGAATGTCAACCCCTTCATGTTATAACTTGTTAATTCTAGATGTATCTTTATGATTACGGGTCAAACACATCAAAATTCTCTTGAAGTGTATTCAGAACCTTATTTGAACATCAATGCATTCAAGCACTTACAGCCTTGTAAGTTGTTTAACATAATGCATTGAAGTTTTTCTAATCATAATTAATAGAAGTGAAAGAAAAATAAAATGGTGGTGGCTTATCAACATGACCCGACCTGACCCGTGAGCGTGACATGCTTAAGATTACATAATTTGACACAAACTGATTCTGATTGTTTAGCTGACCCGCCCATAAAATTTGTCTTGAAGCGTATTATGGGCATTCAATACAAGATCCCAGACTATGTTCACATATCTCAGGAATGCAAACAGCTTCTTTCACGCATATTTGTTGCGAATCCTTCAAGGGTATGAACTATTTTATCTAAAGTTATATAAATCAATCAACTTGTTTTATTTTGACGATTAATCTTATTGCGTTATGATTGAACAGAGGATTACAATCAAAGAAATCAAGAATCATCCATGGTTCTTAAAGAATCTACCAAGAGAGCTGATGGAATCTACACAAACCAACTATTATCAAAAAGATAACCCGAGTTTTTCCCTTCAGAGTGTAGATGAGATCATGAAGATCGTGGCAGAGGCAAGAAACCCTCCGCCATCATCAAGATCGGTTGGGTATTTTGGTTGGGGAGCAGAAGAAGACGATGAAAAAGAGGAAGAAGTTGATGCAGAAGATGTAGAAGAAGAAGATGAATATGAGAAGAGGGTAAAAGAGGTTCATGCTAGTGGTGAATTCAGTGTCATATAGGCAGAAGTTTCATATGATATGATGTATTGTATTATTATTTTAAATCAAAGGTTTTATTTTTTGTAAAAT
This sequence comes from Pseudognaphalium luteoalbum, assembly GCA_963422505.1. Lineage (NCBI taxonomy): Eukaryota > Viridiplantae > Streptophyta > Magnoliopsida > Asterales > Asteraceae > Pseudognaphalium > Pseudognaphalium luteoalbum. Next base: position 73,378,218 of record OY730198.1, read on the forward strand.
TGTTTACATTATGTCCGGCTTTCACTAACATGCTAGGAATTACATACGTAATAACAAGTTTCAGTTTTCGTTTAATAAACGTTAATGCATTCAACTGGTTATATAGGAAATTCATCAAAACATTCCCTTATATCTACACATGAAAGTGAGTAAGTTATGACAAAAGAGTTTAAAAGACATACCTAAGCCAGAAGTTGCTTGTGTCTCTAGTGTTTATGTCAAGTACATAGAGAAGCAATCTACTCTATCAACATGAAATCGAGTGAAGCATTCAATCAAATAGTTGTCATGCATCAATGATCAAGTGAAACAGTTAATAAACATTAAAGCACTCAACTAAATTACATCAAAGCATTCACTAAAATTAACACAGGAATGTGAGTGAATCATTACAAAAGAGTTCAAACATACTTAACTTAGAAATTAATTGTGCTTCTAGTGCTAAATTCACTTATATTATGAAGCATTCAACTAAATGAGCATGAAATTGAGTGAAACACTCAAATAAATTGATAGAAAGTTGAACGAATCATAGCAAAAGAGTTTTGAATACATATATAACTTAGAAAATCATTATCGTGTCTGCTTAACTAATCGAAAGTGAAGCATTCAATTGAATGAACAAGAAATCGAACAAAGCATTTAACTGAATGAACATATAATCGAACGAAGCAATTAACTGAATGAACATGTAATCGAGTTGAGCATTCCATTAACAACAGAAAACTGAGTGATAGCATCCAAAAAGTTCAAAATACGTACTGTAACCTAGAAATCGATTGCAGTTAATGCGGATCGTAGCTCCGGAACAATAAGAAAATCGATTGCAGTTATTAGTTAATACGTACAAAGCGATGGCATTTTTGCGGTTTCGTAGCTCAATTTTGTATATATGTGTGACGATTTGATCGTTTTCGAGCGTAAGTTGAAACCTGTGTGATTTTGTATATACCGACTTGACGGAAAACACTTAACGTAAATGTGAATTCTATATGGTTACAATACCCTTTTTAATGGGCTTATATAAATTTGTTAAATGGGTTTTACATAAGAAAATCGCTTTAGATTTGGGGTTTTAATATTATTGATTCTGTACATTTTAAACAAAATACACCCTAGAAAAAAAAGTGATCATTTTTTACAAAAAAACTAGTACCGTATTTCACAAGCTGATGTGGACTTGTGACCTGTACGTCCAACTAGGATTTGTAACTGCCCATATATCTCTTATTTTTGCTAAATATATTTTTTAATTCATTGACATTTTCGTTTAATTATTTTTAGACATTGATAAATACATCACATTTAATTGATATATATACCAAATTAATCATTAGAGGATTGTACATGTAACATTTTAATGCATAATATTAAGTTGGTGTATAGATAAGCTCCCTTATTTTTCATCTCACCAATTTACCTCTCATCCTTTTCATTCCAATACCCAACTCTCTTTCTTCCCCAAAGGAAGAATTCTCTCTAATATCCAGTAAATTCGTATAATTAGATGATGTTAACGTATTTATATCAATCGATTGAGGGTTTGATTTATATGCAATTTCAAAGTTTTCTTCTGTGCTATCGTCGTCTCCACTACCAGGTTTTATTGATATATTGTTGTTTGATTTCGACCGATAATGATCGTATTCATTCTCGTTTTTCTCAAATTCTTAGAGTTCACCTTTATTGATCTTTTATTATGTATCATTTTTTTCTTGTTTGTTATAATTGCAATTGCAATTGTGCCTATATCTTTTTGCAATTTTATGAGTATTCCTTTTTAAATGTCAGGTAGGGGAAATAAAGGCCATTAGGGGACATAGCTGTGGAAGTTGAAGTGTGGGTTCAATGAGTTTTTGTTTATGGATGTACTGTGATAGTAACAGTGTGCATATCTAGATTCTGGTCTATGTAGGAAAGTGACAATGATTCAATGTCCCTGTATATTTAAAGTATGATTTTTGAGATTGTTCCTGTACATATGCATCGATGACTCCATGTGTATGAAGTATGATTTTTGAGTTCAAGTAGACTTAATTCATGCTCTGTTTTTGGTTTTATATATGGGGTGAAATTTGGTAACTAGGTAACGACAACAAGAACAACAAATATTATTCAGTTGCTTTCACAAAGAAAACTATTTCATACTCACTATCATACTGAAGTTGATTTCATAGGAAAAGGTTATTATTCATAGAGAAAGCAACAAAATTGATTAATACTATTAAAATATGTACAATCTAACCCATTACAGTACCCAAAATACCATGTGTACATTTCCACTTCTAATATAATAGTCCACTTATGAACAGCAGCATATATCTCAAGTTCACAGTCCACCCAAATAAGCTACTGAACTTAAAAAAACTGCTAATAAGTAACTAAGTCAAAAGCAACTAAAAGCTCAAATAACACACTAGATAAAAAGGATACTATGAGTTCATCTTAGAATAAAAATAAATAAATGTCTGGCACAAAAATGTGTCCAGCAGCTCATGCTATAAAGTAGCTAGACATACAATCTTAATCATATAATAAACTGCAAATTTGTGAAACTAAACTGCTACACACCATCCGTGGAGGATAAAATACTTTAGTTGGAGGGCCAAATGGCATATGTTGATTTCTTTACTGCTGCAGTCAGAGCGTTTAGATGTGAAGATTGTTGCACTTGGTGTTAGAACATAGTGTCTAAAGTTTGATTTCTGTTTTGTAAAAATCGTCTAAGTGCTGGATATTGCCACAATAGCATTGTCGCATAAGCTAAGTCAATGCGAGAATTGATTGTCGCATTGACCAGGTCAACTCATTTATTCACTCATCATGCTCATTTCATAACTTTTAGTCATGAGGTCAGAGAATTCCTTGCACAAGTCATTGTTAGTAGATCCAAATATAATATCATCAACATAAATTTGGACCAATATGACATCTCTCTTATCTCTTTTAATAAATAGGGTACTGTCAATTTTGCCTCTGACATACCCACATTTAGTTAAGAAAGTAGAGAGAGTGTCATACCAAGCTCTAGGAGCTTGTTTTAGTCCATATAAGGCTTTTTCCAACTTATAGACATAACCTGGATGCTTGGGATCAGTGAATCCGGGTGGTTGCTTAACATACACTTCCTCCTGCAGCTTTCCATTCAAGAAGGCACTTTTTACATCCATTTGATATACCTTGAATTTCTTGTGAGCTGCATATGCTAAGAACAACCCGATTGCTTCAAGTCTAGCAACTAGTGCAAAGGTTTCATCATAGTCAATTCCTTCTTGTTGACAGTAACCTTGTGCAACCAATCTGGCCTTGTTCCTTATTACTACACCATCAGCGTCCATTTTGTTTCTGAACACCCACCTTGTTCCAATCACTGACTTTCCAGCTACCTGAGGAAAAAGTTTCCAGACCTTGTTTCTTTCAAATTGAGATAGCTCCTCTTGCATGGCAGCTACCCAGTGATGATCAGTGAGTGCTTCATCAATCTTTTTGGGCTCCATCATTGAGACAAAGCTAACAAATAGACAGAAATTTGCAGTAGCTGATCTGGTCTGAACCCTTGAAAGTGGATTACCAATAATCAGTTGATTATCAATATGTTTTGTCCACTTTGTCATTCGTTGAGGTGCATCAGTAACTTGTGTACTTGTTGATGGCATAACTGTTGAGTCAGGATTAGAAATGTGAGAGTCATCATTTTGAGTATCTTGACTCTGATGATGAGTTGATATTGATGGAGATTGAGAAGAGTGAGATGATGTTGTTAATGTATTCATTGTAGATCCAAGATTGATATTAGCAACATTATCTTCCTTTTCTGAATCTGATGAATGAGCTTCACGCTTGTCATCACTGATAGTATTAAACATGAGATCTTCATAGTCTTCTGGAACAATGAGTGATTCATCATAGGATTCATCAAATGTAACATCCATAGATTCTTCAATGCATTCTCTCCTTTTATTGTAAACTCTGAAAGCTTTTGAAATGGTTGAATAACCAACAAATATTCCTTCATCAACTTTTGGATCAAACTTTCCTAAGTGATCTCTTTTGTTTAAGACAAAGCATGTGCTGCCAAAAACATGAAGAAAACTTATGTCAGGTTTTCTCCCCCTTAACATTTCATAGGCTGTCTTATCATGTCTTTTGACAATCAGAGACCTATTCTGAGTATAGCAGGCAGTGCTCACTACTTCAGCCCAGAAGTAGGTCTTAAGACCAGCATCTATGAGCATTGACCGAGCAGATTCAATTAGAGTTCTATTTCTTCTCTCAGCAACACCATTTTGTTAGGGTGTTCTGGGAGCAGAGAAATTTTGAGAGATGCCTTTGGAATCACAGAAGCTCTCCAGATCAACATTTCGAAATTCAGTGCCATTATCACTTCTCAAGTGTTTCACTGAACAATCATTTAAGTTCCCCATCTTTTTAATAAAAGATATGATTTCCTGTACTGCTTCATTTTTGGCTTTGAGAAAGAATACCCAAGTGTATCTGGAGTATTCATCCACAATTACCAAGCAATACCTTTTACCACCAAGGCTAGGAGAACTCACTGGACCAAATAGATCCATATGAAGCAGATAAAAACATTCAGTCACTGAAGATGTTTGTTTACTTTTGAATGAAGAGCTGTGATGCTTTCCCTTCTCACACGTTGAACATAGCTTGTCTTTCTCGTAGGATAACTTTGGCAGACCATTGACCAGGCCATACTTGCTGAGCTTGCTGATAGCCTTGAAGTTCAGATGAGAAAGTCGCTTATGCCATAACCATTTTTCTTCTGAAACGGTTTTGGAATAAAAACATGTCCCTGATTTTGCTGAGTCCATGTTGACTACATAAGTATTGCCTTTTCTTTGAGCACCCAGGACAGCACTACCATTCTTGTTGTAAACAACTCCAGCTTCACGATCAAATAACACTTTATTCTTGGCATCACAGAACTGACTGATGCTGAGCAAGTTATGCTTTAACCCTTCAACATAAGCTACTCGCTTAAACATCACATTCCCATTTGATAGGACACCATAACCCTTTGTCTTTCCAATCTTGTTATCACCAAACACTACATCAGGACCTTTTTCATCCTGGTAGTCACTGAGCAGGGACTTACATCCGGTCATATGTCTGGAACAACCACTACCAGATACCAGATAGTCTCTCTAAGAATGCCCTGCATCATACACAAACAATTAGTTCAATTGATGAACCCATCCTGAGATGGGTTCATGGTGGCCAGGCTTTGGTTCAGGCTTCGACTGGCTTGCATCAATAGTATCTGAATACTCACTAATTATTTGTGATTTTGAAGATAATGTAGCTGAACATTCAGATACCAAATGCTGACATACTAATGATGGTTGGTTGAATGAAACTTGTGATGATGAACAATCTGATGACACATGCTGTCTGCTTCCACATTTGTAGCATTTTTTATTTGTGGATTTAGATTTCTTTGACTTATTGTTTATACCTGATGAAGACTTAGAAGTTCTCAGTTTAACTACCTCATTTTGCTTCTTTGACTTCAAGTCACTGATGATAAGATCATCAGTGACTGGAGTGTCAGAAGTGAGGTCGCTGATAGATTCTTGATCATCAGCGATAGTTTTGATAAGAGTTGTGCAAGTTGTTGATTCATTAATTTCTAATTTCTTTAGTTCATTAATACTTGCAGCAATATCATAACTATTAGTAACCAGTGAACTTCTCACAAAGTAATTTGGTTTAGGCTCACTGAAAACTGACATTGGTTCAAAGATAAATTCTGAGAATGTTTCATCAGGATTGAATATTTGATCAACTTTGGTTGCATCAGCGAGAGCAGCAACAGTTTCATAATCACCTCCCAAAATAGCTTTAACTTGTTTTGGGATTTGATTACTAATGCACTGATTCATTTTTAATGCAGATCTACACCATGATTTCATCACTTCGTTGAGTTGTGAAAATTTAGTTTCAAACTTTACTTTCTCTTGAATGCATATTTGATTTGCATGTATTTGTGTATCAAGATCAAGTGTAAGATTTTTTATTTTTAACAAATTTTCTTCTTGAAGTTGAAGTTTAGATGTTAAGTCACTGATCATACATTCTTGTCTTTTCTGAATGTCATGAGCATTTGATAAGTCAACTATCAAAGTCTCAAAGATTAAATCTTTTTCAGTCGCTGATGCTGACTTAAAATAATGTACCTTGTAGAGAGTTTCTGGATCCCACCCAGATGCTGAACATTTCTGAGCTACTTCTTTGATGTCTTCATGGAAAGCAGCATCGTCAGCCATCAGGCAGTAATCCTTGTCTAAACATATCATAGCTTCTTCCTCATCAGATGATGAAGTTGAGTCAGAGTCGCTGACAGATCCTTCTTCAGCAATAAATCCTTTATTCCTTTTCTTTGACTTGGACATTTCCTTCAGCTTCTTGTACTTTGTTTTGTACTTGTTGTGCTTGTCATTTCTGAAGCTGGGTTTTTGATCAGCGAAAGAGTTGACAGCTTTGGACCGGCATTCAACTGCAAAATGGCCAGGCTTGCCACATTTGTAGCACTCACCTTTTGGTTTAGAATCATCATTTGATGATGCACCAACAAATCTGTTGAATCTGCTGTTCTTTCTGAAGTTTGCAACCATCATGGCCCTATCTCTTTCCAACTTCTCTAGTCCTTCATCATAGCTTGCTTCTGACTGGTCTTCAGCGACACTACCTTCTTCTTCTGCAATCAGTGACTTTGAGCTCAACTTGGTGAGCTTTGCTTTCTGCTTTTGATCAACTTCATCAAGCTCAGCTACAAGGGCATTCGAAATCTTTTGTCCTCCTAGTGGAGCACGAATGTGCTCACTTTGATCAGCTAGCTTCTCAGATTGTTCCCAATTTAGTAAAATTCCATAAACTTGAGTTAGATTGAGAAAATTATAATCATTTCTTTGTCTTATGCATGTTGCAATGGTTCCCCAAAATTTCCTAGGTAGTAACTCTAGAAACTTTTCAACAATGAATCTCTGGTCCTTTCCTATATTAGCCTTTTCCATTTTATTAATTAAAGCTTGATATCTAGTGTAGGTAGATGCCAGTGACTCATTGGGTTCCATAGCAAACAACTCATATTGACGAGTTAGATTTACTTCTCTACAGCGAATTATGTCAGGAGTTCCAATATAGATGTTTCTAAGAGTATCCCACATATGTTTCGCTGTTGTGCACAATCTAATAGACTCAAACACTTCATCAGGAAGTGCCATGCTTATGTAAATTTTAGCTTGTTTGTCTACCCTTACCATACGCTTATCCTCATCTGACCATTGTTCCTCCCTTTTAGGCATAACCATTTCAGGTATAGCAGGAGTGGTTGCAGTAGCTGCAACTGCAGGAACAATAGTAGTTGGGGTGTATGGACCATCAATAATTATTGTGCAAAGGCGATCATCGACAAGATCTAAGAACATCATCATCCTGGACATCTAGGTTTCAATTCTAGATGGATCAAAAGCTGGTGGTTTAGTAGTGGAGCCATTTCCCTTCTGGTACTCAGAATCAACACAACTGTATTTAACCGATTCCATTGCAGATCTTATTTAATTATATTTAAACCAACTCTGCTCTAATACCAATTGTGAGTTCCTAATCACTATTTAGTTAGTGATTATGAATCGCTAACAGTTGTTTAATTGTAGAAGGGGGGGTTGAATACAATTAAAACTTTTTCTTTTTGAAATGAGTTAACTGATTAGACAAGTTTTAATTATGATAATATAACAAGCAACTCAACAAATGTATAAAACTTAACAGGCAGATCAATCACCGAGGCATATCTTGCTGAAAGATAAATTCTATAATTCATAAAATCTATCTATTGTTGATTGCGGAATAGATTAGCCAAGGCTAATTTAAATCAAACAATACAGTTATTACAAACTGAGATGAACAAGTAGTGGACAAACACGCTACTGTTCACTCGCTGGTGATGATCGTATTTTAGATAAACTAGTCACTGACAAACAAGCGACAATACGAACAATCGACAAGGATGAAGTACAACATATTACGCTATTTATAGACATCGAGTCCCTTGAAATCTGGATAAAGAAAAACACGCGTCGCTGCTTGATTGGTCTGGAACAAATGATGTGATATATCATTGTTCTAACATTCCGGTATAAACACGTGTTGCTGCTTGATTGGTTAGGAACAATGATGTGACATATCATTGTTCCAACATTCTGGTATGGGGAAAGATCACCTTTTACCTTGAAGCCAATCACTTTCTGCCACGTTAGTTTCTATGATGGACCAAGTCATGAGGAGCACGCGTGGCGCCGTAATAACGTAGAATATGTCAACTCCTTATTAATGCAACATTTAATGCTGCAGTCACTGAAGTAATAGAGGCTCTCCTTACTCACTGCGAACTAACGTGCTCTTGAAGAGTAACTTGAGCTACAGTACTTGAGTGACTTCTTTTATTCAGTAGAAGAAATAACTTAAAAAGATTTGGAGACTCTCGCTGGTAGATGAGTATCAGCGACACACAAAGTTGAGTCTTTTATCTTGATAGGTTCTTCATCTTCTAGCTGGAGAGATAGGATCAGAGACTAAAACTTTTGCAACAGCAGCTTCAACTACGATCATTTTCAAGAAGTCTTTCAGAGAGAGTATCAGTGACTTTATATCAGCGACTAATGAGTTGAGATCAGCGACCAGTGACTCAACACATAACACTTTACATCTTTTCTTAACTTTAATCTCATTAACAAGGTGCTAGACCTCTAACACCTATCTTAACACTTTTACTTCATCTCATAACTAGGTGTTACTCACTAACACCCATCATTTTCATTAGTGTTCCATTTATAAACCTTATGATCATGTGAAATTTGGGCATTAAATCACTCTTATTATCATAACTTTCATCAATCATTATCAATACTACCTCATATGTCAATTTACACACATACATAAGCTTTCACATGCCCAATTTCACATGAACATGAATTGTTTAACTAAATTAACATGAAATAAACATAGCATATAACTCATAAACACATATGGAACACTAAACAATCCAATTAACTAACTTTCATTAACTTTTGAACTTCTAGGGCTTAAGAGAATCAAACCCCAACATGAATTAAACATAGTAATTAGCTCATTAACATACATGGAACACTAATTTAACAATATAACTAACTTTCATTAACTTTCACAAATCTAGGGTTTACAAAACTTAAACCCTAACTCGAATTGAACTCATATATAGATTAAACATACCTTGAGGATGATTAATTGAAGTTTACTAGTTCCAATTCACTCAATTCCTCACTCAATTTTCGATTTCTTCTTCTTCTTCTTGGTTTCAGTCCACGACACACACACACACATATACGTATCTGATTTTTTTCAGTTTGGAAGAAATAGAAAGCTGTAGAATGTTTTATTAATTCAATTTACATACTCTTCCCCTCTACTTTGCTCAGTTACAACTTTGGTCCTTCTAACTTACTTTCTTTTATTTGGTTAGTCCTACTAACCCATATTTAACAACTTAATTACTTTACACATTTACATATTAAATACATATAAAACTAAAACATAAACGTATTTTAATAATTTAAACTTACGTATTTTAGGGGCGTTACAATTTTGCTCATGTGAAGCTTTTTTTTTTAGCTTCACATCATTTTGGTCATGTGAATCTTTTTTTTTTTTTGTTTCACCTCATTTTGCTCATGTGAAGCTTTTTTTTAGCTTCACATCATTTTTGGTGAGGTTAAGTTTATTATTATTATTTTTAACATAAGATTATGATGCTATAAATTTTTATTTTTATAGGTTCACATAGTTTTAATGAGATTAAGTAAATATTTTTTTTGTTAACATTAGTTTTTGAAGAGATTAATGTTTATACTTATCAATTGACTACTTTAAATATTGTTGTTAACAAAAATTAAATAAAATTTTACCATGTTAAAATTATTGTGAAGCAAAAAAAAATTAAACTTCACATAGCAATGCTTATGTGAACCCTCCAAAATCAAACTTCAAAGTATTTACAAAAGTGTCACCTCCAAAATCAAGTTTTTTGATCAAAAAATGGATGGCTAAGATGTGTTCTCACCGTTCTCACGGAATCTCCTTAACCTCACATGATCCCAAGTCTATATATATATATATATATATACCCTTTAACTTTAAAGTTGTGGGTTCAAGTTTGATAGTAAACATGTGTATATTCATGGAAAAATTTATATATATTCATGGAAGGTTGTGTGAATGATGTTTCCAAAAAAAATAGAAAATATTTATTTACTTACCCTTCCTCGGTGGAGATGTCTACGCAAAAGAAATCTTAATAATTTTTGGCTCCTAGTTTCTTTGTCACAGAAAAAGAGATGGAAAGAAGTTATCGGCGCGTTTAATTAGTTACAAAAAACTACCCAATTTTTTATTAGAATAATTCTTTAAGAAAACAAAAAAATTAGAAAACGTATTCAAATTTGGGAGTGATAAATACACAAATAATTTTTATTCCTACACCAAAACTATGCTACAGTAAGTTGTACTGCGAATTATAACTGCTGTATAGTTTGTTGTGTTTAACAATTTTTGTGTTGTATCTATCAATTCCCATTCAAATTCGAGTCTTTTTTATAAAATTTGTAAAGAAATGGAAAATCCTTGTTTTCTTTATATGATTAGATAGTTGAAAACTACTTTTGATGATTTTATTTGTTTTCCACCTCTACTTCATTGGAAATGGAAAACTCCACTCATTTCAACTAAACACGTTTTCTAAATTTTCCATGTTTTTCCTAGAAAGGTAAAACACTTCTTTTTTGATTTCTTATTATCTAGAGAAATGAAAAAAGGAAAATGGGAAGAAAATTTTTTTGTAACAAAACGTGCCCTATGTATTTTTCTCCTTCCTTTGATTCATCTTATGCTGAACTATCGCACAAGTTATCAAGTATTTTGTGACTTGATTGCAAAATTCGGAAAATTTGGGTTCACGTTACCAAGAAATGTTACCGCTTTTAGCAGTTCCATTCAACCTAGTATAGTTTTCAAGTTATTACTCGATCTAATGGATGATAGGCCTTCTGTTTCCGAACCCTTTTCCAACCTTAAAAATTGATAGGCCATATGTTTCCGAACTCTAATTGATTCTAGAGTTCAGCTTCAAACCGCTTATATATAACAATTATTGAGAAGAGTTTTAAGGAATCATGTGAAGAATGGATAAGCAATTCGATCACACTCCAAGTACAATAATATGATCACATCGAGTTACATATAAGCTTTGGATAATGTTTGGCGATTCGGTAACAAGCTAGTTTGACTTATATAAGTATATTTTCGAAACATAGGGGCTTATACAAGCTTTATTCTTCTTCATACATTACATTTCAAACACATTATTATTTATTTTTGAAAAAAATAAAAAATTTATTACTAAATATGTATGCATCTGATATAATTTATTGTTTATATTTATCGATAAGGTAACCACATTTCTAGTCATATGAGTTAGATATATAGAATAGCGCATAACTAAACGTTTGATACAAACAATCACCCTGTTTGATAGATGTTTTATTGTGGCCTTGTAGGTAGGGTACATTTATATGTTTTGTCTATACAACGCTCAACAAAGGAAACTTGGAGACATCATCAAGTATACAATTGGAGGTTATATGGTTTTACAAGGAAGATCGAGCTGATGATATTTACCATACAAGCTCGATAGAAATTGAGCATGCATCCAAAATTATACTTGTCAAGTTTTGATATATAACCCTAAAATAACGTTTAACGGTTCTGTAACAAGTTTGTCTTACAAAAGAATACTTTCAGAACACAAGGGCTTATACAAGCTTCATTATTCTTCACACGTCACATTTGAAAGAGAATTATAAATTTATTTAAAAAATTATATATAGATTCTAATATACGCAATCATTAAATCTTTACAAAATCAACAGTTGCCTTCCCATCATACGCTTTTCTGAAAAAGTGCTTGACGTAGTCCGAGTAGAGGACGTGCTTATAGAGCGGTTTCTCCCCGCTCTGAAGCACTTCTGCCAGAGGTCCAATAACGTCACTAGGCCTCGGGTTCACAAATATCGGGACTGAAATCCTGTTACTACTTCCATTAGCAGTAACTCTATGCTCAACGCTTTTGTACTTCCCGTTACTCATGATTTGTAGTGCGTCTCCAACGTTGATTACCAACGATCCGCTTACCGGAGGAACATGAATCCATTTCATAGTCTCGGTGTTTCGCACGTAAAGCCCTCCAATTTCGTCTTGGAGAAGTACAGTCAGTGTGGACACGTCTGAATGACGTCCCACTCCAATAGTGAGTTCCGGGTTGGGACATTTGGGATAGTAGTTGAGGTTTATCCGCTTTGAGCCCATTAGAACCGATTGTTTGGTCTCGTCGACCTCTTTAACGTTCAGCCCATTCATAAGTATCGTCAGCAGCTTCTTGACGACGAGTTCAGAACCCTTCATGTATTCCAAAGCTTGTTTCCTGTCATACAAAAAGGAAAATTTAAGCCGCGTTTAGTTGAAGAAACTTAGTTTTCTCTAGTTTTACTAGCGTTATTGAATTCAGACATCTTGCCGGTCGAAACAGATAGTAGTCTTAGCAATGATAATCTTTGCAGCAGTGTAAACTTTGATCAACAATGCAAACTAATACTAGCGAGTTAATTCCCAATATGTGTTTCTTTTCCAAAACATCGAAAACTGTATGCCTCTTTTGAGTTGTAGTTCCCAATCTATATTTTTTCTATAGACCTGTCAAAAAGTAGAAAAGTAAATAGGTTATTTTATGTATTTTATTTTTCTCTCATTTTTGTTTCATTCCAAAGCTCACCATCTTTATTCGAACTTTTAGCCTTCTTTGTTATCTGTAAAAACGCATCTCATACTTCTTTATCTAAAATATTGGGTAAGGTTTAAATACAATTTGGTATTACCTTTGTACTGTAATTTCTATTATTATCTCAGCCTACTTTAATTACTTCTCTCGAAACTCCTCGGTACCAATCACTCTCTGTGTCTTCATATCCATCGTTTAAAAGATTAAACTAAAACCCTACAACCATACTTAATTTCCTATTATCCTCTAACTTCTCACAAGAATAATGCGGTCGTAAACTCCGATCACCGTCAATTTTCCGTTGACGGAACCTCAACCACGTTGTACAACACCCGCTCTGGTTCTCCAATGACAAAAACCTGCAAATCTCTCGCATTTCGGCCTTCGCTCAGTTCTTCGGTAGCAGCGGCGATCTCTCTTTAGTACCCGTGAAATCGTTGTTGATTTTTAATGATAATTTAATGTATTGAACTCGTAAAGTTTAGAAACAGCACGCAATAGTTACTTGTATTCATCTATTGTATGCATGCCCGCATGGTTTTATGTACAAAATATAGAACTGGTATATGAATATGAATAAAAAATAAAGAACTGATTTACTGGTTACAAAATTATATATTATATAAATGAATGGTTTTATGAATAAAATTAAGGAAATGCTTGACTGATAGAAAAAAAAAAGTAAATCAAGTTATAGAAAAGTCAGAAGATAAGACAAAACTTTAGATAGAAAACTGGAAACGGAGAGAGACAATCATAGAATGGGAATTAACTTTTCAAAAATACATACATATTTCCAACACTATTAAAATAGACACTAACAAAGCATTGACTCAATACTAGCGGTATTGACAGATAACTCAAGCGGTACTAAAAAAACTTATACTAATTTCCAATTCTTCAACGGTGGTCATTCTGACCAAACATATTTGTCGAAGTAAAATATTATCACGTCAAGTTTTATATATAAACCTTAAAATAACGTTTAACGATTCTGTAACAAGTTTGACTTACAAAAGAATGCTTTCTTAACATACGGGCTTATACAAGCTTCATTATTCTTCACACGTTACATTTGAAAGAGAGTTAAAAATTTATTTAAAAAAATATATAAAGATTTTAATATACGCAATCATTAAACCTTTGCAAAATCAACAGTTGCCTTCCCATCATGCGCTTTTCTGAAAAAGTGCTTGACGTAGTCCGAGTAGAGGACGTGCTTATAGAGCGGTTTCTCCCCGCTCTGAAGCACTTCTGCCAGAGGTCCAATAACGTCACTAGGCCTCGGGTTCACAAATATCGGGACTGAAATCCTGTTACTACTTCCATTAGCAGTAACTCTATGCTCGACGCTTTTGTACTTCCCGTTACTCATGATTTGTAGTGCGTCTCCAACGTTGATTACCAACGATCCGCTTACCGGAGGAACATGAATCCATTTCATAGTCTCGGTGTTTCGCACGTAAAGCCCTCCAATTTCGTCTTGGAGAAGTACAGTCAGTGTGGACACGTCTGAATGACGTCCCACTCCAATAGTGAGTTCCGGGTTGGGACATTTGGGATAGTAGTTGAGGTTTATCCGCTTTGAGCCCATTAGAACCGATTGTTTGGTCTCGTCGACCTCTTTAACGTTCAGCTCATTCATAAGTATCGTCAGCAGCTTCTTGACGACAAGTTCAGAACCCTTCATGTATTCCAAAGCTTGTTTCCTGTCATAGAAAAAGGAAAATTTAAGCCGCGTTTAGTTGAAGAAACTTAGTTTTCTCTAGTTTTACATGCATGCATGCATCTCCATATTTTTAGATTTTGATAATAAAGTCAAATGTTTCTATTTTACAGTTAGAAAACATATAATGAAGTTTTTATGAAGTGCAATTGCAGATTAAAAAACAAATTTGAAAATTCATGTTTTCTGCATTTAACGAAAATAGTATTTTCCTAGCTCGAGAATCACCTCCATTTCACACGTAAACACACCCTAAACCCGAGTTTGTTAATTAGATGGAACAAAGTTTACCTGCAAACCGGAGGCCAAAAGGAAGCAGCCTCAGATTCCGAGACAAAAAAGAGGCTAAGATAATCCTTCCATTCCAGAGAGTTCTCTGCTTCAGGAGTAAAGCTTGTACCAAAACGAACGCTATTAGTAACTGATCGTTCTTTAGAATATTTCTTCTTTTCTTCCGATGGCAACTCAAAAAACCGACGAGTTGCATCTTTAACATTTTCAAGAACTTGAATAGAGACATCATGGTTCACTATATAAAAGAACCCCCATTTCCGTGCTGCATCACACATCGTTTTTCTTACATCTGGGTCGTCCCAGTTGGACATGTCGATAATGGGAATTATATCGTTACTAAGTTCCACAGTGCTCGCATCAAACCGTTCTTGTGGAGGTTGAATGTATTGGTGAGGTAGCTTCTCGAGTCCCAATTCTGCTAGCCCTTTCACCCCATGACCTTTGTTCACCACAAAATCGAGAATGTCGAATTTGTTTGAGGGGGTTGTGGATATCAATGAAGGCATGGTTCGAGAGGTTAATTTGTGTACGTGTTCAGATAAAATATTTAGTTTGTGAAGATGAGTTGAGTTCGTCTAGTTTTGTGCATGGCTATATATAGTCTTTCTTCAATATAGGCAAGACACAAAGAGTTGAAGTAAATTCATCCTTGTGCCGCCCATGTGAGGATGAAAAAGAAAGTACTGGTCAAATATTGTCAAACGTTGACATTTTAGTACGTACGGATAATTAATTAATTAATTAATTAGATTTGTGCCGAGTAACATGGTGTAAGCCTACTTACATTGATGGACAATTGAAACTATTCGGGTGAAATTCACGACTTACGTAGAAACTTAAGTAGTAGCTTAAAAATACATAATTTTCAGGGAGACATTATTATTTATTTTTTCGACTGTATTGTGGCTTTTACCAATTTTATAATCATCCACACAAGTTCTAAAGCATGTTTTTCCTCCTTGAGCTACCGCAACGTCTATCAACTTTCTATGTAAATTAATTGAATCTTAATTCTATAAATCCACTTGCAAAGCGTCTTGCATGGGGTATTCTCAAGGCTTGGAACCGTCCAAAACGCCCGTAATGGAGCATTCTAGGTGGGCCGTTCTAGAGCCCAACACGGGTAAAAAAGTAGACGTTCATGCTTTTTCCTTTTTTTTTTCTTTTCTTCCTAAGTTTTAAATCAAAATAAATCAAAAGAAAACATTTTTAAAAATACATAAATTAGATTGGTGGGGACTAAGAGGCAAATTGGAGTTGCTGATGTGACGTGATTGCTTACATGATCTCATAATGCTCATTTTACCCCACACAATTGCAAATGATGTAATGGGTTATATTTTAGGTTATATGTAAATGTTAAATATGAAGGAAAAAAAAGTTGAAAATAAGACGGTAAGAAAAAAAGGTCTGTGAAAATGTTATAGGTCCCAAAATCAAATCTCTCTGTTCCAATTTTTTAGTTCGATTTTCCTTTTATGTATGTCTTAATTTTATTGTCCATTTTTATAAATTGATAAGAATGATGAAATAAATTTCTTTTTTACTCCTAATTTATATATGTAAAACAAAAAGTAGGTAAAAAGTAAAAGGTACAACTGTCATCTTACCAAAATGTAAGAAAAATAATTATTTTTTTATCCGAGGACAATAAAATTGGGACGGAGGGAGTAGATATTTTTTTATATGTTCTAATTTAATTGAACCATTTCATAAGTGAATAGGTATAATTAATTGAATTTACTTGACATACTTAAATAAAAAAGTGACTAATTGGGATGAAGGGAGTATGTTTTTAATGATTATATTTTTAAACTATGTTTTTCATCTAGATGATAAATTTGAGATGAAAGGAGTACGATTTTAAGTAATTAACTTTAAGAAATACTTATCATTTTATTTAGTCGACCAATTAGATAATATTACCAACAAACCATTAAGTAAGCTGTTAGGACGTAACCCACAAACTCTAAGCTTACAATGGTGTTCAAATTTATCGTCGTACATCAATATATATAGGAAGCTAAAATAGATGGATTGTTACAAAAGTGTTCAAAATAATGCTGCTGTCACGGTGGTATATACATGCGGCTGTATGTGGGTGGTCTACTTTATCTTTTTCTACCAATTCATGCAACTTGCAGAATTTGATGGGAACATTTGGCTTACTAAATTTGTATCAAAGTTGTTAATTAATTAAATTAAGTTGGTGTTGTTTGTGGAATAAAATCCGACTTTAATTCTAAAGAAGATCAATTCGCGTGCAAATGTGCAAATAAACTATATATGTAACATAAAATATTTTATAATTGATAATCTTCACAAATTAAATATATGCTTGTTTCCTTTCATTATTATAGATGGTGACGGATCTAGAACTTAATTGCAGGGATTGCAAAAAAAGTTAGACGTACTACATGTAAACCATAACTCATATCGCTGGTAAAAAGTTAGACGTACTATACAATTAGACGTACTATACAATTAAATGAAAAGGTTGGACTTATTTACTAATTTGAGCTTTCTTGTTGTATAAAATATTAATATTGGGCTTTGATAAGCGTACCAATTTGGCTATAGTGAAAAAAAAAATTATATTTGTTTACATAAAATATATGAAGATCGATATATGTAGCATATGCTACTCCTTGGTCTAATACACCTCCGCCCCTCATTATAGGTAGAGTTTAAGGGTAAGGTTCTTAGGAGAAGGTCTCAAATAAGTGGAGAAGCTATTCAATGCATTTATTCCTAAAATATAGGGAATTCAATCTATCCATCTTTCTTCTCATTTGAAACTTTCTCCTTTCATCTTCACTGAAATTTAATTGACTAAATTAACAATTTGTTGAAAAGATAAGAAAAAAAATATTATTTTTTTATCAGAGGGTAAGAAATAACTAGGGTAAAAATATAATATATATATATATATATATATATATATATATATATATGGTTGGGTTCTAGTAAGAATAAGAGGATTCATTGAGAACGGTGAGAACACATCTTAGCTATCCATTTTTTGATCAAAAAATCTGATTTTGAAGGTGACACTTTTGTAAATACTTAGAAGTTTGATTTTGGAGGGTTCACATCACCTTTGCCCTTGTGAAGATTTTTTATTTTTTTTAGCTTCACCTCATTTTGCTCATGTGAAGTTTTTATTTTTATTTTTTAGCTTCACATCATTTTTGAAACACCCCGAAAACATAACCATTTTTTTTAACACTTTTGACAATGTCCCACATCTACTCCATTTATATACTTGATTTATTATAAAGTTCCATAGCAAGAATGGGCTTTTAAAAACTAAAATATTCATTTTATACATTGATACGCGATCCTGGAAAAATCTTGGATCGCGTAAGCACTTGAAAAACTTTCTGTTTCAAAATACACTGTCATACGCGATCCTGAAAAATTTCTGGGATCGCGTAGCTAAGAACAAGTTTTTTTATCACAATTTGCACTAACTCACGCGATCCAGAAAATTTTCTGGGATCGCGTGTCTATGCCTATTTCTGAAAGTCAGCAAAAGTTAACTTTTTAGCCAACTTCAAACGCGCATAACTTTTTACTCGTTATGAATTAAGACATGAAATTTTGCAGGCACCTTTACTATAACAATAAGTAACTTTCCTCATTTTCACTTTTTTAAATTTCACATTTTGTCAGGATTTGACCCGTAGATGAGTTTTAGGCCATTTTTGACCAAAATCTTGACATACTAACTTTCAAACCACTCACCTTCTGATTCTAAGCTTTTGACCATACTTTCAATACATTATTTACAACTTATTGGTGCCATAGCATTTGACTATATTTGAGTATAACTAAATTTTGACTCGTAACCTCATTGGTTGCCCATTTGAACACCAAAATGATCCAATTGGGTCTTTGACCATATTGACCCACTTTCTTGGTCAATTCTTACCCGATTGACTTATTTAAGTCAAACTAACTTGCTAACATCATCATTTAACCTCAACATCAAAATATAACACTTTTGACTTTCATAACTCAAAATCTCTCATTTAACATTACTTTCACACTTTTCATACATTCAAGCTTTTAACATATAAGTCTCATCATAACTTTGACTTTAACCATAACTTTGACTTTCAATAAACATCATGTACCATTTCAAGTGAGACTTAACATTCTTTACAAAACTTGGTTAGTGTCATAAGCTTTACAAACGGGGGTGTAACTATCATATCTAGAGCATGATAAAAAAAGGATAAGACTTGTTGCCAAAACCGAGTAACAAGCTCCACCATTAGCATCAAACGTGTCCCTTGCCCAAGTCACCCCTATTCACACTTGGCTCACCTGAAACATGTTAAACATAACACATAAGCAATTGCTTAGTAAGTAATGGAAACTTTAACTTTAACATAAACATCATCACATTAAGGATCCTTAAACATCATCATGCTAACTACTACGAGTTAACATTAATACCGAGCTAATGGTCATGATCCATTACTCGGAAACCGTCAAGCATCAAACGTGTCCCTTGCCCAAGTCACCCCTATTCACACTTGGCTCACCTGAAACATGTTAAACATAACACATAAGCAATTGCTTAGTAAGTAATGGAAACTTTAACTTTAACGTAAACATCATCACATTAAGGATCCTTAAACATCATCATGCTAACTACTACGAGTTAACATTAATACCGAGCTAATGGTCATGATCCATTACTCGGAAACCGTCAAGCTAATGACTCACTCATTACTTGACTCATCACTCATATCCATCTACTTACCTTGATCTTGTATAAGCAATTTACTTGAACAACTTGTTTGTCTTTCTTGATCACCTATACACATAGACATATAATACAATTCAATTAACATAACACTTTACATCTTTTCTTAACTTTAATCTCATTAACAAGGTGCTAGACCTCTAACACCTATCTTAACACTTTTACTTCATCTCATAACTAGGTGTTACTCACTAACACCCATCATTTTCATTAGTGTTCCATTTATAAACCTTATGATCATGTGAAATTTGGGCATTAAATCACTCTTATTATCATAACTTTCATTAATCATTATCAATACTATCTCATATGTCAATTTACACACATACATAAGCTTTCACATGCCCAATTTCATATGAACATGAATTGTTTAACTAAATTAACATGAATTAAACATAGCATATAACTCATAAACACATATGGAACACTAAACAATCCAATTAACTAACTTTCATTAACTTTTGAACTTCTAGGGCTTAAGAGAATCAAACCCCAACATGAATTAAACATAGTAATTAGCTCATTAACATACATGGAACACTAATTTAACAATATAACTAACTTTCATTAACTTTCATAAATCTAGGGTTTACAAAACTTAAACCCTAACTCGAATTGAACTCATATATAGATTAAACATACCTTGAGGATGATTAATTAAAGTTTACTAGTTCCAATTCACTCAATTCCTCACTCAATTTTCGATTTCTTCTTCTTCTTCTTGGTTTCAGTCCAAGACACACACACACATATACGTATCTGATTTTTTTTCAGTTTGGAAGAAATAGAAAGCTGTAGAATGTTTTATTAATTCAATTTACATACTCTTCCCTTCTACTTTGCTCAGTTACAACTTTGGTCCTTCTAACTTACTTTCTTTTATTTGGTTAGTCCTACTAACCCATATTTAACAACTTAATTACTTTACACATTTACATATTAAATACATATAAAACTAAAACATAAACGTATTTTAATAATTTAAACTTACGTATTTTAGGGGCGTTACAACTCTCCCCTACTTATTTAGGATTGTGTCCTCACAATCCATTCTTGATACAAAGCCGAATAATAAACTATAATTTCTTCCTCCTGTTCCCACGTGAACTCTGAACCCTTCCTATGCTTCCATTGGATTCTGAACAACCGAATATCTTTATTTCTTAACTTTTTAATCTTTTCATCAAGAATAGCAATTGGTTGTTCCACATAATTTAACTGGTCATTGATTTCTATCTCTTCCAATGGAACATATGATGCTTCATCTACCAAGCATTTCCTTAAATATGACACGTGGAAAGTGCTATGAATGCTTGCTAACTCGTTTGGTAGCTCAAGACGATAAGCTACCTTATCAATTCTTTCCAAAATCTTAAATGGACCAATGAATCGAGGACTTAACTTGCCTCTTTTTCTGAACCGTATTATACCCTTCCATGGAGATACCTTTAACATAACCATATCTCCAGCCTCAAATTCTAATGGGCGTCTTCTCTTATCGGCATAAGATTTCTGTCTATCTTGTGCTATCTTCAACCTTTCTCTAATTTGATCAGGGAAATTCAAATTAGGTACGTTTGACAGGAAGCTGGAAACGTTGGGGAAACGTTTGGGCCCAAACAAACCCACGTTTCCTGGCATGATTAAGAAATTGCTCGAATGTTTTTTACTAGTGGGTTGCCTTTCAATCTTGCAAGAAATCCATACTACTTGAGGGCTTTTACATTTGCAGCAAATCAAAATTTGGGTGGTTATGTGCCTCCAGGATACAACAAATTAAGAACTACTTTACTTCAACAAGAAAAAGCTAATGTTGAGAGATTATTAAAACCGATCAAAGAAACATGGCGAGAGAGAGGGGTGACAATTGTGACAGATGGATGGAGCGACCCACAAAGAAGACCAATTATTAATTTTGTGGCAACTTCTGAGAATGGTCCTATGTTTATTAAATCGGTCAATTGCATGGGCGAATACAAAAGCAAGGAATTCATTGCTGATTTAATGAAAGATGTCATAGATGAGATTGGACATCAAAACGTGGTGCAAATTATAACTGATAATGCGACGAATTGTAAAGGTGCTGGGGAAATAATTGAAGGTCTTTACCCAGAAATCTATTGGACCCCATGTGTGGTTCATACTCTCAATCTCGCCCTTAAAAATATTTGTGCAGCTAAAAATACCGAAAGTAATTTTGAAGTGTATCATGAATGTCACTGGATCACCGAAGTCTATGGAGATGCAATGCACATAAAAAACTTCATTATGAATCATACCATGAGATTGTCCATGTATAACAAGTTCATTTCTCTTAAGTTACTTTCCGTGGCAGAAACTCGCTTTGCTTCGACTATTGTGATGTTGAAGAGGTTTTAGCTCATTAGACGTGCACTAGAGACTATGGTGATGAGTGAAGAGTGGGCATTGTATCGAGAAGACGACCAAGAAAAAGCTCGATTTGTTAGGGATAAGGTGTTGAATGAGTATTGGTGGGATCAAGTTACTTACACTCTTAATTTTACAGCACCTATATATGACATGTTACGAGCTTGTGATACGGATAAACCGTGCCTTCATTTGGTTTATGAAATGTGGAATTCCATGGTTGAGAAAGTAAAGGCTGAAATATACAAGCATGAAGACAAATCTCTTGAGATGACCAGTTCTTTCTATACCGTGGTGTATGATATTCTGTTGGCTCGATGGACAAAGAGTTCGACACCACTTCATTGTTTAGCTCATTCTTTGAACCCAAGGTATTGTTTGTTTGATCTGACATTCATTCAAAAAATATAGTTTCTTTTTATGTTCATAATGCTTTTCATGCTTATATGTTTTTTATAGGTTTTATAGTGATGATTGGCTCAGTAAGGATCCCACTAGAGTTGCTCCTCATAAAGATGGGGAAATATCCCATGAAAGAATGAAATTTTTTCGAAGATTCTACCCAAATGAGGATGATTATGATAAAGTTTTAGACGAGTTTGCTGATTTTTCTCTTAAGACGGGGCCTTTTTCTGATGTTGACTCTCTTTTTAAGAGGGGAACTACAGATGCTAAACGTTGGTGGGCCAACTTTGGAGCGAAAACACCTTTGCTTCAGTCATTAGCTTTTAGAGTTCTTGGCCAGCCAACATCTTCCTCTTGTTGTGAACGTAATTGGGGCACCTACTCTTTTATTCACTCATTGAGGAGAAACAAGTTGTCTCCTAAGCGTGCTGAGGATTTGGTATTTATCCACAATAATCTACGTCTTTTGTCACGTAGCACCGATGAATATAATGAAGACAAAACCATGATGTGGGATGTTGGTGGAGACGACTTTGGTACATTGGAGGATACGGGGTTTTTAGAGTTTGCGAGTCTCTCACTTGATGAGCCGGAATTGGAGAGAGTTTTTTTCTCCGAGGATACCACTATCTAGTTGATGTTTTTCTTTACTTAAATGTTTCTTGAAAGACTTCATGATGTTTTGGAATTTTTAGTTGATGATTGTGAGTTATATTCGTTTGGATTTTTGAATGTTTTGTAATAATTTTTTGAAGACAATTTGCCATATACTAAAATATTACAAAACACTTAGACGTTTCCTCGCCGTACCCGTCTCTTGAATTTTAAGATGTTGCCGTTTCCCGGTACCCGTACCTGTCCCCGTCTCCGTTCCCGTCCCCGTGCAACTTAGTAGGCAAGACACAAAGAGTTGAAGTAAATTCTTCCTTGTGCCGCCCATGTGAGGATGAAAAAGAAAGTACTGGTCAAATATTGTCAAACGTTGACATTTTAGTACGTACGGATAATTAATTAGAATTGTGCCTACTTACATTGAAATTATTTGGCTGAAATTCACGAGTTAAGTAGAAACTTAATTTAGTTATTATTTTCTTTGTTCAATTTGACTTGCAGCTTACAAATATATAATTATCAGGGAGCTGAGAAATTATTATTTACGTTATATTTACTTTAAGATGATTGTTTTAGTTTATTTTTTTGACTTTTTTTTGGCTTTTATTACTATGAATTTCATAAATGAAGTAGCTAATAGTTAATGGTGGGTTTACCATTATCCTTTTTGTAGTGACGAATCTTGTATGTGTTCCTAAGAAAAGGAATTTGTTCATTTTTGGGGTCTCAAAGCAGCGTAGAAACACATAAGAACTCTTGGATGGAAATGGAAAAGAGATGGAACTCCAGTTCATTCGCAAATGGTAAGATCTTTGGCGGAAAAAAAGGGTTGATCCGTATCATCTTGACTTGGTTCTGCTTCCTCTATTTTTTTAATAATACCGAGTCGGGTTCTTCTCCTACCCGTATCGAATAGAACACGCTGAGCCAAATCTTCTACATGTAAAACCTGCTTGATTTAGATTGGGAAAATCGTGTGGTTTTATGAAACCATGTGCTATGGCTCATAATAATCCACACACGTTCTATAGGATGGTAAATTAATTGAATCATTTTGCGACATGTATCATTATGTTCATTAATTCTATAATGGGTTCATTTTTTAGGTTATATAAATGTTAAATATGAAGAAAAGAAAAAATGTTGAAAATAAGATTGTGAGAAAAAAGGTATGTGGAAATGATTATAGGTCCCAATCTTATACGGAGTAGTTCTGATTTTTTTTATTTGTTCTAATTCAATTGACCCATTTCATAAATGAATATGCGTAATTAATTAAATTTACTTGACAAACCTAATTAAAAAGCAATTAATTGAGCATTGCTTAAGTGGTATCGCAAACGTCTGAGATTGTCATGCAGGTGAAGGGTTCGGATATGAGTCTCAAACATATTTGGGTGATTTGTGAACATATGATGTGTTCGGCGTCAATGCTCCTTGTAGATCGGATGGGGTGAACGTGTACCATTGAAATATGATACGGGGTCAAAGGACAAGGGTACCCTTCAAATTACTTTAAAAACAATAAAACGATGTGCAAAAAGTAACGGGAAAAGTGTAGTACGTTGTAAATATTATGTTTTTAAACTGTGTGTTTTTCTTTTGGATGATAAATTTGGGATGAAGGGAGTATGATTTTAAGTAATTAACTTAAAGAAATACTTATCATTTTATTTTGTCGACCAGTTTGATAATATTACCAACAAACCATTAAGTAAGCTATTAGGACGTAACCCACGAACGTTAAGCTTACAATAGTGTTCAAATTTATCGTCGTACTCGTACATCAATATAGGAACTAAAATAGATAGATTATTAGTTTATTACAAAAGTGTTCAAAATAATGCGGCTGTATGTAATTGTAGGTAGATTCTCACTGTTTAAGCTATTGTGGGTCGTCGTCTACTTTACCTTTTTTTACCAATTCATGCAACTAATCAAAGTAAGTTGGTGTTTGTTTGTGGAAAAGATCCGACATCAATTCTATAAAAGATCAATTCGCGTGCAAATGTGCAAATTAAACATATATATAACATAATTACTTTACTGGGTGAGGTTCAAATGAGACCACAATTTTAAGTGAGCTTGGGGGAACCAATCAAAATGCACCATTTCATTTAGGGGTGGGAGGGTATTTCTGTCTTATTACATCATATTTAATTCTAATTAAACAATTACTGAAAAACAAAAATAAAACACATAGATATATACATACGCAATATATACATACACATATATATGCACGAACGAAGAACAATCGGCGTAGGGTTTCTCTAATCGACGCAAAAATCGAAATCGAAGGTAAGAATCCTACTCTAAAACACTTCAATTCAACAAACGATGTTACATTGGTGATAAATCGATTAGGTTTTACATTACCGCGATTTTACGAGATCGTTGTTTTTCGCGATTTTAACGTGATGTTTTTTGCGCGATTTTAACGTAATTAATTTACGATTTGATTGACGAAACTGCAATAACAGTACGATTGTCGATGATTCACCGACTAAATTTGTTAAAAACAGCAAAATAACACATTGCGCAACAATCGCAACATGATTATCTCAGTCTGTGTAACTAACACATGCGGTAATAGTAACGTTTCAATACCTGTAAACTATATGTTTCGTTAAAAGTTATCAAAAATCTACAAAAAAAATTGACAGAAAAGTACCAGATGTTGAATTTTTTAAATTAATTAACACATGTGTTACTTAATGAAATTGAAATTGCGGTAACATAAGTGATACTATTAGCTAATTTATCTACAGTCTTCTATGTAAGTCATATGTTTCCTGTGTTAGATGTAAAAAGTACTCAAACAAATTTGAATTAACATCTGTGGTAGCTGATAAATTTGAAACGTATTATGTTGCAGTACAGACGTAATGGCTGTGATACAGGAAATTAAAGAAGCTAGCGAAATCGAACAACAGACAGACGCAAAGGCTACAGGTACTAAGACATGCTACCTAATAAAAACATGCTATCTGTTGACAAAAATTACTAACACATTTGTTAATAACACATGTGTTAGTAATTGATTACCACATGTGTTACTGCTTGTTTAAGAATCTTACATACTTGATACTGTTAAAAAACCCACAGGGACACATAACATTTGTTAATAAAAAAATGTGTTAGTAATTGATTACCACATGTGTTAGTAATTGATTATCACGTGTGTTACTATTATATTACCACATGTGTTACTGTTCAATAACACATGTGTTACAGAATGTAAAAAGAATCTTATATTTCTCTGAAATCTTTTATAGAATCAATCGGTACACCAAACACCTTACTGGTTGTTTCAAATGATATTGAAACACCGGGTGGGACTACCCTATGGATACCACAAGTGGCAAAAGATGTAAAGCCATATGTCGGGCAACTTTTTGATGTGCTTGATGACGCTTACGTGTATTACATGAGATACGCATTTCAGGGTAAATTCAGAGTGAGAAGCTCCACTCAAAAGAGGCTAAAGAATAAAGTGGTGTACGAGAAGTACTATATATGCAACAAGGCTGGATACCCCGAGAGAAATGATAAAGACACGTTGAAAGAACCCGAAAAAAGGCAAAAAAAGGCAAAATAAATGATAGGGTATCCAACACCTCAGTCACCGGGTGCAATGCAAAAATAATATTAAAGAGAACTAAAGATGGAAAATTCAGAATTATCTCGTTTATGGAGATGTACAATCATATGATGTGCCAAGAGGAGCATGAATATTTGATGAAAAAGGCGAGGAAGCTAACATTCCAGCAGCGAGAGTTCATTTTCAAGCTCGGGACGATGAACATTGGACCAACTAAGGCACACAACATATACAAGACTCTCAAAGGGTCTTATGATTTCACAAACGGAACTGTGGTGGACTTCAAGAACTTTAGGAGAGACATTAATGTGTATATTGGAGGCAATGACGCACAAATCCTTGTGAACAAGATGCTGAACAGAAAAGCTTACGTAGCCGACTTCTCATTTGAATACAAAACCGAAAAGGGAAAGTTAGCATCTTTGTTTTGGGCTGATGAAGTCGCTAAGGCTAACTTCAGAGAATTTGGTGACATCGTCTCTTTTGATGCCACTTATTCAACCAACAAGTACGTACTAACCAAAAATTAAAAAAGCGTTTCATATAATATACTATATTACAGTAAGTAACACACGTGTTAACAGTAAGTAACACATGTGTTAACAGTTGAGTAACACATGTGTTACCATTGAGTAACACATGTGTTACAAGTCAGTTTCATATTGAGTGTACATTTGGATTGGTCTCCTGTGGAAATAAGATATTAACCATAATTCATACAACAGGTACAACATGATGTTCGTACCGTTCACAGGAATAGACAACCACCGGAGGAGTGTGACACTTGGTGCAGGCTTGCTACACAATGAAAGCGCTGATAGTTACATTTGGCTGCTAAATGCCTTTGTAAATACGTTTGGAGTTCAGCCAAGGATAATTATTACAGATCAGGACAAATCCATGAAAAAGGCCGTGGAAACAGTCCTAACCGAATTAAAGCACAGACTGTGTATGTGGCACATAACAGATAAGCTACCGGGGAAGGTATGTTTGTTGTACTTTTATATGATAACACTCATCTGCAAAAGTATATCACATGTGTTGCAAATGCAGCTTGCTTGATGAAACATGTGTTGCTGCTTGGTAACACATGTGTTGCTGATTTCTAACACATGTGTTACTGATTGCTAACACATGTGTTACTGAATGCTAACACATGTGTTACTGCATGCTAGCAAATATCTTACTGCATGTCTTTGTGCTTGCAGATTCTTTATGATGTTCCTGATGACAAAGAGTTCAAGAAAAAGTTCAATAGGATTATATGGAACATGTGGATTACGCCGGAGCAGTTTGAGAAAGAGTGGTCAAAGCTAATGGACGAGTATAACACACACAACCACAAATGGCTAAAGAAGATATATGATATTAGGTCTACGTGGATACCGGCATACTTTTCAGACGTTGAACTGTGTGGGCTAATGAGGACAACCTCGAGATCGGAGAGTGAGAATTCATTCTTCGGGAACTTCAATAACAAAAGATCAACTCTAGTGAATTTTATGTTGTGTTTTGAGAATGCAATGGAGAAACAGAGGTACAATCAGGATGTTCTTGACCACCAAACCACGCAAACCATTCCAAAGTACAAAACAAAACTTAAGATTGAAAAACATGCGGCTAAGGTGTACACGAGAACAATCTTTAATCTCGTGCAAATAGAGATAGTGAAATCACTATGGGAATGCTCGATAGAAGCTTTAAGAAGTGAAGATGATTTACAAGAATATATAATCAAGGAAACAAGGATGTATACGGACGATGAACGAGCTTCAAATGAAGACTGGGAATTGGAATTTTGGCCTGAAGACAAAAAGACACGGACATATGACTACAAGGTATGGGATCTAAACAAATTAAAATGCTGTAAAATTTTGTTTACGTGATTCTGTAAATCTGTCATTACTAACACGTGTGATAGTGATGACTAACACATGTGTTAAAGTTTCTATCCACTGTATTACTGCCTAAAGACACATTTGACATTAATGACTAACATATGTGTTAAAGTTGCTATCCAGTGTATTACTGTCTAATAACACATGTGATATTGATGACTAACACTTGTGCTATCCAGTGTATTACTGTATAATAACACATGTGTCAGGAACAATTCTGTGAACTAGTTACACACGTGATACTCACTACTACCTGTATTTTGGTTTATTTGAATTAAGGTGCTTTACCGGTTCAATGATGGAACCGTGGATTGTAGCTGCAAGAAGTTCACAAGGCGTGGATTCTTATGTAGGCACATTTTTTGTGTGCTCAAAAACCGTAATATTGATGAGATACCAAGCCAGTATGTTTTAAGAAGATGGATGAAGAATTTGATTCCTATTGAAGTTCGAAAAAGAAAACGAATAGCAACAGAGTGTGAGCAACTATCAAGCGAGACGGTTTCCTGCTTTGAAGAATGTTTGCAGCTAATAGGAAAAAATCAACAAAAAATGGCTGATTTTGTTACAAAGTTGAAGAAGATGAAGATGGATATCAAATCTTCAACATCCGAGGCTCAACCTCAAAGTAAGAATGATGTAATTGAAGAACAACATGGGTTTAAGAAACCGGATGCAGTTGAAATTCAGAATCCAGATGTATTAAGATACAAGGGATGCGGGAGGGACAAACGTTTAATGAGCGAAAAAGAAAAGGCAATTAAGGCTGCAAGAAAGAGGAAAAATAATTGTGGAAAGTGTGGAAAAACCAGGCCATAACGCAACGTCATGTGAAAGAAAGGCTGCAGAAGCTAAGGCAAAAGCAGAAGCTAGAGAGAAGGAGAAAGAGGAAGCACATGCGAGAATGATAGCAGAAAAGCAGACTACACAAAGTGGACAGTGAATGCTAACACATGTGTTACATGTTTAGTATCACGTGTGTTACTATATGATATAAATTTGATGACTTTAAATTTTGGTTTACATTTTTGATACTCATTGTTGAATGTTTACATTTTTTGATACTCATTGTTAAATATTACATTTTTGATACTCATTTTTGATATGATGATACTAATTTTTAAAGAATATGTTTGTTGCTGGTTTCTAACACATGTGTTACATGATTAGTACCACATGTGTTACATGATTAGTAACACATGTGTTACATATTTAGTACCACATGTGTTACATGATTAGTACCACATGTGTTACTTAATTAGTACCACATGTGTTACCTGATTGGTACCAAGTGTAAAAGTAACATAAGTTCAACTACTTTCTAATCGTCAATTCACGCTAATCTTGAGGGTTTAAAATTAGACATAAGCATTTCATCGAACACATGTGGTAGTTGTGTGTTATTTAACACATGTCTTACTGTAAATTGTCAAAAATATGGATGTTTAAATCTAATGTAACTGTGAATTAAGGATGTCATGTACAAAATGTAATAGTGAAAATGTTTTGTTTGTTGCTAGAAACTGAATTTACTATTTTCAAATTACTCTAACCAAACACCTTATATTTAACTGTCTCAACTGATTATGGAGGTTCTCGTTCAGATTAATCAGGTTTACTCAAGTGTAAAGTGATAGTTAACAAATTGTTATCGAAAAATAACACATTTGTTACATGATTAGTACCACATATGTAATATGATTAGTAACAAGTGTTAATGATCACTATCACATGGGTTATAAGATTAGTACCACATGTGTAACATGATTAGTATCACATGTGTTACCTGATTGGTTATTAACACAAGTGTTGGTGCATAATACCAATTATAAATTAACAGTTAAACAAATTTTTATCAACTAGTATCACATGTGTTACATAATTAGTACCACATGTGTTACTTGATTAGTACCACATGTGTTACCTGTGTAAAAAATAAAACATAAAGTTACACACATTAAATCATCTGATAAAACCCAGAAGATATATATAAAATCCACAACTATCTTATCCCCGAATTACAAATCCATTACAAAGAAAAAACATCAAAAGATTACTTTTGTTTCAAACAGTGTTTTGTTATCCAAATTCCTAAAAAAAAAATCAGATACCATTCTACGTCTAAACTTTACTTTCCTTCATCAATGTTTTCTTCTTTATTTATACGCTCCATGTCTAGCTTTTGACGGTTTCCAATGGCATTTTTTATTTCAATCTCAATTACTTCACGTGTTTGCTCATTCATAAACCGATCAACAAACATCCGAATGCAGTTTATGTGAATGTTTACCTCATGAAGTAACATCTTTGTAGCATACTTTATACGCAGACGAACAATCTGCAATTTTTGATCACGACCTTCAACATCAAAACCAAAATCAAATTTTGAAGAGGGCTGACCTAATTACTGATCCATATGCATCATAACAAAAATTCCACAATCACAATGATTGTTTCGAGTCTTCCACTTCAACTGCATCACAGTAGCCTTCTCTACCTTTTTAAGCTTATCAATCGCAGGATGCCCAACATCCTTGAGATGCTGTACAAACAAAGTTTTCTACAAAAATAAAAACAGTAACAAAACATTTGATATAATTACTACTGTGAATATGAACAAGAACCTAAAATATTACATATCAAGTATGGTTACTCACAGCCAAGTTGCAAGTTTCCTTGTACCTCAAATCGTAATCAAATCATAACTGTTATCAAGAATATGGAAGGTTTTCTTCGTCAAATGGAATACAAGCAAGTAGAAGTGACTAGATCAAAAAATGGGGAAGAAAACCTGTCAACAAATACCACACGTGTTATTGTATTTGAAACACATGTGTTACTGATTTTGTACCACATGTGTTACTCATTTTTTACCACATGTGTTACAAAACTATTATCACAATTGTTACTTTAATAATACCACATGTGTTGATTTATTTATATCACATGTGATACTTTTTAAAAAATGGTATATAAAAAGAAATAAAAAAAATAGTGTTACCATATCAACATTTTTCAATGACAACAGTTGATCATCATCACGCAACCAAGCAGACAGCGATGTTTTAAAAGCCTCAACCTTCTGTTCCTTTGTAAGTCTAAACATATGCTCAGGCTAACAAAAGGAAAATATACATAAATGAAAATATATAAAAAAAGCTAATCAATAAAAACTGGACATATAATAATTTTAAAATAACTTACGAAAATTGAAGTTGGAAAAAATAGTCTTTTTGTAGCTTCAAGATGAGACAATTCTTCATGATTGAGAATATAAGCCCAAACATCAACCGTGTTACCACTGATCCACAGACCCGGTGCAAGAGTTTCGAAATCTTCACATGAAACCTTCATCCCGAAATCATTTTCAAAGAGTGTTTCACTAAAAAAAAGAAAAAAAATGTAACGTGTCAAAATAAAAAATTTATAAAATAAAGTAATATCATGAAAAATAAAGGAAGCAAAAACTTACGATTTATCCCCTGACATCGCAAAAAGCCATTTAGAAAGTCTGAATTCAAGAACCTTAATATACGTAGTCACATCAGTTTTCTTGTTCATGTAAGGTGAGAAATCGACCACAGACGGCTTAGCTGTATCACCAACCCCAATACTAGCCGCACCATTAACGCTAGGTGCACCCTCATCAAACTCCTAAGTTAGACCAAGTGAGAAATTAGGACAATCAGAAATAGGTAGCGTTATTGAGGTAGGTAAGTCAACAGAGGTAGGTAAAATAGGTGATACATGGGGCTCTACAGGTTGAAATTGTGAAGGATTAAAAACGAAAAAGGTTGTCATGTCAAAAACCTCAACTAAATCGTCCTCCATCATGAAGTAATTCGTCAAACTTTCATCAACTTCGCCGTCATCAGCTTTATCTCTTTCAAAAATCTTGCCACCTCCATCTTTCACATTACCTTCTGAATTTCTTTTTCCACCAAGAACATTGTCCTCACCGTTACCTTCTGCACCATCTCCTTTACCTTTAATTTCTTGGTTATCTCCAACACAATCGGATTCCTTGTAATCAGCAGCAACAACCTCTGTCTTATAAACACGACTCTTAAAAACTTCATCAAACTTCAAACCAACTTCCACAAAACGATTGTCACCGGGAAATTTCTTGATTCCATCATGTATTTCCTTTTCGATAAGCAATTGCGTCTTCTTGACAGAATCAATCAGCTTCAATATGTTATCAATGCAATCCTGTTTACAAAACAGAAATAAAAAACCTAAAAAAAAGCAATTATAAATGTAAAAATAAAACCATGTGATACATGTGATACAATGAAGGTAACACATGTGATACAATGGAGTTAACACATGTGATACATGTAGGTAACACATGTGATACAATGGAGGTAACACATGCGGTGAAACAATAAAAAACAACCAGGTAATACTTACACTTGCACCAGCTTCTTTGGCTAATGTAGGGTTAATAAATCCTTCTTCTTGACATGCATCCTCTGGATTGTATTCACCAGCAAAATCCAACATACCGAAACCTCCATTAGCTAAATCCTCGTCTTGAACAATCTTCATCAACCTGTTACTCCAACTACGAATAATTGGTCGTTGACGAATAACAGTGCATTTTTTCAGCTTCACGGCATCGAGATACATCAACTGCAGTATTTTTCATACAACATGATGACTCAATTTGTATAACTAACATTAAAATATTAAAAAAAAAATTTAAAAAGGAAAACATAGAAGTAACTCACAGTAAGTAAAGTGATTGGGCCATGATAATGCGTATTTCTATCAGCTTTCCAACTTAATGTAGGCTTCTCCAAACAATCAACGATAAAACCACACCAATCAAGCTTTTTAAAATCAGTAGCTTTTGTGAACTTGAACGCAAAATGCTGCAAAAACTTCCCATTGCTGTAGCATGTACCCATCGTATTGGCAAACAACAAGAAGAATTTCAACTTAAAACAAAAATCAGCAGCTTTGTTTGCAACAATCTTAGACACCACGTCCGTTGGACTGAGATAGCTGTTTGGAAAATCGGGAAATTCATTCCTAAACGGAACAAAACATGGATCATCACGTGGTAAATCTGGAAGTTCCATTATATTGATACCCCCATTGGGTATCCCAAAAACATCATGCACAGCATATGCTGTCACCTTTATACTCTTATCACTAACCTTGATCTCCATTGTATCCGGATCAAAATTTTTAACAACAAAATATCCTAATTGTCTTGCCAAAATATACAATAAAAATAGATGTAAAATAAAAAATAAAATAAACACAGTAAATGTTATTGAGTAACTACTAGCACATGTCATAAAAAATAGTAACACATGTGTTAGTCAGTAGTATCACAAGTGTTAAATAAAAGGTATGGGAAAAATAATCTTAAATGTACAGGAAAAAATATATAAATAAAAAAGTATGAAGATATTACCTGGGAGAACACTGATCGGGACGTCAATAAACGCACCAAATCCAATGTCACGCAGCCAATCCTGCTGCTCAGTCGATAGAGTACACCCAGCATCCCACAAACGTTTAACCGTAGTCCGGACGCGAATCGATTCACATTTTGTGGTAGCCTCCTCTACTTTCAAACGCTTTGTAGGCTTCGTCTCATTCTCTTCCTCATCCTTAACTTGTACACTTTTTCTCCCAGCAGCTTTTCTAGAAGTCTTCTTACTCTCATTTTTATTCACATTCCCATCCTTCTTCGCATCTTTTTCCTGCTTATTCTTCTCATCTTCATTGGTCGTCATCGACACATCTACATCCCCCTTCTGCGCTTCTCCGCTCTTCTTATTCTTTGCAACTTCAGCCTTCTTTTGCGCTGAAGCGTTCTTCTTCGCCTCAGCCTGCTTCAAACGTGCTATTTCTTCTTCAAGACATGCAATCCTTCTTTTATCATCCTCACTAAGCACAGCTGTCTGATTTAGGGCATCCACATCAGCATCCTTTCTCTCTTCTGATTGAGTTTGTTTCCTTGCTTCCGCGAGCTTCCTTTTTTTGAGTTGAGCAGCGGTTTCCTTTTTGTTAGTGGCAACCTTTGAAACATCAACCCTCGCAGCGACACCTTTTGTGAGGGGAACCTTTTTTTGACTTGGAGATTCCTCATTCTTTTTTTTTTCCAGCTTCCTTGCGGGCTTCTCTACGCTGACGCACATCGTCTTTCTTTAACTTTTTCAACATCTCAGCAACCGTAAGTGGACATGGTGGATTACCGGTACCTGAAAAAAATTTAAAAAATAAATAACAAAATACACAATATAATAGTCTAAAATTAGCAAGACTGAAAACCACATGTGTCAATACTTTCTAAAATATGTGATAAAAACTTATTACAAAAACAGAATTTTGAAAAAGGGAAAATTTATCAATTCTTAGTAACAAAATGTTATACAAATTCTTAACACATGTGATACACATATTTACACATGTGGTAATGCATACTAAACAACAAATATGCTAATAAACCAAAAAATGTGATACTAGTGGTTAAATCACATCTCAAAAAATACAAAAGTAAAAAAAAAAAAGACTAGAAAAATAAATAAATCAAACAAAGTATCAAAAAACATCATGTTAATTGAAGAGACATTTACCTTCAACATCAACATGAGACATTTTTTGTTTTTTGGTCCTGTTTCTATTATAAACCTTTAAAGGATTTTCAGCCAAAAAGGGTAATGACTGCACAACTGAAAAAATAAAGACAACACACATAAAGCTTCAAACCAAATAGATGACAACATCATGTAATAGTGAACAACACATCTGATAACACGGTAACAAAAATAGAAAAAATAACCTTCTAGTGACCTAAGTACAGCCTCATCAGTTTCCGAAATCATGGAACCTTCACCATCTAATGAAACACAAAACAAGCGAACATGCAAAAAACTCTTAAAAAAAGCACAACCAAAAAACAGGGGAAAAATGAAATATATATCAACACGAGTATAAATATCACTACAACATCACATATACACAATCCATATACACATGTGATATGCCAATTAGTTAATAACCACATCAAAAAAGTAAACTACAGTAATGACATATGTGTAAATAGAGTACAAACATCAACATCCAAAAAACACATACACTATAGTACAACTAGCCACAACAACATACATGATTAACAAACAACACGTGTGTTACTAAAACCCTAGAATCAAACAGCAACACATGTGGTACAAAACCCTAGAATCAAACAAAAACACAAAAACGCAAATAATATACAACGAAACAAGATCAAAGCAAACAATAAGCGAAGAATAACGTGCAACGTTTTTAAAACTAAACGATACACATAAAACATCGGAAAAAACTTACGTAACGGAGCTGAACGAAGCGGAGTAGCTTGAATCGGTTCGGATGATACTTGATTTTGAGGAATCTCACTATGAAGATCCATTGTACGAATTATATAAGAATCGATGATAATTTTAACCTATTTTTACAGAATTAGAGTTTCACAAAATCAGATTTCAACTAAAACTAAACCGGTACGAAGATGAAACGAAGAATGTAGGTGAAGAAAACGATGATTTTAGCAAAAAACAACAACGATTCGCTAGTTTGATGAACGGTTTTGTCGATTTTAGAGTTTGGTAGGTGAAAATCGCCAATTGCAGAGAGATGGTTTTTGATTTCGGTATGATGAAAGTGACGAAGATTTTTGAAACAAAAGTGAGAAAATTTTTTTTTATTGATTTGTTAAATGACCATTTTGCCCCTCCGCCCAAAATCCTAGTTATGTTGAATTTTTTTTAATTAAATAATGAGGAATTAATACAGGCTCTTGATTTGTGAGATCCAATGGCTCAAATTTGTTCCCTCAGTCTCACAAGAAATAAATGGTCTCATTTGAACTTTTCTCTTACTTTATAATCGATAATCTTCACAAATAAAAAGTTAGACATATTGTATCAATGAAAAGATTGGGTTATTTTATTAATTTGGACTTTCTTGGTCTAATTAATTATATAGAAATTAGAATTGGGCTTTAATAAGTGTACCAATTGGGCTATATATATATATATATATATATATTATTTGTTTACATAAATTATATGAAGATCAATTGTAGCATATGCTACTCCTTGGTCTAATATACATCCGCCCCTTATTTTAGGTGGAATTTAAGGGTACGGTTCTAAGTATAAGGTCTCAAATTTACTGAAGTAAAATTTATCATAGCAAAAGTAATAACTATAAATGTAATATTTCGTAACTTTATTTATACAGTCTTTTTTTTTCTAACTTATATATATTACTATCAGAGTTAATCGATTTTTTTTTAAATTTTGAAATGAAAACACAGAATATAACATAAAGTGGTGGTACAACATACTTATTGAATAATTTTTACATTCGTCATCATATATATATATATATATATATATGTGTGTGTGTGTATTAATTTATTCGTTCAAAAAATAAAACGTAAGAATTTAATAATAAATATTAAAAGACAATAACCATGAAATATAATTATTGTAGCTAATAGTATGATAAAATAATAATAGTAAATATAAGTTATATTTAGATATTTGAAGACTCTCATCTCACTTTTATACAACTCTAAAAAAGTTTAGATGAATATTCAAAATAATATAATAAAACAATATCACATTAAAGGCTTAAACTCATTTAACCTATATGAAATTCAAATTTATTAATAAAAATAAACAATGTAACACTAAAGACTTAAACTCATGTAACCCATCAAAAATTCAAATTCATTATC
Source organism: Pseudognaphalium luteoalbum (assembly GCA_963422505.1). Lineage (NCBI taxonomy): Eukaryota > Viridiplantae > Streptophyta > Magnoliopsida > Asterales > Asteraceae > Pseudognaphalium > Pseudognaphalium luteoalbum. The sequence continues at coordinate 73,415,554 of OY730198.1, forward strand.
ATCTAATATCAATTCATTAAACTACAGTTATCTTATGATAATATATTTTGGATCAAAATATACATACATATTCAGTGGCGGATTCAGGAATTTGTCATTGGGTATGCACAAAGTTAATACTATAAAATATAATCGGTCATGGTAATCAAAATTTTTTGTTCGGGTTTTTCTCGGGTCGAGTTTTTAGATCGATTTTTGACTCATTTCGTTTATTATTTATACAAATTTGTGCTAAATCATATTCGAACGTAATTAACTTCTTAGTATGGATCATCCGAGTACTATTAAGTTACAAATACATTTACACTTGATATGAGCAAGTCTCTTGAAACTTTGAAAGCGAATCTGATCAAATGTATGAAACTTTTTAAATGCTACATTAAAAACTTGTCTTAATATTTTGCCAGTAAAAGCAGAAATCAAATTGAAATAAGCCCGTTGACTTCAATGTAATTATGTACAATTATGTAATTTTTGAATGCAATTAAAATAAAATAATAACTAAGTTGAAATCCTTAAGAAAAGTGTACATGGAAAGTTAGAAACTGGTGTAAATATTAAGGGACTCAAAAGAATGCATGGTGGTCGATCAGTTAATTGTAGTTAAATACGGAGTATCAAAGACACATCTGAGTCAAAGGGAAAATATCATGAGTAATAATTAGTTGGCAATATATAGTTAAGTTACAAATACAAGAATATGAGTCTTGATAAGAGAGGCTGAGGGGCAACGGCGCAACTTGTGCAAAGAACATATCAACAAGGTGACAAGTAGCGGACAAGGAGATCGAGGGATGAAGCACGACTACCGACTATACAAACCAATACTGCAAGATAGGGGGCCGAAATGCCAAATGAACATCGAGTTGGTCCTTTCATGCGATAAATACATCAGGAGACGATGATGAAGCTTACATACTTTCGAATGAAAATTTTAGCAGAGAAGCACAACATTAATATTTGCCAATTTCACTTTAATTGCTATCTCGGGCATGCACATTCTGTAAAAATTTTTATAGCGGGTATGCACAAGTATTGTAAAGAGTATGCACTCACTGTTAATATTTCAAAAGCTTCACAACTATTAAATTTTTTCCACTAGGAAGATTCAAGTACATCCGCCACTGTACATATTAATACGTCAAAAAAGATAAAAGTAGTTGATATTCATAATAGTTTATTAGTTGAAATTAAAGGGTAATAATCAAATCAATATATATATATATATATATATATTAATAATATATCATAAAAGACAAAAAAAGTTTCTATTCATAGTGTCTCTCAATTGATATTAAGAGGTAATAGGTCAAATTTTTAGAATTAAATAACTATTAACCCTTTTATCACATCAAATTAATAAGTGGGAGTTGATTGAGTAGTCAACAACGATGATACATTGTATGTATGAAAGTTGAGGAGTATTTTCTAGTTCAAGTTAATTATTAGTTTTATCTTTTGCACAGGTCTTTATTTCGGGTGATGCGAACCTAAGACCTGATACGAGAATATCATCCTATCATATCATGACTATTTACCCCTAGCCCTGCCACTTATTAGTGAAGGTTTATATACGTGTGTATATGTATGTACACATTTTGGAGAGAAACTTTCGATTACATCCTCGTGTTGCTTTATCTTATTTGTCACCAAGTCATACACGATGCAAAGGTTCATGGCTTCATCATGCCTAAATATGCACAAATCCTATACAAGTCAACTCTTTTGCTCTTTACATACGGGCATATAGAAACACACATAAAGAGCACCGAGACACTAATTAATAAAATATATTATTAAGGTAGAGTAGGGTTCAAATAAATACAACAATTTTGAGTGAGAATTGATGAATGGCCAGAATATGCCACCTGTACAAACCCAATTTCCCTCATGCTTTTAAAAATCAAAACGGTAAGCCAAAAACTATAAAATTACACCATAAAAATCAACATTTTTTTCTCTTCGATTTGTCATCTCACAAGGTATACTTTCGACGACTTTTATTTTTTTAGGGTTTACAAATTGTAGAAAATTAGTAAGGCATGTGTTATTAGCCGGTAACTAGAGCTGGCAATTTGAAACTCATTGGTTAATTATGGGTCAATCTGGTTAATATTTAGGAGGAGATGGGTTTATTGGGTCTCCTCCCTATTTTTTGAATGGGTCTAAATGAGTTTTTCAATATAACCTCCAATTGTGTAACAATTAACCAACGGGTCTGGATGGTATTTTTTTCCACCTCATTTCATTTTTTTTCCATTTTTCACTCAAACAAAAAAATTTTTGGTGAAAACCTGATAGGTCGACCCGACCCGAGACCTATCTGGCCCGAACGCGTTTAGACCTATCATTCTAAATGACCCATCTAGACCCCGGACCCATTTAGACTCAAATCCATCAAGACCCGTGACCCGACCCGACCTTACCCATTCATTTTGTCACTTATAAAAGTGACACTTGTGTTAGTCGTCAGTATCTTATATGTTACTAGCCAGTAACACATGTATTACTTGCCGGTAACACATGTGTTAGTTGACCTATCTAGACCCGGACCTATTTAGACCCAAACCCATCTAGACTCGTGACCCAACCTTACCCATTCATTTTGTCACTTATACCGGTGAAACATGTGTTAGTCGTCGGTATCTCATGTGTTACTAGCTGGTAACACATGTATTACCTGTCGGTAACACATGCGTTAGTTGTTTTCAAAACTCACCCCAAAAATGAAGAAAAAAAAATCGTCGAAAGTATACCTTGTCGCATCTCTAATCGAAGAGAATAAAATGCTGATTTTAATGATGCAAATTTTATGATTTATTTGAGTTACCGTTTGAGAGATTGATGCGCCGCCAGCGGTCGGTAAGGATTTCAACCCTTGTCGTTGCACCGGCTACTGGCGGCGGGCATCAATGAGTGTTTTAAATTTGTAATTGCGGGGCCTAAGTTTTCCCTAACAATGCTAATCCTAAGGGTGAGCAAGTGGTAGGTATGACCTAGAGTCGTTCTTCAAACCGACTGAATTGAAACTAAGGTGTGGCCGATGAGGGCTTTCAAACTAGTGAAGGGTTTATGAAATAGTGGAGGAGTTTTGGTTTTTTCTATTAACTAACTTAGGCAAGTAAATAAATAAAAGCGAAATAAAAATAAAAGATAAAGCAGATAAATAAAGATAGTGTTTGCTGAGATTTCGTTAATTAAGTTATGGGATGATGTTTGGAGAAATTGTGTTGAAAGATATTTATTAATTATTAATCTTGAATACTCGTGATGTAAACACTAGATTCCCTACTAATTAAAATCCCATTAGCATGTCACACCGGGAGCTAGGTTATGGTAACATCACAAAGTATTTAGAATAATAAGCAAAATCTTAATTATGGTTTAATAATACTTTCATATGAACGGGAACAAAATCTTAAGGTACTAGACATAACTGAATCATATAACGATTCCTCGTCATCCTAACAGATTCATGTATTTAAAACGGTTCATTTATGACTTTAAACCAGCCCTTGCTTAAGACTACCCAATAAATCCCCTAATTATCCACAGCGTTCCTCACTTAAAGTGGTTCCGCCGCTTCAAACCTTGGCCATGTCTTGTCCTACGATAATCCCCCATGTAGCCTTGCGGTTCCATAGTTTCATACCTTTGACAAATTATATTGACACAAATGACTGACTACCTTTTAATTAGACGTCGTTAAAAAGGCGTTGTAATCACGTTTATTGGTGGAAAGGCGATAGATTAAATTGAAGTTTAAAAGTCTATTTAGAAAGGTTAATTAAACTAGGTTTCTCATTTTATATGTTAGTCCGTAATATAACTACCTTCGGTCGTTACTCGACTTCCATACATTTGTACTCCACCTTGAAGTGTTTCCAGTACTATATCGAGTAACAGTTGAATAGGAGCCATCATATTACTTCGTAATATTGTACCGTTTCGTAATATGACTACCTTCGGTCGTTCCTCGACTTCCATACATTTGTACTCCACCTTGAAGTGTTTCCAGTACTATATCGAGTAACAGTCGAATAGGGGCCATCATATTACCTTACGATAATTAAGATCGTTTATATTTTACCACTATGATAATCCTAAGGCAACAATCAAACAAGAACATGCAATAAGACGATCAAAGCGATACTACCGATCTTTAATATTTAATTATAAATCATCCCATAATTAATTAACTACATCGCAAACAAACACAACAAGTATACTACTCTCTAATCATGGCAATAACTAAATCTAGCATAATCAATAAAAACGTAATTAATTAAGATAGATAAGGATAGAAAGAACCAGGATTAAATGCGAGAGAGAATAGACTTGAATTAATTGACACAATTCCGAGCATACACCGAAGATTGCAATGGCTTTCCGCACGTTCCTTCTACTTCTAATAAAACTCCTAAACTAGTTTACATACTAGTTAAAACTAATCTAAAGAAAGAAATATAGAGTGAGAAAGTGGGAGCTTATTTCTAGAGTGAGAAAGATAAGCTAGGAAGGTGTGTTTGTGTGTGAAAAGGTGTGTCTTGCAAATGAGCCCATGCCTCCTATTTATAGAGGAGTTTTGGTGCATTTTAGCCAAAGGAAGCACACATTAGCAAAAGGTGGGAAAGGTAGTGGCACCAGGTACAAAAGGCGAAAAAGGTAGTGGCACCAGGTACGAAAAGTAGAAAAAGGTCTAGCACCGGGTACGAAAAAGGACAAAAAAGCGCAATCCGTGCGGGTGACGGGCAGCAGTCGGCGGCGGCTGGGTGGCTGCCGGCGGCGGCTGGCTGCCAGCTGCACCAGTCTGCTGCCGGTTGCTTCGTTTCTCGATTCGTGCGTGTTTTCTTCGTTACGCGTCCGTTTGTGTTGATTCTTTTTGCGTTGGATTCGTAATTCAAAAATGAAGCTTTTGATGAAAAGAAATCCCAAAAATATGTCTCTGAACTTTAGATGTGTCGTACAAATCGTTTGGATCTTCCGACGTACGTAGAATCTTCATTCTTCGTCCGTTTTTGTTGATTCTTCTTCTGTTGGATTCGTAATTTGAAAATGAACATCTTGGATTAGATAGATGTTGATGATGGGCTCTTTTGTCTTGAAACCTCGTTTTGATGCCTTGAATCTTCAAACGTGCGTGGAATCTTCGTTTTTCATCCGTTTCGCTTGATTTTGTTCGTGCAACCTTGTTTTGACCATCTTGGCATAATATCATTGATTTGTATTGTTTTTGAGTTTAAAATGCCAATAATTATTCCAGAATGAGAGAGATATCGGTAGTAAAAACATGACTTTTTACGCGATATCAGAGATATTTATGTTTTAAAAAATGTGCAGGAAAGTGGATTTTTTGTGATACGTGGCGCATTCCGATTGCTTCATCTCACCTAAAGTTGTTGTACTCATATGAACTTTACTCTATTAAGGTAATAGACCAAAAGAACCGTGTATTTTTGTGTTAAGTGATCTCAAATGTGATTAAAAAACTTAAAAGCTAATGAGCTAAATTACTTATTATTAAAAGGATAAAAAAATGATGATTTCAGATTATAGGAGAATGGGAGTTAGGGAGAGCAAAGAGATTCGGACCATCCATTTGCTTCATCAATGGTCCAAATCAAACCAAATCACCCGAGATCCATTTTGCAAAGATTTCGGGCAGAGGGACTATCATTGCAATCTATGTAAAATGATATGAGGGGTCAAATTTTGGGCAACCATTTGCTCCATTTCATTCTCTCACAAAAAAACACACACAAAGTCATAAACTCTCTAATTCTCTCTCTCTCTCTCTCTCTCTCTCTTTCTCTCCCTACAAAACACACAAACACTCATATATACTAAGTAACCACCACCTACTTCACCATTCACCGTCGCCGTCACCTCCTTCACCGTTCACCACCGTCACCGCTCCACCGCCGCTCCGTCGTCACTCCGTTGCTCCACCATCACCGTTTCGTGTTCGCGTGAGAAGAAAAGAAGCGGAGAAACGATGACATATTTGTTTCCGGGAGAGTGAGATGTGAACCATCACCGTTGGTGAACCAGCATCCACCGAATGTAACCAATCGTGATTTACTCCATCTTTTCCCACCACACCACCGCCACCACTGCCTCTCCCTCTCTACCGCCGCCGCCACTTACATCACCATCATAACACTACCATTACTTTGTAAAAACACTTAGATCTATGAAGAATAAATCTGGAAATTCGTAGATCCATACCCAAAAAGTATATCTGAAAAGTAGATCTACTTTTTAGATTATGTTTTTTTTCTTCTTCATTATGTGTTTTTAAATCTTGAAATCAAAATATTACAATTACTATGTACTACATCATGTATATTGTTACTTATTCTTGTATATTATAACTATGTCTTGTATATTGTTACCACATCTTATCTTCTTTAGCATTTTTTACGGAATCTTTTATATTAAATGTTTTTTGATCAAACAGATTTTTTGATAGATTTTCAGACAAATTTTTGAGCAGGTTAAAATTTTTATTATATAACTGTAAAATAGTCCTTGTCCTCTTTGAATTGTTCCTCCGACGATTCTCTTCTTCCGGATCTAGATCTACTCCGATTACCTGCGCACGGTAATCCAAGATCTCTATCCCCCAAGAACTTAAAAACCCTAATCATCAACAACCAATCTTGATCATGCTTTCATCCGTTATTGTTCTTAATCGCTCAACCTTGAGCTCTGATACCAGTTGTTAGGAATTTGCAGCGGAAACATCCAACTAACAACAACCTATTGTTAGCAAAAACAAACCCAACCGACGCTCGTGTAATTGCGTACACCCACATACAATAATCGGATAAATAATTGAGAACCTAGCAATTAAAACAAAGCAACAAGATAATGAACACGATACCAAGAACGTAAAAGATACAAGGATGTAACGTGGTTATGTCCAATCTCCAATTTGGAGATTGGTTTAGTTCACGGGGCCAAACCATTGAGTTTTTTCTTTATTACTATTATGGCTCAATGGTTACATGTACATAGGGGTTAATATTTATAGGGTATCACAAACTTGGACAACACGCCAAAACAAAAATACCCTAGCCCATATAATTAATCTTCACGGCCAAAGGACCCAACATACATGTGTTGTAGGAATTGTATCAACAAGTCTGCACAAACAAATAAATGAAAAGTCATCTTGAGTAAAATGAAGAGTTTACTCCATATTATTTTTATGAATGAGAGTGTTTATGTTCTTACAATCTTTTTCATACAATCAGTTTGTATTTCAAGTTTATCAAATAAGAAATAATTTGTGTTAGTGTTTTAGCCTCCTACTGTTAGGACATCTTATGGTGACCATCGCTATACAATTCAGGAACGAGCTTAGAAGACCAAAATCGAAGTCTTGTAAGCCAAAGCCCAATATGCTGGATCAAGCTCAAGAATAGAGGATGGCCAAATTAGACCCAAGCTCATGTGTTTGTATCATGTATATGTATGATAGAATGGGCTGAAGCCCATTAATGATTGACATAGGGTATTAGGGTGGACGGTGGAAGTGGTACTTATGTGCATCACGTGGACAGAAGCAAGAGAGAGAACAGAATCTCATACGAAATAAGGAGGTCGGCCGAACTTAGTTTTTCGTCATGCAAACGTTTTGTGTCGAAGATTAATTTGTATCGGCAAATAATAATCGCAAGCAATAGATATGAAATAGGCATATTTTCGGCTAGTCTTTAATGTTGATCAAAGGTTATTATTAACCTAGGATTAACTTAGACGTATACTCCTTTGGTATTGTAATCATTAGTTTATTGTAATCAATTGATTTATTAATAAATAATTTATTTTTACCAAAGTATTTATCTCCTATTCATATTTGTTTTCTGTTTGTAATTCTGTTTGTATTCTTTTGCATATTATTTATTATCTCAATGATTAGCTTACGAGGATTGCGCACTTGTTTGCTAGTAATCGAATCCCGCGTACGCATTCATATATGTGTATGAACGACATGGGGACTTTAACAGTGGTATCAGAGCGGGTTGGGATCTGTAATTGAGATTTTGAGGCTGAGAATCAAAAACGTTTTCGTTTTTAGAGTTTACAGCCGTTTTCACGAACTGAGATTAGGGTTTCGGCGTTTCTTGCAAACCGAGTTGAGTTTGCGAGGTGGACCGAGATTTGCGAAGTGAACTGAGCTTGCGAACCTAGCTGAGTTCTACGAGATGAGTTCTGCGAGCTGAGACTTGTGGTGTGAACTAGATTTGGTTAACAAAAGTCAATTGCGAAGTGAAAGTTTGACCAAGTCAAAATTCAGGTACAAACTTTATATTTTGAATCGTTTTCGACTTTCGAACTTTATATTGACAAGTTAACTATGACTTGAGATGGTAAGGTTACAAAAATAATTTACGTGTTAAACTTTTGACCTTATTTTTTACAAGTAAATTACATCTTTAAATGTTTTAGACTTGAGACTTTTTGGTTATAAGATATATACGTAAAGGTTTTGTGGAGTTATGTTTATTCTTATCGAAAGTCTTCCGACTCAATAGGTAGTCGTGCGGCGTGTCCTGATTTAATATCGGCGGTATCATAACATAGATTCTCTACAATAATTTATGTGGTTTAGACTTGAGACGTGAAATGTAACAAGTTAAAAACACATTTAATAGACTTGTGTATAGGCTTAAGACCGTAAGGTATATAAGTAAATAACAAATAAATTTGTTGACACGTATAACTTATTCGTGAATAGACTTAAGAACTTTAAGTTAATAAGTAAAAGCCTAGATGTTAGTATTGGACTTAAGAATGCTTCATTGATAAGTTGAATTATACATTATACTAATTAGACTTGAGAATATTTATATTGACAAGTAATTTACGAATAAGATATGTCAAACACATTATTTTAGCTCGAGATTTTTTTTATACAAGATTAACTGTATTACGGGTTTAGTCAGTTAATATACGTAAGAGGATCATCATTGAGAAAAAAATTAGGCAATAACATTTCCTCGGAAATGTTTAGCATAAACAGTTACAGAGTTAACTATATAAATTGAAGAATAGGAGATTTACTGAAACCAAATAAACATATTTATCTAGGCAATATTCAAACATGCTCTGTTGGAAAAGAATGAAGATCATGGTGTTTCGATAAGCTTCAGTTATGGTATTTGGATTGACAATACATCTAATTTTAGATCATATCTGTGTGATAATAGATTAGGTATATCATATCAAGATTGAAGATGAAGATTGAAGACCGAGATAGATTATCATTCCAAGAGTATGTGTGTGAGATTTTATTGAAGTATTTTGTGAATTTATGAAGATAGAAGACATAGTTACTAGTGATGACAGTGATCAAGGGCACAACATAAGAAATTTAATTTACAAGAGTTCTGTAGATTGAAGATCAAATACTATATGAGAAGATCAAGTCTAACAAGTGAAGACCATAAATCATTAGTTTAGGGGGGACTTTAACAGTGAATGATTTATGGTGTCCATCTGAATTGAGAGCAATGGTCAAGGGGGAGTCTGTTAGGATATGTTATGGTGACTATCGCTATACAATTTAGAAATGAGCCTAGAAGATCAAAATCGAAATCTTGTAAGCCAAAGCCCAATATGCTGGATCAAGCTCAAGAATAGAGGATGAAATTAGGCCCAAGCTCATGTGTTTGTATCATGTATATGTATGATAGAATGGGCCGAAGCCCATTAATGATTGACATAGGGTGGACGGTGGAAGTGGTACTTATGTGCATCACGTGGATAGAAGCAAGGGAGAGAATAGAATCTCATACGAAATAAGGAGGTCAGCCGAACTTAGTTTTTCATAATGCGAAGGTTTTGTGTCGAAGATTAATTTGTATCGGCAAATAACAATCGCAAGTAATAGATATGAAATAGGCATATCTTAGGCTAGTCTTTGATGTTGATCAAAGGTTATTTTTAACTTAGGATTAACTTAGACGTATACTCCTTTGGTATTGTAATCATTAGTTTATTGTAATTAATTGATTTATTAATAAATGATTTATTTATACCAAAGTATTTATCTCCTATTCATATATGTTTTCTATTTGTAATTCAGTTGCATATTATTTATTAGGGTTTTTTGCCGAAAAATGTATCAATAGTTCCATTTTTTGCATTTTCGGGTATCAAATAAATTTTTTTAAAAAAAATGAAGCACTAATCTAAAATCAACCATTTTCGGGTATTAGTTACTGTAATAGCCGGTTGACGGTCAAACATATCATATTACGTATAATTAAATGCGTACGTGGAGTATACCGTATGCCAACTATTCATATACGATAGAATTATACAAGAACTTGTTCATTTCCACGTAACCCCGAAAATGAAACCCTAACCTCTCTAGTTCAAAATTCACCACCAAAACCCTAAAATTTCGCCATTTTTGTACGAATCACAGGAGAGAACGAAGAAGGAAGTCGATTGCGTGGATTTCTTGGGTATTATTTCACACAATTAAGTTTTCTCCATGGATATACCAAAAGTTGTTCCCGTTAAAGTGCATTATTGCGGGATATTCAAATTGGAGACTTTAACGTACTATGGTGGGGCAACAGTAACCATGGGGGGGTGTTAAGTTTCACACTTTGAACTTCAAAGAATATGAAAACTTGTTGTTTGACCTTCTTCCTACTGATTTTGAGTGTATTTATTATTGCTTACTTGGTCAATCATTTAGAAATGGTCTTAGAATCGTAAAAAATGACAAAGATATGAATAAAATGGTTCATATGGGTCTGAAACAAAAGGTTACTGTTAACATGTATTTGGATCATCAAGGGGTGGACTTAAGTAATATACTTCGTAGTAATGAAAGTGACAATGAAAAGGGTAGTGACAATGGTAGTGAAAGTGGATCAGATAGTGAATCGGGTAGTGGATCAGATAGTGAATCGGGTAGTGAATCAGGCAGTGAATCAGAAACTAAACCAACTAGTAACCCAGAGACCAAAGCTGCTAAACCAGTGAGTAAACCAGTGACCAAACCAGTTAAGAAGCCAGGTAAAAAACCAGTGACCAAACCAAATGATGTTACAGTTGATTATATCTTAAATGATGATCATGGTGAGAAAAACAAGTCTGTGAAGAGTGATAAAGGTAAAGAACCAAATAATCATGTCATGGATGCTAATGAGTTTGAATGTAGTAATTCAGAAAATGAAGAGGAGGGGATGCCCAGATGTAAAGCACCACTTCATGACCCTAGTACACATTGGAAAGCAATGAAGCCAATTCTATGGGAGAGGTTTGAAAGTATTGAGCAGTTTAAAGATATGATCATCAACTACTCTGTTGCTAATGGACTTAGGTTGTGTTTTCAAGAAAGAAGAGGTGATGGGATCTTAGTTAAGTGTGGCATTAGAAATCCAAAAAAGAGAACGAGACCATATCCAGAGTTGACTGGTCCCCCTTGTCCTTTTAGACTTTGGACATCACAAATGAGGCATGAGGATTCATTTCAAATCAAAAGGTTGAATGATGACCATAAATGCTCTAGGAACTATAATCTGGGATCAATAGTTAGCTCTAGGTGGATTGCCAAACAATTTACAGAGTTGATTAGGATGAGTCCTAAGATCAAACCAAAGGTACTAAAAGCTGTTGTTATGAAGAAATACAAAGTGAAAGCCAGTTATGGTCAATGTGTTAGGGCTAAGGCTAGAGTTAAGTATGATGATCTAGAGTCAAGGCATACACATTATGCTAGAATACATGATTATGCTGCTGCAATTATAAATACAAATCCAGGAAGCACAGTTGTAGTGGATGTTAACACTGATCCAGATGGATTGCAGATTTTTAGGAGGGTGTATATATGTTTCAATGCATTGAAGGAAGGTTGGATAGGTGGTTGTAGGAAGGTTATTGGCTTAGATGGGTGTTTTTTTGAAGGGAATTGCAACTGGACAATTGTTGACTGGAGTAGGAAGGGATGCCAACAACCAAGTGTATCCAATTTGTTGGGCAGTAGTTGATGTTGAATCCACTGAAAATTGGAGTTGGTTTATAAGGTTAATGAAGACTGATCTTGGATTAGGAGAAGGGTCTGATGTGGCTTTATTATCTGATCAACATAAGGTACATTGGAGTTGATGTTGTATCCAATTTATAGCATTTATTTATTTATTTATTGTTTATTATTAAAGTTTTTTAATTTTTGCAGGGTTTACTTGAAGCAGTTAGACAGGAGTTGCCTTTAGCTGAACATCGACAGTGTGCAAGACATGTTCACAAAAATTTTGAAAAAAATGGGCTGGTGTACAATTTAGGAATCTTTTTTGGGCTGCATCTAAATGCTCTTATGTTGAGAAGTTTGAGGTGATTATGGATAAGGTCAAGGCTATAAATGATGATGCTTATCACAATCTAGCAGACAAGAGGCCAATAATGTGGAGTATGGCATTTTATAAACCAAAATTTGCATGTGATGCTGTTGAGAATGGTATAAGTGAGAGTTGGAATTTCATGATTAGGGATTTTAGAGGTAGTCCAATATTGATGATGTTGGAAGACATTAGGTTGAAGGTGATGGAGAGGATGGTTGAGCAAAGAAAAGAAGGTGAGACGTGGACTGATGAAATATGTCCAATGATTAGACACAGATTGGAAGAGTCTAAGCACTTCAACAGGTATTAAGCATACACAATTTATTTATCATGAAATTCTATTTAATCCTCATGTTATCATGTTAACTTTATAACTATTTGTTTTGTTAATAGAGATTGGGTTGTATATGCAAGTGGGATTCAAGAATATGAGGTGAGGACAACAGCTAGAAGTGAGGTGTTCAATGTGTCGTTTGCAAAAAACACATGTACATGTGGACATTGGCAAGTCAGTGGCATACCTTGTCGCCATACAGTTGCAGCTGTGTATCATTTACACAAAAACCCTAAAGACTTTGTGAGTGAAATGCTGAAAAAAGGTAAATTTCTAGCATCTTACCAGTATTTCATCAAAACTGTTGGAGGTGAGATGCAGTGGCCAAGAACCAACAAACCAGAACCCTTACCTCCAATTGAAAGAAGGATGCCTGGAAGGCCTTCAGTTAAAAGGAAGAGGTCAATGGGTGAGAGCACCGGAGCAGTGAATAAACATAGACAATGTAGAAAGTGTTGGGATTATGGCCACAACAGAACCACTTGTACCAAACTACAAGTTCCACGGCCACCCAAAGTCTAGAAAAGGAGAGGAAAACCACGAAAACCTGACTATAGCAGAAGTGATTGCAAGGGAGGTGTTTCAAGTGCACCTGCTGGTGGTGGTCCACTGACAATGGGTGGTAGAGGTGGACAGTTTAGTCAAGGTGGTGGATCTGGTGTTAGAGGTGGTAGATCTGGTGTTAGAGGTGGTGGAACTGGTGGTGGTAGAATGGGCAGAGGTGGTGACAGAATGGGTAGTGGTAGAGGTGATGGGTTTACAACTGCAAGAAGTTTGCTTGATGAAGAGGAACACAATAGTGCAAATACGGATGATGCTGCTGCAGTTAATCTAGATGAAGATGGTGATGTTCAAATGAAAGATTTACAAGAAGGCACTGTGATTGAACAAGTTGATAAGGCAAGTCTAATTGCTAGGAATAAGTTTGTGGCCCCAAGGAAGAGTGAGAGATTGATCATATTGAAAGCACCTTGGAGTCCATCCAAAAAACTTTAATTGGTCTTCATGTTTTGGAATCTTTTTTGTTGGTAGTTGCAACTACCTTGCTTTTGAATGTTTAAATGCTACTTTTACTTCTTGTAATGTATTTTTAATGGTTAAACGCTTTGGAATCTTTTAGTATTTCTGGTGTATTTTGAATCTGCTTAGTCAAATATGGATGAATCTGCTTAGTCAATTAGTTGTTTGTTGACTCTGCTTAGTCAACTGTATAATCTGCTTAAATTGCCCAGGTTTGAATTGATCATGTTTGTGATTACTTGGTCTGCATACAATGTATGTGGTCTGTTAATTTATACAGGTTTGACTTTTATATGGTCAAGATACATCTTCGTGTTCATTTTGATGTTCCAAGTCGTTTTGCAATGTGTTAAAGTAAATTAGACATGGTTATAGTCTTGTGTGAATGTACATGAACAAAGAGTCAAAATTGGTTACTTTTTGACAAAATTCCCACAAAAGCAACCTTTTTGACCAATATTTACACACCTGATACAATCTTTAACAAGAAATTCACAGTGAAACTGGGCATTTAGCCTTTCATTACTAATTCCGATTACATTGAACGGGGCATTTAGCCTTACATTCATAAACTTCAACTTACAAACCTTCAAAAACTTCAACTTCCTAAACCCAACACCAGATACCCTATTTACTTACTACATCAACATAAACACCACCACAAACCCGATCAACACCAAGAACAACAACACTTTCACCAGCCTCATCAATTTCTTCACCTTTGCTTCCAATCGCATGTTTTCAGTGTTCAAATCAAACACCGTTTTCTTGTACCAAGCATTAGGTAGATCTGGGTCAATCCAGATGAAGAAATTGCACCGACGTGATGACCGGTAGTTCCGGCACCCTTGAAAGCGACGCCCTGGGTTTCGAACAGTCCACGACGTCCATGTTCTTGTCAAATCACCACAGAAACACAATTGATGTTCAATGACTTCATCATTTTCGCTGACAGATGACATTTTGGGGAAGAATTTTGGAACCCTAATTTGGGAGAAGAGGAAATTGAAAAGCGTACAATAAAGAAATAAACCCTAATCTGTAACATCTTACCCTTTTATAATAGGTTAAAATAATTAACAAAAAGAAATAAAATGAGCTGGATAATTATTTATCCACGTGGAATGCCATGTAGGCAAAACCGGCTGAGTTGTCCTCCCTTTTTGGTATCCGGTACTAATACCCAAAAATGGTTGATTTTAGATTAGTGCTTCATTTAAAAGAAAAAAATTATTTGATACCTGAAAATGCAAAAAATGGAACTATTGATGCATTTTTCGGCAAAAAACTCTTATTTATTATCTCAATGATTAGTTTACGAGGATTCCGCACTCATATGCTAGTAATCGGATCCCGCATACACATTCATATATATGAACGACATGGGGACTTTAACACCTACTTCCAACAAGAATGGAGGAGATTGACACTCGAACTAAAATATAATCACATCGAGTTATGTATAAAGTGAACTTTGAATAACGTCTAACGATTCAGTAACAATAATGACTTACAAAAGAATACTTATATAACATATACGGACTTATACAAACCTTATTTATCATCATACATTGCATGTTAAACACATTTATGATTATTTTTAAAATCATGAAGGTTTTATTTTACGCGATTATTATTAAACCTTTGCAAACTCAACAGTGGCCTTCCCGTCATGCGCTTTTCTAAAAAAGTGCTTCACGTAGTCCGAGTAGAGGACTTGCTTATAGAGCGGTTTCTCCCCGTTTTGAAGCACTTCCGCCAGAGGTCCAATAACGTCACTAGGCCTTGGGTTCACAAATATCGGGACTGAAATCCTGTTACTACTTCCATTAGCAGTTACACGATGCTCGACGCTTTTGTACTTCCCGTTGCTCATGATTTGTAGTGCATCTCCAACGTTGATAACCAACGATCCGCTTACTGGAGGGACATGAATCCATTTGATTGTCTTGGTGTTTCGCACGTAAAGCCCTCCAATTTCGTCTTGGAGGAGTATAGTCAGAGTGGACACGTCTGAATGACGTCCCACTCCAATAGTAAGCTCGGGATTGGGACATTTTGGATAGTAGTTGAGGTTTATCCGCTTTGAGCCCATTAGAACCGATTGTTTGGTCTCGTCGACATCTTTAACGTTCAGTCCATTCATAAGTATCGTCAGCAGCTTCTTGACCACGAGTTCAGAACTCTCCATGTATTCCAAAGCTTGTTTCCTGTCATGCAAAAAGGAAAGTTTAAGCCGCTTTTAGTTAAAGAATTTTTTCTCATTTTTCATGCATCTCCATTTCTTAGAAATTGGTGCCTTTTTGCCTACGGAATAAACTAAATTTTTTGAAATTGTATTCAAATGTATTTATTTAATTTTGACAATTAAAAAACGTAATATTCACCGTGTCATGTTTCAATTTTCACGAAATTTTGAAAATTACATTGTCTATTGTGTAGATGACACTATTCTCATGTATCATTTTTTGAGAAAAGTGACATTGAGAGTAACATGGTAAAGTTAATATACTATTTTTAAAAGTGGATACATATTTTGAGACAAACTATAATGAAAATATGTTATTTTGAGACTGGAGTATGAAGTTTTTAAAAAAGATAGTAAATTGAAATAACGGGTTTGTGGAAAATCATATTTAAACACGTTTTCTTTTTCTCTGTTTCTCAGGAAAAAGGTACCTTCTCCGAGAAACACCCCCATTTGAACGTTCAAAACGAACAAATTTTACCTGCAAACCGGAGGCCAAAAGGAGGCCGCCTCAGATTCCGAGACAAAAAAGAGGCTAAGATAATCCTTCCATTCGAGAGAATTCTCTGCTTCAGGAGTAAAGCTTGTACCAAAACGAACGCTATTAGTAACTGATCGTTCTTTTGAATATTTCTTCTTTTCTTCTGATGGCAACTCAAAAAACTGACGAGTTGCATCTTTAACATTTTCAAGAACATGAATAGGGACATCATGGTTCACTATATAAAAGAACCCCCATTTTTGTGCTGCATCACACATCGTTTTTCTTACCTCTGGATCGTCCCAGTTGGACATGTCGATAATGGGAATTATATCGTTACTAAGTTCCACAGTGCTCGTATCAAACCGTTCTTGTGGAGGTTGAATGTACTGGTGAGGTAGCTTCTTGAGTCCCAATTCTGCTAGCCCTTTCACTCCATGACCTTTGTGCACCACAAAATCAAGAATGTCGAATTTGTTTGAGGGGGTTGTCGGTGTCAATGAAAGCATGGTTCGAGAGGTTTTTGTACGTGTTCAGATGAAATGGTTAGTGTGTGATGATGAGTTGAGTTGGTTTATTTTGGTCATTGGTGCATGGGTATATATAGAGATTTTTATTTTCTTATTCAAATTAAGCACAACTTGGCATATTGGCATCAATCTTCCTTATGCGCCTAATTGCGGATGAATTATACTTGTGGGCCTAAAATGGTCGAAAATTGACATTTTAGTACGGAGAATTATACTTGTGGGCCGTTCGTGATTGGTAATTCTTTAAAAGTTGACATTTGAAACTAATTTAATGCTTCTTTCTTTCTCTTTAAGGCAACCTTTAAACCACGAGTAATATATACGACTAACTACGAATATTTACAAATTACTTTTCACGAGGTTTAAACTCTCAATCAATCACTAGGATGATGATAAGTTACTTACATACCACTGGATGATAGACCCTTTGCTATATCATAACAAGCAATTTGATAATACATATAGCATTTTAACTTTTTGTATTAGAAGCTTTACTCATTTCTTTTTACCAATCTTTTATGATTTTTTTTCTTGATGACCGATTTTGCTTTATTATATATCTTTCAATTCACACAAGCTCTAAAACATGTTTTTCTTTTTAATTTTAATCTTTCAAGATGTCTAACAACTTTGGTGTGTGGTCAATCAATTGAATCATTTTGTAACATGTCTTATCGTATTCATTAATTCAATCACGAGTTCAATTTTTTGGATTAGACATCTCCCAACCATAACTACATCAGCGCCACATCAGCTTTTTCACAAAACTGACTGAAACTGACTGACACTGACTAATTAATTAATCAATTAATACACACTAATTTAAATAAAACACATTTCATTAAAAATAAAAATTAGAACAATTATTAAAAAAAAAGAGTATAATAAATTTAAAAATGAAAAACTACAATTCCTAAAAAAAATTACAAAAATTGAAAAAATACCTTACATTTATTGGAAAAACACAAGATTACTTTAATTAACGAACATGGTAATTTGGTGGAAGTTACGAAATGTGTTGGATTAAAGCATTGTGAAGTTGATGATGAACGTCATGATCCTGTAATTCCTTGTCCATATGCAATGAAGTTGCAAATCTTTCTTCCCACGAGCGTCTTGGTCTATTTTCCAAGTCAGAGGGATAATCTTCTTCTAGTTGACACATATTTTGCTCATTGTCCTCGATTATCATGTTGTGTAGAATCACACAAACATATATGATACTTTATATTTTGTTGGTGCTATATGGTCTAGTCGGATTCTTGATGATTTGCCAACGGCCTTGAAGCACACCGAATGCTTGTTCCACATCTTTCCTTGCAGATTCTTAATATCTCTTGAAGCGAGCCTCGGCTTGAGTTAGTGGATGCCTAAACGACTTTACAATAGTCTCCCAATTCGGATAAATCTCATCCCCTAGATTTTAGCCTTTGGTAAATTCTTGTCCAGCAATCATAAAGTTAACTTGGGGAGTTCTATCTTGTAGTAAATCGGATAACAAATCCGATTGTTTAAGGACATTAATGTCGTTGCTCGAGCCCGCTGGACCAAAGAAAGCGTGCCAAATTCAAAAATCATTGGACGCGACTACTTCGAGCATGATTGTTGGATGACCTTGATCACCTCTAGTGTTAGGGGTGTCCACGGTTCGGTTTAGGGCAGTTATGACTTCAAACTGTAATCGTAACAGAATAT
Source organism: Pseudognaphalium luteoalbum (assembly GCA_963422505.1). Taxonomy (NCBI): domain Eukaryota; kingdom Viridiplantae; phylum Streptophyta; class Magnoliopsida; order Asterales; family Asteraceae; genus Pseudognaphalium; species Pseudognaphalium luteoalbum. The sequence continues at coordinate 73,434,230 of OY730198.1, forward strand.
GACGGTTATTGATATTAACAACCGTTGGATGACGGTTAATTGGCGGATTGATTACGGTTAATTGGATGGTTACGATTAAATTTTACGGTTGAAAGACTGTTAATCGCTAAATATTTGGATTTGTAACTTCACCCAAACAATTATTATTATTAATAATTGATTCATTAATTTCGTTAATAGCAGGTGCCTTGTTACCCTTGTTTGTTGCTTCCATGTACAAATACATACAATATTAACATATAAATAAAGCTATATTAACACAAAATCGATTACTTGATGATTCCACACATTAAATTGTTTGCTCAAAATCGATTAAGATGTTAGATATAATTTCACCAATTGTCTACGTAACATGTATTTAATCATTAATGTTTACATAATTAATAAATATAAGTCAAAAACACATTTAAAGTTTAATAAATTGATAGTGGTAAAATAAATAAATATATATAAATATTTGAGATGAGGCGGTTAATCGTGGATCGGTTATAGACATTAACCATAACCGAACCGTGATAGGCGGTTAATTCATTTTTCATAACCAAAACCATCAGTTTGTGAGGTGGATCGGTTAAAATAGGGCGGTTTTAGCAGTTAATACGGTTACGGTTCGGTTAAACGGTTTTATGCTCACCTCTATCTAGTGTATTGACCTTGCCATACTACTGGACAATTTTTTCAAGGTCAATGCATACAATCGATGCTTCCGAGCATACCCGAAAAACCATGAAACTGGGCATGACGTTGATGTAAACGTTGCACATCTTGTAGTGTTGGTTTTCTTGAATACTCCGTAGAGTACAAATGAAATACACATTTACAAAAATTATCCAAACACTCATATGATGTTTGTTCACCCATATGCAAGTATTCATCAAACGCATCCGCGGCACAACCATACGCCAATTGGCGTACGACGAAAGTGCATTTTTAGAAAACATTAAAACCGAGTCTACCGATTGCGTCAATACGTTGATGAAAATATGCAAAGTATTTCAGTACCAGATCTTGTGAATATGATATAATATGTTGACATATACGGATAAATAATGGCTTAATCATCCGAAATCGTCGTCGAAATATATCTTTCGGAAATGTTGGGTTGTTGGCAAAGTAGTCTTAAAACAAATGTTGGTTCGTTACTTGACGATCTCTTGCAAAGTATCGACAGAGAGCTCTCGGGATCGGAATTACTGCTTCGTCATCTGATTCGGAGGATATGCATTAATAACATTGATCGCATAACTTGGATCGATAAATAATCTTCAAGATCGGAATCGGAAGACAATTTAAATTGTGAAAGTGAGAAAGTGTATAAAAATGTGTAGTGTGAATTGTATAAAATTGTATGAAGGATTTTGTGAATTGTTTGGAAAAGAGTTATGTATTTATAGTTGAAAAAAGGGGTATTTGAAAAAATTATAAATAAACCCCAAACGGCTTGATGACCGTTGGGAAAAAATATATTTTTTACAACGGCTAGAAACAAAAAAAAATGTAAATGATCCCCACACTCATCCGTTTCTCACGTCGGAATAGCGAAGGGGGCAAACCAACGAGCTGACCAAAGGGCCCGTGCCATCGGCGTCGGACTTGTCGGTTCAAACCGATGCACGGCGACCAGCCGTGTTGGGAGAGGTCTAACATAATATTCAACTGGGAAAAAACGAAAGTACAATTTCAAAATGGGAAAAAACTAAAGGAGAAAGTGTCACGGATTGTATTAAACCATAACTTAAATGTTATTGTATGTATCCTACTACTTTATATTGGTATGTTGTGTCTATTGGACTTTTACAAATAATTATTGTATTTATCCGACCTCTTATTAGTTGTAATTGATGATGTAGCACCCATTTTTTGATGACGTGATGATAACATGTTTGATAACTTGGTGACTATACCGAAAGGAATTGCACGCGCAAACAAACAACCAACAACGATTAGTTGATCACTTCTACTACTTGTTGTTGTTGGTAATTAACCAACCCAAACAAAACTCGTGTAGTCAAGGTAACACCCACAAAGGCACAAACAATAAACATATAAAAAATAACAAGGTAAACGAACAATACGAACACAAAAACTTAACATGGTTATGTACGATATCCATATTGAAGATCGACTTAGTCCACAGAGCCAAACCGGATAGTATCTACTATTATTGTCATAGTCCAAACAGTACATATATAGCTTATGCTTATATAGTGAGTACATAACTTTGAAAACAAGCTAGAAAACAACAAATTTAGCCGGCCCAATCGATCTAACCGAGATCCCATATGATCCCACATGGATCCCATATGAATCCGCTGGGATCATAACCTCTGTCAACAAGATCCCACCGGAATCGTTCATTTCCCACCAGCATCGCACACTTTCATCCCAAATTCGATTTCTTCGTTAAACTTCGCAATCCTAAGATATACGGTTGTCACGTCAACATTAATCAATAACTTAAAATTTGATGCACACCACATACCCAAATGAAGGTGAATATTTGGATTATAGTTTAGTTTATTCCCACACACTATTCCCTTCAAGTATATAATGAAGATAAATGTTTTGTTCTCACAAGTTTTACAAAATTATATCCACAATATGATGTAGACCAATTAGATTAGGAGAGATAAGGAAGAAAGAGTAAAATTTAATCAGATTAGGCCATGAATGATGCTATGTCATTATGTGAAAATCTCCTTGTAAAATTTGAATAAGCCTAGCAAGTGTGCTAGTGCCGCATGTTTGCAACTTGCAGAGAATCTGAGGATGGTAACATTTGGCTTACTAATTAAAGTAAGTCATGCAGCGTTGTTTGTGGAATATAAGACCTGACATCAATTCTATAAAGGGTTTACTATTTGCACATCTCTATTTTCTGGGTGCACACCGGCTCTACCTAATTAAATCGTATATGTATATTTTTAGGTAGATTTACTGATTAAGCTATAGTGGGTCATCTATGTTTGAACTTTTTTTTACCGGTGCATGCATGTATGCAACGTGCAGAATCTGATGGGAACATTTGGATTACTAATCAAAGTAAGTTGGTGTTTGCTTGTGGAAAAGATTCGACATCAATTCTATAAAGGGCTTAGTCCCTCGAAATGCTACCAACTTTGCTCAAAAGTCTATTGTATGGGACTAACTTTCGACGAGGCATAAGAATGCAACCTACTTGAAAATTGGGGTTTTTGATGTAGTTTTTAACCTTTATAGCCGGTAACCGGTTACAAAATATGGTTTTGGTATGTTAGATCACACGTGGCAGTACACGGTGGCTATATGTTTTCACGTATTATCTATTTTCTTCCAAGGGGTCTTATTAAAAAAATTTCAAATCCATGCATATCAGTTACATCAAACGGAGTCAGACCAAAGTTTCTTACACTCACCTACCCTGTTTCATCATTCAAGAACATCAAAATTGATGGTTGATCTTTCATCGTCTTTGTGATCTGAAGTTGCTAAAAGGTATGAATAACTTGGTTTTCGCATTTTGATGTGTCGAAGAACTGATTTATGTTATAAAACTAGGGCTTATAAGCAAAATGAAAAAAAAAAGTTAAAATCTTCTGAAATTGTTGTCGATGCTTTTAACAAAAGTGTTCATTCAGATTTGTAAGTATTTATGTTTTGGTGTGTTTATTTACAGAAATGGAGGGTGAATTTCGAGGGTTTCCGATCACACTTCATTATGATGGGGCTTTTTTCTTCCAACCTTTGAGGTATGTAGAAGACCATGAAATCTCACTATTAGTTAACAGATGCACGTTTGATGAGTTTGTTGAGTTAATCATGCAAGAAACCGAGTCATCATTTTCAAATGCGTATTACTTGTTACCAAATAGTGGGTTTGAAAACTTGATGATCATAGAAAATAATGATGATATAGATACATTTTCTGACATAATTGAAAGCTATGGTAGAGTCCATGTCTACATAGATCATTTGATGTTGGAGTTAGGTGACTATGTAGCTAACAACAAGAATGAAGTTAGTGAAGTTGCAGAGGAGACTAATAACTTAAATAAAGTGTCTAGTAGAAAAGAAAAACAAATGGCTACCACTGTGATATCCTGACTATGTAGGCGTGGAGAATAGGGACAATTGGAGTTGGTTCATACGGCTGCTAGGTCATGATTTGCAGAGTCCCTCTGGAAATGAGCTCACTTTCATTTCTGATCAACACAAGGTTTTTGACTTTGCTTATATTACCATAATTATATGGTTATTGTATTTAAATCAAACCTTAATCTACTTATCTTTTGATGTAGGGATTGATTGAAGCACTGAAGGATGTGATGCCTGATGCAGAGCATAGGCAATGTGCAAGACACATCTATGAAAACTTCAGAAAGAGGTACAGTGGAGTTGCTTTTAGGAATCTCTTCTGGAGGGCTTCAAAGGCATCCCATGAAGGTGAGTTTAATGAGGTAATGGATGAACTCAGAAGAGCTAATCCTAATGCCCATAAGTACTTAATGGATAGAAATCCCAGATCTTGGTCTAGAGCATTTTTTAGGTTGTATACTGGGTGTGAAGCAGTAGAGAATGGCTTTAGTGAGTGTTGGAATTTTGTTCTATTAAGAGTGAGGAACAAGCCTATAATCACTATGCTTGAGGCAATTAGAGTCATTGTTATGATTAGAATGCAATCAATTAGGGAAATCAGTGAGAAATGGGACCTGCATAGTCAGGATATCACACCAAGTATTAGGAAGAAGTTGGATTTCATTAAAAATCAGGTTGGTGAGTACATAGTGATACATGCTGGTGGTAGTGAGTTTGAGGTTAGAATGCATGGGAAATCATGGGCAGTTGACATAGAAAAAAGTAAGTGTTCATGCAGGTTATGGGCGTTAAGTGGGGTACCTTGTGTTCATGCAGTGAAGAGTATTTTGAAATGTGACCAACTACCAGAAGATCAAGTATCTTACTGGTTTAGAATGGAGATGTACTTACAAGCTTATAACTTTCATATAACTCCAATGCCTGGAATGGAATTTTGGCCTGTTGTTGATCAAAACAAGCCATTACCTCCTGCACCTAGAATCATGCCTGAAAGGCCTAAGAAAAAGAGACATAGATCAGCTAATGAGCCAATAGTAGGGAGAACAAGGGTTTCTAAGCATGGTGTTATAATGACATGCCAAAGTTGCTTTGAAACTGGTCATAATTCCAGGGGTTGTACCAATGAGAAAGTCATCAGAGAAAAACCACCAAAGAAGAAGGCTGGCAGGAAGAAAAACATTGATATGCAATCAAGAAGGCCAAGGAAATTAAAAAGAAGACTTGTAGATGAGGAAGATGAGGAAGGTGATGCTGATGGGTCAACCAGTGCACCCAAAGCAGCACCTAAAGCAGCACCAAAAGCAGTAGAAGATGAAGCAGCACCAAAAGCAGCACCTGATGAAGCAGCACCACCTAAAGAAGCACCCAAAGCAGGACCAAAAGCAGCACCAAAATCAGTAGAAGATGAAGCAGCACCAAAAGCAGCACCTGATGAAGCAGCACCAAAAGCAGTACCTAGTAGGTCACCACTTGGAGTGACAAAATGTGGTTTCAGATGGTCTTCAAATGGATCACCCATTAAGCAAACAAAGAAAGGTCATATTATAACTTACCATATTCCCATGTGTCTTAATTTGTTTTGTAATATTATATCTTATCTTTTAGGATGAATTTCATTTGCAGTTAATGCAAGGCAGTGTGATAAACCACCTAAAAGTGGTGTTTGTATTGGGAAACCAACTTCAACAAAGAAAACAAAAAAAAGTAAGTTATAAGTAGTTGAGTATAAGTTACTTAAGTTACTTATTACTATTTGTTTATTGTAACATGTAAGTTATGTTTGTGACAATGTAGTGTCAGAGATAGGTAAACGTGGGGTTTGTATTGGGAAACCAACTTCAACAAAGAAAACAAAAACATGTAAGTGTTTGAGGTTAGAATAAGTTAGTTAAGTGTTATTACTTATTATGGTTTGTTTATTGTAACATGTTATTGTTATATTTGTGGCAATGTAGGGTCTCAAATAGATAATGGTGCTGGAACAGAGGTAAGAATAAATTTTGGTTTTGGCAAGACAATGACATGGTTCAGTTGTGGGTTAGGATCATCTGGGACTGTGGTTGGAAACAATGACACATCTGACCCAACCAATTGCTTACCCCATGATTCTATATCTCAATTCACAGATGAAAATCCACCAGTGATTGCTACCCAGGAATCACACACTGGAGGTGTGCCTAAAAAAAGAAAGGCAAGTGAGAGAATTGTCAATATGAAACTGGCAAAAAAGGTTCCTGGACCTGGAAGCACGACTGACAATGCAATGGATCTTGGTTAGATTTGAAGGCTGTTATGTAGTTTTTTGGAAGTTGATCCCACATGTGTATAGACCTTTTGCCATTAGATGGCATGTTTTTGTGTAGTTTATAGGTCACATGTAGTTGGGGTAGTTTGTGGAACAAACTTTGGTTTATTTATGATGTAATGTACTGGATCACTAGTTTGTGCTTTTGGTTTACATTTCTGGATGTGTGTTGCTATTGTATGCATACATGTAATGTAATGAATTTGGTTTCTTATGTAATGTAATGGATTTGGTGCTTTCTTATGTAACATAATGTACCAGCAAGTAGAAGTACAACCAACAATGCTAGAACAGCAACTAAGAGTGCAGAAAGTTGGTGATAATCTGTGCAGAAAGTTGGTGATAATCTGTTACAACTAACAATGCTACCATCATTGAGAAGCATACCAATACATATCATCTAACCAAAAGGCAACACATAACCACTTGACCATTTAAGTGAAAGCATTACATAGTTACAATCGCAAAAGTATCATTACATAACAGTAACATGTTACAATACACTACGTAACACTAAACATTTGAGCTTACTTCATGACTACAACAAGTAATAGTACAACCAACAATGCTAGAACAGCAACTAAGAGTGCAGAAAGTTGGTGAAGCAATCCTAACTTTGACTTTATCAAGGTCAACTCTTCAACATTCTTCATCAACACCATATTTGATTCTGCATCTTCTTCGATTTCCTGCCTTGATGGCTTGTTTTTCACTTCCATCCTTAACTGATACACAATGTTCTTTTAATAGTCACTTGGAAGCTCCGCATCAAGAAAACGATATTTGGTACAATAGCGGGTTTTAACCTTCAAGGATTATTCAAAATTAATAACAATAATAAACAATAATTACTAATTGGTGGTGAATTCCAGCTTTTCTAATCAACAAGAACACCAATTAAAGATTACAACAACAAATTAAATAATTAGGTTAAAACTTACTTTTGGGCATTTGACGAATCGACGTGTCGGGTTGATGTCGGTCCAAGATGTGCGAACATACATCTTCTCTCCACAGTCGCAGTAGTAAAAAAGCGGTTCAACTCGATTTTGAGAAGATGAAGACGAAGACGTTTCCATGGTTACAGAGAAAACGAGGGAAGGGGGGGGGGGGAATTGTGCGGGAAATAAAGATCCACTTTTGGGAATAATATATAAACAAATATCATATTTTTTTGGGTTTTTTTTACAATCCACGTCGCTATATACGTGGCATTAAGGTGGCAGCTTACATGGCAGAAAAAATAAGTAAACCGGATGACATCAGCTTTTTGCATGTAAACTACATCAAAAACCCCAATTTAGCAGGTAGCTTGCATTCTTATGCCTCGTCGAAAGTTAGTCTCATACAATAGACTTTCGGGCAAAGTTGGTAGCATTTCGAGGGACTAAGCCCTTCTATAAAAGATCAATTCGCGTGCAAATGTTCAAATTAACCATATATGTAACATAAATTACTTTATACTTGATATATTGCTCATATATTAAATTAAAATGTATGTACGTAGTTGGGAGAGAAACTTATTCGGCACCAAGTCATACGTGATGCAGAAGTTCACGGCTTCATCGTGCCTAAAAATGCAAAAATACTATGTAACGTTTGGGTAATTGGTGTATAAAATGTATGTGTACTCATACAATACATAACTATGGGCATATAGGAATACACATAAAGAGCACAGATCGACACTAATTAATATGATATATTTTGTTGTTAATTTTATTCAGGTAATATTAGCTAGAATAAATAAAAAAATTGTTTATTTTTGGGTTAAGTGAATCAAATGAACTTAAATTACTTAGAAGCTAATGGGCTAAAGATTATATTGTATATAATATATTTAGAATAAAGTTCGAATGAGTACAGCACTTTTGAATGAGAATAGACGAACCAACCAGAATGAGCCATGTGTCACAAAACCCATATTCCCCACAAATTTTTAACCGTAAATATCTCTCAAATGGTAAGTCGAAAAATCATAAAAATTGCATCATTAAAATCAATGTTTTATTCTCTTTGATTAGAGATATGATAAGGTATACTTTCGACAGGCCTTTTTTTTCATTTTTTGTTGGGTTTTGAAAACAACTAACACATGTGCTACCGGCAACTAACACATGTGTTACAAACTAGTAACACATATGATACCGACTAGTAACACATGTGTTACTAATTTTGTTCAATTTGTAAAACCATAAAAAATAAACGTTGTCGAAACCCTGTGAGATGGCAAATCGAAGAGAAAAAAATGATAATTTTTATGGTATAATTTTTATAATTTTTTAACTTACCGTTTATGAGATATTTGAATTTTAAAAACGTGGGGAAAATTGGTTTTGTTACCCGGTATACTTATGTTTATCTACTTACCGTTTCTCAGTGGAGATGTTTAGCCGCATAAAAGAAGCGCAAATGTCTTTTGGCTCCAAGTTTCTTTTTCTTCTTCGGCTCCTAGTTTGTGTGGTTATCACACACAAACAATGTGTACTTTTCTTCGTTAGACTAACCAAGTTTGACTAGTTAGTTTTATTAGCTCGTATTTATTTTGAACGACTATTCTGTTTGTGATCTTTGAAGTGCTCGTGTATAAATATATCAACTGTAATGGTATTTTACTTTGAACACTTGTTTCCACCATTCTCGTATGTCTATCCTATTCCACTTCTTAAATATGTAATTTAATTAATCATATGAATGTATAATCGTTATGATTTTTTAATAATATTATTCCGATACGTTTGTTCTAATCGGATTATTATTATTAGTCAATTCAATCAAAAACGATTTAGATTACTTATATATTTTCAATAGATGGACGTGACATGGAGAGGTTCTTTGTGGTCGTGATTAATTATAAAGTGATCAAGCATAATTTATACCTGAGTGCAATGAGTTGAATTTGATCGATTCGTTACTCTCCGCGACTTGCGTAAGGACCCGTTAGAGTGTATAGACTGAAACTAAGGGTGGTGTGAATCGGTGGTGTGAAACTAAGAGTTGGTTTTCTGTTGCGAAGCGTGCAGGACGCAATACCAACTTCTGCGGGCCCAGGGCGGATGGCTTGCGTGGGTGGAAGGAGAGATTTTTCTTCGTTGACGCCGGGGTACTTCCAGCCGGTAAGGATAGTTTGTTAATATGGGTAAATCCCCAGGACTGGGTTCTACGGCTGGGCCCGGTGAAGAATGCCGCTCAGGAGGTTAATGATTTGAATCCTGAAGTAGATCAGGATTTTTTCCGGTTATTGAAGCAGGGAGGCGTTGTTATGAGACCTTACCCGCACTCCATCCTTGCTTTGGCTAACATGAGCCGGAATTGGAATAGCCCCGGGTGGGTCCTCATTTGTACATACAAGAATAAAGGTAGGTGGTAATGGCAAGGTGATTCCATGTTGTTGTTGTGTTGAGCCTTAAGTTATTTGTCTTACCCATTATTTGTTTCATTTGTTATTTTCAGTGATGGATTTCAACAGCTTCCTGGCTGCCGATGACCTGACCGGTGTGGAGATTGGCCACACATCTGTGGAGAACATTCCCACCAACCCCGACGGCACCTCCCTGTCCACTCTTTCCACAGGATCCGATGTTCCTTCTGACTTTGTGAAGGTGGATGACCTTGGGGAGGTGGGTGGTAAGAAGAAGAAAGTTGCTGCTGGTGGCGGCAAAAAGAAAAAGAAAACCAGCCTTCCTGTCAGAGAGACAACCTTGGTGACTGGACAGGACGCTGGTGGTTCAGAAACTGTGAACCCAATTTCTTCATCTCATCCTGCGTTGGCTCTTAGGGATGAGACTACCGGTAAGATGATCTTATATTTATTTCCTTTTTATGAGTTTTACACTTAGTCAAATTCTTACCCTTTGTTTTTCTTCCACAGATGAGGAGGGTGAAACAAATACCCTCAGGAAGAGGAGGAGGATACAATTTTCTACAGGTGAGGACTCCTCTTCCAGGCTGCAGGGGACAAGCAGCTCTAGCTTCTCCTTCCCAGATATGGATTTGGATGAAGATGAGGATGCCGCTGATTTTTTGGGTGGTGCTCGTGGTCCTATCTCCCTGAGGCCCGAGATTGACATGAGTGGCTCTCCTATTTTTGCGCCCAGGTGGGGTTTTCAGGATGATAATCCTGGGCGTGACCTCCAGTCCTGCAAGGACTATGTCATGCACGGGATGCCCCCGGCGATCGAGCAGAAGATGTCCTCGCTAAATGCTCGCCAGAGCATCAATCGCGGCATCAAGGCTACCTTTGATTCTTTTATGTGGGGCATCAACACCTTGAGGACGGCCGACTATTTTGAGAAGCTCAGCAGGAAGCTGGGGCTCGCCCTGAAGGAGGATCGGGCTAAGGCAGCTCAGGAGAGAGAGGCCTTTGAGAAGTTCAAGGCTGATCATGCTGCTGAACTGTCCAAAGTTGACCAGATGGCTTCGGAGGTTGAGGCCCTAAGAACCCAGCTTTCTGAGCAGGTATTTCATAACTTTAGTAATTTAATTTGCCTCTTCTCTCTTTTCTACTTAGTAATTTGAATAACCTGAAACTTTTTTTTCAGGCTAAGACTACTTCCGAGATGGAAGCTTCCCTGCAGCAGAGTGGGCTTGAGCTGAATGCTGCCATCCAGGCGAAAGATGAGGCGCAGGCTGATAGGGACAGGGTTGCTGCTGAAAGGGATCAGGCTGTCATGGAGAGAGATTGTGCGTTTGCGGAAAAGAGAACTTTGCAGGCTGACCTCCCTGACTTGATTATTACTGCGATGGGTTACCCTGGGATTTTAAATCCTTTTGGCAGGCTCGTTCAGTGTGTTAGAGGTCAGGGCAGGCATGAAACAGCCTCCTTGGCAGCACAATTCCTGAACCCCCTTCCTGAGGCCCTAGCTAACAAGATTGATCCAGAGATAGGGGAAAAACTAGAGGCTGCTAAGGCTACTCTGAAGAATTTGTCTACCTCTCCCTTCCTGGAGAAGCTTGTGGAAGACCTTGACATGCTTGCAGAGGCTATTTTAGCTATGAAGCCTTAGCCTGGTCGATTATTTTGTTTTGTAATCTGTCTGTATGCACTTTGTATCTGAATATTTTTGGTGGTATATATATTTGTGTTTGTTGCATTGTATTTTTATCATTTGTGTTTGAGTACTTGCTTTGCAATTTATATGGCTTTACCATTTATATAACTTGTATTTGTTTGTTGGTCATGACCTGGCAAATTCTAGTTTGCCTGTTGTGCAGGGATGATCAGCTAGCAAGCCTATTGGTGAATGCTTGTGTCATTCCTGCCTTGGTCTGATTCAACACGTTGCCAACCTATTGGTTGAGGTGAATCTCTGCTAGGGATAGGGCTATAATTCACCTTCCTCTGTGGCAGGACCGCCACTCTTGTTTGCCATTTTAGTTGACGAAAATCAACTAAGTATAGGGAGTGGGGTATCGTGGAGTTTTATTTGTTTAACTCTGACCTATGAAATGGTCATGTGCATGTGACACACCCTGCAAGGGGATATGTCCTTGGCACTTTGTAATTTATTTGACAAAAATATATAGCAAATTGGCACGAACAACTAAGTTTTATTGATGAAATGATTCGAAAAATCATGCCTATCAGGAGAGGTGATCAGGCCCTCCTGGGCTTACATATAGTTGTTCAAATGTAGCATTTTTTTAGATTTGTTGTGTGCCAAGTGCGAGGAACAGGTGTACCGTCTAGGTGAATCAGGGAGTAAGCTCCGTTGCCGTGTGTTCCTGCAACTTGATAGGGTCCTTCCCAGTTCTGCCCGAGCTTTCCAGTATCTTCTGCCCTGGAAGCCTCGTTTTTCCTCCATACGTAGTCTCCTGTAGCATACTCCCTGCCTTGTACCTTCCTGTTGTAGTACCGGGCCATTTTGTGTTTGTTCTTTGCTTGCTGGACAGCTGCCATTTCTCTGACTTCTTCTACAAAGTTGAGATTTTCTTTTAAGGACACAAGATTGGCTTCCTCATTAAACTGTAGTACCCTTGCTGTTGGGACGGTTACTTCTGCAGGGATGACCGCTTCTGTCCCATAGACCAAGCTGAAGGGAGTTACCCATGTGCTACTTTCTTTTGGCATTGTTCGGTGAGCCCATAACACATTAGTCAGTTCATCGACCCATCCTGTTCTACATTTTCCTAACCTGGCCTTGATTCCGGCCACAATATCCCTGTTTACAACTTCAACCTGTCCATTTGCCTGGGGGTGAGCAACAGAGGTGAAGACTTGGCTGATTGACAATTCACTGCACCATGATTTGAACGGATCAGAAGCGAATTGCGTTCCATTGTCACTAACAATCTCATGTGGTATTCCAAATCTGCAGACTATATCTTCCCATACAAAGTTTACCATTTTCTTTCCTGTTATCTGGGCCACCGGCTTAGCTTCTACCCATTTGGTGAAGTAATCCACAGCTACGACGATGAACTTAACCCCTCCAATTCCAGGGGGAAAGGTCCGACGATATCAATTCCCCATTTGTAAAATGGCCAGGGGGTTGTAACTGGGATAAGGTCATGTTTCGGGGTTCTTGATATTGGGGCGTGAATTTGACAGGACTGACACTTTCTTACCACTGCTAAAGTGTCCTGATGTATAGTTGGCCAGAAGTAACCCTGCCTCATTATCTTTCCTGTGATTGCTCTTGGACCAGAGTGTAGGCCGTATGATCCCTCGTGCACTTCCCTAATTATCATTTCGGCCTGTTTTGGGCTGGCGCATCTGAGATTTGGGCCCAAGAATGACTTTATGAGTAACTCTCCCTTTTCGATGGTATACATGGGTGATTTTACTCTGATTTTTCTTGCAAGGAATCTATCGTCAGGGAGCTTTCCATGCTGGAGGTATTCTCTGATCGGAGTCATCCAGTTATCTTCTGTTTCTTCAATGGGGCTTACTTCGTTATCCCTGTCAATTGACTTTTGGTTTAGGACTTCTACAAGCACTTCTTTTGTCAGGTGGGAGAATGTCAGGGATGCCAACTTACTTAGCACATCAGCTTTTTTATTTTGGCTTCTTGGCATTTGATCTATTTTAAAATATTCAAATTCTTTGATCATTCCCTGAGTAAGTTCCAAGTATTTTTTCATTGCTGGCTCTTTTGCCTCAAAGCTTCCGTTTACCTGGTTAGCTACCAACTGTGAATCAACGAACACCTGGAGAGAAATAATGTTCATTTGCTCAGCAATTTTTAGTCCTGCAATCAGAGCTTCATATTCGGCTTCATTGTTTGTGACAGGGAAATCAAATCTTAGGGCGTATGTGTGTTCTTCCCCGGCTGGGCTTGTCAGTATCAACCCAGCCCCTGAGCCTCCCGAACTTGCTGCACCATCAGTATACAGTTCCCACGTGTCCCGGACGGGAGTTTTTTCGATCAGGGAAGTTTTTCCTTCACATTCCTTTGGCAGTTCTGCCAGGAAGTCTGGTATGATCTGACCCTTTATTGCGTTTCTTGGACAAAATTCAATTTCATGTTTTCCCAACTCTATTGCCCATTTAGCTAATCTTCCAGATTTTTCAGGTTTTTGTAATACCTGCTTGATCGGTTGATCTGTGAGTACTACTATCTGATGTGCCTGGAAATATCGCCGCAAGCGCCGTGCTGAGTGTATCAAGGCTAATATGAGTTTTTCGATTGGCGAATAATTTAGTTCCGCTGGTTGAAGGGCTTTGCTGACGAAGTACACCGGCATTTGTATTTTGTTTCTTTCTGCTATTAGGACAGAACTTACAGCGGAATTGGATGCTGCCAGGTACAGGGTGAGGGTTTCTCCTGGGATTGGAGCTGTCAGGGTTGGAAGTTTTGCCATGAATTCTTTCATTTCTTGGAAGGCCTATTCTGCCTTCTCGGTCCATTGGAAGTCTTTTTTGTCTTTAACGCCCTTTAGTGTAGCAAAGAATGGCAGGGATCTCTCTGCGGCCTTTGACAGGAAGCGAGTCAAGGCGGCCAACTTTCCTGATAGACTTTGAACGTCCTGTTTTCTTTTTGGGGATGGCATATTGACAATCGCCTGCACTTTATCTGGGTTCGCCTGAAAACCCCCAGTGGTGATTAAATGCCCTAAAAATGTGCCTTCTTCCATTCCGAAAGAGCACTTGGAAGGATTGAGTTTCATATTAATTCCCCTGAGTGTTGCAAATGTCTCCGAGATGTCTTCCAGCATGTTGGCTTCTGTTTTGCTTTTAATTACTAAATCATCTACATATGCTTCAACATTCCTGCCGATTTGATTCCTGAAAGCAGAATCGATTAGACGTTGGTATGTTGCCCCTACGTTTTTGAGTCCGAATGGCATTTTTGTGTAACAAAAGATTCTCTGATTCGTGTGGAAAGCTGTTTTGTCTTCATCGTTTTCAGCCATTTGAATTTGGTGGTAGCCTTTGTAAGCGTCTAAAAAGCATTTCAACATGTATCCTGCAAGTGATTCAACTTTCCAGTCTATCTCAGGCAAAGGGTAGTTGTCTTTTGGACAGACCTTGTTTAGGTCAGAGTAATCAACGCACATTCTCCACGTGCCGTTTGGTTTTTTCACCATAACTGGGTTGGCGACCCATGTTTGATATTTTACTTCCCTGAGTATAACAGCAGCAACCAGATCTTCTACTTCCTTTTGCAGGAAAGCGCTTCTTTCAGGTGCCATTCCCCTTTTTTTCTGTCTTAACGGTGTGATGGATGTCTTTGTGTTCAAGGAGTGTTCTGCTATGTTTCTTGGCACCCCTGTCATGTCTGCTGGTTAGAAAGCGAATACATCTTGGTTTTCAATCAGAAGTGCTTTTAGTTGCTGCTTGATCCTGGCCGGTAACTTTTGGCCAATACTGACTGTTTGATCAGGGAACTCTTGATTTATTATGATTTCTTCCTGTGCTTTATCTGCCTGATGTGAGCTTCCTGCGTCCGGTGTTTGGTTTACTTGAGAGCATTCGATTTGCAAAAGTCTGTCTGCATGCACCGTCGCTATGCCTTCTGGTGTTGGAAATCGTACCATACCATGGATGGTTGAAGTTACAGCCCCGAATTATAACATAGCTGTTCTTCCAAGTATGGCGTTATACTTAGATGGTGAGCGAATGATTATAAAATCAAGCATAGTTGTCCTGTAACGTGGATATGCCCCCAGTGTAACTTCAAGCTTGATCTTTCCTAGTGGCCAATTCGTCTCTCCTGAGAAGCCGACGAGCGGTTGCAGGAACTCCTCTCTTTTAATTTTTAGATGCTCCGGAAGTTGTTCAAAGCAATGCTCGTACATGATCTCTGTATAGCTACCATTATCCATGTACACCCTATTAACCTGTAAATTCGCTATTCTAGCCGATATTATCAGTGGTTCAGTAGATGGGTCTACTCTGTGGATAGCAGGGAAGCTTATCTCCTATAACTCCCACAGCTCAACTTGTTCTATTTTTCTTTTTTGTCTTGGAGCTAGGGGATTAATCATAAGTATGACTGCGTCAGGCGCGGGTAGCTCGGCTGTTGCTTTTCCCTTCTTGACCTCTCCCTGGTGGAAATCCCTAGCTCCCTGTGCTAAATGTTCCCGCTTGCCGTCTTTAATCGCCTTGTGAATCTGAGCTTTTAGCTCCCTGCATTCATTTGTATCATGCCCTCCTTCTTTGTGAAATTTGCAGTATTTGCCATTATCTTTTGCTTTGGGAGCTATGGGGTGTGGCTTCTTGAATCCCTTAGCAACAAGTTCAGTGACTAGTATCTCGTGTGGAGTCTTGGACAGGGAAGCTACAACCCTGTCCTTTTCCAAGTCTTTGTTATACGGCTGAAATCTGTTCACTTTGCCGTATCTTCCTCCCAGTTGTCCCTTGTTATGTCCCTGGGACATCTGATGTTTGTGATCACCCTTTGAGTTATTGACGGCCTGCCTGTTTCTTCGGTTTAACTGGCGTTTCTCCATTGCCCTGATATAGTCCCTGGTCTGAGACACTTGTGCCGCAAAGGTTGGTGGCGTTTTACCGATGAATTTATCTACTAGTGCCTGGAATCGACTATCGTCCAGGCAAGATATGAATCCGGACACTTGTTGGCTTTCCGGCAACCCTGGAATTTTTAGGCATTCATCGGTGTACCTATTAATAAAATCACCCAGGGACTCGTGGGGATGTTGTTTTATCATGTGGGCTTCTACATGTGATCTTACTTGTTTTTTCTTCCGGTGGAAATGGCTTACAAACTTTCTCCTGATATCATTAAAACAGGTAATGCTCCTTTCTGGTAAATCCCAAAACCAAGATTTGGCGTATGATCTAAGCACTGAAGGGAACATTTGGCAGGCAACAGCATCTTCCCAGTGTTGTGTTTTAATTGCATGATGGAATGATTGAATAAAATCTTCAGGGTCTGATGTTCCATCATATGTTCCTAGGGTGGCAGGGACTGTAATTCCCCGCGGGAGTGGTACACTAGCTATCGCGGGGTGGAATTGAGTATTTGAATCAGGGATTACATTTTGTGGCTGGGGCGTTTTTCCTTGCATGACCGCCAGGAGGTTTGCCAACATTGGTGGTAGTGGTGGCGGTGGTGGTAATATTGTCGGCGGTTGCATTAACTATGCAAGAAGCTGTCCCAAGGCATTTGCAGTCTCCTGCGTGGGTGTCTGTGACTGTTGTGACTGCGAGAATGGTGCTTGTTGAAACGGCATCTGTTGGAATGGTGTTTGTTGGAATGGTGCCTGTTAGAATGGCACTTGCTGAAATGATGCCTGCTGAAATGGTATTTGTTGAAATGGTACCTGCTGAAATGTTGTCTGTTGGAATGGTACTTGTTGAAATGGTGCCTATTGGAATGGTGCCTGTTGGAATGGCACTTGCTGGAATGACGTCTGCTGGAATATTGGGAATTGTTGTGATTGTGCGAGAGGTTGTTGGAAATTTTGTGCAGGTGGTTGTTGGTATGTCTGTTGGACATTTTGCTGGGGAAACTGTTGGAACGCCTGCACAAGTGGTTGTTGAAATGACTATTGTTGACCAACACTTGATTGTGTTTGTTGGAAGGGCTGTGATCCCGTCCCAATGATGGGAGGTTGCTCGGCTGTTGGTGTTGGTCCTTGGTTTTGTGACGCTTGTCCTAGCAGGTGTGGAAAAATCCAACTGACGACGTGCCTGCTCTAGCATCTGTTTGTGATTCCATGCAACCATTTCTCCAGAGGTATCCATTGGAACTTGTGTGTTCACTGAGAAGTGCATCATGTTTTCATCGGCCGTTGGTGTGAGGCCGGTGTTTGACGCCATGGTATGTGTCGCTGAATGCGCGCAGTAAAAAACTGTTAGTATGTTTTAAATAGCTCAACAAGAGAGTTAAGGTTTAGTAAACAGATGGCGCCATTTGATCAAGCATAATTTATACCTGAGTGCAATGAGTTGAATTTGATCGATTCGTTACTCTCCGCGACTTGCGTAAGGACCCGTTAGAGTGTATAAACTGAAACTAAGGGTGGTATGAATCGGTGGCGAGGAGATGAATAGTAATCTCCTCTTGATGGTGAATGTTCAAGTATAAGAATGAGTAGGTATGTTTTTGAGGTGCTTGCCCTAAAACACTATTCATACCCTTGTATTTATAGTGAAGCATGATTACCTTGATGAACAAGTTCGCCACATGTCATCATCTCGTAGCTTTGATCGTACGGTTAAGTCATCACCTTGATGGGTACTATTCATCGTACGGTGGAGTCACCATCTCATAGTTCTAATCGTACGGCTGAATCATTCCTTGGTGGCGCTGTTCATCGTGTGGTCAGATCATCATGTTGATAATACTGATCGCACGGCTACGATTGATGCTTCCTGTTTGTGGGTCCCTTGTGGTGACGTGGACCAATGACAAGGCTGAATAAAGATCCTTGTCGGCCACTAGGGAGACCACCACTAACGTAGGTGACTCCCGTTATAAGCTTGTCTCCTAACAGAAGATAAGGGTGTTATTTTAATGGGCTTGTACCGTTGGCTTGGGCTTTGTGAGTTGGGCTTCCTGTAAACTAAGCCTCATATTGCGGGCTTTCCTGTCAATGAGATTTCCTGTTTAGGGTCCCTATAGACGAGGTTTCCTGTTTAATGAACCTTCTTGTAAATTTTTGTCCACCTATAGGGATTCCCTGTCGGAAATGTCTCCTGTACAACGGATTTCCTGTAGAATGGTCTTCCCTGTTTCGTTGCAGGGAGCCATTAAGAATGGTACACGATTATAAAGGGCAAGGGTTTAAGCTCGTTCTATTTGGTGAGGGAGGAGGGCTTTTCTATGACTAAATATGCTTATAGATTGTTACATATTTATAAGTATAACGTTGAGTTCTATGATTTATAACTTTGATTGAAAGCTTAGGTTTTGTTTGTTATTTGGAGGTTTTTGTTTTAAATTTGAAGACCATCTGAAGAAAACCACTGATTATAATAAGAGATGGTCTGATATTTGAATCTGAAAGCTGGATAATACAAAGTTGTAGATTGTTGGTAACTATATAGTTTATATCATTTTAAAAGTTATATTGTTGCATTTATATGGAAAATTAGGTTGCGTAAATTTATAACATTCAATTTATTAGGGACAACAAAAGAAACTAAAAAGTGACATAAACTTATTTGAGGAAAATCAATAAAGTATATTAACATATCAAACCTTAAAAAAATAGATTTATATCATATATGTTAAAAATATATTTACTTGTAGAATAACAAAATACCGAAACATAATTAGCATTACTTAATATTACTAGTAATATGTTACTGTATACTCCCTCCGTCACAATTTCATTGTCTACAGACAAGAAACACGTAGTTTAAGAAAAGTGTATTAATTGTACTATACAACCAATAAGATTTAATCTTTCACCACCTTCAAATGTTTTGATTGGTTAAAAGTATAAAGTAGACAATAAATTTGGGACATCCCAAAATGGAAGGTGAATTATAAATTTGGGACGGAGGGAGTATATAACTTGTGTGATTGGAGTAGTGAATGAAAATGGAAAACAAAAGGGAGGGGGGGGGGGGATGGTGTGTGGTCAATGTATGGATACGTGAGGGTGGTGATTTGTGTGAGGGAGAAAGTTGTTTAACTTTAATGGGATCATACTAGAGGTTGTAATTTTAAACTCATTAGTTAATTATGGGTGAATTTGGTTAATATTTAGGAGGGGGTGAGTTTGTTGGGTCTCCACTCAATTCTTTAGATGAGTCTATATGGGTTTTTCAATGTAACCTTCAATTGTATAACAATTAACCTAAGTCTAGCGGGTAAAAAATATTTTCCCACCTTATTTCATTTTTTTCATTTTTCACTCAGATAAAAATAAAAGTTTGATGGAAACCCGATGGGTCGACCCAACCCGAGACCTATTTGACCCGGACCTGTTTAGACTCATCCTTCTAAATGACTCATCTAGACCCGAATCCATCTAAACCCGTGACCTGACCCATTCATTTTGTCACTTATAGATCAGACTCGTTTTTATCTCCACAGAAATTAGAGTTTTTTCATATATTTATTCTCTTAATGCTAATAAAAAACAGTCCCAATGTCCAAAACCTCTTACCAAATCTGACATTAGTAGTTTTTCGTTTTTTAATGTTTTCAGTGAAAACAAACAATACCTTAAAAGGAAAAATGGGAGCACCAGATTTGGATATGAGTGAGAAGTTTGGGTTCACATTGCCAAGAAGTAGAGGTGAATATAGGTCGGTTATGACCTAAAACTGAACCTAAAACCGAAATTTCGGTTATGGAAATTTCTTAACCAATCGATTTCGGCTAAATCGATTATGGTTAATCGGTTTTTGGGTAGATTTTGGGTCGGTTATCGGTTAACCATTGGTTAACCGCTTGAAAAAGAAAAATCATATGAGAGTTCATACTATGGTGGTGTTGTCGATATTTTGTAGAAAAGCGTAGATCTTGTATGAAGTAATGGAATCATCGAGCTCCTAGTTGTGGTGGTGTTGTCGATATTTTACGAAAAACATCACTATTTCAAAAGGTTGTGTTTACGGGTAGAAGAAAAAGTCTTTGAATGTAACCTAAAAATGGAAAATATGGACTACATAATTAACTATTGGACTTAAAGTTTAAAACTTTTCTAACGGCTCATTATGCTACATAGTATTAAATTGTATCCATCTATCAATTTAGCTCAACAGATATCACCTATTTACATTATATATTTATTTGTATAATGATATAACTAAAAAAACTAAGGGTCGGTCGGTTCGGTTAAATAGGGTCGGTTAATGGGTCTAAACCGAAACCATAATCGATCTAATCGGTTAATGGAATTATAATAACTGAACCATCGGTTAAGCTTTGGGTCGGTTAAATTGTGGCGGTTAAATCGATTAAAGTGGTTATGGTTCGATCTTTCGGTTTTGTTGCTCACCCCTACCAAGAATACTTATAGTATGTGTTAAATTGAATGTTGATCTTATAGATTTAGATACTAATCTAATTATCGGAAATGTGTAATAAATATGTGAGGGGAATAAGAGTAATTTCCTATCTTATTATTTTAATGTATAGATTTAGGGGTATATTGGGGATTTTCCATATCCCTTTTACTAAGTTTAAGCTAAAAATGTATAAATGCTTAATAAGGGGTTAAGAATGTGTTAAATTGAATGTTGATCTTATAGATTTAGATACCAATCTAATTATCGGAAATGTGTAATAAATATGTGAGGAGCATAAGAGTAATTTCCCATCTTATTATTTTAATGTATAGATTTAGGGTTATATTGGGGATTTCCTATATCCCTTTTACTAAGTTTAAGCCAAAAATGTATAAATGCTTAATAAGGAGTTAAGATTATTATTTTAATGTATAGATTTAGGGGTATATTAGGGATTTTCCATTTCCCTTTTACTAAGTTTAAGCCAAAAATATATAAATGCTTAATAAGAGGTTAAGATTCTTAGCTGCGCCGCTGAGTGTCACCAATTATGCCAGTTGCATTTGAACTTTAGAGGAAAGTTCATGAGAGAATGTCAAAATTTAAAGAATGGGAGAATGATTCTGCACCTTTGGATCAACTTAATACACAGTACAAAATTAACTCAACCAATAATCTTATTTTAATATTGGGCAGACTTAAATATAGGCGGAAGGGTACATTTGTCATTTCACAAATACAATGACAATAGCATATACGGGTAAATGATTCTCACAAGTAACAACCACGTGCAGTGCACATTCCCTTTAATCTGAAAAAAGTTAAACCCTTAAAGTTGTGTTTAGTCGTAGAAAAAAGGAGAGTTTTCCAGAAAATTTTTCCAAGAAAAGTGGAAAAGTGAAAAACGCATTTAAAATGAAGTTTTTTGAGAAAATTTTCCAAGAAAATGAAAAATCCACTTTTTCAAAATATAACTTGGAGGTGAAAAACAACTCCCTCTCACTTTTCCAAATTTTCCTTTATAAACTTCCCCCTCTTTTCCAAATTTTCCAAGATATTACTAGTTTTCCAAAATCCACTTTTCCAACATTTTGAACGCGTTTTCTAAATTTTCAACACTTTTCTAGAAAACTATTTTCTTTAGAAAATTGGAAATGGAAAATTTTCTACAACTAAACACACCCTCTTCTCTTCAGGCGATTTTTTTCCGGCGATACAATTGTCGGTCGAGTGTTGACAGTCCTCACCAGAGATTCTATTGCATATCAAGACTCACGTCGTGCTGTTGGACATCAATTACACATCGTCGATGCTTCTGCAGCCAAATCACAGGTTTGCGATTGCAAAATCTGAACCCGAGACGAGTTACGATTTGCTTTAAAATCATTTTATATCGAGATATGGAGACGTTTTTCTGTTAATTATATATATATATATATTGAACATAGTTAATGCCTCTGTGGATGGTGAGCTTGGGGCCTCTATATTTGCACCAAAATTGTCCAAATCTTACATTTTGTTTTTAACCTTGACTTGATGTTGATTATCAAATTTATAGATCATTGGTCCACTATCTTTATATAAACATCAATTGATCAATGGTTTTAATGGTATAAATGAAAGTCATTAATTTACGACTCTGCTTTCATGTACAAACAGCAGGGTGCCCCAAAGCACTCCAACAGCAGACACGTGAGTTACAAGTGGCACAAGATGGGGAAAATAAAGATCAATAAGTTTGACGACTATGATTTTGATTTGAAGAGGTCTTCAAGACTGTTAATTTAGTATAGAGAAAGGTTACGAAATGGGTCAAGCTAGTCAACTAGGATTTGTTGAGTTGACAAAAAGTATACGTGTTTCAGTTTATACAGATTGTGGCGTTAATCTTTTCTTTGATCCGTGATATTGGTAGAGCGTAATGTGACACATAATATGATCTAATGAATTAACGTTTGGGTTCAACTTAAGAAGAGATATTTGTTTTCAAAATCATTTTATACCGTGAGATCGAGACGCTTTTGTAATATCTTTTTGAAAATTCCGACAATATCAAGAGTGGTATTCATTATGATCTTCACAGATTATCAATTTGGTACCATGAATACAGTGATACATCTTCATTCTTTGCTCAAACTTGGCTTTACATATGTTGTTATATACCAAATTCTTTGCTTAATGTTAGAAATGTGTGGATATAAAGTGGAGATTGGACATGCTATCAAGTTATTGACATGATAGTTCAATGATAAAATAGTTTTAGTCTTTTTGTGTTGCAATCATTGCTTCTGTTTGGTGTTGACTGAATTTGATAATTGTAATTGATGGTTAACAAAGCTGTAAAATGTGAATAATAGAAATAGCAGTTAATCTATGATGTTTGTAATTTCTCTCTCTTTTACATGCGTTTTGAGGTAGCTTTCGTGTGATGTTATGGATGGAAAACAACTAAAGCAAGGTCATTGAACATAAAGTTATAAACTTTGATTCATGGGTATCATAGTAAGTCTTTTGGATGTTGTACGGGTCCTTCCGTATTTAAACAACTTGATTTCGTGCTTAAATCCCTCTCGTGTTCTTATCGTCATCTTCCCTGTCTAATTTGCTGTTTTTTAGAATTAAATGTAAAATCCCATATGACATTTATTTGTAATGATATGTTTATGAGAATTTTAAGTAAAATCACATGTGATTTTTTTAAGTAATACTACGTTTATGATAACACATGTGATTCAATCTAAAATCACATATGATTATTCATAAACCACATGAGTTTTTACCTAAAATCATAATCACATATGATTTTACTTAAAATCAAATATGATTATTCATAAACCACAAGAATTTTTACCCAAAATCACATGTAATTTTTACCTGAAATCACATGTGAAATCACATGTGATTTTACATATAATCACATGAATTTTTACCCCTAAAATCACATGTGATTTTTTATATATAATCACATGAGTTTTACCTAAAATCACATGTGATTATTCATAATCATATGTGATTTTACCTAAAATCACATGTGACTTTACTAAAATCACACATATGATTTTACATATAATCACATGAGTTTTTACCCCTAAAATCACATGTGATATTTTTAAGTAATACTACGTTTATGATAACACATATGATTCTATCTAAAATCACATATGATTATTCATAAACCACATGAGTTTTTTCCTAAAATCATAATCACATATGATTTTACCTAAAATAAAATATGATTATTCATAAACCACAAGAATTTTTACCCAAAATCACATGTGATTTTACATATAATCATATGAGTTTTTACCCCTAAAATCACATGTGATTATTCATAATGGTATGTGATTTTACCTAAAATCACATGAGTTTTACCTAAAATCACATGTGATTATTCATATAATCACATGTGATTTTTACCTAAAATCACATATGATTTTATATATAATCACATTAGTTTTACCTAAAATCAATGTGGTTTTACATATAATTACATGAGTTTTTACCCTAAATCACATGTGATTATTCATAAAACACATTATATCATTGTTAAATCACTATTAAAAATTGTTCACAATAACAATTATGCTACCACATAAACTATTGAAATGAAATAAACATTTATACAAACTAGTGCTAACAAAATGAGATGATTTGATTCATGGTTTAATAACCAAACCAATTCGAAACAGTTAACAACAAAGTTTAATACAGCTGAACTACTCAAAAACCAAACATATAGTGTTTGATTCATGGTTCCAAATCCTGATTAACCACTTACAGTCATCTAATGAAGTTAAAAGGGCAAAGAGAACGCAACAAAAACGCTATGAACATCGAGCCATGAGTTTATCTAAGTTCATACAAAATAAAGCTAGATTTTTTCAACTAAGGTTTCAAACTTTCAATTAGACATTGTGGTAGCATTACTACCACAGCTAGTAGTTGCACCATTTGTATCACTTCCATTTTCGTCATTTGATGGATTTACATTATCACCCGATAGTTGATTACTCGCACCCACGGAAAAGGAAAGACCACCGTTTGACTTTTCATTATTGTCTTCGACCTTTTTAACCCCGCGGTACATATGTTGCATATAGTATTTCTGATTACTGATCTGGGATCACTTCTTTGTTGCACCGCCATTTCTTGCCATCTGTTCTTTTGCATCTTACAGATTCAACTACTGCAACAGCACTGCTTTTATCGTTGTTTGAGGTCCCTATAAAATCGTCATATGTGATTTCATAATAAAAAAATCAAAATTCGTGATTTTAATTTATCATTCTTAATTGTTTCACCTTCTTCATAACAAACATCAGAGTTGTACAAGTTTTCTTCATCTTCTATTTCTTTATGCAACTCCATGTCAACCATTTCTGATCTGCATAAAGTATTGTACGTACATGTGATTCTTATATATAATCACATGTGATTATATAACTAGTATGACTACTAATTTAAGTAAATTACTACATAATATAGAATAACAACATTCAATCAAGCTCCTCTCAAGTATTAAAATAAATTGAAACACTAGATAAACCTTCTAAAATCTACATATGAAAATGAACAACACCCATAAAAATGCTGGTATCAAGCACATTTGTAGGCACCATTGCCGTTGGAGCTCTACAAGTCTTTTGATCACATGTGATATGGATATTATATGCGAAAATTAGCTGTGCATTTCATCGAACACGTGGTGTGCGAAAAATAGATATACAAATTTTCAGCAAAATAGATGAATTTGTTTCAATTGTTTTTCTTATTCAATCGTAGAAGAAATTACATGTGATTACATTGATGAATGAAACACGGATTACCTCTGACGAGAAACTAACGTATTGATGCTTGTAGTTTAACGTGAAAATTTGCATACTTTTTATCGATTCGTTCGTCACCAGGATGTGCGATTCACATGATGTTCAAGAGCTTGAAAGACGTTCAAATTAGATAATACTCACATGTGAATTGTAGCTTTCCTCCATGAAAATATGACGTTATCTTCTGATAAGTTCTCAATCTCGATCAAATTGAGCATGATGAATGATGTTTATTATGATCATACAATTCGGATTATGCTTTTCAGCATGAATTTCGTTCAAAGCAACTGTTAATTTGTTGATTGGTGTTGAATTTGGAAGAAACCCTAACTTTCAGAATTCGGGGAAGAACCTAACGTGTTTATATATCTGCTTTTCTAATATTTTTGTTCTAATATTGATTTATGAATTGACCAAAATATCCCTTCCTACTAAAATAAAATGCTGAAAGATCTTTCATTCTATAAAAGAACCCACATCTCAAACTTTAATAGTTATCAAATTATTATTCTAATTGATTGACATGCCTTACTTGTGTCAAGGCCGGTACCGCCATACCGGTAATTTGAACTTTAATCATTTTCAAATTATTACTCTAATTGATTTATGAATTGACTAAAATATCCCTTCCTACTAAAATGAAATGCTGAAATCTGATTGGTTCTTTCATTCTTTAAAGAACCCACCTCTCGAACTTTAATAGTTATCAAATTATTATTCTAATTGATTGACATGCCTTACTTGTGTCAAGAATGGTAACGCCGTGCCGGTAATTCGAACTTTAATCGTTTTCAAATTATTACTCTAATTGATTGACGGGCCTTACTTGTGTCTAGGCCCATAACCGGTAATAAGACCGACTCACAATTAAGTGAGTATTCATAATGTGACAGATAACCCTTTGTCAAAAGGCTAATAACCGATAATTAGACCAACAATCAAATACATGGTCATAATGTGATGGATAACCCAGATAGACCGTATGTGTATCATTATTATTTCTTCAAAGAAATAATATTCTAATTGATTGATAGACCTTATGCTTCCAGACCCTTTCCCTTGCCATCCTCAAGATGTTTACTTGTGAAGTTTGAATTTATTACAAACATTATGTAGCTCATTGATGAAGTCTTCGAAAATATGTCATCACCCATGACTATTTCAAACATGAATATAAATGTACCAAAATCATCTCTCTACCCAATATATTATTTCACATCATCTATGTGTAATAGCATTTAAATTACAACATCGTTACAACAAACAAAATTCATATGTAGATGTATCACAACTCTGGATGTTGAAGGTTAGAATCAGAGGTAGAACTCTTTAAGCTATACGAACTCAAAGGCTGCCGATCAGACAATCTTGACAGGATCAGTCGAGCTATGTTCTCAGCAGCAACAGCACCAGTTTCCATGGTACTAGCTGCATTCTCAAAGGCATTTACATAATACAGATGCATGTCATCCAAAATAAATGGAGCAAACTTCTCGGGAGCATGGTAATGAGGGTATGCACCCCAGTTGATTCTCAATGTCTCCTTCCTTATGCTACCAAATGTCAATTACACAAAAGGTACATCGCATGTATTAGCATATCAAATCTACGCAACCAAAAATAAGTAACGTTTGATCCAACAAGGCATATAGGTGTGGATTTGAGTGTTACCTGAAAATTTTATCCAACAATGCATCTGTCAAACTCTGACGAGAGAACATCTTGTAAGTCATATCGGTTGCGTTATGTTCCTTGAGGAGAGAAATGCATGTAAATGGAAGTTCAGGGCTCTCTATTGTGCCTACCAATTCTGGAAGATCTGATACCGAAGTCAACCTGAAGTATGCCTACACAAAGAGAAACATTAGTATCTAGTGAGTGAAGATAACAATTTCGACCCGTTTGGTTGTTTATTGGTGAAAGCGTCAATTTGGGTAATGTTTTGTCTCTAAGCGGTCAAATGGGTAATACTGAAAAGTTTAGCTAAAACGGAAATACGTTGAACTGTTCACAAGTTACTAAAACCATATTCCAGATGCAAAAGAACCTCCTAACTCGTTTCATTTAGAAGATTAGATCATTACTGTAAAACTATAGGCTTTATCATATACTCATATTTTACAGTCATTATTTATAGAACTAAAGAAAAGAAAAAGAAAAGAAGTGTTCATGGGTTGGGGCTTAGGCTGACCCCACCCTATCGGTCCCTACTCCCTAGTAATCCGTTTCGACCCAAACCGTTACTGAACCCAACCGACCTGTCCATTTTGCCACCTTTAGTATCTACAGAAGTTTCTAAGTAAAATTAAGACCATGGTGATGAGGTCTTAATAAATGATAAAAAGGAACTCACAGGATTCAAGAGGCCTTTAATAAAAGTTGTATATGTATGTTGTAACTTTCTGTCTGGGATAGAAATTTCAGGGGTGAATTGAATGCTCAGCTCGTCTAAGGGGGTAGCAACCACTGTCACTTGGCATGCGTAACTGTTTCCTTTTGTAGAGTTAAGCTCATAATAATCACCAAGATTTGTGACTGATTCTATCTCTTCTTGAAGATGCAAAGTAACATCTGAATGGTTAACTAATCCAGCAGCCATCTGCCAGTTTCCTCCTTGCACTGACCATAAGTCTCCTCCGGATCCAGCAAGAGAAACAGCACCTGCAAGTCCACTGATGCTGACACTCTGACCATAGTTGATTCTTGCTATAACCTGCAATAAGTATAATACTTTGGATTAGTATAAGAAAATAAACATATGTCTCATGTTGTGCTTTTATTTATAGGGTTAATCAAACTAAGGTCTGACATTTATAGTGTGTAACGAACTATTCGGGCTTCTATTGTGTGTAATGAACTTATTATATGTAATTTACGGTACTTTTATGGCGTGTTATCTTATATAAGATGCCACGTGGCATCCTTACAAGTTCCCACGTTACACAACACATCCAATGGCAATAATGTTGAAGTCATTACACCCAATGGAAGGCCGAATAGTTCGATACACACTATGAATCTCATACCTTACTTCGATTCATTTCAAAGTACTTAAGCCTTATCTATATATTATTCTGCCATGTATTCTATAACTCTAATATAATGGTTAACATTCAGCTTTCGAAAGAGGGATGGACATACCATGTGCATACATATATTGGCAAAGGCCAATTCTGATAGACAAAAAGTAGACACAATTGCAGATGAGTGGGAAAGCATTGCCTTTTAATATAAAAGGAAATATATGAACAACTCAATTTGTCACAAATCATAACAAACAAACTACAACTTAACCATTCAATAAGTGAAAACTGAGCATCTCAAGTCAATGGATTAAGTGAATAACAAGCCTCAAAGTTGCAAACCAAAAACTTAAGAGGATCCAAGTTCTGCATACGTCTAAAAGTGGTTAACCTAACCATACCTAAAACTCAATCATTATCCCAAGTACCATCTGCCTACGTGCATAGAATCATTGGCTTGGTACTTTGTCATAGTTCTTACCTTCTTGGCTTGCTCTTGTATTTCAGTAAAAACAGATTAATTCCCACTTCAACTATTATTGTGATTTCCTCATCCTATCCTACAGAAGTGTAAAATGTGTTTTAAATTTTTACATCAAAAATGAAAAACAGCAATATGGCAGTTGAAAAGATCACCAGTAAAACAGCAACTGCTAAGATACCGTAGTAGCAACTTCTGACAACACTTCAACTGTCTGTCAAAATTGTTTCAAATACTCTCAATATATAACTACATTTCTCCAAACCGAAACACTTGTAGTTGGAGTGTTGGACATAATATTAAACCGCAAAGCCAGCAGATATATTGTGTCATTCTTTCATGTCATAATCCATAAATTCCCACCTCCAAAATCATAATCATCATAGAAACTACACCACATAGCATCAAAAGTTTCTCAAACCAAAATAGCACCATACAACAGAATCAATATTTAAAACAAAATTTCGACTAATAAAAACAAGTAACTTACAGTGATAAGCTCTTGTATTAGCAGAGGTGAAAACTTGAGACCAACTAATTCCTCCTCTAATGTCTTAGTTGTCAAATTGTACAAGCCTGCCCATTTTAACATATCCTCCACAGTACTGAATATCGGTCTAGTCTCCTTACTTTCATAATACTTCAAGAAACTATCCACCGTAACCTGCCAATGTGATATATTTTATGTTAATCACCATACACCAACATCCCCATGAAACTTTAAAGTTCCTTTTTCTTATTTATAAATGTAAAAGTACTATTAAAGGTTTTGCTCCACATTGGCGGGCTTGCTTTTTCAAAATAGATTTTGCGATTTCAAAACAGCCCCTTTTATGTTTCGATAAGGCATTTTCTCTTAATCAAAACGCAGATAATCATTTTTTTGCCACACACTTTTTTTTCTAAATATTTGCATCTTGCGAACACTATAATCAGATAACCTCTCCAAAACGCAATCTCAAACACCCTTAATTACTTACAAATCATACCAATTTAGTCCCTAAACTTAAAAACAATCAACTTTCGTTAATTCTAAAGGAATCGCACTGTCTATGACCAATCAGAACATACATTCTTAATTCATATTTCAAAAAAATACAAAAATGAAACATTTATACAATGTCTAGAAAACTAAACAGATTCCAATTATAATAACCAATAAATGCTTTATATAATAAGTAAATTAAATGTACCTCAACAAAACTAGTCATCTTAAGAAGCGAAATCCCATAACGAAGAAACATCCGAATCGAATTCGCAAGCGAAACAAGATACTGAACCACTTGATTCTTGGAATCCGAATCAATAGTCTTGAACAAAAACTTCTCCCCATCCCAAATCCCAAGTGAAAACGAATTATCATCAGCAGATGGACCGTTGACTTTGAGATTCAACAAATTAGTGAAATTCAAAGCATGGTAATTTTTAGGGTGAAGAATCGAAGCACCAGCTTCGAATGTTTCACCGCCGATAGTGACGGTTGCCATACGGCCACCGACGACTGGGTGGCGTTCGAACATGTGGATTTGGGTGGTGGGTGTTGGGGAGTATTGACGGAGGAAGTGGGCCACTGATGAGCCGGAGATTCCGGTGCCGATGATGCAGACATCGGCGGCGGTGGTGGCGGTTGATGATGAAGGGGTTGTGAGAGAGAGTAGAGCGAGGATTGTGAGAGCGGTGGTCAGCATGGTTCACCGGCGGTGGTGATTATTCTTCATACGGGGCTTTAATTAATTAATGGGACGTGTGTATAATATGAAGTGATTATTCATCTAAACAATACAAGGAAGGTTGTTAGTATCTTTATTTTCATTTTTATTTTATTTACGATTAAGATTACAAAGATGAAATTTTAGATTATTTGTTGTTGGTTAAAGGTTAATGATAGTCAAACAAGGGCTTGAGATGTTCGGGGCGGAGCCGGGATCAAAGTAGAGGGGTGGAAATGATATTTTTTAATTTATATTTGTAGTTTAGTGTGGATAAAAAATTTTAAATGTTATTTATATCTTGAAAAAATTTCATTTTACCGTTATTTGAAAATTATTGTGAGGGCAACTGCCTACGTTGCCCCTACCTTATCTCCACCTCGAAGGTGTTAGATCTAATTTTATGTTCCTTCTGTCCTAAAATAATTGTCCATTGATATAAAACACTCAGTTTAATTAAAACATAATAAATATTATTTTCTCTTTCTTACTTTTTGCAGAATGACCGTTTTACCCTTAAGTAATTAATTACTTATTTCCTTAATCACGACCAAAACTTCCTTTCTATTTTTGAAAGTGAACAATTAGTTTAGGACGTTCAAAAAAATAAATGTGAACTATATTTTTTGAACGGATAGAGTAATACTCTTCAAAAATAATGTTGTTATAAAACAAATGGTTATGATTAGCCGTTTTATGTAAAGGTGATTCACCTCTTTTAAATTTGTACTAGCATAATGTCCGTGCGATGCAGCGGGAAAAATTTATTTGTTTCACGTGCATTCGATGATTAATATTATGTTTTTGAAACATTTTTTAAATCAAAAAACTATATAGCAATGCACGAATAGCATTGTTTTTTAAACAGGAATCTTTTTTAAAAAATACACAAAATTATAAATATCAAAATAGCCAGTTTGGATATGTCTCGATGGGCGGAGTTGCGAATGTCGGGTTTCAAGTTCTAAATAGCCAGTTAGATATGTGAAGTCGTTGGCTGAGTCTAAAAGTTTGACTTTCATTGATTTTTCATTGTTCTTTTGCTTATTCGTAATTTAATACCACCAATTGTTTAGATTCAATTTTAATCCATAAAAATTGTACAAAAATAATATTTCTCAAAAATAAAAACTGAAATCATAACAATGATATTAAACATATAAATAAATGTGTAAAAATAGGATTATATTAAAAACATATTCAAACGTTCGTTTTTTAGTTATTTAAAACTTGCAATACATGTAAAATTGAGGAAAGATAAGTTTTAAGAGTTTTAAAAACTAAATTTGACCCTGAAAGATGGACAAACTGCCTTTAGCCGTTTTCAAACGCGTTCAACTTATCGCAACATTTTCATCCATAATTGGCATATAATGTAACAATTAACGGTTCAAAAGTTTTGTATTTTCCAAAAATACTTATCATGTAACTTTAAGTTGTAGGGGTATCTTGAAAAAATATCACAAATGCTATATATATATATATATATATATATATATATATATATATATATATATATATATATAATAATAATAATAATACAGGTATATAGACATTAAAGTTAAAACTAAATGTATTATATTAATTAGTTGATGGTTTTATAATGATAGTATTAATGGAATTTAATAGATATAGATATATAGACATTGAAGTTAAAATTAAATGTTTAATTAGTTTATGGTTTTATAAATATAGTATTAATGTGAATTTAATAGATGTAGGGGTATGTTAGTCATTTATATTTATTTTTTAAAATGCTCTTAGTAATTGTATGGGTAAAATAATAATTTCTATCTTAAGAAAACATCACAAATACTTTATATAATAGTATATATATGGGATGGTTCAATAACATCGTCAACAACTATTAACCACTCTCTAAATGTATGTTTAACACATTATTACCGTCTTTCGTCCCATAGTCTACTTGAAATTGTAAGGAGTTCTAAAAAGTGCAACCGTTTCATTGTTTCTAGTAGTGATATAGACACATAAAATAAAATGAGACGGGTGATGTATATTATAATATTTACAAGGTTTAAAAAATTAATTCCCTTCATAGTAAGGACTTTTGAGCAACAGTTTTGAAGTATAAAGTTCTTCGTAGGGTTAAAATTACGGATCGGCAATGAACTTTCACGTATGTATCGAGTTAGGTAATGAACCGATTTTATAACTAATATAAGTAATGAACTTTCAATTTTTGTGTCGAGTTAGGTAATATGTATTACGTGACATTATTAAAATTGTTTTGCATGGCATTATGGTAATATGCCACCTAATACATATTACCTAACTCGACGTAAAATTTCAAAGAAGCGATATTAGTAATATAAAATCGGTTCAATACCTAACTCGGTTTAAAAGTGAAAGTTCATTACCGATCTGCAGCTTTAACCATTTTTCATATATTAACTATATCTTCTATGATTATAATTATACTGGGAATTAATCAATAAAAGAAAACTGTGAATACATACGAGCAAATTCGTGGTAATTTCGAGGGAACTAACTTTTACCCCTGGAAATCAATTGTAAGTCTTTTCAAATATTTCGTGGATAATTTGAACAATTTTCCATGAAATACTTTTTCACCACAAGATTCTATAGATAGTAAGCGCATGAAAATTATATAGATAGTTTCTCGTTTTGTAATTCGGATTTTAATATAGGTTCGTATATGATTAGTTTGTTGCAAGTATTTTGTGTTATCATCAATTTTAAAGTTGCAATGTGCATTATCTTGTTGGTAATTTGGTATCATCAATTTTGAATTATGCAGCACTACGGGTACTATCTCCGTCACAAAATTATTGCTTAGTTTTGACTTTTTAAGGTTTTTTAATTTTTAACTTTGAACTTAAATATTTTTTATTTATGTTATATAATACTTGATGCAAAATATATAAATGGATTAAGTTTTTAAATGTATATTCATTGATATAATTTTCATCAAATATTTACATTTAGCAAAGGTAAATGTTCTATTTCTAACCTATTCATATGAATATAATATAATGAGGTAGAATTATGACCATTCAATTTCATTTCTTTTTTATTTTCAAATATTGATCTTTCAACTACACAATTATCATTCCTAGGTAAATAAGCATAAATATATATACTCCGTATATTTCAATGTAACTAGTAGTAATAACATTTTTTTTTTCTTTCTTTCAATTATTGATGTTTCAACTGCACAATTATCTTTCCTAGGTATATAGGCATAACTATATATTTTTAAGGGAATTGATAAATACAACATCAAATTTGTTCCATCCACCAAATTGTACAGATATTATAGCTTACTGTACAAGTATGTTAAAACATAATTTTGATGTATGAAATATTTTCCATGTTATATTTATCAGCTCCCTATTTTTAATGTAGAAAGTAGTAATAACAAGAGAATATTAACCTTTTAAAATGTTATAATCGTTTTCACATAATAAAATTATTAATTTGAAATTTAATGAAAAGGTACCAAATAAAATACGTAGTTATTGTAATTATATTGCTATGCATATTATCAATATAAAAAAGGCACACATTTTGTAAATCAATTTTGAGGTTAAAATATTTTAATAAAAATAATAATATAAACAATGTAATTATAAGGTACGTCAAAGGGGCTAAAGTGATAGAAAAAAACATTATAATTTTAATCCAATATTTTAGGGTCTTATATTCTTATAAGTGAGTTCTTAAAGCTTTTATAGTTATCATATTTTGAGGTTTTCCATTTCAAGTTTTTTAAATCAACTTAATAAGAAAAAAACCTTTTACCCAAAGAAAATATTAACCTAATGAGTTAATTAAAATTGGTTTTTGCTTGAATTCAAGGAGGGAAACGATTAAAAGTGTGATACATATATTAATTGATTATCTAATTTTGATATAAATCTTTAACATAGAGAACAATCCAATTCCAACAATTTGAGAAAACAAAATCTATTTCGATGAACACTCCATGGTACACAATCCGTAAAATGAAGTTCTTCTAGGTTTTAAGTTTCGTAAAATAGGCAAACAACCTAAAGAAGATTTAGATTCGCACATATAAAATTATATATTTTAGACTTCCTGTTGCTACGCGCAAGTAGGAAAAACTCGTTATATAACATAAACAAAAATATTCAATTTTAAAGTTGAAAAAAATACTTTAAAAAGTTAAAATTGGACAATAATTTTGAGCGTCAGTATTATTAATCTGTATGTTAGTTATTAGATGCGATGATCTATTCTTTCCCGAAACTGATGGACTATGCTATTTAGCTGATTAATGCTTTGGGCATCCTAATGAGGTTGGGTTTGTGAAAATATCCTCTCATAGTTTCATATTAACCTACAACTTTAAATTCATATCCTCTATGTGTTATTTTAGATTTTAAGTAATGGGATTAGTGCAGGAAAATGCATGAAACTATGATCCGAAGTCTATTGTATGTACTCATCTAAATTTTGCTCTATTGTATGTACCCATCTCGGAAAAGGGTCTATTGTGTGTACTTGACCTCCTACGTAAGCGGTTAACCTGTAATATCTATTCCTCCGGTCTAGTAGTATTTTAATATTTTCTGACTGTGAACTATTATTTAATGTATCAGAAAATAGGTTCATTTGTTATTTGAAAATAAATTGGTAAAAGAGTCAAATAATTTATTGCGGTTAATAAATTATTAATTGTTTTAATTTAATTCAGTTGACGGTAAAATAAAATAATATGTCCCCGCAAATGGTTTTAAGTTCCAGATAATGGTAAGTACGGGGAATGAAATTAAATCATTTATATTACACATTCACAGAAATGAGTCGGTTTAACTCTTACTATCTCTACATACATACGTATAGAACATACATACATACATACATACATACATACATACATACATACATACATACATACATACATACTCACAAGCCATGAAACCCTAATCACTAAATCACTCTTAAACATCAAATTGAAGCTTTTTAATTCGGATTCAAGCTTCCTTAATCATCAAGAACAAGGTATGATCACATGTTCTTCATTTTCCATAACCTAGAAATTGGGGTTTTGGGGGTTTTTGCTAATTGGTGAGTTTAATCCGAAATTAAGGGTTGGTTTTGTGAAATTGTTATTAGTTAAGCTTGTTATTGTTGATTACTAACAAGATTCAAGCTTAAGATTATAAATTTATGGTGATTCTTAGGATTTATGATGATTTTGATGGGTTAATGACTTTAATCCGAAATTAAAGTATGAAATTGGTTAAGGTAGTGTTAATAAGTGTTTATAAGATGGTTAGTAATCTTAATTTAACCTAGAAGTGAATTAATCATGTTATATAAGTTGTAATCAAATGGGTTTTTGGGTAATTGATGGAATTAGCATGATTAACTTGAAATTGAAGATTGAAATCATCCTTAAGATTTATTGATTAAGGGTTGTGATTCTTGCTAGCATCCTTATCATCATTGTGACAACTCTCCAAATTAGGTACTGATTAACATTTAAGCATGTGCATTCTTACGCTAATTTCCTGATTAAGTTTAAAACAAAACTTTTGATGTGATGTAAGCCTAGCAAGCCCAGTACTTTTAAACAAAAAATATTACCTAATACGTAAGTATTTAAAGTTACGTACAAATGTATCGGAACGAACCCGACAAAAATAAATAAAAAAAGTTGGTGACTAAAATAATTAATAATTCAATTATTAATTACGAGTATTAATATATCTATAACATATAGATCAAATAATTTAAATATACGTTTTATATAAAACGTGATATGAAACGAACAGAAACAATTCTAAAACGTATCCAAAGGTCAAAAATGATAAAAATTCTATTTTTCTCATTCGTTCGAAAATATTTGGAACATTTCCTCAAAATATGAATTCGTAATTCAACTGAAATTTGGCACCCAATTGGATACGCGCAACAACAAATGCACAAAATATACAACTGTCTAAAATAATGAAAACCTCATCATTCCAAATTTAAATAACGAATCAGGAGAACATCTACAAAATATAAATTTTATATTGCTATAATTATACCCGTACTCGAAATTAACGGGTCAAAAATTGTCACCAACCTCAATAATTGAGGAGACAGGATCCATTTCAAACCATACTTGGTTGATTTTCAATACTCCATCCTTTCCTTCATATGGATATTCACACACACTCTAATTATCATCTCTTCACTTCATTTTTCTCTTCTTCTCTAAATAAACATACAGAGGAGCAACTACAGTAGAGTAAAAATAATAATAATCAAGTTATAACAATAATCATCATCATCAACCTCGGTCTTCATCATCATCACCATAAAAGCATTGTAAGGAAACCTTCAATCTTTGAATTCTTTACCTAAATTTCGTATTCTAACATGTTTATATATCATAATCCATGTGTATAACACCATAATTTGATGATTGTTTGAGTTATTCTTGGAATGGGTTTATAAAAACCAAAACTATAAATCCAAAATTAATACATGAAAACTAGTTAGAATGGGTTGATAAGTTGTTAAAATGTTATAGATTACTTGTTATAAACGATTGGTAACATGAAATAAATGATTTGAAACCAAAGTGATCGAGTATGTATATGTTCTGTTACGAACAGGTTCTGGAAACCAGATGAATCCGGCGGATTCATGTGGAATCCGGCGGATTCCCGGATTAAACTCGCATCCCGTAACTGTTTAAACCATGTGAACGAGTAAAAGACAACTTGAATCCGGCGGATTCACCTGAATCCGGCGGATCCCTAAACTTCACACAAAAAGCCTTGTGTTCAACTAAATCCGGCGGATTCACCTATTTTTTACCTGACCCGGTGGCTTGACCCAAGGATCCGGCGGCACCTTTTCTATTAACGAGAATCCGGCGGATTCAAATAGAATCCGGCGGATTCACATACTGGGCCAACACCCTGACTTGACTTTTAAAAACAAACGAATCCACAAACGATTACATTTTTATACGAATCGTTATCGAGACATAATAAACCGTTAATAACATATAAACGGGACAAACTATGGACACTGACATTGGACCAACTAACTCGTACGAACAAAAGATATATATATATATATATATATATATAACACAAATATATATACGGACGTTATACATATAAAATTTGGCATACGATTACATTATCGGAACACTTAAAACCTATTAAACATACGTGACGGTTTTAAAACAATGATATTTATTTTATAAACGGGAATGAATATTTCAATGAGTTTTATAACAAATAAAACTTATAACATTTTATATGCGTAAACAACGTATTAAAACACACACACACACACACACACACACACACACATATATATATATATATACACAAGCAACATATGTTTATATAAATACTCCACCGACACTTAGAATTACATTTATACTTGGACGTTTTCCTTAACAAATGAAAACTTATATTTTTATACGTAGACAACGTATTGGAATTATATATGCATATATATTGATAATATATATACATACGACACTTGTAATTATATATTCACATATATATATATATATATGCAAATGAACTTCACGTTTAACAAACGTGTGACCTAATTATATAGAACAAGTATAATTGCACAAGTATACATATATAGAACAAGTATATGTACAAAGGGAACAAAACGACATTCAATTATATATACGACTACATACGTATATGTACACCTAACAAAGTACACGACTTGGGAAATAATAACAATATTTCAACACAACGTCACCAACGAATTCAACGACTTATATTATTAAGAAATCAACAATTTCTTCAAAACAAACAAACTGTTAACATAAGTTGATTAAACAAATCAAACATACTTATGTTAATACATTTATTGTATATAGGTTAACACACCTTGGGCAATTACCTGTCGGTTGCTAGCATTCATACCGAGCAAACTACCGTGAGTTCACAGCCCCTACTTTTCAATGTTTTATGCTTTTAAACATAGGGGTGTAAACATAGAAACTGCATGCGAACACATGCAGCAAACTATATAAATGCTTTATTGCTTTATACAAACTGTTGATAAGAAATTACATTTTCACATCTGTTTTGGGAATTAGATAACGAATCCTTGTACGGGCCCAAACTCACAATGTATGCATGAAAAGTCCTTATGTCATGCAAACTATAACCATTAGCTAGGTGACTCTAGCCACTGAGTATACGAATAGTACTATTGCCGTGACGACCCTCCTACTGGATTGGAGCGTATACTTACATGTCCTGTAGGCAAACAACATACTGATTGGTCGTAGTTTGGTTATAGGGTTAGGTCGCGTTACTTTAACCTGCAAGGTTTAGCTCACCTTTCAGGGGATCATAGTCTAAGTATTTCCCACATAATGTATAGGATGAACGTATCCTACATCTGTTTTATACCAGAAAACATACTGGTTATCTTTATATATACTGGTGAACAACCAGACTTATACTTGGGTAACAACCCACATAAAACTGTATTCTAGGGTAACAACCCTACAATAATATATTTTGCAAAACTTGCAAACATTTATTTATTGAATAACATTTCAATAACACAAACATAACTGGTTTAACATGCCACATACTTATATAAAACCTGTGAATTCACTCAACATACTTTGTTGACGACTCTTTTCTATGTTTTACAGGAAATTAGCTACGTAAGTAAGAACCGCATGCATTCAGGATGGACAACCCTGGTGTAACATCCTCTCGTCGGGTCTGGTAATAATCTATTTAAATTGATTTTTTAATTAATTTAGGAATTATTTGATATTAATTGTTTATTGAAAAACTTAGGTAAGTAAGTCTTAGGACTTATTGTGAATAGTAAATTGTTGTTTGTTTTAATTTACTATAGTTGACGGTACAATAAAATAAGTTTCTCGTAAGAGATTTTAAGGTTCCAGACAATAGATTTGGGACGGGTATAAAATACCCGAAAATGGGAGTCGGTTTATAAGGAGAGCCGACCTCCTTATTTGGTTACTTCCTTCTTATCCTATCTTCCCAAAATAGCAAAAACTTTCAAATTGTGTACTTACAACTACAAACCATAAATTGAAATTTCAAGCAAGATTAGTGAATTGGAGCTGTGATTCTTGCAAATACCTTCATCTTCTCCCTCCTTAATGCAAGTAATTTAGTTCCTTTCATGAACCTAAGTTAGTTAGGTTAAGAATGAAATTGTTGAAATTGATGAATTGATTTGTATTCAAATGATATATGATGATTTCTGATACTATGTGATGTTAGGAACTGAATTATATAAGTTGAAGTTGTAGATTTCAGTCTCTAAATAATAGTTTTGAGTTCAAATGAGCTCAAATGTGTGAATTATCAAATTGGTATGAACTTGACCTAAAATGGAATTGATTGAGGTTTGTTTAAGTTATTGGATGTTAACTAGTTGCCATATGATACTCCTTTAAGGTTCGAAACTGGAATTGGTCGATTTGGCACTTGAAAGTTGTGAAATTGAGATTTTAGGTCGTGCAGGTTGTGGTTAAGCTGCTGCTGTTGTTGTTCCTGAAGAACAAGCCGGCGGGTCTGGTACCCTACCCGGCGGGTTCTTGATTATGTTGGAGAACCGGTGGGTTGTCGGCCAAGCCGGCGGCTCCTACAGCCTTTAATACTCAATTAGCTTCTGTTTGCTCAAAATCTAATTCACCCGGCGGCTCAAGGGTGAAGCCGGCGGCTTGTATGGTCGACCCGGCGGGTCATGATGCCCAGCCGGCGGCTTCTTAGCCTCTGTCAGCATATCAACTTTATATTTCAGAAGTTGATTTAAATGATTTGTAAAATGCTGTACTGTTGATAAATTAGTGTTATAGCATAATAATGAGTATGTTGACGTCTACAAGAACATATTTAGGAAGCTATACTTATTATGTGAATTATGTTGAGTTTCTTGTGCTGGATATTAGATAAGTTAAGTATTGAAGATTCAGATTACTAACTTATATTTGATTGTTGATTCTCAGATCCTCCAAAAGACAAGTGATCCCTGGATTCTGAGTTTGTGAAGACAAAGGTATCGGTGAGTGGATTCAAAACTCACCATTTGATTTAGTTGTAATCATTTGATTTCAACTAATAAACGTAGATATGTTGTTGTTGATTCTTTATTATACCTTGTTGATTATAAATCTACGTGTTATGTGTGGCCTTTGGGCATCAGTTGTTAGTGAGGTCAACGAGTTGATGAACTGTTGGTTGGGCTAGTGGGTTGTTGTATGAATGATACAGAGTTGTACTTCATTTGTTGTGTGTATAGACTCTGTATCTGAATGTAGTAACTGCTAGCTATCGGTCTCGTCCGTATGGCCATACGGATATGGTTGGATAAGTGTTCTTGGGGAGCCTCCCGGGTATTATGGTTATCCCCAGAGCCACCGATCCTCATTAAGTACTTGTTGATTGTTGATTGTTGATTGTTGATTGTTAATTGTAGTATTTGCGGATATTAGAAGTAATTCGGTGATGAAGCTAAGTTGAATGTTGTGTGATGAGTTTACTCACTTAGCTTCGTGCTAATCCCTCGTTGTTACTTCTTGCAGATTTTGATAGAATGTGGGTAGCAAGAAGTTAATGATTAAAGCAAGGGATGTTTGAAGATTATGCTACTCTGAAAATGTTTTGTATAAAACGAAGTTAGTTTACGTAATGCCTCGAAAAGTGAATTTGGTTAATACTTTTGGATAGTATAACTTGATTATAACTGTTTTGTACATTATATATATGGTGTAGTAATCAAATATATGTTTTAAATACCTACGCTTCCGGTTTATTAATATAATATTGTGTTCTTAAAAGAGGGGCGTTACACCTGGACTACCTAGGATGCCACATACTTTTGGGACAGCTTTTGAGGAGTTCCTTAGTATAACTGCAAACATTGCAGTCATACTTATGAAATCTTATTTTAAAAATTACGTATTGTAAAACTTGAACGTTTTCAAATCTACTACTACTGTTACGACTTACATAGTCGTATTACTTTTCTAACAACTGTTTTAAACTGGCATCTTAACATATTATGTTCTGTATGATCATATGCTCTGATACAGTGAATGCACTATTGTAACGTCAGCACCTCCGCTGTTAAATTGTATACAAATAATGCTTCTGCTAAATATAAATTGTTTCCGCTAAACAATAAATAAACACGATTACCGATTTTGGGGTGTGACAATCATCTTTCTCATCCTAGTGAAGGTATTTGAATGCTTATAAACTCAATACCTTAGTTTAGGTTAAAGCAGAAATTGATGAATTGATTGATGATTGATTGTTCTATGCTGATGAATGATGTTAGTTAATGATAGTGAACTGAATTGTAGTTTGAATTGTAGTATTCTTACTATTGAATGGGGATTCAAGCTCACAATTGTGGGTTAGTAAATTAGTATAGGTTTTGGCATGAAAATGGAATTGATTGAGGTTGGTTAAGTTGTTTGATGTTAGTTTATCACCATATGATACTCCTTTAAGGTTAGAAACTTGACTTGGTTGATTTGGCACTTGAAAGTTGTAAAATTTAGAAGTTAGATCGTTATTTTGTTGTTGTTGCTGCTGTGAATCTGATGAACAAGCCGGCGGCTTGATGAACCAAGCCGATGGGTTCTGTGTTAGGTTTGCAAACCGGCGGGTCAAAGACCCAAGCCGGCGGCTTGAGACCTTAGACCGGCGGGTCCTAGACCCCAGCCGGTGGCTTCTTTGGCCAGTCCAACATCCATTCCTAATTGTTAATGTTAATGTTAATTGTATTGTTATATGATATAACATTGATAGACCAGTAGTTGTACATGATGATAGCTGTGTTGTGAATTATAATACGTGATTAGGAACTTGTAATTGTGATATCAATTGTATTGAGTTCCTAGTATTGTGAATTGATATGAGTTAAATGTTAATGGTCTTGGTTACTAACTTATATTTGATTTGAATTCTCAAATTACGAGAAGACTCAGTGACATTAGACTACTGAGTGGACAACTGAGGTGTCGGTGAGTGGATCTTTAATCTTCAGTGTGATTTAGTTGTAACAGGTTTGGTTACAACGGGTAAACGTATTATTACTGCTTTTGGTTTTCCATGATGATTTTGGTTTAATAGTAATAATATTGTTGATAGACTGGTTAGTCTGATATGTTGACCTGGTTGAATATGTAAATACGTGATCACTTGATATTTGTCCTTCGGGCATCAATATTGAGGTCAATCTATTGGTTGGGTTTGGTTACTATTGTAAGACGACAGGAACTTCCTTGTACTTATCGTTAATAGGAAATTAGGTCGTATGAGATTA
Source organism: Pseudognaphalium luteoalbum (assembly GCA_963422505.1). NCBI lineage: Eukaryota > Viridiplantae > Streptophyta > Magnoliopsida > Asterales > Asteraceae > Pseudognaphalium > Pseudognaphalium luteoalbum. The sequence goes on from OY730198.1 coordinate 73,477,337, forward strand.
GTACCAAACTATCGGTCTCGTCCGTTATGGCCATACGGATATGTACGATAAGTGTTCTTGGAGAATCCCTGGGTATTATGGTATCTCAAGAACCACCGATCCTCATTGTATTGAGATGATATCTCATTTATATTATGTGTTTACTGTTGGTATTCTTGGCTGAAGGTTTCCCCAAGAACCATTGATATATTATAATGTTATTTGTTTACTATGATTTGCGGTAAACAAAGTTGTTATGCTAAGTTAGGCTGTTGATAATAGTTTCACTCACTTAGCGTTGAGCTAATCCCCCACATGAATACTTATTGCAGGTTAAGGATTTCGTATCGGGTGGGCAAGAAGTTGGTCTGAATGGAATGTTTGACCATTTAGCGTCAACTCTGATATACTTTGAAAAGGAAATGATAAAATTATATAACACCTCGTGTGGTATTATTGTTGTTGTAATATTGGGTATTAAGCTTTGAAAAGAAATTTATGTACATTTTATATGATATATGTTTTACTATATGCTTCCGAGTCAAAATTATAATAATAATGGTTAGTAAATTAAGGGGTGTTATATAACTCACTGACCATACCATGTTGGATGACCACGTGTACTGCCACGTCATGGATACATACAATAAACTTCGTGCCTAAGTTGGATACATACAATAGACCAAGCGTTGTCGCGGGTCCTCGACTAGCAGGATGTTGGTGAAACAAGCATATAGTATGTCTGCAATCATGTCATTTAAAAGGTCTAATAACTGCTCTTCGCTAATTGGTTCAGTGTTCACTACTAGAAAATGACATCCATAACGACATTTTGAAAATTAGCGTCATAACTAACAACATGATAAAGATGTCGATACAATATTGGTCGACGTACTATGAGACGTCACGACTGTGGTCGCTAGTTTTTGCGTCGTAGATGTAGATGTCACTAAATCTGTTACTTTTATGCCATTAGACGTCTCCAAGCAAGTCTCTAGCCTAAAAAAGTCGCTGAACGTGTCGCTAAACATGCCGTTAAACAACTTTTTTCTAGTTGTGGTTGCTTTCAGCTCTAAGCAAGATTGTTCGTGCAATTCGGTACATTAAGTTCGCAGCAATCAACTTCTTAGGAGTGTTTTCCACCAAACAATTTAAAGATCTCAGTTGCTGTTTTCCCTTTCAAAGCATCTTGTCTTAAAGTATACTATAACCACTTGCAATTATTTTTGACCTCAAGCCATAAGGTCATGGTAGCCTTTTGAATGTTTTCGTATTCACTAGCACAATTAAGCCAAGCCATCGTAAGCTACTGCAACCTTCCTTTTCCACCGGTCATCTTCTCCGGTTACAACTTCGATGAAGGCTCCGGCAAGAATCATTTGCGCTTTCTCTACATCAACAAATTCAACTAGTATGTAGACTGTTACCCAGCATTCACTCCATTTCACCAAACCATTCAACATGGATTTCGATGGACTTCTCTTTGAATTCGATTTCATCTCCTTATCAGTATGTATATGTATATGTTTAATATGGATGATTTTGTTGCAAGGTTTATGGATGTTTATTCTTGCAAGAATAACATTGTTCGATTTTGCATGTGCATGTATTTGGAATAGGTTGAGACACAGATACGATATGGTAGCCAACCATACATACAAGACCCATCAAGATTAATGCACATGCAAAAACCCATGAATGTGCCAACTTCTACCCATGTATAGAATCATGCAAAACATCAAGATTAAACCCAATAATGTTATTCTTGCAAGAATAAACATCCATAAACCTTGCAACAAAATCATCCATATTAAACATATACATACACATACTGATAAGGTGATGAAATCAAAATCGAATTCAAAGCGAAATCTATCGAAATCCATGTTGAATGGTTTGGTGAAATTGAGTGAAACAAACATGCATAAGCAAACACTATTAAGCAACGAAATACGAGTTAGAACAGATAAATCAAATTATTCATAAGCAAACGAGTCACATTTAATATATCAAATAGAAAATGGGCTTAGTCTATTGTGTGTATCCAACTTAGGCATGAAGTCTATTGTATGTATCCATGATGTGGCAGTACACGTGGTCATCCAACGTGGCATGGTCAGTGGGTTAACCGCTTATGTAGCAGGTCAAGTACACACAATAGACCCTTTTCTGGGATGGTTACATACAATAGAGCTGAATTTAGATGGGTACATACAATAAACTTCGGATCATAGTTTGATTCATTTCCCTGCACTAATCCCATAAGTAATCTACCATCCTATAATTTTTGAGTTCTTGGAACAATTAATAGTGTCATAAATAACCTTCAACAATATGCAATACTACTCCATATATGCAATTATCAAAACAATAACATTAAGAATTAACTCCATGTAATAAATGATAGGGAAGTTCACTAGCATGTAACCGAATATTTAGGCCCTTCACTATCCATGTATCACCACGTTATAAAACCGACAAACTTCATTATATTTTGTTGCTTTTCTTATTTCACAAACTACATAGCATATTTTTTTTTACAAAAGTTGAAAAAATCATATTCCTCAATTTTTGAATCACATACATGAATAATGAGGAATCCACAAGTTTAAGGAAGAAGGTAATTGTTATATTAAGATGTTAAATTTTATTGTTACGAATGATAAAAATGAAAAGCAATGATGAGTTATTATTGGGACTTGAAACTTCAGTAGAAGATGAATGCTAGAAGATGCATAACAACTTAACTCACGTAAATGGGTTTTGCGAGTTAATAAATGATGGTTTTTGTATGTATATTTAATCATATCGTGTATGTTTCAAATTTATATTATTGTATATGTGCTGACCAATTGCTATTACAATTCCTGTATTATATGTGTAAGTAAATGGAATGAAAATGTATGGGTGCAAAGTTGTGTTGTTTTTGTAATATAATTTGGTTTGTAATTAAGTATTATTGAATATTTATAAAATTTTGCATTATTCTAAAAAAATATTCTTGGATGTATCAACGTATGGAAGTCATACGTATATTATATCCCTATGTCATTATAAAGCAAGAAATATAATATGTAATAGAGATATTGTTCATCTTTATCCTACTATTTAAGAATAAATAAATAAATTCAAGATGTTCTCAAAACCTTACATACAAATATACAATTCACATACATCTAACTAAACTAGATTGGGTCAAAGAGAAAAGAAAAAGAATAAATAATAAGTCAAGTTACGGTTGTTTTTGCTATAATCGAAGATCCAAAGTAAACCTCAAATCCTATTTTTATTTATTTATAAATTGTGATTTCTTTTTCTTTATAATCCTTATTAAATTTTTCTATAAAATAATTTATACAAGCAACTTTTCATTACTTCACTTTACATGCAGAACTTACATTAACAAACTAATAATATTGTAATCTAACAAACTATAATGATTTGATTAATGACTCTAATTAATGATGGTGAAAAGAAAAAAGTAAATAAATCATTATTATCTAACTAATAATATAAGATGAAGTCGATGAGTCATATTTTGACATGTTTAGATAATGTAGGTGATGAAATCGTAAAAAAATATATGAGAAAGAGCTAACACAATGACTAAATAAAGGGTGTTTGAGTAATAACACATATTCTTAATCGTCAAAACCCAAAATATCAAATACATTGGACACAAATGGGTAACACCACTAAAACACTAAAAAAATAACCTAAACAAAATATTGTAATTTTTTTTGACCACCTGCAAGAGGGCTTAGATGCTCATGTAAAAGTCATTAAATCTCATATTGTTTATTTGATAAGCTACAAGAAGGCTATGTTTATTTTGTGGAAAAGTTTGAGGTGCAACCAAACAAAGATGATTATTGAATAGACGAATATTGAAGGAGGTAAATCAAATTATATAAGTGTTCATTGGCTACATTTTATCTAACTAATGTTACCAACGTAAAAACATAAATTTCATGTAGCCATAATTAACTATCCACTTTCTAATCCTCAAAGTTTGAACATTCAAAGAGTTTTTAGTAGAAATAATTATCAAAATATGAGAATGCAAATATTAAAATCTAACAATATGAACACATATCGAAGCATACATATGTAAACATTGGAATAGACAAATTCGTGCATCTCATGGGCTATCCATCTAGTTGTAATATATATTTGTGATCAATTTTACCTTTTTGGTTTGTTGATGTGCGGGGTAGTACAAAAGCTTACAAACCGTAAATAACATGTGTTTTACCTTAAATAATGTTTTTGTAATAATTTAAAATGATCGAAAAATATAACATATGATGCACAAGGAGCGAAATGTATTTGAAAAAAAAAAATTCTCTTATAATACAACAACTGTTTTTCTTATAACAATAAGCAACTACATTCATAGTCTAGGTATTCGTACACTTGTTCATGGAAGAGACAAGGCCGGGTAGCTTAAGTTGCCATCCCCACAAAAAATTTTAAATTAAGTAAAAATTATATTTATTTAAGGTGTTAATGACATATTAAAATTTTTGTTCTCACAAAACTATAAAATAATAATAATAATTTTTTTGCCCCTTCTATTACAATTTCTTGACTCCGCTCCTAACTTGTTGGTGCTATCATTTCCGTAGTGATTAAATATAGGATCCTAAACTTCCATATGCATCAAAATCAGCCCCAAATCAGTGTTTTAAGACCCGGTTCGATCGGCCCGGTCGAACCGATTGGACCGTATTTTTAGGTATTTCCGGTTCAAAAAAACCCGGGTTTTTTTAGATAATTTGACTAGTCAACGAACCAGTTGACCCGATCGGTCAGACCGGGTTGGACCGGGAACCGGATTGAGTTGTTGACCCCGGTTTCAGCTTTTTGCTTTTCTTTTTCGTATTTTTTTAAAAAAACTCTAATATTTATTACACTAACCACTAATTGGATCAGATGGGAGGCTAAAAGTTATTTGGGTGACGTGACTAGTTGGTCCAACTGTCCAACTATGCTAGATATTTAATTTACTTTAATCATTATTAATAAGATAAACAAAAATATAAATCGAGTGAAGGACAACAACGATGGCTGATGGACGTTTACCATTAATTATTTTTCATATTCCATTTTAATGTTGGATTCCTTTTTTATTCTTCTTTTTTTAATACATCTATTTATTTATATATATCTATACAGTATTAATTGTTTTATTACTCCGTATTTATTTAAATCGAGTTCATCTTATCTTATTATGGATACCAAGTACGAATAGAGTAAGGTGCAAATCAGTACAACAATTTTTTGTGAAAATAATAGAATTAATAGGAATAAGTCACGTGTCACTTCACTCTCTCCTTCAAATTTTTAAAAATAAAATATATATCAAACGGTATGTCAAAAAATTATAAAAAATGCACCAAATACTACTAATATATACTATTATTTACTCCGGTCCGACCTTCCGGCCCAATCGGTCCGACCGAAAATTAACAATTTTCCGGGTCAACTAAAAACCTGGGTTTTAAAACACTGCCCCAAATGAACACAACACGAGAGATGACTTATAAAACGTTCTCCAATCAAACTTTGAGACTTGTGGTTTCATCTATAATTACTCCTAGGGTTAATGGTGCAGATCGGGTATGAACTTATCACTTTTTACCGAATTAGGGTATGAACCTAATTTAATACACAGATACGTAACAAACTTTCAAATTATGTTTCGAGTTAGGGAACGAACTTTTTTTTCACCTAACTCGAAAAGTTCGTTACATAACTCGAAACATAATTTGAAAGTTCGTTACATAACTCGAAACATAATTTGAAAGTTCGTTACATAACTCGAAACATAATTTGAAAGTTCATTACCGACCTCAAAATATAATTTGAAATGAAAAAAAAGTTTGTTACCTAACTCAAAACATAATTTGAAGGTTTGTTACCGACCTGTGTAATAAATTGGGTCCATACCCTAACTCGGCAAAAAGAAAAAAGTTTGTTCCCCAACTCGAAACATAATTTGAAAGTTTGTTACCGACCTGTGTGATAAATTGGGTTTATACCCTAACTCGATAAAAAGTGATAAGTTCATACCCGATCTGCGCTATTAACCCTTACTCCTAAATTACAAGCTTGTATACGGCACTGATGTATGTGGAATGGTTTAAAGAGCGATCTTTTTTCACAAAGATCTTTCCAGTGAGTATATAATTGAAAGCACAACTTGTAACGAGTTTCAGAAGATTAGAAAGCAAAGTGTATGAAATTGTTAGACGCCCACCAAATATAACTTTTATACGGAGCATTTGCCAAGTCGTGTCTCCTTTCATTTGGCTCTATCATATCAAAACATTTTCCTAAAGCTTAAGGTGATCATTAACTTTTTTTTTTTTAATTATTAAAGGTTTGATGATGTATTAGTTTTATGTAAAATCTCCAACACTTTGGAGATATACAAAATTTAATGAGTTGGCCGAGGATTATTTTTATATGCAATCCCTCTTCCCTCTTATATATTAAAAGAGGGTTTGATTAGCCTAATTAAATTTAAAATCCCTCTTATATTTATAACTATCCTTAACCATGATTAGCCAATAAATCTCTACCTTTGTTATTAAATTACCCTACTACCCTTTCTCAAAACACGCCATCTCAAAAACAAAACATGTGATCATGATCCAGAGACAAAGAAAAGAAAAACTCATCGCCATATGCTATTCTTCACATGCCAGTCTCCACATCATCAAGCCCTATCTCATGTAGGTGCATTCTCTATGAGATTTTATTGTTATTCGCAGCACCTTCAGTTTATGCCCTAGGGTTTGATTTGTTGCTTCCATGATTTTCGTTTTGTTGATCATCAAAACTAGGTATTGCGGTTTTGATTGATTTCTATTATGCCCTAGGGTTTGATTTGTTGCTTTCATGAATTTCGTTTTGTTGATCATCAAAACTAGGTATTACAATTTTGATTGATTTCAATTTGATCTAAAATTAGGGTTCATGTGATTGATTCTGATAAGATATTGATCATGAAGGATTAGGGTTCATGTGATTGATTTTGATAAGTATCTTCTTTATTGATTATGTGGGATTAGGGTTCATGTGATTGATTCTGCATGCGATTTTATTGAAGTTTGTGATTTTTATATCGTTTTTGCTATCAACACATTGTTTGAGTATGCTGTGCAACGACAACATTTGCTTTTCAATAGTTAATCATGTTGAAGTGTAATATGTTTAATTGAAATATTAACAATTTTCTTGTTAGATATTTGTTTGATAGAATGTATGGATGAACAGTTTATCGCATAGTTACTAATACTTCACAATGATTGTGAGTTTCTGTATTAGAATGAGAGTGTACTAGAAATCTCAAAGATCTTAAGGAGTATATAAAATGCTACTCTTAAATTATTATTTTCATAGCTCAAGAACCTGTTCACATCTAATCATGTCCATTTATGTATTTATTAGATCCAACTGAATATAGATACAAGGAGGAAAAGTTGATAGCTGAAGTGAGAAAGACATTAGCCAAAAGGCAAATGGGATCATGTGAGCGCATACCAAATCCCAGATGATCCTGACGAATATTCTGAAAACACTCAGGTCATAGCCAATTGAATTACTATGTGCACTTTTATATATATCGCATATCGGTCAGAATCAATCGCACTGTAATGATATTATCACACAGTGAAATTTACTAAACTATTGTTGTGTATTAAGAAAACAATGTATACGTAAGTAATCTGTTGTTTGTAAAAAGTACTTGTTGGAGAATATATATTAGTATCTTCTTTACTGATTTTGAAGGATTTTTGCATGTTTTGAAAGAACCAGGAAGTGGAGGATCATCCACATGTAGAACATAAATGGGTTTTCTATATGTAGAACATTCTCTTTGTACACTTCATTCTTTCAATAATTATTGTACTCTAATGAACTTTTCTCTTAATTAATGTATAGTTTTATGTACATTAATTTTACCACTATGACATAATCTCCATTTTGTTTACTGCTGATCAATGTTCTGAAACTCGGGTTTCAAGTTGACCCGGCCTAGTGACCGGGTCCGGTTCAACCGGGGTTCAACCGGTTGAACCGGCGATTGACTCGGTTTCCAACAAATTTTCATTAAATATATATTACTAACGAGTAATAAAAGTAAAATCAATTATTTTATAAATAACAAACAAAATTGATAAAGAGCATTTAAAAATTGTATAAATTTACATTCATTTCCTACAAAACTAAACTTTAAGTCAATTTTCTAACTTCATTTCCTAGAATATTAAACAATAAAAGTACATAAATACTAATCTATTGAAAAAATGAAGTGTTATAAGCATTAGAGTTTGATAATTCATCTAGTCAAATAGCAAAAACAAAAAAAAAAACAAAAAAAAAAATCGAAAACATCAAACCCGGCCGGGTCCGGGTCACCAGTCCAACCGGAAAACCCGGCGGGCGAACCCGAGTCAAAAACCACCCCAAACCCGGTCTTAGTTGACCGGTCCCTTCCTCGGGTCCCGGTCCGACCGGTCAAACCGGCTGGGTCAACCTGGGTTTTAAAACAGTACTGCTGATAGTTAAGAGTAAACAAGAACGACAAAATAAAACCGTTGAACTTTTACCCTAAAGTTTCGTTCTGCCAATCTCTCCATAAGCGCAAGAGTCGGGAGGAATATAAAACCAACATAACCATTTGACCACAAAAAAATGGAGATATTAATATTATGTGGTCCAATTTCTGTGATATATGCATCATCATAGAAGATTCCCTCTCATTTTTTGCAAAAAGTCTTCCGATCCCAAATTAAATGTTCAGCTTTCGTGTTTAGATTTTTTTTTAAAAAAAATACTAGTAAATGTATAGGGTCCTCCAATGCACGAATACCCTATTCACGTCTAGAAATGTTAATATTTTTTTATCGTAACGTAAGCTATGACGATGCATTGGAATTTTAAAAGCAAAAACAAATAAAAAAAGAAACGTAATTAATCTTAAGGTTAACTCAATGACTTATCATGTTAGTAATAATCAATCATTTTAAATGTCTAATTTAGTTATTAGATATGTCCCATTAATAGCTTTTGGGTTGCTCGTCTTCATCATCGGCGGTGATATTGTGACAATTAATAAATATTTAAAATTCTTTTGATTGCCTATGGATCGAAAAATGAGTTTTTTTATTTAATATGAACTTTACAATAATTAAACAGGACTCATATATAAAAGGAAAGTAAATACATTGTGCAACTAACTTAGATACTACTATTAGAGATTTTTATATTTTTTGCATATATATTGAGAAAATGAAAATGTTTGATAAAATAAAATGAAAAATAAATATAAATGTGGCGAAATAGTAAAATGAATATAACAAAATTTGAAAGAAAGTTAAATAACATTTTTTAAAAATCTAAAAATATAGATTCAAAGAGTAAAAGCGTTTAGCAGCACATGTAAAATAAGATGTATACATGTTGATAAATAAAGATGAAAAATATCAAATTTTAATGTATGCTAAATAAAGTTTTCTACTAATTGCAAAAGTTTTTGAATGTGAAAACGAAAGTGTTTGACTGATATAAATGACATTAAATAAACTTTTTTAGAAAAGTACAATATTATTTAAAAGTGAAAGTGTTTGATAAGAATTGTAAGTAAGATATATACGTCTTGAGAGATAAAATTTAATATGACAACATACAAAGTAGCTTAAATGAAGTTTAATAATTAAGTCGTAAAAATATAGAATGAGAAAATGAAAGTGTCCGATAAAAAATGTAAAAATGATGATCGAAAGATGTTAGTAAATTTTTAATAACAATAATAATAATAATAATAATAATAATAATAATAATAATAATAAGTTTGATCTAAAAAAAATTAAAAGAAAAGAATTTGTTTTGGTGAGGTGTCACCGCAAGAAAGGAATAGGTTTTCTTTATATATATGTTAAGATAAGATATTAGATTAGATTAGAATAACGTATTTATTAGTGTTAATAATAAGTTTAAAATTTTGATTATACTAAAAATAAGATTAAAAATTAAACTAATAATATTATTAAATTGATCATGTGTCCTATAATAATAATAATAATAATAATAATTATTATTATTATTATTATTATTATTGTCACACCCCGCCAAACGGTAATTAGAATCAAACAATATAATAATATGCGGAAGCCTTGTGACGTGGCGGGGCTGTGAACAGTTAAATCCAACCAAACAACATGCATATATACTTAGAACGTATGGTTATCGCCCAACTTTATTTATCAAGGATGCCCAGTTTGACAGTTGTTACAAAAATAGTACGACTATGTAAGTCGTATCAGTAATAGTAGAATTTAAAACATTTAGTTTTACAATACATAAGTTTAATACAAGATTTCGTAAGTATGACTGCAGTGTTTGTAGTTATACTGAGGAAATCCTTCAAAGCGGTCCCAAAAGTAAGTGGCATCCTAAGTAGTCCAGGGTTGTCCATCCTGAAGGCATGCGATTACTTACCAAGCTAATTTCCTGAAAAACATAGAGAAAGTCGTCAACAAATATGTTGAGTGAATTTACGGTTTGTATATGTATGTGGTTAGTTAAACCAAGTTTGTATAAATGATTCGTTATTCATTTATAAAAATACAGGTTATGTAGGGTTGTTACCCTTAAAAACATATGACTGGTTGTCTACCAGTATAAAATAAGTTGCCGGAATGTTTTCCGGTATTAAACGGTTGTAGGATTCGTTCTTCCTACAAGTATGTAACTGGTTGTTTACCAGTATAAATAAGTTGCCGGTATGTTTTCCGGTGTTTAACAGTTGTAGGATTCGTTCTTCCTAAAAGTATGTGGGAATTTGCTTAGACTATGATCCCCTGAAAGGTGAGCTAAACCTCGCAGGTTAAAGTAACGTGACCTAACCCTATAACCAAACCACAACCAGAACTTATGTTGTTTGCCTGAACGGACATTTAAGTATACGCTCCACCGTAGGAGGGTCGTCACGGCAATAGTACTATCCGTATACTCAGTGGCTAGAGTCACCTAGCTAATGGTTACAGTAGCATGTCATGAGGTCTTTTCATGCACACATTCCAAGTCTAGGTCCGTACTAGGATACTTTGTCTAATTCCCAAAACAGTTGTGGAAATGTTATTCCATAAACAAGCAGTTTGTATAAAAGCAATAAAGCATTTATAGTTTGATTGCATGTGTTGGCATGCAATTTCTATGTTTAGCACCCCTGTGTTTAAAAGCAGAAAACATTTAAAAATAGGGGCTGTAAACTCACTGTGATTTGCTCGGTATGAATGCTAGCAGCCGACAGATAAACGCCCAAGGTATGTTAACCTATGTACAATAAATGTATTAACATAAGTACGTTTGATTTGTTTAATCAACTTATGTTAACGGTTTGTTGGTTTGAAGAAGTTGTTGATTTCTTAATAATGTTAGTCGTTGAATTTGTTGGTGACATTGTGTTGAAATATTATTTCGTCTCCATTGTTCATATATTTGTTCTATATATGTATGCATAGGTAAATATACTTATTGTATGAAATTTGGCGTCACTTAGGTCTGACCAGTTTTGGTCAAACTATAATTTGTACAAAAGTCAATGGAAGTCAACTCGCTGGTCAAAGTTGGTCAAAGTTGCTGGTCGAGCTGGTCAACTCGCTGATCATGGTTGCTGGTCAAGCTGGTCAACTCGCTGATCAAGGTTGCTGGTCAACTCGCTGATCAAGGTTGCTGGTCAAGCTGGTCAAAGTTGCTGGTTGAGCTGGTCAACTCGCTGATCATGGTTGCTGGTCAAGCTGGTCAACTCGCTGATCAAGGTTGCTGGTCAAGGTTGCTGGAGGGGTCATTGTCTTAAGGGGTCAGTGACTTAAGTGGTTGGTCACTGAATGTGTCAGTGACTTAAGTGGTCAGTGACATAAGAGGTCAGTGACTTAAGTGGTTGGTCGCTGAATGTGTCAGTGACTTAAGGGGTCAGTGACATAAAAGGTCAGTGACTTAAGTGGTTGGTCGCTGAAGGGTCAGCGACTAAAAGTTGTGTCATGAAAGGGTCAGTGACTTAAGAGTTCAGTGACTAAAGTGGTCAGTGACTCAAAGGGTCAGCGACAAATTTTAAATAAATTCGAAGTGTGGTCAGATTTGGTCCAAAACAGACATATGTTCAAGGATCGAGTTATATACGAAAATACGGACATTTCTGGAAATGGTCAAAGAAGAACTTTTTGTAGGGGACAAAGATACCAACCTTTTCCAAGTGGTCTCATACATTTTCGTTCGATTTTATAAAATGTTTATACCGAAAAGTTAAAATCTGTCCAAACTTTATATGTCACTAAGGTTATGTTTTACCTAGTTTTTGTTAAGTTTTCACACATGATCTTTCAAGATATGAACTTATAACATGTTTAAGAGTTAAAAACAAACAAGATTAGAGAAAGTTTAAGTGTTCTTACAAAGTAGTTTAATGAAGGAAACAAAGGAGGTGATGATGATGATGATGTTTGTTCCTTTCTCTTGATCTTCTCCCTTTTTTTGTAGGTGATTTAATGATGATGATATTGAGGGTTTTTGGTTCCTGATCTTGTTTTGCTTTGCCGGTTGTATCACAGAGGAGAGGAAAGAAAAGTTTGGTAGCTCAATTATTTGAGTTGGTGATCAAGTGAGGAGAGAGTATGTATATGTTTAAAAGTCAAAGGGGAGGCATGGCTCGGTACGAGTTGTGTCTCCCAGATATTTTTGTTTGTGTTAACATTGTAGGTTTTTTTTTTTTAACCCGTTAGTTTCGCGTACGGGTCCAATTGAGTGTCAATTTTTGTTCAAATTTCTTAATTGTAATTTGAGGTAATTCTCCAAATACTTTATTATGAATAACAAAAGTAATACTTTTATTATTTTCGACCTTTGGGTACGTTTTAAAATTGTTTCTGTTCGAATTATAATACGTTTTATGCAAAACGTATATTTAATTCATTTTATCTATATGTTATAGATATAACAGTACTCGTAATTAATAATCGAATTATTAATTATTTTGTGTCCTCAACTTTTGTTATATTTTTCTGTCGGGTTTGTTCCGATACGTTTGTACGCGATTATTATTATTAATCACATATTATGTAATATTTTTTGTTTAAAAGTATTGGGCTGCTAGACTTACATCACATCAAAAGTTTTGTTTTAAACTTAATCAGGAAATTAACGTAAGAATGCACATGCTTAATTGTTAATCAGTACCTAATTTGGAGAGTTGTCACAATAATAATAATAATAATAATAATAATAATAATAATAATAATAATAATAATAATAATAATAAGTTTGATATACAAAAAAAATTAAAGAAAATAATTTGTTTTGGTGGTTTTCTTTATATATATATGTTAACCTTTTAAATTTAAACAATATGGTCCTCATTTTCTTATGGTGCTTACAAAGTAATAATGAACGCTTAATTTGGAAATATGGGAGTAGTGTTTTTTTCACCTTTTTCTAAATTCTAATAATTTGGCAATGTTAATTGTTTATTGTACAAGTGTAACTCCTTCATTTTATAATCCCAGAAATTCCCAATTGAAAAGCATGTAGCAGTTTGTAAAGAAACTGTATTTTGTAATCCCAGCATATTCCCAGTTGAAAGTTGCAGCAGTTGACTCCTTAAGCTTCCATTGTTTATTGTGCAAGTGTAACTTATTACTATTGAGTTTGACTTTCACTTTTCAAATTTTTGTCGACAATCAGTTTTTACAAAGTTTAATAAGTTGTAGTGAAGTTTACGATTTTACCTTACCTTTTGTACAGACTATCACATATGACGTATCACTTTTGAGAAAAAATATATTGAGGGTAAAATGATAAAGTTAAAGAATTACTTTTGAGAGTGAACACCTATTTTGGGACAAAATAAAATAGAAAGATCGGAGGGGGTTTCTTTAATAAAAATGTGTAATCTAAATATCTCGTACCAAACAATGTTTCAATTACTACAAGTCATAATGATTTACTAATACAATTACTACAACGAAATTCAAACTATACTACAAACCGTACAATCCAAATAGGCGAAATAGAAAAAGATGTCAATTAACAATACAGTACTTCCTTCGTCTCAAATTAAGTGTCATGAATCAAATTTTGAAGTCTTTCTTTTTCAACTTTGACCCCAAATACTTTTGTTTGTGTTATATATTACTTTATAAAAATTATACTAATGAAAATACATTTAAAACTCAATTCATTCATATATATGTTTTGCATCAAGTATTATATAATACAAACAATAATATTTAAGGTCAAAGTTGAAAAAGAAAGACTCAAAAAGTTAAAACATCAAAACATGATGCTTAATTGGGGACGAATGGAGTATTATTTAAGTTTATAATTGTTGGTAGGTGATAGGGCATTTCATTAACTGCATTTCATTAACTGTCACATGCTCCATATATCTTCATTTGACATTTATATTTATATCTTCATTATTGTAAGTAAAATCCATTAAAAATTTTTTTCCTTGATTCATGTAACTTTATGTTCATCTCTAAAACTAAAACCACTCATACATTCCAGTAATTCATAATGGTGATTCTAACTGAAATTCCTGAAGGATCTTTGTCGACTCAAGATCATAGATATGGCGTATTTTTAAGCTTTAGAGGTGTTGACACTCGTTATGGTTTCACCGATCATCTTTATAAGGCACTCTTGGATGCCAATATCAAAACCTTTCTGGACGACGAAGAGATTGATACCGGAGAAGATCTGAAACCGGAATTGGAGAGTGCAATTAAAGCATCTAAGGCTTCTATAATCGTTTTGTCCAAGAATTACGCTACTTCAACTTGGTGTCTTGATGAACTAGCCTTGATCCTTGAGCAGCGTCTGACCAAGGACCAGATTGTGATCCCTATCTTCTATCATGTGGAGCCAACTGATGTCAGGAAGCAACAAAATACCTTTAAAGATGCAATGGATATGCATAAACAGAGGATGGAGGCAGAGACAAATGTGGAGAAAAAAAGTCAATGGACTCAAAAGATGCATAAATGGAAGAATGCACTCACTGAAGTTGCAGATTTAAAAGGAAAAGACGCAAAGGGCAGGTAACCGTTCTGATACATATCTTTAGAATTCTTTTTATGCAGTGATTGCTTATCTTATGAAAAGATGTCTGTAAATCACCAAAGTGTCTTTGGCGGTTTTCCAATCAAGAGGTTGGGGGTTCGAGTTCTGGGATGGGATTAGATATGGTAATTATTGGTTATTTATGGGTTAGGTTGAGTAATATTTATGAGTAGTTTTTTTAACACCTCATTTGAGACTCATTTGACCTGAATCCGTTTAGAATCTTTCTCTTAAATGACCCATTTAAATCTAAAGTCATCTAGATCCGTGACACGATCCAACCCAACCGTTCATTTTGCTACTTATAGATGAGACAATTATATATATTCATAGATTTATGTTAGTGGGTTGTATGAGTACTTATCTTTCTATAAAAAAGTACATGTAAATTGCGACGTTCACGAGAAATAAGTAGAGTTTTATTGATTTTTTTATAGAGAATATATGTATATATAAGTAACCCTCACAGATGATATAATTAGCTATTTGGCAAGCCATGTTGCTTTAATTGACATACCATGTCATGACACACCGTGTTACCGGTGCATTACCTTCACAGAGTATTCTAACACACCATGTCATGATCTATCTATGACATGGAGCGTCAACCACGAACTGTAACTTTGGTCTTCACCGGTTCTTCGCAATACATTCTCTTTCAATTTGAGTCATATTTCCAACTTTAATGTTTAACAAAATTTCAAGATGAACTGTTGCGAACTTAACATAAAATGATTTTGAGGCAGAACCTTGATTAAGATGTTTGAGTATGATATAATCTTTGGATCATTTATATATGTCCCTATGGTCTGCATCCACTTGATCTTGTGGTTTTCTGTGAAATCCATTTTCAGGCGAGAGACAGAGTTTATAGAAGAGATTGTTACGAACATTAATTGTAGGATAGGCGAATCCTTATTTGCTAACTTACCATACCTTTTTGGGATGAAAGATTCCATTGAATTCATATCTTCATGGTTGAAAGATGAATCCTCACATAAGGCTGACATTCTCACTATCATGGGTATGGCCGGGATCGGGAAGACATCTTTGGCCAGATACGTATATGGATCGCATACTCATTTATTCAACAGAAGCAGCTTTGTAGAAGGTATTGGTGCAAAATGTGCTTCTCAAGGTAATGGGCTATTCGATCTACAAAAACAACTTTGTGGTGACATTTCAAAAACAAATTCAATTAAAGCTCATGATACTTGGGGATACACACCTATGATCGAGAATGCACTAACTCGTAAAAAGGTGTTGTTAGTTCTTGATGATGTTGATAGTCTCAATCAGTTACATGCGTTACTTGGAAAGCAAGGTTTTCATCCAGGAAGTAAAATCATATTAACAACCAAAGAAGCGTCATTGATACAGAAATATGCATCATCAATCAACAACATAGTTCAACCGGAGCTTACGAAGCACTTACTTAAAGGCTTAGATTGGGATGCATCGTTACAGCTTTTAAGTCATCATGCATTCATGAGTAACACTCCCAAGGAAGGTTATGAAGAAGTGTCAAAAGACCTTATGGTATATTGTCAAGGACATCCATTGGCTCTTAAAGTGTTAGGCGAATCTCTGTATGACCGAGATGTAACTGAATGGGAGGAGCGCATAGATGCCCTAAAGGAAGAAACCAATCCCGATATTATTAAAGTCTTACAAATGAGCTTCGAATCTTTGCCATCCAAACTTGATAAGGAATTGTTTAAGTATATTGCTTGTTTTTTTGTTCGAAAACAAAGAAAATTAGCTGAAACTGTACTACAGGCGTGTGGTATGAAGACAATATCAGGAATTAGGAATCTCACTGACAGATGCCTTCTTAGTAGTGATAATAACACATTAATGATGCATCAGTTGCTTCAAGATATGGGAAGAGATTTAGTACGTCAAGAATCACCTGACAAGCCCCAGGAGCGTAGTCGATTATGGTGTCACGAGGAGTCATTCAATGTGTTAGAACGAAACAAGGTAAGAGATACCATTTGACTTTTATTTACGTTTCTTAGAAATTCGGCATTATCTATATGATTTACGTAAGGTTTTTATTATACAAAAAAAATTCCATTTGCTTTCTTCTTAGGGTACAGAAAAGATAAAAGGCCTCATCCTTGACATGAGAATGCTCGAGGAAGAGAACCTGTGGAGATCGAATGAAATTAAAACGGAAGCACTCAGCGAGATGGATAATCTCATGCTACTTCAACTCAACTACGTACAACTCAATGGGTCTTATAAGAATTTCCCTAAAAAATTGAGGTGGTTGTGCATGCATGGGTTCCCTTTGAAAGACATTCCTTTAGACTTACCGATGGACAAAGTGGTTGTTCTCGACATGTCATATAGCAATATTATATCTTTCGGCATATGTTTTGCAAACCCACAAAAAATTGAGAGTGGGCAAAAGGTGAGAGCTTAGAATCACCTAACTACTTCAATTTCCTTTTATTATTTCGTATCGAGTTGATGCAAGTTCGGTAACTATCGTAACTTACCTCCATTTCAGCACTTAAGTGGATCAAGCTCAAATCACAAAAGAATCCTTGGATCATTGAAAATTCTTGATCTGAGTTTCTGTGAACAGCTTAATAGACTCAGTGGCTTTTTCGAAATTCCTGCTCTTGAGGAGTTGATAGTTAGAAACTGCATAAGTCTGATCGAGATTTGTGAATCACTTGAGCAATGTGTTGAGGTTGTCTGCATCGATATGAGTGACTGCATCAAGCTTGAGAAGCTTCCAACAGCTATAGGTAAGTTGAAGAAGCTTGAAACGCTATCGGTAGATGGTTGCAATACCTGTGAGCCTCGAATCAATGTGAGGGATACGGATTCACTAGCATCTTCCTCTGCTGTCACACAGGCTGTAGGAAGAGATTTTAAATTTTTTACAACTTCTTTACCGAAATCATTAGTAAGGTTGTCACTTGCAAATAATAATTTGTCCACCGAATCCTTTCCCATGAACTTCAGTTACTTATCCATGTTAAAGTATTTATGTTTAGATGGAAATCCAATTGTTTCCATGCCCAGCTGTGTAAGAAGCCTCGTTAGGCTTGAGGATCTTAGTATGGATTATTGTGAAATGCTGACATCAATTGAACATCCTCCATCTACACTGCGATATTTGACAGTCGATTATAACGATTTGCTACGGAGAATTGTATTTAATCCAGAAATGTCCCCACTAAAGTTTGTTGCAGATCCAAGTCGACTAGCAACTTCATCGATTGTAATTGAAGGTATGGTCAAAATCCAACCTATGGCAGATGTTGAGGAAAAGGTAGTACATTGTTTGGGCTGGACTGATTTGGATTTTATTAAAGGGAGACGCATCCAAACTAATTATTTAAATGAGGAACCAAAGGAATCTCAAACCCAGGTTTTCTCTACTAGTCTACTTAACTATCTTTCATTCGCTGAAAACTAATTTAGATATTATTTATGCTGATTAATCTTAATTAATAATTGGCAGATGTATTATGAATTTGGGATATTCAGCACGTTTTATGGGGGAGAAGGGATGCCAAATTGGATTAGGGATAGAAGCAAGGGGTCATCAATATCATTTACTATCCCATCATCTTCGAAAAAACTCAGAGGATTGAACTTCTGTCATGTGCAGACTCCTCTATATTTTGATACGGAAGATGTTGGAATAGCTACCGAGACAAGTGTAGCTTCATATTGTGGGAAGTTTAACTTGCCAGATATCTTAATTCGTAATATAACACAGAAACAAGACTGGTTCTACATTCATTTTATTAGTCAAGAGAAAGTCTTTGTAGGTGAAGAGTGTTTAACATTCTTAAGCCATTGGATGTTCGGAATGAATGAGATGGCAGGCGGTGACCAGGTTACTATTAATGTAGAAGGATACGATTTCCCTCAACGTACAAAGGAGTGTGGGATTAGCTTTGTGTATAATGACGGAAGCATTGAGGAAGACCAAGAAGAAGCAGCATTGGGTTATTACAAGTCATGGAATCACATTATTGGTGGTGATCTCTCTGGTTTTCAGAGCACGACAGGAGAATACGTCCTGGACACAGAAAATTTTAGACGCTCAGAGGGAGACGAAACAATTTATGAAACGTCAGGCAACAACTGTGATTATAAAGGTAGAAGCTCTTCTTTAGTTGTTTACCAAATAAATAAACTGTTGTTTGTTGTGAATTACTTTTTATGTACTTCTAGTTTTTCAACAACATCACGATAATCATCAAAACGGAGACTTTTGTATCCCGAGACTAAGAATTCATGTAATACTCTTACTCTGTTTCTTTTTACATCAGAAATGGAAGTGACCTTTAGAGCTTTCTCCAAAAGGAAGTCCGACGAACTTATTCAAGCACACGGGGTATGCTTTTCAACACCCAAACACTTGTCTCATAAATAACATGAACACTTACCAAACACAATGAATATGTTTTTAACAAATTTCATAATTTTTCTCACAGGATGTTAAAAGGGTAAGATATACAACCTTGTAATAGATGAACAGAGAATGGAAAAACCAAACAATTCTTGGGGCTGATATGGTGACGATGAAGTGGTACGGTAATTTTTCTCATAATTGTGAACATGCATAACTCTCATAATTGCACCGTGCTCAAACCAGGGATGTATGCAACTCAAAAATTCTATTGAATAGAATTCGACTAAAACGGATTGGAATTGGATTAATTTCCTTTATCAGGCCGTCAGGCAAGCGTATTATGAGGACCGTTGTTAAACTTATTAGGTTAAGGTTTCTTATGCAATCTAATCATGAAATGATTTTATAAAACTAACTTAAAATGTAGGTACTTATGAATAGCAGAAAGTCTAACGTGTATCTAAAGGAGTTTGGTTCAGATTTGGAAGGTTGCTACTGGTGAGAGACCTTTTTTTTCATTATTAAACACCTAAATATGTACGAAACCTAAAAGTGATAAGATTAGTCATCAAAAACAGTGATAAGATTAACCAAAATGTATATATCACTTCCTCAATTAATAATAGCAAGAGGGTTGTAATAGTTACCCATTGTTTATAAATTTGAAAAAAAGCTCTCTTTATGGAAAGTTAAAACTTTGTCATATGGTGATCGCTTAACTTTATTGTGATCCGTACTTGGTAGTCTTGAATATACTTCTTCTGCAATTTTAAAGCTCCATCAGAAGTTTTACAAGTATTGGAGGGTATGAGAGAAACTTCGTTTGGGGAGCTACTTTAAAAAATAGAAAGATGGCTTGGATTGTTTGGATGAAGGCTCTCTCACCATGCAAATCTGGTGATCTTGTTATTGGAAGCTTCATGGGTGGCAACTTCGTCATGCTAGCTAAATGGTGATGGAGAGGATGTATTATGGTGCCTGATTATTAAATCAATTTATGGGAAAAATGGCAATCTTGACTCAATACCTCGAGAACGTAACAAGAGTCCTTGGAAACAAATGCTCCTTGTCCCATTAATTTATATTGTGACATTATAAAATTTGTTGGATTCAGAATAGGTTGGATAAATGTTAGTTTGCACTTGTATATTACTGAGAGCTAGTAAAGTACCCGAGCAATGCGGCGAGATAAATATAACTTTTTAGAAGATGTGTCTTTTAAGAACTGAGAAAGGATGAGTAAGGAGTTATTGGCTACAAATATGTTCATCTCAAACACCGATTATAAAACTTAATCAAAGTTAACAGACATTATTTGACTTCTCGATAATACACTAATTTTGTAATAATCGACTAATTTTTGACATCATAATTTTTGTTAAGAATGAGACAACGGAGTGGATGATGATAGCGAGAAGTGATTAAATTGTAGAAGTATGTTATAAGTCGATATGACTATATTAAGAATTAACTAATTTTTAACATCATAATTTTTTTACTGTACATATATAATATATATATGTTAAGTATAAATAATCATCTTTTGTGACCAATTTTATGAACTATATAAATAAATATAATAATACTAATAATGAATAAAATACCATTGTAGTAAGTGAGTATTTCCACCATATATCTTGTCAATAACATTTACTTAAATAAATTTAGATATGTTATAAGAAATAAAAGAAAAAGAATATAAGCTAATTAATCATGTGCAAGTTTACAATTTAATGCCTAGATACAACTATCAACACATTTTAATTTTAAGATTTAGTGCAATATGTTATTATATTTAAGAAGAAAAGAAAAATAAATAAGATATGAATCAGTATAAGTACTTTAGTATCTTCTATATGAACATTTGACCTTTTTATAGAAATATATACCACCAAAAATAAGCAAAAATGAAAGATTTGAAATAGTGAAACCCAATGACAGATGAAATAAATATGATGAGAAAATTCGAAAACACTATTCTAAAAGATGATAACAAGCAAAAACCGAATGCTTTAAATCATTGTAAGCGGTTTAAACCTGCACAATCACACACACCAAAAAATGGTCAAAAAATTATTAGAATTTTATATTTTTTAATATGAGATTAATTTAAAATATATAAAAAGTATATAATATACAACTTAAAGTTGTTTATCACAATCTTTATATGTGATACTCTTAAAGAAGACACTAATTTATAATGTTATCATTATTTTGTAAAAAAAGGTTTATCTTAAAAGTGAAAGTTAAAAGTTCGTTCCTACCGTTCTCACAATAAAAAATGTTCTTATTTGAACTTCCCTTATAACCCAATATTTTCTTCTTCTAAGTGGATTTGGACCATGACACATATATATTTTGATTTTCAAATCATTTCATTTAGTATAAAACATGCATATTAGTTGTCTTGAATTAAATATATATACAAACGTCTATTTCCACATAGTTTATATTATATTTTTTTTTGTTAATACTTAAAATTAAAATACAAAGAGGTACTATATATAGACAAATCTTATTATATTAAATTAAATATCGTCAAATAAGCGATAAACACTACGGAGCATAAATTTGGGAAACAATTTAAATTAGACTTAATTAGTATAGAGAATTAATCAGAAAAAACCGTTAATAAGAGTTTCCTTGTTTTATTAACAATTGTGAATTGACTTATTGTTTGAATTTCCATGAATTTAATGCAAGGGGAAAATTGGGAATTTTCGGTATCCATTTTCTCAACTTTTAAGTCAAAAGACCCAAATGATTAATAAAGGGTTAAGATTACATATTTTCCCTTACTAAACCCCACAAATATCATATATACTCAAACCAATCTAAAAATATCATATATATATACCCATTTTTCTAATTTAATTACAACTAAAACTTTATAATATTATAAATTTAATAAATGACTTTTATACCCATTTCTCTTATATCTTTTCCACACACTCACTTTTCTTCTTCTCTGAAACAACCAAACCACAAACTCATTGTTTAAAGCCACAATCATTCAATATTCCACCTATCCCGTTTTCATGTTCTCTATCATTGATTACACTTAACAAGCTGAAATTCAAATCAACAATCATACATCAAGACACGATTTCAGTTACCCTAACAAGCTATTATTCGAACCATTTCAATTTCGAATTGTCGGGCCGTCGGTCGTTTATCCAAATCCTTAACCTCTGCTATTCACATCGCTACTCTCACCCGTTGGTCTTGTTTCCGTGCCCGACCAAAATCAATAATTCTCGCCGATCTGCAAAATTCAGAAAGAAAAAAACTACCCCCTCCGTCCCATTTGAAATGTCCACCTTACTATTTTGGGATGTCCCGTTATAAGTGTCCACTTTGATATTTAACCAATCAAAAAAGACTTTAATGGGTGGATATAGTATTTGATTGGTGAAAAGTGTAGATAGTGGAGAATCTTAAAACTACGTGCAAAGTCAAAATGGACATTTGTAATGGGACGGAGGGAATATATCATAACAAATCGACTACAGGGAGACTGCTACAGTCAACATCAAATTCAATTGTTACCTTATAAATTTGAAAGAAACATGGGATTGTAATTTATTTAATTTTGATTTAATTGAAGTAAATATAACAAAAAAAGATTCTAAAAAGAAAAGGAAAACAAGAAATTGGAGGTGATCCTCACACACCCCTACACACTATTTTAATACAAGTTAACCATTTTACCCCTAAGTTTATTTTACATCATTTAATCTTCACTAATTAACTAAGGGGTAAAATAGTTAATTTGCATTAAAATGGTGTGTATAGACAAATTTTGGTGTGTGAGGATCACCTCCCCAAGCAATTAGTTGGGAATCAAAACTACCACAAAAGGATGAAAAGAATCCAAAACATATATACTACATCAATCAATTGAATATGTCGTGATTCATGCTCGGTTGTTACACAGAGGGAGAGAAGTGAGTTTGGAAAAAGACAGAGGAGAAAGGGGTATAATAGTCTTTGATGAATTTTCTAAATAGTTATGAATAAATTTCAAAATTTTAATTGTAATTAAATTGGAAAAGTGGGTATATATGATATTTTTAGATTGGTTTGGGTATATGATATTTGTGGTGTTTAGTAAAGGGAAATATGTAATTCTCCCTGTATATTAGGTTAGTATGATTGAAATTTTTTACTTCCTTCATCTCAAAATTATAGTTCATCTTTCTCTTTTCGGATATCCCAAAATAATTGTTCACTTCTCATTTCAATCGATAGGAGGAGACTTTAGTGAGTAAAGATTCTATTGCTTAGTTGAAAGGTGTTGTGGGTGGGCTATAATTTTAGGATGGAGGGAGTATTAAATAAATGATTTAGAGTAACAAATGAAGGTAAATTAGAGTTTTTAATAATATTTATTTTTTGCAAGTCGAGGGACAAATAAATAGTAAAGTGAATAATAAAAATGAGAAGGATATTAGTAATAAAATTAAGAGAAGTGTTTGCCAATCACTCTAAAGACATTTGTTCTTTATTTAAGAAAAAAAGAAGTGGGCAATGGAAGTAATACTCTCTTATGGAAACACAAAAATATTAATTTAAAGAAGTGGGTTGGGAGAACTAAGGAAGCTTATCCAAGATTATTTTTATTAGAGCCGAGCCCAATTGCTTGGTCATGGATCCTATCAATATAATAAACGGATGTCTTTTCCCTTAATGGGCCTCGCGTTGGCCTACCATGTTTGGGGCTGAATTCGAGCAGTTAAATGAACTACATGAGCTATTGACTGATCGACTCATATGCAACTTACTAATGAAAATGACACTTGATTATGCATATTGGATAACTCTAAACAATTCTCGGTTAAGTTAATCTGTTAATGAGGTGACATATTGAAGAAAAGAATCTTCAATCTGATGAAATTGCTACTAGGTGGAAACACATGATACCATAAAAAGTCAATATATTTAGGTGGAGTCTTAATAAAAACAGACCTCCGATGTTGCTACAACGATTTTGTAACAGTGCTTGATTGATGAAGGTCCAAGTTGGCTTCAACACGCTCGTCCTCTTGAACCTAAATAGCTGCTAAGAGTGAATGCCGTTAGTCTCGCCAAAGGAGAAGGTGTCTCCTTTGAACACCCTCCGGCGTGAGGATAAGTAGTTGTTTTTAGAATGTGAGTAAATACGTAGTAAATTGTGTAGTGATAAATGTCATACCTTGAGGTAATTATGGAATGGGTATTTATAATAGGTTGGGTGTGTACCTTGAATGTATTTTTGGCCATCAGCTTTGTTTCATCCATTCACTCCAAACAAGTCTCATCTATTTTGGTGAAATTCCTCGATTCTTGTTGATGATTTAAACGTTGATAACGCCGCCTTGTTCAGAAAATATTAATAGTAATATTCTCTTTTCTTTGAGTATCTTAGATATTCGTGAGGCACTGTTCCCGCTCCTTATTTCAAGACTATATTTATTTATTGTACTTCTATCAAATTGATAGGTTCTACACTTAGTAAGAAGCTCAATATTACGCTTCTTCATGACTTGATTCTACATAACTAGTAGATCCATATTTTTGGTTCTACACTTAGTTAGAAGCTTAATAGTAAGCTTCTACATGACTTGATTCTACATAACTAGTAGATCCATATTTTTGGTTCTACACTTATGTAGAAGCTCAACCGGTAAGCTTCTACATGACTTGATTCTACATAACTAGTAGATCCATATTTTTGGTTCTACATATAATACTTGGCTCTAGACTGTTGTAACCCAACTTTCTTTGTTTTGGAGAATTGAATTGAATATCTACGTACCTCTTCAAGTCCCTCAATCTAGGAGAGTACAATTAATATTTGTACACTTCTAGATTCAAAACAATTGGGTCAAATAATTTAAACGTCGAATTAAAAATGATGTAATGAAATTTCTTATATAAATAATAAAAATTTTAAAAGACCGCTTTATAATGTTGTAACGATTTGCTAGTGTACATTTTTATTATTGTTATTTATTTATATACAATGTTTCTTTGGATATGCAATTCATACGTCACCCCCTCTACATTCATTTTAACTTATTTAAAACATCTCTTTTGTACTATATGTACTTTTACTAGTATAATTTGAGATGACAGGAAACTTCTTGTGTACACAATCCATTCAAATATGTGGACTACATAAGTGCCACGACTATGGTAACTCTTTTGTTACCAGTGGGTTTACCAAGAGTTTATGTAAATATTATATTATTTATTATATATGTAAACAAAATATTTACAAACTGATTCTTGTATCATTTAATAGTTTCTTCACGATGAGAAATCGGAGATGATCATCATCACCATCATCCTACGTGATCAAGCTGTATTATGGTGGGTGGATGTTAATCGGATTTTACACTCCAGTCGTTGTTGTAACCCGATTCTGGGGAGGCACAGGTGGTAAAATCCGATTAGGGTTTGTGTAAGTGTATGTGAAAACTTGCCTCCTTCTGGGTGCTAAGTTCGGCTTATATATGTGATAGGGGGAGAACCGTTGGAGATGCACGGTCCTGGGCCGGCCCATTGTGGTTTCCCGCCTAACGATCATGTTCAGATCATCGAGGAGATCGGCCGAAAGTAAGCTGTCATATTTTGGCTTCATGTTGCCACCAATAGGGAAGTGTGACAGCTGGGGGCATCGTATTGTCCAGTGGGTAAACCAATGGGACACGAAGAAGGGAAGTTGACTTACTTGTACTTCTCCTGACACAGCACTGTTCACGGATATGCTGTGTCAGGGAATGTTTTGTTTGTATGGTTAACTTTACGGGGTTAACCATTGTTATGGGGGGTATGGTTCTCTCGAGGGGTAAACCATGGTGTTAGCCCTGAGGGGTGGTTAAACCATTAAGTTCCCCCAGTTCGATTGGCTAACTTTGTAGAAGTTGGGGAGTCGAACTCTGTATCCTGCGTTGCGCGCCTTTCGTTTACGTCGCGCTTTACTCCTATAACGTATGTCCCTCGGGGCAAATACCGTGGCGGTAATTGGCTATTAATGTTGAGACTGAACGCTTTCCACTATGTTCATTTCATACGTTTCTTTCGAGAGTAATGATGACGCGTAGGCGCGTGTGGCGGTGACTTGACCGCGCGTGAGGTAGTTGTCTTTTCAAATTTTGAAAAGGTGAGATATTGTGACACGTGTAGGGCTGTGATGCAAACTGGAGTCGACCCGACCCGTTTTTAACTGGGGTATATATTGCTTTAACCCGCCTTTTTCTCGTTCAGTTACCAAAAAAGAAAAATATTTTTCAAGTTAGGTTAGGGTTTCGTGGTTCGCCGGAAAGCTTTTTTCACCGTTTGTTGTGGGCGATCGCCGGTTAAGGTCTGTGTTTCTCTCCTTTTTGTTTATCACTTTCGCCCTTTTATACGACTATATGTCTGTCTCATCCTCCAATGCCGCGAGTGGTCCCGCCAGAGACCCTGATACTCCGGTGGAGTTTCCGGCCGGAAACACTCCGAACGTCGCCAAACTTAAAAGTGAAGTTAGTGATTTTGTTCTTGGTGCCTTAGAGGTGAAATATCCTAGTATAAAAGAGTACAACCCTGTGGCCCCGGGGCCAGACGATAGGGCCCATCGTCCGCCGGTGGGCAAGGTGGCTGTTTATCATAAATATTTTGATACCTCTAATTTCCGGTTGCCCGTAACTCCTTTTGTTGTTGATGTATGTGAGCATTTTAAAATTGTGTTTCCTCAACTGGATCCCCTCGGTTTAATGAGACTGTTGCTTTTTGAGATGTTCTGTCATGGCCATGGTGGCAATCCTAGCATTGTTTTGCTTGTTCATCACTTTAGGATGTCTAGACAGGATTGTTGGTATTCTTTTGACAAGAGGCCCTTGTCAAAATTTACGACGTCGAAGGGTCCTGGTTTGAGGCCGTGGGAAGACGGGTTTTTCTATGTTGATGTTGGTTGTTTGCCTCGCGTCCCTGGGGGGTTGCTCGTGTGGAATCTGGAGGGTATCAACTCCAATCTGAATGTGATTCCTCCAAGCCATGGGGATGACTCCCGTCTTTTTAACCTTTGTGAAAACTCATCCTTGCATGTGCGCACTTATCATCAAGAGGCAATTCTGTTTGCTCTGGGGATAAGTCCTAGTTGGAAGCACGACATAGTGAAACCCATTTTCAAAAGAGGCGGAAAGGGTATGGGGTGCCGCAGTTGTGTGTTTGCTAATTGACCTTTTCAAAGTTATTTTGCCTGATATGTAGGTTGCGTGCTTTGGTTGTGTTGCTAAATTATACTTTGCGCGTGTTTTTGCAGTTATGCAGGTTGTTTACTTCTTGTCTGATGACGACCTCGACGATGTGAAGGTCGGGAGAGAGGGTTTCGCCGATGACGATCTTAGCGGGTTGAATGAAAATGTTATTCAAGAGGAGCAATCTGAGGGCCCTGAGGATGAGACGGATGTTAAGGTTTCCCTGCCGAGTGCCTTGGTCACTCCTGCGGGGGAAAGCCAAAGTGCAGAAGTCAATGGGAAAGAAAAGAAAGTTTACTGCGAAGGAGTTAGCTGGTATGAGGGTGCCCAAATTACCCAAGTTTGAGGGGGATGACCCTGCAGAGGAGGCGTCAGATGTGGCTGACCAGAAAGGGAACCCTAGGGCGAGTAAGTTACTTTGTGGTTGATATCCTACAGGTGTGGCTGAGTTTGTAGCTTACTAACTTCAAATTTCTCGTGTTTGACAGGTTTTTCGCTGATGGATAAAGAGGAGAGTGACGGTGGGGAGGAGCAAACACGCTGGCCCGTGGACTTGGAATTGGATGACTTGCCGCAGAAAGACGTTCCGGGAGGGTCGGGGTTGGATCCTTGGGGCGTTGACTAGGATTATTCTTTCCTGGTCGGGGTCATCAGAGAGTACCCCGGTGGTGATGAACTTGACAATTGGTGTCATCCAGGTGTCACCTGCTTCTTGTATGTCTTCAACTGTTGGGTCAACAACGATTGAATTTTGTTTAAGCACTTCCACAAGTACTTCTTTTGTTAAGTTGGCAAATGTGAGGGATGCCAGCTTACTAAGGGCATCTGCTTTTTTGTTTATGCTGCGGGGAACTTGCTCGATGTTAAAGCTTCTGAATTTTTCTATCACTGATTTTGCCAGGCCGAGGTATTTCTTCATTGCTAGTTCTTTTGCCTTGAAGAGGCCTCAGATTTGATTGGCGACAAGCTGTGAGTCAACGTATACCCTTAGGTCTTTGACATCCATTGCTTAGGAGAGGCGTAGCCCTGCAAGTAGAGCTTCATATTCTGACTCGTTGTTCGATGTGGGGAACTCGAATCTCAGTGCATAGGTTTGTTCCTCTCCGGTTGGGCTTGTTAGGATAAGCTCGGCCCCAGACCCTTCAGAACTAGCGGCCCCATCGGTATATAACTCCCATGTTTCCCCTGAGGGGGGAATGGGTGACGTTCCGCTTGTTACCCCTTTTGAACCTTTCGTCATTTCTGCTAAAAAGTCGACCATGATTTGGCCCTTGATCGAGTTGCATGGTCTGAACGAAATCTCGTGCTCACCTAATTCTATAGCCCATTTGGCTAATCTTCTAGATACCTCTGGCTTCGTTAGGATCTGCTTGATTGGTTGGTCGGTGAGCACGACTATCGGGTGAGCCTGGAAGTATCGGCGTAAACGCCGTGCGGAGTATACGATTGCCAAAACAAGTTTCTCCATGGGGTTGTAATTTACTTCTCCTCCCTGCAGAGCTTTGCTTATGAAATAGACCGGTTTCTGCACTTTGTTACGTTCTGTAATGAGGAGAGAGCTAACCGCATCGCTTGATGCTGCAACATATAGCTGTAGGGTTTCTCCTGCGATAGGTGCGGTTAGTGTGGGTAGCTCGCGCATGAATGCCTTCATTTCTTGAAAAGCCTGTTCTACTTCATCTGTCCACACAAAATTTTTGTTATGTAAGCAACCCCGCAGGGTAGTAAAGAAAGGAAGTGACTTGTCCGCTGCTTGTGATAAGAATCGCGTTAGAGCAGCAAGTTTGTCTGTCACGCTTTGCACCTCCTGCTTGAAACTTGGGGAAGGCATTGCCACTATGGCTTCGATCTTTTTGGGGTTGGCCTTGATTCCCCTGGGGGAGATTATGTGACCCAAAAATTTACCCTCTTCCATGCCGAATGTGCATTTTGCAGGGTTTAACTTCATACCAATTTTCCGCAGGGTAGCGAATGTTTCCAACATGTCACTTAGTAGGTCAGATTCTGAGTTACTTTTGATTACTATGTCGTCGACGTAAGCTTCGATGTTCCTACCAATCTGGTGCTGAAAGGCTGCATCGATTACCCTTTGATATGTTGCTCCCGCGTTTTTCAGTCCGAACAACATTTTTTGGTAGCAGAAGATGCCCTTGGCGGTGTGGAAGGCCGTTTTGTCTTCGTCTTCCTTTGCCATGAAGATCTAGTGATAACCTTTGTATGCATCCAAGAACCATTTTAGGCGGAACCCTGCAAGTGACTCCGCCTTTCAGTCTATCTTTGGCAAGGGGTAGTTATCCTTCGGGCAGGCTTTGTTGAGGTCCTTGTAGTCGACGCACATCCTCTAATCACCATAGGATTTTTTTACCATGACCGGGTTTGCCACCTAGGTCTGATACTTGACCTCGCGCATGACACCTGCTTTAACCAAACCGTCGACCTCTGCAGTTAAGAACTTGCTGCGCTGTGGGGACATGCCCCTCTTTTTCAGCCTTACTGGGGTGAGAATGGGGTTAACATTCAGCTTGTGCTCGTCTATGCTCCGAGGTACCCCTGTCATGTCAGCATAACAAAAGGAAAATACATCTATGTTGTCGCGTAGGACTTTTATTAACTTTACCTTTGTTTCTTCCTTGAGGTGCTTGTTGATTTTGATCGCCTGCTGGGGCTAGGATGGATTTATTATCACATCCTCCTCCGTTGGTCCTGGAGGACAGTTTTGTTTCGCCTATGCCACCCCCACGGGTGCGCATATGGTTATTGCTGCGGGTGAACATCTTAAGGTGGCGATGCCCTCCAGGGTTGGGAATTTCATCATGCCATGGACTGTCGAGACTACTGTACCGAACGCTTGCATGCCCGTTCTTCCCAGAATGATGTTGTGTCACGATGGTGATCGCACGACAATGAACTCTAGCGTGGTGGTCCTGTACGTCGGGTAGTGCCCCAGGCATACCTCGAGGCTTAGCTTTCAGAGTGGCCAATTCGTTTCTCCTGAAAAGCCTACCAGGGGGAGTTGTACGGGCTGAGTTACTGTTAAGTGTCCTTTGGGAGTTGCAAGAAACGGTGTTCATATATTATATCCAGTGCACTGCCGCTGTCAACATAAATACGTTCTACTTAGTGGTTGACTATTCTACCAGAAATAATTAGTGGTTCTGCCGATGGCTTAGCGTCTTGTATTGGTGGGAAACTTATCTCTTGCCTTTCCCAAGCGTCGAGTACCTCTGCCTTTCACCTTTGGCCGCTTCTCCAACATTGTATCATGTGAATTGTGCCCTTTGGGGGTGGCAATCCTTGTGTGTTTCGCCTTTCGCCTCCCGCGGGCCTATCGTCGTTGTTCTTTTGGATCGCCTTGGCACCTACGACAAGTTGTTCTAATTTTCCTGCTTTTACAACATTGATGATCATTGACTTCAATTCTCTGCAATCGTTGGTGTCATGGCCCTTCTCTTCATGGTACCGGCAGTATTTATTGCTTTGTTTACCGTATTTCGGTGCCATTGGCCGAGGTGGTGGAAAACGCTTTGCCTTTGGCTCCGTTGCAAGTATCTCCTTTGGTGTTTTACTTAGTGTGAATAGAAGTGTGTGCCTCTCTGCAGGCCTGAACCTAGGGTTCCTATACCCTCCGGGGTTCCCCCTGTCGCGCCGATGTGACGTGGAGGGCCCTGCGGGGTAAACGTGACCTCCTCTCGGTCTTGCTTGCGGCCGGACTGCTCCCACCCTGATGAAGCTTCTTGCCTTATCCTGCATTATGGCGATTGTTGGGTGTATGTTTTCCGACAGTTGGTCTATGAGGGTGCTGAATCTGTTTTTGTCTAAGCACATGATAAAGCTTGAAATTTGCTGGCTCTCCGGTAGCCCCGGTATTTTAAGGCATTCGTTTGCGTGCCTGTCAATGAAGTCGGCTAGGCTTTCGTCGTGCCGTTGGTATAGGTAGTGTGCGGCCATGTGTGATAACTGCGCCGACTACCTTTGGTGGAAACGCCTTATAAATTTATCCCTCAGGTCAGCCCAGCTAGTTATGCTCCTAGGAGGTTGCTCGTGGATCCATCTGTGCGCTAAGTTGTGCAAGACCGACTGAAACATGTGACAGCATCGTCCCAGTATTGTGTTTTGATTGCATTGTCGAAATCGCAGAGGAAATCCTCCGGATCCGTGGTCCCATCGTAGGTGCCCACCCCAGGGGCACCGACGTGTTGTAGGGCATCGACGTGGCTGCGATGTGCTGCGCGAAGTGCATGGCTATGTGATAAGCATCAAATATATAGTATATTTTATAGTAATTTATCCCTATATTTATATATATTTTATGCATTTATATGATTTTAGATACTTATTTTGTTAATATTTGCAGAAATGTATTTTTATTGAAGATTGAAGAAAAAGAACGAAAATAAGACCGAAACTGAAGTAATTAAAGCAATTGAAGAAAAGGAGATCTAAACCTTGAAGAAATGAAGACTAAAAAGATAATATTAAAGATATGGGCTTAGAAAACAAGTGAATCCGTTTAAAGAAGGAAGAGAAGCCCAATTTGAAGCCCAAGCCGATTTTGGAAGATTCTGGAAAATAAGCCCAACCGGCGGATGGATTGCCCAACCGGAGGTTGGGGCTAAAGGTTCAAACGGTGGAAAAGAACGCAGAGTTGGAGTAATACTCAAATACTTCCAACCGGCGGTTGGAGGCTCCAACCGGCGGTTAGAGGGTCGGCCATGAAAACTATAAATAGAGACTTGATTTAAGCTAAACCATATACGATTCTTAGAATACAAAGTCGAATATTAAGGTTTAAGGTCGACTAAAGGTGCGAATTTGGAGGCTAAGGAGCTAGGGTTTGAAGGTTTTAAACCCTAGGAAAAGCTAGTTCGTCGAATTGGTTCGGTTTCTTTATCCTTGTAGCTTCACTAACCTTTTGGGTTACTATGGATATTGTTTATTTGAATTTATTGCTTATTAGATTTTCATTATGAATGTTTAAATGTATGTTTATTATGTTTATTATATGTTTATGTTGGAACTATATTATTGAATATTATTATGCAAGAATTATGTGTTATATTATGTTAATAATCATAATTAACTGATTTATAGATAAACTGTAATAACCTTTTGGGTTTTTAAATTAAGTGATTATGTTTTATTAGATGTTAAATAGCATTATGATTCAACCGACCCTGGAATTGCATGAATAATATGTTGATAGATCTTAATAAATAGTGATACTTACATAACCTTTGATGGTATTGCTATATGAGAGTTGTCATAACCTTTGAGATTTTCTACATTAGTAAATCACAATAATAATAGCCAACACGCAAATAGACATAAGTTGATATAATAAGTTTAATAAATAATAGTTTAAATAGTCATAATCTTCTATCCAATTTAGTATTCTTAAGTTGTTCTTTAAACTTATCTATTAAAGAATTGGTATCAAATATATATATATGTTCGATCGGAACTAAAACGTCCCCCCTATCTTATATATTATTGTATATTATTGTTTATAATTGTGAATTTGTATATTAATTATAATAATTGTAATTAGGATAAATAAATAGTTAGTTAAAGATTAAATCACGTTCTCTATGTTCGAATCTGGATTTACTTATAAAACTATATTCTATGATCAGGATAACACTTGCCTGAATTGTGTGATAGTATTATTTAGTATTTCCTTAATTAAAACTTGTGATTATAATTGCCCATACTTAGCACACATCAGATTTTTGGCGCCGCTGCCGGGGAGGTGTGTATTTCATTTAAAACTAACTATTTTCCCTGTAAAACAATTATATTTTTCTAATGTGTTGCAAAATCAATAAGAAATATCGGCTCACCCATTGAGAATACTAACAAAAACAAAGGTATAAGGAGAGTTCAACCCTACCTCATTGATTTATCATATAAGAGGAAATGTGCTTCTCGAAAGAAATAGGTTTTTAACATGCTTCGCACTGACCTGTTTCTTCGCTTTTGTGTACTATCAATGGAGCTACCGAGATCTTTTGATTAGCAATGTATAAGAAATTAATATAATTATTCACTTTAGATAAAATAGGATTAGATAAGTAATCTAAACTATGTGCTATTTTATATGCACAAAGAAATTTAACTGTTATTAAGAAATGGAGTCGATGCAAGTGGACTTTGGAAGTGATAATGAGAATTTTAAAGATATAGAGATAGACGACCATTCTTTCGAACAAAACAAGAAAATCAAGCTAACAACTGGAGACGAGTATTTTGAACATCCCCCTGTGATTTCAACCAAGGAAGACATGTTTTACTACCTAGATGACCATGAGGATGAGATTAGATTTGTTATGGAACTCGTACGTAGGTCTACTTTAGAATATATTGATTATCAAAAAGAGTTGATCAAGAAAATGGAAGGACAATTCACTGCTTGGGTTATATCTAATGAAACCAAAGATACAGATGATTTTATCAACTATGTGAATGAGCTGAAATATGATATTGTGAGTGAAGATGTAGATCCAACTTTTTGTGAAGAACAGCTATTGAAGTACACTTATGTGTATAAGACATTTGAGAAATCTTTGTTTCCTTATTCTGAGAAGCAAAGAGAAATGTTAAGAGCACTGAAGGAAATAATAGAGTATGCCACTGGAAACTTGAGCAATATGGCTGACATCTGCTTACTAAGGAACTTTCAAGACTTCTTCAATTCGATAAAGGCGAGAGAACACATTGATTCTGGAAGATTCTTCATAGATTGTACAGTGGAATTCTACATTCAAGACATTATTGATGAATTTTACTATGGAGAATGTGATGAAGTTACACGTACAATTCCTGAGTACTTTTCTGATGAACCAATGACAAACTTGATCACTTATGCTAAGAAGGAGTTGCAACTAGCTTACCCTGGAGTTCACTATAATCAAAGAAATAACCTTTTTCATTTAGGACTATCAGAGGTTTATTATCATTTAGTAGATACTTTTAGGTATTCCGGGTTAACAACAGATCATCAAGAAGGATACTATAATAGGATCTTAAAGGATATAGGAACAGCAGTGAGAACCCACATCACATATGATTATCATGATATACATTTAGGGTTCTATGGGTTATTAGATTCGTTAAGGCACAATCATGTAGAACGCGAAACAAAAATTGAAGACAACTACTTGTGCACCGACGAAGATGGTAGAATAGCTAAAAAGGTAAAAAGAATAGCTGCCATGCTCATAGAAACTGAGAATGCTGAAAGAATTCATCATGAGAGTTTCTCTGAATTTGCTTCACCAATACCCGAGTTAGCTAATAAAATCTATGTACATTTTCGAAGGATTTATCCTGAGAATTTTGGAAAACCTATCTATGGGAATTAGGATTGAAGACCAACAAAATCACTTCTGAAGATCATTTGCAACCTTTTCATTCTTAATAGCTAGTTATATTTTTCTGTTTTCTATTTTTAGGATTTGAATTTTATTTGAATAATTGAAATTCACTGTTAATTTCGTGCCTTATTAATATAAAGTTTATTGCTTTCAGATTTATATGTTTATCTCTTCTTTATTTGTATTAGCTACACAAATATTAGAAAGCTAAGTATTTAGAATTGATTTTTACACGAGTTGCAATAGTGATAAAAGTTTGATTAAAAATACTTAAAAGATAATTAATACTATAAATTTTGAATGTATGGTTCACATTGATTACAAAGTTGCAGGTATATTAAATTTAATATTTTGGTGACAAATAGATTGAAATAATGTATTTGAAATTCGATAAAGTCGACAATTGAATTTCCAAACAGTGAATGGGTCGACACAATCACTGATTATAAATCTATGTATACCAAAATAGGTTTATATATATCTATTGCTTGTAACAACTAACAGCAATGCAGATATTTATATTAATTGGAGGAACGAAATGGTAAGTCTTCTTTTCAAATACATTTACTTTCTTCAAATAAGATACAAAAAGTATATAGTTAATATGTAACAATATTGTATATTGCATTTATAAGAACATTACTTTTAAAATACGTTAAAAATACGTATAAATAAAGTATTGTTAGTATATAGTTAATAATATTGTATATTGTAATAATATTGCATTTAAAATATGTTTAAAATACGTATTAATAGAAAATGGGCTAAAAAGAATTAATTAAAAATTTAAACCCAATTAAAATTTTAGGCCGAATGGCCTGAGCCCAATTTTTGACTCGGTACATTAAACATAACAGAAATATAAATAAAATTATAAAAACTTCTTAAACAATAAAAATTTAAAATAATTATTCTTAACATCATATAAAACGAATTTAAATATATAAGTTATAAAATTTTTAGATAAAATATACAAAATAAATCTTTAGACTTTATAAACTAAAAATCGATTAGTTGAAATACATAAATCTCCAGAATTAAAATTTTTAATTACAAACCATTTTTGATTTAAATGTTCATTTAAGTGATTCAATATTATATTTCGAAATAAAAACATATATTATGCTTCGTTTATTAGATATAATAAACAGGTGGCTATCAAATATTAAGCAGAAATGCTGCCCAAATTTCTAATTTTTTAGAAAGTTTTAATATTTATTTTACAGATATGGCTACGAGACGACAGAGAGGACTTTCACTGTTAGCCAGAGATGACTTCCAGTTACATATATTTTTGAGATTTGAGCATGAGTCTATCACTCAGGAGCGCAGGACAGAGTACGCTGACAGATTACTGGAGTTGGTGGCTCAGCCTGTTGAGGTTCTAGAGGTACTAGATTGGTCTCTCATGGAGAGAGTTATTGACCCTCGCCAGGACGGGGAGACTGGAGATGTTACTCTGAGGAGGCTGATGACTCAGAGCCATATTTTACCATCAGGTGATGTTGGTTTTGTATCACAGGCTTGGTTTCGCTTATTTCAGATTCAGGAGGTTATCTATAGAGAGCTTGTTATTGAGTTTTATACCACCCTTAGGTTTGATTCCACGTCTAGGCAGTTTGACCAGCCCTCAATTTCTTTTTGCTTAGGAGGTCAGCCTAGGACGATGAGTTTGATTGAGTTTAGTATTGCTGTGGGGCTCTATACATTAGATGAGCTCCACAACCCATTTTTTATGGATCATTTGACTGCGGGTATGGTTGGTCAGTACTCATCTGTTGAGATAGCTGCTTATTGGAGGGATTTAGCAATTGTTGATTATGGGGAGAGAGCACCTTCTGACATTCACATGAGGAGTCCTGTTCATAGGTTATTGCATAGGTTGTTGTCATCTTCTATTTGTGGCAGGCACACAGGACCTGAGAAGGTCTACCAGCCTGATTTCTTTTTCTTGCACATTATGATTCAGGGGACACTGATCAATGTTCCCTGGAAATTAGTGCATTGGATGACGATAGGAGCCACTGGGTATAGGTCGACCAGTAGTATATGTGGAGGACAGTATGTCACTAGGATTGCTAGATATTATGGTTTGACTGCTGCTGATTTTTTAACTTGCACACCCGTTACCCCTGGGATGTCCTTGCTAGGCGAGGACAAGTTGATTGAGCTAGGGATTATTCAGGTTGGTGTACAGGAGGGGATTTTGTTATGGACACCTGAGGTTGCGCCAGGACAGCAGCCGGTCCATAGAGCCAGATTGAGAGGACCACCTATTCCATTACCGTTAGTTCCTGAGATCCCAGTACCTGAGGTTGAGTTACCAGCAGGTAGAGGTAGAGCTCGTGGTAGAGGGCGTGGCAGGGGTGATATGTTAGAGGATATTCAGCAGAGATTAGAGAGGAGATTGCTCATGGTAGGAGATTTGATATGATTGATCATCGGTTTACCAGGTTTGAGCAGCGATTTGATAGATTTGAGAGGGAGAGTTATCACAGATCTGATTATCAGCACGAGTTATTGCAGCAGCTGTTACGTGAGAGGTCTATTCAGTACCAGCCATATGTTCCTTCATTCTTTGATGCTGGAGCTGGACCTTCGAGGCAGTCTGGGCAGGATGATTCAGATGATGATTAGTTTTTGTTTGATACATTTGATATACATTGTGGATGACTGTATTTATTATTACCATCAGTAATACTTATTTTTATTATTATGCTAATTTGGTTGTTTATTTTTTATAGCACAAGACTGGCAGTAAGTTCAACACTTTCTTTCATCCAGTCTATTCTATTTTATGAACTTTGTGGGTATGTTCCCTGGAAACCCTCACGAGACTATAACTCGTCCACTTGGGATACCGAGGGGTTTAAAGGCTTATTGCATATGCTAAATGCAATCGTGATTAACTACGAAAGTGTGGATGTTGTATATTATTTTTCAAGATATCAAGAAATCAACCAAACAGAGTTCTTACTTAGCCGATGATGAATTTTGAAAATTCAGTCAGGGGAGTTTTTCTGTTCTATTTTTCTTTCCCTTACTCACTTTTGTTTATCAATTTTTATACAATGAGGGCATTGTATAATTTAAGTGTGGGGATAAGGTTCGTAAGAAAAAGAATTTCTTTAATTAATTATTTAAGTTTCTATTGTTCTTAAATTTTAAATTTTAAATTTTTAAGTGAATAACTAAGTATTTATTAGTTAGAATACTTTTGTTAAAAAATTTGTTTTGTATTTAAAAGTTTAGACTTTAATATGGATTAACTGTTTTGTATATAATGTAAACAACTTAATAAATAAGTGATATATAGTTACATGATATGATGTACTAATAGGCAATCTATATAAAGATTTCTGAATTTTAATAAATTAATATAAATAACTTGTTTATTATATTATGGTACATAATATGATGTATGACATAAAAGTCCTAAATCTTAGATTTATCATGCGATAATTTTATATATCTTTTTATTTATATAAAAACATTTGGGAGTCTACTAATTGTTTCCTCTGTTGTACGTAAGTACAAACCTGGTCTCTAATTAGTATTCTTAAATAAAGTAGAAGAAAGAGAAAGTTCTTTCAAAAGGAAAAAAATATATAAATAAAAATCAAACTATGTCGCTTTGTTGTACGGCTGTACAGACCTGTCACCGCTGGTTTGATTTAAAAATTTACTTTACCTGAATCAAGTTATGTCGCTCTGTTGCATGTAAATGCAGACCTGTCACCAATGTCTTGATTCATAAAAATGAATTTTATATATATATTTGGAATATAAAAGTAAATTGCATGATTAAGTTTAAGAGTATATCATATATGGAAATCATAAGTAATATACATAATAATAATAAAGATGTATTCAGAAGTATAAATATAGATTGTTTAAAATGGATAAATATATTAATAATCATTCATGGGCTATATATTACACGAATAATAATAATTTTTATTTGTACATTATAGTTATCCATGTTAATTAAAATTGTTTAAATTTTTAATTAATAAAACATGTTTTTAGTTTTGGTATTCTGATTTTTAAATATTAAGTTTGATGCTTATTTTAAATTTTATTCAGTATTCTACTTGAGGACAAGCAGAACTTAAGTGTGGGGATATTTGATAAGCATCAAATATATAGTATATTTTATAGTAATTTATCCCTATATTTATATATATTTTATGCATTTATATGATTTTAGATACTTATTTTGTTAACATTTGCAGAAATGTATTTTTATTGAAGATTGAAGAAAAAGAACGAAAATAAGACCGAAACTGAAGTAATTAAAGCAATTGAAGAAAATGAGATCTGAACCTTGAAGAAATGAAGACTAAAAAGATAATATTAAAGATATGGGCTTAGAAAACAAGTGAATCCGTTTAAAGAAGGAAGAGAAGCCCAATTTGAAGCCCAAGCCGATTTTGGAAGATTCTGGAAAATAAGCCCAACCGGCGGTTGGAGCTAAAGGTTCAAACGGTGGAAAAGAACGCAGAGTTGGAGTAATACTCAAATACTTCCAACCGGCGGTTGGAGGCTCCAACCGGCGGTTGGAGGGTCGGCCAGGAAAACTATAAATAGAGGCTTGATTTAAGCTAAACCATATACGATTCTTAGAATACAAAGTCGAATATTAAGGTTTAAGGTCGACTAAAGGTGCGAATTTGGAGGCTAAGGAGCTAGGGTTTGAAGGTTTTCAACCCTAGGAAAAGCTAGTTCGTCGAATTGGTTCGGTTTCTTTATCCTTGTAGCTTCACTAACCTTTTGGGTTACTATGGATATTGTTTATTTGAATTTATTACTTATTAGATTTTCATTATGAATGTTTAAATGTATGTTTATTATGTTTATTATATGTTTATGTTGGAACTATATTATTGAATATTATTATGCAAGAATTATGTGTTATATTATGTTAATAATCATAATTAACTGATTTATAGATAAAATGCAATAACCTTTTGGGTTTTTAAATTAAGTGATTATGTTTTATTAGATGTTAAATAGTATTATGATTCAACCGACCCTGAAATTGCATGAATAATATGTTGATAGATCTTAATAAATAGTGATACTTACATAACCTTTGATGGTATTGCTATATGAGAGTTGTCATAACCTTTGAGATTTTCTACATTAGTAAATCACAATAATAATAGCCAACACACAAATAGATATAAGTTGATATAATAGTTTAAATAGTCATAATCTTCTATCCAATTTAGTATTCTTAAGTTGTTCTTTAAACTTATCTATTAAAGAATTGGTATCAAATATATATATATGTTCGATCGGAACTAAAACGTCCCCCCTATCTTATATATTATTGTATATTATTGTTTATAATTGTGAATTTGTATATTAATTATAATAATTGTAATTAGGATAAATAAATAGTTAGTTAAAGATTAAATCACGTTCCCTGTGTTCGAATCTGGACTTACTTATAAAACTATATTCTATGATCAGGATAACACTTGCCTGAATTGTGTGATAGTATTATTTAGTATTTCCTTAATTAAAACTTGTGATTATAATTGCTCATACTTAGCACACATCACTATGTCTGGGGCTTGGAGCTGCCTAGGTGCAGGGAGCCCCATTAGTGCTGCCCGCAGGTTCGCCACCATTGGGTTTTCAGGCGCTGGTGCCGAAGGTGGTGGAGGTGGTTGCATCGCCTGTTTGAGTATTTGGGCTAGCATGGCTGCGGTGTTGGTAATCTGTTGCTGTTGCTCTGGTGGATGGCCAAGCGATGTTGCTGGGGATGCACCCAACGGTGTGTGTTGTATTATCGGAGGGGTGAAGTGGTGTAGGGGTGTGGTTTGTTGGTAATACGTTGGTGGCCATGTGAAATGTGTTTGTGGTGAAAATGTTTCTGGTGCGACAAAGTATCCCATCTGTGATCACAGTTGTTGAGCCATGCCCGGTGTTAGCATTACATGTTGTGGGTTCACGATTGGTAATGATGACGTGGGGTTGGAAACTAACGT
This sequence comes from Pseudognaphalium luteoalbum, assembly GCA_963422505.1. Classification (NCBI taxonomy): domain Eukaryota; kingdom Viridiplantae; phylum Streptophyta; class Magnoliopsida; order Asterales; family Asteraceae; genus Pseudognaphalium; species Pseudognaphalium luteoalbum. Next base: position 73,518,429 of record OY730198.1, read on the forward strand.
ACTTGGGTGTTGCGTCGTGTTGTTGTTATTTTCTACGCCGGTCACCGGCGTGGAGAAATGGAGGCACTGGAGGTTTGCCTCGGCGGCGTCACGGCGGTGTTGTTCTGTGCGGCCGTTCAACATATGTCCTTGACATGTTGGTGTTTCCAGGATGGTGGCGGCAATTTGCCGGCTGGCTAGTGGTGGAAACGGTAGCAGTTGTGAAACTACCGGATCTATCGCCACGAGCGTCATCGGAGTACATGGCGGTGTAGTACCGCCGGAAGTTGCCATGTTTCTCCTTCTTTTTTAGTACGTTTTTGAGTGGAAATTGTGGTGTGGTTATGACTAAATTCGAGCTATTTAAACTGTAGCTTAAACGGACGGCACCATTTGATCAAGCATCAAGTAGCTTGAGTGCATTAGTGTATTATGGTGGGTGGATGTTAACCGGATTTTACTCTCCAGTCGCTGTTGTAACCTAGGTCTGAGGAGACACAGGTGGTAAAATCCGATTAGGGTTTGTGTAAGTATATGTGAAAACTTGCCTCTTTCTAGGTGCTAAGTTCGGCTTATATATGTGATAGGGGGAGAACCGTTGGAGATGCATGGGCCTGGGCCGGCCCATTGTGGTTTCCCGCCTGACGGTCATGTTCAGATCATCGAGGAGATCGGCCGAAAGTAAGCTGTCATATTTTGGCTTCATGTTGCCACCAATAGGGAAGTGTGATAGCTGGGGGCATCGTATTGTCCAGTGGGTAAACCAATGGGACACGAAGAAGGAAAGTTGACTTACTTGTAATTCTCCTGACACAGCACTGTTCACGGATATGCTGTGTCAGGGAATGTTTTGTTTGTATGGTTAACTTTGCGGGGTTAACCATTGTTGTGGGGGGTATGGTTCTCCCGAAGGGTAAACCATGGTGTTAGCCCTGAGTGGTGGTTACACCATTACTACGCTAAGTCAAATGTGGGATTAAACTTCTCTGTTATATTTCTGCAACGAGTAAGTGAGTTTCTAAATATTCTTTTTTTAATAGTTTCTTGTTTCTTGTACCAATTTAAGATGAGCAAAGAGTCTAAAGATAACACGAATGTATCATATTGCACTAGACTCGAAAAGAACTTAGCATTTGCTGTCGTTTAATACCCTCACTCAAGTTACAGGCAAACGCTACCAAGCCCGGTCCAACTGATGTTATTAGTGATATGCCAAAGGGTTATATTGGACTTTATGCTAGGTTCTTCGATAGTGCAAACATTCGTTTCCCTTTCTCTCACTTCTTTATAATGATACGACAATATCATAGGATACATATTTCCCAAATGTCACCCGTAGGAGCTCAAAAAATTGCCACATTTGAAGTGCATTGTAGGGCATTTGGTAAAGATCCCTCAGTACCTTTGTTTATGAAATTTTAAAAACTGATTCGTTATGGTGAATGGGTGACGGTTGAAAAAAGGAGAGATCCCCCACCCATCCCACATAAATAAATCTCCGAGTAATATGAGAGATTGGACAAATAAATTCTTTTGGGTGAAAGAGCACGCGGTGCCTATTTAAATGGAATGGAAACCGAAACTTGCGGAGGTTGATGAATCGGTGCCACCCGATTCTGAGGTTGATCTTACGCTTATAAAAGATTTAAAAGCGGAATTAATAGAGGTTCGATCCTTTCCCGAACATGCATTGGTAATCGCCAGAATTAGTAGGAACTGGGACCTACCCGATCGTATTCCTATTTTTAGGAATGAGAATAATGGTGGGTGCTCTATTTTATTTATATCTTTAATTTGTAGTAGCCGAATTGCATTTTTCTGACATCTTTGTTTGTTTGTATTTTTTTTGTATGTTTCAGACATAATGGGGTTGTTCGACTACATTATTCGACCATCTTTTAGTGGTGTGATTGAGGATTCTCGTCCTTTGGAAGAAGGTGAAAAACAGCATCTTGAAGTGACTTCTGCAAATGTGGTTCCTCCCTCAACTACACCTCTGGCATTGATTCAACCTTCTTCGATCACAAATGTGATCGTTGAGAAGCAGCCCCTAAACGGGTTGCTGTAGATAGTGATGAAGAATATTCTTGTTCTAAGACAGTCAAACCGAGCAAGAAGCTGAAGAACGCTAAAAAAATGAGTCCAAAGACCCGAAGCAAAAATCAATCAAACTTAGAATCAAGAACACCTTTGGAGTTTGGGAAAAAGTATCGAGACCACGATCCCCACCACCTAGCACTCACTCGAAGTCTACTTCTATCCAAAAGAAGAAAGACGTTGTTGAGACTTCTAATTCTTCTCTCGAGAAAGCAAAACCATCTGATCGTGACCAGAAGAAATTGAGTATTGAGAAAGAAGATGAGGTTGATTCTAATATTGATGAGAATGATGATGTGTTAAAAGAAAACCCTGCTCCAGAGGAAATTTTTCGTCCAAAATGGAAGATCAAGAATAGTGATAGGTTAAATCATCCCAACATATGTCATGACTTTCTTGTGAGTGTTACTCCACCAGGTTAAAAGAATGAACTTCGTAAGCTGACTGGTCCTTCAGCGGTAGATAAGCTTACTATGCTACTATCCCAAATTGTTCCGGCAGGGAACAATGTAATCAGTCGATGGGAAGATTGTCACGAAACAATTAAGAAGCTCAAAGCCAAAATTTCGTGGCATCGCGAACTTGAAGTTGATAGGAATAAGCGTATTGCTGATCTTGAAAGGCAAGTGTGGGAGCTAGAGTCAACTGATACACTTAGCAAAGAATTAAAGGTTGCTATTCTTGAAAAGGAAAAACTTGATGCTCAAGTTGTGGACCTTAAAGAAAAATTGGAGCCTTTAGAAAATGACTACTCGGAACTAAAGAAGCATGTTGAGGAAAATGCTAAGTTGTTTGCTGGTGAGAAAACCAAGTGGGAGAAAGAGAAAATGCAACTACAAGGACAAGTTGTTGACTATCAAAATTCGATCTTCGGACTTCGGTCAGAGAACGATACATTGAAAGAAGAAAAGCGATGGTTGATAGATCATGGTGTAGAATATGCTTTCGAAAAGTTACGAGGTAGTTTCGAGTATCTCAAATCTATGGGAGAAGTTCAATAGTGCACCTACTTGTCTGGTTGCCATGAAGGTTTGGTGACCGCGTTTCGATATATCAAGTCGAAAATGAAGAAACCAGAGGAACTAAATGTGACTCTCGAAGAGATGCCATGCTATAATCCCTCGGCTGATATTAAGCTAAAAGAAATTGCAGATAAAGTTAGCGTTATGAAATATGTGTACCTGCAAGAGTTATCCGAGACTAAAGATCTTCCTTTGAGCTACTTCAAAGGTGTAGAACCAGTTCCTGCACCTACCTCTCCCAACAAATCGGCATAGCCACTACCTACTTTTCGCTTTTGTTACTTATTTAATTGCTAAGTAAGGGATCGGTGGTTATATGATTTTGTTGTAATCGAATCGTTATGCTACTTTTGCGGTTTTTTGTGATGTAACCGAGCGGATTTGTTTAGAAAATTAAGGACTTTACTACTTTTCGTATTGTTGTTTGCAAATATTATATATATGTATATATATATATATACATATATATACATATATAGCCAAAAGTTCAAATGAGAACCACAAAAAGGTACAGAACTGCGAGAACTTTTAAATTATAAAGATTTTAACATGTTTAATGATTCAATTACATGTGAACATTGATTTAAATTAAAGTTAAAAGCCAAATAGTTTGAGAAAATATCAAAATAACCTTTAAAATCAAATTTATACTTTTTATTCACATGTGCACATTTGATATGTGCACATGTGAACACTTTATATATTTTATAGTTTAACACGTTTTTTGTGTTTTTTAACTGTTGTTTGTCAATAATATGAACATTAAAAAACATTTATGTGTAATTTATTACGTTTACATATATAAAAACAATGTAATTTAAAAGTTCTTGCAGTTCTGTACCTTTTGTGGTTCTCGTTTTAACATTCCCCTATATATATATATATATATATATATATATATGAGTTAAAGGGAACTCATTAATGAATTTGCAATGTTTGGTTTGGCTACTACAAGCAAATCATATATAATGGGGTTCGCGTAGCCCCTTCGAAGACCTAATCATGGTCAAGCCTACAGAGCAGATTAGAGAGGTTAGCTCAACCCATATTATTTCACACGAGTTTTTTCAAAACGAAAGTAACTACCCATGCTTTGAATGAAACATCAAGTATTAATATTTCATTCTTTAAATATTACATTCGATCGAATTATGGAAATCAAAATAAACCTCAATTTGTTTTCTAGATCATAGACCTTACATATAATATCATTGAGGTTGATTCTCGTCCGACAAATCTAAAGGAACATCAAACAGCAAAATTTGTTCCTTAGATCATAGATTCTTACATATAATATTTTTTGAGCTTGACTCCGTTCGTTCGTGTCTAGCCCCGTGAGCTGAGCATCAGTTAACTCGTATGAACCATTCTGGTGAGCCACTTCCACCACGTATGGTCCCAGCTTTCCTTGATCCTCTTGACGACTTGCTTCATTTTTTCTTAAAACATAGTCACCCGGGCGAAAATTTTCAGGACATACCCTTTGATTATAATATTGCTCGATCTTACGTTGGTAATGTTCTTCACGTATCGCAGCTGCTTCCCTTCGTTCTTCCAAGATTTCCAAGTTGCATTTCAGCTCCCATTCATTTTCGGAGTCATTCAACATAAGACAACGAGGAGTTGGAATCCTAATTTCAGCTGGTATGACAGCTTCGGTTCTGTAAGTCGAGCTAAAAGGCATTTCGCCGTGGCTCATTTTTTTCATTGTTCGATGTGCCCATAGGACATGTGGCAGAGCATCGACCCAACCTCTGCTACCTTCCAACCTTGTCTTGATCCCCTCAACTATACTTCTATTGATCCTCTCTACATGGCCATTGCCTTGAGGATGAGCCACAAATGTGAATATTTGACGGACATTCAATCCTTCACACCAAGCTTTGAAAGGGTTATCCGCGAAGTGTTTGCCATTATCAGTAACAATTTCATTCGGGAGTCCAAATCAACAAACAAGATTATCCCACACAAATTTTTTGACATTTGATCCCGTTATTTTGGACAATGGTTTTGCCTCCACCCATTTGGTGAAGTAGTCCACTGCCACAAGAATGAACTTGACTCTCCCTGCTCCTTCACGGAAAGAACCAATGATATCCATCCCCCATTTCTTGAACGGCCATGCGGATGTAACAGACACTAATTCATGTTTTGGTAATTTCGGAACAGGAGCATACTTTTGACATGCATCACATTTTCGAATCTCCTCCAAAGCTTCTTGGTGCATTGTTAACCAGAAATAACCCATGCTCGTCGCTTTAGCTACCACGGATCTTGGACCGGCATGGATGCTGCAAGAACCTTCGTGTATCTCACGAATGATATAATTAGCTTGCTTTGGTCCTACACACCGGAGTAGTGGTTGTAGGTATGACTTCCTATGGAGGGTGCCCTCTTGAATTACATACCTTGCTGCTTTAGCCAAGAGTTTCTTTGCTTCTTTAGGATCTACTGGAAGTGTTCCGTGTTCAAGAAAGTTAATGATCGGAGTCATCCAAGTATCTCCAACTTCTTCAACTATGGCATTAACCTCTTTCATTTCAATAGATCGTTCATGAAGAATTTCAACCAACGCCCTTTTGGTTAAGTGATCGAAGGCCACAGAAGCCAATTTACTCAGAGCATCAGCTTTATGGTTTTGACTCCTTGGTACTTGTTCGATTGAACACTCATCGAAACCCTTCATCATTTCCTTAGCCATGACCATGTATAACTTCATGTTTCGGTCTCGAGCTTCGTATTCCTAGTTCACTTGACTAGCTACCAACTTCGAATCTACAAATACCTTTAATTTCTTTATATCCATTTTAATTGCCAATCGTAACCCAGCTAGAAGGGCTTCATACTCAGCTTCGTTGTTTGATGCTTGGAAATTAAATCCATGCCCAATTGTGTCAGAAGCGTCATTAGGCTCGAGGATCTTGGTATGAGACACTGCCATATGCTGACGTCAATCGAACATCCTCCATCTACATTGCGACGTTTGAACATTATAAGATTCGATAATATTAATTGCACATCTGACCGTTTGATACAGAGAATTGTATTTAGTCCAGAAATTTCCCCGCTCCTCTTAGATCTACCTCCGTGGCAATTAGCAACTTCATCTATTGTACTTGAAGGAATGGTCAAAATCCAACCTATGGCAGATGTCGAGGAAAAGGTATTACATAGTTTAGGCTGGACTGATTTAAATTTCATTAATAGAAGGCGCATCCAATTCTATCATTTACATGAGGAACCAGAAGAATTTCAAACCCAGGTGTTCTCTTTCTTTCATTGTGTGAATACTAATTTATGCTGACTAATCTTGATTGTATTTGTCAGATGTATTATGAATTTGGGATATTCAGCACAATTTATTGTGGGAAAGAGATGCCGAATTGGATTAGGCATAGAAGCCAACGGAGTTCAATATCATTTACCATCCCATCATCTCCTAAAAAACTCAGAGGATTGAACTTCTGTTTTGTGCAGACTTGTCCGTATCTTGATTGGGTAAAAGATAAAATTGTTACTTAAATAAGTGGAGCTTCATTTTGTTACAACTATTATTTGCAAGATATCAAAATTCATAATATAACACAGAACCACACCTGGATATACCGTCATTATATTCAATCAGACGTTGTCTCTGTAGGTGAAGAGTGTGTAGTATTCTTAAGCCATTGGATGTTCGGAATGAATGAGATGGTAGGCGGTGACCAGGTTACTATTAATGTACAATACAATATCCTTCAATGGACAACGGAGTGTGGGATTAGCTTTGTGTATAATGATGGAAGCATTGAGGAAGAAGATGCGTTGAGTTATTACAAGTCATGGAATCACATCATTGGTGGTGATCTCTCTGCCTTTCAATTAACAACGGGGGAATATTTCCTATACACAGGAAAGTTTACACGCTTTACCGGAAATATATATAAGTTTGATGTTCCACCCAATAGCCGTTTTAAAGGTGGAAGGTCTTCTTTACTAAATAAATAAACTGATGTTTCTTGTGCATTACTTCTAATGTATTTCTAGTTTTCCATGAACATCACGAAGATCAACAAAACAGATTGAAACCAAGACTAATTATTTATTTAACTTACTCTATGTTTCATTACATCAGAGGATAAAATGTACTTTACAGCTTTCTCCAAAAGGAAGTCCGACGTACTTATTCGAACGCATGAGGTATGTTTTTCAACACCCAAACACTTATCTCATAAATAACATGAATACTAACTAACCAAACACGATGAATATGTTTTAATAATCAAGTTTCTTGATTTCTCACAGGATGCTAAAAGGATAAGATTTACAAGCTTGTAATAGAAGCACCGAAATGGAAAACCAAAACATTCTTAGGCCGGCTGATATGGTGACGATGAAGTAGCATGGTATTCTTCTACCTTTATCTAATTGTGTACATGCAAAGCTCTCGCCATTGCACCGTGCTAAAATTAGGGATGTTCGGTATACGAATGCAACTCGAACTTCTATTTGAATAGAATTCGGATAAACTGATTTGAATTGGGTTTTTGGTTTTCAAATATGATTCGAATATTCAATTCTCATTTCAATTCAACCAAAATTCAACTTCAAGAAATATATTTTTATTTAACTTTATTAGTATTAATAATGATACTTCTTAAAGATTATATATACTATTCTGTGAAGATCCTTGCAACATGTTAACGGATAAGGCTACTTTAACATGATTGTATAAAAACAATTGATATATTATTTCTGTTTTAACACTTAAAGTATTTTGTTGTCATTCGAATTTGGTTTTCTTTCTTTATTTAAGATGGAATAGGATATTCTTTTTACCCAAATTTGAGTAATCTTTTGTAGTTCGATTTCGAATTCGAACTCCTTTTCGAAGTTGCCCAAAAAATCTCCAACCCGGAGTGTAATAATACAAAATGAGGCTCCCTCCTCTCTTCAGAGTTATTACAAACCAACAACTGATTTTCAAATATCGTCTTAGGCCACTAGCAATCTATTTTTTGTCATTCTGTTTGAGCGAGGATCGTAATGAACCTACAAGTCCCCCACGCGAGCGTATTATGGGTCCCATTGTTGAAAAAATAAAATTACTAGGGCCAAGTTTTCTTATGCAATCTAATGCTGAAATGATATGATAAAACTAACTTGAAATGTTTTAGTTTCAGGTATACGTATTATGGATAAGTGAAGGTTCAAAGTATCTCTCAAAGAGTTTGGTGTAGACTAGAAAGGTTTGTTATTGTCGAGGGACCTTTTTGTCATTTTATTTAGGGTTAATTGTTTCGTTATGTATTAAACTTTACACTTTTTACTATTGTATGACTTGAACTTTAAAAACCTCAATTGTTGTATTGAACTTGTAAATGACGTCTATTATGTATTAAACTTTACACGTCTATTATGTATACTTGTAAATGACGTCTATTATGTATACTTTCCTCAATTGTATTGAACTTGTCAATGCCAAAAAAGGAAAGTGTAGATATAATAGACGATATTTACAAGTTCAATACATACAATATAAGTTTTTAAAGTTCGACTCATACAATAGTAAAAAGTGTAAATTATAATAAATACTGAAACATTAAACCCTTTTATTTATGTGTGGTGCATAGGCCATTTAAAAAGTCTCAAGTCACAAATTTTGTATCTACGTTATAATAACATCTCCAATATATATACTATTTTGGTGTCACAAATTTCACTATTTTAGTGTAAAAACGGAATCTTTTAAGAATATGTTTACACTAAAAAAATTTGTTCCAATGTTTTGCACTAAATCCTTACACTAATTTCTCTTTAACTGATTTAAAATACACAATTCAACAATATAATATTATATTTTTTATATACTCGCTATTTAATTATCATAAAAGATATAATAACAATCATTAACTTAAAAATCTCAAAAAAAATAAATGAAAATGATAGCAAACATTATATTTACTACTTTTAGAAATATTAATCACAATAATATAATTAATACATAATATTAATACATTTTAATTATTGCTCTAAGCAATCTTGAGTTGTATGTATTTTTCTTGATACGTATATGTTATTACGTACTCATTTTATAGTATTTGGTAAGTCTGTGATCTAATTCTATAAGGGAAAGTGGATATTTTGATGAATGTGATATTATTTTATTTTTGAGTTAGTTTGGTTTACACTGTTTGGGAATTCTTACGTCTTCTTGATAAACCAGCGTTTATATACAGATGTAGAAGGCGCGCACAAAAAGATCCATAGTAGCTTGTCAACTCAAACTATCAACTAGCAAATCATGCAACAAGCTTGAAGTACGCTTCAACTTAGGAGGAAGTGTTTAGAGATAGTAATACGATTCTACGGTTATAATAAACACATTAAATTTATCATAAAGTTTCATCCTCATGTTTAGACATACTTGTATTGTATAACACTTTGAAATACTTGATACAATTACTACTTTACCTTCTCATAAACCCCATTTGAACATCGATTTTAGAGCCTACAGAGTCGTTTTTAAAACTAACAAAACATATAGTCTCATATAGATTTAGTTTTGATATACATAATTGAAATTAAAAAAAAAATAGATTAAGATCCCCTTTATAAATAATAGAATCAATACTTTCAGATTGACAAACAATAATATAAGAATCCAACAGTTGAAACAATCCCATAAACAGATATACACTAAACACTTCTAACATCTGCTGCCCTATTCGACTTATAAACCACCCTATATCCCTTGTCTCTTTCCTTTCCTTCTTCATCCATCATCACCATGTCCCATCTTTACCATATCTGCTTTGTATAAAAGAAAATAATAAAGAGCAATATTATTTGTGCGTGAATCCAATAATAGACATAATACATGTATATATAGGAAAAACATGAAGCCCTAATCTAATTGGGTCGGGCTATCTCTGACGGGCTAGATTATCCGTTAACACTCCCCCGCAGTTGGAGCGGGAGGTCTTCAAACGCTCAAACTGGATCGAAACTCAGTGAACAAAGAGGACGGAAGCCCTTTGGTGAAGATACCTGCATATTGGTAACGAGACGGGACATCAAGAACGCGAACATGTCATGTTGCTACTTTGTCACGAACGAAATGAATGTCAATCTCAATATGTTTCGTGCGTTGATGTTGAATAGGATTACATGACATGTATACAGCACTGACATTGTTACAATAAACTAAAGTAGCTGTAAAAAGTGGTGCATGAAGTTCTCGAAGAAGATTGCGAATCCAAGCAGTTTCAGCAACAGCATTAGCAACTCCCTTATACTCAGCTTCAGCACTAGAACGAGAAACGGTATGTTGTCTTTTTGACGACCAAGAGAGGAGGTTGTCACCAAGAAATACACAATAACCTAAGGTCGACCTGCGAGTAGTAGAACACCCAGCCCAGTCGGCATCAGAGTAAGCCGTAAGTTTGGTAGTGCGTGATGCGTATAACTGTAGACCATGATCAATCGTCCCTCGAACATAGCGAAGAACACGTTTTAAAGCATTAAAATGGGGTTCGTGCAGATCATGCATAAATAGACATAGTTGTTGAACTGCGTAGGTCAAGTTTGGTCTCGTGAAAGTAAGGTACTGTAAAGCCCCTGCAAGACTGCGGTACAAAGTGGAGTCAGTAACAGGTGGACCATTTAGGCCAAGCTTGGCCTCAGTGTCTACTGGAGTCTTACACGGGTTGCAATTGAGCATGTGAGCCTGTTCAATAATTTCGGTAGCATACTTTTTCTGAGAGAGAAACATCTCTGTGTCATTGCGTAAAACTGAGATGCCTAGAAAATAGTTAAGAGGACCGAGATCAGTCATAGCAAACTCCTTATGTAGGGAAAATATTACTAGTTGAAGAAGAGTTGTAGATGAAGCTGTAAGAACTATATCATCAACATAAAGCAATAAGTATGCAATCTCTGAGCCACGACTGAATATGAATAATGATGAATCACATGTGCTCTGTTGAAATCCAACACGAGTAGCATAACCTGCAAAACGCTAAAACCAGGCACGAGGAGCCTGTTTGAGACTATATAAGGATTTCTTCATAAGGCAAACATGATTTGGGTGCTTAGGATCTGAGAAGCCGGGAGGTTGATGCATATAAACTGTTTCAGATAAATGGCCATTGAGAAAAGCATTCTTCACATCCAGGTGGTGAATAGGCCACTGTCGAGATATTGCAAGGCTGAGTACTGTACGGATAGTGGCCGGTTTAACAACAGGACTAAAAGTCTCGTCGCAATCAATACCCTGTTGTTGACTGCGACCATTAGCAACAAGTCACGCTTTGTAGCGACTCAATGAACCATCGGCATTAAATTTGTGTTTATACAACCACATGGAGCGCACAATGTTGACGTTTTGAGGGCGAGGAACAAGAATCCAAATGTTATTCTGAATGAGAGCATTATATTCATCATACATAGCATGTTTCCAGTTAGGGTCTTTCAGAGCATGAAGAGGAGATCGGGGGATAGGAGAAAGAGTAGTTACGTGAAGATTAAGTCTTTCAACTGGTTTGACATTTCCAATCTTAGAACGTGTGATCATGGGGTGTTGAGGCACAACATTGTTGGTTGGTGGAGGTGGTGTATGAGTAAGGGGTGGTGCAGTTGGATGCGGCGTTGGAATTGGTGTTGGTTGTACTGGATGTGAAGATGGTGGTGTAGGTGTAGGTGTAGGGGTAGGTGTAGGTGTAGGTTGAGGTTGAGGTAATGGTTGTTGGGAAGAATTAGGTGTCGTGAGAAGGCGTAGAGCAATTAGTGAGGGATCAAGATTATTGTCTAGAAATTGATATGAAGGAGATTTAGTAGGAGTCATGGAACCAAAAGGAAAGATGGATTCGTCAAAGGTGACATGACGAGAAATGATAATTTTATTAGTGCTTAGATCGAGACAACGGTAACCCTGATGGTCAGCAGGGTACCCAAGAAAGATAGATGGTGTTGTGCGAGGAGCTAGTTTATGTGGAGGAAAAGCATATGGATAACAAAGACATCCAAATGTGCGAAGGTGAGAGTATGAGGTTGGTTGATTGAACAATTTAGTGTATGAGATGTCGTTATTGATAGAGGTGGATGGAAGGAGGTTGAGTAGAGTAGTGGCCATTAGTAGTGCTTCGACCCAATACTAAGGAGGAAGGCGAGCTTGAAAAAGAAGTGAACGCACAACATTATTAATGGTACGAATCATACGTTCAGATTTACCATTTTGTTGAGAGGTAAGCGGGCATGAGAAATGGAACTGAATGCCATGTGTATCAAAAAGATCATGTAGGTAGTTGTTATCAAACTCACCACCATGATCGCATTGGAAAGATTTTATTTCACAATTGAATTGGGTATTGACAAATGCACGAAAATGCAGAAATTTAGATTGAGCATTAGACTTTCTGCGTAGTGGATAGACCCAAAGAAAGTGATAGAAGTGGTCGAGAAAAAGAACATAATATTTAAATCCACTTACACTAGAGATGGGAGATGTCCGAAGATCAGAGTGAACAATGTCAAAGGGAGACGTGACTACAGACTCAGATCGATGGAAGGGAAGTCTATTTTGCTTCTCTAGCTGACAAGCATGACACATGAGAGGAGTGCTTGGTTTATGACATGAAATAAGACCACGAGAAGCAAGAGTATGAAGAACTGAGTCACCAGGGTGACAAGTCTTTGGTGCCAGAGGGAATGACTATTTGAAATTGATACAAATATTGAGGTTGCGACGTGTAGCGGATATAAATCACCATTGCTGGCGCAGCGAAGAAGAGTTTTACGGGTATTGTAATCGCGCACAGTGAAACCATAAGGGTCAAAATCAATGGAACATTTATTATCGGTAGTGAACTTGCGAACTGAAATAAGGTTTTTAATTATATTAGGAGTTACAAGTACATTTTTAAGGTGTAGAGGACGATAGAGATAGAAATTTGTGCATGTCCATAATGAGTAACAGGTATAAGTGATCCATTACCAACAATAACGGAATGAAATTTGTTATTAGAAATAGAAGATTGAAGATTATCGGTATTAGATGAGAGATGAGAAGAAGCTCCGGTATCCATGTACCAATGCTTATCTTGAGAAGACATTTTAATAATAGTAGTATTATTATTTGGATGAATGAATCAAATTGTCACACCCCCAAATTCGTTGATTTTGGTTAGCGGAAGCATTTAGTTAAGTATGGGGGTAATGACACCAACATTGTACATGCATACGTATCAGAGCATATGATTACAACTAAACATATATATTAAGACGCCAAATGTAATAGTTACAAAGTTTACGAATCATCAAATCGTACAAGTGTAAAAGTTGTTAAGTTTACAAAAGTAGATTTCGTAAATATGACTAAAAGCAGATTAGTTATACAAAAGAAATCCATATGTTTCAAAAAGTTGGCATCCTAAAGCTTCGCGGGTCGCCTAGAGTTCAGTATGTGCAAGTGGTTCTTACGTGTGCAACTAATTCCCTGAAAAATATAGTAAAAAGTCAACAACGAGGTTGAGTGAATTTACAGGTTTTATGTTTGAGTGTAAGTTTGATCAACCAAATTGTTTGTAACCAAATTGTTTGTAATGTTTTGCCATAACAATTCTAGTAATGTTCATCAAATATGAAGTTTTGTTGGGATTTTGTCCAAAAGTATAGTTAGAAAAGCTTGTCCAAGAAGTAGGACCTTTCAATGTTTTCCCAAGTAATAGGGACTAAAACATTTATCCAAGAAGTAGGGACTTTCTATGTGCCCAAGACGTAGGGACTTTTCAAGTTGTGTCCAAGAACTAGAACTGACATCCAAAATGTAGGACCCACTGCTCAAGAAGTAGAGCCTTCACCCAAGTCGTAGGATGGAACCTTGCTCAAGAAGTAGGGACTTTCTGTATGTGTACCAAAGATGTAGGGACTTTCTGTATGTGTGCCTAAAATGTAGGGACTTTCTGTATGTGTGCCCAAAATGTAGGGAATTTTCAAGTATTTATGAAAATGTTGTTTCATAAAAGATAGTTAGCGAAAATGTGTAGTTGGTCGTTCTCCAGCGAGTTCTAGTTTAGTTTTCGTATGAAATACCATTTCATAAACAAGAGTTGTAACAGTTTGACCGCAGTCATAAACAGTTTGTATAGTATACATCAAATCGGTTGTATAAAAGTTTACACATGTAGCAAAAGAGTTGACTATGTTTTCCACCCCTGTTCAAAAGTAGTAAAACAGTAAAAATAGGGGCTGTGAACTCACTTGATGAGCTAAGTATGTTCGAGTGCTAGAAAAGCCTAAAGCCCAAATCTAGTCCGAAATCTCCTAACGCCCTAAACGTATGAGATTTAATAAGTATGTGGATGTCTAAGTTCGACCATCCATGCTAGTGTTCACGCAACTAGATTATGTCCAAAGTGTTTGTAAATAGTACTTTTATTATTGAAATCAAGTTTTTATATCATTTTTAAACTTTAATGTCAAAGTATTATCTTTTGGGTAAACATTTACATTATATTATAAAGTGCTGAAAATGTTGACCAAGGTTGACCGCGAGTTGAGATTGCCCCGCGAGTTGAGATTGCCCTGCGAGTTGAGATTGTCCCGCGAGTTGAGATTGCCCCGCGAGTTAAGATTGAATCTCAGCTCGCGAAATTTGTTGTTCGCGATTTTTGTGCAGATTTCGATTTTAAAAGTGTTTTTAATGGTGTTTTTGGACATAATAAGTTAATATAACACTAATACATGGTATATTAATCATTATAAACACGAGATAATATAGGAAATATCGAAATCTAAGAGTTTTCGAGAAATGTCAGAAACTTACGCGTGTCGATTTTAAAATCCGAAAAGGTAGAAGTGTAGCTCGTGATCCCGTGAATGTTTTACTCCAAAGGAGATAAGCGATTCAATGCGTTTTTGTGGTAGTTTTTGGTGGATTTTGTGATGAGTTTTTAAGAGAAATATAGAGTTAGAGAGAGAGGAGAGAGAGTTGAGTGTTTTTGTTGAAATGGGAAAATGAAAGAGTGAGGTGGGGGTGGGGTGGGGTGGTTTGGGCCGGCTTTGGGGTCAACAAAGGAGGGGAAAGTTGCTAGTTTCTGTCCCCGTCTTGTGGTATTTAACCCGTGTTCATTTACCTGATCGTTAAATTTTATAATATTTTTAAATGATAGATTTTTTTTTTTAAATACATTTTCGAATATATTTTAGTTGAGATATTTTATAAAAGTAATTTAGTTAAGTTATAAAATTATAACTTTGTTTTATTTCAGTTTTTGTCCAATGTGTTTCGAGTTGTTTCAGTTTACGTAATAAATATTGTACAATTTCAGAATACTTTGTAAATATTATCAACATAATATTTAATAATTAATAACATTATTTAATAATCTCATATCATTAAATAATTTTGTTCACCAATAGTCGTATATTTTTGTCGCGTTTGTTCCAATTGTTTTGTATGCAATTATAGTAATTATGAAACGTATAACACTACGCGTATTATCTAGTTGGGCTTTGCTAGACTTACCTTAAAAGTGTTGTGAATTCACTTTAAAGTTAAAGAATTAACCTAAAATGCAAATGTTTAGTGTACGTAATTACGTTTGAGTTTGCGGGGTGTCACACAAATAATTTAAGTTAGTGTTAAAATTTGCAAGAATGGCAGATATGACGATTAACGAAGACTTTGAGGTTTAATATCTAGATGGCAGGAAGGTAATTACGGAACGCACATGAATATACTTTTGAGAAACAGCTGAGACAAGTGATGGAATATTATATGATATAATTGGATCATATGCAAATGGTTATCGAAAGAAAATCGAATGGCGGCAGAAATTAATATCCACAAAGATTATAATATATTACAAGGGATGAAAAGCTTTAACAGGAAGAAGGATAACGTACGCTTGCTGTGGTTTCTTTTCCTTTTGGTTTGTTCCCGACGATTGTTGCCGAGGATTGTGCAAAGAAGCAGATGATAATTTTAGGTTTTCAAAGATTTATCTCTGACGGGCTAGATTATCCATTAACAAATAAGTTACATTCGACATATATATACCTCACATATGGAATCCTCGAACACAAACACAATAACCTCTATTTCATCAACAAAAAAGGAACATTTTATCAGTCGCTGAAGTCAAAACTGTCGCTGCGAGAACTGCTGGCATTTCGGCTGTGTAAAGAGAGACCTCGCATGTGACCACCAAGGGAAACCGTCTGTTTTGTTTTCTTGAAAAAATTTCTCCCTTTCAACATGTTTTGCAGGCGGGGGTGGGATTACAACACCTGCTGCCGTTGCAGCTGCAGTTTGTAGTTGGCGCTGTTGATCGGGTTGTAGTAGGTTCTTCTTTTGGCTCCAAACTGATGGGCCTAATAAGAGGTCGGTTAAGCCTATCTGGGGGAACTGAAGACACTAGCAATCCTAAAGGCCGCTCTGGTTGATGATTCTCGGCCTCAGGTCTTACTCACGCTTTTCCTTTCCTCATCCTGTCAAGTTTGTAATGATTTAATTTTAATTTGTGACCAACTAGTTATGAAAATTTCTAGAATTAGAGGTGGTGATTTCAGGCCAATGTGGCAATAGTTTAATGAATACAGGATAGTTCTGGTTAATGTTTCAGTGAAAGCAGTCAATATCAGAAATCAGCTACGAATAAACATGTTGAAAGCTACAGTGGACCTAAATGCTTACAACTTACTAATCGTATTATGTAAAAACAATCATTATGTTTTTTTTATTTGAAAAATAATCATACATCACTTTAACCAACAATAAATAGATAAAAATGATTGTGGGTTATTCATACCTTCTAAAGAGTTGTTCAGGGTCCTCTTCCTCTGCATCTTCTTGGTCAATTTGGGCATACGCAGGGACTGACCTACCAGAAACGAGAGCATCATGTCTTGAAATTGCCTTTTGGAGCTGATCATTTAACTCGACTGCTTGAGATATCATCCTCTCATCCCTAAACGAAAAACACATGACATCATTTAAAGGTATGACTTTCTGTAGATTCACTAAGCTCACTCGTTCAATACTCTATTCAAAGGAAATTCTCCGTTCTGTTATTAACACTTAGCTGCAATGATGCTGATGATGTTTGATGGAAATGTTTTAATTTAAAATGATAGCAGATTTTAATTGAAAGTACTAGCTGCTTTCTGTCAAATTTTCCTTTTGTTACCATATTTATATTACAACTAATATGATGGAATTTTGATAAGAATTTAGCATTTATATTGATTTTAATTACCAGCCGCTTTATTTATGTTTAAAAAAAATGATATGATACTCAATAATTATACTTATATAAGCAAACGTGTTGTAGAACGTAGTGTTTGATGTGCTTTTATAGCTTGAAGATGTAAATATTCAAATAATCAGATGTTTGAGAGGATTTTGACAATCTTATTATTCAAAAGATCAACAGATATAATGACAATTAAGAATATTATTGAGAAAAAACAGAGGCATGTTTGCTAAATTCGAGTAAGTCTCAAATTAGATTTAAAAGAACAAAAGTAAATAGGTAACTTATTTCACCCTTTTATAATCAATTGTGTTGCAGCTGGTAAGGAACTCATGATATAAAAGTGCTAATGTGACCTCTGAATAATCATATATGATCAGAGCAGGAAAAGGAGCAGCTTACCCAAACACTAGAAACTGATTATTGCAACTTCAAGTCACATAAACCAGATAATCAGTAGCAAATTGCAACCCAAATACCTCATTAACCTATCCTCTTTACTATATCTGTAATGTAATTTAACATAGATATGGCCCACCCAGACCCCCAAGCACCCAACAACTGTTCCATTGCTTCCACACAATAAACTTAGACCCCTCACTATGGTTCATCGGTTTGGAGCGTCGGCCAAAGCGACGCAACCGACGCCGTTGGCACGGGGCGTCGGTTGCTCCGCGTCGGTGGAAATCTTCGGTTTGGCGACAGAAAAGAAGAGGGGCATCAGCTCAAGGGGAGTGGGGCCAGCATCTTTTCTTCTTTCTTTTTTCGTTTTTTTTTTTAAATGTGTATGCTCTGGTTTTTTTTTTCTTTTTTTCTTGTTCTTGTTTTGATTTCAGTTGCAGGGGGAATGATGAAGATGATGAAGAGGGGAAGTTAGGGTTATTTATCTTTGGGCTTTGATTTATTTGGGTTTTAAATTTGGGCTTTAAATTATAGCATTTTAATGGGTTTTTCATATAATAAATAAATGGGCTTTAAATTAATGGATTTTTATTTTAAACGCACATAGATCGTGACTCGTGAGAAGAAATGTATTTTTTTTTTAGGATTTGTAATGTTTTATTTTAATTTAATGTAATGTTTTTAATTTTAATGAATATGTTTTTATTTATGTTTGTGTTTTAAATAAATAAAGAAATTAGTGTGTGGGTCCCAAAATAAGAGAAGTGATGGAAACTGATGTTCACCATAGGTAGTGGAGTGTCAGTTTGTGTCAGTTTTGGAAAAAGCTGATGTGGCACTGAGGTGACACCAACCGATGCGTCAGTTGGTGTTCACCATAGTGGGTGGTCTTACCGAGAGGTAACAGCAAGATGCATTACTCGTTGTTTATGAAATGAACACTGTTCAACAAGATCTAGGGTGAACTCATCTTTGGCTTGCTGTAAGTGTAACAAGATGGCATCAGTAAAAATAATATCATCAAAAAGTAACTATGTTCACAAAAGACGCAAAGCACTCGTGAATCATGATGCCCATAAATTCTTAATGTGATTACAAATGGAAATAAAGTATGAAAAGACTCCGTATATTCTGAACTTTTAGGCAGAGTTCTATAAGGAGACAGAACATTAACTGACAATTAATACATCAACCAACATACCTCTGGATGTCTGACATCAATGGAATCAAGGGCGTCTCTCAAGACTTCTAGTGCAGATCCAGCTTTTTTAACAATACTGTTTGAAGAAAGATGGTAACAAGTTCTTAGAATCGTGAAAGAAAAAACAATCATAATCTGCAGAAATCTCCATATATAGACATAATAATCAGCCTGATTCTTCTAAAAGGGATAAGTCTCAGCGAATGCATCCAACTTGGACCAAAAGTCTATTGTGTGTATCATACTTACGGGTAGGGTTTTTTAATGCATTCAACTTTCAAAAATAGGTGTTTTAGTGTATTTTGCTTACGTGTCATTGACGTGTCAAACCATCCGCAAGCCACATGGCATCTCAACCTAGTGACACATTAGCAAAATACACTAAAACACCTGTTTTTAAAAGTTGAATGCATTAAAAACCCTACCCGTAAGTAGGATACACACAATAGACTTTTGGTCCAAGTTAGGTGCATTCGGAGAGACTTATCCATTTCTAAAATATCGCCAATTTAGCATCCATTACCATACCATTCATCTTCAAGAAGTTACCTTTTCAGGATCCCTGAAGTGTTAAGTTTTAGGAATCATGTAAAACATAAGGGTATGAATAAACATGTAGGGAAATGTCATTGTATCAATTTATGGAGACCAATAGGAAATGAAAATATACACAGACCAACTCGATAGATCCAATAAACAAGACCATCCTGAACTATTACAACCATTACAAATGATAATTTTGAAGACTTCCGTATTGGCATCTCAAAGCTAATTAGATGGTTGCCACTACATGAAGGGAACGGCTACAAGATGTGTGACGGAAAAAGGTGCAAATAATTTGGAAGTATATGCACACGTCTTGCTTCAATCTAAGACACCAAGTAAGATCTGTTAGTATTTGACTAAATTTTGTTGTCTATTTTAATAGGAGTTATTTTAAGAATTTTATTTTGAATCAAATTAGAGTTAGAGTTATATCTTACCTATATATATATATATATATATATATATATATATATATATGTAGAGAGAGAGGTGTAAGTTACATAATTATGTATAATTATGTAGAGAGGAGAGAAAAACTTGTGAGAGAAAACTTGTTATTAAAGTTTTAGTGAAGTTTTTCGCTGTCGATTAACCTTGAGGAGGTGAACCACCTAAATCATTGTGTTGTTTGCTTTTTCCGTTTACGTTTATTATTAGCTATTTAATCTTGTGTGACTTCTTGTTGGAGATCGATCCCAAAAAAGTGGTATCAGAGCAAGGTTAGTAGGGAGGAATCACACAACCCGGAGGAAGCTAATACGGAGACGGAAAATTCGTTTTTCTGTTTCGTCACTTTTTTGCGCAGCGTTAGAAAAATTGATGATCTGAGTTCGTCAACCGTTGGATCTTTGTGAAAATTTTACTGTTGGTTTATAACAGATAGATCTACAGTTTGACCATTGTGATTTGCGATTGGAAGTACAGTTTTGGAGATATTTATTGTCGAATTAGCAGTAGGGTTTTTTCATCGGTTTAAGTGCAGCTGTAGGGAAATGAACGTTTCAGGTTCATTAACCGTTGGATCGTCGTGATTTTTGGACAGCAGATTCAAGACACACAGATACAAGTTTTGACCGTAGGGATTTGTATTCGGAGTTGTTGGAAGAGATTTATAGGTTTTCGATTCTTGGATAGATTTAGGGGTTTTTTATAGTTATTATTCGGAGTAATTTTTTGTTGGTTTTTTATTGCTCTAAGGTTGATTTATTGAGATGGCGAGTGATGCGTCAAAGTTTTCGATCCCGATCTTCGATGGAAAGATGGATTTCATGGTTTGAAAGATGACTATAGAAGATGTGTTGGTTCAACAGGGTATTGATGAAGCTTTGTTAGAGATACGACCGGAAACGATGAAAGAAGAAATTTGAAAGATGATGCAGAAGAAAGCTTCGAGTATAATTAGGTTGGCACTTGCTCCCGAGATCAAATATAGTGTTTTGAAGGAGAACACACCAAAAGATATATGTGATAAGCTCACGAGTATTTATGCATCCAAGTCATTGACGAATCGGCTATATATGAAGATGGATTTGTATTCGTTGAAACTCGAAGAAGGAGGTAACTTGCATGATCATATTAATTCTTTTAATCAGTTGGTGTGTCAGTTGTATAACGTAGATGAGGTTATAAAGGATGAAGAACAAGCTTTATTGTTAATGTCATCATTACCTTGGTCATACAAACCGTTTGTGCAGACTATGTTAACAGGGAGGACTACCTTGACACTTGAGGATGTGCTTAAAGCGTTACGTGATAATGAAAGAATGACTGGCACTAGTAGTTTCTCGAGTGGGGAGAAAATATTAGTCACGGAGGATCGTGGAAGAGGGAAATATTTCAGCCGGGGTAGTTCAAGAGGGCGTTCAAAGTCTCGAGTGAGAGGAGATCGAGACTTGAGCGATGTAGAGTGTTACTACTGCGGGGAGAAAGGTCATATGTAGCTTCGTTGTCCTCAATTTCGTAAAGATTTAAAAAGCGTATGAGATGCTAAAGGAAAGAAGAAGGGCGATGAGGAAACAAATGTTGTGACCAATATTGATGATGAGTTTATGTTGGCAGAAACTTCAAGCGGTGGAATCTTGAAAGAAGAAAAACCAAAGTGGTTGTTAGACTCTGCGGCTTCGGTACACATTTGCAACGACCGAGCTATGTTTGAGACATTAAACGGTAAGGGACAATTCGGTGAGATCAAAGTTGGTAACAAAGAGAAAATGAAGGTTGAAGGTGTTGGACGTGTACGCTTCAAGCTTCATGATGGTAGTGTGAGAACCGCTTTGAATGTGAAGTATATTCCGGGTGCGACAACGAATATACTTTCGCTAGGAGTTTTAACATCTCGTGGGTACCGTTATGTTGGAAGAAAAGATACTTGCAAAGTTTACAAGGGAGATCGACTAGTTCTTCGTGGGAGAAAAAATTCAAAGAATCTATGTTACTTGGAAGGGGAATCTTTGCAAGGAAGGACTTATTGCAAAAGCAATAAAGAGAAGACCGAGAAGAGAGTACATTTCTCGGATAAAGATAAAATTTTAGGGAATTTGAGTCAAGGGAGGATATGTTAGTATTTGACTCAAATTTTGTTGCCTATTTAAATAGGAGTTATATTAAGAATTTGATTTTGAATCAAATTAGAGTTAGGGTTATGTCTTACCTATATATATAGAGGTGTATGTTACATAATTATGTAGATAGGAGAGAAAAACTTGTGAGAGAAAACTTGTTATTAAAGTTTTAGTGAAGTTTTTCGTTGTGGATTAACCTTGAGGAGGTGAACCACCTAAATCGTTGTGTTGTTTGTTTTTTCCGTTTACGTTTATTATTAGCTATTTAATCTTGTGTGACTTCTTGTTGGAGATCGATCCCAACAAGATCTTGAAAGCAGAGACAGATAAGCACGCTTCAAACAAAGATAAAAGGGGAATACGAGACAAGAACCAATTTACCTTACCACACAAGGGGGAAAACATCAAGACTAATTGGTCATGTGAAAATATAGCAATATCATTTTCACCTTTAGCCCCACTATATAAGAAGAAAATTAATTTGGTCCTTAGAGAGAAAGAGATAAATTAGACATTCGATTTCCTGGTGAGCAACTATTATGATTTTTTCCGACTTCTGCTGACTCACTAAGCCTATAATACGGTGAGCATCTATTATCAGTTTCTACAACTTCTAGTGATTATACTTCAAATATGATTATTATGTCATTTGCCTGTTGTCTTAGTAATGTAGCAAATGTGTTATTTCCTTATTTACGGGAGTCTAATAGTCTATATAAATACAGTAACTCGGTTTGGAATGTTAGTTGATTAAGCTTTATTTACTATAAAATTTGGGTTACTTAAGCAGGAGATACATAATGCCAAACCTTTATTCTATCTTGTATCCAAATTTATTTTATATACAATCAATGGTTTCTATAGAATAATAGAGGGTACTGACATTAATTTTATCATCTTGACAATTCAATGAGAGAGAGAGAGGGGGGGGGGGGGGGGGGGGGGGGGGGGGGGGATGGGATCAGCATGTATACACCATTTTTAGTACAACTAGGTTTAGTTACAGAGTACATGGAGTGGTGACACTGTTTTTGCAATGTCCTTACGGAAATGTTGTTGTTGAAAAAGTGAGGGTGTGGAGGATGTTGAGTTTATAGTGTTCTGAGTATTATTTTTTATTTGCTTAAATGATGTGTGTGAGGGGGAAAAGCAAATAAAAAAAATAAATAAAGAAAAGAAAAGAAGATAACACAAAAGCACCATTCGTTTAACGTTGTGCGAGGACACTGTGAAGAACATTGTCGAGAACACTGCTATGGTGTGGGAGAACACTGTTAACAGAGTTCTGGGACAAAGATTTTGTTGAGAACGGTGTAAAAAGAGCAATTAAAGTAATTTAAATAGCAAAGCACACCTAGATTTATGAACAGCCTGCAGGACAGATGCAGGAGATGGTGGTGGTGCACTCCTGTCATGTCCATTGGTGGCAATTTTCACTCTTTGTCATGCAGAGAAAATATGAGTTTGCATTGTCGATCAGTTTCCGGAGACAATTGCAATGTAATGGGTGAGACCCGCTGGATTGCCTTTGGAGTTTGGATGATGTTTCTGGGTTGTATGGATTCATGCCATAATTTCTCATGGAAATCAATCGCTTCTGCAACATCATTTGATTAGTCAGTGTTGAACATGTATTGCTTTACCCAATATATTTTCAGGCCAAGCTTTGTAGTTATATTTCAGGTTTTAAATTAACATATAAATAGTTACAATTTTAATATTTAGACGTACCTAATCAATAAACAATGTATGATCACTCAATACTCACACTCTATAATCTATATATATGTTTGACTAAACAAAGTTGGAAACTTCATTGGTCACAACTATATATATTTCAGTCATAATCCGTTTATTCAATGAAAAGGCATTTTTTTTAAAAAAGAAGAAACATAAAAAAAAAAAAATCAAACATAGTCCCAGTTATCATAGAAATTAGAATGGCCAAAGACAATTGACAAATAAATGCAATTTTTCATGATAGTTGGTGAGCAAACTCTACATATAATTACAAATTCATGTTAGTAGCGCAACTAAAACACTAAAGATATGAATAATGATCAATTTTATTAAAAATGTAATTTGTCGATCCCGCCGTAATGTACGAGCTAAAAAAACTTGTTTATAATACTACTAAACTAATAAGGTACCGTAACATACTACACAAAATTCTCATTGAAAAAGTCTCGGTCCAACCAAACCAACACAAAACAAGTGTCATGCTAATGGGTTAGATTAATAGGGGTATCAATATGGCAGATCTTAATCTAGATCCAATCTGCCATGTCCCATTTATATGATCCAATGGGTTCAAAATTTAGGCCCACGGACCCAATAAGTGATCCAATGGATCCACCCATTCAAATGGATCTCTACTTGGATGACCTAAGACCTGTCCGGGTCGACCCAATAATAATGAAATTTTAAAATAACTCTAAAATTTTACACTTTAAAAATTTATAAATCATGTCGGCACTTTTTAACAAATAACGTAATCCCTAAAGTAAGAAATTGAGTTTTGTCAACATCATAAACTAAGTTTTTTATTAATATTTTTAAAAAACGTATTGTACAAAATATAATGGTTTTTCATCAACAATTTCTTAGGAACCAAAATACCGTTGATTTAAACAATGATTCTAGTTTTTTGAACCATGACACGATCCATTAAGAACCAAACAACAAATCAGCCGTGAATCTTTTATACTTAACATTGTCACGAACTCATAATACGATAGCTATAATCCAGACCGAAAGACACTAAAACAAACCGAAAGACTCTAAAAAGAATTGACAGACATGCATAATCAATTTTTAATATTGAAAAAACAGGTTTTTTATTACATTAAATTGGTCGACCCAGATCAGAATCCTTTGCCGCCCCGCGTACACACCCACCCACTGTTTTATTCATTCATTCATCCATCCTAACAGCAAAAATGTCGGTATCATTTTCATTTTAAAGTTACAAAAATGACAGCATCATTCATTCATTAATTCTAACAGCAAAAAAGCATATTATCGTTACTTTTGTTTTCTTATTAAACTTGTTTCATCATAAATTGAAGAATGAAAACACAATAATGTCATCATCGTTATCATGATCAAACCGGATCTGGCAACTTGATGACTCCCGAAGACCACTTATACACGAAAATCCGAACCATGATAAGAAAAAAAACATCTCCATTCGAACCTACGAATCACCACCGTCTTCGTGTTCTGCTGGAATCTTAAACGCCGGTTGTTATAGTTATATAAGTTGCTTGATTTTTCCACCATCTCGGTTTCCAGAGCTGTGAATGACTCTAATTGTCACAGTTAGATATTTGAGTTTACTTGTAGGTGTTACTTGGTTTCGATCTTGATTTAATTTTTGCTCTTGAACGGAGTTGTGGGAATCTTAAATGCCGGTTGGCACGAAATGATGGTGGCCGGAATTTCCAAGGGAGGGGGTGGCCGGAATTTGCAGGGGAGGGAAGTGTGGAGGTTATGTAGCAGTTGACTTAAGTTTATATTCATCTCAAAAACCACTCGTACATCCCAATAATTCATAATGGTTGTTCTTTCCGAAATTCCAGAAGGATCTTCATCGAGCATTCAAGATAATAGATACGGTGTATTTTTAAGCTTTAGAGGTGCTGACACTCGTCATAGTTTCACCGATCATCTCTACAAGGCGCTCATGGATGCCAATATCAAAACCTTTTTGGACGACGAAGAGATTGATACCGGAGAAGATCTGAAACCGGAACTTGAGAGTGCAATCGAAGCGTCTAAGGCTTCTATAATCGTGTTGTCCAAGAATTACGCTACTTCGAGATGGTGTCTTGATGAACTGGTATTGATCCTGGAGCAACGTTTGATCTCTCATGACTATATTGTTATCCCCATCTTCTATCATGTGGAGCCTACCGATGTGAGGAAGCAGCAAAACAGCTTCGGAGATGCAATGGAGAAACATAAACAGAGGATGGAGGCGGAGACAAATGTGGAGAAAAAAGGTCAATGGGCTCAAAAGATTGATAAATGGAAGAATGCACTTACACAAGTTGCCGATTTAAAAGGAAAAGTTGCAAAGGGCAGGTAACCAGTCTGATACATATCTTTGGAATTCCTTTTTATGCAGTGATTTTAAGTAACCCTGAGAATTGATTTAGTCATTTGGCAAACCATGTCGCATAAAAAAGAATATCCAACACACCGTGACATGGAGCGTCAACCACAAACTGTAACTTTGAGATTCTTCGGTTCTTCGCAACACATTCTCTTTCGATTCAAGTACTATTCCCAACTAATATGCTTAAGAGAATTTCAAGCTAAATGTTGCAAACTTAACGTAGAATGATTTTGAGGCAGAACCTTGATCAAGATGTTTGAATATGATATAATCCTTGGATCATTTATGTCCATAGCTACTTCCACTACTTTTTGATTTTGTGATTTTCTGTGAAATCCATTTTCAGGCGAGAGACAGAGTTTATAGAAGAAATCGTCACAAACATTAATCGTAGGATAGGCGAATCCTTATTTACTAACCTACCATACCTTTTCGGGATGAATGATTCCATTGAATTCATTTCTTCGTGGTTGAAAGATGAATCCTCACATAAGGCTGACGTTCTCACTATAATTGGTATGGGCGGGATCGGGAAGACATCTTTGGCCAGATACGTATATGGATCGCATGCTCATTTATTCAACAGAAGCAGCTTTGTAGAAGGTATCGGTGCAAAATGTGCTTCTCAAGGTAATGGGCTATTCGATCTACAAAAACAACTTTGCGGTGACATTTTAAAAACAAACTCAATTAAAGCTCATGATACTTGGGAATACACACCTATGATCGAGAATGCACTAACTCGAAAAAAGGCGTTGTTAGTTCTTGATGATATTGATAGTCTCAATCAGTTACATGCGTTACTTGGAAAGCACGGTTTTCATCCAGGAAGTAAAATCATATTAACAACCAAAGAGGTGTCACTGACAGAGAAATATGTATCATCAATCAACAACATAGTTCAACCCAAGCATACGATGCACTTACTTAAAGGCTTGAATTGGAGAGCATCATTACAGCTTTTAAGTCATCATGCATTCATGAGAAACGGTCCCAAGGAAGGTTATGAAGAGGTTTCAAATAAGCTTGTAGAGTATTGTGATGGACATCCATTGGCTCTTAAAGTGTTGGGAGAGTCTCTGCATAACGAAGATGTAGCTATATGGGAGGATCGCATTGAAGTGCTGAAAAAAGAAACTGTTGATCCTATTAACAAGGCCTTGCAAACGAGCTTTGATTCTATACCATCTGACAATGATAAGGAATTGTTTAAGCATGTTGCTTGTTTTTTTGTTGGTCTAGATAGAGTTTTCACTGGAACAATTTTAATTGCATGTAAAATACACACACTAAGTGGGTTCAGAAATCTCATTGATAGATGCCTACTAACAATCGGACCAAGTAATATATTGACGATGCATTCACTGATTCAAGAGATGGGAAGAGATGTAGTACGTCAAGAATCACCAGAGAAGCCATGGAAGCAAAGTCTGTTATGGCGTCATGAGGACTCATTCGAAGTGTTGAAAAAAAAGAAGGTAAAACGCCACGAGGATGTGTACTTTAAATTGTATAAGTAGAGTAAATCTCTATTGACAAATATACACAACATTTTCAGCTTTATTTTTTTCTATCTTTTCTTCTTAGGGTACTGGAAAAGTAAAAGGCCTCACCCTTGACCTGAAAATGCTTGAGAAAGAGAAGTTATGTGGATCATTTCAGCTTCAAACGGATGCATTGAGTGAAATGGATAATCTGATGATACTACATCTTGATTATATGCAAATCAATGGTTCTTATGAGAATTTCCCAGAAAAATTAAGATGGTTGCGTATGCATGGATTCCCTTCAAAGTCTATACCTTCTGAATTACCAATGGAGAATCTTGTTGCTCTTGACTTGTCACATAGCAATATTGAATCATTTGGTACGTGTTGTAGTAACCCACAACTACTTGATGGTGGGCCAAAGGTACAAAATTAATTATAAGCATATTCTTAAATATATTTCATTAATAAAATAATTTATCTGACCTTTATTTCAGCCATTAATTGGATCGTTGAAGTATCTTGATCTGAGTTTTTGTCAAAATCTTCATAGACTGGGTAGCTTTCACAAACTCCCTGTGCTGGAGGAGTTAATAGTTAGAAACTGCACAAGTTTGATTGAGATTTGTGAATCACTTGAACGATGTGTTGAACTAGTCCTCATTGATCTGAGTTACTGCAACAAGCTTGAGAAGTTTCCAACAGCCATAGGTAAGTTGAAGAAGCTTGAAACACTATTGGTAGATGGTTGCAGTACGTGTCTGTCTAGAATGAAGGTGAAGGATATGGATTCACAGACATCTTCCTCTGCCATTGTGGAGGCTATACCGAGAGATTTTTATTTCTTGGAAATTTCTTTCCCGAAGTCATTAGTAAGGTTGTCGCTTGCAAATAATGGATTGTCCAACGAATCCTTTCCGATGAACTTTAGTTGCTTTTCCATGTTAAAGGATTTATGTTTGGATGGAAATCCGATTGTTTCCATGCCCAACTGTGTAAGAAGCCTCACTAGGCTTGAGGGTCTTAGTATGCAATACTGCCATATGCTGACCTCGATCGAATATCCTCCATCTACACTGCAAACTTTGAAGCTCTATAGATACGGTAGTTTTAATTACGATTCGGAGAAATTGATAAGGAGAATTATATTAAGTCCAGAAATGTCCCCACACGTCTTACATCATCCTTCGATTCGATTAGCAACTTCATCTATTGTAATTGAAGGTATAGTCAAAATACAACCTATAGCAGATGTTGCGGAAAAGGTATTACATAGTTTGGGCTGGACTGATTTAGATTTCATTACGGGAAGATGCATCCCAACTAATCATTTTGATGAGGCACCAGAGGAATCTCAAACCCAGGTGTTCTCTATAGCAGATGTTGCGAAAAAGGTATTACGTAGTTTGGGCTGGACTGATTTAGATTTCATTACGGGGAGACGCATCCCAACTAATCATTTTGATGAGGAACCAAAGAAATCTCAAACCCAGGTGTTCTCTCTAGCAGATGTTGCGAAAAAGGTATTACATAGTTTGGGTTGGACTGGTTTAGATTTCATTACGGAGAAACACATCCCAACTAATCATTTTGATGAAGAACCAGAGAAATCTCAAACCCAGGTGTTCTCTAGTTTACTATCTTGCATTGTGTGAATACTAATTTATGCTTATTAATATTGATTGTATTTGTCAGATGTATTATGAATTCGGAATATTCAGCATAATTTATGGTGGGAAAGAGATGCCAAATTGGATTAGGCATAGAAACCAAGGGATGTCAATATCATTTACCATCCCATCATCTCCTAAAAAACTCAGAGGATTGAACTTCTGTTATGTGCAGACCTATCGGTATCTTGATTTGGTAACTGATGAAGCTTCATTTAGTTACGATTTTTTTTTGCCAGATATCAAAATTCATAATGAAACCAAGAACCGCACCTGGATATACCGTCATTATAATCAACCAGGGGTAGTCTCTGTAGGTGAAGAGTGTTTAACATTTTTAAGCCATTGGATGTTCGGAATGAATGAGATGGTAGGCGGTGACCAGGTGACTATTACAGCACTATACGAATATTATTATGGTAGAAAGGAGTGTGGGATTAGTTTTGTGTATGATGATAGAAGCATTGAGAAAGAAGAAGATGTGTTGGGTTATTACAAGTCATGGAATCACATCATTGGTGGTGATCTCTCTGGTTTTCAATTAACGTCGGGGAAATACATCCTAGACACCAGTAATTTTACACGCTTTAGCAGAGATATGCAACGTACATATCATTCTGAGGCTTTTGATTATTATCCACACAACAACCGTTATAAAGGTGGAAGCTCTTTTTTACTAAATAAATAAACTTATGTTTCTTGTGTATTACGGAGTACTTTTTAACTTTTTATGTATTTTTGGTTTTCCAAGAACATCACGAAAATCAATAAAACAGATTGAAACCAAGACTAATAATTTATTTATTTAACTTGCTCTATGTTTCATTAAATCAGAGGATAAAATATCCTTTAGAGCTTTCTCCAGAAGGAAGTCCGACGTACTTGTTCGAGCGCATGAAGTATGTATTCTATCAACCAAACACTTATCTCATTAATGACATGAATATTAATTGATGTTGTACCACCATACTTGGGCTCCCAAGGTAAGCCCATGGGCTCCAATGTTGGGCCCAACCCCCTCCCCTTTATTAAAGGGATAAAACCCTAGCTGTTGGAGGATTTATTCATATAACATCATCGTTATTAGATAACACACAACAACAAGAGAAAAGGGTTGCAGCCCCCTACTCCCCTCTCTCTCCACCATCTTCATGGTGAGTAAAGCTCACCCCCTGTGACACCCCTCAATTTTCGATATAATTACGAACAGTAATTACATGCAATTCAGGCTAATTCCCTGACTATAGTGAATGCACAACACCTTTTTAGAGGTAAGTCTAGCAAAACTCAACTAGTTAATACGTGTAGTATTACACAGTACGTACAAAAACATTTGGAACAGACGCGACAAAATATACGACTGTTGGTGAACGAAATTTATTAAATAATATTAAATTATTTAATGACGTTATTATTCATAAATATTATGTTGATAATATTTACAAAGTATTTCGTATGGTGCAAAACAAACGGTACACAACGAAACAACGCAAAACTATCCGTCAAACTGAAACAAAACAAAGTTATATTCTTATAACTCAACCAAATTATTTTTATAAAATACTACAATTGAAAATATATTCGAGAATATATTTACGAAATTATCATTTGAAAATATTACCCCACTTAACGATCGGGTACGAGAACACGGAGCAAAATACTACGAACGGGAGACGGACCGACCCATTATATAAATGAGCCGGCCCAAACCTAACTCCATTATTGGACCTCGGTTCATCACTCACACACACACCCAAATCAATCTCTCCCTCGTTCTCTCTCGGCATTTCATCTACAACAACAATAGAACAATTAACAAGATCAGCAGCAACAATCATCATCATCCTCACCATCTTCTTCTTCGTGTTCATCATTTTCATCATCACGATCACCACATAAATTGTAAGGATTCCAAACGTTTTTCCTTAAATTTTCATATTTATATTACATATAACATCATGTATTTGTGTTCTATAAATCGATTGTGTCCAAAAATTGGGTTTAAAATGGGTTTTGAGTGATGATCGGACGAACAGATCTGAAAAACCACCATAGCCGTTCGGCTATACCCCTCTAGCCGACCGGTTGAGGTTCACCAGCCGTTCGGCTAAGAAACCATAGCCGATCGGCTAAGAAACCATAGCCGATCGGCTATGTACTATGTTCCATCAAACCATATTTTGTAGGTTTGTAACGGTCGTTTGGGCGCCTGAATCACCTCAATCCGAGTTCGTATGAGGGAGATATGGCCAAAATGGTGCAGCCTCGCCAAATCAGTTTAACAACCAACTTTTATCGTATATATATATATATATATATATATATGTATGTATATATGTATGTATGTATAACATTTGTGTACGATATGATACACGTTTAGACAAACTTTGAAATGCGAAACAAACATAATCAAACATTGGGAATTATGTTTTCGAACTATCACCAACGAGTCGTGTACGTATTCAAAACTACAAACTTAAACGAGAAACAAAATACTTGGATATAATGTGGTTGAACAAAACACTAACATGGATTGTCTGGTACGACATCCACATACTTATACTTTCAATCTCATTCGTCTAGGGCGTTAGGAGATTATCAACTAGGGGAACATTTGGGCATAGGCTTTGCTAGCACTCGCACTTTACTTAGCTTACCAGGTGAGTTCACAGCCCCATTTTTTACTTGTTCTATTGCTTTTAAATTATGGGGTGAAAAAGATAGAACTTGTTTTGCTATAACATGCAATATTTGTTTATGATTGCTTTTGTGCTTTTGTGTTATTGATTATATCAATGGTTTCATGTTAGGATTGCGAACTATGTGGGAATACTTATAGGACTTGTTACTAATATGATTAGGATTACGTGCCTTCATATAAACTTTTGTGAGTGGAGTTTATCTGACTCTCATGACAAACTATAAATGACTTGGTTTAACAAACCATACATATAAAAACCTGTGAATTCACTCAACCATGTGTTGACGTTTTACTATGTTTTTCAGGTAACTAGCAGCGCACAGATAAGACTGCATGCATATGGAGTTAGGCGACCCAAGAATAATTAGGATGCCACATTTTGGGATACTTAAGATTTCTTTGTACAACTGATTTACATTAATCATACTTATGAAATCTTCTTTCAGAAACTGTGTATTTTATAACATATTGTATTTTATAATACTATTCTACGACTTTAACGAGTTCTATTTCTTTTTGTTACAAACTAACTTCCTAAATGGCATCTTAATTTATTATTCAGTAATAATCATATGCTCTGATCTGACATGAGTGTCAAATATTGACGTCATCACCCCCGCTTACTCTAATGCTTCCGCAAATCGCACGTTGACCGCGCTGACCAAATTTGGGGGTGTTACACCCCCAAACCCATCTCTTTAGATGGTAAACACCCCGATTCTTACCACCCAATAGATCACCCCACCCGGGTCTTTGGGGTTAGTCACGTCATTCGGAGTGTAACGAATCGGATCAACCCAAATCCGCACTCAAGCCATCTAACGCTTGATCAAATGGCGCCATCCGTGGGACACCAACAATACGTCTCGTGTTCTGATTGCCAAACGAAATAACGGGTCGGATCCGACCCGTCTCTGTAAGTTGTTTCAATTTCTCGTGATATAAGAAAAATTAAAGATCTACTATTTGTTTCATATAAACAACATCTACTTCGAACGAAAATGGGATAAAAAGCCATTCGTTGAAGTCTATGCTTAAGATGATTGTAGAAAAGCAAAATAACAAATCGTTTATAAATTTATTTATTGATTTGGTGGCTGACAAATCTGGTTTTTCATACATATGCTAAACCCAAAGAAAACTTGGTCCATGTTTGACTATTCTTCCACCAATTATCACCACATTTTGTGGTACTTGTTTCATAAACACACTTGTTTTATTTATTATTTTTTAGCACTTAATGAAAGTGAAACAAAGATCTGCACGGCTGACTGCTTTTCTTTTCAATTTAAAATGTACATATTATGATTCAAATGGTACAAGTAACAGATGTCTTGCCTGTTTATCCAGGTGATCAACCAATGAGGTACGAGAAAAGAGGTTGACTATCTGACATAGCACTGTTCACGGACATGCTATGTAAGGGAACATCTTGATATACGGGGTCAACCCCAGGGGGTTGACCCATGATACGTTTCGTGACGCGGGTGATAACCCCTCGGGTTATACATGTCGTAATACTTTATCCAAGCACCAAGAACCAGGTTGGTTTTCGTGATGCTTTATCTAACATGTTATTGTTCCAAGACACGCATGTCAGAGAATATATAGAAATGTGGGGTCGAACCCAGTGGGTTGACCCTTGATACATATTGCAACACCGGTGATAACCCTCAGGTTATACATGTCATCTACCTTCAGCTCGAGCTGGCAGGGCTATTTATTCCATGAGACCTTAATCACATTGCTGATAAAATATATATATTTTTGCCACACTTTGAATTGCAACAAATGATTCATTTTTATTTAAAGGAGAAAATAATGTTTTCATGTGTGGGCATCGCAAAACTCCTAGGTACATGAAAGTTGAGGAAACTCACTTGAAATGGCAACTTTTTACACCAACATATTTTACTCTAAACATTATCGCGTACATGCGTATTTAACGAATTAAATATTAGACATGGTGCCAAAATCACACCAATTCTTTGGCTGTTGCTGTTCAAAAATGGATTTTTATTGTTGGGAAAGAGACTTGGTAATTTCATACTAAAATTCACATTTCAGCTGTTAAATCGAGCAAGAATCATTTTTACAACATCTGCTTGAGGTTCACTCGTCTCTTGCGCGACTCGAGGCTCTCTCAGCTACCCCTGGACATAGCCTCTTTGGAGACCCCTGGTCGTAGCCTCTTCGGCAACCCCTGATCGTTGCCTCTTTGGCAACCCCTGGCCATAGCCTCTTCGGCAACCCCTAGCCGCAGCCTTTTTGGCAATCCCCGGTCACAGCCTATTGCAACAACCCTTGGTTGTAGCTTCTATTGGTAATCTCTTGCTGCAGCTTATGTCAGCAATCCTTGGCCTTCATACACCTGCCGGTGGACATCCATCTCATATCCATGGCCTCATAGATTCATATTTAAGTAGCTAAAATAAAGCAGTATTATCCAATGTCATGCCACAATTATCAGCTATATAGGCCTACGATACTTGCAACCTAATGAAGCCAGCTAACTAACTAGGAGGATCAGAGCTCATTAACTTTGATTTTCATCATTGAAGCTCTTTGGCATTACTTTTCAGAATTGATACCTTCTTAGCGATTTTTCCACCTTTGTGCTTGATTTCAATACCACTAAATATTTTCGTAGCATTGAAATGGGGGTTATCATGGTACAATGATTATATCATTTGTATGTATGCACTCGTTCAATTTTGCCTAGTACCCCTTAATGTTGCCTATGTGATTGGCCTAACTCTACTGACCCGTAGGTCTCCTCGTTAGCCTCACCCATTCGTATGATAGTGACACTGTCGATATGTTAACCCTGCAGGTCCGTCGTGACCTAAATGCAACCCCGTCGGGGAACCAAACATGACTTCATCTCTAATTTACAACGCCCATTTGGATAACATTTATTATCATATTCCTCATCACAATCCTCCGCGAAGGAGATATCCATCATATTTTGATGGTGGCCGCGATTGGTCCTACTATAGTCATCTTTTTATCCGGATTGATATTCAACCCCTAGGCTAACAAATTTCCACTACTAAGATGACATCCTTGATTGGTTGCTATGTAATACACAACACCAAATTTAGTTTCGAACCTCATGTCCTATAATATCAGCCCATGCAATTAACCTATAATTGTGCTATCCAATGGCACACCATACTTTGGTATTTGGTGCATATCCCTAAGGCGTGCCCATTAATTCCAACTAGGGCATGTGCGAGCTATTCACCATTGAGCTCTAAATTGAGCCCCAGATATGTCCAACCTTGAGCTACTCATCCTCAATTTCCAGCATTGATATCCATCACTGAGCTCCCAAACATTAGGCTCGTCGTATTCGAGCATTCCATCATCGAACCCTCATCATTTTTCTCTCCGGTTTTGCCTCTTCGGGTGTAATTACCCACAGGTAGTCCATGTAGACCCTAGAAGGTGAGTCCGTAATATCATAATGTCCAAATGCACATACCTGCCCCAAGTCTTCTTTAGCGTCATGCCCAAGTACGCTAACCTCCTAGGGATTTCCCTATAGTAAGTTCAACATGGTACTTGATTAAGTTACCATCCTGAACTTGGGGGAGTGATAATGTAGTATTAGTTGGCCCCAATAAAATGTTGCATAAAGACTAATTATTCTCGCATGTTAAAGGTGTTACGGCCATCTGAATAACCCCGAGGTCAGGTCTCATATAGGTCCGTTCTTTCCATAGCGCAACGTCCAAGTGTATCGACCCCTCAGTATATCCCAGTGGATTGTTATACAAATGCTAATTATTCTTGCAGGTTAAAGGTATTACCACAATGAGGATATCCCCAGGGGCTGACTTCCTATAGCGCAATGTCCAGATTGGCTAACCCCCCAGGTATTACCACCAAGAGGATACCCTTAAGGATAGGTCTTCTCTAGCGCAACGTACGAGTGCGCTGACCTGCTAGGGATTTTCCAAGTAAAATTTTCAATGAGGTATGTTAGACTTATATACACACATTTATATGAAACCATTTTGTTTTGACTAAAAGTGCTACCTGCAAATAATGTTTTCAGTAAACCTTAAGAAATGTTATGTCTAAGGATAACTTGTATAAAAGGTACACATCTACCATGTTAAAGGCATGTTCAAAACCTATGTATGTGATGATAACAACTAGTGCAAGCCTAGGGGGCCTGATCAGTCACTTCTCGTATGGTGATGCCATGCTTTGTTCTTCAAATTTTCTAGTTAATGCATGTTTAAATAACTTGCACCAAATTCATTCAATACGAATGGGTTAAGCCAATCTCTAGGCTATCGCTGCCCCGTCCTGTGTCTGTGATCAATGCTCGAATGCTATACAGAACAGATTGATAGGGTAGTCCTACCCAAGTGGGAGGTGCCTTCTAGCCCGGCCCTTGGTAGAGATCCCCCGCAGTTCTCAAGCTGGTGAAGGTTGATCAGAAATGTTGCCCCGTGTTTGGTGAAGGTCATGAGACCCACTGAAGGCAAGATGTCAACCAAAAAGGGAAATCTAGATTTGCTCGTCATGACAAACGAATAAAAGTGCACAAATACAATCGGTGGATGCACCAACATAACAGTCACGTACTGAGTGGCACAGTGTAAATTTTTACATGACCAAACCGGGCACTTGTAGTTCAAGAGCAAATAAAGGTTCAACATACATAACCTATCAAAAGCTAGAACAAACGGACCCTGAGGGTCATCAGCTGATGTAAACGAACCCTCAGGGTCAACAGCTGAAGTAAATTGCGAGGTTTGCGTCACTTACCATATTTACAAAAGCTCAACATGATAACCCTCAAGGATCCACCACCGGGATATCGTCGGCTGGGTATTCCATAATAAGTTAAACATGGTGCTTGACAAAGTCACCATATTGAACTTAGGGGAGTGATATTATAGTATCACCTAACAAAAATGAATTATTGGGCAAATAACAATTATTGCAGGTATGTTTGATTAACGATCTTGCAGGTTAATGGTGCTACAACCGAACAGTTACCCCTAGGGTCATGCTCTTGTAGCGTAATATCTAGATGCGCTAACCCCTCAGCTATTACCATCACGATATCCCTAGGGTCTGACTTCTATAGCGCAATATCCAAAAGTGAACACCCCTCAAGTGTCACCGTCATGATATCCCTTGGTCAGGCTAATGGTGTCACCACCACTTGGATATCCCTAGGGTTAGACTTTTCGTAGCGCAATGTTCAAGCGCACTGACTATTCAAAACAACATGCCCAAGCTATAACATCCTATATCTGCACCATACGCCTAAGGTTAGAAGAGCAGACCGATTGAAATAGTCCTACCCTGGAGGGAGGTGCATTCTAACCCTACGCCTGGTTACCACCCTCAGATCTATATCCCGTAGGGGTTGATCAGAAAAGTTACCCCATAGAGAAGATCAAGATATCCACTATTGGTGAGACGTCAACCCCTCAAGAAGGTAATCTAGACTTACCAAATCACGACAATAAAATAAAGTGAAAAGGCGTGTGCAAACAAAATCAATACGGAAGCATCAATAGATGTACCTCTGAGTGTAGCCCTGGGACTCATCCATAGCATGATAACTAATGGTGTAACCACCTTGAGGATCACCGCCGAAAGGTTTATCTTGCCATCTACACACCTCAGGCATCAACATATAGCATAACCCTATTGTTATGCCCCTCCTCATGTGAATGTGTCATAGGCTAACCCTCGAGGGTATAAAAACCCGAGAGTGAGCCAAGCATAAACATATATCCTCTTCTTCAGGACTGATACTCACAACCCTGATCTGATTATTTACCATCTAGCTCATTTAAGTTTGGGTTAAAATAGCAATTGTAGTGTAATAATTCGGTCCTTTCCTAATTAAGGCTCCATGACCAAAACTTCTCTCATCGAGAGACCTATAATATGTTCATGGTACATGATAAAGTTACCATCCTGAACTTGGGGGAGTGATAGTATAGTACTACCCCGACATGAATGAATTGTCGGACAAAGAACAATTATTGAAAGTGTGATTGGTTAACAATATTGCAAAATAATGGTATCACCACCATCAGGATGTCCCTAGGGTTAGGCCATCTATAGTGCAAATGTGCTAACCCCTCAGGTATCACTATCACTACCATCAGGATGTCCCTAGGGTTAGACCATATATATTGAAAATGCGCTAACCCCTCAGGTGTAACCACCATTCATGATTTCCATCGAGCCATGCATTCCATAGTATAATGTCCAGATGCGCTGACCAGTTAAGAGGGTCGGTCTTCCCCAACAAAACATCCAAGGGGGATGACATGCCAGGGATATCCATCCCTTTGAAATGAAAATGAATAAAAGTATGCTGACATAGTATAAGAGTGCAATGACCCCCCGACATTCCATGGGAAGAGTGCACCTCTAGACGTATGATCGTCAATGCCATAGTGCTAAAGTCCTCTCATCCTTATTGGCTATCTTTTAGACAGACTCCAACTTTAAAACTCGGGCATGCTTCCACACTTGTGGGTTCACTATTGCTTCGGATGCCCATCGTTGTCGTTCATATGCCATTACCACATTATTAGTTCGATACGGCATTTATGAAAATAGTCACACCAAACTAGGGGGACTTGATAACGTACCACCATACTTGAGCTCCCAACATTGGTAAGCCCATGGGCTCCAATGTTAGGCCCCACCCCCTCCCCTTTATTAAAGGGATAAAACCCTAGCTGTTGAGGGATTCATTCATATAAATCATCGTTATCATCAGATAACACACAACAACAAGAGAAAAGGGTTGCAGCCCCTGCTCCCCTCTCTCTCTCCACCATCTTCATGGTGAGTAAAGCTCACCTCCAAACCCATCTCTTTAGATGGTAAACACCCCAATTCTTACCACCCCATAGATCACTCCACCCGGGTCTTTGGGTTAGTCACGTCATCCGGAATATAACGAATTGGATCAACCCAAACCCGCACTCAAGCCATCTAACGCTTGATCACTAATCAAACACAATGAATATGTTTTAATAATCAAATTTAATAATTTTTCACAGGATGTTTAATTAAAAGGATAAGATTTACAACCTTGTAATAGAAGCACCGAAATGGAAAAACCGAAACGTTCTTGGGGTTGATATGGTGACGATAAAGTGGTATGGTATTCTCAGCATTGCATCGTGCTAAAATAAGGGATGTTCAGTATACGAATGCAACTCGAAATTCTATTTGAATAGAATTCGAATAAACTGATTTGAATTGGGTTTTTGGTTTTCAAACGGATTCGAATTTTGGATTCTCATTTCAATTCAACCAAAATTCAACTTCAAGTAATATAGTTTTATTTGACTTAATTAGTATTAATCAAAATACTTTGAAAATTATATATATACTGTTCTGTGAAGATCCTTGCAACAAGTTAACTGATAAGGCTACTTTAATATTCACATTTAACATGATTGTACAAAAACAATTGATATCGTATTTCTGCTTGGACACTAAAGTATTGTCTTTGAATTCGAGTTGTCATTCGAATTTGGTATTCTTTCCCTATCTAAGATGGAAAAGGATTGTCATTTTTACCCGAATTGGAAATCAAACCAAAAGAAAATTACTCAAATTCGAACTCCGTTTCGAAGTTGCCCAAAAAATCTCCAACATAAAGTGTAATAACACAAAATAACGCTCCCTCCTATCTTCGGTACTGTTAATATAACCAAAATTTGATTTCCAACTACCGATTTTGGTCACTAGCAATTCGTTTTTGGCCATTCTGTTTGAGTGAGTGTAATAAAGCATCGTAATAAACCTACAAGTCCCCAAGGCAAGCATATTATGGGTTCCATTGTTATAGTTATCAGGGTTAAGTTTTCTTATGCAATCTAATGCTGAAATGATTTGATAAAACTAACTTAAAATGTTTTGGTTTCAGGTTATGTTGATGTTAAAGGGTTGAAGTGTTATTATGATAGCTGAATGTCTAAAAAGTATCTTTTAAAGAGTTTGGTGTAGACTTGAAAGGTTTTTATTGTCGATGAACCTTTTTGTCATACTATTTATGTATGCTGCATATGAAGTCATAAATCTTGAGTTGTATGTATTTTTCTTGAATACGTATATATTATCAGCTACTCATTGAGTTGTATGTATTTTTCTTGAATACGTGTATATTATCAGCTACTCATTCTACAGTATTTGTCAGGTCTGTGATCTAATTCTATAGGGGAAACTAAAGTGGAATTTGAATTAATTTGCTTTATAATGGTGTTTGGGAAAGCTTAAAAACAAGTACTTTTTTACTATAATAAGCTTAAAACGCCCTTATATCCAAACACCGTACTTGTTATATGTTGAAGATGGTAAGTGGTGTACTTCGTTTCTTGTTGACCTCAGATACGCGCACACACAAAAAGGCCCATAGTAGCTTGTCAACTCGAACTATCAACTAGCAAATTGAGCAACAAGCTTAAAGTACGCTTCAACTTATAGGGAAGTGTTCGGAGATAGTAATACGATTCTGCGGCTATAATAAACACGTTAAATTCATCTTAAAGCCCCATCCTCATGTTTATACATACTTGTATTGCTTAACACTTCGAAATACTTGATACAATCAGTCCTCCAGTCCTCCTTCTCATAAACCCCATTTTAGAGCCTACAGAGTCATTTTTAGAATTAACAAAACATAGGCTCATATAGATTTAGTTTTGAATATACATTATCAAAATTAAGATTTAATTTAAAGATAACATCCTCATTATAAAATAATAGAATCAACACTTTCAGATTGACAAAAACAAAACACACAATAATAAAAGAATCCAACACTTGATGTAATCCCATAAACAGACATACACTAACAACTTCTAACACCTGCAGCTCTATTTGACTTATAAACCAACCTCTATCCCCTTATCTCTTTCCTTTCCTTCTTCATCCATGATCACCATTTCCTATCTTTCACATAACACTGCTTTGTATAAAAGAAAATAAGTCACATTCGACATATATATACCTCACATACGGAGTCCTCAAACACAAACATAATAACCTCTATTTCATCAACAAAAAAGGAATATTTTTATCAGTCGCTGAAGTCGAAACTGTCGCTGCGAGAACTGCTGGCATTTCGGCTGTGTAAGGAGAGACCGCGCATGTGACCACCAAGTGCAGAACCATCTGTTTTGTTTTCTTGAAAAAATTTCTCCCTTTCAACATGTTTTGCAGGCGGGGGTGGGATTACAACACCTGCTGCAGTTGCAGTTGCAATTGCAGCTGGAGCTGCAGTTGTAGGTGGAGCTGCAGTTGATCGGGTTGTAGTAGGTTCTTCTTTTGGCTCCAAACTGATGGGCCTAATAAGAGGTCGGTTAAGCCGATCTGGGGGAACTGAAGACCCTAATAATCCTAAAGGCCGCTCTGGTTGATGATTCTCGGCCTCAGGTCTTACACGCGCTTTTCCTTTCCTCATCCTGTCAAGTTTGCAATGATTCAATTTAATAAAGTTGAATTCGTGGATGCGGGACCAACTAGAAATGAAAATCTAAAGAACTACAGGTGGTAATATTAGGCCAATTCACCAATTGCATGTGGCAATAGTTTAATGTAAACGGGATAGTTCTGGTTAATGTTTCAGTGAAAGCAGTCAAAATGTAGCAGAAATCAGCTACGAATAAAAAATGTAGAAAGCTGCAGTGGACCCAATTGCTTACAACAAAACGGAGGGGGGGGGGGGGGTTGAATTCATACCTTCTGAAGAGTTGTTCGGGGTCCTCTTCCTCAGCATCTTCTTGGTCAATTTGGACATATGCAGGGACTGACCTACCAGAAACGAGAGCATCATGTCTTGAAAGTGCCTTTTGGAGCTGATCATTTAACTCAACTGCTTGAGATATTGTCCGCTCATCCCTAAAAGAGAAACACAGCACAATTAAAGGTTTGAATTTCTGTAGTTTCGCTAGGCTCACTTGTTCATTGCTCTATTCAAACGAAATCCTCAGTTCTGTAACTGAAACTTAGCTGCAATGATGCTGATAATGTCTGATATAAATGTATTTAATTCAAAATGATAAGTAGCTTTTCATTACACCCACGTTTAATTTCTTATATATTTTTATTGAAAGTACTAACCGCTTTCCGTCAAGTTTACCTTTGATATATACTGTAACCGATATGATGGAATAGTGATAAGATTTTAAAACTTATATCAATTATAATTACCAGCCGCTTTATGTTTGCAATAGAATGATTATAATATCATCAAAAATTATACTTAGATAAGCAACCGAGTTGTAGAACGTAGTGTTCGATGTGCTTCTATAGCTTGAAGATGTAATATTCAAAAAATCAAATGTTTGAAAGGATTTCGACAATCTTATTACTCACAAAATCAACAGATAAAATGACCAATTAAGAATATTACTAAGAAAAAACAGAGGCGTTTTTGTTAAATTCGAGTAGAAGTCTCAAACTAGATTTAAAAGTATAAAAGTAAATAGGTATACTTATTAACTCTTTTATTATCGATTGTGTTGCAGCTTGTATGAAACTCTTAATTAACAAAAAAAAATGCTACTGTGACCCCTGAATAATCAGATGATCAGAGCAGGAACAGGAGCAGCTTACCGAAACCCTAAAAACTGATTATTGTGACTTCAAGTCGCATTAACCAGATAATAAATAGCAAAATGCAATCCAAAGACCTCATTAACCTATCTTCTTTGCTTTCTTTACATATAATAAATTTGTAATTTAACATAGATATGGCCCACCCAGACCCCAAGCACCCAACAGCCGTTCAATTGATTCCACCACACAATATAACTTACCGAGAGGTAACAGCAAGATGCATTACTCGTTGTTTATGAAATGAACACTGTTCAATAAGATCCAGGGTGAACTCATCCTTGGCTTGCTGTAAGAATACAAGATAGCATCAGTAAATATAATATCATCAAATTCCATGTTCACAAAAGACGCCCTTGCAAAAGCATGTGTTGATACAATCAATTCTTTATGTGATAACAAGAGATGAAGTATGATAAGTCTCTATGTATTCTGAACTTTTAGGCAGAGTTCTATAAGAAGACAGAAAAAACATTAAATTGACAATTAATTAATTAACCCGCATACCTCCGGATGTCTGACATCAATGGCATCAAGGACGTCTCTCAAGACTTCTAGTGCGGATCCAGCTTTTTTAACAATACTGTTTGAAGATAGATGATGGGTAACAGATTCTTAGAATCATGAAAGGAAAAAAAAACTAATCTGCAGAAATCTCCATATATAGATATAAATAATAATAATACTCATTCCTTTTAACTTATCGCAAAAATAGTATCCACTACCACAGACAGGTTACAAAACTATTCGTCTACAAAAAGTTACCCTTTCAGGACCCGTGAAGGGCTGAGTTTTAGAAATCATGTAAGAGATAAGGATATGGATACACACGTAGGGAATATGTCATGGTATTGAGTTAAGAAGACCAATAGGAAATGCAATATAATACATAGCACGGACCAACTCGACAGACCCAAAAAACAAGACCATCATGAACTATTACAACCATTAGAAATGATAATTTTG
Organism: Pseudognaphalium luteoalbum; assembly: GCA_963422505.1. Lineage (NCBI taxonomy): Eukaryota > Viridiplantae > Streptophyta > Magnoliopsida > Asterales > Asteraceae > Pseudognaphalium > Pseudognaphalium luteoalbum. Next base: position 73,562,038 of record OY730198.1, read on the forward strand.
ACAACTGTCGTATAGGCATCTCATAGCTATTAAGATGGTAGTAATTCATGCCCTGATGCACATCAAGGGAATGGCTCACAATGAGTGACAGAAAAAGGTGCAAACAATTTGGACTTTTGGAGGTATATGCACACATCTTGCTTCAATCTAAAGACACCAAATAAGATCTTTAAAGCTGAGACAGATAAACAAGCTTCAAACAATAATATAAAGAAATACGAGACATGAACCAAGTTACCTTACCACACAAGGGGAAAAAAACATCAAGACTAATTGGTCATGTGAAAATATAGCAATTTCATTTTCACCTTTAGCCCCACTATTTTAGAAGAAAATAAACTTGGTCCTCAGAGAGTCAACGGGAAAAAATTATTCATTGAATTTCCTGGTGAGCACCTATTACCAGCTTTTAAGACTTCTAGTCCTTTCGCTTCAAATAAGATAAGTATGCCATTTGCCTATTGTCTTCTTAGTACTGTAGCAAATGTGTTGGTAGTTCCTTATTTACGGAAGTCTATAAATACGGTTACTCGGTTTGGAATGTTAATTGATTATGCTTGATTTAATATAAAATTGGGGGTAAATAAGTGGGAGAGACATAATGCCAACCCTTTTCTCTACTTTCCATCCAAAAAAAATTATTTTACGTATACAATCGACGGTTTCTATCATAGTATTTAGAATTAGAATAATATAAGGTACGGGTATTAATTTTATCATCTTGACAATTCAGTGACAGAGTGATCAGCACGTATCCACCATTTTTAGTACAGTTAGATTTAGTTCCATAACAAATAGTAATTAACAAATTTTAAATAGCAAGGCACACCTCGATTCAGGAACAGCCTGCGGGACAATTGGGGGAGGTGGTGGTGGTGCACTCCTGTCATGTCCATTGGTGGCAACTTCACCATTACTTGAGTTGCTTTTACTGCTGTCGGAAGTAGAACGATTTTTGGGGAGAACTTCAGGTCTCTGAGAGAATTGTACTCCAGAACTCTGGCAAAACAATAAAGCCAGAGAAAAATAACTATAAGTCGCGATGACAATCACTTGAATATCTAATTTTAACACACTTTCAAGCTATAGAAGATATAAATTGAAGAAAATAATTAAAATGTGAATTGCATGCAGGATGTGATGCGACAATAAGCATTGAAATAACAAAAAAAAATGTAAACTGATGCACTTAGATGAGGATCGATTGATATTTGATAGTCAAGATATCTAAGCTCAAATCTAGATATACTTACCACCAAATCATAGTATGCAGAGTAGTACTGAGGGAATCTTCCAGAAGCTCCACCAAGAGATGTCTGTGTGGCATCTAGAAGAAGAAATATTTTCTCCCGTACAGGCAGGTCAGAAGTGGACTGAGAATAGAAACCATTAGAACAAAGTAAAGAGGATTATATACATACATACAAATCAAATAACACCAAACAGCTGTTAGCGTACCTTTTTCTTAACTAATTTGACAAGTACAGGGAGGATCCCAGTGTCAATTACTTGTGTATGAATTGGTTCTCCAATATTGTTCATCAACACCTCTAGCAACTGTGAAAATTTGAGTACAAACAGCCAGCATATTGTCAAAAACATCAAAATCATCTCATATGTAAATGAATACACCAAAAGGAAACTTAAAATCTGAAGTACCCTAAAATAATGAGAATTTTTATCACATTATGCACAGACATTCACGACTTACCATAACAGCAAATAACTGCGTATCTTTGCTTTTACTTCCCAGCCGTTTTTTGATGGCTTTAATAACATCTCTAGCTTGCCTATAAATTCAAACGGATAGGAATGACAAGCAAATCACACATGTAGGCGTTAATAGTTATATAAAATGGCAAAAGGTTTTGTTTTACTTAATTTTCCTTATAAATAACAAAGGAAAATAAAGAAGTAGAAATTCAGACATCAGGCCTTAAAGCATAAACTATGAACTCTTAGCTTATTAATCCCGCAAACAACTTCACAATACTCGACGAAAATAAATCAGTTGAAGATGACAGTGGAACATACCTTTCATATATTAGCATATTTACATTTTTTAACTAGTATGATAAACCTGGTTAACGACATATAGTATTAATGTGCTTTGAAATGAAATATTAGTCTGATCACGACGGAGACGATAGTAGTTTTTGTACAAGTTCAGACAAAAGATGGAAGTGAACATAGAGTGTGTGTCCATTTCGGCCTTATTCCTTTATAAACACGTATCTGCATTGGCACCACTTTATACTTGGTAACTAACTATTTTCTTATATATATAGACAAAAACATCAAAGTATGATAATTCAATCCCTTTTGTAGCAATTTCCGTATAATGCAAATGTAGGATGATATTAAAGAAACATATATGTATACATAAACAAACACAAATAAGCTCAACATCATGTTCATAGAAGTTCATCATTAATTACCAATAGAATGATAAGGCTTTGAATTTTACCTGTGATCGCGCGCAACTAATTCACAAATTTCGATGCTTTTGGTCCAATCCATTTCCGCTAACTTTTCACTCGTTGCAGCATTCACAAGTTCGGTTGCCATGTCTATTACTATCTGAAGACAACAAAAAAGTCATGAAACTAACTTCACCACTTACCATCTTCAACATATAAAAACAACATACATACATAAAGCACACTAAATCAACGCATCATTACTAACTGATATCCCAAATAATATCCCAATGATCAAAACTTACACTTTCACTTGTAGTATTAGATCACACACATACAAATAATATAAATAAATCAAATAGCTTTTACATACATACTAAAAGTAAACCACCAAATTTCATCAAAATAACATGTTATCCACAACCATATGCTGCTAATCATAAAGCAAACAACATAATAAAAGTACTATAAATTAAACATTACAGTACATCTTTACACAACAACAGCCCTATCAAATCAGCACAATAATCTAATCAAATCAGAAAAGTTACAATCAATCAAATCAAATAATCGATGAATCAGTACCTTAAAAATGAGATGTTGAATGATTAGAAGACACTTAAAACCCTAGGATCGGAGCACCATTCAATGATTGAAATGGATGATGCAATCAATCATTAAATGAGGAATTGTTGAAAGAGAGACAGATAGATAGATATGTATATAGATATACAGAAGATGTGCGTTTGTATGTATGTATATGTATATAATAATAAAGTAAGGGTTTGGTTTTTGTTTGTGTGAAGGTGGAAAAAATAGATACAGTGGTCTGGATACAGCACAAGGAAAGCACTGATGCTGCTCTCTGTCTGTCTGCTACTCTCACCTGCGGGTTATTTGTTTTATTACTTTTGCCACGTGTCCTTATCATTGGGTTTTTTTCTTTTCCTTTTCTCTTTTGTTGTATTAGGCTGTATTCTTTTTTTTCTTCTATATTTTCGTATCACTGATTTAAGATTCCAAGTCAAATTTAGTCAAACAGTGTTTACATATCGGCTCTACTTGATTCTAAAACATGAAATTTAGTGTTTGAGAATGATCGTTTCAATATATTCAAACTCGATTAGATATTTCGTACTTTTGAGTTCGACTCGGTGGTCAATATATTATGTAAGATAAATTAATAAGATGAATTGTTGATACTTTGAAACGCAATCACAAAGTTAAAGTTGTAAAATGGTACATGCTTGATAAATGCGCATGAGTTGCACGAGTTGTGCCTTTTGATACACAAGCTCAAGCTAAACTAGAAGGTCTAGTCGAGTAGCTCAAGCTTGACTCTACTTAGACTGATTGATTTCGTATATTTTTCAAGTTGGTTTTGATTTTTCTTTTGTTACACGAGTCTTATGTTTTAGAATATTTTTCCAGAAAACAACACAAGAAGAGTGACAACTTTTGTCGAGACATTGAATATCGTTAAGCTCGCCATCTGCATGAAGGTTTTCTAAAATGCAAGTGTTTGATGTATTCCCTGAAATGTTTTTTACTACAGGATTGATTGAAAAGTAACTATCTAGTTGGCTGCACACAGAATCCTATTTATTTGATAAATTATGTAATGATGTATTTGTACTATAAACTTATATAATGATAATGATGTATTTGTACTACAAACTTTTTAACATTTGTCCATTTTAATGTATAAATCACTAAATCAGTTATTCTAATGTAAATATGATCTTCTCTGTAAAAAGGAGGGTTAGACGATAATTAAATCAAATTATAATTATGGACTTCAAATCTGCAATCAACATGAACTTGTGAATTTGTGATTACTTGTCTAACGCTAAGAAATAGCATTACTAGACTTGAGGCCCACAACTATAGTATACTTCAGGCCCATGAACAAAGCTTAGCCCAAAACATTTAGTCAGTTGGACTTGGACTCGTCGATAAAAAGCCCTAAATATTGCTTCTTCCTCTTCTTTTTAATTAGCATGGCTTTTAGAGTTGTGAAAAAGATAACCCAACTTGAGTAATTGAAATCTCTATTAGTCACCATGAGTCCATGATGGTGAATGAGTTTTTACTATTTATATAAATAGTAGAAAAAAAAATTATTTTTTTTTCCTTTTACTGAAATATAAATAAACATTTTTTTTAGCTTAATATTTTGAATGTCATATTCTACCATACAAAACAAAATATCTACATTAATTTTTTTATCTATAATATTTAATGTGTATATTTTGTTGATTGTGTATACTTTACATAAATAGAACTTTCAAAATACTTAATTAATCAATGTGTTATCTTTTGATTAATCATTTAACTCTCGTTACAGAAAAAGTATAATTAGATGTACTTTATCTATGTAAGCGTCAGATTCATTATCATTATTCACAACTTTTTATTAAACAGTAAAATGTTGCTCTCAAGTTACATTATAAGCTTAGTATACATGAGCCATTAAGACAAAAATAATAATTATATTAATCACTTAACTCGATTTGACAAAAAGTACAATTTAGATGTGTTATCAGTTTAAAAAAATTACAATTGAAGTGAATTGACATATATAATGTAGATGTAGATATGATAAAGTATATTTGTGTAATTGTGTATATATATAAAATGTAAGCGAACGGTCATTTGTGTATATATGTAAAATTTGATGGTAAAATTAAAACTAGAGCTTTTCTTTTCTTAGTGATTGGATAACAGTACAAAGCATTTATATATGTATTAATTAATATTATAAATTATTAATATTAATATTTGATTATGTTTACCATATTTTAATATTAAATTCCTCACCTCTTTAAAGTTTAATAAAATAAAAGTTACTTTTTTGCTTCTAAACAAACATGATTTTATGAGTTCTATTTGTTTTAACATGTTAATTAGGACTTGTTTATATTATAAGAATCTTTACTAAAAATATATATGTACCCACCAACATGATTTTGGACTTTTTGAATGTCACTTTTTGGCATTAGAACAAAACATCCACCTGACTATCCGTCTTTTATTCCACTTGGACGGTCCAATAATTCTTGAATTGTTATTTTTATTCTTGTTTATGATTGCGTCTAAGAAATTATAGGTTGCATTTGATTCGTATAATTCTATCGAATTCAATTTCAGTATAATTCTATCGAATTCGATGAAATTGAAGTCTCAATTCTATTTCACAAAGATGTTTTATTTAAAAATAAATTGAACTTAAAGTTATCAAAATCAAATTTTCACAAAAAAGAAGTGTAAATTTCACTAAAGTTCTAATTAATTCGATGAATTTCAAATGTATTAAATATATTATGCGTACCAAATACACACTAATTCAATTTATATAAAAGGGTTAATAGACATCAAATGTATCAAACTTTTAAAAAATATTCAATTTAGGGAATGAACAAATTTTGTTTACTTAAATCAACTCTAATTAAACGTAATGTGTGTGGAGATAACTAAACTTTATAAAATGTGTTTTAGAATAACTAAAGTTTATAAAAAATTTTAAAAAGATGAATCAAATGTTGCTAATCGGTTTATTTTCCACTAGATAACAAGTTTTAAGAGTTAGTTATCTTTTTATTATAAAAAATAGATTGTTTTCTAAATTAAACATTTTATGAAAGTTTGATACGTATTAATCCTATATAAAAAGTGAAGAGAAATAAGATTAATGTTTCTAGAAGGTAAAACAATACAAAGTTTAAGTGGATTGATATCAAGTCACTATCACATATTCACATCCATCTATTATTAAACACTCGTATTATTTTATAGTAAATGATAAAATGATAAAATAAATTGATTTGCCATCAAACAAGTTACTCTTTTAAATGAAGTTAATGACAAATTCAGCAATAACCGTGGTGAGTTGATCACTTGATCATACGTGTCATGCATGTTCCATTTTATATAAGTGCACTCTAACAGTAAAATCATAAGAAAATAATTGTTATCTAATAATAATATGATTGTTATGTGTAAAATTGATGTCTAAAAATGTGTAACAAAACAAGTTTACCATAATCAGGATTGAAGATAGAGATTAAAAAAATTGTGAAAAACATATGTCAATGACAATATTATGGTCACGTTTACTTTTACGCACAATTAAAATGTATACATGGGATAACATCTATACATTTAACTGCTCACATATCAGGTTGAAGACACCTTTTTAATTGATGAATTACTTATAATCACGTACCGCTAGATCAAAAACAGTTTAACAACTTCTTACGTAATCGACATGATAAACCAATTTCACATGTATTTTCAAGTGATTATACATCCTAAACATATGAACTGGTTCATATCATAACCTAATTTTAGGTAACAATTAAAGTAAAATAAGAAAAGTGTCACGAATTTTTAAAATACGAGTAATGAGGAAGCAGGTAAGCAACGTAAGGCTATAACTGGGTAGTAGAGGAACATATTTTTGATGTTTTCTGATTATTACAGTAAAAGATAATAATGTACTGTACTGTATTTATTCATGGGGTAATTAAATAAAATAAGTCAAAGGAATGGTGAAAAGAAATAAAAACAAAAGTTGTGGTTGGTGGTGGGTCAACAACCTACCTACCTATCACCTACCCACATTCCTCTACCACCCTCTTTTGAATATCTAACTAATCATATCATATTTAATTTTTCACCAATAGTACTTAATAAATCTAATATTAGTGTGTTTCAATAGAAACAATAATAAGCACGGGGTTATAAAGAGGTGCTAGAAGTTCTCGAGTTTAAAATTAAATGAAAAAGAAGAGAAAAGAATATAGAAGAAAATAAAATAAGAGACTAAATTGGAAAAGAAAATAAAGGGAAAGAAATTACTTCTAATCATCCCAAATACGAGACGAAGAGATTAAGGAAAAAATGTATTGGACAATTCTCTTATCTTCATTCATCTTCTTTTCCTTTCTTTTTCACGAGAGAAACTTGAGAACAAAAATTTTTTTCAAATCATTCCTCTTCCTTTCTTTTCTACTCAAAACCAAACTCAAGAACACAGTGTTCTCATTCGCAACCCTTAATTTATATAATCTACATTACTAATTCACTGCATTGCATTATAAATGTACACTACATCGTAATAACACTATATTTTACTTTTGAAATTTTAAGTGACTTTCTGATTCTGAACCGGAGATGTAAAACAGATTTTGAGAAGTTATGCACTTATGTTCAATATATGTTTGACCTCAAGAAGCAAACTTTGTAGATTCAATCAATCTATGCATACGGCTTATTAGAAACGTATATAAGACGTAACAAAAGAAGTTTTGATGCTAAACATAATTATCTTAAACTATTTTTTTGAATACTAATGTATTCAAATTCTGACCATATTTAAATTAACTTTGTAGCATTTGATCTCAACCATACAACATAAATAATTGTAAATACAATATTAGTTAACAAAAGAGGTTAGAGTGTCATTATCAAATTATTAGAGTCAAAGCTTAATCTTCTAGAACATCATATCTTTTTATGTTTGGAAATAAATATAAGAAGTTTAGATAGGCCACACTAAATCAACAAAAGTTCAGTCAAACATGTATTATTTTCGGTCCTCATGTTAAAAAATTAGAAATTAACATAGAAGTATCCCCAATTTAAGGAATTTGTAGTTATACACAACTAATATGATATAAATATATTGCAAATTTGCAATCCTTCAACTTAATAAAAAATACCTCAACACAATCATTAATATTTAATTAATACTAGATCATCATCAAGAACAACACAAAAAGGCAAAAAATTATCTTATCGGTCGATCGTCGTGCAGTTTTCCTATTCCAAACAATAATACCATATTTTTTATCCCCCATGCAAATAGTTTCAGTTATATAATGTTTATATTGTGTTTTCTCAATATTCTCAAAAGGGTATTCCCGTTTATAACATATTCCTCCGGGTTGGTCAAGCTTATGCTTGTGATGTACTTGGCCTAACTGTTACCGTAATCATTTCTGAACCTTCCCATGGCCACCCAAGATATATATGCTTCAAGTGAGGTTTGAACATGAGACCTCTTTTGAGGATAACAGAACGCCAACCACTATGCTATTTTGTGATAATTAATGTTTATATTGTGTGTTGTACACTATTATATATCTTTAATCATACTAATATAATTGGAGGTCGATCTAAATGGTTTTGTGGGTTTGCTGATCATTATTACCCGCTCCTCCACACACCTCTAAGACCATCTGCGATGGGATTACTTGTCGCACCCTCAAAATCGGGTTGCGAAAGCGATTCGGGTTGGAGCACGACTAATCAAATATCAATAGCACATAAGATATATAGTAAGCAACCACTATATGCGTTGTTTTACATTTGTATTGATTAAACAAAGTTTACATCAAAAGTATTGTTTACATTAGCTCAGTTCCTGAATTGAGAGATTTACATTACATAATTACTTTATACAAAATATAATAATGCAATTAAATCTCTGATTGTTTTGCATGATGACTCGAGCTAATGATATCCCGATGGGCAGTCCAACCTACTGCTGAGTACCTGTGATACATGCTAAAATTGATCAGTGAAACGCTGGTGAGCTCACAGGTTTGTATGTCAAAACATATTGAATAAACCGCAAGATTTAATTGAATTTATAATGCAATTAAGCAAAATAAAAGTAAGTATACAGTCATGAGCACATAGTTAGAGCTTAACTTGAGGGTCGGATCCACATTTAAGGAAATCCGATCGAGGTGCCTCCTACGAGTGCCTAAACTACACTCATCTACCCAAGTGTTAATACGTCTGTTTGACCAGTTAGTGTTTGCTAACCCGGACGAGGATTGTCAATCTTATATGATATCATATACTAACATTCACGTTACAGATGTATTACCAAATTATGTTTGTGGAGGGCTTTAAATTGATTAGTTTAAAACAACTCATGTAGTATTCGATTTTGAATTGTACTTGTGTTCATATGTGAATAAATTGAGTAATGTATCACACCCCTGAGTAAAACAGTAAAAATAAGGGCTATGAAACTCACCTGAGTCTTGAAGCATTTAATTTAATAAACTTAATTTGATTTTCCGAGTATGATGTCCGAAGACTTGTAACCTGAGGGTGTCCACGACACGCGATGGTTATAAATGTGAGTAGGTATCTATAAAGATCACCTTTATAGTTGTTCATCCAACTAGAATGTCCAAATGACTACGATTGGTTGATTTGATTGAGTTTTGAAAACGTGTACGGCCCGTTGGTGATTGTTTGTAATAATAATCTCCACATTATCATTATGATTTCGAAGTGTTATACTTAAAAAGTATGTTCCAATGTGTTTTAGAAGTCGTATCGTATAAGAGTTTAAGGTTATACAAGTTTGAGACTTAGTATAAAAATGATTTGTAAACTTTCTATTTTAGCGACACTTGCATGCGACACTTAATAGTTTTTGGCGACACTTAAATAGTGTCGCATAAAATGGTAGTTTCTGAATTATTAGCGTCACTTGAGGAAGTGTCGCATAAGAAGCGACACTTAAGCAAGTGTCGGGTATAAGTGTCAGATAAATTGCAAATCGATTTCGGGGCGACACTTAAGTAGTGTCGCATAAGGTGGCGAAACTTAGGCAAGTGTCGGGTATTGAGGTCAAGCGTCACTCGAGGAAGTGTCGCTGGGAGTGTCAGGTAGGATCTTTGCCGACAATTAAGCAAGTGTCGCAAAAAGAGGGTTTTACGCAGCACTTAAGCAAGTGTCACAAAAAGAGGGTTTTTGGCATCACTTAAGGTGTCACTTAAGAAGTGACGCTATACTGTTTTTGGCCCTAGTGACACTTACATCTGACCAGACGAAGTTTGTGTCGAAAACGTATTTGGCGACTTCCGTTTGGTCCGAATCTTTTACCCAACCCTTATATCAGTTTATAGAGTTTATAAAAATTATTACTTTGTGTTGATAGTCGTTTTAGGTGTCGATTTCACAAAATGACCAAAACCGCAAACTTTTCGACAATGTTTCGAAAACGATTTTTAAACACTTATTTAGACATTTCAAGCTTAGATCAACAACATACATGTGAAATAATCAAAATCTAAGAGTTTTCGGAATTTGTCAGGATCTTACAAGTTAACGCGAGACGAAACTGAAAAGATAGAGTTGTAGATCTCGACGTCATGGTTCTTTTTCCTCAAATAAGCAAAGTGAGTCGAGGTCGTTTGGTGGTGGAAATCGGTGGTGATGGTGGGGGTTTTGGTGGTAGTTTTTAGAGAGAAAAGAGAGTGAAAGAAATGGTGATAATGAAAGAAGAAGGAAAGGATGATGGGGAGTTTGAGGGGTGATGGGGGCCGACCCACATGGGCCCCACCCATGTGTGGTTGGCTCCAATTTTAACTCTCCGTATTTGCACTTCGTGCGGTGTTTATTTCCCCGGTCGTTTAAATGTTTAAATGATTTTTGTAGAAGTATTTCACCAAATACTTAATAATTGAGTTATAAAATATAACTTAACTTTGTTTTGATTGTTTGCGCATTTAGTATATTAATCGCGTTGACGTTATTTGTACGATATGAAATAAATACGAAATATTATTAAAATAATATTTTGGATATAATAAAGTTATCAAATAATGTTATATTATTTAATAATTTTTGTTCACCAACATCCGTATTTATTGAATTGAATTACAATCGATTGAAAAGTGCACGATTTAGCCAAATCGCGTAATTATATATATTCAACAATATATATTATTTGATACATTAATTTAGCCTAACACGTAACTAATTACATGTATTACAGATGATTAGATACTAATCTCTAGTCCTATTTTGGCGGGTGTCACATTACTAGTAGGGGTGAGCATGGAAAACCGAAACCGATCCAAAAACCAAAATAACCGAGAAACCGAAACCGAAAAAACCGAACTGAATTAAAAACTGGCGGTTTGATTTTTGATTTACGCAAAACCGAAACCATCGGTTCGGTTTTTGGTTTTCACATCAAAAACCGAACCGAAGTCTTTATATTATATATGTTACTTTCTATTATGTATTTAATATTAGGGGTGTTCATTCGGTTAATTCGGTTTAAACCGAACCTAATAGATGAAACCGATCGGTTTTCATTTAAAAATTGAAACTCAACCGAACCGAACAAGTAAAAAACCAAACCGATTTATTCGGTTTTTACTATTCTATTTATGCTTTCATATATTAATAATATAAACATTCAAACAAAATCAAAAAACTTGATTATAAATAAAACTAATTAGCACGTTTGTTAAGTTCGTGACAAAAATATAATAATTTGCAAGACAAAACTAATGTATAGTTAAGAAATTTGTGATAAACGATGAATAAACCTAATTAATTTATACATATATTGAAAGTATTACCAAAATATATTACTATTCGGTTATTCTGGACTATTCGGTTTCTACATTGGTAACTAAATCCAATCCAAAAACCAAAATAAATATTCAGTTTTGAACCAAATCGATCCAAAAAAACAAATTATCCGAACCAAATAGTCCGAACCAAATTGTCCGATTGGACAATTCGGTTTGTCCATATAGTGAACACCCATATTTAATATGTATATAATTTTAAATATGTTCAACTCTATAAATAAAACATATGAATATACCGAGTAATATAAAGCGTTTTGTTGTTATATTCGAAATACTCACTTATTACTACATTTGTAAAACTATTAGCTACATATCGTATATTGTATACGTTTAACATAAATTCATTGTTAGTAGTTTCTTTAATATAAAGTTTAATTTTAAATTCAAGTTCATTCTTAACATAGATATACGTATATACAATGCATATTTTCGTAAAATTTATTCTATAATAACGCCCGAATGGATAAACCGAAAAAACCAAACCGAAACCGAACACAACCGAAACTGAAAAAACCGAACGGTTATGGTTTTTGATATTCCAAAAACCGAACCGATCCATGCTCACCCCTAATTACTAGGCATGATTTTGAACTCGGAAAGCCCAAACGCCGAAAGGGGGGGGGGTGGGTTGGGGGGGGGGGGGCATTATAAGCAATGTTTTTATAATCAGAATTTGAATCTAGCCGGTGAGGGGTCTGGTTCCGGTCGGACCGGACCGGCACAACCAGCTCAAAACCAGCCAAAAAGCATGTTTTTTAAAAAATAAAAAATTAAAATCCCGGTCTGGTTCCCGGTTGATTCAGTCAAAATCAGAAAAATCGCCGGTTCGTTGATTAGTCAAACTTAGCCCAAAACTGGTTTTCAACCGGCCGGATTCCGGTCGAACCGATCAGACCAAACTGGTTCAATTGATTTTCAAAACATTGGTTCTAAGAGAGCGTCGTGCAAGGAAAATGGGAGAAAATTGGGCCTTGACTGGGACCCATTCATTTTTCTTTTTTAATTTTCTTCCCTTGTTTTAATTCAAAACATATGGTGTTGTGGGAATTAAGTGGCAAAAAATGACGTTCTAGTATTACCATTGCTAGTGGTAAAATTGGTGTTGTGGTATTGTGTTGACGTAGCGCTTATTAAATAGACGTTTTGATATTATGATTGCAGATGGTTTCAAAGTATTACTATCTTCACTAACTACTCACAGGTCAAATTTAGCGGGTTCATCTATCAACAATTGCGCGAGTACCGTTGAGTCATGGATCCTTACATAGATCAATAGATGAATTTTGAAGCTCCTGTTTACACAAAATGGAATGAGTTGTAAAGTAAAACTCAACCAGAATCAACATGCATTGAGACTACATTGAACATCACTCTATGTGACTATACGACCCCCTATATTGAATATTGACCAAATATTCCAACTAAAAACTATTACGCCATTTGATCATTAGAGCAAACTCGATCATGTAATACGAGAGATATGATGACGAGAGATGTTCATTATATATGTAAAAGGGAAGATCATAATCAGCTCTCTGCGGCAATATCACCAGGTGCGCTAAACTTTTTCATGAATACACTATCACAATACAGAGTATCATTGGTAATGATTTGTACACCATCATTTTTCATCTGTACTTGTAAGTTTCATCATGTACTTGTGTACATCACTATTTTTCATCCGTCCAACATACTTTTTCGAATCGTGTGTTACTCATTAGCAAAACGCTAATAATCATTTTTTCCCAAACACTTTTTTTATTATTTGCATTATTATACAAACGTAATAATCATATATTCTTTTCAAAACGCAATCTTAAACACTCCTTTAACACTATTTTACTATATTCCTATGTACTTATGTAGGGTTAAAATGCACAAGTATGAAGCAAGGAGTGGTGACACTGTACTTAGAGTGTTTGTGCGAAAACATCGATGCTCAAAAAGTGAAGGAGTGAAGGATATTAATTATACGGTGTTTTCAAGATGTATTTTTGATTTTGATAATTATTTTGTGTGTGTACATGTGAAAAAAAGGAGTGAGAAAAAGGAGTGAAAGCAGCGTCTAGTATTTAGACACGGTCACCGGAACACTTGTTCAGTCGAGGATATTGTTGGGGGAGTGAGAGGACGACACTCTTTTACAGTGTTCTGGATTTAAAACTTTGTTAAGAACGCTATTTTTCAATACCACTTGGTATACTCCTGGGATCTTCTTTCAACAATATCTCTTTGTATTTCCAATTACTAAATTAAATCATGGAAAACATTTTGCTTCCAAAAAGGAACCGGTCATAGTTGGTTTACTAGGGCCCACATAAGATGACTGAGAAACAGTTTAAGTTGTTTAGACTTTGAATAAGTTTTCTTGTTCAAAGAGGAGTTCAATAATCAATATAACGAAAACCAACTTTATTTATTTAATTTGTAGTTTGATCATTAAGGTTTGAAAATGATCAAATGATCAGTTGAAGTCTACCGGAGGAACGGTATTTTATAAAAGTTACCAGCTTTTTTTATTATTAATTTTAAAATAAATTTCAATTTAGATCATCTAAAACTAAGCACTAAAGCGAATACTTTTTCTCAAGAAGATGGTATTTTGCATGATGCGAACTAACCAATCTTTACTCTATATCTTCTCTTAAAAAATACATACGTTTTATTTTATAATAAGAAAAAAAATGAATCAAAAAATAAAATCCAATATGTTTTAGAATGAGTTATCCATAAACTTTTTGATCTTGAAAATATAATTATACCATGTATATATAGAAGGTTTATACACGTTAATATTTATGACGAGATGAGTTTGAAAATAATTTTTATTTATCAGTTCTATACTGATAGTGATTCTGTCAAATAAATCAAACGCACCCTAGGATCATATCGTTTGATAGGAGATGAAGGAATTTCAACGATGAATATCAAATTTGATTCTTCGATTATAAAGTAACCCTTTTATAACATGTCAAGGGTTTTCAAATTGAGTTTGGTAACAAACTTTTATTTGATGAGTTTATTTTAGTGACAACTAAAGAAGAAAAATAAAAATAAAAATAGTTTACTAAAAACTAATAAGTGGTTGTAGGTAAGTAGGTGGATGGCGATTGGTTCTAGAAGAGGAATCTACTTAAAAGAAAAACGATAGTGTGTCTTAAATATAAAATTTTGCTTACCACTACTTTTACTTAAAGTTTTTATTTTGGAAAATATATTTCAATTTCAGAGAATAAATTATTATTAGAGACTATATAAGGCTGACTATGATCACACTCTCATTAAGTTGACGATACTAATAAAATTAGAAAATTCCATCCCCATATCTTACACGATTCACAAAATCGTCTACATAAATCAAACTTAATTGTATGTAATATGTTTAAAGGTAACTAAAGTTTATTAAAATATGTACAAGGATAACTAAATATAAAATTGTTTAAAATGATAAATCCTTATCGATTCATTTTTCACTTGGGAATGTTTTGAAAAGTTAGGTTGTTTTTCTATTAAAAATATTAGATTGTCCCTAAATTGAACAAATTATGAAAGTTTGATTAGGTACATGTATATTAACCCTTCATACAGTATTTGTATTGTCTATACATAATAATTAAAACAATTATTGTATATTTTATTATAAGCATAATATGTTGTATATATAATGTAGTATCATATATCATTTAAGTTATACTTCTAAATATAAAATATAATGTATGATATTTTTATTTATATGAAAAGTTATTTAAAATGTCTTAAAATATATTTATTAATATGTGGAAACATTATTATATATATGTTAAATGTGGTTTGCAAAAATATTAAAATGATTAAAAATTAATTTTTAAAATTTTAAAAGTTTTAATCTTTGATAAAAGGTCGTGATAACTTTTTTAACGGGTTATATAAAGTTAAAGCGTTAAAATGTTAAAAAAAAGTTGAGTGGATAAAACGAAAAAAAGTTAAAAATGTGATGATTAAACCGAGTTTACTCTGATAAAATTGTCATGAATAAGTTATTTGCAAAAGACATTAGCTATACCTTCAAAGATCAAATTAATTGCTTATTTATCAGCAATAATAATAATAATAATATAGATAGAATAATAAAATCAGGTTTTTGGTGGCAACATGTGGACTAATACTCGACAAACTTTTAGTAAAAACGGTGGATTATATATATACAACTACTTTTTCGGCTTTATTATTACGTAGTATTATTTTATTATACAAAAAGAAAACCATGTTTCTCGTCTCATGTTTTATGTTAGTTAGCCACAATTTTCGTTATTCTTGTGTTTGTAACTTTATAATACAATCAAAAGTATTTTTATAATATCAAATATTAACACATTCGTATCTCGAGAACTTAATTTAATTGTAATATAGTAGTGTTATTGTGGGACAAAAAAATATAAATTATACTTCTATACTACCAACATAAAGTATTTTAGTATTTTTTTTATATATATAAAATAGGGCCATTTGTTGAGACTCTACATTGGTACACTATATTTTTATATTTGTGTGATTCTAACAATTTCATTACATCTAACGATTAACTCCCTTTTACAATCACTAAACAACAACACTTCAATCGATCAAGTCAAATAAGTAAATTAACATCACCGAAGTCATCATGACTAACGCATCTAAAAAAGAAAAACGATCCACCAATGTTGATTAAAGTTTGTTTTACACTGATTATCGCAAGTATTTTGCTCGTAAAAGCATTTATCTATTACGTTAACTTTTGATATAAATTTTATTTATCAGTTATATAGTTAGTATGTATCCAACTATAAAAATACCATATGTATTCCTAAATAACATTTGTATATCATGTTGAATTTGATTATTTTAATTTTACTCAACAGAAAAAAAATAGTCGATCATTATTTATTAGAAGCATTTTGGAAAGGTGTGTATAATAATTAAAAAATGAGTAGTGTTTTTTTAGGTAAAAACACACATAAATTGACTAAATATATATACAGATATATTCTATAAAGTGGAGTGGTTGAGACCTTCTAGAACAAAACCTTTTAAACGGCAATGGGCAAAATAGCATAAGGCCGTAAACAAAGTGGTTCCATCGTTTTCAAATAAATCTTGCCATAAAATGTATAATTTCTTAGTTTGAGTTCGTGTGTATCCTACATTAATCTTTGTATTAAATGGTAAAGTCATCACAATTACGGAATTGAAACTTGAATACATAATCACTTAATTAGTTGATGTATCAATATAAATTCTAGCATAATAGCTGCGTCGGAATTCAGAATTTTTATTCTAGATGACGTATGTGATATTTCAACTAGCACAGTATAATGGTTGAGGTAGTTAATAAAAGGTTAAAGTATGGATAAATGAATCAAAACATTAAGGAACTTTCAAAAAAATTTCATTTTAAACAAAGGCAATTGATGTTTATAGTACAAATTATAAATTCTAACTTAACATTGAATTTAATAGTTGACAATGTTAACCTCCATATGCTCTTATTCTCTAATTATGATTCATATTATCAATATTAATATAATATAACTACGTGAAAGAACCCGCGACAGCACGGGCTTCCTAATTATATTATGCATTTGTTATTAATTATTTATTTTCCTCACCATGGTTTATTAATATATATGAAAATTTCCATTGGAACATGTCTAAATGGTTCGGATAGTTTGTTTCTAATGCACAATTGTATTGTAAGAGTGAATATTGATTTAAACTGTTATTCATTTCAAATTAAAGTGATACTCAAATCAAGCTAATTCTAAATATTAGGAAGACATAAAGTCCCATTAGTACAATGTATTGAGGCATTGTTCAAACACTTAAAGATGTGGTTATTATCTTTTCTACATAACTATGTACGTGTATTTATAATTCAACGATGAACACACAAATTAGAAAAACATTGTAAAATCAAACATATTTATGCAATTTAAAATTAACAATACTAAGATAATGAGATGATTTACTTGTTTATGTTGCCTAATATAAGTTTATAAGCAAAAGTACTTTAATATTCAGTAAAATTGAGAGCTTACAATAAAGTGAAATTATTAGTAAACATAAAAATTCTAAAATTTGCGATTAAAACAAAAACAATGCACACATAAAAATACAAATATTTATACCTTTGGAGTTTCTATGAAGATTCATTGTGGAATAGTGAAGATGATGAATGTATTCTAAGTAGATTAAAATGCATATAAATAGATGTATAGTGTGATTAGGGTTTGGATTTATATTGATGTATCAATATAAATTCTAGCATAATACTCGCGTCGGAATTCTGAATTTTTATTCTAGACAATGTATGTGATATTTCTAACTAGCGGAGTATAATGGTTGAGGTAGTTAATAAAAGGTTAAAGTATGGATAGATGAAGCAAAACATTAAGGAACTTTGAAAATATTTCATTTTAAACAAATACAATTGATGTTTATAGTATCTATACTAATATATAAAGAGTTTGATATAAAGTCTTAAAAAGAGTAACAGTGAATTACTATTTTGCCCCTATAACTATCTCAATAAAGTTTTAATTAAACACATGTATTAAATACAATTTAATATAAAGTTAATATATCATAATTAATTTCGATTACAAAATATGTAACCCAATATTAATTTGTCTTTTCTATAAATGATGTAAGTTACATAAACATAATAAAGAGTTTAATATATAGTACAAATAATGATTATGCTAAATGCACATACATTTACAACAAAAAAAACATTTAATATTGATATTTTTTAATTATATTATAACTCAAAGGATTTTTCTAATGATAGCCCTTAGGGCTATTTAGAAAATATTCCATGCATAAATGATGGTACATAAAGGTTAGTGGGATGGTTAGAAAAATCTTAACTCAAATAATAATCGGATATTGATTCATGAATGTAAATACTTAAGATATAAATATCATTTATTTATCATCAACATGATACATAAGTTTAATTAATAAAAGTTTAGAAAGATATAATCTTAAATATATAATTAAGAATATTATTCTTTATTTTTAATTAATACAACATCTAATGTAAATAATACAAACATCTAAAATAATGATATATAGTATTATTGTAACAAGTATTTATATAATTTCCTTACTGAATAACGACGGTGTAGCTTAACCTTTTGACCCATCTTATATGCGTGAAATATGTCCAATAAATTAAAATTGTTGACACTTTTGAGTTGACGCGTTCAAATTTGCACGTCAAAATTTCTGAACATAAATCCGAACTACGGTGAACAGAGTAACATGCCAAAAATACCTAATATGGCATACGAGTTAATGGGTTTAGGTGTTGTTGTTTTTTTAGTTATGAACCATCTGTTGACCCAAACCGTAACCCAAACTCAACAACATATACTAAAGTGGTTAGGAGAGGGGGTGTTACGGGGTGCGACAGATTGTGGTGGTGCTTATCATTCGAATCATACCTTATAAAATAAAGTAAGCATATAATATTGTTATTTTTAGAATTTTGTTTAATGTTTAAATGAACGTGAATAAAAGTATCACTACAGGTTTTGTTTTATTTTTTTGTACCGCTGCATTGCGCGGGTACTATTCTAGTAAAATTTGAAATTCTAACTTAACATTGAATTTAATAGTTGACAATGTTAACCTCCATATGCTCTTATACTCTAATTTTGATTCATATTATTAATATTAATATAATCTAATTTGTAAAATGAAAGAACATATTCATACACAAGACCAAATAAAACAACTATTCATTTTCTTTCCTCATCAAACATATACAAATGTTTTACTTCAATATTTGTCATAGTATGTCACATGGCGTAGTTTTAGGTAGTTAAGTAAAGTCTTAGTATAGGTACATTAATAATTTATTTATCACTAGTTTATATATATTGTTACTATCAACTACATTTTAACACTACCTAAAGTCGTAAAACACTGTAAATTTAATTCTGTTACCTTCTACAGCAGTGTGGTTGATTAACCAGACAATCATCACCTACTAGCCTCGACCTCATGATTGGTCGTGTTTGCTTCCCTCCATCCTCAATCGTATTCAAAAATTTGGAAATTCGATATCTTCAATCATGATCTTTGACGTTTAAACGTACCTCATTCATCCAACAATTAGATAATACATAACTTTAATTCCCTTCTTAAAAAATGTCCTTGAACACAAGTTTAGGAAATCAACAATTTAAAATGTTGATAAATAGACTTAACACATTAAGATAACCTAATCTATTCATTCAATAATTGAGAAACGATTTAGATAACCTATCACTCCTTATATTGTTTAGTAAGTCTAAATCACAATATTAGATGGATTTTCAGATCTAATAATTAGATACATAAATCCCTTTTCAAACAATATAATAGGTATAACATTTAACACAGAGTTATAATCATTGTATAGTACTAAAGACTCGTATATATTTATACATATATGTACATAACTACATATTAGATACATATTTGTTGTAGATTTTTTTGGAAGCGGTTTATCTACTATCAAAAGAGGTATTATAATCAACACCTCACATACCCATACCCCGTCAACGACGATATTTAATATTATTATTGTTGTTATTATAGTAACAATAAACATCATATATACATAATCTTATTCATGGTAAAATAAGGAAAAAATAAAAAAAAAATAGTAGTAGCAATAAATATAGTGAAAAGGGGAAGATGGAAAGTAGGGTAGAGAAGTACCTACCAAATCCAGCACTAACTTCAATCACAACCACTCTTTCTCTTTCTCTTTTCTTCACACCAAACTCCTTATTTATTTCCCTTACTCATTTCCTCACCATCAATCTTTTCCTTTTTTCTTTCCCTCTTCCCCAACTTTTTTCATTTTTCACATCTTATTCTTCTTCAACAATCAACCAAATATTTTTATCATTATTTCTATCTAAATTTCAATGGTGAGATCACCTTGTTGTGAAAAAGATCACACCAACAAAGGTGCATGGACCAAAGAAGAAGATGATCGTCTTGTGACTTATATCAATGCTCATGGTGAAGGCTCATGGAGATCTTTGCCCAAATCGGCCGGGTTGAATCGTTGCGGTAAAAGTTGTAGACTTAGGTGGATTAATTACCTTAGGCCTGATTTAAAACGTGGTAATTTTACACCTCAAGAAGATCAACTCATTGTTAGTCTCCATGCAGTTCTTGGCAACAAGTATGTTTTTCACTTTTAGTTCTTCCTTAATTTGTTTTTGTTTATTTTCGCGATAACATTAGCAACAACCATAAATCCATAATCCGTTGGTAATTCCAGCGGAAAATAGGTTTTTTTATAGATAATAAAAAGTTATAGTAATATTCAAATTTCGTCACTTCTAATAAAAATGTTCAAGTTTCGTCGCTGTTGATAAAAATGTTCAAGTTTAACGTTTAACTTAATTTTTCCTCTAAACTTGTTTCAGGAAGTAATTTTAGAACTTACCAATTGAGGTAATGAAAATCAAAACAATTAAATAACGTTTAGTATCTAACAAAAATGTTCAAGTTTCGCCGCTGTAGCGAATAATTAATTGTATATATATATATATATATATATATATATATATATATATATATATATATATATATATATATAGAAGTATGAAACACGTGTAATTAATATGAATTGGGTTATTATTACAGATGGTCTATGATTGCATCAAGATTACCTGGAAGAACCGATAACGAAATCAAGAACTACTGGAATACGCACATCAAGAGGAAACTAGTTGTCAACAACCAACCCACCAACACGAATGTCGTAAAAACCATCGAGGAGATACCTATAGTCCCAGTCGAATATTCGACACAAGTTATTGAATCATCTAACAGCGGTGGCGGTGTTGGTGGTGGTGATTTTAGTAGTAGTACCACTAGTGGATTATCAAGTGAAGAATTCGTACCCATTGTGAACGTCACACAACCCGAAATCAATCTCGAGCTTTCCATCGGTCTACCAACGGTTTCTGATCAGAAAACGGTGGCGGTAGCGTCGGTAGCAACGCTACCACCATCGTTTTCTTTGTATAAAGAGAAAATCGGTGATGAGAACGCCTTGTTGTATAACAATGAGCATGGTAGTATTAGTTTTGCTAGGTTTGATTTTTTGTCAAGTAGATGGAGATGATAGTTTTATTATTATTAATTAATTATTATGTTATTGTACTTAGCTAATTAGCTTTTATTAACTATTAAGATTACGATTAAGACAATTTTTGTGTCATTTTGAGTTGAGTAAATTATTTAAATCGTTCATATGCTTTTACGTTTTCTTCACCTATCGTCTTTAGCTTCTAAAAGTTATTTTAATGGTCCATTTAATTCACCAATGATCCATTTTGGACTATCGGTGAACCAAAGTTTCACATAGTTTTTTATTTCAATAGTCCATTTTTGGACTACACAAATGAACCGATGTTTCAAAAGGATAGACTATTAATAAATAGTTTTTAAAATTTAGGGATGACCGTGGAGAAAACGTAGAAGCACAAGAACGATTTATATAATTTACTATCTTGAGTTTGATGTGAAGCCAATCAGTTAGCTACTAATTAAGACAAAGTTTGTTGCTTATAACGGTTTGGTAAACAAGAGTAAAGGTTAAGTTTTAGATGTGGGTCACCCATGCTTATTGGATAGGCTTTTAAAATGTGTGTACCTAATTAAATTTGTTAGGTTTCAAGTAGCAACAACCAATTAAAGATGATACTTGAATGATTCATTCATTGCTAGATCTGACAAATACACTTTTGGATCAAGAAATATCACTGTTTGGTCTTTGGTTGGTAGGTATTGTACCAACCTTTTTTAAGCAATTAAATGATCCCTCTTAAATAAAACAATTCTCATCATCTGCACCTACACATAACCTGTTATATACTTGTATGTTTATGTTTATGCACTTAAAAAGGGACATTTTAAAATAGTGATAACGTGAAACGTCTCATGTTATCGCATCACACACACATTTGCAAAACAGGATGAAACATGCCGGATCATATTATCGTATCATATAATTTGCTTTCACAAAATGGTAAGGGGCATGCCTCATTAGCAATTGACCAAAAAGGCTAGACGGATGGATATCATAACCCACAACGATTGGGACAGAAACTTTTTATATAAAAAAGACTTGGGAAAAAATGTTGTCTTTAAAGACGTGAATACAACACTGCAATGCTATCTTATCATTTTTCAAATTTGCCGGGGGCAAAAAAAGAGCATTAATTTTATTGAAAGACTAGCAACTATGATAGAACAGCCATAACATCAGAGGCACGAAGAGTAATGTACTCTGAACCATCAGGCCCTTTGAAGTCGTTGCCGGCATATTTGGAGTAAAGAACTGTGTTTCCTGGATGCAATGGTACTCCTGTTCTAACTCCTTCCTCATTAAGAGGACCAGGCCCTACCGCAATCACCTGTGTTTTCCATAAGCCATCATAAAAATGTATTAATCGCAACGTACAATAATAATAACGCATTTGTATTTAAAGCAACAAAGGCATTTGGTAGTAAGAAGGGTGGGTCAGGCAACAGATCAAAACGGTGCCGTTGAGACGAGTCAACATTAAAGCAAACTCCATTTTGCCAATTTTTCGAAAACTTGTAATTAAGGCAAAACGTGGCACTCACTACATATTAAAGAGCGTAAGTAGGGCGGGTGAGGCAACATGTCAAAACGGGTGAGGATGAACAGGTCAATACAAACAAATTCTATCTAGTCCAAGTTTAATATAGCTATAAAGATACAAATTTAGTCATTAAACACTAAATTCTAAAATTTGATCCCTTCGAGATAGAAACAACCTAAGCCAAATCATTCTTAAAAGAAGCGTTTAATGACCCATCCGATCTGTAGAAAGTGAGAACTGTCCCTTTATAAGTCAACAGTTATGGCCTAGTAAAAACTTTCACAGTGGCTTTAAGTTGACTTCCAAAAGTTATGGGCCACCCTATAAATTTATATAAGAAACTTGTGGTCCTACAAAATGGGTTAAAAGTACCATACATGATGCAACAGTATGTGGAAGGTTTTACTTACCGTGCCAATGGAGGGTTTCTCCTTGCTTGCTTGTGTAAGCAATAGACCGCCAGCTGTTGTGTCCTCCGCTTCCTCAACCTTTTATCAAGAACAAAAAGCACAAAAAATCAATGATTATGTAATTTGAATAATCATAAGCAGCTCTAGTACTGTAGTAGCATGGCTGTTGGGGATAATATCATGATGCAAATTTGTTTCTTGAAGTTGTAACTAATAACCAAATCATTAGCTGGTAAGTATTTGACAGATTATGGTTATTTAAGAAACTGATATTTATAATGTCAAAATGCGTACTCTTGTTAAGTTAAGAATACTCATCTTTAAAAATGCAAGCCAAATTCCACCAATATAGATTATATGAAGAGGTAACTAGGCTTTTAATTTTATAATTTGGTAATCAGTTTTTTAAATTATTCAAAATAGGTATTCAATCAAATGGCACCATAATATTAAGATGGTTAAAGGCAGAATCTATTTAATCCTACATTGTGTGGATTACTACCTTGATAAGAACTCTATCATTTAGAGGCTTCAAATCCTTAACATCATCAGTTTCAAGGATACCAACAATGTCGTCTTCCTTCAATATGAGGTGGTTTGATCCATTAAACTCAACTTCAGTCCCTGAGTATTTGGAGTATAAAACTGGGGTACCAGTCTTCAATAAGATCATATAGATAACAGTTAGTTAACACATCTGACGAAATTATACAAAAATGCAAAATTATACAACGGCTAATGTTAGTGAAGCGGTTACCTTCACGCCAATGTCCACCTTTTTCTCTCCAATTGTCCTACCTTCTCCAACAGCAACCACCTCACCCGCTTGAGGCTTTGTCTGTGCTGTTGACGGTAGTAGAATACCGCCAGCAGATTTTTCCTCTGCAGCCTTGATCTTTACCAGCACTCTATCACCTAATGGTTTCAATGAAGTGTACTGCAGCATGGCATGGATAACCACATAAATCAGAAAATGCATCATCAGAATGCACATAAAATGAAGATAGCTTGTGTATATTTTTGTCATTGAGCAAAGATAACTAAGGTTGTTGCTCGTCTTGGAATCATGGAGAATTTTGGTTCGGAAAATCATACTTTAAAAGTGGAACTTTTAAAAGACATAAACTTCAGAGCGCTAATGTAAAACAAGAGACGCAAAGGTAGCGAGGTTAAGACAGTTTCCGAGATGGATTGAAATTTCAGCAAAATTGCCAACATGAGAACAAAAGTACATCAAGGGGCAGGCTCAGCAAGCAAAATAATGAAGACTTAATAATATCAGAAGCTCAGCTTATGGAAAAGCAGAGAGTAGCACTTCACCGACTTGTATTATGAAAAATTCACACAAATATAGTGCATAAAATTATAAATCAACAAAAAAACAGTGTTCTGCAATAATGGCCTACAATCTCCAGAATTCTGAAAACACTGGGTTTTAATCCTGAAGTATTGATTGATTCAAACAAAAGGAAGTCGCATATTACTAAGAATAAGTGTCCAATTACCTAACAAACCTTGGTCTTCAATAAAATAATTATCAAATAGTCTAATTATCTAATTCATATTCTCTTCCTAAATCGATATCCAAACGCAACCTAAAAGACTATGATAACAAGTCTACCATCATAAAACATACCACCAAAACATATTTTATCAATAACAACAAATTTAAGATAGCCTAACAAGTCATTTTTAAGGTGATTTCTCAAAATGATAACAAATAGAAAAAATGTATAAGCAGTTGATAAATATAACAAAAAATTGGTAACAAAATTAAACCTTTGGAGCAACTGTAGTGGCAGCTTTAACCACTAAACCACGAGTTGACTTAAGAGTCAAACTTCTTCCAAAAGGTGAAGAAACAACAACAGATGAAGCTTTAGATGATGTTGTGGAAGCCTTTAATCCATCGAACGCCGGAACAAAACATGCTACTGATGTTAATTGAGCAGCTGCCATTTCCGAAATCCTAAATCAATCCACACGAAACAAAAAAAATAATAATTAATGTTCATTTTATATATATATATATAAACAGATATAAAACGGAATCACATATAATATATATCATGTATACATACCTTGAATTTGATTTTCTTTGAGGTGTGGAAGAGATGATGGTTGGTAGGTTGCAGCGGTAATATCGAATGAGAAAACGGAGAGGATAACAAAACCCTAGGAGGAGGAGGGGGTTTATAGTTGTTAAATTATTATGGAAATAATTATGGATAGATAGATGCTTCTGGAAGCTTTGTATTTTTGGAACTACACTTTATACGGTGTCGTTTTGGCATTCGAATTGGTGCTCTCTTTACGTTTCTCAAATGTTCTGTTCTGTGACATATTGACATGGTTGTCACTTTACTGACTACGAGTAGTAACGACTAACGAGTAGAAGTCAGCTCTTTGTTCCAGGGGTGAGCATCCGTATTCGAATTCCTGATTCGGTATCGTATCGAACTGCTACCAACAGATCTTCGATGATCTGTAATTCGGTACTCACTTTTGAGTAAAAAGAAAACTGGTATTTAAAGTTGGTACCGGTATTTTCTCACTTTTTTCATTTTAGTATCACTTCCGAAATATACATTTTTCCTAGGGTATATGTCGACAAGTATTTTCTATATTTTGAAAATATTTATTTGAATTATATATCATTTGATATGTTAGGGACTTAGGGGAAAATATGTAATTGACCCAATACAAAATAATATTATTTGGGTGATTAAAAAGTATAAAATTAGTTTTAGACTCTCACGTATAAATACAATTGTGATTTTTTAGAAGTCTAGTTAGTACTATTTGTCACCCAAACAATCAAGTTTTTAGCACCTTAGTTAAATTAAATTTCATTCATATTGCTTGTTACTATAAAAATAATGATCGTGACTTATCTCATTACTAAATCACTTACACGATACAAAGTAACGACAATATATATATATATATATATATATATATATATATATATATATATATATATATATATGTGTGTGTGTGTGTGTGTGTGTGTGTGTGTGTGTTTCTTCATCACTATTCATCTATGTCACTTAACGATGAATTTGTTTGATGTCAGATTCACTGATATTTTCTTCTTTAATCGGATACAAAATACTTAGAGATCTTTACAATTTATTATATTATATTTTTGGTACCAAAGCGATATAGTACCACTTTGACCATACCGATATCGGAGCCCTACCGATATTATCCCACATCAAATGGTCCGGTATTTAGTAGTCACTTTAGGATCAAAAAGATAATCGGTACCAAACTACCAATTCTATCTTGTGCTCACCCCTACTTTGCTGTTAATACATTTTATGAAATCAAGATTTATTTGGTTCCAAGATACTTTTAAGTTACGTTTCGATTTTGTAAAGATAAAAATATATGAATGTACATTGAAGAGTGAAAAAGTATAGTCACTATCCATCAAAAAATAATTGCTCATTAAATGTTGTGAGGGACGTCTTTTCCGCTCACAACATTTGATATTTTCCGCTCACAACATTTGATAAGTAGTATATTAGAGTTGAGAATGATGATTACAAGGTTAAAAGAATAGAATCGAAGAAAAATATGTTACACCATTGCTTCAGATTCAGTACTTAAATCTGAAAGTGTAAACCAAGGTGAGTTTTCGTATTTCAAAATTGTGTTATGTACATATGCTTACAAATCATTATGTTTATTTGGAAATTGTATACATGTGGATTATCATTTCCCCTTTTTGTACTGATATAATATTCAATATTGAGATCAAAAGTATTGATCAATTAACCAAGTTTGAGCTCGAGTTTGGTCAAGCTTTACTACAAGTTTTATGGATTAGCCAAACTGGAGCTTTACAATGTAGCAACTCGACTTGTTCACAACCTCTTTAAATTATATTCAATGGGAATTGATAGATGCAATAAAAAAAGTTATCCATGCACTACACTTTACAACTGTTTTTGCTTACAATACAAATACATCATAGCATATTTTGATGTATAAATCACATTTTTTTTGTTATATTTATCAACACCCATACTCAACTAGTATTTAACCCGAACGTTGTCTAGTTAAATGGATGCCATATAAAAAACCCAGTAATATCGTAAAGTTAATGTACATATATAACTCTATTTGCATGGAAGATGTTAACATATAACAAATGTTTAGGCATAATAACGTGTAACAATGCGTTTGTGTGTAACAACAGAATGATGCTCATTTAAGTATTTAAATCTTTAACAATGTTGGTAAATACCACGACGATCACACAGAAAGTTGACAGCTGAATTATGTTTGAACTATAAATACCTACAAACTTTGAATTTGTAATAAACTTTAAAATATATTAGAACATTACAATTGACAAAATTACATATGTAAAAAAATGATACGTGTAAACAGACCCTTAATTGTTGTTATTGATAATGGAGGTTTGAAAGTATGCAGGTCGAATACAACCTAAAAAACATACATGGGCATTAATATCAAGATGTATATTATATTCAAATAATGTTATTAACGTACTATTGTGTTTTTCGCTTTTAACTTTTCTTATATAACTTTTTGTATTAATCCAAATATACCACTACGGCCAGTTTATTTTTATCTACATTTTAATAAAAAAAAAAAGTTGATTTCGAGACAAAAAAAAATACGTTCGATGAAATATATATCATATGACGATAAAATTTATATCGAAATGTAGATAAAATTACACTGATTATAAACATATATATGAATTATTTCAAGCATTATGGGTCTGTTTGGTGAGGAACTTTTAAGAGCTTTTAGGAGCTTTAGCTTTTAATTTTAAAAATAAAAGCTCCAAAAATAATAAAAGTCTTGTTTGGTATGTAATAGCTGTAGCTTTTAATATAAATGAAAAGCTCCAAATTGAAAAGCTGATGTGTAGTAGCTGTAGCTTTTAAATTAAATGAAAAGCTCCTTTTAAGTCATTTTATACTTCAAAGTTATAGCTACAGTTAGTTTGCCAAACAATTTTACAGCAACAAAGTTACAGCCTACAGTTTGAACCTATAGCTACAACCTACAGCTACAGCTAGTTTTGCCAAACATACCCTATATATAAAACGTTATCAAAGAAAAGAAAATATTACCTAAATTAAATAAGTAACCTATAATATATTATTAAAAACTGACAAAAAAACCCGTCAATAACCAATAAATACAAGTTGCAACGGTCAGGATTAAAAGTTGGATATATCTGACGGATGTAAATGAAACTCAACCTTACTAACAAGCCTTCATGCTCGAGGTTAGAGCCCTAGAGGTGGTGGTAACAATACTATAAAACCAATATCATTACAAAACTGTTGGATCATTAAATGAAAAGTTATTTGAAAGGTTGTTACATTAGAAATACACTTTCAAGATTTTCGACCCATTCTAGACTTCTATATTTTCCTCTTTTTTCTTTTCATATATCACAGGTTTAGGCGTTTCTGATAAACACATTGTTGCCCTACTTTACACGGTGACGAAAGATTTTATATTACATTGAAACAAAAGTAACAAAGTGAACACCTGATGACTAGGGGTCCTTTCGTCAACAAACTGTACAGTGTACACAATTCAAAAAACTATTAAACTGAATACTCAAAAGAAAACAGTTTAGTTGCACTAGCTTTGCAAGTAACAAAATCTTTACCCAATATCCAAATACAAAAAAAACCACAGCATAGGAGTTAACGATTTCACGGTGCAGCTAATTTCCAACATTACCCCTGGTTGGACGACAAACGTGATTCCTTTTACGAGCATGATCTTCACTATGGTGTTGCGTTCGACAAGTATAACCGTACCAACAATCTTCCCTTTGCACTGCGTCCCCAGGTAGATGCTACAAGAACAATAACTGAGATTAGAAAATGTCAAAACCCACTGATTCACATAAATGATTGATTTTATATAACTTTTGGATGTATTGAACGAAAAAGAACATCATACTTTGCATACTTGCTCCAAATAATTAAAAGGGTTCTGGAAATGCATCCAACTTGTCCTGAATGTCTATTGTATGTATCATTTTTACGGGAGGTGTATTTAATGCACCCAACTTTCAAAAACGGTTTATTGTATGTATTTTGATGATGTGTCAGCCGTTTACGATGCCACGTGGCGTCCCTAGAAGATGACACGTCATCAAAATACATACAATAAACTGTTTTTGAAAGTTGGATGCATTAAATACACCTCCCGTAAGTATGATACATACAATAGACATTCGGGACAAGTTGAATGCATTTCCAGATACTTAACCTTAATTAAAAAGATTTAATCAATTCGATAGAATCTTCGTATGGATAGTCTTCTCATCAATATGGTCCAGCCAACAATTTCTGACAAGTTCAAGTTTTATCCAACAGTTCTTCAGAAACTGTGATATAGTTTTAAGCCACGGAAACTCGAGAATACAAGAATTAAGAGAACGAAAAATACAACAGAGAACCAGAAAAGAGTCTTGATAACTATAGTCTTCCATGAAGAAGAAAAGAAGTTACAGAAATTAAATAAGATTTCATAAACAGTTCAGTATACAAAAATCTAAGAAAAGGATTTTATTTTTTAAAATTTATCAATGTGGGAAGTTTTCCTTTAATAAGAGAAATAGAAAAACCGGTTTAGGACTGATTTCTGTCTTTCTCGAACAGGTTTAAGTCATCAAACAACTTGGACCAGTTTCGGGTTGGTTTATGTAACCAATCCTTCACGTGGGGTGGGGCAACAGATTTAAAACTGGCAGGCTTAGTCCAGTCTTTTCTTGGACCAGTTTGAAGACAGTTCAAGACCAGTTTCAATTTTGGATCGACTCAAATTTAACTAATTTTTGAGGTACACCACACGGAAATATAAAGACTTAAGCATGTAGAAATTTAGGAGTGTTTGAACTTTTGATGTACTTACATGTCTAGGCAAGCTGACCCGGAACCAGTACAAGAGGAACGATACTAGCTTATCAAAGCAATCACTGGAAAAAAACAGCACCAGAGGAGTTTCAAATATTAAAATACATCACTTAAGCATGTAGAAACTGAGGGTTTGACAAATTGAAATTTTGGATCTATTTTGCAATAAGGGCAGTATACTTACTTGCACATATGTGTTCCAGCAGTAATCATCTCGGAGTGATTCAGTGGCATTCTTGTACGATCTGCGGCGTTCATACATTAAGCTCTTAATAACAACATTTTGATACATGTGGCAAGTGAGTGGGTTGGGTAATAGATTGAAACAGCTCTTTCTTTGCACAAATGACAGCAAACTTATAATATAATGTCACTAATCGAAAAGTATTGTTTAATTTTCAATGTCAAACTGTCTAATTAGCACCTTATTATTCGAATTAATTCTTTAACGTTACAAAACTATTAAAACACTAAAAAGAACCACACATAGTAAAAACTGTTGAACCTTTAAAACAAAATTCCTAATAATTCTGCAACTATACTCAAAAGTTTTTAGCAGGGAAAAGAAGGGGTGGATAAACGGTATTAAAAGCTTGTTTTTCGTTTCCTTCAAATTTCATAGCACAAAGTAATAGCTTTACCTATTTCCCGATTATTTAACTTTGTAATCCATTCTGACACAATACCATGCAGTGTTTTTCCCATTTGCCGTATGCATCTTTCAGTGATCTGAAATTGCAGGCAAATGTTAGTTTCGATCCTCATAACTAGACATTGTATTTATCCTCTTAACTTCTATAGCTGATAAAAATAAAAAAATAAAATCATTTAGAGGGGGTGAAAAAGAAGATTATTTCATACATCTTGTTCGTGCCGATTTTTTTCGTGTGCCAGAAAAGGAATTCTAGTAATAGCCCGTTCTCCAATCTGCACGCAATTTCAGATTTAATCACATCACTTTGTACATCTAAAAATAAGAGGTTACACAAAGAACTTCAAATTACGCTTCAAAGGAAATGTGAGAGAATAGTTAGGGCTTGGAAATCATATAGTATTTATGAAGACAAATGCTTATCCTTTTGATAGAATACATAAGGCTTATGTGGTACATTCAAAAGAGAAGGCCATAAACAATAGGGTCATCGATAGCTTACTGGCTTAAAAGTCTCAGGAGCACACATATGATGTGAGTCACTTCTCGCAACCTGCTGGGAATGCCAATAAGCGCCACAAAATGCTCGATCACACCCTAAGCCTGCAAATTTAAGGGAAAAGTTGAGTATTATGTAAACAATAATACTTAAGTGGGACCGTCCCATAGTGTAACACGGGTTACTATTAACTATGAAGCTAATAAAATTTCAGAATATTTCGTTCAGAGGGTAGCCATTATGAGTCAAGAAGTAAGTCGACCACTTACAGTGTTGTGGTACATGCATATTGGTTCTAGAAGGCATCATTCCTCCACATGCATGACATTGCAGATGCACCGTGCTTTGGTTGCATTGGAACCCAGAGTACTCTGTACCTGAGTGATGTATAAAAATCAATCAGACTAAATTTGGCAATTTCGACCCAGATACTTATATATATGTTGATTTGGACAATGTTATAAATCAAACGGATCAAAATGGGTAAAATTGAATTTTTATATGAATCAAAAGCTATAAAGCAGAGAGGTAAACTAAGTTGAACAAGTCAAAAATCACCCATTTATAGTTTTGTAATCCCTATAACATCGTTTTGTAATCATATTCACCACACCAAGTATTTACAGCACTAAATAGGATGGAAAAGTTTCTCATGTCAACAAACCCGGTTTAGCCCACACTATAATCACTTGTTACCCAACCCCTGGCATGGCCCATAAAGCAACTTGTAGGTTCAATAAAATGTAACAAGAAAGATCGATGATTCAACATGATCATCAATGCATTTTGTAAATCAAGATAAGTTTAAAATCTTAAAAATCATTCAAATTTTTTTTATCTTCAGAACTGGGATTGGTAAAACTTGATAAAATTCATATCAATTTGGTAGTTTGGAGAGTACTATATTTGACATAACTAACAACGATCCATTCTTACTCCTTTTATTTTGGAGAAAGGATACAAGAAGAAGGTCCAAGA
Organism: Pseudognaphalium luteoalbum; assembly: GCA_963422505.1. Taxonomy (NCBI): domain Eukaryota; kingdom Viridiplantae; phylum Streptophyta; class Magnoliopsida; order Asterales; family Asteraceae; genus Pseudognaphalium; species Pseudognaphalium luteoalbum. Next base: position 73,594,999 of record OY730198.1, read on the forward strand.
GATATTGGTGCAATACCACATTGGGCACATGCATGATCCGTGACATTGCTATCTTCAACTGGTACTGAACGTGACCTCTTGCGCTGAGGCTTCTTTCTGTTATTAATAACCTAATGATCATAAAGTCCAAGTATTACCAGCAGAATTGAGTAAGATTGTTGAGATGATTAAAGAGCCTCATGATGATAAACAGATAAACAAGTCTGAGTCGTTTGACTCACAAGAGGTGATTTTATTAAGGCATAGGAGTTCAAAACAGCAAGTTCTTCGTCACTGCGTCTTAGCGAAGGATCACCTTGCAGTATTTCCTGCATACAAGAAAAATAAACAAATTAATCATACAAGTCAAAAAGGATAATAGCTGTCTGTTTTTTTTCAAATGCTGAAGACTGAAAAGTGAAAACAAATTTCAATGAGCCTAATAATTAAGAGGTGAATGTAAGTTGTTGAGCTATTCAGCCAGTTTGAAAAAGTGAGATGCACAAAATTCTCCCGCTGTATGTATTTTTCGATTATAATCATCTGATCAACAAATTCGAAATAGTAGGTTGTCTATTAAAATGATACGGAGTATAAGAAACTGAATAAATAGCTCCTCGTGAATAGTGAACATAGGGAGAGGCCGAGAGGGTGATGCCAACAATGACATATTTCAAAGGAAATGATGGAGGGATATCAAAGATTGAGGAAGAATTGGAATTTAGGATGAACATGAGAAATATCATTCAAAATATGGTATCCAGATTTCATTTTTTCAGAATTTCCATATACACTTTTTTCACGAATCCAATATTTGTAGAATTGTAGGCACTTTCAGAGTTCAAACCTTGATGGAAAGAATAGAACAACTCCACTTGTTCCAATAAGTTTGACCAAATCAAACATATGGGCCATTAAGTAAGTTTACAGACAAACAAACTGGCCCTAATAGATTCAAATAAGATTGAAGATCACCATTTTGAATCTATTCGGGGTATGCTTCATCTCCGACTGATCCAGAGGGTGAAAGTAATAAGAGTGTAACTTTATGTATATAACCTCCTTGTAAATTTAATGCAAAAAGCCCAGGTAGAGAGGCTTCTTCCAGTTCTACCGTAGGTAGAAAGGACCTCCGGCCTTTTGCAGGGGATGGGATTCGAACCCCTGACCTCTTGTTCAGAGGCAAGGAACTCAGCCACTAATCGGACCCTGCAGCTTTACACTAATCGGACCCTGCTGCTTTATCCCAAAATCCTAGTGTATTTTTATATAATATCAATTCTATAATCATATTTGACACATTAATTAGATATAAAGAATCAACAATATTAAAAGTGGAAGTATCCCCGGTCAACCCAGCCCAACCCTGTTAAGACCAGTTACCCAGCCTGACCCACCCATTTTGCCACCTAAAGATCACAAGTTACCTCTTCAATTGTGTGTAGGAAGTGGTTTCTCCCAACAAACTGTACAACAGCTCTGCAATGGGGACAAAGAACGCTTGCATGTTTCTCTTGTGACCTTCTCAACCACTCCGAGAAGCATCCATTGCTTTAAATGACAAAAAAAAAAAAAAAGAAAGTCGATCAAAACCACATTTTTGAAGAGATATAATTGAATCATCAAGAGAATATAAATCACATACCAAAAGTTGTGAAGGCAGGGGGCAACCGTGACAACATCATGCCAAATATTTAAACAAATGCTGCATTTTGAATGCTCAGAATCTAAAGAAATCTGGCATAAACAAATCAGATGTTCAGTGCCAAGTAACTAATGAAAATAGGATGTGTAATTAATGTTCGGTGATATACATGTTGTATACCTTTAAGACCTTCTTGTCAGACTCGTTCATTGGCATTACTTTAAATCTGTAACTCAAATAGCCTTTCAGCAGCACAAGAAACGATGAGAATTAGAATCGCTATCTTTTTCAACATGTAATTAGAAGGTATTAAAAAAGGCAGGCAAATGATGTATTCAAGTAGTCTTTAAAATACTCATCACTAGAGTAATTTTTACAAGTTATACAGCAGGATCAAAAGGGCCAGTAACAGTGACTATGGAGAGGGACAATTTTGACCCATTTATTTATGCATGGGTGGATTCAGGTTGTATTTTATATGTAACAGTCAAATGGGTACAATAAATTCAAAAAGTAAAGCTACAAATAGAACTGGCCAAATAGGTCAAATGTGTCCAAACGTGTATTTTCAATGCATACTACCTCCTAAATTATTATGGACACGGGCATTTTCCACATAGAAGGGGAATCTTTTGTTACAGCAGAAGTGATGTGGCATTTTGTCACTGCTATAAAATAAGTAAATCGCAAAAACAGAACTAGTCCAACATTTATACCATCTGAAACAGGGCCAGGAATTATCTCACTTCCACACCTAATCATGATCGTATCTTCAGTTGGAACATCAGTCCCATCAACAAAAATCAGATTTGAACTGCACAAGCAAAGAAGAAAATTCATGTGACATCACAATTAATACCATAATTTTTTTTCTTTTTCTGGCTTATTTGTGGAAAGCATATAGTATATACTGAAAAAAAAAGTTTAATTTGAATTACATATAAAGTCATGTTGTCCCGTAAACTTCAGTTTATAAGCCATTTTACTGAAAACATGCAAAATATTAAGCCTTATATCTCCAATCACTAGTAGTAGGCTAAACATCAACTCTACAGGTGGCAAATGGGCATGTTGAGTAACGAGTCAAAACAGGAAAAAAAAAAAAAAAAAAAGAAGCCCATGCAGTAGAGTCCGGTTGGATTGACCGTGACAATTTTTTTTGTTCAATTATTTAAACCCTTTTAAATTCTAAAATCCATTAAATACTATTATTATGAAAATTATAGCATTACATTAAGTAAAAGCGATTTAGGAGGTTGTACGCAATATAAATTCACTTTGAGTTACATTCAAACCATTCCCATGTGATCTGTTTCTTTTTAAGCTTCATTTGTTTCATCCGAACCATTTGAGATAAACCGTAACCAAATTAATTCACTCATAAGTAAATGGGTCGAAATTAGCACCTCTTATCAACACCCCCATCAAAAATACAAATTGTAATAAACTGTCTCTATGACCAAGGAACATGAAAAACATCATGGGCAAAATACTACTCCTTCTGGAACAAATCGGAAGTGGACTATAAGTGAAAATAGAGCAAATATCATAAGACTCTGTCTCATATATTTCAACACAAACAATTTTTTTTTATGGTTATAGTTATGCGTAAACAGACAAAGATAGTAATTAAGAACCTCTTATTTTGCAATGTTGCAGAACAAAGATCTGTATTTCTTGTAATTTTACACCATCCCTGCCTTTCAAATGATGAGACCTTGACTTCTGAATTTATCTCCACCTCGTCTGACCACAATTCAACTTCTGAATATTTGGAATCTGATGGCACTGAAACATAACACAACAATAACAGTTTATCATACCGGTATAGGCTACTTACTCTTTGAAAACGTAAATATATTATTCACCACATTGGAGAAATCAGCATACATGTACAATAATCCTTTTTATTATAATACTACATCAAATTATAATAGTAATAGTAATGGGTAGTCTTAGGGGTCTTTTGTTTATTCTGATTACTGATAACTGAAATCTGAAACCAGTTCTGAATAATAAGACATGTCATCTGAAATCTGAATACATAATCATTAAGATCGTTTGATAAATAAAAAGTACAAACATCTGAATGCACGTGTTTCACTATTTTTTGACGTGATACAAATTGAATGAATATAACAGAGTTTCAAACGATTTAACTTAAGAAAAAATAAAACTTACACGAGTTCCGACACAACTTTCGACACTTCTAGATACCAATAATAACATAAATAAATAACTTGTCATGAAATAATAAATAAACTAAAATACATGAACCAAAAACCGAAAGGAATATTTTTTACATAAATTAACATACGATAATTCATTTATACGAGAAAAAAGACAGAACGTTATGGGATTTATATATCAATTAGAAGTTTTAAGCAATTGTAAATAGCTTATTGAATAAGTAGTTTTTCAGCTAGGTTAAGACCTGATTAGAAAAAAATATCAAAACATCTTAATGGACATTTAGCTTATCCATTAATACAACTACCACTTTCAAGACATTTTAAGCTCAAACAAAAGAGCCCTTAGGCTTCTCACCTTATTCATCTGTCATTTATATATTTCATTTTTCTGCTACAATTACAAAGTGGGTCAAATTGATTCTTACACTTTAGGGTCAAAAGAATCAAGTTTGAACAACGAAACTCAGTTGGGTAATATGTGACAATTCATTATTGGGGACACAATTACTAGTTTTTAAACACCCCATATATTTATTAATCAACAATCAAAATTGTATAAAAAATGCATCAAGAAAACTAAAAAAGATTACTTTTTGCATGCACATCCAAACACCCCTCAATCAATAATCAAGATTCGCCAATTGAGAAACACCCACAAAAAAAGTTACGATTTTTATAATCAAGAAACAATCAAATACTCAGTGGCAGTCACATAAACAAATCAACAATGTTGTTAGGTGTATAAAGATTGTGAATTGATGCTTTTAATTTAATTAACAAACAGTGAATAGGGAAAAACAAACAAATTGTGTATGAATGTTAAAAGAAGAGTACCAAGTTTGGACCAAATTTCATTGGAGGGGTTTGAATGTGAATGTGAAGTCTCTCCTTTTTCCATTGATTGCAGTTTGGGGTTGTATGTTGGGACGTTGTCTGAAAAGAGGGTTTTGTTTTGTTTTGTTGTTGAGTGATGATGATGGTTTGTTTCCGGACGGAACACGGAGAAGAAAGAGTGCTAAACACGAAGTGGGTGTTTGGGTGGGATTATTTTAAAAGGTTATTAGCTTATTTGCTTATTCTAACGCATTAACCTCAAATTTTAGTGTTCCAAAGGATAAACTTATTTGTTAATTTAGTAGAGAATTTCAAAAGCTCAAAATTAGCTACAAAAGTAGCTTATTTGCTTATAAGCAATAAGCTTTCAAAATAAGCTCCCCAAACACCCCCGCAATGTAATTTTGATTTGAGGTGATATGTACAACAATTTCTTTTATTCATGCACCAAAATTATGTCGTACACTACTTTTTTAGAATACATAAAAATTAGTGTATGAATCTCGTCTCCTCTCTCTTCTCTCTTCTCTTTTAAAAGAAGAGGGAAATTAATTAATCACTCCTCAAATTAGGTCTTATACTTTAATCACTACCATTCAATGTCTTAACCCATTAATTAAGACCCTTGATTATAATTAGAGAAGTGATTTATTAATCTCATATAAGTTATGCCCCTTTTGTGACTAAAATGCCCTTTTTAATATGGACTATTCTCCTCCCTTTTCTTTGGAATTGAACGGCTACACATAACAGAGATGGCGAGACAGACAACGAATAACAGCGATCAAGGTCCGAATTTGGATACGACACATCTAAATCTAAGGTTCGTCTAGAGTATTAATCTATTCTTGTGTCGATTGATTGATCTTATTCTCCGATTCGTGTTGTTTACGGCTAGCGTGCACAAAATTAACCCATGAATTCTGATGATTCTAAACCTAAGGTTCGTCTAGAGTATTAATTAATTCTTGTGTCGATTGATTAATTGTATTCTTCAATTCGTGTTTTTTATGGCTAGCTTGTTTTCGATTCGTAAGAATTAATACATGCTTAGTAGATTGGTGAGGACCATGTTTGAAAATCAGATTTTGGATTGTTTTTTGCTTATTGAATTTGTTAAAATAAAGATCGATAAAGTGTGATTGTTTTATAGATACGGTTTATGTTAAGAGAAGAACGTGTATGTTATAATTATAAACATTCATATGATAAAGTAGTTGTATATTCTAAGTTTGAAGTTTATGATGATGTAATTGGAGATATGGTCGTCCTTCACATATGCAATTCGATATATGGGCTTATACAGATTATTTTTTGGTTGTTTTTTAAAGGTACGTCTTCTCCAACCACTTCATTTATAAATCATACACGTAAATTAAGTGTGTTGTTTTGGTCAACATACAATTGATGGTCATATATAAAGATGTTTGAGGTTGGAGCTCGGTTCCTAAGTCAGTCTTATATAATAAGTTTTGTAAAGCACATTAAGTGTTTGATTTAACGCATGAAAGGAATACATAAAGCATTATGATTAATTGTCACACCTTCAAATTCGTTGATTTTGATTAGAGAAAGCATTTAGTTAAGTATGGGGGTAATGACGCCAACATTGTACATGCATACGTATCAGAACATATGATTACGACAGAACATATATATATTAAGATGCCAAAAGTAATAGTTACAAAGTTTACGATTCATCGAATCGTACAAGTGTAAAAGTCGTTAAGTTTACAAAAGTAGATTTCGTAAATATAACTAAACAGTCTTAGTTATATAAAAGAAATCCAGTTGTCAAAAGTTGGCATCCTATTCCTTCGTGGGTCGCTTATGTTCCATGTGTGCAGGCGGTTCTTACGTGCAACTAATTCCCTGAAAAACATAGTAAAAGTCAACAACGAGGTTGAGTGAATTCACAGGTTTTATGTTTGCGTACAAAGTTTGGAAATCAAATGTGTTTGTAATGTGTTACCATAATGGTTGAATATCATTTGTTGGAATGTTGTCCAAAGTAAAGTTTAGTAAAGGATGTTACCCATAATACGGTTTACGTGGGATGTTGCCCAAAATACAATTAACGTGGGATGTTGCCTATAGTATAGTCTAAACAGTTTGTCAAAGAAGCAGGACCTAACAACAGTTGCCCAAGAAGTAGGGACTTTCTATGTGCCCAAGACGTAGGGACTTGTATAAGTTGTGTCCAAGAAGTAGGACTGACATCCAAGACGTAGTACCCATCTGCTCAAGAAGTAGAGCCTTCATTCAAGACGTAGGATGGCACCTTGCCCAAGAAGTAGGGACTTTCTGTTTGCCCAAGACGTAGGGACTTGTATGAATGTGCCCAAGAAGTAGGGACTTGTTGTGCGTGTGCCCAAGACGTAGGGACTTTCTGTGTGGGTGCCCAAGACGTAGGGACTTTCTGTGTGTTTGTACCCAAGAAGTAGGGACTTTTCAGATGTTTATGAAAATGTTGTTTCATAAGATTCAGTTTGTAAAAGCATGTGTGGCTGGTCGTTCTCTAGTGTATTCCCAATTTAGTTTTCGTATGAAATCCCATTTCATAAACAAAAGTTGTAACAGTTGACCGCAATCATAAATAGTTTGCATCAAATCAGTTGTATAAAAGTTGCACCCGTGGCAATAAAGTTTGACTATATTTTCCACCCCTGTTTAAAAGTAGTAAAGCAGTAAAAGTAGGGGCTATGAACTCACCTGTTGAGTTAAGTATGTTCGAGTGCTAGCAAAGCCTAAAGCCCAAGAAGTCTAGTCGAAATCTCCTAACGCCCTAAACGTATGAAATTTAATAAGTATGTGGAGGTCTAAGTTTAACCATCCATGTTAGTGTTCATACAACCAAGTTATGTCCAATTGTTTGTTCGATGTTTATGTTTGAAGTTTTGAAAGTGTATACGACTCGTTGGTAATAGTTCAAAATCACAATTTCATTAAAATAAGTGTGTTTGTAATGTTTGTATAGTTCGTATATCGTATCATATGTAAGTATACGTTCCCGGTTAAGTTTGATACTTAGTGCAAAAACATTTGTAAAGTTTCTGTTTTATGCGACACAAGGTGCGGCGTTGGTTTAAATTGCGACACAAAGGTTTGTGTCGCATTCCTGCGACATCCGCAATTTAACGCGACGTAGGTATTTGTGTTGCAAATGCTGCAAGATAAGTAGTTGTGTCGCAAGTATGCGACGTAGGGTGAATTGTGCGACATAAAACGTTGTGTCGCATAGTGCGACGTAGAAGTGGTACTGCGACACAAAAGCTTGTGTCGCACTACTATTTTTGGCCCCGTGCGACACAACGGGCTGTTCGAACGAAATTTTAATTTTTCAACCCAAAAATGTTTAGATCTTTCATATAATAACTTGTAATATGATTGTACACTATAATAACAAAGGAAAAATGAAATAAAAGTGATTTTTCATACCAAATTGAGTGAAATCCGAAAATTAGGTGAGTGATGAAGATGGTGGATCTTGAGCTTGGATCTTGAGGATGAAGTGATGATGCGTTTTGTTGTTGTTGTGTGTCCGATTTGTTGTTGTTTTTGTGGTTGTTTTTGATGATTTTTGGTGAGTTATTAGTGAGAGAATTGAGAGAGAATGGAAGTGAAGAGAGAGAGAGTGAAATGAAAAATGAGGTGAAAATGAGGGTGGGGTGGGGTGGTGTTGGCTGATTTTGGGGCCAAAGGGAGGGGAAACTTGTCCCTATTTTTATCCTAATTGTGTGGTATTTAACCCGTGTTCGTTTACCCGATCGTTAAATGTTGCAATATTTTTAAATGGTAACTTTTTAAATATGTATTAGAACATATTTTGGTTGAGATATTTTATAAAATTTAATTTAGTTGAGTTATAAAATTTTAACTTTGTTTTGTTTCTGTTTGCGTAATAAAAGTTGTACGATTTGGAATACTTTGTAAATATTATCGACATAATATTTAATAACGTTAATGGTATTTAATAATTTCATTTTATTAAATAATTTTGTTCACCAACAGTCGTATATTTTTGTCGCGCTGTTTCAATCGTTCTTTACATAATTACAACCAATTATGAAATGTAATACTACGCGTATTAAGTAATTGGGCTTTGCTAGACTTATCTCTAAAACGTGTTGTGAATTCACTCAAAGTTAGGGAATTAGCCTAAAATGCAAATGTTTAGTGTACGTAATCGCGTTTAAATTTACGGGGTGTCACATTAATTGAGTTGTATGTTGAGTCCTAAAGCAGTAAGAAAGTTGTATATGAATGAAACCAAGAGTAAAATCTTTGAAAAATTAAGTGCTTTATGGTTTGCTCAGGGACAGGTTTGAAAGTTTTAATACTTACATTTTCCAGAGATCAAAAATCAAATGTGCATAGTTTTTTGTTTCATAAGGGGTATACTCTCGGTTCTTAATTTTAAAGTTTAATGTCCCTGGAAAAGCCATGCATTTATCATTACAAATAAGTATCATTAAGAATATCATAATTATTTGGTTTATATATTCTTATGATTGTCTTTTGTTTATTGGCGACAATAGCTGAAGAGTATAAAGTATCTTTGGAGTTGGGAGTTATATAGAGATATGTGTTTACTCTTTATTGTATACGTATACATATATTATTTTTAATAATCAAGGATACTACCTTGAGAAGCATAGGAAACTCAGGCCAACTACGTGGGAACTTATTATATGGGGATTTGGTGACCGGTCACATATAGTTTTTCTCCTGATTTGTTTATAAAGGGGTCGATTTGGTTATTATTATCTGAAATGGGTCTAATGGGCCAAAACTTCCGCTCAAGGAAAACATATCAAATGGGTCTGAAGTCCGTGAAAGAGCTTCTTAATGCTGGCACAAAGGATTGATTTGTAACACGTTCTAAGCATTAAATAATAAAAAAAAATCAATTGCATTCAAACTGCTTGTTTAGCCATGAACGCTTTGAAACACAAAAATTGTAAGGGTTGACTACGAAACTTTGTTAATCTCTTAACTCTTGTGTTTATGGTTGAACATGAATATAAATATATCGTGCACTGTGCACTACCAGCTGTTTCAAGGCATGTTGGGCAAATATGGGATGCTTTGAGCTACGCAACTAGACACCCTTCTGTTGGGCTCATGATGGCATGAAAATGAGCAAAATGTAGATAGCCTTAGTGCGGTACATCTTCTATAAACTTACATTAAAATTAGCATCTTCATTAAATTTGTTACTTATACATTATTTAATTACAAGATTATGTGCAACCAGATGGTACAGGTTCCATAATGGTGCGGAACCTTTTTTTTTTATCTAAGGTAAAACACTTGTGCAGTTATGCTTTGAGCTAATTCGATAGTGATACTTTTGGTTCAATTGTAGCAAATAATTTTTAGCTCTAATTAGTAAAAAGTATTCCCAATGAAACTCTTTGGTTTTCTTGATTTGACCAAATGATGGTATACAATATGAAATGGTGAGGTATCAAGTAGATATTAACATGATTAATTATAAGATTTGGGTTGTTGTAAATAAGGATGTTTAATAAGATAGATGTGACTATGCGACTATTACAATTACTATACTGGAAAATAATAATAATTTCCCTTCATTTAGTCTTGTCATAGGAGAAATAACTATAGCTAGGATATAGACATTGAAATGGGAAGATTTTTAGAGCTCAAATAAAAATAGCAATAAGAGAACCGTGTATGTTTTTGACCTTGATCCTGATGGGAGTAAGTAAGAATATTATTCTCATTTACTTCCTATTGTTAATCAAACCTATGATTTTTACCCATCCAACATTTTTCCCGCATTTTTCTAGGTTAGTGATAACACCTTGCTTCTTTGTTTAGCGTGTATGGGCACGTAACTCTTTTAGTCTTTATAATAAGTTAAAGATTGTAACTTTATGTTTAATTGAGCATTTGAGTTCTTATTTTGTCAGTCATAATGAAGATTTTTTGACTGTCAAGTTTGTAATGATCCACATTCGTGTCTGCATTTTGGCATGTTGATGCTTCTAAATTTGATTTATTGGTTTTCATATAAATGTGGAGTTGAATCAGAATGTTCATCACGTTGTTTATCATATTCTTTTTACATTCGTATATACTACTGATCTATCACCAATTCACATCTGCAGGTCAAGAAGAGCTTTTTTGAAGTTATTGTATGACTTAATATGCTGTCATTCTTTTTAGCACGTTAAGAGAGACACAAGTCATATGTGTTGGCTCCAACTATAGGTAGTATTGCTTTAGTTTATTTCTAATGTTCCATTTGTTACGAACATAAACTTGACAAACTTCATGATCCTACTGTTTAGCAGCCCCATATCCGTGTCTTTGAACCTTATGACATTGATTATGATTTTGGCCTTCACAATCCAGATTTCATGTTTTCAGCTCACATCTTGAGATCTTTCGCTGCATCAATATTTATTACTATAATTTATCATTCCTCTGGTTTCTGCAATTGTATCCAGCAGCTTCTTTTCGTCTACTATGGCAAAAACAAGAGGTGCTTATGCAACTATACATTAGTTTGTCTACAACATGTTATGAGCGTATCATGGTTCCAACCGTTAGTTCATCTCGAACGAATAGTTTAATCATAATACTTATCTAGAAACCAACATCATCATAACCAGTGATATTTGGAAACTAATGTCCTGGTTGTTGTAAGAATTATATATTTTGGAAACAATCGAACTTCTAACCGTAATATCCAAGAGCTTTTATGCTTAACAAAATACACTATCCGCAACATACAACTAATTTATTTTTGCAACTTCACTGATTGAACTTTTTGTGCCCATTTTTTTTGCAGGCTTATATTTAGAAGGAGGATAGTAGGAAGCTTAAACAAAAGCATCATGAGCGAATGCAGCCAAAAATAGAACAGATGGGTATTGATTATCAACTATACTACTTTCATTTATTTTTCATTGAATAAATACAATATATATATATATATATATATATATATATATATATATATATATATATATTCACCACCTCAAAGTGCTCCATAATATTAATCATTTTTTTGGGACATGAAATTTTGATTGCATATGCTTATAAATGGGTCAATTGGGATTACGTTTCATTCAATCCTTTGAGACGTATTTTTTACAAACAGGGACTCCCCTTCTCTGTCTCCAAGTATTCACCTAACAATAATCATATTAATAGTACAATTTACATTCAGAGTTAAGCATTTTGTTGTTGTGGTTTTGAACCTTCGCAATCTTGCAATGCCAAAAATTATAATTGCTTGCTTTTAACAAGATTTCTTGGTTAAGCTAAAACGGGGGAATGTGGAGGTAGAAATTGGTCACTAATTTATGAATGGGTCAACTTGGGTTTTGCTCAATTCTAAATGGTAAAATATGTAGTTACTATTACCTAAAAGTCAGACGGGTCAAATGGGTTAGCTCGATGGGTTGAAAGTTCCTTAAACTGTACTTTCAAGGCAGGACCATCGCTGAACTTTTAGAGGCCTTGGACAAAGCTGTCGTGTTACGAAAATGAGACTCTATAACTAGATGTCAAGTAAGATAAAGGTTTGATAAAACTAATTCCAAACAATTCGATTTTCAAACTATTTATTTATTTCTCTTATACATATTTATTTCTCTAATACTTATTCTCTCAAATCCCAATAGTTAGTTATTAACTCTTTTAGTCAAAATCTAACACGTCAATATAAGTTTTCAATTTTGGACCATTCAGTCGACCTATATATTTGTTCAAATATATATATTTAGTCTAAATCTAGTTACTAACAAAGATCTCTTAGTTCAAAATAAAAGAGGTGTCAATTATGTAATCATCATATATATTACATATCACATTACTTGGGTAAAAAAAGTTAGAGGCGCTCGAAATTTAGAGGCCCTTGGCGGTCGACCAACCTGCCCACCTTCAAAGACGATCATGTTTCAGGGCATACAACCTCCTAAGTTTTTTGGTTCAAACATTTAGATTATACTTTTCATACTAATAAATATTTTTATCACATGTTTTTCGTTAGCTATTCTATGAATAACTTTTATCACACAAGAAAATTATTAGTTTCAATTCAAATCCATTTTGACCCTCATCCAACCCAGATGTGCTGCATTTTTTTCCCGAATACAGAAACTCTTGGGTGAAGCAAAATGATGGATAAATCGTACTCCACAAGGGTTATAACTTTAAACTGATGGCCATCTTATTATAATTTGTGACATTACTTTAATTTGAAGCTAACATTTTTTTGGAAAATTATTAGTATAATTGCCTTCTTACGTTAGGATTTATCATTTACTCCTATAGTGCCTTAGAAATTTTCAAATTTATCCTTTATTTCAATTTTAGGATATTTCAACCTTGGACCATCCAACGAGTTATGTTTCTATTATTGTGATGGAAGATCACAGTTTCAAGTCACATTAGCAGTTTTAGAAAACAGGGGTAATATATTTTATTAATTTTAAGAAAGATGTGTCATGGAAAGAAATGAACATTTTGGCTAAGTTTATCCTAAGAAGGAAAATCACATTCAGTTGTCTATAGAGTTTTTGATAAGAAGGAAAACCACATTCAGTTGTCTATAGAGTTTTTGATGATGCAAGTCTGAATGTCTCCGTATCATCACAGTCAGACAATGGTGATTGGTGTTAGGATGGAACTTTGAGGTATTGTGGTATCCTTCTATCTCTCTCCATTATGTCTTCATACTTCAGCGCTCATTGTGTTGTGGACCTTACGGTTTAACTGGAATGGTATGGTCATGTTGTTGCATTATTAGGTAGTAAATGATTTGGGTTGTGGTAGTTGGGAGGAATTTAAATGATGATAGGTAAGAAAAGGACTTTCATTTGTTAACTTAAATATTCACAGGGTTGTTTACTAGCTATACATATGACACTGATAACACGTAAAAAGTCATGTTTTTACGTACGTTATCTTCCACATTTTAGGCACAAAGTTAACAAAAACACAACTAAAAGGACATTATTCACTAAATTTTGTCAACTAAGTCAAAACGAAGTCGATGTTTGTAAAATCACTAAAAATGGCATTAAAATGTGAGAAACAGAGCAAAACTGCTCCACCGCACCTTCGTTAACTCATTTTAATGAAGCATGACCTACACCCCACATTACGACCTCTAATTAGTGTCATTTTGTTCGTTAGGAAATTACGAAACCGTGGATGCAAGAATCGCTTGAAACGGATAAACGACGAAGAAGATACGCCCGTCCGAAGAAACGAAGAACCGAAGGGCCAGAATACGGCTATCCCAGACCGTATACGGCTAGACACAGACCGTATACGGCCTGCACAGACCGTATACAGCCTGTGCCCAGCCGTATATGGCCCAGGAGAGCCGTATACGGTTGGTGTTCACCTGTATTTGCTCCAGGACAGCCTTATACGGTCCAGGACAGCCGTATACGGTCCAGGACAGCCGTATTGGTGCATTTGGGCGATAAAAATCATATTTTTATACGGTTGTGCGATATGGCTGTGAATTTGAGGTTCAGGATACGGTCTACGGATACGGCTATGCGTTGCCTATAAATACCAAGCTTAATTCTCATTTCAAGACACACTTCATACACTTCACTTCTTCACAATTCGTTTTCTTATATTTTCATACACTTTTACTCTCTCTAGGTTAGTTTAGTTAGATAATTAGTCTTAGTTTCTCTCTAGAGCTTTCTCTCTCTAGAGAGATAGATAGTTAGTTGGTTAGCAGTTAGAGAGAGAAGGAAGCTGGTATTGTAATCACGGTGTAAAGGAGCATTCTTGGTGCAAGACTACGCATTTCTTTTCAGCTGTTACTCTACTTAATTTACTGGTGATATCTATCTTTTCATAGTTATACTATGTCCGAATTATTTCTGCCTAATTGTATGATGTATGTTATTGTTATTGCCATGCTTATTGAGTAGTGTGCTGTTGCGGTTATTGAAATGTAGATAATTAGGCGTAGGGATGATGTTGAATTAATCTTTAAAAACATATAATTGGGAATTGTTATATTTGTTATATCTAAACTTATCATGCATCTAGACTTAGCTATGGATCACCCTTTCCAGTCCTTCGCGTGACTGCTACTTTAGGCTTAGAACTTGATCACCTCTAGGTACAGTAGGAAGTTATCTATGTTATAGTATGAATCCGTGTCTGTCACTATAATCCGGTTGAAATATTGGGCATATACCCCGGAAAGAGCCGTTTGTGCCTACACTGTGGATTGCCTAGAAACCCTAGAATATGGTCTAGGAACCAATATAGTTGTGGAAGTGTTACAGTACATCGTATGCCTACCTCTAGTACTGAAGCTGTGGAAACGCTTAGACACTGTACACCGTACCTGTACCTAGGGATAGTATAGCTGTAGAAACATCACAGTACACCGCAAATCTATCCCTGGTTACGAAGGATCTATGGAACTGTTAGAGTGCGGTACACTGTAAACGGTACCTAGGGTAGCAGGCTGTGGAAGCAGTATGCACTGTACACCGTTGGTGTTCCTAGGGATGAATGACTGATTGCAAAGGAGAGGCTAGATCATGACAGAAGTAATTGAACTAATCAAATGTAAGGAATGAGTCTAGATATGAAAGTCAAGCCCAACAGTGGTTCATGATTCTTAAACTCCTAGACTCTACAACACTGATAGTTTAGAATAACAGGTTAATAATTTGAGCATATTCAGATAATGACATTTTCATTTAGGTGTTAAGATCGGTCAGGATTACCAGTATGGCAGTCTGTTACCTTATTCCTGCACCCTTCAAGGGTCACTTGTCCAAAAGACAGTGTGGGGGGGGGGGTGATATCGCGTAAAAAGTCATGTTTTTACTATCGATATCTCTCTCATTCTGGAATGATTCTTGGAATTTTAAACTCAAAACCACTACAAATCAATGATATTATGCCAAGGTGGTCAAAACGAGGTTGCACGATAAAAATCAAGCAAAACGGGTGAAAAACGAAGATTCCACACACGTTTGAAGATTCAAGGCATCAAAATGAGATTTCGAGATAAAAGTGCCCATCATCAACATCCATCTCACCCAAGATGTTCGTTTTCAAATTACGAATCCAACAGAAGAAGAATCAACAAAAACGGATAAAGAATGAAGATTCTACGCCCGCCGGAAGATCCAAATGATTTGTACGCAATATCTGGAGATAGAAAACATATTTTTGGGATATCTTTACATCAAAGTCTTCGTTTTTGAATTACGAATCCAACACAAAAAGAATCAACGTAAACGGATGCATAACGACGAAGATACGCGCGAATTAAGCAACGCAACGAAAGACGACGGACCGGGACGGGTGGCAGCCGGCCGCCGCCGGCCAGCAGCCAGCCGCCGCCGGCAAGCAGCCAGGCGGCGCCGGCCTCCACCCTCCCATCTTTTTTGCGCTTTTTCGTCCTTGCTTGTACCTGATGCACCACCTTTCGCTACTTTTTCGTACCCGGTGCACCACCTTTCGCTACTTTTTCGTACCTGGTGCACCACCTTTCACTCCTTTTGCTAATGTGAGCCTAGGGATGCTAATGTGAGCCATATTTTCCCTATAAATAGCAGCCCCTAAGTCTCATTTTAGGACACACTCAAGAATACACTTCTACATTCTAATACACTTACACACTCCTTTTCCATTTCCATTTTCTCATTCTAGAAATTCTCTTATAGTCTAGGATTATTGTAATTAATCTTCGGATTAGTATAGAGGCTAGAATGAACGTTAGGAGGTTTGAAGATTCATCTTTGTACGTGTAAACGAGTTGTCAATTATAATAATACGCTGCTACGCATTTAATTCCGGGTGATATCTAAACCTTTATCATACTTATTTTATTCCATATTTTAAATATGTGTTATTGCTTGGTATGTGATATATTTGTTGCCATGAATTGCGAGTAGTTTATTATTGTGATTGTTGATGATGTAGATAATTATAAGTAAGGATGACATTAGATAATTAATGCACGACAATCGTAAAGAGATATGACGGCCCCTATTCGACTGTTTATCCGATATAGTACTGGAAACGCTTTAAGGCAGAGTACAAATGTATGGAAGTCGGTAAACGACCGAAGGTAGTTATATCTCTGGAATCAGCCCTGGTTTAACAATTGGAATCCCGAAGGGGTAATACAACTTCACAACTAACTGGTATATCCTACGAAAGTCAAGACACTATAAAATGATGTTCATGAAATACGTTCAGATAAAATAGGAATTATTAACCTTTGTAGCGTCAAGACTTTATGAATTCAAGTTTAATTTATGGATTACCCTTTCTGGTTATCCACGTGACTGCAACCTAGTAATTAGGACCTGATCAACCTTAATTATGGTAAGTAGTTATCTGTGCCCATGACATACAATAAGTAAGATACATTGAAACCACTCGTTGTATATATTAGGTTTACATTTCTGCACTGCTTTACATTTAGTTAGATAGAGTGTCACTTTCACTGTCAATTACTCTCGACCGCATGTTGATGTGAGAAACCGTGGAACTACTACGTAAAGTACACTGTCCATCTTTGAAAGGCATGGTCCGCATATGAAACACATTTTAACAAACTGCGAATAATCCAGGGATGTATAACTATTTGAAAATGAGAGATTTGAATCATAAGTCGAAGTAACTAGAGCTTAAATGAATGATAACAAGATTTCGGAATAAGATAAGAAGTTGTAATGACCTAGAATCTTTAAAACACCAAATCTTATAAAATCGGCGATCTAAACATACAAAGTTATTAATTTGCATGTTAATAGAACAGTAAACTACCTTAGGAGTTAAGAACAGTCGGACCTATGAGACGATACGCTGCTGATTCATGAACCTCAGTATAGAACCAAAATAGGTTGCTTATCTTTCAACTAGATAAGTATTGGAAGTTTGCGTATTGCTCCGATCAGAATCACGATAACCTAGTTCCTAGTGACATGCCAATGGGAAATTGAGTTGGTAGGGTTCTAGAGTTTACGCCTAGTAGTTTGGCTGCCACATTAGTATCATCCCTATTTATTCTGTTATCCTGAAATATTAATTATCGAAATCTCAACAACCACATATTTATCTTTATCTGCTTTCCTGTATTTTAATTTCCTGCATTTTAATTACTTGTCTTTAACCCCCAAACCTACCTACCTTGTTCCATCCTAGATACTTCCCTACCGAAAGTGCCAACTTTAATTTACCCACACATTTGGATTCATCATTCGATCTTAGGTTATACTTACCGCTTACTAACCAGAGTAGGTAGTACATATAACTTAAGCCCCGCTAATTATAAATTTTAAAACCCCTGATGGCGCCCGATTAAGTTGCAATCAACGACACCGACGCTTTCGGGGGCCATTAGGGGGTTGAGCAGCTTGTCCTGATCAGAATCACGATAACCTAGGTCTCGTGACATAATTATAGCTAAATAAGTAGGGTCCTAGTGTTTACACCCGTAATACATTTGTCATTTAACTAAACATGTCCCCAAATATCTTTATAATAAACATCATCCCCACAACTGATTATTGAAGTTTCAACAGCCGCAATTCTCTATCCGTCTACCTAGCTACCAATTCTTCTCTATCTTTATTTTCCTATCTTCAGTTAAATTAATTAGAAAACCAATAAACCCCCAAAACCTACCTATCTACACAACCCCCATCCTAATAGCAAACTTTATCTTTGGCCCAAACTTCATTTCAATTCGCTCCGATGGAAGCACGACCTCGAGTTATACTTAGTGCTTACTCACCCTGTGTAGTAGGTAGTACTTATAAGTTGAGCCCCAACTCTTTATAAATTTAAAACCTCACCGATCGGCGCTCGGTATTGTCCGGTCAGTCCCTTGACGATGGGGACGGGTTCTCCCCCTTCACAAGGAGAGATCTTCGAAAACCTGACTGTTCGGGCGCCATCAAGTTTTTGGCGCCGCTGTCGAGGATCGTAGAGCGTTACGATTCTGAAGCCGCCTTAGATAAATTAGCCTTTAGGAGATCCTTTTCGCTTAGGTTTCACCAAACTTATCCGAAAGTTACTTTCTTTAGAATAAATTAGTTTAGTTTAAAATAAATGAAAAATCCAAAAATATCCTTCTACGATTCGCTGCCTTCTTGCCCCATTTCTCCATCCGCCCACAAGACGATCGAAGAAATAACGGCCATGGACGATGCTGAGTTCTTCGACCACTTGGAACAAGAGTTAGAATCCGACTTCTACTCATAAAAATCACCCGAAGAAACCTCTGCTAGCCCAGACGACGATTCTAGAACCTTAGGGAAATTCTTAAATTTTGACTTAGGAACCCATGAATCTCAACAAAAGATTTCAACTTCTGTCTCCAGCATTCCAAGCTATCAGGTTTTACCTGCAGCTGAGATTTCATACCCCTTAGAAAACTTCTCTAGATTCCCTGATTTTGTCGATAATATTCTTGAAAAGCCTCAAACCTTTCGTTCCTATCCGATGAAGAACGAATCCCCATAAGGAAAGAGGATATTCATGAACATCTTCCAAAATCCCCCAATTTTTATATACCTTGTACCAGAACCTTCGTACACCATTTATCATGTTGTTGATAAGGAAATGCCGAAAGATTCAGATGGTGATGAAATCCGATACGTTGGTTACTCTTTTGATCCTGATAATAGATTGGATGTATGTAAAGCATTTGCCTTACACTTAAATATATCCTATTTTCCTTACTTAGTTGAACAAAGGGAAGCCATCTTAAGGATAGACATACTCGTAGGTATTCTCCACCGTCTTTCGACCCAAAAGGAAGATGGTTTCTTCACACGATATCGAGAGCAAGAGCGAAAGCTATTATCAGAAATAGATCTCCTCATGGATCTATTTGCTTGCACCGATTATCAACCGATTTCACAAATCATGATTAATCGTTATGTTGCAGCTATGGTAAATGAGCTTGAGCTTCTAACTTCTAAAGATCCCGCGATCACTCTCGTCATTTCTAAAAAAAATCCGTTTTCCGTCGACCCTGCCGCCTATATAATTACCAAGTTGCAAGAGACATTTCCTGAAGTTGACGATGACAAATTAAAAGCCATTTTCTTTGCTGTAAGAAAAGATATCCATGTTAAACTCGCTTCGTTGTTCGATCAATCCAAATTCCCTTTCACCGTTTCTAAAAGATCTCTAATCTTGGATGTCACCTTTGCAATTCAGACTACAAATGGAGACCCCGATTCCAAAGAGGAACTTAGGTTTCAGAGAATTATAGGAAATCTTCTTCACGACCTTAATAATATAGACCGCGGTATGCGAATGGGAATTTCAAGTAAAAAGAAAGTTAGAAGGGAATTTAATAAGTTTGTTAACAACCTTCTAGAATTAGGCCGGAATGAACGTAGGATTCTTAGCGAATTCGAACATTTTTCACTACACCCTGCTGAACTAGTTGATTATGTCATTAACATTTTAATCTATGATTTTATTCCTCTCTACACTTTCCCTAAACCAAGGGCACCAGGATTGCTTTCATGCAATTGCCCTTAGTTCATTTTTGATTAAAAGTCGAGCTACAGACTTTAACCAAGCGCTTTTTGGGAGGCAACCTAAATTTTAATATTAGGTCTTTAAAATAATTTTAAAATAAGTTAGTTTAATTCGTTTCTTGATAAAAAGTAAAAAATCTCTAAAAATTCTTGTCTCTGCATAATCTGCGCAGTTTCTGAAACTTGACAATTTTAATAAAAGATTTTAAGGAAGTTTTAAAAATTGATTAGATTTTAAAAGTTGAAAGTTTTTAGACCAAAAATATTGTTTCCTTTTATCTAGTTAAGTTCTTTCCTTTGCGTCTAAATAAAACAAGTCTTTTGGTGCGCGCAGCTAAACGCAGAATTTTAAAATTTTGCTAAAAACATTCGGCTATGGTTTTTAATTTCCTAAAATACCTAGTAATTACAATTGTTATATTAATTAAACATAAGTGGTAAAAGGAGGAAGGTAAATATAAAGAATAAAAAGCTAGTAAAAATTCAAAAATACAAAAAAAAATCACTTTTTTCCTCCCTTCCTCTCTCCTTTGCGCCGGTCACCCCCAACCCCCATCAAAATCACCATTTTCCTCCATTATTAACCAAATCAATCTTCATTCCTTCATCATTTGCATGTATATGTGATCCTTAACCTCATTGCATCTAAATCAAGGTAAGATTCAACCTAGAGTTTCAAGTTAGTTAGTGATGATTTGTGGGTTGCATTGCAAAAATAGCCTTTGATTCTTGCCTAGTAGTGTTGTATGATGATGTAGGGACTAGCATTACATGTTTTATTGAAGTGATTTGAACTTTGACTTTGAAAGTTGACTTTGTTTGACTTTTTGTGACTAGTTGATCCATTTTGACCAATTGATGATTAAATTGCTTATGATAAGTTGTTTGTTAGTTGATTTATGCTTAATAGGATTAGTATAGCTTATTCATTTGCTTCATTTGTGGTTAAATGCGAGTTTTGGTCAAACTAGCAAATTAAAGTAAGCATAAAGCATTGACTTTGGTTAAAACATCACCATTTTGAGACAAAACTTTTGATTAATTGATGTTTTGACTTTAGTTGATGATAGTGTCTTAGTTTGATTCGTTAATATAAGTTAGGATTGCTATGGATTTAGCCGATGACTTAAAGAAAACATGATTTTGTTAAATAATGAGTTAATAAGACTTTGAAAGTCAAATGGTTGATTTCTAGCATCCTAATGCCCAAAATCGCCATAAAGGTCAAAACTTGCGGTTTCAAATTGTATCTTGAAAATATTATTGCAAATCTCAAATAGGTACTATTACTTTAATTACCTATCTTTAAAAAATCAAAGTGGTGTCTATGTTTAGAATGCCATAACCATTTTAAAGTATTTCGATCTAAAAACGCATGTGTCTAAAGAAGGTCAACTAGGAAACTTTGATTTGCAATACTTGAGATATGGTCAAACTTTCTTACTTGTTAAATCTGATATCATACTAGTTTGCATCCGTTCATAAGGATAGATTATTTTCACCACCTTAAGGTAATTACATGATTAAGATTTGAGCTTAGAAGTAATAACTTATGCTTTTGGTAAAAATCTAAATCATAAATTCTTATGTGGTTGACTAGTCTTTGACTTTTTGCTCAGAAAATGTTATGACTTAAGCCTATTTGTATGAACCAAGGTTTTTTTTGATGGTTGGAAATTGAGATTATTACTTGTTATTAACAGGTTTATGGACTGCTCATATTCTAAAGCCCACATTTCGAATTTTCGATTAAAAATCTGGAATATGACCTAGTCCATAAGCTTGTAATGATCTTGTGTAATTCATTATGTTGTTTGGTTTTCTCTTATTGACAGATGGCCACAATCCCTGATTATATCAAGCATTCCATAAAAGATCCAGAGAAAAGGGAGTTGTAACAGACTTGGTTAACACATCAACTTGGGGAAAACAGATACATAGTTTGAGAGGATTTGGCTGAGATTGGTTTAAGGGAGGGATTTGAGAGATTGATTCATTTTAAGGAGGGAAATAGAAATCTGCGTGCCTGGAAGCATCTGTTTGTGATAAATGAGACTGTCTATCAGGAGCTAGTTGCAGAATTTATGGTTACTTTCCAGTTTGACAAGACGATCGACAAGCTTAATAACGACAGGATGATACTTTCTGGGTATCCCGTATCACATGTCCTTAGCCACCTTTGCGAGACATTTGGAGCTGTACACTGAGTATCAAGTAACTACTTCATTATTCTTGAAAGCAGACCGAGAGATCAAGCAGCGAGACCACACTGCTATATGGTTAGAGTTAACTGGAATCCGATTTCAGTCGAACGTCAAAGCCACCTCTTTCCTTGACAAGCACCACCAAGTATTGCACAATCTGATTGCTTGTAGTATCCGGGGGAAAAGGAAGACAAAAGGGGCTGTTGGAGTGAAAGACTTGCAGATTATTAAGAGTATTGTTGAGCAGGAGCATGTAAACGTTGCTTATCTAGTTGCTAACAGGATTCTCACTGAGTCAGGGTATACTGAGTCAGAGTTTGCTTATATGGGAGCCATGATCACCAAGTTAGTTAAGAGTATGGGGCTATTGACTGAGGAGGTGCTAGGTAGTTTAACACCAGTGAGGAACAGAGAGTCGAAACCATATAACATCAATTATATGGTCAAAGTTTGGTTATTGGAGAAGGATGATGCGGGTCAGATTAAGTGGAAGGATGGTGATGTTATACCGGGAGTCTTCATGAGACCCCCGAGGAGCAGAAGAGTTAGGTTTGTGTTTGATGACAGCACGGTCCACCGCCAGGCTAGGACTGCTGTCAGACACGAGCGAGAGGAGGGAGAGACCGAGGCTGCAGAGGCACAGAGTCCACTTTAACCACCTGCCAGAGTCTTCGACTGGGGAGATCCGGTATCATCAGAGCTGATGTATGGCATGCTTGGCATGCTTAATTCGCATCATACTCAGTTAACATACTTGGCTCATGAGTTTGGATTCCCGCAGCCTGCACCACCTACTTGGGTATGCGGCCCACTCCCACCATCATATAACACCATGCCACTCCACCCATTCGCCATGTCACCATTCACCACCACCATACCCAGCACTACCATACCACCCACATCTTCCACTCACACCTTACCCAGAGATATCCCTCATGCTCACCGTACCAGAACTACACTTGCAGCTGAGCCGGTATTCTCTGTTCACACCACCACACCTCATGAGCCGCATATCCCACGTACCATTGGGCAGCCATCTTCCCGTGCCATGACCCATCCCAGACCTGCTGAGTCAGCCATATCAGATACATCTTCAGAGACAGACTCACCTCAGTCAGGGTATAGACAGGATATGCATGTTGACGACCAGGTACAGGTACAGACAGACTACATGCCAGATATGACTACTGCTGTTTTGCCTACTTTTTCAGGACTCACTGGGATGCTTAACACCAACCCAGTGCCATCCTCTGAGCTTCCACCGTATTCGATGCATGGTGCATCTCTTGGATCATATGAGAAGCTGAGATGGGATTAGATCCCAACTTTCATTTGTACCCGATCCAGCCATCAACATCAGGTAGACAACGCAGTTCTTCAACCTCAGTCTCCCGCAGAGCATCGATTGGACAACACTTTGCTTCGCGACCTGCACCCTACAGCTCCATGCCTCCTCCAGCTCACGGACCACCATCCGACCAGGATCCTTCTCACCCTTGATCTTATCATCTCTTATTATTACTATTTGTGTTGGATGACTGTATAACATTATTATTATTACTAGATATTTGGGATGACTGTATTATTACTGCTGCAGACTTATGGTTCCAACCTGTGATCTGGTTGGACTTACCTATCTTATCAGTATCGTTTATCTATCATTTACTTATGTTATGTTCTTCTTAGTTTACTTTTTAGATTACTTGCGAATAAAAGAGAGTAGTGAATTGTGATGAAAATTCCCCAAGGAGAATCTGAAATGACGCGCAAATCACGCAAAGATCCTGACCCGAGCCTATTGCCCCAGCTAAATCAGAATCTTCAAACACACATCTCAGTCCATGCTAGGGGAGTTTTTCGTTCCATTCTTAGTGATTTCCTTTCATCAAATATATTATCTCCGTTATCCTATCATACTTAAATTCTAAGTGTAGGATTCCAAATCCCACATAAATCAAATCAACTTAGAAATAGGGTTCCGAAATATTATCAAACTTTAAGTATTTATTCTAAGTGTGGGATGCATGGTATGATATACCGTATTCTTTGACTTTGATTGCTTGTCCAAAGCATAATTTTCTTAAAAATAAGCTTAACTTCGACAGTGAAAATTTTCACTCATTCATGTTGGCTTAAATTTTCTAAAAACCTCATTTTTGCTAAAATTTTTAAATTTTTGACTCTAAATAATTCTTGGGAAAGATAAATTTGTCAGAAATTATTTAAATTGCTTTGGAAAGTAAGATAAGTTAAGATACGAATTCTTTAAAATTGAAATGTTAACTCAAGAGCATCGCATGGCTAGGCACATACAAACCCTGTTGCAGTGAGGTAGTTGAGCCAAATAAAAGCATTCATCTTTAATGCTTCACCTTTTCATTTGATGTGTGTGCTGATGTATGTGCTTTGAATTAGAACTTGCTCTTGGTATACGTTTCGAGACCACACCAATGGGCACCGTACGCGGTGAAGGTACAGTCAGAGGACCTTGACATTTCATAGGATTAAAACCCCCACTTTTCACAAACCTTTTTTAAGTTTAACCCGACCAACTCTCATTCGTGAGTGTTGAAGATCCACTAGTTAAACCCTTTGAGTCTTAACCTTTCATTTCTTCAAAACCACCATTCACCACCTTCCCTTACCTTTCCAAAAACTTTAACTTAAAACGTTTTGGAGTTATGAAAAGCGTTATTTAGACATCCTTGTTACTCATGTCTCAAAAATTCTAATTTACTCTGCGTTCTCTCAGAAAAATCTTGCGTATGTTAAAAGTCATATATTGAAAGCAAATAAAATTCAGGTGTGAAAAATTGGCACCTTGTCTGAAAAACTCAGAAAAAATGAGATGTCAAAAGGACAAAGTATCCAGGGTCTCTAAAAAAAATATAAAGAAAAGAAAAGAAAAGACAAATCGTCAAAAAAGTCCCACAAAAATAGAATAAAGCTTAGTGCTTAAAACTCTCGAAAAGAATGAATGTTCAGAAAATCATTCAACTTCGCGTGCGTTCCCGAGAATAAAGTCATCAAACGCTACCTTTCTTCAAATAAAATTCCTCGTTTGTGTTTTCTGTTCTAAGAATGTCTAGATAATTCAATTCATGACTTTAGAACTTCTAAGTTTAAAGAAAATATCCCGTTTTTCACTCCCAAAAATTCACCATCCTCCGTACCCCTTTTACCAGCACTCAAAACCCGAAAAGATGTCTTGGGATGATTAGCACCGTTCTCATTGAAGTGGTGGAGATCCGATTCTTGATCAAGCCTATGATGAGAAGCAATGCATGACTGGCTTAATGAGCAATTTCGTTTGATTAGAATGATAGGAAACCCAATACACTTTGAGTGAATTGAGTGACCACCTGGTGAGATCGCCTAGTCATGCACAATATCCATCGAGAATTGTGAAAGCATTCCAGGGCTAACATTTTAGGTTTAAGGGAGGACTATCTTAATGATGCTTACTTTCTAAAAAGGTTTATTTTGTAACACCCGTCAAATTAGGACTATATTTAGTGCCTAATCATATGTGTAAATACATGTAATTAGGATTAATTATATGTATCATTATGTGTATTGATATATTTATATAAATACACACGTACGCGATTTGATAAATCGTGCATTTTCATATCGGGCGGATCCCGATACATTAATGCGGACGTTGGTGAACACTATTTATTAAATAATATGAGATTATTTGATAAACATACTTATTTCCAAATATTAATGCGATAATGTTTCATAAACATTTCGTATCACATATAATGCTCAGAAACGACCAAAAACGCGTGAAACGCGCCCGACAAACGAAATAAACACAAATTATATTTTTATTATTCATTATTAAGTATTTTGAGAAAATACTCCAAGTAAAAATATCATATTTTAAATCGTTATCAAAACGTGTTGAATAAAACGTTATACGATTTATTTAAAATGCAAAACGAACGAGTAAACGAACACTACAACTAACATAAATTGGGAAGCAATAATTTAACCCACCACACCTCAAGGGAGGGGGGGGGACCCACGAAAATCTGCAACAACATGGGGAATCACACCCCTTTTCTTTGGTAACTTACACACTCCAACCTCCTCACTTTTCCATTTTCTTTCACACACTCAACCTCCATTTCTCTCCTCCTTCTC
Organism: Pseudognaphalium luteoalbum; assembly: GCA_963422505.1. Taxonomy (NCBI): domain Eukaryota; kingdom Viridiplantae; phylum Streptophyta; class Magnoliopsida; order Asterales; family Asteraceae; genus Pseudognaphalium; species Pseudognaphalium luteoalbum. The sequence goes on from OY730198.1 coordinate 73,621,544, forward strand.
TCTTCTCTCTCTCTAAAAACGTGGGAGTCAGCCACAAGACCACCCACAACCACCCTAACATCTCATTTGAGCCACCATAAGTCCGCCATACAACCATCGTCGGCCGCCAAGTCGGGAACTTCAAGAAAATAAGTCGTCGCTCTCTTTTCTCCTTCTCCTCACCATTTTATTGTAAGGACTCTTTTATTTTCATAAGTTCTACTCTCATTATGGTTATAGACATGTGTTAGTGTTCACTCAACTTCTACATGTCCAAAAACTTTAACCGAAACGCGATTTAAAACTTGTAATCTTTAGCTATACCTACTGCCCAGAAATATGGTCAACTTCCACGATTTTTATAAAGTTCATAACTTGACTAAAACGGACTTTTCTTAAGCCTAAAATGTAGCTTGTGAAGTTATCTTTCCAACGACACCAATTTCGTAACATATCGACATTGTTTACTATTTTAAAATAATATTTCCGTCAAGGTGCGCATTACTGTTCCGGCGGACAGAAACATTCACCTCCTTCTCGAGACCATATCTTGAGTTCTAGACCACTAAAACGTATGAGACCAGTGCGAAAACCTCAGAAAAATTGTTAACTTTAAAAAGTTCTTCTTCAGCGACTTCCAGAAATTCACGTATTTTTGTGTATAGCTCGATCTTTGGATGAATGTCTATTTTGAACCAAATCTGACCACCCTTCAAAAACATTTTTGTTTAAAATAGTAAATGAACTCATAAAAGCACCATAAAGTGCAGAATTTAACAAAACATCTAGGAGAAGATGTGTGATTTTTGGTAGGTCCTGATTCGACCTAGAACTAGTCGAAACGAGAGGACAAAAATGAGTAAAATCTGATGGGATAACCTCTTAGGTCACTGACCCTTCAGCGACTAAACCCTTAAGTCGCTGACCCTTCAGCGACTTAGATCAGCGACCAGCGACTTAGGTCAGCGACCAGCGACTTAGGTCAGCGACCAGCGACTTAGATCAGCGACCAGCGACTTAGGTCAGCGACCAGCGACTTAGGTCAGCGACCAGCGACTTAGATCAGCGACCAACGACTTAGATCAGCGACCAACGACTTAGATCAGCGACCAGCGACTTAGATCGACGATATCTGACCCATAACTTAACGAAATCTCATGTCTCTTAGCTCTAAAATGAAGTTCAATGAGTCTAGTTTCATAATCTGTAAGTCTCATGAATTAATTCGTTTATTTGATATTTTTAAGAAAAGAAAAGAAATTACATGTACAGCCTGTGCTTTCTGACCAAAATTTCAGTCAAATTGTAAGAGACATATCTCGAAAAATACATAACAAAAATCGATGAAACCAGTTGGAAAGGTTAGATAATTTCGTTAGCTTTAATTCCCCTACTCACACATCCTGTGAAGTTTTGTAAAACTTAGGTTATGAATTTTCAAATGAACACATGTCACCAAACTCACTGCCTCGACACCCGACACTTTCCAAATTTTTATCTCGAGTTCTGTCCATCCAATTCACATGTAAAAATATGATTCAGAAAGCTAGGACATAGGGGAACATCATATAAAAATTTCATAAATTTTTATTGAGTTACACTTAATTAAATAATCATACGAAATCGAGTGAAAAATGTAACTGCACAACAAACTCTCTGTCCGAGAATGCCCAAATCCGACAATGCCCATTGTCGGATTAGCATTCCGTGAATACTATTGTTGGACAAAAACAATTCCGTGAATGCTTCTATTGTCGGAGCAAACCTTTCCGTGAATACTCATTGTCGCATGGAATTGTTGGATCCAGATCTTAAGTGTTGGATAAAACCTCATTGTCGGACTCAATATATCCATGAATAACTCATTGTCGGATAATTAAACATTTACATACGTAAATAAAACTATCATTGTCGGATAAACACACTTACAAAACCTTATTGTCGGATGCCCATTCACGCATATATATCTATATATATACATATACATTTCCTGAGTGATATTGTCGGATAAATAAAACCCATATAAAACACCTACCGTCGAACACCAATCATAAACATATATATACATATAAAATTCTTATTGTCATATATACTATTCTTCAAACAATATGTAAGAAAACCCTACGGGAAAGTTACAAATAAAGCTAAACGAATCACCAACGGGCCGTACATACTTTTAACACAAACCAAGATATTTGGACATAACTAGTGGGATGAACACTAGCATGGATGGTCTTACGGGACATCTACTTATATAACCTTATATGTCTAGGACATTAGAAGGTTACGGGTTCGGAGAACCTACCAGCTGTTTAGCACTCGACTCACGTTTATTGACATAAACGCAAAGACTCAGGTGAGTCTCATAGCCCCTCATTTTTACTGTTTACAACCCAGGGGTGGGAATACATGCTCAGATTTGTTTTACATATGAACACAAGTACAAAAACCTCGATATATTGATTGCATGAGTTTGTTTTATCTAATCATGAAGTCCCTCACAACATAGTTTGTTTATATTGCGATAGCGTGAATGTTAGTGTATGGTACCATATGGGATTGACAATCCCCGTCCGGGGTAGTCGCGCTACCACGACTGCGGTCGAACGGACGCATTTTTATTTGTTCATACATGTGTAGATTAGGCACATGCCGGGGGCAAACTCGATCAGGTCCTTGAATGTGGATCCTGGCACACTCAGTTAAGCTCAAACTATGTGCTCATGGCAATAATATACACTCATATTTTATTTGCATGTTTGCAAATCACTAAACTAAATCTTGTGGTTCATAACATGGATTTCATCAACTTACACCTGTGAGCTCACCAGCTTTTTAGCTGACCTTTTAGCATGTATTCTCAGGTACCCAGCAGTAGTAGACCTGCTCAGGATATATTAACTCGAGTCGCATTCAGATTACAGAAGATTCGCATGCATTTCTACATTTTGTAAAATTAGATATGTCTTAGAATCTTTTACATTTAGCTGCAAGCTTTTGTAACAAGAACAACAATGTAAAACCTTTATATTATTTATGTAATGTTTAAAACGACGCATTTAGAGTCGTTCGCTTTATCTTATGTGCTTTGTTATTGATTAGTAACACCCAAATCTTGCTTCCGCTAAACTTTAAATTTGGGGGTGTTACAGATTGGTATCAGAGCCTAAGGTTATAGTGAACTAGGTTGCATTTAGTGGGCCTAGACTATGACCGTTAGGTGGTATTCCTTACCGGGTATGATTAGGTTCAGTGACTGCATTGTATTAGTTTAATTTAACATAGCCTGATCAACTATGTACAATTAAAAGAATATGATGTGAAACCTGAAAGGAATCATGACTGAACAGGATACACTAGTTGACTCTGACCACGAGAGAAACCGGGACTCAAACTTGTCTGTGTTAGGCACCCTGGGCTATTATGTGATATATATATATATATATACATAGATAGGCCTCGTTCTCGCTAAATATCTTAGGCTATATTATATATGTATTATATGAATATAGGCCTCACTCTTTCTAACGCTTTGTCTCAGAATGGCAAACACACCACACAATTCGTCACACACTTAGTCTGGGTTGCAGAACCCGAGGGTAGCTAGGAGGAACAACAGGTTGCCTCGAGCTGGCCCGTATCCAAACAACCCCACTCTACCGGCCTTGGCCGCTAGACTAGACCGTCAGGAACAACGACTTGGCGCTATGGATATCGAACTTCAAGAAACCAACGAAAACTGGAGACTCACATCACTTGAACGCATCAATCAAGTCTCCGAGGATCACGAACATACAATCAACCACATGAACACCCTTGACAATCGTCTGGGTGAAACCATCGAAACCATGGAGGTTGTCCACAATCAAGTGATTAGCAACCGAAATGAAATCTCCATCCTACAGTCAAGGCTGAACCTGTCTGAGACACGTCTAAGGGAAGCCGAGGACGCCCTCCGAATGGTTAGCAGACTTGCAGAATCTGTGGACCATCTCACCACACTACTGCCATAACTCAATCTACGTCAGGATTAGCTTAGGCTGAACCTGTACCTTATTATGCTTTCATAGGATCTATGTAATGCGAACTGGATGTAACAATTTCTGATGCTTTTGTAAGACTTTTAAGTCATGACTCCCGAGACTCTAACTAGAGATTTTCTATGATCAATCAGCTTCATGTTATGTATTGACAGTTTCTTCCACTGTTTCTACTTTATGATTATTTCTTATAATGTCGCATATTACCGCTTAAATATGTGTACACCCATCGAGCTTATTATTTTGGTACTATTTCTTATGTACCTTTCATTTATCTTTTGAAGAACTATGCCGCCAAAGAAGAAGAGTTACAGTGATGCTGAGCTTGCTGCCATAGTTTCCCGAGCTGTGGCCGAAGCCCTAGCCACTAGAGATTCACCGCAAAACTCTAGCAGGAGCACTGGTGCTCCCGAAGTCACACCTGTTGCCAAACCTTGTTCCTACAAAGACTTTCTTAGCTGCAGACCCCTGAACTTCAAGGGCACAGAAGGTGCCATCGGTCTAATCAAATGGATTGAAAGGACCGAGTCTGTCTTTGGCTTGTGCAACTGCACGGAGGACAACAAGGTCAAATTTGCTGCATACACCTTCCAAGAATGTGCTCTCACCTGGTGGAACACCCATGCCAGCTCTGTGGGGATCGAGGTGGCTAACCAACTCCCATGGGCAGAGCTGAAGAAAATGCTTAGGGATGAATACTGTCCCACTGAAGAGCTCCACAAGTTGGAGGAAGAATTCTGGCACTTAACTGTGCAAGGAAACGACATTGCTGGTTACACCACCAAGTTCTAGCAACTTGCTCTCCTATGTCCGGGTTTGGTCGACACAGACGAAAAACGCATCAAGAAGTACATCCGTGGCCTTCCCAAGAGCATTCAGGGAAATGTCGCCTCATCAAGGCCAACCACCATCCACAGTGCCATTCGACTGGCACATGAACTCATGGCTATGATTGTCAGCCGTGAAACATCAACTACTTCCTCTAGCAATAAGAGGAAATTTTCTGGAAACCCTAACAACCCACCAACCTTCAAGAAGTCCGAAACTGTCAGGGCTTACTCCTCTGGAACTGGGGAAAAGAAAGGTTACACCGGGAGCAAACCTCATTGCTCAAAGTGTGACCGTCACCACGAGGGTCCTTGCAGTACTCCTTGCAACAACTGCAAGAGGTACGGGCATTCTAGCAGGGACTGCCGAGCCCCTAGAACCAACAACAACACCAGCAACAACGGTAACAACCGCAACAACAACAACCCCAATCAGCCTAGAGCCTGCTTTGAATGCGGCCTCACTGGGCATTTCAGAAATGACTGCCCAAAGCTGAAGAATGGAAATAATAACAACAACAATGCAAGGGGAAGAGCCTTTGTTCTGAATTCGGGAGATGCCCGTCAAGACCCGAACGTGGTCACGGGTATGTTCCTCCTCAACAATCTTACTGCTACTGTTCTTTTTGATACCGGTGCGGATAGAAGTTTTATTTCCCATGAATTTTGCCCTTTGCTTGACATCATTCCTGTTGCATTAGATGATAAGTACATTGTTGAATTAGCTAACGGTAAACTCATTGAGACCAACAGTGTGATACCTAATTGCACTCTAAATCTCGCCGACGAACTTTTCTCTATTGACCTTATACCCGTCAAGATCGGAAGCTTTGACATCATTGTCAGGATGGACTGGTTGTCCAAACACCGAGCTGAGATCGTTTGTTTTGAAAAAGTCGTCCGTATTCCCCTCGCTGCTGGTAGAACCTTAGTCATACAAGGGGAGACCGGCAGAACGGGACTGAACATCATCTCTTGTCTGAAAACCCGGAAGTTTCTCAGAAAGGGATATCCTGTCATCCTCGCACACATCACAGAGAAAAAGTCAGAAGGGAAACGAATCGAGGATGTGCCAATCGTTAGAGACTTTCCAGAAGTCTTTCCGGAAGAACTACCTGGTCTACCTCCGACTAGACAGGTTGAGTTCTCAATCGATCTTGTGTCGGGTGCCGCGCCAGTAGCCCGAGCACCTTACCGCTTAGCCCCATCTGAACTACAGGAGCTTTCTACCCAGCTACAGGAGCTCCTGGATCGAGGATTGATTAGGCCGAGTTCTTCACCTTGGGGAGCTCCGGTCTTATTTGTGAAAAAGAAGGACGGTTCCTTCCGAATGTGTATCGACTACCGGGAGTTGAACAAATTGACTGTCAAAAACCGATACCCACTCCCGCGTATTGATGACCTGTTTGACCAACTACAAGGGTCGAGTATTTATTCGAAGATCGACCTTCGGTCGGGTTATCATCAACTTCGAGTTCGCGACACCGACATTCTAAAGACTGCTTTCAGAACTCGCTACGGGCATTACGAATTCCAAGTGATGCCCTTTGGCTTAACCAACGCACCGGCGGTATTCATGGATCTGATGAATCGGGTGTGCAAACCTTATCTTGACAAATTCGTCATTGTCTTTATCGATGACATCCTCATATACTCGCGAAACGAGCAAGAACATGCGCAACATCTCAAAACCATTCTAGAATTACTCAGACACGAGGAGTTATATGCTAAATTCTCCAAGTGTGAATTCTGGATAGAATCCGTTCAATTCCTTGGACATGTTGTCAATAGTCAAGGAATCCATGTTGATCCATCAAAAATAGAAGCCATCAAAAACTGGCAAGCGCCAACCACTCCCACCGAGGTACGCCAATTCTTGGGGTTGGCCGGGTACTATCGGCGATTCATTGAGAATTTCTCAAAAATAGCTCAACCACTCACAACCCTGACTCAGAAAGACAAAAAGTTCAACTGGACTGATAAACAAGAGTCAGCATTCCAACTTCTGAAACAAAAGCTTTGCAGTGCTCCGATTCTATCTTTACCCGAAGGCACTGATGACTTCGTGGTATACTGCGATGCTTCTCATCAAGGTCTCGGTTGCGTGCTGATGCAACGAGACAAAGTGATTGCTTACGCTTCACGACAACTCAGAACTCATGAAAAGAACTACACCACCCACGATCTCGAATTGGGAGCTGTTGTCTTTGCTTTCAAAATCTGGAGGCATTACCTCTACGGCACTAAGTGCACCATCTTTACCGACCACAAAAGCCTCCAGCACATCTTTGACCAAAAGGATCTCAACATGAGACAACGTCGGTGGGTCGAATTACTCACCGATTATGACTGCGAGATACGTTATCATCCTGGCAAGGCAACGTCGGTGGGTCGAATTACTCAGCCGCAAGGAGCGTGTAAAACCGCTACGAGTCCGAGCTCTCAGTATGACTATTCATAATGACCTCACCATTCAGATTCACAATGCCCAACTCGAAGCTTTGAAACCCGAGAATGTTAAGAATGAAGCCTTGCGAGGCATGGATAAACAATTCGAAATCAAGCCTAACGGAGTTAGGTACTTCGTGAACCGAATCTGGTTACCCGCTTTTGGAAAACTGCGAGACTTAGTGATGGATGAAGCTCACAAGTCCAAATATTCTATCCATCCTGGATCCGATAAAATGTATCACGGCATCAAGGAATTCTATTGGTGGCCGAACATGAAAGCCGAAATTGCCGGCTATGTCAGCAAGTGCCTTACCTGTTCCAAGGTCAAGGTTGAACATCAAAAACCTTCCGGATTGCTCCAACAACCCAGTATTCCTGAGTGGAAATGGGAGCAAATCACTATGGACTTCATAACCAAATTGCCCAAGTCACCGAGCGGTTGCGATACCATTTGGGTGATCGTCGATCATCTCACTAAATCCGCTCACTTCCTTGCAATCAAAGAAACCGATAAAATGGAGCGCCTTTCACAAATCTATGTTAAGGAGATCGTTACCCGACACAGTGTCCCAATCTCAATTATCTCCGACAGAGACGCTCGTTTCACATCTCACTTTTGGCAATCACTCCAGAAATCATTGGGTACTCGTCTCGATATGAGTACCGCGTACCATCCTCAAACCGATGGCCAAAGTGAACGAACCATCCAAACACTGGAAGATATGCTACGAGCTTGCGTAGTTGATTTCGGTGCCAACTGGGAAAGACATCTGTCATTGTGCGAGTTTTCCTACAACAACAGCTATCATGCCAGCATAAAAGCTGCACCATTCGAGGCGCTTTACGGTCGTAAGTGCCGATCACCGATTTGTTGGACCGAAGTGGGAGACAGCCAACTCACTGGTCCCGAGCTCATACACGAAACCACAGAGAAAATCTCTGAGATTCAGAACCGACTCAAAGCTGCCCGTGATCGTCAGAAAAGTTATGCTGACGTGAGACGCAAACCACTCGAGTTCCAAGTTGGGGATCGAGTACTCTTGAAAGTATCGCCTTGGAAAGGCGTGATTCGTTTTGGCAAACGCGAAAAGCTAAACCCCAGGTACATTGGACCCTTCGAGATCCTTGAAAGGATCGGCCCAGTGGCTTATCGATTGCAACTGCCGTCCGAACTCAGCAGTGTGCACCCTACCTTTCACATTTCAAATTTAAAGAAATGTCTGTCTGATGAGACACTTATTATCCCCCTTGACGAGATTCGCGTCAACGAAAAGCTTCACTTTGTTGAAGAACCTGTTGAAATCATGGACCGTGAGGTCAAACAACTTAAACAAAGTCGTATTCCCATCGTCAGAGTCCGGTGGAATTCGCGGCGTGGTCCGGAATTCACTTGGGAACGGGAAGACCAAATGCGACTCAAATATCCACACTTGTTCACGGACTCCCCTCATACCACGACTCAGAACTAAATTTCGGGACGAAATTCTTTTAACAAGGGGAGAATGTAACACCCGTCAAATTAGAACTATATTTAGTGCCTAATCATATGTGTAAATACATGTAATTAGGAATAATTATATGTATCATTATGTGTATTGATATATTTATATAAATACACACGTACGCGATTTGATAAATCGTGCATTTTCATATCGGGCGGATCCCGATACATTAATGCGGACGTTGGTGAACACTATTTATTAAATAATATGAGATTATTTGATAAACATACTTATTTCCAAATATTAATGCGATAATGTTTCATAAACATTTCGTATCACATATAATGCTCAGAAACGACCAAAAACGCGTGAAACGTGCCCGACAAACGAAATAAACACAAATTATATTTTTATTATTCATTATTAAGTATTTTGACAAAATACTCCAAGTAAAAATATCATATTTTAAATCGTTATCAAAACGTGTTGAATAAAACGTTATACGATTTATTTAAAACGCAAAACGAACGAGTAAACGAACACTACAACTAACATAAATTGGGAAGCAATAATTTAACCCACCACACCTCAAGGGAGGGGGGGGACCCACGAAAATCTGCAACAACATGGGGAATCACACCCCTTTTCTTTGGTAACTTACACACTCCAACCTCCTCACTTTTCCATTTTCTTTCACACACTCAACCTCCATTTCTCTCCTCCTTCTCTCTTCTCTCTCTCTAAAAACGTGGGAGTCAGCCACAAGACCACCCACAACCACCCTAACATCTCATTTGAGCCACCATAAGTCCGCCATACAACCATCGTCGGCCGCCAAGTCGGGAACTTCAAGAAAACAAGTCGTCGCTCTCTTTTCTCCTTCTCCTCACCATTTTATTGTAAGGACTCTTTTATTTTCATAAGTTCTACTCTCATTATGGTTATAGACATGTGTTAGTGTTCACTCAACTTCTACATGTCCAAAAACTTTAACCGAAACGCGATTTAAAACTTGTAATCTTTAGCTATACCTACTGCCCAGAAATATGGTCAACTTCCACGATTTTTATAAAGTTCATAACTTGACTAAAACGGACTTTTCTTAAGCCTAAAATGTAGCTTGTGAAGTTATCTTTCCAACGACACCAATTTCGTAACATATCGACATTGTTTACTATTTTAAAATAATAATTCCATCAAGGTGCGCATTACTGTTCCGGCGGACAGAAACATTCACCTCCTTCTCGAGACCATATCTTGAGTTCTAGACCACTAAAACGTATGAGACCAGTGCGAAAACCTCAGAAAAATTGTTAACTTTAAAAAGTTCTTCTTCAGCAACTTCCAGAAATTCACGTATTTTTGTGTATAGCTCGATCTTTGGATGAATGTCTATTTTGAACCAAATCTGACCACCCTTCAAAAACATTTTTGTTTAAAATAGTAAATGAACTCATAAAAGCACCATAAAGTGCAACATTTAACAAAACATCTAGGAGAAGATGTGTGATTTTTGGTAGGTCCTGATTCGACCTAGAACTAGTCGAAACGAGAGGACAAAAATGAGTAAAATCTGATGGGATAACCTCTTAGGTCACTGACCCTTCAGCGACTAAACCCTTAAGTCGCTGACCCTTCAGCGACTTAGATCAGCGACCAGCGACTTAGGTCAGCGACCAGCGACTTAGGTCAGTGACCAGCGACTTAGATCAGCGACCAGCGACTTAGGTCAGCGACCAGCGACTTAGATCAGCGACCAACGACTTAGATCAGCGACCAACGACTTAGATCAGCGACCAGCGACTTAGATCGACGATATCTGACCCATAACTTACAGAAGATTCGCATGCATTTCTACATTTTGTAAAATTAGATATGCCTTAGAATCTTTTACATTTAGCTGCAAGCTTTTGTAACAAGAACAACAATGTAAAACCTTTATATTATTTATGTAATGTTTAAAACGACGCATTTAGAGTCGTTCGCTTTATCTTATGTGCTTTGTTATTGATTAGTAACACCCAAATCTTGCTTCCGCTAAACCTTAAATTTGGGGGTGTTACATATTTGGTTTCTGATAAATTTTGATTGATCTTTGGTTATTTCTTGTCAGAACCCCAAAACCGATTTTTTTTACCAAACCTTTGTAGCAAGTGAGAATTTTAAAGTTTGCTTGAGGACAAGCAAAAGTCTAAGTGTGGGATATTTGATAACATGTAAAAAGTCATTTTTACGTGCGTTATCTTCCATATTTTAGGCACAAAGTTAACAAAAACACACCTAAAAGGACATTATTCATTAAATTTTGTTAACTAAGTCAAAACGGATTCGATGTTTGTAAAATCACTAAAAATGGCATGAAAAACGTGAGAAACAGAGCAAAACTGCTCCACCACACCTTCGTTAACTCTTTTTAATGAACCATGACCTACGCTCCACATTACGACCTCTAATTAGTGTCATTTTGTTCCTTAGGAAATTACGAAACCGTGGACGCAAGAATCGCTCGAAACGGATAAACGACGAAGAAGATACGCCCGTCCGAAGAAATGAAGAACCGAAGGGCCAGGATACGACTGTCCCAGACCGTATACGGCTGGACACAGACCGTACACGGCCTGCATAGACCGTATACGGCCTATGCCCAGCTGTATACGGCCCAGGACAGCCGTATACGGTTGGTGTTCACCCGTATTTTGTAACGTCCTAATTTTTGTAAGTCCTAAATTATAAAATATAAGAATGCATATATATATGTGTTATATTAATTGAGTAGGCGTATTTACATGTTATATATATATATGTGTGTTATATTATTTGGTTTGTAAATATATGAATACATATATCATACATAGTTATTTATAGGATAAAATGTGTAATAAGTTGGGCTAGAAGTGTAATAAAAGAGAAATACTGGGCCTGTCCAGACTTAGATTGCGACGCGACCATATAGAGATCGCGACACGATTTATGCAGCTACAGAAACGGGTTTTAACCTCCAGCAGCTTCCAGATTCATTTATTTCCCCCAATATCATCAAAATTCCGACCAGAGCTTGAAAGATAGTGATTTCATGAAATTTAAAGTGATCTCCTTCATAACTGAGCTAGAAGGCATCATATTAAGTTTCTAATTAACCCCTAATTTCATACAAGGTATGATTTATTAAATTTACTTCAAAATCAGATTAGGGTTTGGTAAATTTATGAAACCTAAGTGTAAATATTTGTTATATGTGTAGATTATTAATGTATAAGTGATGTGAGTATGTTAGATAAGCATATTATGAAGTTTACATGATAAATTCAAGTTAGGGTTTGGAATTAGTGAAAACCTAAATTAGTAAAAGTGATTATACTTAGGTATAAATGATGTGTTAGCAAACTAAACATGGTAGTAATCATAATATGATTTTAAGAATTTGTGATAAAAGAAAGAAATAGAAATGATGTAAAATAATACATATGCTCATAAAGTGTGATTCTAAAGAAAGTATTTTGTGTTGATTAAGATTGTGAAGTTGTTGATTAATAGAATCACTATACATGTGCATATGATGATGAGATTGTAATTGGTATAGTTAAAATTTATACCAATTGTATTAAAGTAAAAGTTAAGAAATAAGTTGTTAAGTAAGGTATTGTTGTAATCGTGTTTATGTGCCTAATTGATTAGGTAATAAAGAGATTGAAGGAAGTGCAAGTAAATATATTGTGCAATCGCAAGGTAAATTTCGATTTACATGAACATGGGTTAGGAATGGTTTTGACCATTTGCTAATGGTTTGGTGCGGGTAATGGTTGCGGCCATAGGCTCGTGTGATTGCTAGTAGTATACGACTAGCATGGTAGCAAGGATCCTTAGCTAAAAATATCATTAATTACATGTGATTGTACCTCGTTACTTACTAAGCGTTTCGCTTACCGTTGTTTAATTTCTCCTTTTTAGGTGAAGTTAGTGGTTCAAGGGGTGATTTGGGCAAGAAAACCGTTGGAAGCTAGAGGTGGATAATTGTGCTTTTGGTAATGACTCGTTTTCCTTGAAATTATGCTCATGAAACCAAAGCCCCATTACTTTTGTTAAAATCATGGTTTATATTGTTATAAGTATATAAATTTGTTTTGTAAGTTTGAAGGATGTATTAATACTTGGAAATATGTAAATGGCCCAAGATATTATGGTGTAACTAAACTACTTGTACATGTCAACACTTTTGGTTTCTAAAATGTTGATATGGAAAAATGTTATGTGGTTTTGATCCAAGGTGTTTAAATGGGTCAAGTGATTCTATAAGAGAATTTGATTTAGATTCTCTTGTAAAATAACTTATTGGTGTTGTGGAAAAGATATGTATACAGATTATTGATGAAATGGGTTGCCGAAAGTTGAATTTATGCATATTTGGTCAGATTGTGAAAACAGTCTGCGCAGGTTTTGTTCAGGCAATGATCGCGGCGCGATCCTTACAGATTGCAACGCGATCTTGTTTAAATAGCGACGCTATTGTGAGTGATTGCGACGCGATTCCAATATTAAATTGGCGATTGTCCTGAGCTGCGCCGTGATTTTTGTCACAGTTCTACTAATTTTATTTTAAAACTTAAAATAAACACATGTAAAATATTGGGGTGTTTCAAGTTGGTATCAGAGCTTTGGTTTAAGGGATTCGAGTATCCATCATTAGGAGGATACTTGAACTTAGACCACTATATTTGCATGAGCATGATAGGTGTATCTTTATTATTTGATATTGTGATCCGGTTAATATATTGTTATAATTTCTGAATCAAGATGTTATGTGGGGACTTAGGAAACGTATGAATGTGGTATGGTAATTAATGCGCCTGGCCAACGCAGTAATTATCATATGACATTTTATGAAACCTTTGAAACCACGAAGCGTTAAGATGATGAAGTTATAGTGATTGTTAAATGTTGTTTGATGTAAATTATAGATAAGGTAGACTTATAAAGATTTAATTTGTTATATCAAATAATTATGTTTATTTCAGTATAAAAATGTCAGAGGGACGCTCGACTAACCAATCAGGAGAACATCAAGAAAGAACTGAATCTCCTGTTCGGGAAGCTAGAATCTCTTTAGCTGATTTAAGAACTATTATTTCTGAAGAAGTAGGTCGTGTTCAGGAAGCAAATCTTTTCACAATGTTAAATCAAATCTCAGAAACCGTTCAGGAAGTGGTTATGGCAGAATTCCAAATACGAGATTTAGCAAGAGAAGAAGAAGAACCTCCTCGAGTTATTCCACCTGCTGTACTTCCTCTGGATGAAAACCGTCGATTCAGTTACAAAGATTTCTCTGTTTGTAATCCCCCAGAATATCATGGTGAAATGGATCCGATAAAAGTGCTATCGTTGGATTTCTGAGGTGGAAGGAACATTTACCACCAGCGAATGTCCTGAAAGATTGAAGGTTCATTTTGCTGCTAATCTGTTACGATCGGGTGCCAAGGGTTGGTGGGAAGTACAATGTAGCACTTTGGGCGATGAAACTATTAAACAATTGTCTTGGAATGATTTTAGAAGAATGTTCCAAAATGCCTATTCTCAAGAGTCTGAACTGAACCGGATTCGTAGGGAGTTCCTTTCTATGGAACAAACTACCGAATCTGTTAATAAATTAGTTGGTGTTTTTCTGGATCGAGCTCATTTATGCGCTGAGTATATGTCTAATCTAAAGATGCTTATGGACCATTTTCATAATGTTCTGAAAAAGGAGATCCATCAATTCATAATTCCCAAAAGATGTGCTATTTTCGAGGAGATGGTAGATGAGGCTAGATTTCATGAACTTGAATTGCTTCATGATGTTTCTAAACGAAAAGCCGAAACTACCTCTACTCCTTCTAAGAAACCAAGAACTGGTGATAGCTCTAAATTAGATGAAAGACGAGGACCGCCACCTCTTGAGTGTAAAATCTGTCATAAAAGGCATTCTGGAATTTGTCATTATAAACCACTTACTAGTTATAAATGTAAATAGGAAGGTCATCTAAGTACAAACATGTCCTAATCCACTTCGAGTTTGTTATAACTGTTATAAACCTGGTCACATAAGAGCTGATTGTCCTGATATGAAGAATCAGTCCGGTCCTTTTGTTCCTCGAGCTAATGTAGAAAGAAAAACAAATGAACCCCAAAGATCTAGACCTCGTTCTTTTCAGATCACTGCTGATGAAGCTCAAAAATCTTTAGATGTATTGACAGGTACTTTCCTCGTAAATCAGAAACCAGCATATATATTATTTGATTCTGGTGCTTCAAGATCATTCATATCTGAAAGATTTAGTCAAAACTTATCTATTCCTCTCACAGATTTAGATAACCCTTTAGATGTTGAAGTGGCGGATAATAGATTTATATATGTGGTAAATGTTTTCCGTGGATGTCAACTCGAAATCGACAATGAAATGTTTGTTATAAATCTGATTCCTTTGAAAATCGGCGATTTTGATGTTGTAATAGGTATGGATTGGTTAGGCCATCATAAGACTATTATTTAGTGTGATAAAAAGATAATTCGAGTTAACTCGCCTAGTGGTAAGATAGTTGATATATATGGTGAAAAGCGGAAATCTTCGTTATCTATCTGTACATATGCTCGTGCTAAACGTCATCTGCTACATGGTTGTCATGCCTTTTTGGCACATGTGGTAGATACTCAGAAAATGGTTCCTAAATTGGAAGATATTCCTGTAGTAAAGGAGTTTTCAGATGTATTCCCCGACGAGCTACCGGGTATTCCACCCGATAGGCAAGTCGAGTTCCGTATTGATTTGGTACCTGGAGCCACTCCTATCGCTAAAACTCCTTATAGACTTGCCCCATCGGAAATGCAAGAGTTGATGAAACAATTGCAGGATTTACTTGATAAGGGTTTCATTCGCCCAAGTAGTTCACCATGGGGAGCTCCAGTACTATTCGTGAAAAAGAAAGATGGCACCATGAGAATGTGTATCGATTATAGAGAATTGAACAAAGTAACCATCAAGAATAGGTATCCTTTACCTAGGATTGATGACTTGTTCGATCAGTTGCAGGGTGCTAGTTATTTCTCTAAGATTGATCTACGTTCAGGCTATCACCAATTGAAGGTTTGTGATGAAGATGTGTCTAAAACTGCTTTCAGATTTCGATATGGGCACTATGAATTTGTGGTGATGCCTTTCGGTTTAACTAATGCTCCAACCGCTTTTATGGGCCTTATGAATTGGGTATGTTGACCATTACTCGATAGGTCTGTAATTGTATTCATTGACGATATTCTTATCTATTCTAAATCAGCTGGTGATCATGAACTTCATTTAAGACAAATGTTGCAAATACTGAGAACTGAAAAGCTTTATGCTAAATTCTCAAAGTGTGAATTCTGGTTGAGAGAGGTTCAATTTTAGGGCATGTGATTAATGATCAGGGAATTAAAGTTGATCCTTCTAAAATTGAGGCAGTAATAAAATGGGAACCTCCAACTACTCCTACTGAAGTTAGAAGTTTCTTGGGATTAGCTAGATATTACAGATGTTTTATCCAGGATTTCTCAAAGATTGCTACTCCTCTCACTAAACTCATAAGAAAGAATGTTAAGTTTGAGTGGAATGAGCAAGCTGATCAAGCTTTCCATATTCTTAAACAACAACTTAGCCAAGCGCCTATCTTAGTACTTCCAGATGGTACTGAAGATATGGTTGTATTCTGTGATGCATCTTATAATGGCTTAGGTTGAGTTCTGATGCAACATGGCAAGGTAATTGCCTATGCATCTAGACAGCTTAAGGATCATGAAAGGAATTATCCAACTCATGATCTTGAGTTGGCTGCAGTTGTCTTTTCCTTGAAACTTTGGAGGCATTATCTCTATGGCGTGAAGTGTACTATTTACACTGATCATAAAAGTCTCAAATACTTTTTTGATCAGCGGGATTTAAATCTGAGGCAGCGGCGTTGGCTTGATTTGGTAAAAGACTACGACTGTGAAATTCTTTATCATCCTGAAAAAGCTAACGTTGTTGCTGATGCACTTAGTCGGAAAGCCATTCAGCCACCTTTAGTGGTCAAATCTCTCAGAATCACTGTTGTTCCGGATTTACTTGATCAAATCAAATGTGCACAATTGGAAGCTTGGCAAAAAGGCGATTTTAATTCTGAACGTATTAAAGGTCAAGTTCAAAATTTTGTTAATGATTTTCATAGGTTAAAGACAAGATATGGTAAAGTCTGGATTCCTAACTCGACCGAGTTAAAGAAGATGTTACTTGATGAATCCCATAAATCTTGATATTCTATTCACCCTGGTGCTACTAAGATGTATCATAATCTAAAATCAAACTTCTGGTGGCCAGGTATGAAAAGAGAAATTGTAAAATATGTCGAAAAATGCTTAACTTGCTTACAGGTAAACGTTGAACATCAGAAACCATATGGTAAATTACAACCATTAGAAATACCTGTTTGGAAGTGGGAGCATATTACAATGGATTTCATCACCAAATTGCCTAAAACGCAACGCCAGCATGACAATTTGGGTGATCGTGGATCGTCTAACAAAAAGTGCATTATTCTTACCGATTAAGGAAACTTCATCTTCTGAAGTTCTCGCTGACTTGTACATACGTGAAGTAGTGGCACGTCACGGTATTCCTATTTCTATTGTCTCTGATAGAGATACTAGATTTACTTCACAATTTTGGATGAAATTTCAGGAAGATATGGGTACTCGTGTAAATTTGAGCACCGCCTATCACCCTCAAACAGACGACCAGAGTGAAAGAACTATTCAAACTCTGGAAGATATGTTAAGGGCGTGTGTTATTGATTTTGGTGGTAGCTGGGATGTACATTTGCCTATGGTAGAATTTTCTTATAATAACAGCTATCACTCGAGTATTAAAATGCCACCATACGAGATGCTCTATGGAAGAAAATGTAGGACTCCTCTTTGTTGGGGAGAAATCGGACAGAAAGAATTGGGAAGCTCTGACATCGTTCAGTTGACCACTGAAAAGATTAATCAAGTGAGAGAACGGTTAAAGGCTGCTCAAGATCGACAAAAATCATATGCTGATAATAGAAGGCGTCCGATTGAATTTCAGGTTGGTGATAAAGTTATGTTGAAAGTGTCTCATTGGAAAGGAATAATTCGATTCAGGAAGCGAGGCAAATTGGATCCACGATTTATTGGTCCTTTCAAAATTATTGCTAGAATTGGAAATGTAGCTTACCGCCTTGAGCTACCCGACAAACTAGCAGGAATTCATAATACATTCCATGTGTCCTTTCTCCGAAAATGTTTAGTAGATGAATCTGCTTTTATTCCATTGGAAGAAATTGAGGTGAATGATCAATTGAATTATGTTGAACAACCTATCTCTATTCTCGATGAAAAGGTTACTAAGTTGAGAAATAAAGATTTAAGAATGTTCAAAGTCCAATGGAAGCATCGAAAGGGTTCTGAAATCACGTGGGAAACCGAAGAAGAAATTATTCATTTCTATCCCTCGCTGTATCAGGACTGGATTGTGAGGACACAATCCTAAATTGGTGGAGGATATTTGTAACGTCCTAATTTTTGTAAGTCCTAAATTATAAAATATAAGAATGCATATATATGTGTTATATTAATTGAGTAGGTGTATTTACATGTTATATATATATATATATGTGTGTGTGTGTGTATGTGTGTGTGTGTGTTATATTATTTGGTTTGTAAATATATGAATACATATATCATACATAGTTATTTATAGGATAAAATGTGTAATAAGTTAGGCTAGAAGTGTAATAAAAGAGAAATACTGGGCCTGTCCAGACATAGATCGCGACGCGACCATAGAGAGATCGCGACGCGATTTATGCAACTACAAAAACGTGTTTTAACCTCCAGCCGCTTCCAGATTCGTTTATTTCCCCCAATATCATCAAAATTCCGACCAGAGCTTTAATGATGGCGATTTCATGAAATTTAAAGTGATCTCCTTCATAACTGAGCTAGAAGGCATCATATTAAGTTTCTAATTAACCCCTAATTTTATACAAGGTATGATTTATTAAATTTACTTCAAAATCAGATTAGGGTTTGGTAAATTTATGAAACCTAAGTGTAAATATTTGTTATATGTGTAGATTATTAATGTATAAGTGATGTGAGTATGTTAGATAAGCATATTATAAAGTTTACATGATAAATTCAAGTTAGGGTTTGGAATTAGTGAAAACCTAAATTAGTAAAAGTGATTATACTTAGGTATAAATGATGTGTTAGCAAACTAAACATGGTAGTAATCATAATATGATTTTAAGAATTTGTGATAAAAGAAAGAAATAGAAATGATGTAAAATAATACATATGCTCATAAAGTGTGATTCTAAAGAAAGTATTTTGTGTTGATTAAGATTGTGAAGTTGTTGATTAATAGAATCACTATACATGTGCATATGATGATGAGATTGTAATTGGTATAGTTAAAATTTATACCAATTGTATTAAAGTAAAAGTTAAGAAATAAGTTGTTAAGTAAGGTATTGTTGTAATCGTGTTTATGTGCCTAATTGATTAGGTAATAAAGAGATTGAAGGAAGTGCAAGTAAATATATTGTGTAATCGCAAGGTAAATTTCGATTTACATGAACATGGGTTAGGAATGGTTTTGACCATTTGCTAACGGTTTGGTGCGGGTAATGGTTGCGGCCATAGGCTCGTGTGATTGCTAGTAGTATACGACTAGCATGGTAGCAAGGATCCTTAGCTAAAAATATCATTAATTACATGTGATTGTACCTCGTTACTTACTAAGCGTTTTGCTTACCGTTGTTTAATTTCTCCTTTTTAGGTGAAGTTAGTGGTTCAAGGGGTGATTTGGGCAAGAAAACCGTTGGAAGCTAGAGGTGGATAATTGTGCTTTTGGTAATGACTCGTTTTCCTTGAAATCATGCTCATGAAACCAAAGCCCCATTACTTTTGTTAAAATCATGGTTTATATTGTTATAAGTATATAAATTTGTTTTGTAAGTTTGAAGGATGTATTAATACTTGGAAATATGTAAATGGCGCAAGATATTATGGTGTAACTAAACTACTTGTACATGTCAACACTTTTGGTTTCTAAAATGTTGATATGGAAAAATGTTATGTGGTTTTGATCCAAGGTGTTTAAATGGGTCAAGTGATTCTATAAGAGAATTTGATTTAGATTCTCTTGTAAAATGATTTATTGGTGTTGTGGAAAAGATATGTATATAGATTATTGATGAAATGGGTTGCGGAAAGTTGAATTTATGCATATTTGGTCAGATTGTGAAACAGTCTGCGCAGGTTCTGTTCAAGAAATGATCGCGGCACGATCCTTACAGATTGCGACGTGATCTTGTTTAAATAGCGACGCTATTGTGAGTGATTGCGATGCGATTCCAATATTAAATTGCGACGCGATTGTTCTGAGTTGCGCCGCGATTTTTGTCACAGTTCTACTAATTTTATTTTAAAACACAAAATAAACACATGTAAAATATTGGGGTGTTTCATATTTGCTCCAGGACAGCCGTATACGGTCCAGGACAGCCATATTGGTGCATTTGGGCGATAAAAATTAGATTTTTATACGGTTGTGCGATACGGCTGTGCATTTGAGGTTCAGGATACGGTCTACGGATACGGATGTGCGTTGCCTATAAATACCAAGCTTAATTCTCATTTCAAGACACACTTCACACACTTCATACACTTCACTTCTTCACAATTCGTTTTCTTACATTTTCATACACTTTTACTCTCTCTAGGTTAGTTTAGTTAGATAATTAGTTTTAGTTTCTCTCTCTAGAGCTTTCTCTCTCTAGAGAGATAGATAGTTAGTTGATTAGCACTTAGAGAGAGAAGGAAGCTGGTATTGTAATCACGGTGTAAAGGAGCATTCTTGGTGCAAGACTACACATTTCTTTTCAGCTATTACTCTGCTTAATTTACTGGTGATATCTATCTTTTGATACTTATACTATGTCCGAATTATTTCTGCCTAATTGTATGATGTATGTTATTGTTATTTCCATGCTTATTTTGTAGTGTGCTGTTGCGGTTATTGAAATGTAGATAATTAGGCGTAGGGATGATGTTGAATTAATCTTTAAAAACATATAATTGGGAATTGTTATATTTGTTATATCTAAACTTATCATGCATCTAGACTTAGCTATGGATCACCCTTTCCAGTCCTTCGCGTGACTGCTACTTTAGGCTTAGAACTTGATCACCTCTAGGTACAGTAGGAAGTTATCTATGTTATAGTATGAATCCGTGTCTGTCACTATAATCCGGTTGAAATATTGGGCATATACCCCGGAAAGAGCCGTTTGTGCCTACACTGTGGATTGCCTAGAAACCCTAGAATATGGTCTAGGAACCAATATAGCTGTGGAAGTGTTACAGTACACCGTATGCCTACCTCTAGTACTGAAGCTGTGGAAACGCTTAGACACTGTACACCGTACCTGTACCTAGGGATAGTATAGCTGTAGAAACATCACAGTACACCGCAAATCTATCCCTGGTTACGAAGGATCTATGGAACTGTTAGAGTGCGGTACACTGTAAACGGTACCTAGGGTAGCAGGCTGTGGAAGCAGTATGCACTGTACACCGTTGGTGTTCCTAGGGATGAATGACTGATTGCAAAGGAGAGGCTAGATCATGACAGAAGTAATTGAACTAATCAAACGTAAGGAATGAGTCTAGATATGAAAGTCAAGCCTACCAGTGGTTCAGGATTCTTAAACCCCTAGACTCTACAAAATTGATAGTTTAGAATAATAGGTTAATAATTTGAGCATATTTAGATAATGGCATTTGCATTTAGGTGTTAAGAACGGTCAGGATTACCAGTATGGTAGTCTGTTACCTTATTCCTGCACCCTTCAAGGATCACTTGTCCAAACGACAGTGTGGGGGGTTGAGCAGCCTATCTTGATCAGAATCACGATAACCTAGGTCTCTGACATACTTATAGCTAAATAAGTAGGGTCCTAGTGTTTACACCCGTAATATATTTGTACGTTAACTAAAAATGTCCCCAATTATATTTATAATAAACATCATCCCCACAATTGATTATTGAAGTTTCAACAGCCGCAATTCTCTATCTGTCTAACTAGCTACCGATTTTTCTCTATCTTTATTTTCATATCTTCATTTAAATTAACTAGAAAACCAAAAAAACCCCAAAACCTACCTATCTACACAACCCCCATACTAATAGCAAACTTTATCTTTGGCCCAAACTTCGTTTCAATTCACTCCGATTGAAGAACGACCTCGAGTTATACTTACTGCTTACTCACCCTGTGTAGTAGGTAGTACTTATAAGTTGAGCCCCAGCTCTTTATAAATTTAAAACCTCACCGATCAGCGCTCGGTATTGTCCGGTCAGTCCTTTGACGATGGGGACGGGTTCTCCCCCTTCACAAGAAGACAGCTTCGAAAACCTGAATGTTCGGGCGCCATCAGACACCCCTAAAAAATTTAATACACGTAATATTACATATTTCGTAGTTACTCATAATTACACGCGAAACCATTGGATCAAGTTTGACACGGTAAACTTTGGACGTTGATGACCACTTTTATAAATAATGAGGATTTCATCCAAATGAACATTCTTTACACTATATTATTGAGATAATATGCCTTGGGTAATATGTTTTGATGAAAACATAACCGAACATGAAATAAACGAACAAATTTTGTCAACTATTAAACGAAACCCGACAAAACACTTTACATATTATTTATTTGTTTCTAAGTATTTTAACAAATACTTCATTACAAATCGACACGGAAAATACACGTTTTATTACTAAAACAAAATATTAAAAACGAGCGGGACACGGGATAAAACATTCAGGAATAAAATGGGTGAAGTCCACACTCGGGTAGACCCCACCCCAACCGGCCCACTTTTTCACTCTCCCTCTCCAATACTTGAACTCACACCACCCTTTCCTCCCATATCACTCAATCACCACCAACTTTTACTCTCTTTTACTCCCATTTTCTGCAAACCGAAACCAGCCCCAAAACCCCCAAATTTCACCACCAAAAACTCAGTAAATCACGAAGCTCTTTCACAAGGAAACGATCACGAAATCAAACCCTACAACTCCATCTTTTTCGATTTCCATTTCGAGGTAAGAAAACACTATAACTCTTTTAAAATACTTACAAAGTTTATATTTACATACTAGAGTGTATACATAATGAAATTATGTCTAAAAACTAAGCGAAAATTTTTTTTTGAAGTTAAAAATACATACAGTTCGTCCTGCGAACTGAACCATCTCAGTACGCAGTTCGTCCTGCGAACTGACATTCATGAACTTCATCTTGCGAACTGAAGCCCTTAAATTGCGAGTCGAACTTGTGAACCGACCTACCTGCGAATCGAGTCGAGCTGCGAGATGAGACTTGCGAGTCTACTATGTCCTGCAAGCTGACTTTGCGAACCGACTTGCGAAGCGAACTGAAATTGCGAGCTGAAAACTTACAAATTGAGATTTTCCCAGCTCGACTACAGCTAGGGGCTCTGCCCATTTGACCCTGCCACCCCTTGGACCCTGCTACTAGGGGCGCTGCCCCCGGACCCCCATCATCCAAGTATACAACAATTTGAACATAATAACATTAATTTGAAACTATTATTACAATCGTCGCCAACGGGCCAAACATGTTTTCCAAAGCAAACGATTAAATGAATTTTGGACATAACTAGTTGTGTAGAAAACTAGCCTAGATGGTTTTGCGAGACATCTACTTACATTACTATCTCATACGTTTAGGACGTTAGAGACCTCCCTTGGCGTAAGCTTTGCTAGCTCTCACTACTTAGCTCATGAGGTGAGTTCGTAGCCCCTACTTTTACTGTTTTACTACTTTTGAACATGGGTGGAAAACATAGTCATTGTTTTACTAAATGCCATAACTACATTGATTACTGTTAGATTTCCTACTCCCAACTATCGATTGTTTAAGATTATATTCATGATTTAACTGATAGCTAGAGTACTTTTGAACTAGACTTATACATTTATGAATGATGTCATACGTACGAACTATTTATAAAATGCTACAGGCTTCTATACAAATTGTCTTTTATGAAACAACATTTTCATAAACTGTTCGAAAAGTCCCTACGTCTTGGGCACATGAAAAGTCCCTACTTCTTGGTTAAGGTTTCACCCTACGTCTTGAGTGATGGCTCTACTTCTTGAGCAGTTTGGGTCCTACTTCTTGGATGTCAGTCCTACTTCTTGGACAACCTGAAAAGTCTCTACGTCTTGGGCAGTGATTGAACCCTAAGTCTTGGGTGATAGCTCTACTTCTTGAGCAGATTGGGCCCTACTTCTTGGGTGCTAGCCCTACTTCTTGGGCACTTGTCTTAGGTCCTACTTCTTGGACAAATGATTAAATTCCTACTTCTTGGATGCCAGTCCTACTTCTTGGACAAACTTTTTATTCTCTACTTCTTAAGCAAACATATAGGATGTATCTTTCCTACAACAAATAGGGTACTACTTCCCTACCAACCAACTTTAAACTATACTTTCGGGTAACATCCCAATAACTACATTTTGGATAATGATCCAACTTAATTATACTTTCGGGTGACATCCTAATTAAACTTATATTTGGATAACGTTCCACAAAATACTGTTTAACTGTTATGGCTATAACACTTTACAAACAACCGTAATTTATCAAACTATACTTGTAAATATAAAACCTGTGAATTCACTCAACATTGTTGTTGACTTTTTACTATGTTTTTCAGGGAATTAGCTGCATGTATAAGCATGCACACCTTTTGGAACTAGGCGACCCAAGGAGTATTTAGGATGCCACTTTTCGGAGAAACTGGATTTCTTTTGTATAACTAATATGTTTTAGTCATATTTACGAAATCTACTTTTGTATAAATTTAACTTTGCTTTTACTTCTACGGTTCGATGAATCATAAGCTTTTGTAAACAATTACTTTGGCATCTTATAAAACACCCGTTACAATTTCAAGACCATTTATTTTTTTAAAAAAATAAAAAAAATACTAGAAGCGCATATCTAATAATTACATCATAGATTGCATATAATATAAACAAAAGTTGCAAATCCAATTGTACAAGATCTTAAGAGTTAAGTTATCAATAATTACAAACATTAAGTTTAAGTGTTATACAAATCCAAAACATAACGTTTAACCATTAACATGATTTTAAATTCAGAGTGAGCCTTCAAACATTCCATCATCCCAAACTTCTTGAGACCCACACTCAAAACATATCCTGCAAGAAGTAAGGAGGGGGATTAGCACAAAGCTAAGTGAATAGATCTCTAACTATCAACCTAACTCAGAATAACAATTATTTACAGCTAAGCATCATAAACAATTAACTTAAAAGAGGATCGGTGGTCCTTGAGGTACCCTCTTGCCGCGGTGGTCCCCAAGTAACACTTAAAATCAACTAAAGTCCAAACAGTGGTTAAACTGATAGTTTGGTACTATTACTACATACAACATAATACAATAAACAACACATGTACAAAATACTTATGTTGTTCAAAGTAATATTATCCAAACCTAATCCATGTTGACCTCCGTCATTCAATTTAGTCCACAACCATCATGGAAATATACATATATAAGACACAATCAATATATAATATTAAACCAAGTTTTTCCATTGTAACCATGTTGTTACAACTAATTTAGGCTAAAAGTCCAAGATCCACTCGCCTTTACGATCACAGTCTCCACTCAGTGGTCTTATGTTACTGAGTCTTCATTTTATCTGAGAACATAACCAAAACCCGAGTTAGATCCTCATACCTAGTTTATTACATTGTAATCATGTATACAATATCAAGTAAGAGCACATAATATATATCTAATACTATGTAATTATCAAAAGTAAACAAGTCACAAATTATCAATTTTGTAAAGTTATAAAAGGCAAACGCGATCCAGGCATAAGGTGGTGGGATCGCGCTCCTATGACCAAAACCTAGTGTAATCAAAATACGCTTGCAAACGCGATCCGGGATAGGGAGCTGGATCGCGTTTCAAAGAACAAATTTGGACTGACCCAAATTTACACTGACTAACGCGATCCAGGTAAAGGGGGCTGGATCGCGATTCAAAGAACAAATCGTACTGAGATCAAATTACACATAGCAACGCGATCCGGGTAAGAGTGCTGGATCGCATTCCCACGTTTTACAGCAGAGGTTCAGACCTGCAACTACACAGCACGAACTAAAAACTCAATTTCACAGAACTCAGTTACAATACACAAATTTATCCATCAAATAACCTCCAACATCAACCATAAACATATTATAACAACAAACAACATCATCTAACATCAAATTCTACACATGCATCATTAATCTAACCTAATTTTAACCACAATCAAGTTCAAGCATATATATGTACGAATGAGCTAAAATAAACTTACAATTAAGATGATAATCAGATAATGATGAAGATGATCACTTGTTTGTATGAATTATAAGCCTTAAGAACGATTGCAAGTTGTTTGTCTTTGATTTTCTTCTTAGTTACTAGGTGTATTTGGAAGTTAGGAAGATTTGGGGAAATGAAGTTAGGTCGATCCATCCATCAAATGCGGTATAAGTTGGTATTAAAATTATACCCGTCCTAATCTATTGTCTAAAACCTAAAATCATTTTTGTGAAAAATGAGTTTTATTATACCGTCAACTAAATTAATTTAAAACAAGCAGTAATTTACTTATCACAGTAAGTCATTTGACCATTTGACCTATTAATTTAAATTATTCAAATAATACCAATTTTTTGTTAATACAATTTCAATAACAATTTAAAATAGGGAATTTACTGTATTTTTCCTAGGCCCATAAAGAGGATGTTACAAATCTTCCCTCCTTAAGGAGATTTCGTCCCTGAAATCTCGTCACGCCCAAAAAGACAAGGATAATGCGTCCTCATGCTAGACTCGGTTTCCCCTAGGTGTATTTGGAAGTTAGGAAGATTTGGGGAAATGAAGTTAGGTCGATTCATTCATCAAATGCAGTATAAGTTGGTATAAAAATTATACCCGTCCTAATCTATTGTCTGGAACCTAAAACCATTTTTGCGAAAAATGAGTTTTATTGTACCGTCAACTAAATTAATTTAAAACAAGCAGTAATTTACTTATCATAATAAGTCATTTGATCATTTGACCTATTAATTTAAATTATTCAAATAATACCATTTATTTCTTAATACAATTTAAATAACAATTTAAAATAAGGAATTTACCGTATTTCTCCTAGGCCCATAAAGAGGATGTTACAAATCTTCCCTCGAGATTTCGTATCTCATCACGCCCAAAAAGACAAGGATAATGCGTCCTCATGCTAGACTCGGTCTCCCCTAGGTGTATTTGGAAGTTTATGAAGATTTGGGGAAATGAAGTTAGGTCGATCCATCCATCAAATGCAGTATAAGTTGGTATTAAAATTATACCCGTCCTAATCTATTGTCTGGAACCTAAAACCATTTTTGCGAAAAATGAGTTTTATTATACCGTCAACTAAATTAATTTAAAACAAGCAATAAATTACTGATCACAATAAGTCATTTGACTATTTGACCTATTAATTTAAATTATTCAAATAATACCAATTATTTCTTAATACAATTTAATTAACAATTTAAAATAAGGAATTTACCGTATTTCTCCTAGGCCTATAAAGAGGATGTTACAAATCTTCCCTCCTTAAGGAGATTTCATCCCCGAAATCTCATCACGCCCAAAAAGACTAGGATAATGCATTCTCATGCTAGACTCGGTCTCCCACGTAAGGTTCGGCCCCAAACTACACTTAACCAACACCATGGGTATGTCCTTCTTTCGAAGTTAAGTCACCTTATGATTTAAGATCTCTACGGGTTCTTCTACGAGTCTTTGACTTTGGTCGATATGTAGGTCTTGCAATGGAAGAACTTGGGATTGGTCCTCCACATTGCATTTTCTTAAGTAACACACATTGAAAGTATTGTGAATACCCGCCAATTCTGGAGGAAGATCTAATGACACCGTTTGATCGTTGACTACTTGTCGGATCCTAAACGATCCAATGAATCTGGGAGCTAGCTTACCACACTTCCCAAACCAAATAACACCCTTCCAAGGTGAAACTTTCAAGTAAACCAACTCACCCTCTACAAACGAAACGGGTCGACGACGTGGATCGGCATATTGCTTTCATCTATCACAGGCAACTTTCAACCTATCTCTGGCTATAGCTACCTTATCAGCTATAATTTGTACCATGTCAGGACCCGTGAATTATTTCTCACCCGCGTCTAACCAACAAGTGGGTGTCCTACATCGATGACCATACAATATCTCATAGGGTGGCATGCATATAATAGAACGAAAAGAGTTATTATAGGCGAATTCAACCAAAGGTAAGTGAGAATCCCACGATCCACCAAAATCCAAAACACACGCCCGCAACATGTCCTCAAGAGTCTGAATAGTTCGTTCAGACTGACCATCAGTCAGGGATTATAAACAGTACTCAAATTAACTCTAGTACCCAATTCCCTTTGCAATCTCTGCCAAAAACCCGATACAAATCGAGAATCCCTTCGGAAACAATGGTCAACGGAATTCCATGTCTAGAAACAACCTCATTTATGTACAACTGTGCCAACTTACTCAATGACGTCGTCTCACATTTAACAAGGAAGTGATCACTCTTGGTCAATCTATCGACAATTACCTAAATCATATCGTTAATCTTAACCGTTTGAGGTAATTTGGTCACAAAATTCATGGTTATATGCTCTCATTTCCACTCTGGAATCTCAAGTTGTTTCAAAGTTCCATATGGTTTCTGATGTTCAGCTTTTACTTGCGAGCAAATGTGACAAGATTCCACAAATCGAGCTACATCCAGTTTCAAAGTAGGCCACCAATACAAGGGTTTCAAGTCGTTATACATCTTCGTACTACCCGGATGAATTGATAATCTAGATTTATGGGCTTCCATCAGAATCACATCTCGAAGTCCACCAAGCAAAGGAACCCAAACTCGAGATTGAAAAGTCTTTAATCCATGAGAATCGTCACATAACAAATCCTTTCTTTTCAATAAAATCTCGGATTTCAAATTATGATCCATCAATGCCTCCAACTGTGCGGTTTTTTACTGATCGATCAAATCTGATGAAACCTCTAATCGCATGAAACACACCTTTTCTGATTTTCCTTTCCTACTTAACGCATCTGCCATAACAACAGCCTTACCCGGGTCGTAACGAGTCTCACAATCATAATCCTTAATCAATTCCAACCATCGCCTTTGTCGCATATTAATCTCTTTATGAGACAACATATATTGAAGACTTTTGTGATCCGTATAAATAACACATTTAGTGCCATAAAGGTAGTGTCTCCAAATTTTCAAAGCGAAAACCACAGCTGCGAGTTCCAAATCATGGGTGGGGTAATTTTTCTCATGAGGTTTCAATTGACGCGAAGCATATGCAATGACACGGTCACGTTGCATCAATACACAACCCAAACCCGCAGAAGAAGCATCGCAATAAACAATAAAATCCTTAGATGCTTCAGGTAATGCTAATACTGGAGCCTGACATAATAGTTGTTTCAATGTTTGAAAAGCCAATTCCTGTTGATCCACTCCATTGAAATCTCATATCCTTTCTAGTTAGCTTAGTCAACGGACCCGCAATCTTAGAAAATTCCTTTATAATTTTCTGTAATAGCCCGCTAACCCCAAGAAACTCTTAATTTCGGAAGCATTCTTAAGAGCATCCCAATTCATAACGGCCTCAATCTTAGATGGATCAACCTTAACCTCATCTTTCCAAATGATGTGTCCCAAAAAGTATACCTCCCGAAGCCAAAACTCGCATTTGGAAAATTTAGCATACAATTGTTCCTTTCTCAAAATGTCAAGAACCAAACGCAAGTGTATTTCATGATCGGATTCAATTTTAGAATACACCAAAATATCATCAATAAACACAATAACAAACTTATCGAGAAAAGGTCGGTATACTCTATTCATCAAATGCATAAAAACCGCAGGAGCATTAGTCAATCCAAATGGCATAACCAGAAACTCGTAGTGACCATATCTAATGCGAAAAGCAGTCTTAGGGATATCCTTCTCACAAACCCGCACTTGGTGATAACCCGACCTCAAATCAATCTTAGAGAAATAAGAAAACCCTTGTAATTGATCAAATAACTCATCTAATTCGAGGCAAAGGGTACTTATTCTTAACGGTTCTCTTATTCAACTCCCTATAGTCAATACACATACGAAAGGTGCCATATTTCTTTTTAACAAATAACACATGCGAACCCTAAGGAGAAGAACTGGGCCTAACAAAACCCTTATTTAAAAACTCTTGAATTTGACTCATCATTTCATGAATTTCGGAGGGAGCTAATCTATAAGGAGCTTTAGCTACAGGAGTAGAACTAGGGATTAAATCAATATTATATTCTACTTCTCTAATAGGAGGTAAGCCAGGCAACTCATCGGGAAAGACATCCGAATATTCAGAAACTATCCGAATATCAGATACAGTTTTCTTTTCTAATTTAGCATCAATAACATAAGTCAAGTATGATTCACACCCTTTAGCTAGAGATTTTCTAGCTTTCATCATTGAAATCAAAGGTATACTACCCTTCTCCCGTTCCCCTCAAGCCATGACATATAACTCATCCGAGATTGGAATTCTTATCAACTTTCGATGACAATCAATATTTGCTTTATTCTTACTTAACCAATCCATTCCCAAAACCGCATCAAAACTCGGAATAGGCATTAATAGAAAAGAAACAGGGAAACTATGGCCCTCAATTAAAATGCTAGCTCCAGTCACCGATGTGGTAATCAGAAGCATTTTACCGTTCACTACCTCAACCTCAATAGGATTTGTAATACAAGCAGGAGTCAATTTCAGTCTATCACAGAAAAACATTGATATAAAGAACAATTGGCTCTTGAATCAAATAGAACACTTGCTGGTACAGAATTAATAAGAAAAGTACCAGTTATGACATCCTCTGTTCTGACAACTTCATCAGCTATCATTTGAAAAGCCCTGCCAGTCGCTAATTGTGGATTCTTTCTTTTCTGGCCAGAAGATGAAGATTCTCCGACCGTACCCGTTCTTTGCTTACTCGCCTCAATACATTGACCCGATCGGTGACCTTCCTTGTGGCAATTCCAACACACATGCTTAAGGAAAGTACAATCTTTGACATCATGCTGAAACTGACCACACTTGACACATCTAGCCGTTTGTGGAGTACATGGCCCGGTATGTTTATCCTTACAAGTATGGCACCAATTTGCTTTGTCCACTATACCACCACTTTGTTTCTTGTTTTGAGGAGACCCATGCCACCTTTTCTTCCCTTGATTCGCCGAGGAATCGCCTTTGGATTTCGAAGAAGATCTATCTTTGTTTTCCAAATCATGAGCCTGAATATCACTATCCACATAACGGGCTAATTCAAAAGCTTGGGTAAGAGAACCCGCTAATCTCACAGTTGTCTGATAGATATGTGGCAACATCCCAACGAAATGATCAATCTTAGTCCTTTCATCCGGAACCCATTGTTGCACAAACCTTAACTTTTTAGAAAATTGAGAAATAAGTTCATCCATGGTCATATTATCCGCCAAATGCATATCCATAAACTCACGACGGATACGAGTCATATCAAAATCTGAACAGTATTTCTTGCAAACCTCATTGTAAAAATTAGGCCATCTAATAAATTCCCTCTACTGTGGTGTTAAATGTGATGTACTAGAATCCCACCAACCCATTGTCGGACCCTTCAACAGTTGAACCGTGATCACACGCAAAAAGTCAAGTTTTTTTGCGTTATTATCTCACCTTTTTAGCACGATTATGGATGAAAAAATTCGAAATATATATTTTATTACTAAATTGCATAATGATGGCTAAAATATAGACGATGCTTTAAGAATCAATCAAAAAGGCCTAAAAACGAATAAAATAAAGCACAAACGATCTTAAGCATTCTCGCTCATGTGTTTTAGCACTTTTTGAGTTCCGCTTGGAATTATGACCTCTAACCTATGTCATTTTTTTCCTTAGGAAATTACGAACGCGTGGATATAAAGAATGCTCGAAACGGATAACCGACGAGAAAGTTACGCCCAAACGAAGAATCAAGGCAACCGAAGATTGAGATACGGGAGAGCCAAGCCGTATATGGGCAAGACCAGCCGTATACGGCCTGGCTAGGGCATATACGGTCTGGTGTCAGCCGTATATGGCCATCCTCTCCCGTATACGGCCAATTTCTCCCATATACGGCCAATTTCTCCCATATACGGCCAATTTCTCCCGTATTCTATGATTTGACCGTACAAGGTTGGATTTTGATACGGTTGGGAAATACGGCTGAGATTTTGAAGGTGAAAATACTGCTGAGGAATACGACTGAGCAACTAGTATATATATGGGATCAAATCACCTCATTCAACACACTCTCATTTTCTTGAATTCACACACTTCACCATAAAATCATCCATTCTTCTCTCACTACTCTCTCTCTCTCTAGATTAGATCTTTATTTTTCGTAGTTAGCGGCTAGTTAGTCACAGTATTAACCGGACGAGTAGAGGGGTAATATTGTAATATTGCTAGGAGGATACTTGGAGTTCCGCTTGTATTCATTCACGTTGTATTCAGCTACACTGTTACTCTGATTATATCTATCTTTTATCTATTTTTATTATGATGATAATTGTTATTACTGTTGTCATGCTAGATTTAGGATCGTTTGCTATGTTTAGCGAGTAGTATTATTGCGTGTTTGATATTACGTAATTAGTCGTATTAATTGGGATGATGTCATTATGAAAACAACGAAGGTAACGTTATACGACTTTCATTTGTATAGCGCCGAAAACATCACGAATGTGTGGAGTACGGAACGTGGAAGCTATGAAAGTCATGGGCACAATCCGTTGTTGATTAATGTTAATATATAGTGTGTTGATTCACCTTCTATATATGATTTTAAACCTCAATTAAACTTAACGCCTTTCGACCAGTAAACGTGAGTATGGCCTTAATGATAGGACGTCGCGAACCCTATCCAAAGGTGCTTAGTTATCTGTGTATAAAACATGGTCTGATTTTTAAATAGTGTAAACATTGTTTTCTAAACCGAACACTAAGTACATCATCACCATGGAAATAATGCTTTCACTATTGAACACAAAGTACAATGTGATTATGGAACAATGTTTTCTAAACTGAACGCAA
This sequence comes from Pseudognaphalium luteoalbum, assembly GCA_963422505.1. Classification (NCBI taxonomy): domain Eukaryota; kingdom Viridiplantae; phylum Streptophyta; class Magnoliopsida; order Asterales; family Asteraceae; genus Pseudognaphalium; species Pseudognaphalium luteoalbum. Next base: position 73,654,668 of record OY730198.1, read on the forward strand.
AGTACACTGGAATTGTGGAAATATTGCTTTCTTATTAGAATGCAAAGTACACAGTGACTATGGAAATAATGTTTTCTCATTGAACGCAAATATTACACTGTTAATAAATTAGGGATTTATTGGGATTTTAAAGTAAGGGCTGGTTTATATCATAGATGGATAATTCTTGTGCTTAAATACAAATTTAGTTAAACAAGTCTAGGGGTTAAAGCAAAGTAGGTACCGTAATTCGGCTAAGAACTTGGTATACCCACGGGAAGAGTCGTAGTTACCTACTGTGTAAATCATCATACCTAGACTTTACAAACCCATCGATAGAGAGTGATCAACACACACAAAACTAGATCTTGAACTTAAATGTTTTGTTTAGACTAAAGTATTCTTGTGGGGTTAAGAACGGGCAGACATCGAAATTTGTTTGTCGTCATATTCATGCACCCAGGATTCATTTCCATATAAGGGTCACTATACCTTCATCGGTTAGTGTTGTATGGCTGAATAAACTACTCCGATCAGAATCACGATAGCCTAGTTACTCAGTGACATACTGATCGAGGAATCTATCAGTAGGGAACTAGTGCATACTCCATTAATACTTGGAACGAACAAAATACAAGTCTCTTAAGATCATTTTATAAATCATACATCATCCCAGTTAAGAAAGCTACCGAAGTCATAGCAAACACCCCCTCTAGATTATCTGCTAACTACTCATATTTTAATTTGCTTTATTTAAATTTTCCGCCTAAGTATAAAATCCAAAAACAAAAACGCCAAAAATCTGTTTAGACCATTACTAGTTAGATAAATCATCTCCAACGTCAACGTTTCACAATACAGCTGGTTTATAGAACGACCGTAGGTCATACTTACTACTATACCCCTATAGTTTTAAGTATACTTAGGCCCCGCACTTATAAATTTTAAACCTCCCTGATGCGCAGCCCGATACTGTTAGGTTAGTCCTTTGACGACGAGGATGGTTCTCCCCCTTCACAAGGAGAGAACTTTACGACCTGACGCTTCGGGCGGCATCAAGTTTTTGGCGCTGCTGCCGGGGAATCAGTTGTAAGATCCGAAGACGTTCTAGATAAATTTTTCTTTCTAGTAAAGATACGTAGTTTAGTTTTTCCTTTCCTTGTTCCAAATGAAAATTCCTTCCCACAACCCACAACGATATTCGACCAGATCATCCGGATCTGAACCTCTCATTTTCGTACCCGATCCTGAGTCGATTATCCGAACCGCTCGCAAAGAAAAACGTACTCGACAACCGATGACTGCTCGTGTCACTCTCACCGATAGCACTTAACCATCAATCGAAGGACGAAGTGGACCTATCAACTATCTAGTTATCGACGGCGTGTCTTTCGAACATAAGCACCATATCGTTCAGCTAATCAAGGAATTCTGCCAATTCCATGGATTACCCAATGAAGACCCCAACGCCCACATAAACCGATTCATTCAAACCACCAACTCTTATAAACAAAATGGGGTTGATCAGGACATAGTCCGCCTATACCAGTCCCCCTATTCTCTTACTCACCATGCCTTAACTTGGTTTGAGGGATTAGAGACCGGCTCTATCTCCTCTTGGGCAGAGATGGGTTCTAAGTTTTTAACTAAGTACTTCCCTCCGACAAAACAAACCAAATGTAAGAATGACATCATGAACTTCCACCAAGCTTATGATGAATCTATCTATACGGCATGGGAGAGATTCAAGAGTCTCCTAAACAAATTACCTAACAACCTAATTGAGAAAACCAGCCAGCTGTGCACATTTTACAATGGTCTTGTTCCAAACCACCGCATCAATCTTGACGCTGCTGCTCAAGGCAACTTCATGCAGTTAACTCACGAAGAGGTGTGGAACCTGATCGAAAATATGACGATGCACCATCAAGATTGGAACTCTGGTGAGCATTCCTCATCATCGGCACCGCTTGCCGTATCCAACCCAATCCAGGCTGAAGCTATCAAGTTCTTGACAGAGAAGATCGAAACCATGGCGAAACAGATCAGCGGAATGAAGAAACCATCCCAGCACGTACATCAAGTTCAAGAATGCCAGAACTGTGCCAACCTTCCTACTGCTGCTTATCAGGTTGAGTACGAGGATCCTGCTGACGGCACGATTTACTACGCTCAATTTCCAGCTCGCCCTTAAAATCCGTCTGGTTTCGCTCGAACCTCTCCCCCTAGGACTAGTGGCACTCAATACCCACCTAGGAACCAACCACCATTTCAACCTAACTACCAACCTAGGTACCCTCAACAACCCCAACTCACCTACAACCAACCACTGTCATTGACTGCACCCGATGCATCTCAACCGACTGAACCTAACAAAACCCTTGTGCCCATTACTAGTACATATGACACCCTCACCAAATTCATCCAAGGCCAACACCAGTTCAACCAAAAGACTAGCACTAGGCAAGATCAAACTGACCTATACCTTAGGAACCAACTGGCAGTTCTGAAAAATCTTGAGGCTCAGATTGGACAACTAGCCCAACGTCTTGACTCTAGGCCACAGGGTAATCTTCCTAGTAACATGGTACAAAACCCCCACGTAGAAGAGGCTAAACAGATGAGTACTACAGACAAGAAGGAGGCACTGGGCCAACCTTCCACTACTTCTCATGTCCCACCGACAGTCGAGACCACGACTGTCGCTACAACACCAAGGGAAGTACGAATTCCGTTTCCTAGCCATCTAGGGAAAGCCTACAAGGATAACACCTTCCGACTCGATGAAAGTTCATGGACACCATGTCCAGAACCCCTTTCTGAGAAATTAGGAGATACAGGATGATTCACTCTTCCATGTTCAATCTATCACTCGGGCATGATACACTCTCTAGCCGACCTAGGAGCCAGTATCAACCTTATGCCTTATTCACTTTACACGAAACTGGAATTAGGACCCCTTAAGCCGACCAAGATGAGCGTCCAACTAGCTGACCAATCCATTAGATACCCTAAGGGAATAGCTGAGAATATCATGGTTAAGGTAGATAAGTTCCTATATCCCACAGACTTTGTAGTGATGGACATTCAGGAGGATGTGCATATCCCTATCATCTTAGGAAGACCAAACACCACGTGTACTATCATTGATGTTTACTCACAGACTATCATTCTTAGATCTCACGGAGAGACTATCACTTTCAAGATTGATCAGACTGACCAGGATTTGACTGAGCATGCAGAGATATGTATGATTTCTACAGGCAGAGTTCCTTCGGATGATGATTCTGAACCAGACACACGGATGTCTGACAGGGCCACTACTTTCGACACTGAGGAAGAAGAAATGGAAGAAGAGGATAAACTAAAGAGGAAATAGAAGAAGAAGAAGAGGAGGACAAGACAGAAGAAGATCACACCACACCAACTTACCTTCCTGAGTCATACCTTCTGACAACAGAAATAATGCAGATAGACTACACTCGAAGTTTTATTCCGCTGCCAGATAGTGATTCAGAGGAAGAAGAACCAATGGAAGATCATTGTTATGATGCTGAGCGCTGGCTCACTATGAGGAAACTCATCACATCAGACATCGATTATATCACCTTTCCTAGACTTCAAACTCAACTCGAGCTAGGATGTACTTCTAGTTCCAGTCATGATTCCGATTCTCAGGATGAAAAGGAAATTGAGATGATCTCTTCTCAGCCGATATCTCAGATCACAGATGAGTCTCAGTCATAATCAACCGTTATGGAGTTCCCTGATTCACTAGAGGTTGATCCCCCAGCGACAGAAAGTGACGAGGACGAAATCATATTCATTGATGTTCCGATAGATATCCGCTCTATTCATCTTCGTCTACCTTCCACCATTCCAGACTCTCCTCTCGGAACTATCCAAGTACCGATCGTCTCTACTCACGAAGAGATGATCAGCGCTATTGAGCAATACGAGGATGGCTTTCATATCTTGATGGCGATTATCAGAGATTCTACTATTGAGTACACGCCATATCAGAGGGACTTGATCAAAGAAATTGAAGCAGAATATGATGTTTATCGTGCCACCAACTCCGAAGTCCTCAGCATCTACAAAACCGCATCCTTGCCTTCGCCGAAGATTTTGCTACTCAGCTTCTGCAAGAACCTCAGAACAATGATGAGCCATCTGCAGACGATCTTGAGTTCTTTGAAAACCAAAAAATCATATATGGCAAGGTATACTAAGCACTAATCAGGTCCGCATTTCTATATTCAGACAGGCAGATGGAGTTTTTACACTCTTACAGATACAATATGGATTATGCTACTGGGAACCTTGATGACGAAGTAGATAAACAAATGATGAACAATCTTCGGGTATTGATGAACTCTATGGCTAATAACGATCATATCGACGATTCTTCACCACACAGGTTTTACATCGACTGCACTTTAGAATTTCATGCTCACAAGATTATCGAAAGGCTGGAGCGTGTGAGCCATGATGAGAGCACGCGTGACATCCTTTCATCCATTCCTGATGGTTCATTGGTTAACACCGCAAACTTCATCACAGAATAGCCTAGAGATATCTTCGGTACTGTCTTCACAGGGGAGCCCAGATAGTTGTTTCATGATGGACTGCTAGAGGTTTATAATAGAATGATTAACATCTTTCCTAAACCCGACCTCACATATTATGATCATCAAGAGCAGCTCATTCAAGGCATCCTCGAGTCCATCAAAGAATTAGGAAGAAGCACTAGCGTCAACACTCATGAAGACATCCAATTGTGCTTCTTCGGATTCATGGATTCGTTAAGGCAGGTACGACCAGAGCGTGAGAGACTTGAGTACAACGGGACCTACTTCATAGATTCCAATGGACCCATCTCCAAAGCAGTCTATGTTATCTCCTGGGACCTCTTATACTTACAGAGGGTGGCTGAGGAACACTTCGATAGTTTCCCTCTCTTCGTCTCAAGAATCCCGAACATCACCCAACTCATCACTCGCTATTTCCTAAGGTTCTATCCACAAAACTCCAGGGCACCACCGAGTATCTCTATCCCTGGAGGTTCCTCTTCCGGCTGATCCAGGAGGAACAAGAGTCGAGCCCTCGACTTTAAATAGAAGCGCTTCTCGGGAGGCAACCCGTGGAATAAATATCCTTTAGTATTAATAGTATTCTATTTTTGAATTCCAAGAAGTGAAATATCTCCGACTATCTTTCACACTTGGATATACAAATGCTTTCAAAACACCACTTCATTTTTAAACTAACAGCTTTACCACATCACTAATTCCAGAATATAGGAAACATTTTTAAAATGATAATTCATGTGTTTCGAGCATTTGAGGTACTTGCATGCTACTTTCATGCATTATGCTCGAACTCGTTTAAAAACACATGTGGTATAAATGATTTGTAATAGAAAACATCTTTTCGCATTTTGGGATAGTGACACTCCTTCGGTAAAAAGCTATAAAATGAGAAGTTGGTCAAAAAGTATATCCAACGTGTTCACACTTACGATATATTTTCACACGAGAGAAAGTAGTAGAGAAAATGAAGAATTGAGCCATCTTGTACCAAGTGCTCTTCCCAAAAGGCTGAATGAACTTCATGGAACTGCCGCAAGAAGAATATCTGGCAAGTACTCTTCTTCAAAGGCGGCATATCTTCAGACTCTCAGCCTCCTTCAACCACCTTGATAGGGGAGTTCTCTCGTTCTTATCCTTGTTTTGATATTGATTATTTTGCTTTATTTTTTAAGTAGTCTATGCCATATCCTAAACTTATCACTAAGTGTGGGATTCCAGCCCAAAGCAAACACTTGAGAAACATTTTCCGATATGTTCAAACTCTAAGTGTGGGATTTTATTTGCAATAAAATCTCAACTCACGGGAACATTAGGGACAATGTTCCTCTAAGTGTGGGATAGCGGTATAGAATATCTTAGGTTAGATTCTTATTTCCAAAAGCAAACTCAGAAAATGTTTCTCAAATTCACAAGCCTAATTTCGATAGTGGATACGCCACTCATTCAGTTAGTTATGTTTTTCCAAATTCATAAGCCTAACTTCGAAGTGGATATGCCACTCATTCAGTTGGCTTAATTTTCATAAAAACTCACTTTTACTTAAAAAAATTCAAATTTTTTTGAGTTAAAATGTCTTGAGGGGAATCATTTTCATATATGAGTAGTGTATTTTGGAAAATAAGATTAAATAAGTTAGGAATTTCTTGAGCTGAAATAATAATCTAAAAAGGGCAGCGCATGGCTAGGCACATATAACCCATACTTGTAGTGAGGTATCCTGAGCCCATGAAAAGCATTCAATTTTAATGCTTCACTATTCATTTGATGAGTGTGTGTCGATGCTTGCATCCGGAATTAGAACTTGCTCCTGTTATACATGTCAAAACCACATTGGTAGAGTACCGTACGCGGTATAGGTGCAATCAGAGGACCTTGACATTCATTAGGATTTAACCCTTTTTACATATCTCTTCAAGCCCAAAACCCTTCCAACACTCATTTTAAGTGTTGATGATCCACCTAGAAAACCCTGTTGAGCCTTAGCCTATTCGTTTCATTAAAAACACGAACTTTAAACCCATTCACCTCCACACCCACCAAAACCTTATCTTAGAAATTTTTAAATTTTTGAAAAACGCTATTTAGATATTCTTTTTGCTTTCACTCAAAAATCCACAAATTCGTGTTTACTCATAACTTCTCGCGTGCGTTTCATGATCAATACTCAAAAATCGAGAATCTTGTGGTGTGAAAAATTGGCACCAAGTAAATTCGAAGATGTTAAAAGATTGAAAAAAATGAAAGTAAGAAAGGATCTCAAAAGGGCAATAAAATAAAATAAAAATGCCTTAGAAATTCCTTGGCAAAGAAGTTCTAAGCCAAAAAATATTGAAAAAAAAAAGAAATGAAAAAAATACGCAATAAAGCTAAGTGCTTCGATTCTTCCGAAAAGCTCTGTTCTCTAAAGATATTAAAAAACTTCCATGAGTTTTAAAGAGATAGAAGTCGAAATAGCTATCTCCTCCCCGTATCGTTATCCGTTTTCATTTTCATTAGAAGGTTTATCTAAGTAAAATTTTTCATAAGTTTAAAAAGGCTTAAGATAAGCAAAAACCTTTTATTTAAAACCAATTTCTCATCTGACCATTCCCTTTAACCCTCACCAAACATTACAACCCATCTGAATGTCCTGGGATGATCAGCACCGTCCTCACCTAAGTGGTGAAGATGTGATTCTCGAGGAAGCCTATGACGATGGATGCTGCATGACTGGCTTATGAGCGATTTCATTTGTTTAGAATGATAGGTAACCCGAAATACTTCTGAGTGAATTGAGTGACCACCTTGTGAGATTGCCTAGTCATGTATATTCCAAAAAAGCATGCCCAAGAAAATTATTTCATGCTTCTGAAACAAATACCTTATTTTCCCTTACTTTACAGGATATGTTGCTTATGTACGGGATTGTTTGCTCTTAACATTTTTGATCCACCCAAAATGCATTGACACTTTCAAATATTTTCATCGGGAAAGCAAGTGAGAAATTTGAGTTTTGCTTGAGGATAAGCAAAGTCTAAGTGTGGGATATTTGATAACACGCAAAAAGTCAAGTTTTTGTGCGTTATTATCTCACCTTTTTAGCCCGATTATGGATGAAAACATTCGAAATATATATTTTGTTACTAAATTTCATAATGATGGCTAAAATATAGACGATGCTTCAAGAATCAACCAAAAAGGCCTAAAAACTAATAAAATAGAGCACAAACGATCTTAAGCATTCTCGTTCACGTGTTTTAGCACTTTTTGAGTTCCACTTGGATTTATGACCTCTAACCTATGTCATTTTCTTCCTTAGGAAATTATGAACGCGTGGATATAAAGAACACTCAAAATGGATAACCGATGAAAAAGTTACGCCCAAGCGAAGAATCAAGGCAACCGAAGACCGAGATACGGGTGAGCTAAACCATATACGGGCAAGACCAGCCGTATATGGGCAAGCCTCAGCCGTATACGGCCTGGTGCCAGCCGTATATGGCCAATCTCTCCCGTATACGGCCTGGTCCCTCCCGAATACAGCCAATCTCTTCCGTATTCTATGATTTGCCCGTACAAGGTTGGATTTTGATACGGTTGGGAAATACGGCTGAGATTTTGAAAGTGAAAATACGGTTGAGGAATACGGCTGAGCAACTAGTATATATATGGGATCAAATCACCTCATTCAACACACTCTCATTTTCTTGAATTCACACACTTCACCATAAAATCATCCATTCCTCTCTCACTACTCTCTCTCTCTCTCTAGATTAGATTTTTATTTTTTGTAGTTAGCGGCTAGTTAGTCATGGTATTAACCGGATGAGTAGAGGGGTAATATTGTAATATTGCTTGGAGGATACTTGGAGTTCCGCTTGTATTCATTCACGTTGTATTCAACTACGCTGTTACTCTGGTTATATCTATCTTTTATCTATTTTTATTATTATGATTGTTATTACTATTGTCATGCTAGATTTAGGATCGTTTGCCATGTTTAGCGAGTAGTATTATTGCGTGTTTGCTATGACGTAATTAGTCGTATTAATTGAGATGATGTCATTATGAAAACAACGAAGGTAACGTTATACGGCTTTCATTTGTATAGTGTCGAAAACATCACGAATGTGTGGAGTACGGAACGTGGAAGCTATGAAAGTCGTGGGCACAATCCGTTGTTGATTAATGTTAATCTATAGTGTGTTGATTCACCTTCTATCTATGATTTTAAACCTCAATTAAACTTAACGCCTTTCGACCAGTAAACGTGAGTATGGCCTTAAATAGGACGTCGCGAACCCTATCCAAAGGTGCTTAGTTATCTGTGTCTAAAACATGGTCTGATTTATAAATAGTATAAACATTGTTTTCTAAACCGAACACTAAGTACATCGTCACCATGGAAATAATGCTTTCACCATTGAACACAAAGTATAATGTGATTATGGAACAATGTTTTCTAAACTGAAGGCAAAGTACACCGGAACTGTGGAAATATTGCTTTCCCATTAGAATGCAAAGTACACAGTGACTGTGGAAATAATGTTTTCTCATTGAACGTAAATATTACACTTTTAATAAATTAGGGATTTATTGGGATTTTAAAGTAAGGGCTGGTTTATATCATAGATAGATAATTACTGTGCTAAAATACAAACTTAGTTAAACAAGTCTAGGGGTTAAAGCAAAGTAGGTACCGTAATTCGGCTAAGAACTTGGTATACCCACGGGAAGAGTCGTAGTTACCTACTGTGTAAATCATCATACCTAGACTTTACAAACCCATCGATAGAGAGTGATCAACACACACAAAACCTGATCTTGAACTTAAATGTTTTGTTTAGACTAAAGTATTCTTGTGGGGTTAAGAACGGCCGGACATCGAGATTGGTTTGTCGTCAGGATTCATTTCCATATAAGGGTCACTATACCTTCATCGGTTAGTGTTGTATGGCTGGACAAACTACTCCGATCAGAATCACGATAGCCTAGTTACTCAGTGACATACTGATCGAGGAATCTATCAGTAGGGAACTAGTGCTTACTCCATTAATACTTGGAATGAACAAAATACAAATCTCTTGAGATCATTTTATTAATCATACATCATCCCAGTTAAGAAAGCTACCGAAGTCATAGCAAACACCCCCTCTAGATTATCTGCTAACCAATAAATTCCCTATTAGTTGGTTATTAACTAATATGTCATGAGGAACTAAGGTGTCATGATTCTGATCAGACAGATGATGCTCAACTCTCTACACTCTCCTGTGAGGGAGTCAGTGGCCCGTATTATTGAACGTATTCGCTCGTGGGCGAAGGAATAGAGTAGCAGGTCATTACAAATCTGACCGTTCTTAATACCATAAAGATTTCAAATCCATTAAACTATTAACTTAGAATTTATGTTCGGACTTATTAACCAATTCCTATTAATGAAACTTAAGGATGATAAACAGGGGAAAACGTTCAAGGTTCTTGCGTATCTTACTTTTGGTTTCATATTTTAAGGAAAGGATATCAGTGTAACTTAGATTCCAAACTTGCCTTTCTCATTACAATTAACAAATCCCTAGGTTTTCATAAATGGTTATTTAGCCTGTAGCCTACCTACTCTAATCTAATCTAAATTAACTAATCTAATTAAAACGCTAATTAAAATGCTGACGGCTTTTTGCATAAAGTTAAACCCAGACCATGTCAGAAAATGCTATGGTGATTCACAGTGTATTTAATCATTTACCGATGTTTCCATTGTGAATTTAATGCTGACGGCTTTTTGCATAAAGTTAAACCCAGACCATGTCAGAAAATGCTATGGTGATTCACAATGTATTTAATCATTTACCGATGTTTCCATTGTGAATTTAATTGCTTTGCCATGTTTACATGATAAGTACATTTTGATCGAAAGTGTACAATACTCATGGCAAGTCCACATAATCACATTGCATTTTATGATGCTTGCATGACGTTATAGTTAAAAACATAGTTTTTGTTGATGCATATTTGTTTGTCTGTCAGTTGGTCTATCGAGTTCTAAAAGTGTCGTTAGTCGTTTGATAGAAATATAGATTTTATATGATGCGACACTTAAGTTTTAGGTTAGGCGACACTTGCCTAAGTGACGCATAGTGACACTTAGGTAAGTGACGCATGAAGGCGGCCACATGCGACACTTCCACAAGTGACGCATGTCGGCCAAAATTCTAGTATAAATACAAACCTACGGGTTTTCGGCTAGGGTTGACGAAACCCTAGCACCATTTGTCGACTAAGCATACCTGTAATCAGTACCATTACGTTATTCAAAGCTAATAAACTTGTTTACTTAGTTTAATTCAATCATCACTTAGGTCCAACGTCTAGGCACTCACAACTGGTATCAGAGACACTAGGTGATTAGATTGACGTTTGGAAGACGTTTTGGATTGATTTCGATTTCGTTCGGATCAAGAATCGTGAATAACTACGGATTTCGAGTTGATAAGGTGATTTCCAGAATATATTCATCATTTACTATAGGTTTCGTTCATTAGGGTTCAAGGAATTTTCATTTGGTTTACGAAAATTTGAATTTTAGGGTTTTTGGGATTTTACAGCCGTTTTTGCGACACTCGCTGCGTCACTTGAACGCGTCACTTATAGTGGCACTTCTTAATCCCAAATTAGGGTTTTACCGTCACTTGAACGCGTCACTTGGAGCGTCATTTGAGGTTTATACGACACTTAACTTAAGTGTCGTCTATTTTAATCCACAGTCACTCACGTGCGTCACTTTAGCACGTCACTTGAGTGCCAAGCGTCACTTCTGCTAGTGACGCCTGTTTGATTTCTTGCGTCACTTCCATTAGTGACGCCTTTTGATTTATTGCGTCACTTTTACTAGTGACGCCTATTTGTTCTAGTGCGTCACTCAAGTACAACACTTGAGTGCGTCACTTGCTAGATTGAGCGACACTTGCTTACAGTGTCATCAGTCACTTCATCCGTCACTCGATAGCGTCACTTACCAAGTGACGCTAGTCATTGCGACACTTGAGTGCGTCACTTACCAAGTGACGCCTTTGGTACTTATTAGTTTGCAAGTTCTCGTTTTTGAGTTAATTTTCAGGTTAATTTTTTTAATGGCTGCTGTTGCTGATAAAGAGGATATTCGGGGAATTAGAGATATGCTAAAACAAAATCATGATGTTGGTTCCAATAATAAACCTCCTCTATTTACGGCTGATATGGATTACGCATATTGGCGTGATAGATTTGAACAGTATGTAGATTTCCACTGTCCGGAGCTCTGGGGTCCGCTCAGAGAAAGATATGAAGATCCTGTAGCTGAGGGAGACTATCGTGGTATCCCTCCATCCAAAACATACAAAGCCATGTCTCCTGAAGAGAAAAAGGAGTACGATATTGAAAGGAAGGCTCATTCAGCCATCTGCATGTGTCTTACTAAAGATGTCTTACGCCTCTTCAAAACACATGATATAACATACGATCTCTGGAAGGCCATTGAAACAAGATGTGGTGGAAATCAGAAGTACAAGGAGGCTAAATTGGAACTGATCAAGAAACAGTATGATCTGTTTGATTCTCTGCCTAATGAAACAGCTTCGGGTGTGTTTACCAGATACTCACAGTTGGTTAGTGAGTTGACTGAGGGAGGATATAATTTCCCTCAGATTGAAATAAACAAGAAGCTGTTGGACGTTCTACCGAGTAGTTGGGATGTTAAAGTACAGTTTCTGAAAGAAAGTCAAGAATTAGCCACGATGAACTTAGATGAGCTAATTGGTGTTCTTCAAGCCCATGCGATGGATTTGAAGAAGAAAGAATGTAAGTCGGGTGGTTTTGTTCAAGACCCGACGTTATATGGAGGAAAAGTCAACACCGGAAAGACTTATGGTGGAATGGCTTTTGTTTCTTCTACAAGTTCTCCACTTCAACCTTCATTGCAATCTACTGAAGTTCATCATCCGGTGTATGCTTCTGGACCCTCACAAGGGTCACAACCGCAAGTTCCAGTGTCCCCTGCTATTCAAGAGCAGGCTGCTATCTATACAGCCTTTCTCAGCTCTTACAAGGATTTGGTTTCACAACCAAATTCTACTTTAGAACTTGCCAAAGAAGATTATGCTCAACTAGATGACGATGATCTTGAGCAAATGGACTTAAACTGGAATATTGCCATGATATCAAGGAGAGTTCAGAAATTCTTGCAACGAATTGGTCGCAAGAGTTTGGAAGGAGATGGCAAAACCAGTTTTGGTTTTGATAAAAGCAAGGTTCGCTGTTATAACTGTCAGAATCTGGGACATTTTGCGAGAGAGTGTGAGAAACCCAAAGTTCCTCCATCGGGTTTCACGAAGCCTGATGCTCCCAGAACTCCAGAGAAAGATGAGGTGAAGCAAGCGACAGCTGATGCACTGGTTGTCTTTGAGCCTACCAACACCGACTGGAGCATGTATGTTGATAATTATCAACAGTGTCTCATAGCTCACATTTCTAATGAGGTACGCAATGAACCAGAAGAACCTTTGAACTGTATCTCATGCATTAAGTTAACTGAATCTTTAAGGTGCTTTCAAGAAGATAACGTAGACTTAAGAAAAAAGGTTGAAAAACTTAGTGAGTCCAATAAATACCTAAAAGCCAATGAACAATTGTATGATAAGAAAATTGAGGCTTATCAACAGGACACGCTTAGGTATAAATCTAAGGTTTTTAGTCAACAGGATGCTATTAATAGTTATCTTGCTGAAATAGATCTTTTGCGAAAGGAACTATCTGATCTGAAAGTTGAATATGACAAATATAAAAGTAAGATTCTAGGTTCCTCTTCTTCTACGGTTGACTTCAACGAAATCCTTAACAAGCAAAGGACAGATAGTAAAACTAAGACAGGACTAGGTTATACTGTAGTCCCGCCTCCCACTGAATACTGTCCTATGCCAGTTAAGGAAGGCACCGAAGAGATTCCAGTTGACTATGCACTGTTATATGGGGTCAAGTCTAAGGTCAATAATCAAAACAAACAGGCAAAGGAGAAAACCAAACGGTCAGAGTATCCTTCGCCTCAGTTTGTTAAGTCAGAATGTGAATCTCCAGTTAGAATTGAGGAGATTATTGAGATTGAGGATATTACTGAGCAGATCCTGAATTTAAAAAGAAGGTTGAATTAAAATCTGTCAAAATGGTTTCAAAGGTTGAACCTACAATTAAGGTTCAACCTAAAAAGGAAAAGAATAAGGTTTTAACTACAAAATCTCAAACTTTACAGTCACCTGTAAAGATTTTGCAACATAAAGCTACACGTGCAAATGATTTTTGTGATAAACCTTCTACTTCAACCTCTCAACCAAAACAAGCATTTTCTAAGACGTGCACGAAATGTTCATGTTCTAGAAATGCTTCTCCTACTCCTGTGGTAAATCCTCAGCCTCAACCAGTTGCTGAGACCCGATCATGCTTTTACTGTAAAAGACAAGGACATTTAATTCGTGAATGTCCCAAACTGTCTCATCAACATTATGGGAGAGAAATGCCTAGGACATCTGTTTACAGAAATTCATTTTCAAAATCTCCACCTAGGCGTTACTCAATCTCTCCCAAGCCTGCTGAAAGGCCGAGTAATGTTGGGCAAAAACCTTTGCCAAAACAAAAGCCCGACATTATTCCCAAACCAATTTCCGAACAACCTAAAGTTGGGAAACGAAAGGAGTCTGTTAGTGACTCTTCTGTCATCAACAATAACACATTAGATGAAAATTCTAATTTGTTAAAAAATAAAGTTCTGTCCGATCTGATTATTGTTGATGACCTTGGTAGACCTAAGTCTGTAAAGGCTTGGGTCACCATTTCTCACTAATCTCCTTACTTTATGTGTTGCAGGAGTCAGAATGTGTTAAGGATAGTGAATGGTTTATGGATAGTGGCTGCTCGCGACACATGACTGGCGATGTGTCTCTTTTGACGGATGTTAAACCACATGCCGGAGGATATGTTGCTTTTGCTGGAGATACAGGAGGAACCATTACGGGAAAGGGAACGCTAACTAATGGGAAAGTTAGCTTCGAGAATGTGAATTATGTGGCTCAACTTACTCACAACTTGCTGAGCGTTTCACAAGTCTGTGATAAGGACTTTACCACTGCGTTCACGAAGACGGAATGTGTGATACTGAAGCCAGGTTTCGTTATCCCTGAAGAATGGGTGTTTATGAGGGAACCACGGAGAAACGACACCTGTGTAATGAATATGCGAACTGTGGAGACTACAGATGAATACACCTGTCTCCTGTCAAAGGCTTCGAAAAAGGAATCACTATTGTGGCATAGACGAATGGGACACATCCATTTTCGTAAGATGAATTTTTTAATAAACAATGATTTGGTAAATGGAGTTCCAAAACAGTCATTTGCCTTAAAAGATGACTGCATTGCATGCCATAAAGGGAAACTCCACAAGAAATCCCATAAGTCGAAGATAGTGAATTCCATTGCTGCACCACTGGAGCTTTTACACATGGATCTGTTTGGTCCTATATCAACTAAGAGCATAGGCGGTAGATCTTACTGCTTAGTAGTCATCGATGACTACTCGAGATTTTCGTGGGTATACTTTCTGGGTGCAAAGAGTGAAACACCAGATATTTTGATGTATTTGTTGGATAAGTTGGCAAATCTGTGCAACTTAAAGGTGAAGAGACTGAGAAGTGACAATGGAACTGAATTCAAGAACTCCACTCTTGAGTTATACTGTGCTACAAAAGGTATTGATCATCAGTTCAGTGTCCCAAGAACTCCTCAACAGAATGGAGTTGCAGAGCGAAAGAATAGGACTATTATTGAGACAGCTCGGACTATGCTGGCCGATTCTAAGCTTCCTATCATATTTTGGGCAGAAGTACTTGTTACGTTCTGAATCGCGTACTCACGGTTAAGAAAAAGAATAAGACCTATTATGAACTTTTCAATAACCGTAAGCCCACTTTGCACTTTCTAGAGCCGTTTGAGTGTCCGTGTTTGATTATGGTCTCAAAAGACAAGGTCTCGAAGTTTGGAGCTAAAGCCATTGAAGGAATTTTCCTTGGCTATTCAGTCAACTTTCCGAACAAAAGAGTCAACATTAAATCAATACACCAGGTGGAAGAGCATTTTGAGGTAAAATGCCCGCGTTACACGGATCCTCCTCAAGGAACAGGTCCTGAATGGTTATTCAATTATAAGGATGTGTTTAATTCGTTTGACATACCCGAAGACGATGGTGAAGAGGAGGAGTTAGTTACCTTACTTCATGGCATCAGTCTGTGTCAAGACACATCTACCTTAAAATCTACACCACCACCTACTCCAACACCCTCACCATCACCTCCAACACCTACTCCAACACCCACACCACTACCTACTACACCCACACCATCGCCTACTATACCACCTTCGGACGTTCCTTCGACTTCAGGAACGACTAATGCAACAGAACATCCAGATGATCCCAACATGCCACCGTTAGAGGAAGACGAGGAAGAAGAAGAAATGGTTCATTCTCACCTCTTCTCTAATGAAGATGATACAGAACTTCAACCTCCTGTGCAACCTGAAAGTCCTACTACTCCTGCGACTAACACTGTTCCCGTTACTGAAGGGGACATGACCAATTTGGAGTTAGTACTTGCACCAGAGTTAATCCCAGTCACACGTATACACAGGGATCACCCCATCGATAATATTATCAGTGATCCTAACGCTGCTGTTCAAACAAGGCACCAAGTGAAGCAAAATCCAAATCAAGAAATGTTAAACTTGGTTGCTCGGATAAATTCTTGTCATTTATCCCAAATTGAACCTAAGAAAGTTGATGAGGCCTTAAAAGATCCATCCTGGGTCGAGGCCATGCAAGAAGAGTTGCAGCAGTTCAACAAGCTGCATGTATGGGATATAGTTCCGTTACCCAAAGCATTTAACCGGTACTCGATGGGTATTTCGAAATAAGATGGATGATCGGGGTATCGTGATTCGGAATAAAGCTCGATTGGTTGTTCAAGGTTTTAGTCAGATCGAGGGCTTAGATTATGATGAAGTCTTCGCTCCTGTGGCAAGACTTGAGTCTATACGGATCTTTCTTGCGTTTGCTTCTTTCAAAGAGTTTCGTGTGAACCAACTCGATGTTAAAAGCGCCTTTTTATATGGAAAAGTGGATACGGATGTGTACGTGAAACAGCCTCCAGGTTTTGAAGACCCTGAGCATCCAGAATACGTCTGCAAGTTAAACAAGGCGTTATATGGTCTTCATCAAGCTCCGCGACTTTGGTATGAGAGGCTAACTAACCACTTAATCAAGCATGGTTTTGTTCGAGGGAATATCGATAGTACTCTGTTCATCCGTAAAGAACGGACTGGCGATCGAGAGGATATGTTACTCGTGCAGGTGTATGTGGACGATATCATATTTGGCTCCACAAATGAAGCGATGTGCAAGCATTTTGAGGAGATTATGAAATCTGAGTTTGAGATGAGTGCGATGGGGGAGACCAAATTCTTTTTAGGTGTACAAGTTGAGCAGTCTCCAAAAGGTATTTATATTCATCAGTCAAAGTATGTCAAAGACATGTTGACTCGATATGACCTGCTCAATTGTAAAACCTATGGGACTCCTATCGAACTTAATCACAATCTCAGACTCGCTGACGATGAGGAACATTTCAAACAAAAGGACTATCGATCAATGATAGGTTCTTTGATGTATTTGACCGCTTCTCGACCGGATATTGTATTTGCGGTATCCGTCTGCTCACGCTTTCAAGCCAAACCCAAGGTGTCTCACATGAAGGCAGTAAAGCGAATCTTTGGTTATCTCAAGCATACACCCAATCTTGGTCTGTGGTATTCAAACGAGAAATCATTCGCTCTTTCTGCCTATTCGGATTCAGATCATGGCGGCTGCAGTATAGACAAGAAATTTACCACTGGTGGATGCCAATTCCTAGGATCTCGATTGGTCTCTTGGCAATGCAAGAAACAGACTACAGTTTCTCTTTCAACTGCAGAAGCTGAGTACGTTCCTGTTGCGAGTTGCTGCTCTCAGGTTCTATGGATTCAGCATCAACTGCATGATTAAGGGTTACTTCTTTCTATGACTCCTATTCACATAGATAATACTGCTGCTATTTCTATAACACGCAATCCCGTACAGCACTCTAAGACTAAACACATTGAACTTAGGTTCCACTTTATACGGGATTGTTATGAAAAACACCTGATAGACCTTGTCCACATAGACACCCTAAAGCAGAATGCCGACCTTTTCACAAAAGCTTTTTCACGTACTCGATTTGATGAACTAATCAACATGATTGGTTTGAGGTTCTTTATCGCTAAAAAGTAAATTGTAACTTGGAACGTAACTTATGTTTTTTTTATATGTGTTAAAAAAAAAAAAAAAAAAACAACGCAACAGCCACTCTTTATACTTTTTAGTATTAAAGAAATGCATCGTTGCTACATTTTAAAATAGACGTTGAAGTTGTGTCTGTAAACAATTTGGAATATGATAGTACATCGGGTGACATGCATAAAATGGAATTCTAAGGTTTATCTTGGATGTGTCAGTAGATTTATCTGATGTGTTGAAAACAGTTTTTATAAACATTGTCTTCATCATACGATATATTAGTAGACATGTTATGCAAAACTCTTTGAGATCTCTTAAGAAGCTTAATAGTTAATTGTCTATTTCATGTGGTTTAACATCATTAGACGTATGACACAAGTCTTAATTTCTTACTTATGCTAGACATGTTTTCGTGAAAGGAGTTTATTTGATATCATTTGGGGGTATATATTGACAGTTTCCTCTGTTATACGTAAGTATAGACCTGGTCTCTGTTAATATATACTTAAAACTTAAGCAAACACAAGTCACAGTACTTGCAAAGTCTTTAAAATTAAGATACCTTACACGGTCGCCAAAATGGTTTGACCAAGTCTGGTTTTGCTTAAACCTGAATCAAGCTATGTCGCTCTGTTGTACGTCAGTACAGACCTGTCACCGCTGACTTGATTCTTAAATTTGATTTTCTTATATTCTCTCTGTCAATGGAAATATGGTCTATGTCTTAAGTTAAGATGTATATCTATGGTGGGGACCACAATGAAATGTATATGCGAATAATAATAAAATTAGCTCTTAGATGTGCGTGTAACATGTTTAAAGTGGACAATTATACTAATAATCGTTTTGAAATAATTTTTATAAAAAGTGTTTCTAACATGTCAAGTAAATTTAAAGTGGACAAATATACTGATAATCGAAATAACACTTACTGTTCCTAATAAATGCATGCTACTCCGATATGATCCCTAAACAGATTATTTCAACTCCGTCACCAAAAAGAATGTGTTAAATTTTCTATTTGTAAATTTGCTTTCTTTTATGTGTTCTTGTATTTTCTATAAGATTTTATCCAAGTTATATTTACCTTTTCAAATTTGAGTACCGAAATCACAACGCAAAAAATCGATCAAATCGCAAGCTTTTCACTAAAAGTGACCTGTTGCGTCACTTCCATAAGTGACGCTACCAGTGACGCATACGATATTGCGTCACTTACACTAGTGACGCTATAAGTGCCGGGTTAAGCTACGCTATAAGTGCCGGGTTGAGTGACGCATACTAGGGTTTTTGTATAAATACCCTGTCCAATGACACTCAACCTCACCACTTTTCAAATTCTTATACCGACACTTGCTCTGACATACCGTCACTACTTGTGTCTTTGTGTCACTTCTTCTGCTCGTGATTTTCGATCTGGTTGTGACTTTTCACGCTTTGTTTACGCATTCGATCGTGATATTCTTGTTCCCCTCATCCACACGACTCATTTGGTACTAATCTTAACCTTTATCTTTCTGTATTCGCGTTTTAATTTCGAATTAGGGTTACGGTTTTTGGGTTTCCTTGAAATCATCAAATTTGGGGCTTGATTTGTTAATGTTTTCTGATATTAAATGGTGTATTTCACTCATTTTTTACATGCGTACGAAGTGATAACTTCAATTTTGAAAACCCCCAAATTTTATTTCTGGGCATGAACAGTGACACGATGATCTTCATCGTTGCGTCACTTCATGCGTCACTTATCATAAGTGACGCTACTTGGTAATTTGAAACCTATACCGTCACTTCATCAGTGACGCTTATTATTGCGTCACTTCTGAAGTGACTCTCTTAGTGACGCATGTACTTAGATTATCTGTTAAGTCCGTCACTCATCCTAGTGACGCCCACTCATGCGTCACTCTCTTAAGTGACTGTCTAAGTGACGCTTTTATCTATAACGTCACTTATACCGTCACTTCCTAAGTGACTCACTTATGATACCGTCACTCTGTTAAATGCCGCATGATATTGACCTGACACTTCTTAAGTGTCGTATATAATGACTCATGATCTGGCAACGTCACTTACACCAGTGACGCATGATAGCGTCACTTACCATAAGTGACGCTATACTTTAATTCTGATTTTGAGCACTGTTTTCTGCGACACTTCCTAAGTGTCGGTAGTAGTTATGCGTCACTTACCCTAAGTGACGCCTAAATCAAAATTTCGTTTTTTAGGTTATGTGTGTTCGTGCTAATTCTATAACGATTTTTGTTATTTTTGTTTCGTATTTTAGCTTACAGATGGCTGACCTACAAAACTATTACCGCCGCACCAACACCCGTCACAACATTACTGCATTTTTGGAGTCTACGCACGCCAATTCGGCTCCTTTCAGGCCTATGATCGAGTTCCTTCGACGTTCGAGGATTTATCACGCTATTACTGCTTCTACTTCGGTTTATATGAATCAAGTGGAAGAGTTTTACGATCACGTATTAATACGGACTCAGGGTGATGTCCCAAGGATTGTGTCAACAATGTTTGGTGAAGAGATCGAGATCACCGAGAACTCCATTAGACGGGTTCTCCAGTTTGATGACAATTCTACAATGCCGACTACGTTCCCAACCACGTTTATCTACGGGGGACTTCAGCGTATGGGTTATCCGGCGAATCAGCTTTCTGATTTTCGCAAGCAATATCTCTGCAGGGTTTGGAGATATTTGTGTCATATCGTGATCGTTTGTTTATCTCCGAGGAAGGGAGGATATGACGCCTCAAGTCATCTTACGTTATCTCTCATGTTGGCCCTAATCTACAACAAACCGTATAACTTCAGCGGTTATATTTTTGGTAACATGGTTGAGAATATCCGAGCTGGTAAGGATAAATGGATGCAGTATCCGAGGTTTGTGCAGTTATTATTAAATGATTTGAATCTTGAGATAGCTCCAGATCAGCGATCCTTTCTGGTGCTGACACCTATGCTTCTTCGCGTCTTCAATGACTGCAAACTCGCGCCAAAGGGTGAGCAAGTTTTGGCTGACCGTGAGCTTTTCGGGCACATAGTCAATGAGAACTATGTTGCCCCGCTCAATGATGGTTTTGAGAATGAGGTAATTCCTCCGGTCAATGAGGATGACCTGGTTGACACTGAGATCGCTCAGGATTTAGATGATATTGATCGTGTTGACCGGGTTGAGGATGATTCTGATGATGGTGGGCCCACACCACCCGATTCTGAGGGTGACGTGCCCCCACAAAATGCTCTGGATGGTATTCAAATAGCTGATCCTCGACGCTTTAAGCGTATCTTGAGACGGATTTCTGCTGGCAGGGTCCACGTCCCGAGGAATCCAGGCAAACGTCCTGCTGGGTCTTCACCTTCTTATGCATATTTACCTCTTCGAAGACGCCAGCGGACTACGATTGTTATTGAGGAACCCACTCAGCATACTTCTCAGTGACCACCACTTCCACCACAGACTGATTTGCCATCGATTCAGATGCTGCTTGCTCAGATGGAGAGTTTGACGAAAAGATTTGATGATCAGAACGCGATCATTGCAGCTCAGGCTTCTCAGATCAAGGAGTTAGAGCTTAAAGCTGCACAGGTGGATGAGTTAAAGCTACAGGTCTCCGAGTTAGATTCTAGGTTGCTAGAGTTGGAGTCTGTTACTATTGTTTCGGGGGAGGAAGGTCAGCGTGCCTTGGAAACAAATGTAACGCTTCCCCCAGAACCAGAAAATGTACAACCTTCTGCAATTAATGAAAATATCTCTTTGGATTACTTTGTTGAGGTTCAGGGTCAGGCAAGACCAATTGCTGTTGACTATTCGTATGTAGATCTTACATTTCTTCAAAATATGATGAATGAAAATACATCGATACCTGAGGATGATGTGATAAATGATCCAGTGGCAGAGGATTGTTTCTTTGAAGGAAATGATGATGTTGAGGTTGAGGGGGAGCAGCTCCAAAGTGATGAATGTTATGATGATGCTCCTATTATCGAATCAGATTCTTCAGAAGATGAATCAGGTCATGCTTCTGAGACAGAAACTAATGAGCAATCAGCTTCTACGGCTGAACCTTCAATGATAAAGCCTGACATAGTGCTTAAACCTAGAGTTGAGGTACCTGTTACGTGTAAATTTTATAAAGTCAGAACTGATTATACGGGTTTGATAAAAAGTTGGAAGTTTGATGAAAATAATTCGGTATTCATGATTAAAAGGAGTGATGGCATTAAGTACTTCAACTTAAAGTTTTATAAAATTAGTACTTTGCCAAAATGTGAGCTTCAAAGATTATCTCAGATACCCTTGATCAACCGTGCTCGAGATTCACGAGCGGATTTCTTTCAAGTGGTTATTCGTCGGGAAATTAACAGCAAGAAGTATAATCTGATTAAACCGACGTTGGGTATGAGATATAAGTTTAAAAAGAAGTTGGATCCGGTTACACGACAACCAATTGTAAGGATGATCTATCCACCAGCAAAATGCTTACAGAAGATACCTTTAAAAATCATTCCTTTGGACTTTTTGAATAGGTTGTTAAACTGGGAATACGATGATATTACGGGTGAAGCTGTGATTGTGTTTATTCCAAAATCCGAACCAGCTACGGATCCGGAGTTTTTAGATGCAGATTTGGAAAATGAAGAGAAAACAGCTTGGGATGTTGTTCAACCTAAAAAGAGGTCTATGTGGGGTCTGAAAAGAAATAGATTTTGTGTATTTGACCCTCTGAGTTTGATTAATCTTTCTGTACAAGACATGAAAAGACTACATCAGAACAAGATTCAGTTCAAAGAAAAAGATAGAGCAGAAGCCATTAAATTTCAGAAGATTATCGATATCTGCGTAGCCAATGGGGTACACGCTGGTGGTGTATTTCCAGCTGGCTGGAAATAGTTGAAGACTCAAAGATTTTGAAGACCAAGCTGAAGACACGGGGGAGTTTGTTGATGCATATTTGTTTGTCTGTCAGTTGGTCTATCGAGTTGTAAAAGTGTCGTTAGTCGTTTGATAGAAATATAGATTTTATATGATGCGACACTTAAGTTTTAGGTTAGGCGACACTTGCCTAAGTGACGCATAGCGACACTTAGGCAAGTGACGCATGAAGGCGGCCACATGCGACACTTCCACAAGTGACGCATGTCGGCCAGAATTCTAGTATAAATACAAACCTACGGGTTTTCGGCTAGGGTTGACGAAACCCTAGCACCATTTGTCGACTAAGCATACCTGTAATCAGTACCATTACGTTATTCAAAGATAATAAACTCGTTTACTTGGTTTAATTCAATCGTTTCGGTTTACGTTTATTAGTGATTAGTGCAATTGATTGTTTCCGCCTTTCAATAGCAGTCGATCATCACTTAGGTCCAACGTCTAGGGCACTCACAGTTTTTACACAGATAACTATTGACCAAGTATCAAGGTTCGCGACTCCTCTTTACAGGGTTACAATCACGTTTGTTAATTGAAAGGCGAATATAAGTTTTAGGTTTAAAATCATAGGATAAGTCCGTTCATAAAGTTTCCGGTTTATAATGTCGATTCATAATACAACTACCTTCGGTCGTTACCGGCTTCCATACGTATGTACTTTGCTTAAAAGCATTTCCAGCACTATACCGAGTAAACAGTCGAATAGGGGCCGTCATATTATTTCACAACATATTTAAAGTCATCCCACAATTATATATGCTAACTACATCACAACAAATACAATAGTAATCTACTCGCTAATCATGGCACAAACTAATTCTAGCATAATTAAAGCATACATATTTAATTAAGATAGAATATGATAGAAGGTCCCCGGATTAAAATGCGAGAAGGAATAGAATTGAATTAATAAGTGTAACTCCAAACATATACCAAAGATTACAAAATGTTCCATAGCTTTCGTTCTACGTTAAACAAGCTCCTTAACTAGCCTAACACTAATTATGAAGTAAGAAAAAAGAATGAGAAAGTAAAGAGAGAATTATGCCTAATGCATATCGGACATCTTCAAATGAAAGCCTAGGGGCTGTATTTATAGGGAAAATTTGGCTCACATTAGCATCCCTAGGCTCACATTAGCAAAGGAGTGAAAGGTGGTGCACCAGGTACGAAAAAGTAGCGAAAGGTGGTGCACCGGGTACGGAAAAGTAGCGAAAGGTGGTACACCAGATACAAGCAAGGACGAAAAAGCACAAAAAATACGGGAGGGTGGAGGGCGGCGGCGCCTGGCTCCTGGCTGGCGGCGGCCGGCTGCCACCTGTCCCGGTCCGTCGTCTTTCGCTGCGTTGCTTAATTCGCGAGTATCTTCATCGTTATGCGTCCGTTTGTGTTGATTCTTTTTGCGTTGGATTCGTAATTCAACAACGAATAATTTGATGTAAAGATATCCCAAAAATATGTTTCCTATCTCCAGATATTGCATACGAATCATTTGGATCTTCCGGCGAGCATAGAATCTTCATTCTTTATCCGTTTTTGTTGATTCTTCTTCTGTTGGATTTGTAATTTGAAAATGAACATCTTTGGAGAGATGGATGTTGATGATGGGCACTTTTTTCTTGAAGTCTCTTTTTGATGCCTTGAATCTTCAAACATGTGTGTAATCTTCGTTTTTCATCCGTTTTGCTTGATTTTTATCGTGCAACCTTGTTTTGACTATCTTGACATAATATCATTGATTTTTATTGGTTTTGAGTTTAAAATGCCTAGAATCGTTCTAGAATGAGAGAGATATCGGTAGTAAAAACATGACTTTTTACGCGATATCAAGTATCCCACACTTAGAACTTTGCTTGTCCTCAAGCAAACTCGAATTTCAAGCATGGTTAAAATAAGCAAAAAATGAAATATTTTAGGGTAGAACTTTTTACTAAGGGGGGTTTTGAAAATAAAATATTCGTTCTTTGAAAAAGCAGGGTTGTAATCTTTGGGAGGATGCTTTTAATCTTTGATCTTGGATACATGACTAGGCGATCCTCTCAAGGTGGTCACTCAAATCACTCAAAGTGTTTAGGGTTTCCTATTCTAATATTATCAATCACTCAGGACGCCAGTCATGTATCATTTATCGTCATAGGCTTGATCGAGAATCAAATCGTTACCTTTTTGGTGAGTGCGAAGTCGATCTAGCCACAATCATTCTAGGGGAAGTGATGTAGGGTTTTTAGAAGCGGAGTGTTTGTGGAATGAGAGGGGGTTTTGTTGGGTTTTTTGATGGGTTTCTTTTGTTGAAGTTGGAATTTTTGGGTGATTGACGCTTTTTTGGTGTTTGCAGAAGGAGTCTTTTTCTCCTATTGATTCCCTTTTCTTTGGGTTTTTTCTTTCTTGAATTTTCTTTTCTCTTTTTTTTTCGACGTCTTCTCCTTGCGATTTCTCTTCGTTCATCTTTTGAACTTTGTTTCAATGTTTGGGGGATGCTTTTTGAGAAAGTAAGGGTAACGTATCTCTTTTTCTTGGGAGTATGGGTGTACGGGTATATGGATGGGTTTAAGAATGATGTGATTCAATCTCCTTTTCACTGACCAATCTGGATTCGAAATGCATAACAGGAGCAAGTTTTGATTCTAAACGCATACATCGGCACACTCAAGAATCGAAGAAGTGAAGCATTAAAAGTGAATGCTTTTTTATATGGCTCAAGATACCTCACGAATCGAAAGTTGGGTTGTTGTGTGCCTAGTCATGTGATGCTCTTTATGGGATTACTAAACTCATTTTTCAAAAGAATTTGTATTCTATTTATCCTTCTTCCCCAAGGTAAATCATTCTTTGTCTAAAAATTTTCATTTTCAACATATTTTTAACTTAATTTTGAAAATTTATGTTTACTTATTGGAGAAGGATGGTCTAAAGAGCAACAACTTAGAATCAAGCATATACAATTATCCATTTTACAATAGTGTAACTAATGCTATCCCACACTTAAAGGAACATCGTCCTCGATGTTTATAATCTAAGCTCTAACTGGGGTGAAAATCGCACACTTAGGAATTTAAACATTTAAATCGTATTCTTTTAGTGGTGTGTTTTGGGTTTGAATTCTACACTTAGTGATAAGCATAATGGATATGGTATATTTAAACAAATGAAAGAGACGGTATAGAAGTACTCCCCGGTGGTTGCAGTGTTCCTTGGGTTGCATGTGCCGGATTCCATCTTCCTTGGTGCATTCTTGATCAAGTCTTCTTGTGATTGGTCTCGTAAGTGTGAACACGTCGAATATACTATTCTTCTGGTGTTGATATTTTCTTGAAGGCTGGAGCATGCTTTGTATGATCCGAGTGTGAAAGATAGTCGGAGATTTCATCACTTCTTGGAAAGTAAAATTGCAGAAATGTAAACACACGGGTTGCCTCCCGAGAAGCGCTCTTTTAAATTCGAGAGCTCGACTTAGTCCTTTCTTCTTCAGATGATGTTGGATGTGTCCGTGGTGTTAGAGTGGTCACTGTGGTTCCTAGGTAGGGCGTATCGTGGAGGAAAGTATCGCAGAAACTGTTCTATCATGTCAGTAATGAGAGTTGGTGGAGGTGTGGATTCCATTATTGAAGCTTTTGAAGTGATTAGTGGCTAATCTGTCGAGGATTACCATCCCATAGCTGATGTATCGAACTGCCCTTGTGACTGGTCCATTAGGATCGGTTCGAGTGCAGGTGTGAGTTTGAACAATTTCACGCTGTGGGTGATTTCTGCCTATTGAGGTTATTAAAGCCATGAATTCAGTCTTCACTTCTTCAAAATCGTTGGCCAATAGGTCTCCTCCGAAGGATCTAGTGGCTTGGCATACTTGTCTGATAAGTTGATGTTGTTCGCGGTTGAAGGGAAAATCCGAGTCAGTGAAGACGTAGATTAACTTGCTGAATATTTCGCGGTATCCGTTGCGGTAAGCGTCAATTTCTATGTTTTCTTCCTTATACATTCCACGCAGTCGAGTCGTAACATAAGTTGCTAAGTTGATCTGTGACAGGTGCGGAATGAATCTAGGCACTTCGCAAATTTCTTCATCATATGCTGCTTGATTTAGTTCATCAATTATTAGTTCAACGTGATGACCAATAGTGGAGTGAATGATGATCCTGAAATTTTCTGAAGTTGTGAGATGTTCTCCAGTTTCGATGAGATCTAGAAGGGTTCTAAGATCTCCCACCATTCTTATGTCAGCATAATTCTGCGGATTTCCAGTAGCTCTTTCAAGATGGGTTCTCATTGATGCAAGTATAGCCTTCTGACTTGATGAGTAAGGAAAAGCTGATCCGGCTAAGGCACAATATACTTTTTAGTATATTTGCCTTTGGTTGCTGCAGAACTCGACTTCTCCCATTGGTAGTCTGGTCTTTCTGGCTGTTGAGCTTCTCTGGTCACTTATTCTTGAAGGGAATCAGAGAACTCTTGGATATGTCTGAGCAAAGGTTGGGGCACTGGTTCTCCATAATTGGCAAGATATGAATCGTATTCTCGTTCAATCTGCCTTATCAGGTGTCTTTGAGCGGTGTTGTATTCATTGGTTGACTCTTTGATAGCCTCTACAATGATGCGCACATCGGTGTATTCATCAATTAGTTCAATCATGTCTTGGTGAGTATCTATGAGTGGAATCTCTAATCTCTCAGCTGTGATGATGGGGGATTTTAGTGGAGCAAGAGGGGTTTTTGGAGTAGAGCTTTCATGGATAGTGACGTCAATAAAATCGTTGTCGAATTCGACACTCTTGTAGTCGGAATCTTCGTCTCGTGAATCTGGGAATTGGTGGAATTCTTCGTCTGAGGGTGCATTGTTGAAAGGTTGAGTACTGTCGACTTCGATGGTTCTGACTTCCGTGATGGTGTTTTGAAGGTTTTCTCCAACAAAGCTTTCTGGTTGTCGTGCCTTATATGCAGAAATTCTTTGTAGGAGTTTAGCATACAGGTCTGGGTGCTGTGATGTTCGGAGTTTTTATTCAAAAGTATCTATGTCTCGGAGTCGGGTTCTGGTAAAGGGTTTCGATGGATCGAGATAAGAGTCAAGAATGTTTCCCATTCTTTTGAGATGAGTGGATCTGAGCTCTTGATGGATGGCTTCATAATCAAAGGATTCTTCTGATGAAGTGTAGTCTTTGCAGCTTTGTATTCTTTTGACTTCAGCCATCTATGGTGAATCATCTTGACCTTCATCTTCCTCTTCTTCTTTTTCAATTTCTTCCTCCTCCTTAGTTTCTTCTTCCTCTTCTTCAGGTTCTTCGTTTTCAGATTCAATTTCTTCCTCTGCTTCTTCATATTCTTCCTCTGCTTCTGGTTCATACTCAGAATCAGAGATGAAAACTGATTGATTGAGTGAAATGTTGTTCTTCCTCTGATTCTGATTCGTCATCGGAACAAATTCTGCCGGTTGATATAGCATAGCATTCCTCTTCTTCTAGAGTGCATTCCGGTTGGTCGATCTTGTAAGTAATGCTTTCACCATGTGATCATAATTCAATCGTGTGGTTATACACATCAATTACTGCTCTAGCTGTGTTCATGAATGGTCTTCCGAGGATAATCAAGATGTTTACGTCCTCGTGGATATCCATTACCACGAAATCCGTTGGAAAGAAGAATTTGTTAACTTGAATTAGAACGTTCTCAGCTATTCCTTTTGGGTATCTAACAGATTGATCAGCTAGCTGGACGGTCATCTTAGTGGGCTTCAAGTTTTTAAGTTCCAACCTCTTAAACAGGGAGTAAGGCATAAGGTTAATGTTGGCTCCTAAGTCGGCTAAGGCGCTTATTTCTCCGGATTGGTGAATAGAACAAGGGAGTGTAAATCTACCGGTATCTCCTAGTTTTTCGGGAAGGCTATTCTTAAGTAGGGCTGAGGTTTCAGAACTAAGGGGAATATTGTTTACTTTGGGCAGTTTATCCTTAGTGGATAGCAATTTCCTAATGTACTATTTTCGACCGGGGACTCTAGACATGGTATCAAGGAATTTTTCATCTAGCTTAAAGGATGATAATTTCTTGGGTTGAGCTTTAAGTCTAGCAGGGTAAGGGATCCTAACCTCTTTGTTTATGGTCGGAGTGGTTTCCACAGCTGGTATCTTGATCTTTGGTTCTTCCTCTTTTACTGGAACAACAGCTGGTGGTGTAGTAGATTCTTCCTCGGTGGTAGTAAGTTGCTTTGCTTTCTCAACATGTGGGTTGTAAACCGTGTTGCTAGGCAAGTTTCCTCTGGGTCTGTTATCAAGACGTTGTGCCAATTGTCCAATCTACGCTTCCAAATTCTTTAGCACAGCCAGTTGATTTCTCATAAAGAGGTCGGCTTGATCTTGTCTGGCGATCGTCTTTTGGTTGAGCAGGTGTTGACCTTGCATGAACTGGGTGAAGGCATCATCTGAACTTGAAGTTGGGGCATTCGTCTTTGTAGGTTGTTCAGGGGTTTGGTTTGTGTCTGAAGTTGGTGCAGGAAGTGCGAGGGGTTGGTTATAAGAGGGTTGTGATTGTTGTGGGTAAGGTGGGTATCTAGGTGGGTATCGGGGTTGGTATGGTGGTTGGTTGTTTCTTGGTTGGAATGGAGGTCCTCTAGGTTGGTTGTTGTTTTGATTGAAACCGGGTGGAAAATTTTGTTGTCGAGCAGGAAACTGAGCATAGTAGATGGTGCCATCTGCTTCTTCGTATTCAACTTGGTATTCACCAGGTGGTTGCGGGTTGGTGCAGTGTTGACAGACTTGCACTTGGTGTACTTGGTGCTGTTGTTTCTTAAGTTCTCCAAACTGTTTGACAAGTGAGTCCATTTTCTCCGTTAATACCTTAATTGCTTCGACTGGAATTAGATTTGATGCCGCGAGAGGTGCTGAAGATGTCGAGTGATTTCCAGAGTTCCAATCGTGGTGATGCATAGTCATGTTCTCTATAAGGTTCCATCCTTCTTCATCGGTTTTTGCCATGAAGCTTCCTTGTGCGGCAGCGTCGAGGGTGGTTCGGTGGTTAGGGTCTAAACCATTATAGAAGGTACACAATTGTGCGGATTTGTCGAGTCGGTGATTAGGGCTTTTCTTCAAGGCTCCTTTGAATCGTTCACATTCGGTGTATAATGTCTCATCAAAAGCTTGGTGGAAATTCATGATGTCATTTCGATGTTTGGTTTGTTTAGAAGGCGGAAAGTACTTGGTTAGAAACTTTGTCGCCATCACAGTCCATGAAGGGATAGAGCCGGTCTCTAATCCTTCAAACCATGTTTGCGCATGATGTGTGAGCGAATAAGGGAAAAGATATAAACGGATTGTGTCTTGACTAATTCCGTTTTGTTTGTAGGACTTTGAAAGAGATATGAACTTGTCGAGGTGAGAGTTTGGATCATCATTGGGTAATCCATGGAATTGACAGTGGTTTTGGATTAGTTGGATGATGTGGTGCTTAAGCTCGAAAGATTGACTAGGGGTTTCAGGGTAGAGAATTGGTCCTCCTCTTCCTTCGATAGAGGGTTTACTGTTGTCAGCGAGAGTGATGCGTTCAGCCATTGGTTGTTTTAGTGCGGATTGCTTCTTTTCTCATCGAATGGTACGTATTATAAGTTCTGGATCAGGGAAATTTAACAGTGGTGCAGATCTAGGGGAACATGTCATACACTAAAAAGGGAAAGACAAGAAAGTAAATACTTGTTTTTGTGTTTTTGTTTTTAAAAAAAAAGGTTTTATCCTAAGGGTTTACTAGAATTGGGATTGGTTGGGCCTCTGTATCGGACAGTTAGTCTCCCCGGCAGCGGCGCCAAAAACTTGATGCGCCCCGAAGCGTCGTATGAAGACGACGTGCGGATCGCGATCGGTTTGTTTTAAATTTATATTTGATGGGGTCTAAGTATGACTTACTAATACTGAACCAAAGGGCTAGTAGATGGTAAGTATGACATAGAGTCGTTCTTAAAGAGAAACTGAATTGAAACGGAGGTAATCCAATCAATCTTTCTATCCTAGTAAAGGTTTTAAAAAAGTGGGTTGGGGGTTTTGGTTCAGTTAACTAAATAAAGCGAATAAAAGTGTAATAATAAATCAGATAATAAAAGTAGTATTTGTTGTGAGTTCGTTAACTAATAATGTGGGATGATGACTTTTATGGGGAAACGATTATCTAAATTGGAAATGTTTAGTGGATTCAACACCCAGTGGTATAACCAATAAATTCCCTATTAGTCGGTTATCAACTAATATGTCACAAGGAACTAAGGTGTCATGATTATGATCAGACAGACGATGCTCAACTCTCCACACTCTCCTGTGAGGGAGTCAGTGGCCCGTATTATTGAACGTATTCGCTCGTGGGCGAAGGAATAGAGTAGCAGGTCATTACAAATCTGACCGTTCTTAATACCATAAATATTTCAAATCCGTTAAACTATTAACTTAGAATTTATGTTCGGACTTATTAACCAATTCCTATTAATGAAACTTAAGGATGATAAACAGGGGAAAACGTTCAAGGTTCTTGCGTATCTTACTTTTGGTTTCATATTTTAAGCAAAGGATATCAGTGTAACTTAGATTCCAAACTTGCCTTTCTCATTACAATTAACAAATCTCTAGGTTTTCGTAAATGGTTATTTAGCCTGTAGCCTACCTACTCTAATCTAATCTAAATTAACTAATCTAATTAAAACGCTAATTAAAATGCTGACGGATTTTTGCATAAAGTTAAACCCAGACCATGTCAGAAAATGCTATGGTGATTCACAGTGTATTTAATCATTTACCGATGTTTCCATTGTGAATTTAATTGCTTCGCCATGTTTACATGATAAGTACATTTTGATCGAAAATGTACAATACTCATGGCAAGTCCACATAATCACATTGCATTTTATGATGCTTGCATGATGTTACAGTTAAAACATAGTTTTTACACAAATAACTATTGACCAAGTATCAAGGTTCGCGACTCCTCTTTACAGGGTTACAATCACATTTGTTAATTGAAAGGCGAATATAAGTTTTAGGTTTAAAATCATAGGATAAGTCCGTTCATAAAGTTTCCGGTTTATAATGTCGATTCATAATACAACTACCTTCGGTCGTTACCGGCTTCCATACGTATGTACTTTGCTTAAAAGCATTTCCAGCACTATACCGAGTAAACAGTCGAATAGGGGCCGTCATATTATTTCACGGCATATTTAAAGTCATCCCACAATTATATATGCTAACTACATCACAACAAATACAATAGTAATCTACTCGCTAATCATGGCACAAACTAATTCTAGCATAATTAAAGCATACGTATTTAATTAAGATAGAATAGGATAGAAGGAACCCGGATTAAAATGCGAGAAGGAATAGAATTGAATTAATAAGCGTAACTCCAAGCGTATACCAAAGATTACAAAATGTTCCCTAGCTTTTGTTCTGCTTTAAACAAGCTCCTTAACTAGCCTAACACTAATTATGAAGTAACACTAATTATGAAGTAAGAAAAAAGAATGAGAAAGTAAAGAGAGAATTATGCCTAATGCATATGGGACATCTTCAAATGAAAGCCTAGGGGCTGTATTTATAGGGAAAATTTGGCTCACATTAGCATCCCTAGGCTCACATTAGCAAAGGAGTGAAAGGTGGTGCACCAGGTACGAAAAAGTAGCGAAAGGTGGTGCACCGGATACGGAAAAGTAGCGAAAGGTGGTGCACCAGGTACAAGCAAGGACGAAAAAGCACAAAAAATACGGGAGGGTGGAGGGAGGCGCCGCCTGGCTGCTGGCCGGCGGCGGCCGGCTGCCACCCGTCCCGGTCCGTCGTCTTTCGCTGCGTTGCTTAATTTGCGCGTATCTTCGTCGTTATGCGTCCGTTTGCGTTGATTTTTTTTGCGTTGGATTCATAAATCAAAAATGAAGAATTTGATGTAAAGATATCCCAAAAATATGTTTCCTATCTCCGAATATTGCGTACGAATCATTTGGATCTTCCGGCGGGCGTAGAATCTTCATTCTTTATCCGTTTTTGTTGATTCTTCTTCTGTTGGATTCGTAATTTGAAAACGAACATCTTGGGTGAGATGGATGTTGATGATGGGCACTTTTGTCTTGAAGTCTCGTTTTGATGCCTTGAATCTTCAAACGTATGTGGAATCTTCGTTTTTCATCCGTTTTGCTTGATTTTTATCGTGCAACCTTGTTTTGACCATCTTGGCATAATATCATTGATTTGTATTGGTTTTGAATTTAAAATGCCAAGAATAGTTCTAGAATGAGAGAGATATCTGTAGTTAAAACATGACTTTTTACGCGATATCATGTACAAAGCACTTATGTTGTTCAAAGTAATTGTATCCAAACCTAATCCATGTTGACCTCCGACATTCAATTTAGTCCACAACCATCATGGCAATATACATATATAAGACACAATTAATATATAATATTAAACCAAGTTTACCCATTGTAACCATATTGTTACAACTAATTTAGACTGAAAGTCCAAGATCCACTCACCCTTACGATCACAGTCTCCACTCAGTGGTCTTATATTAATGAGTCTTCGCTTTATCTGAGAACATAACCAAAACCCGAGTTAGATCCTCATACCTAGTTTATTACATTGTAATCATGTATACAATATCAAGTAAGAGCACCTAATATATATATCTAATACTATGTAATTATCAAAAGTACACAAGTCACAAATTATCAATTTTGTCAAGTTATAAAAGGCAAACGCGATCCGGGCATAAGGTGGTGGGATCACGTTCCTATGACCAAAACCTACTGTAATCAAAATACGCTTGCAAACGCGATCCGGGATAGGGATCTGGATCGCGTTTCAAAGAACAAAGTTGGACTGACCCAAAATTATACTGACTAACGCGATCCGGATAAAGGGGGCTGGATCGCGTTTCAAAGAACAAATCGTACTGAGATCAAATTATACATAGCAACGCGATCCGGGCAAGAGTGCTGGATCGCATTCCCACGTTTTACAGCAGAGGTTCAGAGCTGCAACTACACAACACGAACTAAAAACTCAATTTCACAAAACTCAGTTACAATACACGAATTTATCCATCAAATAACCTCCAACATCAACCATAAACATATTTTAACAACAAACAACATCATCTAACATCAAATTCTACACATGCATCATTAATCTAACCTAATTTTAACCACAATCAAGTTCAAGCATATATATGTATGAATGAGCTAAAATAAACTTACAATTAAGATGATAATCAGATAATGATGAAGATGATCACATGTTTGTATGAATTTAAAGCCTAAAGAATAATTGAAAGTTGTTTGTCTTTGATTTTCTTCTTAGTTGCTAGGTGTATTTGGAAGTTAGGAAGATTTTGGGAAATGAAGTTAGGTCGATCCATCCATCAAATGCAGTATAAGTTGGTATTAAAATTATACCCGTCATAATCTATTGTTTGGAACCTAAAATCATTTTTGCGAAAAATGAGTTTTATTATACCGTCAACTAAATTAATTTAAAACAAGCACTAATTTACTTATCACAATAAGTCATTTGACCATTGACCTATTAACTTTAATTTAAATTATTCAAATAATACCAATTATTTCTTAATACAATTTAAATAACAATTTAAAATAAGGAATTTACCGTATTTCTCCAAGGCCCATAAAGAGGATGTTACATCTTAATATATATGTATGTTCTGTGATAATCATATGCTCTGATATGCGTGTTTGTCCAATGTTTACCTCGGCACCCCTGACTACACTAATGCTTCCGCTTACCAAGATTAACCAATTTGGGGGTGCGACAATACACCTTCGAATACTTACGTGCAACTAAGTATAATCTTAATCTTAACTTGCGATATAGAATTGGATATCAAGATGGTTTCTGAACAGAAAATTAAACAATCGCAAACTTGGTTATGTTTCACTCTGGTTTGTCAAAGTGAATATTTTAGCATTAATAATCAACAAGATATTTTGGACAGAGTTGGTTCATCGAATGTGATTGGCATGAATCAAATGAGCAAAATTGTGAAAATAATGATTGTAATGAACTAACCAGATTTGGATTTGCAATGGGGACATTAGTGATATTTTCATATGGAGCAAAAGAAGCTTAGTGCAGATTCTTGCAAGAAAACCGGAGATTATGGCAATCAAAATGTATATGGCATAGAAGCACATATGGATACAGAGACAAAAGGAAAAG
Organism: Pseudognaphalium luteoalbum; assembly: GCA_963422505.1. Taxonomy (NCBI): domain Eukaryota; kingdom Viridiplantae; phylum Streptophyta; class Magnoliopsida; order Asterales; family Asteraceae; genus Pseudognaphalium; species Pseudognaphalium luteoalbum. The sequence goes on from OY730198.1 coordinate 73,689,752, forward strand.
CAAGAGCTGGAAACAAATTAATATTGGAGAACATGTTGACTTATAAAAGTCAACAAATAGTTCTGGGCATTAATATCGTGTATTTTGATGTTAAAAGTTGATTAGCTAATTGTATAGGTATTTCTATGTTTTTTTAGAGTTATTATGTCCTGTGGTTTATTGACTTAGGTATAAAATTACCATGTCTTAAGTTTACTGAATGGAAAGGTGTTTGATCACTCCTGGGGCATTGTAACTAAAATCTATTCTTCTAAACTATTCAATGCGAAATCGCCATTGATTGTTTCGGTGTTCAAGTGTTTGTTTTCAGTCATGCTTATACAAATAGGTACCATCAAGATCTCTGCTATAACCCAAAGGAGTTTGTGAGCAAACCATGCTCTTAGCTTATTATATGCTTTTTTATAGCAATTAATCATGTCAATACGTTGGTATTAATGAATACATTTAGATGTTTGAAAAGCTATTGAAGTAAATTAATGAACTTTGTAATAAAATATAGAATCATGTGGTAGCCGGCAAATTTACGGGTTATAATCTAGATGTATTTACATGGTGGGTTTTGAATTGGTGTATGAATACTTCTTGATTTTAAAAGGGTGGGTTTTGATTTATTAAATGTATAAAAATAACTAAAATAAACTTAAACTATAAATATATACATAAATCTGTAATTATTATTACTATTATTATTATATATATATATATATATATATATATATATATATATATATGTATGTATGGATGAGTTCGGGTGAAAACAAGGAGATAAAAAATAGTGTGTGTGGATGTGTTTTTACTATTTTTCTTATCTTCTTGTTTTCACCAATTTTCATCATATATATATATATAGTTTTTAATAGATGCATTTAATATATCTTCGAATGAAGAAAAATTACAATGTTTAGATAATGAATCTTTAATGTCAGATATGATACCATATAAGCTCAGGTGGTGCCATATAAGAAAAAACAGAAAACTAGGGAAAAATATAGACAAGGTCATATGTACGATATAAATACACATATTAAAATATTAAAATACTATATAAAAAATCATCAAATTAATATGCAACAAATACATATTTAAAAATATTTATAATACGCTTGTGATCAAGACCATATTATATAATATTCTAATAAATGTATTATATTTCATACGATGCCCCTATATATATCATATAATTTTATTATGAGAATTGAAAATAAAATATTGAGGATTCGATTTACAGCTTGCCTGGTCAAAGGAACTATTTACCATCTGGTTGTCAAATACGCTAAATATTAAAAACCGGTTAGTCAATGAATATTTCACCATGACACAACATCTTAGGCATAAACGGGTTTAATCACGACAAAAGTTTTTAATACCTTACATATAAAGGACCAGATTAATCTTGACTATATGGCAAAGTTGACCTTAATACCATGTTTTCAACTCCTATAATTTTTTTTTAATTTTTTTATCTTTAAGACCTCTTAGGTCTCAGCCCAATGGCTTTAGTTTTCATATGATTAGTGTTATCCAAACATTAGAACCTAGCCTGCCATATAGTAGGCTTCTACTTCCATAAATTTAAATTTAGACCAGAAAAAGGATAAGGAGACTTACAAATTAGACGGTGCCACCGGTTGAAACAATTATTAAAACTTCAAAGAAAATTTTACAATAGTGAGAGTGACAGAAAGAAAGGCAGTGAAAGGGATATGAAAGAGATCCCTTAAACTAGTGTTTGAGTCCCCTTTTTTATAATAGGTGGAACTTCAAACTTACAAATTGTGGCCAACAAGTCTCAGTTATTTTGGTCAATTAATACATATTAAAACTAAATAAAGTAGCCGACAATGATGAATTCTTGTTGGCCTGCCATTATAACTCTTCACATGGTTATAGTAACCCGGAATTATAGCTCTGTAATTTCTTTTTTTTTTCTTGTCTTTATCTTCTTTGTCTTCTTCCATTTTGGAGAGTTCTGAGTTATTCTTCAAAATTTGACTTTTCAGGATAGAAATTTCAGGAATATCTAATTCTTGATCTTCATCTGGGTCTTGAGATTCTCCAGCAAGACATTGAAATTGATTTTCGCCAGATGTGCTTCCTATTGAGATGTATGACTTTGCTTTTGCTTGTGAAAAATTAAGCAAATCTTGTTGAATTTGGATCATATATGCCTCCACAACTTCTCACTGAGTAGGATTTTTAACTCCTTTAGCTACTAATTGAGCTTCTATAATTTGTAATGGATTTAAATGAACTAATTCTTTCATCTTTTCTTTTTGTTAAATTTGTTGTTGATCTTTATATCTGATCAATGCTGATTGAATGAACTCTATTTTGTCCTTGGCACTGATTTGTCCTTTTTTTCATCTATCTTAAGCATTCATAATGAGAATTTTGTAAAAAAAAATGCTCTTTTTAATTCTGGTAATTCTTGATCACCATATTCAATTTCTGGTTTCCATTTCCAGATCTAGGAGATTGAAAAAAATTCAATGAAGAAAAGTAAAGAACGAATAATTTCCTTAACACTTTCTGCTTTATGAGTAAGTGACTGTATCGAATAATTTTGGACATAAATTTGTCCATTCAACATAAAGTTCTTTGAATAGTTCAATTAATGCACCATATGATTTCCACCAATTAAAAACCATATGTGTAGCTTTGGGTTATAAACTGTAGAAGCTACCTTTAATAAACCGTGAGTGCTTCTTCTGTGGATTTTGATAAAGAAACACTTTATGAGACTGTCAACATAGTCCCAATAATATTTAATTACATAATTATTTCCAATGTTAGTAAATTGTCTTTCCCTGAAAGGAGATAATCCTCATTCTTCTGCAGTAATAGTTCTTTTGATATGAAGCTTACTGTAGATATGAAATTTAATATTAATTTTATGGTCCTCTTTTGTAGCATGTTTAATTTCAAAAGTAGAGGTATCCAAAAGTATTTTTTTATAATAATTTCTAGACTTATATGCTAGTGTAGCAAATGATTGATTGTCTAGATAACTTGATAAAATCTCCCGAGGGTTTTTCTTGAAAATTATCTTTTGATAATTCAAAATAATCCATAACATCTTGATATTCAAGAAGTAGGATTGTTTCCCTATAAGGAGTTTTAATGTAATAATCTGAAGAGATACCATTATCTTCTTCTTAGACGATTGCATACTTATATGGAGTTTTAGTTACTCCTTGCTGTTGTATGAATTGCATAAATTGATGATATAATTGATCATTTCCTTGTAATAAAGGAAATTGAGAGGAGAATTGAGATGACCCTGTATTCTTCTGATTGGTTCTTTATTGAACCTTGCGTAATTGCTGCATTGAATAATTGTCCCCTATCATGAGAAATTATGGCTTTTCCTCTTCCACCTCTATTAGAGGGTTTTGTTGAACCTCTTCCTCTTCCTCCAAGAATCATTCCTACAAAAATTCTCTAGAGAATTCAGGAAGAGAATTATCTTCCCCTTTCTTATAAATAATTGTAAAATCAAATGAGGGCTAAATGAGTTTGCCATCTAGCGAACATTTGCTATGATACATCATGTTTGAAATTTTTAGTAAACATAAATTTTGCATATTAACAATAAGTTTTGAAACGCCCAATTTTTTTTTACACTGAAAACATACTCTATTAGGTCCCAATATTATATACTCAATCATCCTAATTGTTATACATTATCCTTGCAATATGTACCAAAAATTTAAAACGAGAATCCACTTAAAACATTAATACGCGATTCTGAAGAGTGGTACGAGAACGCGTACAAATGACTCATATGCGATCCTATAAAGAAAACGTGGGATCACGTATTAACACCAAAAACCTTGTGTAACAAAGTTTTACTTAAGTACGCGATCCTGAATTCGAGTGGGATCGCGTATGTATGTTGAAAATCATAATACGCGATCATGCAGGGTCATATGCGATCGCGTATTACAGTTTTGATCAGACCTGTACATTTTCATAAAAATATACGAACTTCAGAATGGCTTAACTTCCAAAACGTAGCGAGTGAAACTGTACAACTTTACAGGTACTTTCATTTAACCAAACAGGTTTCCCTTTTTTAACTTTTCCAAATTTCTCAAAAATGTCAATCTAGACATATGACCATTTTAGACCCAAAACACCACTTTTACTTAACACTTTAAAACACAAACCATGTAGAAACTGACTTTGGCTTTTTCAACACATTCCATTCATTACACACACACACACACACACACACATATATATATATATATATATATATATATATATATATATATATATATATATATTACTTCCAACATGTTTCAAAATATATACATATTCAACTACACATTATGGTTGACTTTCAAAGTCAACATCATAGAACAAAATACACATGTTATGTTTGACTTTCAAAAGCTTTGACCCATAGGCGTATTACACAAGTAATATTCAAAACAAGAGGTAAGGGAGAAATACTTGCCAATTTGCTACCCTTAGCTATCTACGTTATCCCTTCATAATTCCTGTCCCTTCTCTTTGTCCCGAATTACCTAAAAACATGAAACATGGAAAGAATAAGCACGCATGCTTAGTGAGCATATAGACAACTGACCAAGCCTTCATAACATCATGTAATAAACACTATAATCAAATAATCAACAACATATAATCTTACTCAATACCATCATAACACCACGTAGAAACCAAACACTATGCGGATCCGCGGCCATAAGAAACAAGGCATAAGTACCAAATCACATCGAAATGGTTACTAAGTTAATAAACAAGTCTATGCTAGCACCGCTAGCTAATATCCACGTAATCATCATTAGTAACAAGTCTAGATAGAAGTAAACTTCCACTTGATTGTATGATCCTCTTGCTCGGAAGAAATCCGGAAACACATACAATCATTCATATACTTCAACATTAACAGTTAACAATTAAAACACATAAATTACAAATAACTTCCACTTGGTTGTATGATCCTCTTATTTAGAAGTAATCTAGAAACACATACAACCAATACCCAATTAGCCCCTATAATATTCACCTTGAGATTTAAAACGATGAATTACAACAAATAGTCAATGCACGATCTCCACGTCTTTAACACCTAGCAATAATTCATAACAACGAACAACACACTTTAACACTAGTAATCATCATAATTAAACATCTATCAACACTAATACTCCCCACGTAGGTTTATTCATGACTCATTTTCAAGCAACTAACAATATCCACTCTTATATAATCATAATCAACACCTTTTAGTATTCATAATCACTTCTATTATCAAATTATTAATACTTGAAACATCTACTATCATCATATTCATACTTAATAATAATAGTAATAATAATAATAATAATAATAATAATAATAATAATAATAATAATAATAATAATAATAACTCACTTACTTAATTATTCATTCAAGTTTACGCTTAATCCATAGCACCTTAATCTCTAATTATTAAACTTTTCTACTTTAATTCTCAATCAAACATGTTATTTACACTTGTTCAACATCACTAATTACCTTTTTAAGCTTATTACATGATTTTGTATACTTAAACATAACTTATGAAAATCATCATGAACACTCTATGAAATTTTTTTACTTCTAGCAGGATTAAAAGTTAGTAACAATTACTAAATCAATAATTATATTCAACTTAATCATAATTGAACCCTAATTTCACATTATAATCATCGATTTTATAAAACTATGGAAACCCCAAAAAACTAGGTTAAATATGGAAAAATCAATACTTACAATTGCTTGGAAGATGAAGAAGTTGATAAATCAAATATTTAAGCTTGAATCACGAATTGGAAGTGAGATTTGGAGGTTTTGTTTCCTGCGATTTCTAATTTGTCTCTAATAACATTAATGTTTGAGAACACAATGGAATTAACTCTGGCCATCCACGTACATATATGTATATTAATTTTAATTCATTTCGTATGGTCTGGAACTGATAACTCATTTACGTTTTCTATTATTTTGTATTATTTATATCATAATACTTAAAATAAATATACCCCCACATACTAAAATAATTTCCTGAAATTTAAGGTGTTACAAGTTTTAATCATAAAATGTTGGTTGTATAAATCATCTTGGAATTTTAAAACACTTTTAACAATTGCTAAAATTTCCTTAGCAATTGTAGCATAATTCTTTTGACTATTATTCAATTTACCATAATGAAATCTAACTAAATGTTCTGATTTATTTTCTGGATTAGTTTATTTTAATATACCTCAGAATCCTACATCTGATGCATCAGTCTCAATTGTTTTTTTCCCAATTTGGGTTTGCTAATGATAAACATCGCAAACTTTTTACTTTTTCTTTAATTCTTTGGACAGTCTTAGTATGTACTCCTGTCTAGGGATCATGCACCATTTTTAATCTATCATACAAAATTGCTGTATGTTGTGCTACATTTTTATATAATGTAGAAATATAATTTAAGTTTCCCAAAGATCTTTTTAATTGTGTTTATCGATTATTTCATCTGGGAATTTATAAGCAAATTCAGTACTCCTATTTATGGGAATTATATTTCCCTTTTCAATATTATGACCAAGAAACCTAACCTTGTTTTAAAATATCATCATTTCATTTTTGGTTTAGAAATTACTAAACCATTTTGGATGATTAATTTTTCAAATGTCCAAAGTGTTTGAAATGTAATTCAATATTTTTAAAGAATATTAGTATATCATAAATATAGACAATAATAAATTCACCATATGGATTAAAAATATCATTATTAATTTTTTGAAATTCAAATGGAGCAATTTTTAATCCAAACGGCATAACATTCCATTCATATCGACCAAATAGAACATTAAAAGCAGTTTTATATCTATCTGCTTCATCTATCTGGATTTGCTAATATCCAGATTATAGATCGAATTTGAAAAATATATTTGAATCATGTAATCTATCCAATAAATCCTTTATATTAGATATTCGATGTCTAATCCATTTTAAAACTTTATTTAATGGCTTATAATTAATAACAAGTTTGGGTATCCCTTTTTCGTGTTCTGCATGTTTATTATACCTATACATTGACAAAGCTCACTCAACTGCCACTACTAATTCAATAATCTTCACCGTTTAATGTTGCCTAACTTTACATCGTAGCCGTCGAAAGTTAATGTGTCGGTTTTGGGTATCCCTTTTTCGTGTTCTACATGTTTATTAACATAAAAAGCGGTACAAGATCATTGAGATTTGGATTGTCTTATTAGTTTTTTTATTAATTAAAAATTCAATTTCTTTTTTACATAATTTTAAATATTCAGAATTCATTTGTCAAAGTCTTGCCTTTTAGGAATTCTTTCCTCATTAAAATCTTCTTCAGAAGGAATACTAACGGTATTCTTTTTTCTACTCCAAAAAGCATTAGGATGATATAGATTCTTGTTTCTGCTCCAAAAATTAAGGTCTTGCCCATGATCAAATCATCAAATGAATTCCTAAAAATATTTAATGCTTTTTGCAATAAATACTTAAGGTCTTACCAATGATCAAATCATCAAATTAATATGCAATAAATACATATATTTAGAATATTCATATTACGCTTATGATCATGACCATATTTATTATAAGCTATGGATCAGGTTCCCTAACTAGAGATCAATGAGCTATATTAATTTAAAATAAATACACTTAACACCCTCTAAATATTTATTAACTTTTTAACCAAGATTTTTGGATATATAACATGAGTTTGTCTAATGTGTGCCTTAAGGGTATATGTTAAGACAAGAATATTCTTTTCAAAAAATGAAAAATGCATTTTTCAAGAAAAATCTTGATACCTTTTTCATTTTTTGAAAAGAATGTTTTCAACTTTTTCAATTTTTGAGAAGTATATTCAACCCTTAACTTGTGACCTTAGGGCTAGTACTGACAATTTCTATCCAAATGCTCTTTAATTGGGCGGTTCTGGGCTATTCTTCTCTTCTCCTGGGTTGATTTGGTCGACTTAAAGTCTCACAATAGGTACAAATGGGCAATAATTGGAAGACTTACGGGTTTAACTGGGTAAAAATTAAAACACTATTTTACAGAAAGATATATGAACAATTTCCATAAGGGGGGATGGATGATGGGGTTTTGGACTTTTGAGGAAGATGGGGGAGTTAGGAACTGGGAAGTGTATTTCATTTTTGCTGTTTTCAAAATTACAGAGTAGCATAGTACAATATGAATATATATTTCCCGATTTATAAACTTTTTTTGCTATGTCCAGTATCAATTTGCGACTTCCAGATTATTTGAATAAACATTTCATTTAAAAATTCATGTTATCGTTCTATTATTTCCGAAAACACAACAATAGCGTGTTGTTATTGTATTAACTATTACTGTAATGCTCAACTTTCAAATAACAATTGTCTTAAAGATTAATAAGAGAATTAAATTATCTTTAACTTGTTAATGGATGTATTTTTGTCGTGAATTAAAACACTTTTTGACAAAAATTTAAAATAGTCTGTTTTGACTCGAGCCCATTTGAACCCAAGCCCGTTAAGATCCGTGTTCGTTTTGACCCGAGTCCATCTTGACCCGGAGTTCATACCCGCTTAACCCGTCCATTTTGACACCTATACTTAGGGCACAAGAAAGAAATTCCCAAAGATACTCCGTTCCGTATAAGAATAAAAATAAAATTTACACCTTGCTCCGCTACCAAACCATCGGATTAATTAATTGAAATAGATAACATAAAAAATTAAAACCCTAGCTTGGCCGCACAAAGCTGACTCGTCGTCACTCCTGCTGGCGATCGAATATGCGGTACATCTAACAATGTATGATTCTCTTCTTCCTCAGTTGCTAATTCTACGTTTCTATGTTCATATTTTCTTTAATTATTGCCGCGTAGCCAATTTAAAAACCTATTATACGTATGTTTATGTATGTTAATAATCTCTTATATATCATGATTGACGAGCTTTTATCTGAAAGCGATTGATTTTATGCTTCTATAATGTTTTTGTTCATCTATGACTGATCATACAACTAAAGCTAAAAACGAAAAAGTGCGTGCATGTCGGTTTTATAACGTTTTTTTAATCGACTGATTGGATATTCAATATCATCTAGATATGTTGATAATTTAAGTGTTGCTAAAATAAGGTCTACCGAAGAAGACACCATGGAATATTTCAGCTTTTGTGGTGGCATTCATTCATATATATAATATATAACTGCTTTCATCATTCCATTGCACAGTGTGACAGATACGGTTTTGTCATTTATTCTTTGTTATCTATCTGATCAGCCTTGGTATCTGTTAATTGCGTAGAGAGATTTTAAATCATTATAGCCGGTATCCGTGATTATAGTATATGCTCATACCATTTGTTTTAACCCCTAGATTTATAATACGCTTATTGATGCATGTAGGATCTTTCAATCTTAGGATCAAAGCTGCTATGGAACTTCGTGTAGCTTCAAATATTGATTTTCTTGGAGAAGAAGTACTTCTCTTTAGTTTGCAATATGTAACATAATCTTTTGATCTTCACTGAATTTGTTTTGTTTAGCTGATTATCTATTTGGAGCTGGATATGCTATCATCAGAATCAGGTTACAAATGATCATTCTTTATTGACATGTATCTTATGTAAAAAAAATTTATTCTTTAGTTTTTATTAGAGCTATCAAAGTGGTCGGGTCATGCAATATGTGGAATTACATAATGACTTAACTACTTTAAAGTGGAGGCATGAACTTGCTCATCACCACGTAAATATATTATATTCATTGTAATAAAATATGTATGATGTTTGGGCTTTTAATATAGGCTAGCATGTGCACAACAAGTGCTCCAAAAATTTCGAATTGAAAATTCCCAGGTTAGTTTGCAACTCTGCAATGCCTAGAGGTGGTAGCTTCGACCCATCGACTTATGTATATGTCGATTTGAGTTGTGGTATATCTCAAATGGGTCGAATAGCAAAATTTAGTTGAAAGGGTAACATGTGAATCTTATACCCTTATAAAGAGTTTAACTCTTTTCTTTAGTACCTTAAATTTTTAAAGAATGAATATTACAGTAATACCCTTATAGTCAACAAAACAGATTAAATACACTTAGATAATTTTAGAAACAATTTACAATATTAATGTAATTTTTTCATAAATATAAACAAATGTACGTTTGAAAATAAACCAAACCCATATATAAAAAGAAGTGTGAATAAGAGAATGAAATTATTCGTGCACATTTTAATAAAAAGTTTTAACAACATATATTGGAATTTAATCTATTATGGAGTAATACTTGTATAATGATAATTGATCAAATAAATGTCCCGCTTTTGCGCGGGTATCTGCTAGTTAGTAAGGTTAAATGTGTCTAAAGTTGCCTTTATAAGTCAGGGTACCTAGTCATCTCTATCAGTGAAGCTGTTGCAACAATTACATGGGTGAAGTCAAATGTCTACTTAAAACATGAATGTTATTCCTTGTGATGTATGATAAGCATAATTGATCTAGGTGACTTAAATTATCATAACAGAAAATGGGATCAATATTCCTCATGTTGTTTGATCAAATTTGTACCCAAATCCAAATGCATTCTTTTGCTTTTGTTATATACATATGCTATGTTTAACATCTATATACACAAAAGAAAGAGTACACTAATTACTTTTTAGGATAATGCAAGAAGGTCAGATGGTTGTGTGCTATGATTAGTATTTGTTGTTTGATTCATTAGTTTCATCATATTTTCATAATTATTTTCTATTATTAACTATTAATTGATATCCTAAATTTGATGCATTTTTCAGATTCTATTGGAGAGGTTAAGCAAGTGTTGTTTCTTTTGTGGTTTATTTCATCAGCAATGTACGTTTTTTATGATTTGTGTAGGTTTAGGGGACTACTTTTGATAATAATGGATGAGCATATTTCCTACAGATTTAATATTCGCACAAACTTGGTTAGGTTATATAGTTCGATTAACTGATTAATATTCGATATCAACTTGATTTACTGATAATATGATTGATAATTTTTTTCAACTAATTGTTCTATTTTATTCATATGTGTTTGGATTGTTTATGTCATTATTTGACAAAAGGTTGATCTGAGTAGCATCAGAATGGTTCCAACACTAGAAAGGTGACAATGTCTAGGTTGAAAGAGGATGGACACAACACTCCAATAAGTAAAACTCAAGTTCTTGTCATGTTTATCATAACTTGCATCTTCGTACTATTTGTGCAGGGATATATTAAACCATTTACCAAAAATTTTCTAGCAAATACGTGTCAAATGGGTCCAGATTTTGACATCCAACCCATCTTGACACCCGTATTTTTCTGTAATGTCTTTGCTTACTTTCTTAACATATATGTTTGCAGTCAATTGCTTCAACAAACTGGAGATGGTTGCTGGCCGTTTATTTGCAAAACCAGTTCTTCCTAGAGCATGTCTTAATTAGCGAGGTATCTAGCAGAATTTATCAGGAGAATTTCAGCACTACAACCACAAGTACTTTATTATCATTTTCAGTACATATGAATGTATGATTCAATTAGCTTGCATGTCAGTTTGACATAATCTTGAGGTGAACTGCTCCCTTGGGCAAGGGTTACGTCGGTTATTCATATTTGATTTCTCCGTCTTTGTCAAATTGCTACTTTATTAGTTTATGTCTGACTTGATGGGTTGCAACCACCATTGCAATTCCAGATGTATATGAGATTAGGTAGATACACATATGTGTATTATCGAAGGTACTTATGGTTTTAAGAAATAGGGTAAGGGATATATTACGCATAAAAGAAATTTTGGAAACTGATTTCTAATATGACTTTTTATCATGGAGACTTGGGAAGGTACATTCAGGACGTTGAGGGCGAAACTGTTGGACTGAAGAGGACATTTTGCCCATGAAAAAGCAAAACTGAAAATGCAACCCAAAAAGAGTCCTTAGAGAAGCAGAGGGCCGTGAGATTTGCATCTTCAGAAAGGTTAATCTGTTCATCTGAGAGTCATGTTATTATTACATTTTCACTTGAATATTTAGTTTCATCTTTCTTCGTTTTACTAATTGGTTGTAACGTGCAGGCAATTTTGTGCCATTTGTCAGATAACACACAAAATGAAATTACGAAATTCTAATTTATCATAGCAAGACAATGATGTGAAAGTTTCCTATGTGTGTTGTATATGATAAAAGATTTGCCAAATCCCCTCTACCCTCTCATCATACTAGAGAGAACCATCAAAAAGAAATCACATATAGTTGCGATACACAATAGAAACAAATTGATAGTATAGAAACTAGAGACACCCAAACTACTCAAAATACTGCACAGATCTATCACGTGATATTATTATTTACTTTCGTTTCACAGTTGCTTTGCTATATTTAACTTGGTATTGCTCATCATTTTGCAGCCCAAGCATTGTGTTATCATGCGTACCCTTGAACGTGTCAAGGTTTCAAGGTGGGTGGTTTTAACGAAGAATAAAAAAGTAAGACACGTAAGCATGTTCTACTTTACACTGTACACTTCAAATCATTTGACAGCTATTATGGGATTTTTAACATTTACAGCTAAATCATTAATAGATAAAATCGGAGATTTTATGTTTAATGTGAGATTCACAGAAAATTAGGAATGTTGGGCAATTCATAATGAGCTTTTTTAGGAAATGATCTTATCTCATTAACAAATTGAGATTCTCCCTCCATTCTTCCCAATTTTACATGGATTTCAAAATTTTCTGGTCAACCATGTTTATGATAAATACATATCCCGCCCCCATTCGAACTCACACCTACTTTCAAATCATTTGCTAACTTCATACACCTCTCATCATTTTTCTTTTCTTTTAGTTTTAACAATGGCGGATCAACAAGTATACATCCCTCTCACTGAGCTTACGGTCGACAGTAGGACTGGGTAATTTGTGTAAAGGCACACCACGTTTGGACACAATCGTTTAAGAATAGCCCCAACCAAGTTGCAAGCAAATATATGATATTGGTTGACCAACATGTATGATATTGCTCTAGAACACAATCATTTGAAGTTTACAGATATATGTTATCCCTTGGGTGCTTTTGCTGAATCATTATTGCTTGATAACACTTTCTACATCATTTTTTACTTTTTGTTGAACTAAATGCTTGAATCATGGTGAACCATTTTGTGATTAAATATCACATACAATATGCTTTTAATAATCATTTTAAGTATATATGAAACATAAATCAACCATATTAATATTTGGGATCCTTGCTATAGTAATTATTACGGTTGATCAGATCCATTCATGCTGCATTTTAATACGGTTGAAATATGATTGAACCATGGTCTACAGAAACTAACAATGAAAAAAATTGGCTAATATGTTTTTAGTGATTTTCAATTGAAGTTTACATATTTCTCATATCATTTGAAACATTTTTATCACTTTATATATATATCTTGATTTTTTTAAATCTGTATGATTGAATCATGGTGAGTGTGATTCTGATTAAATATCACACGCTATATGATATTAATATAGATTTAGTAGAATTTCAGTTTATAGCTGATACATAAATCAAGAATTATGGTGTTTGGGAATGCTGATTTTAAATTCTACTCTTAGTAGTACTAACAAATCTGTACTATTATAACCTTGTGGTCTTGCTATTTATATTTTGAATAATATTAATAAGGATGATATATGATTGAACCATAGTATATTCTTATGATTATTTGTTGTGATTTCTGTTATCACAATGGGATCTATAATTTGTGATTTATGATTGAACCACAGTATATTCTTATTTTTATTTGTTTTGATTTATGATCTTGCTATATATATTCTTATGATGTAATTCTTTGTTGTGATTTCTGTTATTACAATGGGATCTGTAATTATATGGAAATTGCATAGCGCATCACAATGTTTCATATGTATTGTATTTGTCCACTATTTTAATAATACATAATGCTACAGCAAAACTGAATTCACGCCACTGTAAAGAAAAACCTGCTTCACAACCTTGGTGAATTTGTGCAAGTAGGTAATACAGTTGAGATCAATACTTTTGTGGTAGCACCGTATACTAGAAAGTAACTCATGGTGGACAACCAACATAAGATCAACTTTTGTCGAGCGACAAGGGTAAAAAGAGTAGCCTCATTTGAAATGTGGGGGATGGGTATGCATTTATCCCATATTTCAGGACAACTTAACACAAATGTTGCATTTATTAATTTTCTAAACCAATCTCATTTAACTATTAGTAGGCATTACATCATTTATTTGTAATGTAACAATATACTTACTTCTCTATGTATTGTAAATTTTTTTGCAGATGTGGTTGGTCAAGTGATCGAAACGGGTGAACTGATGATTACGATGCAAGACGGTCGGACAAAACAGCTTACCTTTGTTCTCCAGGATGTCGAGTAAAATCATAATCAAGCTCCCCCTCATGTGAATGAATTAAATATAAAAAAACAAATATGTATGCACTTTACTGCTCATAATGTTATTGTTTAATCACTGGTTGTTGCAGCGGTACCAAGCTTGACTGTGCATTATGGGGCGAATTCGCAGTCTAAGTCAACACCTTTGTTGAAAAGAACAAGAGTTATGAGGATTTAACGCTTATGTTCATTCACATGGCATTCACAAAACCATGAGGGTATGCCCGCATGTCTTTTTACACAGAAATACATTATTACCGCTTTTTCGTTTGTCCAATAATAATTTGTCAATACTATCTTTTCGACTGCATTGAATTTTTAAGTTTCCAACTCATTCTTTGGGACAAAGGTGTACATAAATAATGACATCTAACCCATTGTGACTTTTGAAAAAGGTTACTTTTTATTTTTAACAATGAAGTTTAAGTATAATGCCATCAATGTTTGACCCATTTTAACTCAACCCAATCAAAGAGGCACCAAAATACAAAACCAGATCCAGTTTGTTGCTTTAGTCAACACTGGTCATCGTGAAAATTTCGTTAGTATCTAACTTTTCAGCACCTCATACATTATTGTTATAAATACTTGGTTCCATTCAGCTTCTGCCAAACAGGTTTATGAATGTGTTGGTGGATGGAGATATGTTAAGTACGAGAGTTTCCACTTACCTAGGGGTATACAATGTGAACATAAGTTACGAGTCATCCGGTGGTGCACTTTTTTTTAAGGGAAATGGATGGCGGGAACTTATTGTATAAAGCTTTCGTGATCGTTTGATGTATCTGCATCTCATGAAGCGTGAAAGGGAATATCTGTATGTTAATGGGTATGATACTCGTGGAATAGTTTTTACTGGTGCAACGAATGAATGCAACCTAAAAAACAAACGTTGTATCTTAGTGATGAGTGAGTCATCGAGGAAAGAACAAGTAAGTTTTTTTCACATGTATAATTTACACATTTAGAATTTTTTGAAAGATGGAAACTATGTAGCGCTTCACGTTTCATACACATTAAAAACTACTCTTTATACATTAAATGAACTACAAAATGAATATGAAAAATAATTAACATGATCATCTCCATTTGCATACTGTTATTTGACATGCAGGAGAGCATGACAAAACTAAGAATTGATGATATGGAATGGCATGTGGATGTGTTCTTCGCATTCGACCGAAACACGGGAGCCCTGATCGGTGCAACTTTAACTGGATGGACGTGAGATTTTTTCTGCACCTACCATAATTTAATTGGTGGTGAATGTGTCATCCTAGAATGTTACGCTCTCGGTTGCATCGATTTTCAAATTGTAGCTCCAGAAGACATGGTTAAGATAACACATTCACCACCAACTAAATTATGGTAGGTGCAGAAAAAATCCCACGTCCATCTAGTGAAAGTTGCACCGATCAGGGTTCCCGTGTTTCGGTCAAGTGCGAAGGACACATTCACATGCCATTCCATATCAATTCTTAGTTTAGTCATGCTCTCCTTCAAGTCAAAAAGGCATTGACGCACATACTCGTGGTTAAAAGTCTGCAAATGTATATGATCATGTTAATTATTTTTTCATATTCATTTTATTGTTCATTTAGTGTATAAAGAGTAGTTTTTAGTGTGTATGAAACGTGAAGCGTTACATTGTTTCAATCATTTAAAAATTCTAAATGCGTATATTATACATGTGAAAAAAACATACTTGTTCTTTCCTCGGTGACTCACTCATCCACTAAGATACGCCGTTTGTTTTTTGGTCGTTGCTTTCATTCGCTGTACCAGTAATCTCTATTCAATGAGTATCATACCCTACTAACATACAAATATTCCCCCTTCATGCTTCATGAGATGCAGATACATTAAGCGATCACCAAAGTTTTCTACAATAAGATCCCGCCATCTATTTCCCTTCAATAAAAGTGCACCGCCGGATGACTTGTAACTTATGTCCACATTGTATACCCCTAGGTAAGTAGACACTCTCGTACTTAACATATCTCCATCCACCAACACATTTATAAACCTGTTTGGCAGAAGCTTATAACAATAATGTATGAGGTGCTAAGAAGTTGGAGACTAATGAAATTTTCATGATGACATGTGCCGACTAAAGCAACAAACTGGATCTGGTTATGTATTTTGGTGCCTCTTTGATTTGGTTGAGTTAAAATGGGTCAAACGTTGATAGCATTATTCATAAACTTCATTGTGAAGAATAGAAAGTAATCTTTTTTTGAAGTCCACAATAGGCTCAATGTCATTATTTATGTACACCTTCGTCCCAAAGAATGAGTTGCAAACTTGAAAATTCTGTGTAGTTGAAAAGATAGTATTGACAAATTATTATTGGACAAACAAAAAAGCAGCAGTAATGTATAATTGTGTAAAGAGACATGCGGGCATCCCCTCAAGGTTTTGCGAATTCCCCGTGAATGAACATAAGCGTTAAATCATCACTCTTTTATCTTTTCAACAAAGGTGTAGACTTGGACTGCGAATTCACCCCATAATGCACAGTCAAGCTTGGTACCGCCGCAACAACCAATGATTAAACAGTAACATTTTGAGCATGAAAGTGCATATATATATATATTTTATATTTAATTCATTCATATGAGGGGGAGCTTGATTATGAATTTTACTCGACATCATGGAGAACAAAGGTAAGCTGTTTTGTCCGACCGTCTTGCATCAAAATCTTCAGTTCACCCGTTTCGATCACTTGACCAACCACATCTGCAAAAAAATTACAACACAGAGATAAGTAAGTATATTGTTACATTACAAATAAAGGATGTAACACCTACTAATAGTTAGATGAGATTGGTTTAGAAAATTAACAAACGCAACGTTTGTGTTAAGTTGTCCTGCCCATATATCAAAATATGGGATAAATGAATACCCATCCCCCCACATTTCAAATGAGGCCACTCTTTCTACCCTTGTCTCTCGACAAAAGTTGATCTTATGTTGGTTGTCCACCATGAGTTACTTTCTAGTATACGGTGCTATCACAAAAGTATTGATCTCAACTGTATTACTTACTTGCACAGATTCACCAACGTTGTGAAGCAGGTTTTTCTTCATAGTGGCATGAATTCAGTTTCGCTGTAGCATTACATATTATTAAAACAGTGGACAATACAGTATATATGAAACATTGTGATGCGCTATACAATTTCCATATAATTACAGATTCCATTGTGATAACTGAAATCACAACAAAGAATCATAAGAATATATATAGCAAGATCATAAATCAAAAACAAAAAAAATAGAATATATTGTGGTTCAATCACAAATTGCAGATCCCATTATGATAACAGAAATTACAACAAATAATCATTAGAAAATACGATGGTTCAATCATAAATCAACCTTATCAATATTATTCAGAATATATATAGCAAGACCACAAGGTTATAATAGTACAGATTTGTTAGTACTAATAAGAGTAGAATCTAAAATCATCATTTGAATGTATAGGAAGTACTATAGGACTTAGTACAGTGTGGATCCCAAACACCATAATGCTTGATTTTTATATTAGCTAAAAACTGAAATTCTACTAAATCTATATTAATATGAAATAGCATGTGATATTTAATTCAACTTGATTCAAGCATACAAGTTTAAAAAAAATCAATAAATGTTTATAAAGTGATAAAAATGTTTCAAGTGATATGAGAAATATTTAAACTTCAATTGAAAATCATTTAAAACGGATTAGCCAATTTTTTTCATTGTTAGTTTCTATAGACCATGGTTCAATCATATTCAACCGTATTAAAATGCAGCATGAATGGATCTGATCAGCCGTAATCCAAATATTAATATGATTGATTTATGTTGTATATATAATGGAAATTATTATTAAAATCATATTGTATGTGATATTTAATCACAAAATGTTTCACCATGAGTCAAGCATTTAGGTTCAACAAAAAAATAAAAAATGATGTAAAAAGTGTTATGAAGCAATAATGATTCAGCAAAAGCACCCAAGGGATAACATGAATCTGTAAACTTAAAATGATTGTGTTCTAGAGCAATATCATACCTGTTGGTCAACCAATATCGTATCTTTGCTTGCAACTTGGTTGGGGCTATTCTTAAACGATTGTGTCCAAACGTGGTGTGCCTTTACACAAATTACCCAGTCCTACTGTCGACCGTAAGCTCAGTGAGAGGGGTGTATACTTGTTGATCCGCCATTGTTAAAACTAAAAGAAAAGAAAAATGATGAGAGGTGTATGAAGTTAGCAAATGATTTGAAAGTAGGTGTGAGTTCGAATGGGGGTGGGATATGTATTTATCATAAACATGGTTCACCAGAAAATTTTGAAATCCATGTAAAATTGGGAAGATTGGAGGGAGAATCTCAATTTGTTAATGAGATAAGATCATTTCCCAAAATGGGTCATTATGAATTGCCTAACATTCCTAATTTTCTGTGAATCTCACATTAAACATAAAATCTCTGATTTTATCTATTAATGATTTAGCTGTAAATGTTAAAAATCCCATAATAGCAGTCTGAATTTAAATGTCAAATGATTTGAAGTGTACGGTGTAAAGTAGAACATTCTTACTTGTCTTTGTTTTTTATTATTCGTTAAAACCACCCACCTACTTGTCTTTCTTTTTTATTCTTCGTTAAAACCACCCACCTTGACACGTTCAAGGGTATGAATGATAACACGATGCGTGGGCTGGATGATGATGAGCAATACCAAGTTAAATATAGCAAAACAACTGTGAAATGAAAGTAAATAATAATATCATGTGATAGCTAGATCTGTGCAGTATTTTGAGTATTTTGGTTGTCTCCAGTTTCTACAACTGGGAAGACTATCAATTTGTTTCTATGATGATGCTACTGAGTTCTGAGTTCAGATGGGGTATCAGGTTTTGTTTTCAGATAAGCCCAACCCAATCCATTTTGAACCATACCAAAAATTTTGATCTGTTGGCTGAGCCACCAATATTGCCACCTCTAGTTTTATTTATTAATCAAGAATGGTAGTATAAAGAGGAGATTAACCAGACATGTGACCCAAGCAATTCAGTGCTCATAATACTGACTGTAATACCGCTCGCTAGTCTCCCTAAAATTGTAGTCACTGCCATCATTTTACCAACAAATTCAGGGTATCTAGAACCATAGGCCTTGGAACAACCCCTTAGAATCCCACCACATTTTAGTTCTTGTACCAGATCATCTCTCGTTTAATGAACAGTTCGGAATGCGAATTTGGTCCACATTTGATGATAAAAGGGGATGTGGAGCCTGTATTGAACTGCAGGATGTTTCACCGTGTCACTTGAGAGCAGCACGATATATACATAGCTTATTTCAAACTGTCTGAAACCAAATGTCCCATCATAAGGCCTTTCTGATTGTAGCGTGAAAGAAACTTTCCAGGCCTCTAAACTTCATTAAAAAACACCACGTCCAGATCATTTGCACCGGTGCTTGTTTTAGTCCTACAACCTACAGCTTTTTAGATCCATAGTCTCTTTTTATTTACCATAACACTCGATACGGGCATCATTATCCTACATAATATAAATGAATCTTTTCAATAAGAGACTTTGACAACTTACAGAATTAATGGTATCCCGGTTTCCAAGACTGAATACCGACTTTCGAGCTCCAACAGATATGATGATGTCTCAGACAAACTTGAATGCTGAGTTTGGACTGAATCTCCCCTGAAACTATAGGCAGAAGTATGTCATAAGCTCAAGCAACTCTTATAGCGCCAAAATGTATTCCATATCTGAATATTAAATGGTAACGTATAATAGATAAGTCAAAAGTGAATTTCTACATGAGTTTAGTAAGTAAGTGAAAACAAAGGATTAACAAACAATTCTATACATACTAATATAAGAACAACAAAAATGAGAGAGAGAGAGAGAGAGAGAGAGAGAGAGAGAGAGACACTTGCATGAAATAGATATCAAGAAACCTCATCCCGAGCCTCTCTTTGGGGCAAGTCATCTAACATATGATGAATATGGCTATCATAAAAATATCTCACCATTTTAATCTTCTATTTTTCACATCAATCAATTTGATGTATAATAACAATATAATTAGCACTTTAGATAATTTTCAACCCGTCGGGCCCATCACATCTCATTTATAGGAAAAGCTTTTATAGATAGTTGTTACCCCAATCAACTATAATACTAAAGCTATACTTTGTACCGTAAAGTTATACTTTGTAGCGCTATAATTGGAAACTTTTATAACCCATATGTAATTTAACATGAAAAAGGAATGACTATGCCACGTGATGATGGGTTCTAAGTTATAATCATGCAATATCACATTTTAAGTCACTTGTATTGTTGTCTATCTACTGGCATTTCTAAACAAAAGTGAACATAAGTGCAAATGACACATAGTAACATAATTCAGCCAATGAAATAAGTAAATTCAGCCAATGAAATAAGTAAACATAACGTAGTTAACCTGTTGTATGTAGCTTGTAAAATTGTTAGAGAAAGCAGCATACATGAACATAACCTAATTAGTTCATTTTTTTCACCTAGCGAAATCAAATCGAACGCACTCTTGACGTAGTTAAAAATATAAATAACCAAAACTAAAAGAATAAGTTAATTAATAATAAGTTCTTCTCATTAGTAGGTAACTTGCTACATTTTCTTATAATAAATAATCTTCTTTTGACATATTCACGCTTTTCTTTCTCACTTATATAAAACCTACGATTATTGTTAAGCTCTTTCAAGAATTCGGCCTCATCGGGTGTGCGTTCTTGAACACTTATAAGTGCTCTAATCTCTCTATCTATTTTGAAAAGTACATTATTATAACTATCGACTTGACCCGATAGCCTTTTAATAACCTCTTTATCAACCTTCTTAAACTTTTAAACCTTTTTACGAATTCGCTATTTTTGTCCGTTAACTGTAAAACCCATGTTAAACGAACATTTGTCATGCTTTCGGCATCGGAAGACATTTCTTGCGTGTGTGTTTCAAAAGGATAATGAAAAATATATTTCATATATTTTAGTATGTGACATGCGGTCCCAAATGTGAGTACATATATAAAAATTTCGACACTATAACTAACTAATTAATATACCAAAAATATCTAGTAACACACAGGGATCTAATGCGGTTTATAATATAACCGCCTGCTAAAAATTTAATATTAGTAATTAAATAAGTAAATAGTTAATTACATTATTAAAAAAACACAATCTTAATTTGTTACACTATTATTACACTTTTTATTTAAAAGATATATATATATATATATATATATATATATATATATATATATATATATATATATATATATATATATATATATATATATAGCAACGGGATAAAAAATAAGAAAATTTAGATGGAGAAGATAAAAAAGCAATATGATCTAGTATTTTTATTACTATGATTTATTTTTGTATTATTATAATTCAAGTTTAAAAACTTGAATAATAGTAATAAAAAATACTTAATCATATTGCTTCTCCCTTTTCTCCACATAAGTTTCCTACTTCCTAGATCCTGGTCCTATATATATATATATACCCATTCTTATTTCATGTAAGCTTCGTTTTGTTCCATATGCGATGTGAACCGAATAATGGTTTCTTCACATTTTTGCTTTTCCACTGTAAAAAATGTGAGATTTTTTGCGAGTTTGAAAAAATAATCATCTAGATCTCCATGAGAAAGGAAGAAATTCTCGACTCTTTGATGCGTTTCAATTTTAGACATAATCTTTGTAATAGTTTGATTAAACTTTTTAACATGTGCATGTAACACTTTGATGACATCTTTGTCAAGATCCACCAAATTTTGCATATTTTGATTGATACTTTGTTGACGTGTAGTTACACTTGTTCGTGTGCCCGTATTTTCAATAGAAGCTCACATATAATTTGAAGGGTAGAGAAAGAAAATAGAGGTTCTAATAGTTGGTCTTTAATATATAAACTCTTTATATAGGAATCCGATGGTTGGTGTATATTAATGATGATGATGATAGTTGACATACATTACTGATATATGGATACATATAACCAATGATATATATATATATATATATATTTCGTCAAAAAAGCCAAAAAAAAATGAAGAACGTAATATCATTAAACAATACTACGTGATCCGATCCTCATATAGCCTGCAAATGAAAAACATACATTTAATATATATATATATATATATATATATATATATATATATATATATATGTGTGTGTGTGTGTGTGTGTGTGTGTGTGTGTTTGTTGTTATGATAAAATAAAAATACTAATTTTATTTGTATTTAATCAATGAAGACCAAATGAACCTTTGGTATGTCAAGCCACACTCCTTCGTCATCATGGTTGACTCATGCGTATGTAGTGCTAGATATTACAACATTATCATCTTCTAGCGGACTAAACCGACAAAGAACGGTGGTTGCTCCTCAAATTGGTCGTATTTGTGACACCCGACAAATTAGGACTTGTATTAGTGCCTAATCACTTTGTTAACATAAGTAATTAGTTTTGTAATAGGCTATTTATGTGTATCATTATATATATTTGAGGATATATACACGTACGCGATTTGTTTAAATCGTGCATTTTCATATCGGATGATTCTGATACACTGTAATATGGACTTGGTGAACAAAAGTATTAAATAGTATGAAATTATTTAATAAACTCATCTATCCCATTATATTATTTTGATAATATATAAAGCATAAATCCTATCGTATAAAGTTAAACGTACGTGAATAAAACGTGCAAAACGTACCCGACAAACCAAATAATCGAAAGTTATATTTTTATAACTCAAACTAAAGTATTTTGATAAAAATACTTCAATTAAAAATATCGGGATTTAAATCGAAAATGAAAATGCATTTAAATAACGATACGCGTATAAATAAACGTTTAAACGATCGAAAACGAACACCACACGGAGCGCAAACGCACGGAAAAAAATGAGACTTTCCCTCCCCACGTGGGGCCCACTTGGCCGACCCACACGCTTTCCCCCTTCCCTCCTTTCTTTGACCAAACCACACCCACTTTCTCATTCTCATTTTTATCTCACTCTCTCTCTACCTTCACCCCTCTCAATTTTTCCTCTCTAAAATCATCACTAAAACCACCATCTCACCATCAAATACTCATCATCATCCAATGATCTTTCAAGATAAAACGACCACCGCGACACTATCTACATTTCTACCTTTTCGGAATCTTCATCCGACTACTTTGTAAGATCCTGACACTTTCGAAAACTCTTGTATTTTACTTATTTACATGTTTAATTGTTTATCTAGCAAGAATATGTCCAAATAACTAGTTAAAACTCATTTTCGAAACATTTGTTGAAAGTTGCGGTTTTGGTCATTTTAATGAAACCGACACCTCGGGACATCCCCGACATAAACCAATAATTTTCTTAGACACTACTAACCATTGTGAAGCTTGTGTAAAAGTTTCGGGTCAAACCGGGGTCGTTTGACTACAAACCCGAACCTTGAATTTCGATCAGATCCTTTGTGTCGCTTCAGGCCTGGAGCCTTTGCGACACAAGCCATTATGTCGCTAAAATTGATTAAGTCACACATAGCGACACAAAATCTTATGTCGCATTAAATTGCGAATGTTGCATGGTGCGACACAACTGTTGGGACATAGTTTGTGACAACAGATCTAGCTTGAAATATGACTAGTGTAATTGTGATTGTATTGATATATTGGTTTACATTTGTAAATGCATATTCGTTTTGTTATTAATATTTTATATTAAAGATAGACGAAATAACGTATTTATATTATACGTTTGTTGCGAAGCGAGTCGAGATCTCAGGTCGCAGAGAGGTGAGCTGCGAGATGAGAACTGAACTCGTTATGGCTAAGCTGGGCTTGGGCTAAGCGAGGCGAGTTGGGCTGAACTCGCAGGCCCATGCGAGCCGAGCCGAGACAACATATATAAACGATTTTGTTTGGCAAAATCGTTAACTTTTTAACACTTTAACACTTGAATACTTTTGCTATTAGATCATCATTCCTGCGAATTCAAAAACCCAGAGAAAACATAACCTACGGCTAGACTTTGACGATTCATCGTTTAAAGTTAAGTCATATTAAACGCAATTACGAACTTACTCGTTATTAGTAAGATAACACTGTATTGAGGGATTCCGCACCTTAATACTACAGATAACGAAGTTATCGATCCTAGAACTAGGGACTTACATCTGGTATCAGAGCTTTCGGGCTAAATATGAGTGCGTTCGTGAGTTTTAGTGATATTGCGTTTTTGATTCGGGTTGTTTCTACGTGCATTATAGCAATATTAACAATCAAAATCATTCTCTGGATATTTTAGGGTTTGTTTACGGTTGAAATCGCTAGTTTCAGTCGTAAAAATACCTTAAACTTTTGTTTTTGGGTTTAACAGCCGTTTCGCGAGTCGAGATTAGGGTTCCAGCGTAGCTTGCGAACCGAGGTAAACTTGCGAGCCGAGTTGAACTTGCGAGTCGAACTATTGAACCTGCGAGTTGAGCTTTGTCTTGCGAATCGAGATTTCTTGCGAAACCACATCACTTGCGAATCGACATCTCCTGCAATCCGAACTGAGATTTGCGAACCGAGTTCTGCGAGTTGAACTGAGTTCTGCGAGTTGAACTGAGTTCTGCGAGTCGAGCTGAGATTGCGAGTTGAACTGAGTTCTGCGAATTGAGATTTTCTGATTTCGCGTAACAGTTTGAACTTACGTTTTTAAGATGTCTGACTTAAGTAAAATGATCGAAATGGAACATGAGGTGGGAAAATCAAATTCTCCACCTAAGTTGTTAAATATCGAGGATTACTACAACTGGAAGGACAGATTTGAATCTTACTGTAGATTCCATGATCTGTCAATCTGGATGTGTATCAAGACTGGATACACGGCACCTACTCAAACTGTTCAAAATGCCATTGTGACTCTTACCTATCAGAACATGAGTGATGAACAGAAGGAAGCATACAAAAATGAAAACAAAGCACATTCGTGCATTAAGATGTGTCTTCCTAAGGATATCGCTCATCAACTGAAATCTTATCATACTGCTAGAACGCTCTGGGAAGCTCTAGAGAAAAGAGGTGAAGGTAGTCCACAAATGAGAACTAGCAAGAAGAAGCTCCTTAAAAAGCAGTTTACTATGTTTAAAGCTTTAAAAGGGGAAAGTCTTGATGCTTATATTACACGATTCTACCATCTGTTAAGTGAATTGGAATACAATGACATCACTGAAGAAGAAGTTGATAAAACCGACAAGTTTATTGAGGGTTTGCCTTCTAAGTGGGAAATGTATGGAGTTATGATAACGGATAATGAAACCAGATATGCTACTATGACCTTAGAGCAAGTCATTGACAAGCTAAAAGGTTATGAGTTCTCCAAGAAGTCAAAAGATACTGATTCTGATCAGGTTCAGAACCCTGGGTTGTATCATGGAAAAATAAATCTTTCGACTGCATCTTCTAGTTCGACCACTGCACTGTTAGTTGGTGATACAGGTAGAAATGGAGAAATGATATCTGAAGATCTGTGCTTTATTTCCTCCTCTGGTGTTGAGACAAAGGTAAAGAATGCTGAGAAGTCATCTCAAGAGCATCAGAAGATGCCTATGAGTGTGAAATCTGCAGAGCAGCAACTGTCTGTTCTTGCTTCCTTTGTGGCGTCATATGAGAACTACATTGAGGGAAAAATTAATGATCCTGTATTGTTTGATGAGGATTATGAGCAGATCGATCCGGATTATGTTGAGGAATTGGAACTTCAAGATATGTTAGCATTAGTCTCTAGAAAAGTTAAAAATTTCCTCAAGAGAACTGGTAGAAAGGTGTTGGGCAATAGATCAGGGTTTGATAAAACCAAGGTCAAATGCTTTAACTGTCAAGGTATTGGTCATTTCGCGAGGGAATGCCAAAGACCTAAGGTAGACGCAAATAGGACACAAGGTTCGGGAAGTACTTTAGCTTCCAAAGCCTTAGTGGTGAAGCAGTTGGATGGCTCATATGACTGGAAAACTGAGTCAGAAGAAGAAGCCTTGATGGCTGAAATTGAAGAGACAACTGCTGGATCAATGTCCTACATGCCCACAGATGTTGAACAGAGGGTAGATGTGCCTGAGTCAGAAGTGAAGGCAAGTGATGATGATGTGCTGCATATGGATTTGACTTCAGACATGAGTCCTGAAGAATTCGTGGCACGAATGGCTGAAGTACAAACGGACAAGAAGAAGGTTTGTTTAGATATTCTTAATCTTGCTGATGTTTGTTACTTAGTTACTGACTTACAATCTCAGAATAGTGTATTAACTGTGTCTAATAGCAATTTGTCATCTCAATTGAATTTGGATAAAGAATCTTATAGGACTGTTAGATCTGAACTTGACCAAGCACTTATGGATATACGTAGATTAAGTGATGATAAACAGGCCTTAAAAGATAAAATTAAGTCTGATGTTTCGGATAAGACCAAACTTAGAGATACCATAAGTGAAAAATCTGTCATCATAGATGGACTCTATATGAACATCAAGGACTTGAATGAGACAATTGCTAGTAAGGATCAGGAAATAGTGAATCTTAATTTAAGGTTAATTGAGCAAAACCGTAAACTTGAGAACTATAGGACATCTCAAATGGATATACTGTTAGATGCTCAACGTAGTGTAAAGGACAAGACTGGGTTAGCTTACAATGATGTATCCCCTCCTTTTAATGCCAATTACACTCCTATTCCTGAAGATTCTGAAATGACTGAAGTTAATCCTGAGATTTCAGTAGCTGATAAACCTGAACAGTCAGAGGCACAGAAGGATGTTGTTAAGAACCCTTCATCAGATGATAGTAAGGTTTCTCATCTCACCAAAATACATTTTGTATCGGGTGGAGTGATTAACAATGCTAAAACTGATGATAATGTTAATAAGGAACATATGTCTAAACCTTTAGTGCCTAAGACTCCAGATGAGAAAGCAAAAGTGAGTAAATCACGCAAGCAGATGTCATGCTTTAAATGTCACCAAAAAGGACATGTGGCTTCGTGTTGTCCTAACAAAAAGCCAGAAGCATCACATAAGCTTGTGATTGATAAAAGGACACCGACCAACTCTAGTATGACTGTAGATAGGTTAGATACCAAATCTAACTTAGGTATTAAACCTGTTAACATTCTTAAAAGAGAAGGTAAACATAGTGTCTCTCCTCCTAAACCTAAACGAACTTATATTCCAAGTGAAAATACTGTTTATAAGCCTAGGGATATGACACCGTCGAGGTTTAGAAATCAAAGTAGAGGCCATGGTCTTAATGAGAGTGGTACTACTTCGCGATCCAATGAGTTTAATTATAACTATAATAATAGAGCTCAGAATATTGTGCCTAGGAGGTTCTCCTCAAATTCACCTCTTAAGGCTGATCGTCCACAAGCTCAAGTTTCTTCGAAAGTAACCAAAGCTCCTGATGGGAAGGATGGTTATTTTAAAGAACTTAAGTTTGTAGATGATAAGGGACAAACCAAGACCGTAATGGCTTGGGTCCCTCTTGACAACTGATTGTGTTATGTGTTATGTGCAGGAGCAGACTGTGAACAAGGAAAGCTGGTGGTATGTAGACAGTGGATGCTCACGGCACATGACAGGAGAGAGAAGTCTACTGACAGACTTCCAGGATGGTCTCAAGCAGAAAGTCAATTTTGCAGGAGACAAAGGAGGAGTAATAACTGGGAAAGGAAAAGTTTCAAATGGAACTTTAACTCTTGAGGATGTGAATTACGTTGAAGAACTAACTCACAACCTAGTGAGCGTTTCTCAAGTCTGTGATAAAGGCCATCCTGTTTATTTTAATGAAAAGGAAGCCTTAGTCCTGAAGCCGGGATTTACGATACCTGACGATTGGATACTAATGAGGGCACCAAGGAGGAGGGATATCTATGCAATAAACATGGGTAATTCTAATTCCTCAATGGTTTCTACATGTTTGTTATCCAAGGCTTCAGAAGCAGACGCATTATTATGGCATAGGAGAATGGCACACTTGAACTGGCGTAAAATGAATTATATAACCAAGAATGGTTTGGTTCTAGGTGTACCACAAAAACGTTTCGAGTCTGAAGATAAGTGTGTCCCTTGCATGAAGGGAAAGCAGCACAAGAAAACACACAGACCTAAGACTGAAAACTCAAACTCCTTACCATTTGATTTGCTACACATGGATCTCTTTGGCCCAATAAGCAAGAGAAGTCTAGGTGGCAAATGGTACTGTTTGGTTGTGACGGATGATTACTCTAGATTCTCGTGGGTATTCTTTTTGGGATCAAAGGATGAAACTCCAGGAATTCTAGTTGAATTCTTTGATTTAGTAGAGAATGTATACAAAACGAGAGTGAAGCGTATTCGTAATGACAACGGAACAGAGTTTAAGAATTCAACGTTGAATCTATATTGCTTAAGCAAAGGGATTGTTCATCAATTCAGTGCACCATATGAACCTCAACAGAATGGTGTTGCTGAAAGGAAGAATCGAACGTTGATTGAAGCTGCGAGAACAATGCTTGCTGATTCAAAGCTTCCGGTCATATTTTGGGCAGAAGCAGTGAATACAGCTTGTCATGTTCTAAATAGGGTTCTTACGGTTAAGCGGCATAACAAGACTTGTTATGAGCTTTTAAACAATAAGAAACCTAACTTAAAAGGGCTTGAACCCTTTGGAGTATCATGCACAATTTTAAAGACTGGACATCAAGCAAAATTTGGTGAAAAGGCCGACGAAGGTTTTTTCTTAGGTTACATGCCTAATTCACCAAACAAGAGGGTCTTTAATAAAGTCACAGGTCGTCTGGAAGTTGTGTATAATATTGAGGTTACTAGTTACACACCGGATGTACACAAGGGCTTAGATTGGCAATTTGATTATTCTGATCTTTTTGCATCTTTTAAAGTTCCCTTAAGTGACTATGTTAGTGATTCAGAGATTCCTGAACATGTGTTTACTGGAGATGAGGATACCGGCTACACTCCAATGACAAATGTTCAATCATCTGCAATCCAGATTGTTGATCCAAATCAACCATCTACTAGTGGATCTCAAAAGTCCAAAGTAGATATACCTTTAACTGAGGAAAAGCATATGCAAAAGGTAGTGGATGATTTACTTACACCACTAAGAGAGTTAAGAATAGCTTCGGATAATGATAACTCTCGGCTTTTCAGTAAAGAGGTACCAGATTTGGAAGAACCGTCTGAATAACAAGAAATTGGTACTAACTTAGAAGATGAGATTCCTGTTGAGACTATTGTTACAACAAGAACGAGTAAGAATCACCCGATTGATAATATCATTGGTGACATTAATACTCCGGTTCAAACAAGGACTCAAACAAAAGCTAGTACTTCAAGTTATCCTAATGCGTATGTTGATAAGGATGACTTAGAAAGCTTGTATGCTGCACTAAAAGAGACAGGCATTACTAATGAGTGTCTTTATGCTGGCTTTATCTCACAAATTGAGCCTAAGAACATTCAAATGGCTCTTAAAGAAAGTTCGTGGGTCGAGGCTATGCAAGAAGAACTGTCTCAATTTGAAAAGCTACAAGTCTGGGATTTGGTTGACCTTCCAAAGGGTGTTTATCCAATTGGAACTAGATGGGTATTTAAGTGCAAGAGAGATGATCGGGGAATCATTACTCGCAATAAAGCTCGTCTAGTGGTTCAAGGGTTTAACCAAGAAGAAGGTATTGATTATAATGATGTGTTTGCACCAGTCGCTAGGCTAGAAGCTATTAGAATCTTCTTAGCATTTGCAACATTCAAAGGTATTAAAGTGTATCAGTTGGATGTTAAGAGTGCATTTTTGAATGGCAAAGTTGAAGAACTGGTGTATGTCGCACAACCTCCAGGGTTTACCAATCCTGAGTATCCGGATAGAGTATATCGTTTGAATAAGGCTCTATATGGATTACATCAAGCACCAAGGATGTGGTATGCGACACTGTCAACGTATCTACTTGATAATGGATTTACAAGAGGAGCGATTGATAGTACACTATTTGTAAAGTGGAAGAAGAAAGACTTTCTCCTGGTGCAAGTTTATGTTGATGATATCATCTTTGGATCTTCTGATGAAAAGATGTGTCAAGAATTTGAGAAAGTCATGCAAAGAAGGTTTGAGATGTCTGCAATGGGAGAGTTGAAATTCTTCTTAGGATTACAAGTTGATCAAAAGAAGGATGGATTCTTTATTCATCAATCTAAATATGTTTATGAGCTATTAGAACGCTTCAAGATGGATGAAAGTAAGGTCTACAATACTCCGATTCCAGTCAATCACAAACTAGGTCCAGATACATCGAGTGATCAGGATGTGGATCCTACTCTTTACAGGGCCATGATTGGATCATTAATGTATTTGACTGCCTCTAGACCTGACATAATGTTTGCTGTGTGTATTTGCGCAAGATATCAGGCTAATCCGAAAGAGTCACATATGCAAGCAGTTAAACGGATCTTCCGTTACCTCAAAGGGGAACCTAAGCTGGGACTTTGGTATCCTATTGGAGGAGACTTAGATCTGGTCGCATTTACTGATTCGGATTATGGAGGATGCAATCAGAATAGGAAATCTACGACCGGAGGATGTCAATTCCTAGGAGGTAGATTAGTGTCCTGGCAGTGCAAGAAGCAAAGCTCGGTAGCCATTTCTACATGTGAAGCTGAGTATGTTGCAGCTGGCAGCTGTTGCTCACAAGTTCTTTGGATACAACAGCAACTGCGGGATTATGGGTTAAACTTAACCAATACTCCTATGATGATTGATAACGAATCTACTATGTCGATAACCAATAATCCGGTGAAGCACAGTAAGACTAAACATATTGATATTCACCATCATTTTATTAGAGACTGTGCTGAGAAGAAACTGATAAGGTTAGTTAAGGTTCCGACTGAGGATAACTTAGCAGACCTCTACACGAAGGCTTTCGACAGAGCAAGATTTGAAATGTTGGTTCAACGAAATGGAATGAGAAATCCAGAGTGATTGGTCTTCCAAGGGTATTTTTGTAATAGTTAGAAATTATTTTGTCGTTATTATTAAAAAAAAAAAAAAAAAGGTGGCGTATGGCATTCATTTGCTTGTTACCTAAGGGGAATCGCCTCCAATAAAAGAACAAAATGAAGTTCTTTTAGAAATTTTAAGTTTTTGTCTGCAAAAACCAAGGGAAATGATAGTACATTAGGAGAATAAGCTTAACAGTAATAAGCTTAAGTCCTAAGGATGATGTGTTGGTAGATTCAAGTGAAGTTACTTTAGAACTACAGCAGTTCTATCAGGTATGTGTTTATATTTATTTGATTATACACCTATATCCACTGATTATAACTTGTCCTTTTACTTAACAAGTGATAAGAATAACTTAAGTCTAGTCAGCTTCATTATACAATTTATTGGTAGGCAGGTTATGCTATGATTTCCGAGCAGTTAAGAAGTATAACTGTCATGTGTACTATCTTATGTGATCTGTTATATAACGTATGACATATGTCTTAATTGTTGAATGATAGTACTATCATACACTGTGATCTAAAATAAAAGATTGTGAAATGATACAAAGTATCATAGTGTCAAAAGGTGAGTTATATGTTTCGAAAGAGCATCATTTAGTAACCTCTACCTTACATATGAAAGATACAAAGTATCTCGTGTCAAGTGTATGTTATATGCTTCTAAAGAACATCATTTAGTAATCTCAACCTTGATAATACAACATACAGTGTTATGTGTTGTACTTGAATTCTTCAGTATGTTGTATAGTAGAAAACACTAGATATTGTGCACATTAATAATAAAAGATTGACTCAGAAATCTGTGTGTAATTTGTTTATGTGGATCATAATACCGGTAATTGTCTTGAACTGTCTATGATATTTGAACTTTCACTTTTGTGAATAATAAGAAATCATAAGTTATATTTTAATGAAATGTTATATCATGTGGATAAAGGTATCTAAGATATAATTTTATAAATATAAATGTGTAAATGATAAAATTAGTTGTAATTTTATTGTATTTTATTTGAATTTCATGAGGTATGTATACTAACAATCTACTTAGACTTATTAACAATAAATAACTAAGTGCTTATTCTTTCTAATATGATCCCTAAGCAGTTAAATTCCTAAGCAGTCTAATTATGTACTTGTTTTATTTAATAGTGATTAATAAAATGGTACCTGATACCACTGTTCGTTTATGCGTTTTGTTTTTTAATTTATTTTTAACTTTGTGTTTATTTAAAAGTTATTACCCTTTGGAATTCAATTATACTGAATTGTCTCATTTAATGTTGAAGAAATGTAACAATTTTACAGGTGAAAGATATGTTTATTTTAGACTTGTAAAATAATGGGTTTTAATTTATACTTATCACTTAATTCGCAATTAATATTAATTCTGCGAGTTGACTTAGTCAACTTGCGAATCGAGATTAATTTCTGCGAATCGAGTTTAAGGTATAAAGGGTGGTTAAACGAGTCAACCAAACCACCGAACCCAGATTGATTTGCGAGTTCACTAAAACTTTGCGAGTCCAGACGAAGCGAAACGAGGCGAAACGAGATTTTCGTTTGATTTTGACTTTACGAAGAAAGGAACGAGTTTTTGAATCCGTAGCTTTTATACAACATTAGATTGCGAACATTTTGAGGTATATTACAACGGATTTCACCGTAAGATTAACGAGAAATCGAAAGTTCTATTCACTTAGGTTTTCGGTTTACACAATCATTAAATTACGTAGATTAAGGTGTTATTTAGCAAGGATCCTTAGGGTTAATACTAAATGAACCTTAATGAATGTAAATCAATCGATAGATCATGTTGAAATTAACGGATTAATCGATTTTTAAGATCAACTCGCGACGGCTGTTAGTTAAACGAGTTGAGATTTCACCTCGCTACGCAGATTGAACGAAACGAGTTGACTGGTTTGGCGAGTTGACATGCGAGACGAGATGAACTCATCTCGCCACGCCAGATTTTGTGAATCCAAATTTTTTTTTTAAAAAAAATGTTTATTTTTTATTTTGTAATTTAAATGTTACGCCATTTTAGTAATAACATTTATATAATGGATTCACATTTTGTTATATATTAGACTTATGACTTTTTAGTAATAAGTTAAATATTTATATATGACTTGAGACTATTTTTGTAACAAGTTATATACATATATATATATAGTTAAACTAAAATATTTGATGAATTTTGATTCATAATATATTGTAGTTTAAAGTGTTTTAACGTGCATTCAATTGTTTTTGTCATTTGTGTTTATTTTACAGATATGGCAAGAGCATTTGATAAAGGTCACAACATACTAGTGGATCTAACTCTTGAAGCCAAACGGGCTGACAGGGTTGCAGATATATTACGTTTTCTTGCACGGTCACGTATCAGATACGCTATTACGGCCAATCCACCGATTTCTCAGGAGATATTGAACGACTTCTGGACGGATATTGTGTATGACCAATCGGTCAATCCGCCACAGATCCGAGCAACGGTTCGTGGTCAACCGGTTGTATTTACCGCTGGAAATCTACGAGAGATTTTGCAGCTTGGTACTGAGGATCAAGAGAATGGGGATTTGGTTTTGCCCATGGATTTTATAGAGGGGGCAATTGGGCGTATGGGATATACTGGTGATAGGCGCGGGAACCAGTTTCAGAAGCCTTTGGTAATTGGCCAGTGGAGGTTTTTATGGCATGTGATGAACACCGTGTTTGCACCGAAGAAGGGCAGTTTTGATGAGTTGAGCCCTGCTATACTATCGGCTGCACTGTCCCTGGTTTACAATAAACCATACAGTTTTTGTGATCTTATTTTTGGAGAGATAAGGAGACAGATATCGGGTTCTGTTAGATCCAGATTTTTGATTTACCCGAGGTTCTGTATGCTTATCATATGTTCGCGTTTACCGAACTTGGCTATTCCTGAACCATTTTTGGTGGTGAATACGATTGATCAACGTGGTTATAATGCCATGTTTTTGCAGACCGTCAGGAAGGAGGGAGTGGTTAAGCCTGAGGTACGACCACTGTTTGGGTACATTGTTGATCCACACTATGTTACTCCGCCGAATCATGGGTGGTTGGACGTAGCTCCTGCTGATGCTGCTGTTGATCAAGCTCCGATAGCTCAGGTGGTTCATGCTGAAGATCCACAAGAGCTTATCGAGGATGTTTTGGAACAACCTGGACATGCTGGGACACAGGTGAACCCAGATGTTGCTGCACAGGTAGTTCAGGAGGTGCTAGTTGAGCATGATGATGCTACTGATATCCTGCTACGGGATATTGATAGTTATGTTGCTTCACCTGAGGTAATTTTATACTTATATATTAATAATGGTACTTAGATGTTATATCATTTTCACATTATTATTTTATATAATACTTAGGTTTTTGATATTTAGTTAATTAGATAATATTTCTAATTATAAAATATAAATATTATGATCAGGGAGCTGAGACTGCAGACCCAGAGGTCACTCGACCTGAGGGTGAGCAGGGGCAGCTAGATGGATCTGAGGTTTTACCTTCTAAGGTATTTATCAGATTAATCATAAATATATAGAACTTGTATGATAGAGCCTTTAGCTAATCATAAGTGTTTAATATATTTAATATTTAGGATCATGATGTTGGTCCATCTGGAGGCCGTGATGGCGAATCGGCTTCAGATGATGTTGATAGTACTCCTTCTCCACCTCCAGGTGCTGGTTACATTCGATATCGATCTCGGATGATTCCAGATCCAGCATTGAAGGAGAAGAGGAAGGCTAAGGAAGTTGATCCTGACTTCTGTCTTCTTGATGAGGGTTCTGAGGAAGAGGATACACCTCTTATTACTCGACGCCGTAAGCGTTCAAGAACTCTGACCATTCAGGATGGTATGTAATACTTAATAGTTAGATAATCTTAACTTGTTGTTTATCAGGAGTTCAAACTGAGACAGTTAATTCTGTGACAGTTGCTCGAGATACACCGCAGGTGGAGAATGTAACACCGGTGGTTACTGAACAGATATCTGTACCTATTGAGGTAAGGGATATAAGTTTAGTTATACAAGTGTTATATAATTAATTAGAGATTGAGACGGATTAATCTGTAACAATTACTTAATTAATTTTGTTTAACTTAACAGGCTGAGATCAATAACGCTAGTAGATTTGCAGCTACTCTTCTTACGGAAGCGTTATCTCAGGCTATTCCACCACTTACACGAGATTCTTACATTGCTTCAGTGACACCACCTGGACCACATACTATTCCAGTTACTCCGACAACAGATGCTGAAAGGATTACATCCTTGGAGTTGCGGGTAAAGGAATTAGAAAAGACAGCGTCTCAGGTTCCGGTGCTGGTGTCGAATAATCTTCGACTGAGTCAGCAGTTACTCAATCAGAGTATCTCATACAATACACTGCTGAAGATTCATGAGACTTTGCTTGCTGACTTCAACATTCAGAGTATGAAGATATCTGGCTTGGAGCGATTGGTCTTGAAACATGTTTCCGGACAGTCTACTCAGGGGGAGATATTGGCATACTTGGAAGGTTGTAAAGAAGATGAGCTGAAGAAAAAGAGAGATGCTGATAAAGACGATGATCCCAATGCACCGAAAGATGGTGAGCAGACTGGTCCTTCAACGACTGGTCAGCAAGCTATGATTCAGGGGGAGTCTGGTGATGGTGATGATGGAGCTGGTACAAGTGCTGATAAAGATGCACCGGTTGATACAGAAGCTGGTAAGACAGCTTAGTATTAGCATAGTGTAGAATAATGTCTGTAACATTT
Source organism: Pseudognaphalium luteoalbum (assembly GCA_963422505.1). Classification (NCBI taxonomy): domain Eukaryota; kingdom Viridiplantae; phylum Streptophyta; class Magnoliopsida; order Asterales; family Asteraceae; genus Pseudognaphalium; species Pseudognaphalium luteoalbum. The sequence goes on from OY730198.1 coordinate 73,726,132, forward strand.
TGTACTGAATAATTGTAACTTAATATTATGTTTAATATATTCGACTTATTATTATTTTAAGTAAAATATGTTTTAAATAATTTAAGTTAATAAATATGTTAAGATAAAATAGTGATCGAAAGTCTTCTGACTCAATGAGTAGTCGAGCGGCGTGTTCCGATTATTTTTCGGCGGTCAAAATTTTATAATAACATATGCATTTTAGACTTGAGAGTTTATAACTAACAAGTTAAAAAATGTATTTGGTTAACTCGACAAATGATATATAATTTAAAAGTTATGTTGATAATAAGTTAAGATCAATTAAACTTAGAAATTATATAAGATAATTAATAGTAAATTTAAATGTTTGGTGATTTTTCACAATACATTAGAATTTAAAATTAATTATTAAGTATTGTATAAGACTTTAGAGAATCTTAGATTGATTCAGGGTAATCAATAAAAGGATTTTATAAGTTATATATATATATTGCGTTTAAATTGAAGGTTTAATTTATACAAAAGAGTTGATAAAGAAATTCTTGGATTAATTCAGGGAAATTAGTAAAGAATTTAAATTATTAATATTGATTTGTATATGTGGTTTTTCTCTAGGATTTGAGATGCTTGATCTATCTGATTTGGAAGAAGATATTTTTGACGAGATAGATGAAGAAATAGATTTTGATCTTGAGGATGGAGAATTTCTACCACCTGCTGATTGGACTGCTGTTCCTGAGATTGTGCAAGACATAGGTGTAGATCCAGATGCAAATGTTGATGAACACCATGTAAGCCCATCTAGAACAGAAGTTGTTATTGAAAATGAGCAAGGTCCAACAGTGGTTGATATCGATGAAGATATTGAAGACTCAACCTCGGAAGATGAAGCAGAAGAGATAGTCTTTACAAATAATCCTGCAGTACAATATCGGAAACTTCCAAAACAGAAGAAGAAGATTGGAATTTCTGAAATTGATATAACGAAGAAACGTGTACCGCGTAAAGGGATTATAGGCTGGTACTTTGACTCTGAACTGAAGCTTTTTGCAATTAAAAGATATGACGGAGTTCAATACTTTGAAAGAAAGCTTGCAGTTTTTAGTTCCTTACCATGTTATGAAATACGTGACTTGGCTAGATTAGAGATCAACAACCCAAGTCGTGATGATTATGCTAATCGTGTTGAACGATTTATTAGACATGAGGTTGGTACAAATAAATTTGAGATGATAAAGCCAAGAAAGGGAAAGACTGTGAAACTACAGGAGAGAAGTCAAAGGACTGGAAGAAGAAGAAGGAAAAAGATTTATCCAGCTGTTAAATGTGTGCAGCAGATTCCATTGAAGACAATGCCACAGGATATTTTGGGAAATATGAAGAGTTGGCACGTGGATTCAAAGACTGGAGAAGCTGTTATGGTTGAAGCTGATGATGAGATTGAAGGTGGCGAAAGAGAAATCTTCAGAGTCTATGACCATCGACACCTGATGAATATGTCGAGAAAGGATCTGTTAAAGTTAAAAGAAAACAGAATTTTGACGACTATTGAATGGGCTGATTTAGGTAGAGATTATCAAATGATGGTTAAAACTTGTATCAAGATGAAGATTTATGCAGGAAGCAAGATTTACAAATAAAGACCAAAGACAATTAAAAGATAAAGACGCTAGAGCTATTGTCAAGGGGGAGTCTGTTGGGACATAGTTTGTGACAACAGATCTAGCTTGAAATATGACTAGTGTAATTGTGATTGTATTGATATATTGGTTTACATTTGTAAATGCATATTCGTTTTGTTATTAATATTTTATATTAAAGATAGACGAAATAACGTATTTATATTATACGTTTGTTGCGAAGCGAGTCGAGATCTCAGGTCGCAGAGAGGTGAGCTGCGAGATGAGAACTGAACTCGTTATGGCTAAGCTGGGCTTGGGCTAAGCGAGGCGAGTTGGGCTGAACTCGCAGGCCTATGCGAGCCGAGCCGAGACAACATATATAAACGATTTTGTTTGGCAAAATCGTTAACTTTTTAACACTTTAACACTTGAATACTTTTGCTATTAGATCATCATTCCTGCGAATTCAAAAACCCAGAGAAAACATAACCTACGGCTAGACTTTGACGATTCATCGTTTAAAGTTAAGTCATATTAAACGCAATTACGAACTTACTCGTTATTAGTAAGATAACACTGTATTGAGGGATTCCGCACCTTAATACTACAGATAACGAAGTTATCGATCCTAGAACTAGGGACTTACAACAACACCTTTATGTCGCATTAAATTACGAATGTCGCATGGTTCCACACAAACCCTTACGTCGCATAAGCATTTTGTGACAAAAATCTAGTGTCGCATCCAGCTCGACCCAGCCAGGGGTTCTGCCCCTTGGACCCCGCCAGGGGTTGCCACCCCTTGAACCCCTACCAGGGGCGCTGCCCCCGGACCCCCGTCAAATAAAGTTTGAAAATACTTTTCACCCTAAGTGTTGGGCACTTACCGCAACCAAACTTTATACGATACCACTAGAACACGCAAACGCTTACACTTTATAAAAGAACAATGAAACAAAACACATAATAATACGTTGGAATTATTATTACAAACCATCTGCAACGGACCATACATGTTTTCAAAGCACAAACAATTACAACATTTGGACATAATTAGTTGTATGAACAACTAACATAGATGGTCTGTTGAGACATCTACTCATTGATATAACCTTGTGCGTTTAGGACGCCCGACAGGTTATAGTCATTGGACGACATCACACTTGTACAACATCATATTCGCTTGTTAGCTACACCTCAGACTCAGGTGAGTCTCATAGCCCCGCTTTTACTATTTTTACCTCGGGGTGAGGATACATGCTCATTTTTCATTTTACATAACACAAGGACAAAACTCGATATATGGATTGCATGAGTTAATTTTCTAATCATGAAGCCCTCCACATCATAGTTTGTTAATATGGATTTAGCGTGAATGTTAGTGTATGGTACCATATGGGATTGACAATCGCCATCCGGGTTAGTCGCGCTAACCTGTCAAACGGACGCATTATCATTTGTTCATTACTTGTGTAGATTAGACACATGCAGGGAGGCACCCTCGATCGGGCACTTAGTTGTGATCCTGACACCTCAGCTATGCTTAAACTATGAGCTTATGGCAACGGTATACACATTTATCATTTTTGCTTGATAGCAATACATTATTAAATCTTATGGTTCAATCATATGTTTCAATCATTACACATGTGAACTCACTAGCTTTATAGCTGACCATTTTAGTATGTATCCTCAGGTTCTCTGCAGTAGTAGGTCTGCACATCAGGACATCATAGCTCGAGTCTCATGCAAACACCAAGAGATTTTACTGCATTACTATATTTTGTAAAAGTAGTTATGCCATAGAATCTCTCAATTTAGAACACGAGCTTTTGTATTTATTATTTCAAACATTGTAAACTTTCATTACAATCAATGTATTTTCTAAAACGACGCATGTAGATGTCGTTCATTATATCTTTGTGCTGTGATTTCCGGATTAGTTGCGCCCCGACCCGAATCGCTTCCGCATCATAATTTGGGGGTGCGAAAATATTCTTCTTCATCGACAACATTATCAACTACAAGTATACGTCATTTACCTTGCAATACAACGTGATATCTTGGTTGACTTGGGTCTTGTACGTAGAATGCTTGGATGACTAGTTTAACTAAAATGAATGGTTCATCTTTATACCCATTAGTTTTGAGATCGACAAGAGTGAAGCCGTCAGGATCAACCTTAACACCTCGTTTGGTATTATTCACCCATCTACACATGAACACTGGTATAGTAGAAGAATTGTCATAAACCAACTCCCAAATTTCTTGTATGACACCATAATATGATGCCTTGCTTCATGATTCGACGTGGTTTTGACAACCTTGCTTGATGTTATAAATGTGACTCCACTGTTTTGACTTGCACTTTTTCCCATCACGTTTTTCCAACATCTTGTCTACCATAATTTTCGATCGTCTTCCTTTTCAACCAATTTACAAACTCTTTGTTGTGTTTGATGTTGTACCACCTTTCATCTCTCTCCACGTGAGTTGCATGTGATACTTCCATGTGCTCTTCAATGTACGGACTTACACATGTCCTATGTTTTAGGACTTCAAAATGTGCAAGCCATAGAAGTTCATGACTTGAGGGGATAGGTTTCATCCCGCTGGCCGCATACCCAGGAAGTCGACCTTTGTGTCGAGATATCGGAATTCCAACCTTTTTGACACCATCCAAGTGGTCATTACAAAAACCTATAACCTCCTCCGCACAATATCCTTCAATAATACTACTTTCTGGTATATTCTTGTTCCTTACATGCCCCTTTAGGATTCCCATATATCTCTTGAAAGGGTACATGTAACGTAAGAATACACGCCCCGCAACTTTAATTTCTTCTATATTATGTGTCACCAAGTGTACCATGATATCAAAAAATGAAGGAGGAAAATACATTTCAAGTTCACATAGAGTATGATTAATATCGTTTTGCATCCCCGGTAAATCTAACGGATTAAGGACCTTAGAGTGGATCGAGTTAAAGAAGAAACAACGTTTTGTGATGGTGTGTCAGATGTGGACATGCAACAATCCTCGGATAACGATAGGAATATTATGCGTCATTTAAATATGACAATCGTGCGACTCCATACTGTTTAATTTGCAGTCTTTCAATGACACCAACATTTTAACGTTCGCCGAATAGCTTGTTGGAACCTTGGTACCATGTGTAACACCCCCAAATTTACTGTTTGGCGGAAGCATAATTTGGGTGTTACTAATCAATAATCAAAGCACACAGATATATAGCAAACGACTCTATATGCGTCGTTTTAACAAAATATATTAATATTAGAATGTTTACAACAGTTGAACCCGTACATAGCTCGTGTTCGATTTAATGAGAGATTTCAATACATAAATTCTTGTACAAAATATATTAATGCAAGAAAATCTCTATTTTATGCATGCTGACTCGAGCTATAGTAATCCTGAGGGCAGTCCAGATCTATTGCTGAGTACCTGTGATACATGCTAAAATGGGTCAGCTAACGCTGGTGAGCTCACGGGTTTGAGTATCAAATAATATCGTATGAACCGCAAGATTTAAGTACTGATTTGCATCCGGAAAATAAAGTTAAAGATAATGTATACAACCATGAGCGCATAGTCCGAGCTTAACTCGAGGGTCGGGTCCCATATAGGGAATTCCGAGTGAGGTGCCTCCACGAGTGCCTAATCCACACTCGTCTTCCCAAATATTAGTACGTCCGTTTACCCAGTTAGTGCTTGCTAACCCGGACGAGGAGGGTCAATCCTACATGGTACCATATACTAATATTCACGCTACTTATGTATTACCAGACTATACTGACGGAGGACTTTGGTTTGATTAGTTGAAAACAACACATGTAGTATATTAAAATATGTACTCGCGTTCACGTGTTAAAATAGAGCAATGTATCACACCCCTGAGTATAACAATAAAAGAGGGGCCATGAGACTCACCTGAGTCTTGATGCGTTTAATCAATTAACGTGAGTTGATTAGCCGATTAGTGATTTTCCGAAGACTTGTAACCTGAGGTGTCCACGATACGCGATGGTTATTAATTGATTAGGTATCTTAAAAGACTACCTTTGTAGTTGCTTGTCCAACTAGAATGTCCAAATGACTACATTTTGGTTGATTAATCTTGAGTTTCGAAAATGTGTACGGCCCGTTGGTGATTTGTTGTAATAATAATCCCACATTATTATTTTGATTTTTGAAAGGTGTTATACTTAAAAGTATTTATAAACTTTAGGTGACGAGGGTCCGGGGGCAGCGCCCTGGTTAGCGGGGTCCCAGGGGTGGCAACCCCTGGCAGGGTCCAAGGGGCTGGCCCCTGGTTGGGGTCGAGATGCCAAGTCAGCTCGAAAAATTTTTATTTCTACTATATTGCTTTGGTGAAAATGCATCTGGACTTGAAATTGGGTGAAATCAAGTGATAAAATTTTAGGTCTCGACACTTAGTAAAATCTATGTTTTCCTGGGTTCTGTTTCATGCGATACTACGTGCGACATAAGGATTGTGTCGCTAGGTGCGACATAGTCTATTGTGTCGCAGATCATGTCTGCGACATAAGGGCTTGTGTCGCTAAGTGCGACATCCGCAATTTATGCGACATAAAATATTGTGTCGCTATATGCGACGGAAAATGAGTTCTGCGACATAGTCACTTGTGTCGCTATATGCGACATAAGTAAGGGTTTAGCGACATAAGGGCTTGTGTCGCAGGTAGCCTGGAGCCTTTGCGACACAACGAGCTGTTGGCCGGAATTTGAGCCAAAACCATATTTTCCGGCGACCTTTTGGTCCGATACTTTTACCCAACCCATATTTGGACATTTCAAGCTTAAATAAACAACAAACAAGCATTATAACATGGATTTGAGTGATTTTGAGAATTTGTCGGAAACTTACAAGTTAGCGCCGGAAGATATCGAAAAGATGGGGTTGTAGATCGTGATACGGTGGTTCTTTTCTTCCAAATGGGCGATGAAAACCGAAGTCGTTTGGTGGTGTAATTTAGTGTTTGAAGGTGATGGTGGATGGTGGGTGTTTGAGAGAAAAGAAAGATAGAGAGAGAGTGGAAGGGTGGAAAATGAAGAAGGAAAGGAGGAGGAAGTGGGGTTTTGGGGAAAGCCCAACACTTCAGTTCCCGCAATCGCGCTCCGTGCGGTGTTCGTTTGTCCGATTGTTTAAACGGTTAATTATTTATATGCATTTAATTATACGTTTTAAAATACGTGCATTTATTCCATATTTTACTTGAAGTATTTCACCAAATACTTAATAATCGGGTTTAGAATATAATCTTTGATTTATTTGCGTGTTTAATATTTTGGTCGCGTAGTCATTGTTTGTACGATACGAATCGTGTACGAAATATTATTTAAATAATATTTTGGATAAGATAGAGTCATTTTATTTAATGAAAATCGTTCACCAACGTCCGTATTTATTTGACTCGAATTACATTCGATTTGGATTGCGTACGATTTAATCAAACCGCATAATCGTATATATTCATCAATATATATATTTCGATACATTAATTAGTCTAAAACCGAACTAATTACATGTATTAACAAAGGATTTGGCACTAATCACTAGTCCTAATTTGGCGGGTGTTACACCATGTAAGCAATTACAAAATTGTTTTTTATTTCTTTTCTCGAAAATGTATAACACGCCGGTGGTAGAAATGTACGTTCGCGCCTGTTTTGCTGACGAAGCTTGGGATGAAGCTCGGGCCGAATATTCATTGCCTCCATGTCTAAGCATACATTATGACCAACTTTTGATTTCCCAAGAATGTTCATCAACAAACGAAGCAGGCTGTCACAAATGTTTTTCTCGATATGCATAATATCCAAGCAATGTCGCACCTCTAAATCCTTCCAATAACGTAAATCCCAAAAAATGGACTTTTTTTTCCAAGATCCCTTTTCGAGGGGTATTGAATTTCCAAACACGGTGATTACTTTTTTAGCTTTTGCGAATGCGTCATTTCTGTCAAACCGTATTCGCACTGTTCCTTGCTCGATTATCCCATCAAACTTGTCCCCTTGTTCACGATACTCGTGATCCATTGGAAGTTATCTTCGATGACTCATATAAACAGTTTTTCAGCAATTTTCTAACCATGTTTAAGATGTCTGATCTTCACAAACAGGGCACGGGAGTTTTCACAAATTTCTGAATGCCGGAAAATCATTTATTGTATAATAAATCATGGCTCTCAATTGAATCGCTCTTTCTTATATGCATCGTACACTTGAACGCCCTCCACCCAAAGAGTTTTCATATCCTCGATTAAAGGAGCCAAATAAACATCAATGTCGTTACCGGGTTATTTTGGTCCTTGAATTAATAATGACATCGTGATGTATTTACGTTTCATGCATAACCACGGTGGAAGGTTGCAGATGCATAGAAGAACTAGCCAAGTACTATGTTTACTGCTTATGTTTCCGAACTGATTCATAGCATCAGAACTAAGACCAAATCGTAGGTTTCTCATATCCGCCGCAAATTCTGGGTGAAGATTGTCAAATATTCTCCATTGTGGTGAATCAGCTACATGTTTTAACTTTCCTTCCTTTTTATGGAGCTCAGCATACAACGCAACAATTCAGCCTCTTTCGGATTCGAAAATAGTCATTTAAGCCTTGGTATACCACAATAATTTGGGCAGGTGGACCGTTTTTAAACACATCATTATCAAGATCCTCATCCATTTCTTTTGTACGCTTATAACGAGGTGCCACAAACAACACATTCATGCAAATCTTTGTAATCATTCCTGTACAATATAAAATCATTTGGACATACGGGTATTCTTTCAACTTCTAATCCCATTGGACACATCAATTTCTTGGCTCGGTACAAGGAACGAGGTAACTCTGTTATTTTCAAGAAGCATGTCATGCAAAAGGATTAATAAGCTTGTGAAACTAGTGTCACTCCCACCATTGTTTGCTTTTATTTTCATCAATTTCATTACAGCGGAAAGTTTGGAATACTTCGCACAACCGTCATATAATGGTTTTTCCGATTCATTAAAAACCCGTTCTAGTTCAACTCGTTCAATATCATCAACGTCAGCCTCCATATCATGAAACATATCGTTAACATAGTCATTGTTGTTATCACATGAATCATTGGTTGTTTCATCAGTATTATTTTCATTTAATGTAGAAAATAACATGTTATAATCAACTTGCATCTCACCATGTTTAAACCAACACGTATACATCTGAACAAACCCATGACTAATCAAGTGTGACTCAATGGTACTAATATTCACAAATCTCTTAGAATTTATACAATCCGTACAAGGACACAAAATATCTCCATCTCCTTTGCTTACACGATCATATTCTGCAAATCTTAAAAATTCTTTCACGCCTGTCACATATTGTGGTGTAGAACGCCCTGAGTTGTACATCCATGAGCAGTCTATCTGAAAATAATTAACATAATGTACAATTACAATAATGAAATTATATGCATGTATGAATGAGTGCTACAACATGATATTTGGTCACGGGTGACCAATCCTAATCCACTTTTTGATCATTTTTATCTCATATATGTATATTTTGGTATATTTTTTAATGAATTGAAGTTAATAGAAAATTTCGACAGCACTTCGCCATAACTCCCCAAATATGCTATAAATGCATACTTGACGGAGTAAGAGGAAATGTCCACCGAATTTTTTCATAATGTCAATCCAATAAAATGTATACACATCCTAAATGAGAAAAAATATTCAAAAAGCAGTCCCAAATGGGGACTATCCGAATTTAATCTCTAATAGATTAAACTCAAACGAGTATACAAACTAATGGAATGTGACCTAATATTAATATTACGTAGTAATATTCAAATATTACCTAATAATATTAATAACAATATGTATGTATATGCTTCACATGCATGTTAATTTAAAGTTTTATACAGCAAAACAAATTAACCAAGCTCGTTTTGTAGAAATAGAGATGGTTTATATTGTTGTAACAAAAACCAAACTTCCAATGAATTCTTTCGTTGATTTAATTTTGGTTTGTAAGATTTGTTACTGAAGGATTTTTGTTCTTGATCTAAAAATGGTAATAATAAATGAAGAATGAGATCAATGTATATATGATAAAGAAGATATTTTTGAATCACATAAAGGTGATTTTGTAAAACACCGCCTAAAATAAAATTTAAGGCGGGTTAAAAAACCATGTAGGCATTTAGCTAACATATAAAGGCGGTGATGGAAAAAATCATCATTATGTTTATTTATCATTGTATTTTGTGTTAGCCGCTTTAAATTATATTTTGGTTATAAATAGAATATGAAACCTTGTTTATTTTCCATTCAAGAACCCTAATAAAATCCAATCTTCAATGCTTTCTATGGTTCCTCCTAATTTCTTTCAAAACTTTCTAAAACCTTCTTCTCCTTTTTTGGTAATCATATTTCTCATACAATAAATATATCTTTTTTCTCTTACTCCGTATATATTGAGTTTTAATTAACTGTGTATTATTATATGATTTCAAGTTATACCGTATGCTTTTGTGCTTAGATATATATATCCAACAATGTCCTCATGAGCGCTACTATTGTATCAGCAAATGGAGGCGAAAACATTGTTGAAAATTTTGTTTTGATGATAGGTGGAGCAACCTTGTTAAAGACGCCGATCTTTCTTTTGTCGCTTTTCTTTTATTTACGATGTTTGATAGTCACGCCTTTTAGATGTCCGTATATGGCCTGAATGGGTGTAAACGCCATTTGAAGATAATAACTAATTTTTACTCGTATCATGCTTCTGAGCCGTAATACTTTCGGAATTCGAAGGGAACATCATTTCCGTCTGAAAATCATTTCGAAGTAACACGATTTTTTAGTCTGATCGACGATTGATGGTTTCTAGATCCTTTTTGATCATATTTATTACTCTTTTTACCTTTAGATTTTCAATTTCGGATATGGTTTATATATAAAACATTAATTAGTTGATAAATATATCTAAAACTGAAAGTTCGTGTACAATCATTCAAGATATCAATCACAATAAGCAACCATTCAAGTATCAATCTCAACAAGACCGGAGTTGTTTAGATGGAAAATATGGACTGCAGACATGTTAGGCATGTTCAGATTGTAATATTTGATGTTTTTCACATGCTTGTTCCTATGTAATCTTATATATTGTTTTGGATATGGTGTATTTATAAATAAAAATTCTTATTTGTTGTTTTGATTTTGTTTGTGTATTTAATATAGTTTGGATAAATACAAAATTCTTATTCGTTGTGTTTCGATTCAATTTGTGTATTTAAAAATATTAAAGTGATGACAAAAATGAACGAATTTGGTTGTTTGTTTTTAATCGAAGATTTATAAAGTTTCTGTTGAATGCATCTACCAGTGATTAAAATTGATTTATGGTCGAATTATATATCAAACTCTAAAACAACAAAAAAATGCTAAGGCTAATTAACTGGCCAACTTTAGAGAAAACATTAGTTTTTAAAAATTAGAATTAAAAGGCTATTATTTAGGGTTAATAATAGTTTAATCCTCAAAGTTTCACTCTTTTTTTGTTTTAACCACTCAAGTTTTTTTGTAATGATTTAATCCTTCAAGTTTGCATTGACTTAGTGGTTTAACCCTTCGAAGGGTTAAACCATTAATTATTAAAAGTTTGATGATTACACCAGAAAAATTTTAAAGGGTCAAATCATTATAAAAGATAAATTTAGGGATTAAACCATCAAAATGTTGGAGTATAATCAAACTTTTGGCTTAAACCACCAACATTTTAAAACTCCGAGGGTTAAATCATTAGAAAAAAACTTGAGTAGTTAAAACAAAATAAAATGTGAAACTCTGAGGATTAAACCATTATTAACCCTAACATTTATATACAGTTAAAGATAGCGGTCTAAAGTAAACCTCCATATATTTAATTGGTTAAAATATAGTTATCCAAATATTTTGACAATAAAAAAACCTACTTTTTGACAAGGGGGAACTGAAAAAGAAATTGCCGCTACACTAAAAGGCGGTTTCGCGTCAATCCGCCACAACTAATTTGTTGTTTGTTAAAATAAAAACTTCATTTTCCAAAGGGTGGGAGGTGAAAAGTTTATTGGCGCCAAAATGATTTTCGTTATGTTTATACTAGTTGAGTTTTCAGTATAAATATAGAGACCCTTAGCTCCAGTTGAAATACACACAACGTAATACCTAACTCCTCCTCATCATTCGCATACGTAATCCGAGAAGTTCAGGCAATTAATTAGTATGACAATCAAAGAACAACAATTTGTGATCGGCAAGAAATTTGACGTATTAAACAAGATTAGCAATAATGTCATCAACTCGCTTGAAGAAAGTATCCAAAACATCAATGACGCAATGTGGAAGTTAAGAAAGTGGATTGTTGACCTGAAAGACAAACGTGATGAATTTGGGTGTAAACTTTCCCAGCCCGAGATCGAATTTCTCAAAAACTGTGAGCATTATGATCTAACATACTACACGCCTGAGAAAGCATCATTTGAAGCATTGTTATCACGTTTCAAGAAGTGTAATCAAATTCATATAGAATGGTAAGAGCTTATGTTAAGAGGAGATGATGATTAGTTTATATATATATACATATATATATATATATATATATATATATATATATATATCCTATAATTTTTATTTATCTTTATGTGTAATGAAAACCTTTATTTTTCTCGTCTTCTATTTTAGTTACCAATTACGATTTTCATTTGTTTATAGCATTCCGTTCTCATTGAACAAATTAAAAGGACATTTATACTAAACTAGTAAATTAACTTACATAATTGAAATTAATAATGACAAGAGATAACTTTTCAATCTCTTAATTATTAATGAAACGTTACATTATTTCTTATACAAAGAATTCAAAATATATCTCTTATGATTCATAGACTTCTCGAGTTTTTTTAGTTGCTTCCAAATATGTTCATACTTCGTCTTTTGTTTATTGAATTTTTTGGACCATATGTTAACTTGAATATGCATTACTTCATCCCTTTGCCTTGCATAATTTAAAAGTTACATTGTAACACACACCAAATTCACAAGGTTATATTTAAAAAAAAAAAAAAAACATAACGGAAGCGATAATTAATAATTACAACATGGTTTACCAATTTAAACAAAAGTGCAAACCACATAATATTATGCAAACATTTAACTTAATACAAACATTTACATATTAAGCCTTAGTGTTATTAAATCCAACATGATAATAAATTATTAACAAGATTGACCAAAACAGAGTAAACGGTGTCAAACATTCTTTTCCCAAACTCTTGCCAACCCACATACAAAAGATCACCTGCAAGGAATTAGGAGGAGGGATTAGCACAAAGCTAAGTGAATAGATCAATAACTAACAACCTAACTTAGTTTAACAATTGTTTACATCTAAGCATCATAAACAACTAGCGTCAAGAGGATCGGTGGTCCTTGAGGAACCCTACTGCCGCGGTGGCCCCCAAGCAACACTTATAACCACTGAAGGCCAATTCAGTGATCTAACCGATAGTTGGGTACTATTACTTCATATAACATCATTTCAATAAACAACACATGTACAAAGCACTAATGTTGTCCAAGTAATAGTATCCCAACCCAATCGCAATTGTCCTCTGAATAAATCACATAATTCATAATAATCATTACAATATGTAATTAAAAACGGTAAAACTACATTTACCCGCTGTAACCAGATTGTTACAACTAACTTAGATCATAAGTCATATATCCACTCACCCTTACAATCGCAGTCTCCACTCAAAAGTCTTATATTATTGAGTCTTCGGATTATCTGGAAACATAAACGGTTAATAAGTTAGAAACTTAACAATGTAGCCTATCTCAAGGATTACATAATGATTATATCTCAAAATTAACATTCACTTATACATATTAAGTTTCACTTAGCATAGCATACATATATGCATATACACACATATATACTTATATATATAAAAGTACCACACAAACAAACTATCCTGATGTGGTCCCATACCCGATCGGCTATGAGACTTTAGCCGATCGGCTAAACCAATGTACCCGATCGGTTCAAGACCAACCGATCGGCTAATCTATGCATACTAAGAACATTGAGTTCAGACACGAGTTGCTGTTCTCATTTTGAACTAAAATAGCCGTTTAGCTAATTTTAGCTGTTCGGTTTAACAAGCATAACCGATCGGCTATGCACTCTCAGCCGATCGGCTGAGAGGTTCAAACCTGTCCCCCCCAACCTGCAACTCAGATTATGCACGAACCAAAAACCCCAAAACATGAAATACAATTAGGAAACACGAATTCACTCAATAATTCACCTTAAGTATCATCAATAAACATGGTATAACAATAAACAACAACATCTAACACCAAAATCTACACATGCATCATGTATTTAACTCAATTACAATCAATTTAAACACGAACATGAAAATGGGTATAATACACTTACAATGGAGTTGGTAACAAGAAGGTGATGATGATAATCAGATGTAGAGTCACAATCACAGCTCCAAGTAATGGTAATTTGATTTCTCTTGATTTCTAAGTGTTTATGTGTGTGTTCTTAAGGTTTTAGGCACAATTCAGTGTATGAAGAAAATGAGGTCGACATACACACTTGTGAGTCCCTAATCACTATTATATTAGTGATTGTGAATCGTTAACAGTGAGTTAATTGTAGAAGGGGGGGTTGAATACAATTAAAAACTTTTCTTTTCTTTTATAATGAGTTATCTTTGTTTAACAAGTTTTTAACCGTATTAAGGTAACAACAATATGAACACAAGTATGTATATAAGTTAAACAGTTCAGATGCTGATACAAATATAGCTGAAAGATAAACTCTTTTATTGATAAGATTTATCTCTTGTTGATTTGCGGAATAGATTAGCCAAAGCTAATCTAAATCAAATAATGCAGCTATTACAAAGAGATGAGCAGTAGTGGACAAACACGCTAACTGCTCACTCGCTGAAGTAAACTAATAGTGGACAAACACGCTGCTAGTTCACTTGCTGGTGTTACTTGTATCTTAGACAAACTAGTCACTGACAAACAAGTAACAATACAAGTAATCGACACAAAATGAAGTACAACATGCTACGCTATTTATAGACACTGAGATCCTTGATTTCCGGATCTGATAGACACGTGTCGCTGCTTGATTGGAGAGGTAGTTGAGATGTGATATATCATGGCATGTAACACCCCCAAATTTAATGTTGCGCGGAAGCAAGCTTTGGGTGTTACTAATCAATAATCAAGCACCAAAGTATAGCAAACGACTTCTAAATGAGACGTTTGTAAAATAGTTCCATACCATTATAAAATAGGGTTTGAAAACATAGTGTTTTCGTTACAAAAGTAAGGTCCTCTAGAGTCCGCGTACGTAACGGGAGATTCTATTACATAACCATAGTTACAAAAGATAATGCTAAAGAATCTCCGTTAAATGCAGTTTGGAAATCATGCGACTCTAGCTAGTAATCCTGGAGTAATCCTACTCCGTACGTGTACCTGAGAATACATGCTAAAAAGGGTCAACACGAATGTTGGTGAATCTCACAGGTTTGTAAGTAAGTAATAGTTTGAACACAAGATTTTTATCAGTTGTGCCCGTAGGCGTAAATCAAGTATCTGCAACCAAGCAAATAATAAGTAAATATGTATATACCGTTGTCATGAGCTCATAGTCGAAGCTTAACCCGTAAATCAGTGGTATAGCCAAGTACCATATAGTACCCCCGCGAGTGCCCAATCCAAACACTCGTACGAAACAAATAAAAGTCGCCCGTTTATACATAACGGTTCGTGGTAGCGCTACTACCCCGGGCGGGGAGGGTCAGTCCCTAATGGATCCATTAACTAATATTCGCGCTTAAGTCCATAACTAACGAAACTATGATGGAGGGACTTCAGTGGATTAGTAAGTAACTCATGCAAGCCCGTATATGAAAGGTAAGTAATTTAGCACTTGTGTTCAAGAAAACGTAAGCAATGCATCTCACCCCATAAGTAAAACAGTAAAAGTGGGGCTGTAAGACTCACCTGAGTCAAGCAAGCAAGCGTTTAACTTAATAAACGTAAAGTCCGAAAGCAGTAATAATCCGTAGGTTTCGCGAACCCGCAACCTTCTAATGCCCTAAGCATATAAGGTTGTATGTATAAGTGAATGTCTCAAAAGATCATTCATGCTAGTTGTCCACTCAACTAGTTATGTCCAAATACATTTGGTTTGTGTTTGAAAGTGTGTACGACCCGTTGGTGATACGTTTAGTTTTATTTGTAAATGTTCTGTAAGGTTTTCTTATGGTTATACATAAGTGTTTGTTTGGAGAATAATATATATATATATATATATATATATATATATATATATATATATATATATATATATATATCCGTGAATGTTGCATCCGACAATAGTCTTTCGAAAAGTATATATATTTATTCCGTGAATATTTATTCGACAACAGGAGTCTTATTCAAGTGTTTTATTTATCCGACAATAGCAAGTTGGATCCGTGAATAAGAAGTCACGGATATATTTTTATCCGACAATGAGGTTTGTTGGGTTGGTATTCACGAAATGCCTAATCCGACAATAGGTAATCACGGATACTACACATGCGTCAATATGTATTCTCGGAGTTTTATTTATACGATGATAGTTATGCGACAATAAGGATTCACGGAGTACTATTCATACGACAATAATTTCACGAAGTTACTGTTCATGCGACAATGTGATTCACGGAGCACTGTTCATCCGACAATGTATTCACGGATTACTTGTGATTTTTATCTAAAATAGTAAACATTATCAAATCGTTCTGAAATTTTTACACAAAGTTCCTACATATGTTACGTACTTTCTGTAATTTTTTTATGATTTTTGGAGGTCGTTTGATATTTTATAAAAATTCACAAAGTGTCTGTGTTCATTTTAATCCGAGATTAGACCACTTCTCACAAATCAAATTTTCTGGAGAAATGAGTGCATTTCTGGAATGAGCCAAAGAAGAACTTTTTGTATATAACAAAATTACCAAGATTTCACAAGTGGTCTCATACGTTTTTGAGGTCTAGAACTCAAGATATGGTCTCAAGAAGGAGGTCATTGTCGGATTTTTACTATTGTCGGACCCATATTTTACCCGTGTTATAACATCAATTTGGTCAAGTAAAACTTAACTAATCGTTATGAAATTTTTACACAAGGTTCTCCTATGTCTTAGCTTTCCAAAACATACTTTTTCATCGATTTTAACCAAGCAAAACTCGAGATGAAAATTGTTAAATTGAAGTAAGTCCAGCAGATCGTTTTTGTGACATATGCTCAATAATCTGGTCATAAGTTAAGTTTTACAAAACTTCACAAGAAGTTCCAGTAGGATTTGGAAAACTAACGAAATTTTTGATCTTTTCCCGTTGGTCTCAAGTTCTAATTCGCTCCATATCCCAAGATATACTCATTTTGAATTGGTCAAGATTCTGGTCAGATTCATCAGCTCTGCTATGTACTTTTATTTCAGTAACTAAAAATAGCAAATGAACTTCAATATTTGTGAGGCTTACAGATTATGAAAGTAGACTTCTTATACTTGATTTTAGGCTCAAGAAACGTCCATTTTAGTGTTGTAATGATTTTTATAAAATTCGGGGAAGTGGAAATAGAATCTGGACTAGAAGGTTAACTTCCTGTTTTCGAGTTTTAATTTGTGTTTCGACTTATCTTTTGGACATTAGCTAGTTGAATAAACATATAGACATGTTAATAAGTAGTAACTAAGTAAATCTAAGAAAAGTTTAAGAGTCCTTACAAGGAAAATGGTGAAGAGAGGAAAGAAAGACGTTGTAGGCTCGTCTCCTCGCGAAATCTTGAAAATCGGCTTGGTAGTGTTATGATGGATGGATGGTGGATTATGGTGATGATCTAGGTGGTTTTGAGGGCTGGAAAATCAGTAGGATTTTCGTGGTGAGGGGGAGGGAGAGAGAGATTGAGGATGTGTGTGAAGAAAGGTGAAGGAAATGGAAATGGGGAGGGTGTTGGTTTGATTTGGAAGCAACAAGGCATGGTATGCCATGCTTCTTGCAGATTTTCTGCATAAAAGGTGTGGGTCCCACCCACACATGATGTCTAAATTGTTTTCTTCAATTTGTATTAAGTGGGGTGCTCGTTTACCCGTTCGTTTCGCGTTTTAAATTAATCGTATAACGTTTTATTCAGCGCGTTTCGTTAACGATTTAAAAGACGATATTTTACTTGAAGTATTTTATTAAAATACTTAATAATGTGACATAAGACATACTTTGCCTTTATTTCATCCGTCGGGCGCGTTCCACGCGTTTTCGTTGCGTAAAGTTACGTTTTAATAAAACGTATAATCGTATAATATATTAAAGTAAATAATGTTTGTTTGGATAAATCCACATTATTTTTGACAGTTTGTCACCAACGTCCATAGTAAATAGTGTCGGACCTCGTCCGGTTCAAGTGTGTATGATTTAAACAAATCATATAACATGTATGTAATTACACAGAAAGTTACATATATTTAGATTAATATAATACTAAATACATGTAATTACAAGTAGTTAGGCACTAATTAAAGTCCTAAATTAGCGGGTGTTACATTCTCCCCTTGTTAGGAGAATTTCGTCCCGAAATTAGCTCGAAGTCGCGGTGTGAGTAGAGTCAGTGAACAGGTGTGGATGTTTCAGTCGCATTTGGTCTTCCCGTTCCCAAGTGAATTCAGGACCACGCCTCGAATTCCACTTGACTTTAACAATAGGAATACGACTCTGTTTTAGGCGTTTGACCTCGCGGTCCATAATTTCCACGGGTTCCTCGACAAAGTGTAGTTTGTCGTCAATATGTATTTCGTCAAGAGGTATGATTAGTGTCTCATCAGACAGACATTTCTTCAAGTTAGAAATGTGAAAGGTAGGGTGCACGCTACTAAGTTCAGGGGGTAGCTGCAGTCTGTACGCCACTGGACTAATCCTTTCAAGGATTTCGAATGGCCCAATGTACCTGGGATTCAATTTCCCACGTTTGCCAAAACGAATAACGCCTTTCCAAGGCGACACTTTTAGGAGTACTTGATCCCCAACCTGGAACTCGAGATGTTTGCGTCTCATGTCAGCATAGCTTTTCTGACGATCACGCGCAGCTTTCAGTCGATTTTGTATGCCGACGATCTTTTCAGTTGTTTCATGTATGATTTCCGGACCGGTGAGTTGTGTTTCCCCCACCTCAGTCCAACAGATAGGCGACCGGCACTTACGACCGTATAGTGCCTCGAAGGGTGCAGCTTTGATGCTGGTGTGATAACTGTTGTTGTAGGAAAACTCACACAAAGGTAAGTGATTTTCCCAGTTTTTACCGAAGTCAACTACGCAGGCTCGTAGCATATCCTCCAGTGTTTGTATAGTTCGTTCGCTCTGGCCGTCAGTTTGAGGATGATAAGCTGTACTCATATCTAGACGAGTACCAAGTGATTTTTGTAATGATTGCCAGAAGCGAGAAGTAAATCGAGCATCTCGGTCAGAGATAATCGAGATGGGCACACCGTGTCTTGACACGATCTCTTTCAGGTAAATCCATGTCAAACGTTCCATCTTGTCAGTTTCTCTGATGGCTAGGAAATGAGCAGATTTAGTGAGTCGGTCTACGATCACCCAAATGGTATCGCAACCGCTAGAGGTTTTTGGGAGTTTGGTAATGAAATCCATGGTGATTTGCTCCCATTTCCATTCGGGGATTTCCGGTTGATGTAGTAAACCGGAAGGTTTCTGGTGTTCGGCTTTAACCTTAGAACAAGTAAGACACTTGCCAACGTAGTTAGCAATGTCAGCTTTCATGTTGGGCCACCAATACAACTCCTTGATGCCATGGTACATTTTGTCGGCACCAGGGTGTATAGAGTACTTAGACTTGTGAGCTTCATCCATCACCAAGTCTCGTAGGTTCCCAAAATTTGGCAACCA
Source organism: Pseudognaphalium luteoalbum (assembly GCA_963422505.1). Lineage (NCBI taxonomy): Eukaryota > Viridiplantae > Streptophyta > Magnoliopsida > Asterales > Asteraceae > Pseudognaphalium > Pseudognaphalium luteoalbum. The sequence continues at coordinate 73,745,808 of OY730198.1, forward strand.
GATTCGGTTTGAAAAGTATTTGGCTCCGTTGGATTTGGTTTCAAATTGTTTGTTCATGCCTCGCAAGGCCTCGTGTTTCACGTTTTCAGCTTTGAGTGCTTCGAGTTGAGCGGTAAGAATTTGGGTTATCAGGTCGTTGTGTATAGTCATACTAAGTGCTCGGACCCGAAGGGGTTTCACTCGTTCCTTATGACTTAAGGCATCAGCAACAACGTTTGCCTTGCCTGGATGGTAACGTATTTCGCAGTCGTAATCAGTAAGTAGTTCGACCCAACGGCGTTGTCTCATGTTTAAGTCTTTTTGGTCGAAGATGTGTTGGAGACTTTTGTGGTCGGTGAAAATTGTACACTTGGTACCGTATAAGTAGTGTCTCCAGATTTTTAGGGCGAATACCACTGCCCCCAACTCTAGGTCATGAGTAGTGTAATTCTTTTCGTGGACCTTGAGTTGTCGAGAGGCGTAAGCAATGACTTTGTCTCGTTGCATCAGCACGCAACCGAGACCTTGGTGTGAAGCGTCACAGTATACCACGAAGTCATCGTTGCCTTCGGGTAAAGATAAGATAGGTGCACTGCAGAGTTTTTGTTTGAGCAGCTGGAAGGCTGACTCCTGCTTATCAGTCCAATCAAATTTCTTTTCCTTTTGGGTCAGTGCAGTGAGGGGTTGAGCTATTTTTGAAAAGTTCTCAATGAATCGCCTATAGTATCCGGCGAGTCCTAAGAATTGTCGTACCTCGGTAGGTGTAGTAGGTGCTTGCCAGCACTTGATGGCTTCAATTTTTGAAGGATCAACATGAATTCCTTGACTGTCAATCACGTGTCCAAGGAATTGTACAGTTTGCATCCAAAACTCACACTTGGAGAATTTGGCATATAATTCCTCGTGCTTGAGTAGTTCTAGAATGGTTTCCAGGTGTTGCGCGTGTTCTTGTTCATTGCGCGAGTATATCAGAATGTCATCAATGAAAACGATGACAAACTTGTCAAGGTAAGGCTTACACACCCGATTCATAAGGTCCATGAAAACTGCTGGTGCGTTGGTCAAGCCGAATGGCATCACTTGGAATTCGTAATGCCCGTAGCGAGTTCGGAAAGCTGTTTTAGGAATGTCGGTGTCACGAACTCGTAGTTGGTGATAACCTGACCTCAGATCGATCTTTGAATAAAAACTCGACCCTTGAAGTTGGTCAAACAGGTCATCAATACGAGGTAGTGGGTAACGGTTCTTGACGGTTAATTTGTTGAGTTCACGGTAGTCGATGCACATGCGGAAAGAACCGTCTTTCTTTTTCACAAACAAGACCGGGGCTCCCCAAGGCGAGGAACTCGGTCGAATAAAGCCTTTATCCAGAAGTTCTTGCAGTTGCGTAGACAACTCCTGAAGTTCAGAGGGGGCTAAACGGTACGGTGCTCGTGCCACGGGTGCTGCGCCGGGCACAAGGTCAATAGAAAATTCAACTTGTCTAGTTGGCGGTAGGCCAGGCAAGTCTTCAGGAAAGACTTCTGGGAAGTCTCGAACAATAGGCACATCCTCAAGTCGCTTCTCCTCCAACTGTTTCTCTATAACATGCGTGAGGATTGCCTGGTACCCTTTTCTCAAGTATTTCCGGGTTTTCATGCAAGAAATAATGTTAAGTCTCGTCCCACCGGTCTCCCCTTGTACGATTAATGTTCCACCAGTGACGAGAGGAATACGGACGATTTTCTCGTAACAAATAATCTCGGCGCGGTGTTTGGATAACCAATCCATACCGACGATTATGTCAAAGCTGCCGATTTCGACAGGTATAAGGTCAATAGAGAATAGCTCACTTGCTAGGTTTAGGGTGCAATTGCATATTATACTATCGGCCTCAATTAGTTTTCCATTTGCTAATTCTACAATGTATTTAGCATCTAAGGCAGTGGGGGTAGCATTGAGCAGTGGGCTAAATTCATCAGATATGAAACTTTTATCGGCACCAGTATCAAATAAGACTGAAGCGGTTAAGTCGTTGAGAAGAAACATACCCGTAACAACGTTCGGGTCTTGGCGGGCTTCCCCCGAGTTCAACACAAAAGCTCTGCCGCGAGCGTTGGTGTTGTTGTTCCTGTTATTACTTCTCAGCTTTGGACAATCATTCCTGAAATGTCCGGTGTTTCCACACTCAAAGCAGGCCTTTGGTGTGTTAGAGTTTGGGATTGTGGCGTTGGCTCGACAATCTTTAGCTAAGTGCCCGAAACGTTTGCACTTGCTGCAAGGGCAAGAACCATCGTGGTGACGGTTGCATTTGGAGCAATAGGGTTTGCTCCCACTGTATCCTTTCTTTTCATCGGTACCAGCAGCATAGGCCTTTGTAGTATCTGGCCTCTTGTTTTGTTGTTGACCTTGGTTTTGGTTGTGGTTGGGATTCCATTTCCGTTTGTTATCCCCAGATCGGTTTCCAGTATCCTTTCCAGCAGATGTTCCACGACGGACTACCTGAGCCATTAAGTTATGTGCCATACGGACGGCACTCTGAATAGTCCCCGGGTTAGACGCAGTTACCATCCCCTGAATCTTGGCTGGGAGTCCCCAGATATACCTTTCGATCCTCTTGTATTCAGGATCGACCATTGTTGGGCACAGAAGTGCCAGCTGGTGGAAGCGGGTAGTGTAACCGGTGATATCATCACCTCTCACTGTGAGGTTCCAGAATTCAACCTCAAGCTGTTGTAGCTCTTCTCTTGGACAATACTCATCTGTCAACATCTTCTTTAGGTCTTCCCAAGGGAGTTGATAAGCGACATCAATCCCCACAGTTTGGGCGTAGGTATTCCACCAGGTAAGGGCACCATCCATGAAGGTGCAGGTAGAGTACTTAACCTTGCAATCCTCGGTGCAGTTGCAGATTCGAAAAACAGATTCTAGTTTCTCAATCCATCTCAGTAAGCCAATGGCTCCTTCAGTTCCCTTGAAGTTTAATGGTTTGCAGTTCAGAAAATCCTTGTATGTGCAAGGTTTGGCAGTTGGTGCTGTGTTGGAGGTATTTTCGCTACCCTGGTTCGGATTTGAACCACTGTTTCGCTGTGCCTCTTGAGCAGCCAGGGCATCGGCTACTCCTTGCGCAATGAACTGGGCAAGTTCAGCAGCGGTGAAAGTCTGTTTCCTTTGCGGCATGTTCCTTTAATAAATAGTTAGGAGGCATGTGAGATTTTGTACAAGGAGTATGATTATCACGGATGCATATATAAAAGAGGTAATATACAACATCACTATAGGACAATCAATAACATAAGATAGATATATTTGCAACCACTCAAGGTACGAGTTCAAAAGATTTCAGAATTCTAAGTTCACAAAAGATGCCGGGAATATTACATCCGGTCGGGTTACAAGAGTTTACATAGCTAGCTAATAGGTTACATGATAACCACTGCACTAATCTTGATGTAGGTCGAGTTGTTCCAACAGAGAAGTGAGATGGTTAATGGATTCCGCAAGCCTGCTGACCATTCGGAGAGCATCCTCGGTTTCCCGTAGACGCGTCTCGTATTCTTGCAGTCGTGTTTGCAGATTTGAGATTTCATTCTGGTTACTGATCACTTGATTGTGAATAGTTCCCATAGTTTCGATAGTTTCTCCCAGTTGGTCGTGAAGTGTGTCCATGTTATCCACAGTGTTCTCGTGATCTTCGGAGACTTGGTTGATACGTTCAAGAGCTGTGAGTCTCCAGTTCTCACGAGTCTCCTGCAGCTCTATGTCCATTTCACGAAGTCGTCGCTCATGGTGGTTTAGCCTGGCGGCTAGAGCTGGTATGGAATAGGGGTTAGTTCGAGGCGACATTGTGGTCCTCCTAAAGATCCGTGGGTTTTGTGTTCCATACAGATGAGAGCGTGACGAATTGGGTGATGCGTTTGCCATTCTGAGACAAAGCGTTAAGAAGAATGAGGCCTATATTCATATAATACATGTATAATATAGTCTAAGATATTGAGCGAGAGTGAGGCTTATCTACGTATACATGTATATATATCACATAATAGCCTAAAGTGTCTAATCACAGACATGTTTGAGTCCCGGTTTCTCTCGTGGTCAGAGTCGACTAGTGTATCCCTGTTCATCATAACCATTTCAGACCTCACATCATCTCTCTTTAATTGTACATAGTTGATCACGCTATGTTAAATTAAAGTCGTATGATGTAATTCCTGAACCAGTCATAACTAATAGGGAGATACTGCCTAACGGTCATAGTCTAGGCCCACTAAATGCAACCTAGTTCGCTATAACCTTAGGCTCTGATACCAATCTGTAACACCCCCAAATTTAATGTTGCGCGGAAGCAAGCTTTGGGTGTTACTAATCAATAATCAAGCACCAAAGTATAGCAAACGACTTCTAAATGAGACGTTTGTAAAATAGTTCCATACCATTATAAAATAGGGTTTGAAAACATAGTGTTTTCGTTACAAAAGTAAGGTCCTCTAGAGTCCGCGTACGTAACGGGAGATTCTATTACATAACCATAGTTACAAAAGATAATGCTAAAGAATCTCTGTTAAATGCAGTTTGGAAATCATGCGACTCTAGCTAGTAATCCTGGAGTAATCCTACTCCGTACGTGTACCTGAGAATACATGCTAAAAAGGGTCAACACGAATGTTGGTGAATCTCACAGGTTTGTAAGTAAGTAATAGTTTGAACACAAGATTTTTATCAGTTGTGCCCGTAGGCGTAAATCAAGTATCTGCAACCAAGCAAATAATAAGTAAATATGTATATACCGTTGTCATGAGCTCATAGTCGAAGCTTAACCCGTAAATCAGTGGTATAGCCAAGTACCATATAGTGCCCCCGCGAGTGCCCAATCCAAACACTCGTACGAAACAAATAAAAGTCGCCCGTTTATACATAACGGTTCGTGGTAGCGCTACTACCCCGGGCGGGGAGGGTCAGTCCCTAATGGATCCATTAACTAATATTCGCGCTTAAGTCCATAACTAACGAAACTATGATGGAGGGACTTCAGTGGATTAGTAAGTAACTCATGCAAGCCCGTATATGAAAAGTAAGTAATTTAGCACTTGTGTTCAAGAAAACGTAAGCAATGCATCTCACCCCATAAGTAAAACAGTAAAAGTGGGGCTGTAAGACTCACCTGAGTCAAGCAAGCAAGCGTTTAACTTAATAAACGTAAAGTCCGAAAGCAGTAATAATCCGTAGGTTTCGCGAACCCGCAACCTTCTAATGCCCTAAGCATATAAGGTTGTATGTATAAGTGAATGTCTCAAAAGATCATTCATGCTAGTTGTCCACTCAACTAGTTATGTCCAAATACATTTGGTTTGTGTTTGAAAGTGTGTACGACCCGTTGGTGATACGTTTAGTTTTATTTGTAAATGTTCCGTAAGGTTTTCTTATGGTTATACATAAGTGTTTGTTTGGAGAATAATATATATATATATATATATATATATATATATATATATATATATATATATATATATATATCCGTGAATGTTGCATCCGACAATAGTCTTTCGAAAAGTATATATATTTATTCCGTGAATATTTATTCGACAACAGGAGTCTTATTCAAGTGTTTTATTTATCCGACAATAGCAAGTTGGATCCGTGAATAAGAAGTCACGGATATATTTTTATCCGACAATGAGGTTTGTTGGGTTGGTATTCACGGAATGCCTAATCCGACAATAGGTAATCACGGATACTACACATGCGTCAATATGTATTCTCGGAGTTTTATTTATACGATGATAGTTATGCGACAATAAGGATTCACGGAGTACTGTTCATACGACAATAATTTCACGAAGTTACTGTTCATGCGACAATGTGATTCACGGAGCACTGTTCATCCGACAATGTATTCACGGATTACTTGTGATTTTTATCTAAAATAGTAAACATTATCAAATCGTTCTGAAATTTTTACACAAAGTTCCTACATATGTTACGTACTTTCTGTAATTTTTTTATGATTTTTGGAGGTCGTTTGATATTTTATAAAAATTCACAAAGTGTCTATGTACATTTTAATCCGAGATTAGACCACTTCTCACAAATCAAATTTTCTGGAGAAATGAGTGCATTTCTGGAATGAGCCAAAGAAGAACTTTTTGTATATAACAAAAGTACCAAGATTTCACAAGTGGTCTCATACGTTTTTGAGGTCTAGAACTCAAGATATGGTCTCAAGAAGGAGGTCATTGTCGGAGGTCATTGTCGGATTTTTACTATTGTCGGACCTATATTTTACCCGTGTTATAACATCAATTTGGTCAAGTAAAACTTAACTAATCGTTATGAAATTTTTACACAAGGTTCTCCTATGTCTTAGCTTTCCAAAACATACTTTTGCATCGATTTTAACCAAGCAAAACTCGAGATGAAAATTGTTAAATTGAAGTAAGTCCAGCAGATCGTTTTTGTGACATATGCTCAATAATCTGGTCATAAGTTAAGTTTTACAAAACTTCACAAGAAGTTCCAGTAGGATTTGGAAAACTAACGAAATTTTTGATCTTTTCCCGTTGGTCTCAAGTTCTAATTCGTTCCATATCCCAAGATATACTCATTTTGAATTGGTCAAGATTCTGGTCAGATTCATCAGATCTGCTATGTACTTTTATTTCAGTAACTAAAAATAGCAAATAAACTTCAATATTTGTGAGGCTTACAGATTATGAAAGTAGACTTCTTATACTTGATTTTAGGCTCAAGAAACGTCCATTTTAGTGTTGTAATGATTTTTATAAAATTCGGGGAAGTGGAAATAGAATCTGGACAGGAAGGTTAACTTCCTGTTTTCGAGTTTTAATTTGTGTTTCGACTTATCTTTTGGACATTAGCTAGTTGAATAAACATATAGACATGTTAATAAGTAGTAACTAAGTAAATCTAAGAAAATTTTAAGAGTCCTTACAAGGAAAATGGTGAAGAGAGGAAAGAAAGACGTTGTAGGCTCGTCTCCTCGCGAAATCTTGAAAATCGGCTTGGTAGTGTTATGATGGATGGATGGTGGATTATGGTGATGATCTAGGTGGTTTTGAGGGCTGGAAAATCAGTAGGATTTTCGTGGTGAGGGGGAGGGAGAGAGAGATTGAGGATGTGTGTGAAGAAAGGTGAAGGAAATGGAAATGGGGAGGGTGTTGGTTTGATTTGGAAGCAACAAGGCATGGTATGCCATGCTTCTTGCAGATTTTCTGCATAAAAGGTGTGGGTCCCACCCACACATGATGTCTAAATTGTTTTCTTCAATTTGTATTAAGTGGGGTGCTCGTTTACCCGTTCGTTTCGCGTTTTAAATTAATCGTATAACGTTTTATTCAGCGCGTTTCGTTAACGATTTAAAAGACGATATTTTACTTGAAGTATTTTATTAAAATACTTAATAATGTGACATAAGACATACTTTGCCTTTATTTCATCCGTCGGGCGCGTTCCACGCGTTTTCGTTGCGTAAAGTTACGTTTTAATAAAACGTATAATCGTATAATATATTAAAGTAAATAATGTTTGTTTGGATAAATCCACATTATTTTTGACAGTTTGTCACCAACGTCCATAGTAAATAGTGTCGGACCTCGTCCGGTTCAAGTGTGTATGATTTAAACAAATCATATAACGTGTATGTAATTACACAGAAAGTTACATATATTTAGATTAATATAATACTAAATACATGTAATTACAAGTAGTTAGGCACTAATTAAAGTCCTAAATTAGCGGGTGTTACATTCTCCCCTTGTTAGGAGAATTTCATCCCGAAATTAGCTCGAAGTCGCGGTGTGAGTAGAGTCAGTGAACAGGTGTGGATGTTTCAGTCGCATTTGGTCTTCCCGTTCCCAAGTGAATTCAGGACCACGCCTCGAATTCCACTTGACTTTAACAATAGGAATACGACTCTGTTTTAGGCGTTTGACCTCGCGGTCCATAATTTCCACGGGTTCCTCGACAAAGTGTAGTTTGTCGTCAATATGTATTTCGTCAAGAGGTATGATTAGTGTCTCATCAGACAGACATTTCTTCAAGTTAGAAATGTGAAAGGTAGGGTGCATGCTACTAAGTTCAGGGGGTAGCTGCAGTCTGTACGCCACTGGACTAATCCTTTCAAGGATTTCGAATGGCCCAATGTACCTGGGATTCAGTTTCCCACGTTTGCCAAAACGAATAACGCCTTTCCAAGGCGACACTTTTAGGAGTACTTGATCCCCAACCTGGAACTCGAGATGTTTGCGTCTCATGTCAGCATAGCTTTTCTGACGATCACGCGCAGCTTTCAGTCGATTTTGTATGCCGACGATCTTTTCAGTTGTTTCATGTATGATTTCCGGACCGGTGAGTTGTGTTTCCCCCACCTCAGTCCAACAGATAGGCGACCGGCACTTACGACCGTATAGTGCCTCGAAGGGTGCAGCTTTGATGCTGGTGTGATAACTGTTGTTGTAGGAAAACTCACACAAAGGTAAGTGATTTTCCCAGTTTTTACCGAAGTCAACTACGCAGGCTCGTAGCATATCCTCCAATGTTTGTATAGTTCGTTCGCTCTGGCCGTCAGTTTGAGGATGATAAGCTGTACTCATATCTAGACGAGTACCAAGTGATTTTTGTAATGATTGCCAGAAGCGAGAAGTAAATCGAGCATCTCGGTCAGAGATAATCGAGATGGGCACACCGTGTCTTGACACGATCTCTTTCAGGTAAATCCATGTCAAACGTTCCATCTTGTCAGTTTCTCTGATGGCTAGGAAATGAGCAGATTTAGTGAGTCGGTCTACGATCACCCAAATGGTATCGCAACCGCTAGAGGTTTTTGGGAGTTTGGTAATGAAATCCATGGTGATTTGCTCCCATTTCCATTCGGGGATTTCCGGTTGATGTAGTAAACCGGAAGGTTTCTGGTGTTCGGCTTTAACCTTAGAACAAGTAAGACACTTGCCAACGTAGTTAGCAATGTCAGCTTTCATGTTGGGCCACCAATACAACTCCTTGATGCCATGGTACATTTTGTCGGCACCAGGGTGTATAGAGTACTTAGACTTGTGAGCTTCATCCATCACCAAGTCTCGTAGGTTCCCAAAATTTGGCAACCAGATTCGGTTTGAAAAGTATTTGGCTCCGTTGGATTTGGTTTCAAATTGTTTGTTCATGCCTCGCAAGGCCTCGTGTTTCACGTTTTCAGCTTTGAGTGCTTCGAGTTGAGCGGTAAGAATTTGGGTTATCAGGTCGTTGTGTATAGTCATACTAAGTGCTCGGACCCGAAGGGGTTTCACTCGTTCCTTACGACTTAAGGCATCAGCAACAACGTTTGCCTTGCCTGGATGGTAACGTATTTCGCAGTCGTAATCAGTAAGTAGTTCGACCCAACGGCGTTGTCTCATGTTTAAGTCTTTTTGGTCGAAGATGTGTTGGAGACTTTTTTGGTCGGTGAAAATTGTACACTTGGTACCGTATAAGTAGTGTCTCCAGATTTTTAGGGCGAATACCACTGCCCCCAACTCTAGGTCATGAGTAGTGTAATTCTTTTCGTGGACCTTGAGTTGTCGAGAGGCGTAAGCAATGACTTTGTCTCGTTGCATCAGCACGCAACCGAGACCTTGGTGTGAAGCGTCACAGTATACCACGAAGTCATCGTTGCCTTCGGGTAAAGATAAGATAGGTGCACTGCAGAGTTTTTGTTTGAGCAGCTGGAAGGCTGACTCCTGCTTATCAGTCCAATCAAATTTCTTTTCCTTTTGGGTCAGTGCAGTGAGGGGTTGAGCTATTTTTGAAAAGTTCTCAATGAATCGCCTATAGTATCCGGCGAGTCCTAAGAATTGTCGTACCTCGGTAGGTGTAGTAGGTGCTTGCCAGCACTTGATGGCTTCAATTTTTGAAGGATCAACATGAATTCCTTGACTGTCAATCACGTGTCCAAGGAATTGTACAGTTTGCATCCAAAACTCACACTTGGAGAATTTGGCATATAATTCCTCGTGCTTGAGTAGTTCTAGAATGGTTTCCAGGTGTTGCGCGTGTTCTTGTTCATTGCGCGAGTATATCAGAATGTCATCAATGAAAACGATGACAAACTTGTCAAGGTAAGGCTTACACACCCGATTCATAAGGTCCATGAAAACTGCTGGTGCGTTGGTCAAGCCGAATGGCATCACTTGGAATTCGTAATGCCCGTAGCGAGTTCGGAAAGCTGTTTTAGGAATGTCGGTGTCACGAACTCGTAGTTGGTGATAACCTGACCTCAGATCGATCTTTGAATAAAAACTCGACCCTTGAAGTTGGTCAAACAGGTCATCAATACGAGGTAGTGGGTAACGGTTCTTGACGGTTAATTTGTTGAGTTCACGGTAGTCGATGCACATGCGGAAAGAACCGTCTTTCTTTTTCACAAACAAGACCGGGGCTCCCCAAGGCGAGGAACTCGGTCGAATAAAGCCTTTATCCAGAAGTTCTTGCAGTTGCGTAGACAACTCCTGAAGTTCAGAGGGGGCTAAACGGTACGGTGCTCGTGCCACGGGTGCTGCGCCGGGCACAAGGTCAATAGAAAATTCAACTTGTCTAGTTGGCGGTAGGCCAGGCAAGTCTTCAGGAAAGACTTCTGGGAAGTCTCGAACAATAGGCACATCCTCAAGTCGCTTCTCCTCCAACTGTTTCTCTATAACATGCGTGAGGATTGCCTGGTACCCTTTTCTCAAGTATTTCCGGGTTTTCATGCAAGAAATAATGTTAAGTCTCGTCCCACCGGTCTCCCCTTGTACGATTAATGTTCCACCAGTGACGAGAGGAATACGGACGATTTTCTCGTAACAATTAATCTCGGCGCGGTGTTTGGATAACCAATCCATACCGACGATTATGTCAAAGCTGCCGATTTCGACAGGTATAAGGTCAATAGAGAATAGCTCACTTGCTAGGTTTAGGGTGCAATTGCATATTATACTATCGGCCTCAATTAGTTTTCCATTTGCTAATTCTACAATGTATTTAGCATCTAAGGCAGTGGGGGTAGCATTGAGCAGTGGGCTAAATTCATCAGATATGAAACTTTTATCGGCACCAGTATCAAATAAGACTGAAGCGGTTAAGTCGTTGAGAAGAAACATACCCGTAACAACGTTCGGGTCTTGGCGGGCTTCCCCCGAGTTCAACACAAAAGCTCTGCCGCGAGCGTTGGTGTTGTTGTTCCTGTTATTACTTCTCAGCTTTGGACAATCATTCCTGAAATGTCCGGTGTTTCCACACTCAAAGCAGGCCTTTGGTGTGTTAGAGTTTGGGATTGTGGCGTTGGCTCGACAATCTTTAGCTAAGTGCCCGAAACGTTTGCACTTGCTGCAAGGGCAAGAACCATCGTGGTGACGGTTGCATTTGGAGCAATAGGGTTTGCTCCCACTGTATCCTTTCTTTTCATCGGTACCAGCAGCATAGGCCTTTGTAGTATCTGGCCTCTTGTTTTGTTGTTGACCTTGGTTTTGGTTGTGGTTGGGATTCCATTTCCGTTTGTTATCCCCAGATCGGTTTCCAGTATCCTTTCCAGCAGATGTTCCACGACGGACTACCTGAGCCATTAAGTTATGTGCCATACGGACGGCACTCTGAATAGTCCCCGGGTTAGACGCAGTTACCATCCCCTGAATCTTGGCTGGGAGTCCCCAGATATACCTTTCGATCCTCTTGTATTCAGGATCGACCATTGTTGGGCACAGAAGTGCCAGCTGGTGGAAGCGGGTAGTGTAACCGGTGATATCATCACCTCTCACTGTGAGGTTCCAGAATTCAACCTCAAGCTGTTGTAGCTCTTCTCTTGGACAATACTCATCTGTCAACATCTTCTTTAGGTCTTCCCAAGGGAGTTGATAAGCGACATCAATCCCCACAGTTTGGGCGTAGGTATTCCACCAGGTAAGGGCACCATCCATGAAGGTGCAGGTAGAGTACTTAACCTTGCAATCCTCGGTGCAGTTGCAGATTCGAAAAACAGATTCTAGTTTCTCAATCCATCTCAGTAAGCCAATGGCTCCTTCAGTTCCCTTGAAGTTTAATGGTTTGCAGTTCAGAAAATCCTTGTATGTGCAAGGTTTGGCAGTTGGTGCTGTGTTGGAGGTATTTTCGCTACCCTGGTTCGGATTTGAACCACTGTTTCGCTGTGCCTCTTGAGCAGCCAGGGCATCGGCTACTCCTTGCGCAATGAACTGGGCAAGTTCAGCAGCGGTGAAAGTCTGTTTCCTTTGCGGCATGTTCCTTTAATAAATAGTTAGGAGGCATGTGAGATTTTGTACAAGGAGTATGATTATCACGGATGCATATATAAAAGAGGTAATATACAACATCACTATAGGACAATCAATAACATAAGATAGATATATTTGCAACCACTCAAGGTACGATTTCAAAAGATTTCAGAATTCTAAGTTCACAAAAGATGCCGGGAATATTACATCCGGTCGGGTTACAAGAGTTTACATAGCTAGCTAATAGGTTACATGATAACCACTGCACTAATCTTGATGTAGGTCGAGTTGTTCCAACAGAGAAGTGAGATGGTTAATGGATTCCGCAAGCCTGCTGACCATTCGGAGAGCATCCTCGGTTTCCCGTAGACGCGTCTCGTATTCTTGCAGTCGTGTTTGCAGATTTGAGATTTCATTCTGGTTACTGATCACTTGATTGTGAATAGTTCCCATAGTTTCGATAGTTTCTCCCAGTTGGTCGTGAAGTGTGTCCATGTTATCCACAGTGTTCTCGTGATCTTCGGAGACTTGGTTGATACGTTCAAGAGCTGTGAGTCTCCAGTTCTCACGAGTCTCCTGCAGCTCTATGTCCATTTCACGAAGTCGTCGCTCATGGTGGTTTAGCCTGGCGGCTAGAGCTGGTATGGAATAGGGGTTAGTTCGAGGCGACATTGTGGTCCTCCTAAAGATCCGTGGGTTTTGTGTTCCATACAGATGAGAGCGTGACGAATTGGGTGATGCGTTTGCCATTCTGAGACAAAGCGTTAAGAAGAATGAGGCCTATATTCATATAATACATGTATAATATAGTCTAAGATATTGAGCGAGAGTGAGGCTTATCTACGTATACATGTATATATATCACATAATAGCCTAAAGTGTCTAATCACAGACATGTTTGAGTCCCGGTTTCTCTCGTGGTCAGAGTCGACTAGTGTATCCCTGTTCATCATAACCATTTCAGACCTCACATCATCTCTCTTTAATTGTACATAGTTGATCACGCTATGTTAAATTAAAGTCGTATGATGTAATTCCTGAACCAGTCATAACTAATAGGGAGATACTGCCTAACGGTCATAGTCTAGGCCCACTAAATGCAACCTAGTTCGCTATAACCTTAGGCTCTGATACCAATCTGTAACACCCCCAAATTTAATGTTGCGCGGAAGCAAGCTTTGGGTGTTACTAATCAATAATCAAGCACCAAAGTATAGCAAACGACTTCTAAATGAGACGTTTGTAAAATAGTTCCATACCATTATAAAATAGGGTTTGAAAACATAGTGTTTTCGTTACAAAAGTAAGGTCCTCTAGAGTCCGCGTACGTAACGGGAGATTCTATTACATAACCATAGTTACAAAAGATAATGCTAAAGAATCTCTGTTAAATGCAGTTTGGAAATCATGCGACTCTAGCTAGTAATCCTGGAGTAATCCTACTCCGTACGTGTACCTGAGAATACATGCTAAAAAGGGTCAACACGAATGTTGGTGAATCTCACAGGTTTGTAAGTAAGTAATAGTTTGAACACAAGATTTTTATCAGTTGTGCCCGTAGGCGTAAATCAAGTATCTGCAACCAAGCAAATAATAAGTAAATATGTATATACCGTTGTCATGAGCTCATAGTCGAAGCTTAACCCGTAAATCAGTGGTATAGCCAAGTACCATATAGTGCCCCCGCGAGTGCCCAATCCAAACACTCGTACGAAACAAATAAAAGTCGCCCGTTTATACATAACGGTTCGTGGTAGCGCTACTACCCCGGGCGGGGAGGGTCAGTCCCTAATGGATCCATTAACTAATATTCGCGCTTAAGTCCATAACTAACGAAACTATGATGGAGGGACTTCAGTGGATTAGTAAGTAACTCATGCAAGCCCGTATATGAAAAGTAAGTAATTTAGCACTTGTGTTCAAGAAAACGTAAGCAATGCATCTCACCCCATAAGTAAAACAGTAAAAGTGGGGCTGTAAGACTCACCTGAGTCAAGCAAGCAAGCGTTTAACTTAATAAACGTAAAGTCCGAAAGCAGTAATAATCCGTAGGTTTCGCGAACCCGCAACCTTCTAATGCCCTAAGCATATAAGGTTGTATGTATAAGTGAATGTCTCAAAAGATCATTCATGCTAGTTGTCCACTCAACTAGTTATGTCCAAATACATTTGGTTTGTGTTTGAAAGTGTGTACGACCCGTTGGTGATACGTTTAGTTTTATTTGTAAATGTTCCGTAAGGTTTTCTTATGGTTATACATAAGTGTTTGTTTGGAGAATAATATATATATATATATATATATATATATATATATATATATATATCCGTGAATGTTGCATCCGACAATAGTCTTTCGAAAAGTATATATATTTATTCCGTGAATATTTATTCGACAACAGGAGTCTTATTCAAGTGTTTTATTTATCCGACAATAGCAAGTAGGATCCGTGAATAAGAAGTCACGGATATATTTTTATCCGACAATGAGGTTTGTTGGGTTGGTATTCACGGAATGCCTAATCCGACAATAGGTAATCACGGATACTACACATGCGTCAATATGTATTCTCGGAGTTTTATTTATACGATGATAGTTATGCGACAATAAGGATTCACGGAGTACTGTTCATACGACAATAATTTCACGAAGTTACTGTTCATGCGACAATGTGATTCACGGAGCACTGTTCATCCGACAATGTATTCACGGATTACTTGTGATTTTTATCTAAAATAGTAAACATTATCAAATCGTTCTGAAATTTTTAAACAAAGTTCCTACATATGTTACGTACTTTCTGTAATTTTTTTATGATTTTTGGAGGTCGTTTGATATTTTATAAAAATTCACAAAGTGTCTGTGTTCATTTTAATCCGAGATTAGACCACTTCTCACAAATCAAATTTTCTGGAGAAATGAGTGCATTTCTGGAATGAGCCAAAGAAGAACTTTTTGTATATAACAAAAGTACCAAGATTTCCCAAGTGGTCTCATACGTTTTTGAGGTCTAGAACTCAAGATATGGTCTCAAGAAGGAGGTCATTGTCGGAGGTCATTGTCGGATTTTTACTATTGTCGGACCTATATTTTACCCGTGTTATAACATCAATTTGGTCAAGTAAAACTTAACTAATCGTTATGAAATTTTTACACAAGGTTCTCCTATGTCT
Organism: Pseudognaphalium luteoalbum; assembly: GCA_963422505.1. NCBI lineage: Eukaryota > Viridiplantae > Streptophyta > Magnoliopsida > Asterales > Asteraceae > Pseudognaphalium > Pseudognaphalium luteoalbum. Next base: position 73,761,188 of record OY730198.1, read on the forward strand.
TAGCTTTCCAAAACATACTTTTGCATCGATTTTAACCAAGCAAAACTCGAGATGAAAATTGTTAAATTGAAGTAAGTCCAGCAGATCGTTTTTGTGACATATGCTCAATAATCTGGTCATAAGTTAAGTTTTACAAAACTTCACAAGAAGTTCCAGTAGGATTTGGAAAACTAACGAAATTTTTGATCTTTTCCCGTTGGTCTCAAGTTCTAATTCGTTCCATATCCCAAGATATACTCATTTTGAATTGGTCAAGATTCTGGTCAGATTCATCAGATCTGCTATGTACTTTTATTTCAGTAACTAAAAATAGCAAATGAACTTCAATATTTGTGAGGCTTACAGATTATGAAAGTAGACTTCTTATACTTGATTTTAGGCTCAAGAAACGTCCATTTTAGTGTTGTAATGATTTTTATAAAATTCGGGGAAGTGGAAATAGAATCTGGACAGGAAGGTTAACTTCCTGTTTTCGAGTTTTAATTTGTGTTTCGACTTATCTTTTGGACATTAGCTAGTTGAATAAACATATAGACATGTTAATAAGTAGTAACTAAGTAAATCTAAGAAAAGTTTAAGAGTCCTTACAAGGAAAATGGTGAAGAGAGGAAAGAAAGACGTTGTAGGCTCGTCTCCTCGCGAAATCTTGAAAATCGGCTTGGTAGTGTTATGATGGATGGATGGTGGATTATGGTGATGATCTAGGTGGTTTTGAGGGCTGGAAAATCAGTAGGATTTTCGTGGTGAGGGGGAGGGAGAGAGAGATTGAGGATGTGTGTGAAGAAAGGTGAAGGAAATGGAAATGGGGAGGGTGTTGGTTTGATTTGGAAGCAACAAGGCATGGTATGCCATGCTTCTTGCAGATTTTCTGCATAAAAGGTGTGGGTCCCACCCACACATGATGTCTAAATTGTTTTCTTCAATTTGTATTAAGTGGGGTGCTCGTTTACCCGTTCGTTTCGCGTTTTAAATTAATCGTATAACGTTTTATTCAGCGCGTTTCGTTAACGATTTAAAAGACGATATTTTACTTGAAGTATTTTATTAAAATACTTAATAATGTGACATAAGACATACTTTGCCTTTATTTCATCCGTCGGGCGCGTTCCACGCGTTTTCGTTGCGTAAAGTTACGTTTTAATAAAACGTATAATCGTATAATATATTAAAGTAAATAATGTTTGTTTGGATAAATCCACATTATTTTTGACAGTTTGTCACCAACGTCCATAGTAAATAGTGTCGGACCTCGTCCGGTTCAAGTGTGTATGATTTAAACAAATCATATAACGTGTATGTAATTACACAGAAAGTTACATATATTTAGATTAATATAATACTAAATACATGTAATTACAAGTAGTTAGGCACTAATTAAAGTCCTAAATTAGCGGGTGTTACATGGCACGACATTCTGTCTTGGGAAATATCACCTTGTACCATAGACCAATCAAAAGCTTCCACGTTACTCTTTTCAAGTTACGATGAACACGTGCTGCGCCGTAGTAACGCCGAATGTTGACTTCTTATTTAATGCGGCATTTAATGCTGCAGTCACTGATAGATGTATCAATTCTCCTCATTCTCGATGCGAGCTAACATGCTCTAAAGAATGACTTGAACAGCTAATCTTCAGCGACTTCTTTTATTCAGCAGATGAGAGAACTCAAGAAGACTTGGAGACTCTCGCTGATAGATGAGTATCAGAGACACACATAGTTGAGTCTTTGATCTTTATAAATTCTTCTTCTACTGGTCTAAGATACAATCAGCGACAGGAAAACCTTCAGCAACACTATCTTCAACTTTAATCACTCTTCATGTACAGAGAATGATGCCCTCGCTGACGATGATCAGCGACACACAAAGTTGAGCATCATTCCCTTTCAGTAACTCAGAAAGGGAGGGAAGATCAGCGAACAATGACTTTAGCAACAGGAGTCTGACTTGAAACATTTCTTCATAGAGAGATCTTCAGTAAGTGGATCAGAGACTTGAGAGAATAAGACACCATCAGTGACTTCGCTTATCAGCGACTAATAACTTCAACAATCTGCTTGTAGACATTATCTAAGTCTCCCCCTTAATCATTGAGATCAGCGACTCAACAATCTCTCCCTAAATGGTTTAAGTCAGAGCTCCCTTAGACAAACTAGTTGCAGGAAGTTTTAGACTCAATAATCTCCCCTTTACTTTGTTGATAAGTTGAATGTTCAGAGACTTATCCTTGTAAATTTTTGTAGTTGAAAAGATTTGAGTCTCTGATAGTAGGTTGCCCAGTGACTTGCACTTGTAGATTTTCTTGATTCAAACCTCATATATATCATAGAACAAATTATTTACAGAAGCTATCTATTACAAAATGTCTAAGCTATTTATCTCTCCACATCTCCTCTTCTTTCACTATACCAAGCTCAGCTTCAAGTTCATATTTGTCTTTGGAGGGCAGGTATCTGAACTTTCTGGCCAAGGCTTCATCGAGAATAGCTTTTCTGATCTTTGAATCTGTTGGAAGCATGCTAGCTGACCTGATTAGGTGTATGAGTTGTTCTTGATCAACCTTTTCAAGTTCAGCTTCTCTCTGAAACCTAAGGGCACCATTTAGGTCCCTGTATACCAGACCCTTCTCCCTTTCAGTGACCTCATGACCTTCAAGCTTTGGCACACCAGCAGGGATAGATAGATTAAGCCTTGAAGTGTTGGGAATTCGATAGATGCTGCTGGTACCTGATCTATACCTAGGACTAGGTGGCTGAACAATTTCCTCACCATGTATGACAGTATCTTCTGGTCTGAGGAGTTGCAGCGACACCATTTTCTGATAGAGTCTATCAATCTCCTTCATGACATCAACCTTAGCTGCACTTGTAGAGTGGCTGATAGCAAGCCTTATCTCATTCCATTCTTCTCTGTGCAGCTTGCATACTTGATCAAGTAGCATTGATTGAGTCTCTGAACCTCTTTGTATAAGTAGCTGAGGTTGAGATTGGTTCCTTGACTTTTTCAGTTTGACCTTGGTGATAGGTGCAGGGTTTGATCTCCCTGTCATTCTGGCAGCAAATCTCTTTCTATCAATTTCATCCCACTTTCTATCCACTGCTGTTTTGACAGCTCCCCCTTTCTTTTTAGAGCTCTTGCTAGCTGACCTTTTTAGTTTATGTTGCTCTAGCTCACTCTCTTCTATCTCAGCAAGTACCCTGGCAATTGCAGCATCAGACTCTTCTTGATCTTTCTTTTGCTTAAGAAGTCTGGCCCTTTCATTGGCATCTTTGGAGCTCAATTCCAGTAGGTATGCTCTGTCAGCATCTGATTGCTCTTTCAGCAACCTTTTCCTTTCTTGTTCTTCTCTCAACTCAGCCTGAAAGGTTATTTGCATTATCATCTCTTGCTCCCTGTCCTGTCTTGCCTTTATCTTTTTGGCAATTCTCTGATCTTTTGTTTCATCAGGACAAGGGGTATCTGAGGCTGAGTCAGAGGAAAGGCATGCTGTGGGGGAGGTATCTGATGTGGTAGTGTTGGAAGGAGTTGCTGTGGAGATTGGTGTTATAGTTGCTGGGGTAGGTGTGGTTATTTGGACTGTTTGGGTTGTTGTGGTTGTAGTTGCTGTAGGTGAGGGTAAGTGTAGGGTTGCTGGTGGAGATGAAGGTGCAGCTACCTCAGATATGACAATATGTAATTGAGGATCACTGATCTGTTGTTTCTTTGATGGAGGAGTAGATGCAGGAGAGGTGTCACTGGTCCTTTTTCTTTTTATGACAGATGATATGGGTTGCTGATCCTCCATATTCACATCATCTTCATCATCTGATCCCTGACCATTTCCATGACCACCTCCCTGGCCATCATCATTATTATCATCATCATCATCAGCGTCATGCATGATGGTATCATCCTCCTCATCATCAGATGCATTAGCTACTACATCCCTATTCATCCACTCCCAGCGAGCCAATTCATAGCTCACTGAGGTACCCTCAATCCTGGCAATATCATCCACTGCCCATTGCTGTATCAGCCCATTGTAGTTCCTGAGCTCTTCAGCACTGAACTCAGGAAAGCTTTCAGCGACATCCACCATGTCAGCGGCTATCTCCATATCTACCCAATGCAGTTCAGCAACTGCAAGGGCCTCCAATTCAGGTTGCTCAGCAATAGGACGAAGTGCATAGGTAGTGAGCACAATGTCCCTGTGAGCCTTGTTTGATAGCGGATCAGTCATCTTTCGGGGCATCTCTGGATCAGAGACCAAGTCCTCTTCTTCACTCTCCCCTTGACTGGTTCGCTCAAACTGATCAACTGCCCTAAGTATCTGATCAGTGAAGTCTGCGTTTTCCTCACGCAGGGCAGCGACCTCAGCTCTAGTCTGTGTGAGCTGTGAAACAACCTGTGGAAGCACCTTAATAACTTTGTCAGTGTTATAAAGGTAGTTGGATACAGATATGGCTAGGTCATTTTGGTTGGTGGTGAGCTGGGCAATAGCAGCAGCATGATTGGTGAAGTTGGTGTTGGAGGTGGAGGCTAGCTCAGTGACTGCATGGTTTATTGCAGCACTAGCATCAGCTACTGTTTGGACCCTCTCACTAACAGATGCACTCCATGGTTCAATGGAGTTATATACATCAGTGAGAGCAGCAACAGCTTTCTGGAGGACAGAGACATTGCCAATAAGTGCCTCACGGTCTTCAGTGAGCATCTTAATATGGGTTTGGGATTGGGCAATGTACTCCATCAGTAGCTGATCTGATGTGGAGTGAGTGGAGGTGTTCGGGGGAGTAGTTTGGGTAACAATAATGGGGGTAGGTGTAGATTGGGCTACATGATCAGGGGGTGTGGTCTGATCAGCAGCAACTTGGATGTTGTCACTGGAGAAAGATGTGGGGGTGAGCTCTCTGATGGGTGAGTTGGAGGTAGGTGGAGGAATGGGTTGGGTGTCCTCAGAAGTGTCCATAGGCATGATTTCCTCATCATCAGCTTGTGATTTAGCTGGTGGTTCATTGGAAATAGAAGTAGCGACCTGTATCTCACCATGGGTCAGTGGTGAGACATTGTCAGTCGGTGCAGTGATAGATGAGAGATGGCTCGGGTCTGTAGCCAGTGGTGTGACATCAGCTATGAGTGTGTTATCACTCACTGATGCCACTTGCCCTTTTAGTGAAATGTCACCCTTTTGTGAGGATGACAAGTGGCTGGGTTGACTCAAGCTGAGGGTGTGGGGTGCACCCGAATCACTGCTAACAGTGGTTTGATCCACTGCAGCTGTCTGTAGGTTTCCCTTTGTAGAGTCACTGGACTTTCGGGAGTCCAGTGAAGCAGATAAGGTTAAGGGTTCAGCAGTGATGCCCTCAATAACTGAACGTACAGTCACTGATTCACCACTGGCATCCGTAGATGTCTTCTTTTTGCTATGTCCCTGATCCTTTAATGTCAGGGACCCTAATTTGGATTTTTTCTTGGGAGCAGTTGGTGGTTTCTTGATTGGTGGTTGACCAACAGTAGTCACTGGGGGTGTGGTCAGTGACGTGGTCGATGGGGGGGCAGCAACTGACATTTGTACAGCAGTTACAGGCTGGGGTGCAAGGATCCCCGGATGCTTCATAAAAGCAGGTAAAACCACAGTCGCTGGTTTTGCAAAAATTTGAGATCCTACCAGAGTGGGCTCAAAACCCTGAAATGATACCCTATCATAGGCAGCAAACTGATCCCTAAAGATCAGTGAGAGATACCTAGGGTAAGGTACATATTTTGCCCTGGCAGGCTCAGCGACCTTGGTGATCAGTTCATTGAAGATCACACTTGCATAGTCAACTCGTAGAGAGTTGACCAGTGACCAACTGATCTGTGCTTCCAGAGAGCTGAATTGATCATAGCTCCCTGATTTTGTGCCCAAGGATTGAATGAAATTTGTAAAAAAGGCATTCCAAACACCATCCATTTTGGTTTTATGGACCGTAGAGTACTTACGATTGCCATTACCATCGACTGAGTATTTACACTCAATCTCAGTGAGCTCGACGAGGCCTTGTTTGGCAACGTCGCTCTCTGGCAGTGACTCGTATGACTCAAGGGTCGGCAGTTTTAAAATAGAGCGAATGGTGTTGGCAGTTATTATTATAGGTTGGGTACCATTGTCGATAAAACCCTGGAGTTGGGAAACACCAGAGACGACTGAGTGAGTGCAGGTATACCAGAACTCACTGAGCCATTCTGGGTTCATTTCCTCAGGAGACAAGGTAAGAGCAGGGAGGATAAAATGGTTTTTCAAAAAGTTGATTACCTCCGCATACTCAGGTTTTGTACAGGTTACATTTCCCAAATAGTTAGATTTGGGAACTGTAACGACAAGGGTCTCGCTGACCGCAGAGGCTCGAAGAGCTTTAATCTCTGGGGTAGGAGTGTAAGCATTATTGAAAAATTTTGTCCTTGCCATTTTTGAAAAGAAAGTAGAAATTTGAAAAAGTTAGAAATTTGCAGAGAAAAATATGAAGAAGATGAAGTTTAAAAAGTTTAGAAAGCGTAAAGAATGAAAAGGTAGGGGTTTCGCTGCTTATATACGGTTGCTGGTGTGAAAAATATGTGGTTATAACGAGTATGTACGTGGTCAAAAAGGTAAAAAGAAATAATAAAATATAAGTGGTTGGTGGTAGTGGAGTAGGGTGATGATGGTGAGGGGTGGTAACATTAAATGGTGATGGGAGAGGTGTGCCGGAAAAGGTATACGAGGTGTCAGAAAAAAGTGTACCTTTTCGAGTTCCCATAAGATATTTTAATAAAGTATTTTATGAAGAATATAAATCGTTACAAATTAAATACAAAATGTATTAATTGTAAGGAATATATGTCGAAATAAATGCAATATTAACTTGAAACTTTCGCTGATACGTCATGTTTCAGCGAGATGAAAATAAGTTATATCTTAAAATAAAATAAATATTATGTTTCACATTTGATGTTGCTGATCAAATTTCAACTTAGAATACAAATCCAATCAGTTAGTCAAGTATGTGAATCATAAGATATAGTTTATTCATATGATATAAGGAATTTTCATGTGCAGTTACCAAGTATATAGTTTATTTATCATAACTATGCTAACCTATTGTTCTAGCTGATTACATCAGTGAGAATAATATATCAGCGAGTTAAAAGAAATAAATTATTTATTCAGTAACTGCCCTTTTATTAAACAAACAGGTTTTAATCATTTAGGTTCAGCATGCCCAACTCACTGATGAGAAAGGTGAATCTTTTCTCATCTAAAGGTTTTGTAAAAATATCAGCGAGTTGGTAATCAGTTGGAATGAAATGTAATTCAATGTCACCTTTCATGACGTGGTCCCTGATGAAGTGATATCTGACATCAATGTGTTTTGTCCTTGAGTGCATCACGGGATTGTTGGCTATGGCAATGGCACTTTGACTGTCACAATAAATTGGAACATTGCTAAAGTCAAAGCCATAGTCAGCGAGCTGATTTCTCATCCACAGAATTTGAGCAGTGCAGGCTCCAGCAGCGACATATTCAGCCTCAGCAGTAGAAGTTGAGATAGAATTTTGTTTCTTGCTTGACCAGCTTACAAGCTTTTCTCCAAGAAACTGACAGCTACCAGAGGTGCTCTTTCTGTCCATCTTGCATCCAGCATGATCAGAATCTGAATATCCCTTCAGTGAGAAATCTGAACCATATGGGTACCAGAGACCAAGATTTGGTGTACCCTTCAGATATCTGAATATTCTTTTGACAGCGAGCAAATGGGATTCCTTTGGATCAGCTTGATATCTAGCACATAGACAAGTGGAAAACATAATGTCTGGTCTACTAGCAGTTAAATACAGCAGTGACCCGATCATTTCTCTGTAAGCAGTGATGTTTACAGATTTACCATCAGAATCAGCATGTAATTTGACTGCAGATGACATTGGTGTAGCAAGGGATGAGCAGTTGGTGAATTCAAATTTCTTTAATAAGTCTTTAACATATTTTCCTTGATTTATAAAAATACCAGTTTTGGTTTGCTTTATTTGCAGTCCAAGGAAAAATGTTAGTTCACCCATCATGCTCATCTCATAACTTTTAGTCATGAGGTTACTGAACTCCTTGCACATGTCATTGTTAGTAGACCCAAAAATAATATCATCAACATAAATTTGGACTAATATAACATCTTTCTTATCCTTTTTAATAAAACGTGTGCTATCAATCTTACCTCTGACATACCCACAGTTAGTTAAGAAGGTAGAAAGAGTGTCATACCAAGCTCTGGGAGCTTGTTTTAGTCCATATAAAGCTTTATCCAGTTTATATACATAACCTGGATGCTTGGGATCAGTGAATCCAGGTGGTTGCTTCACATACACTTCTTCCTGCAGCTTGCCATTCAAGAAGGCACTTTTCACATCCATTTGATATACCTTGAACTTCTTGTGAGCTGCATATGCTAAAAACAACCTGATTGCCTCAAGCCTAGCAACTGGTGCAAAGGTTTCATCGTAATCAATTCCTTCTTGCTGACAGTAACCTTGTGCAACCAGTCTAGCCTTATTTCTTATAACAACACCATCAGCATCCATCTTGTTTCTGAACACCCATCTTGTTCCAATTACTGATTTCCCAGCTACTTGAGGTACTAACTTCCACACTTTATTCCTTTCAAACTGAGATAGCTCATCTTGCATGGCAGCTATCCAGTGATGATCAGTGAGTGCCTCATCAATTTTCTTGGGCTCAATCAGTGACACAAAGCTTACAAACAAACAAAAATTAGCAGATGCTGATCTGGTCTGGACCTTGGACTGAGGATCACCAATAATCAATTGATTATCAATATGTCTAGTCCACTTAGTCACTCGCTGAGGTTCAGCAGTGACTTGATTATTCAGAGGTGATCCACCAGACATACCAGCATTAGAAGCAATGTTTAAGCTTTGGTTTTGAAAATGAGTGTTGTTATTTTGATGCAAATGATGAGATGATGATGGGGTATTAACAGGCAAAGATGAAGTTTCTGAATTATTCTGAGCTGAAGTAGAGCCAGAAGTATCTTCAGGGACATCATCTTCCTTTTCTGAATCTGATGGATGAATCTCATGCTTGTCATCACTGATTGAGTTAAAAATAAGGTTTTCATAATCTTTTGGATCAATGAGTGATTCATCATAAGATTCATCAAAGGTAACATCCATTGATTCTTCAATACATTCCCTTCTTTTATTGTAAACTCTGAAAGCTTTTGAAATGATTGAGTAACCAACAAATATACCTTCATCAGCTTTGGGATCAAACTTTCCTAAGTGATCTCTCTTGTTTAGGACATAGCAGGTACTGCCAAAAACATGAAGAAAACTTATGTCAGGTTTTCTCCCCCTTAACACCTCATAGGCTGTGTTATCATGTCTCTTGACAATCAGAGACCTATTCTGAGTGTAGCAGGCAGTGTTAACTGCTTCAGCCCAGAAATGGGTCTTAAGACCAGCATCTATGAGCATTGACCTTGCTGATTCAATTAAGGTTCTATTTCTCCTCTCTGCAACACCATTTTGTTGAGGTGTTCTAGGTGCAGAGAAGTTTTGAGAAATACCTTTTGAATCACAGAAACTTTCAAGGTCAATATTTCTGAATTCAGTGCCATTATCACTTCTTAAATGCTTAACTGAACATTCATTTAAGTTTTCCATCTTTTTGATAAAGGATATAATTTCTTGTGTTGCATCACTTTTGGCTTTGAGGAAGAATACCCAAGTATATCTGGAATATTCATCCACAATTACCAAGCAATACCTTTTACCACCAAGACTAGGAGAACTCACTGGACCAAATAGATCCATATGCATCAGTTGAAGATATTCTGTCACTGAAGATGTTTGTTTGCTTTTGAAAGAAGAGCTGTGATGCTTTCCCTTTTCACATGTTGAACAAAGCTTGTCTTTGTCAAAAGTGAGCTTTGGAAGACCATTTACCAAGCTATGCTTGCTGAGCTTGCTGATAGCTTTGAAGTTCAGGTGAGAAAGTCGCTTATGCCATAACCATTTTTCTTCTGAAACAGTTCTGGAATAAAAACATGTTCCTGATTGTGCTGAGTCCATATTGACTACATATGTATTTCCTTTCCTTTGAGCACCCAGGACAGCACTTCCATTTTTGTTGTAAACAACTCCAGCTTCATGATCAAATAGCACTTTATTCTTGGCATCGCAGAACTGACTGATGCTTAATAAATTATGCTTCAGTCCTTCAACATATGCCACCCTCTTAAACATCACATTTTCATTGGTCAAGACCCCATACCCTCTGGTCTTACCAATGTTGTTATCACCAAATACTACATCAGGACCTCTTTCATCCTGGTAGTCGCTGAGCAGGGACTTACATCCGGTCATATGTCTGGAGCACCCACTGTCCAGATACCATATTGTTTCTCTAAGAATGCCCTACATCAGAAGTAAATTGTTAGTTCAGTTTATGAACCCATCCTTAGATGGGTTCATGGTGGATAAGCCCTTAACTTGGCTTCCACTGACCACCAAAACATTTGACTCACTGCTGGTGGTTGGTTGGACACAAACTTGTACTGATGAACAATCTGTTGACACATGTTGTCTATTTCCACACTTATAGCATTTTTTATTTGTGGCTTTAGATTTCTTTTGCTCAACATGCTTATTTGATTGAGATTTGAAAGAGTTCAGACTTACTGTCTCAGTTTGTTTCTTTGACTCCAAGTCACTGATGACAAGATCATCAGTCACTGAAGTGTCAGAACTGAGGTTGCTGAATAATTTTTGATCAGTAGTACTGATGGGAACTGGATTAATTGTTGACTCATTTATGCTCAGGTCTTTTAGTTCATCAATACTTGCAGTTATATCACAGTTGTCAGTGACCAGCGAGCTTTTAACAAAGTGATTTGGTTTAGGCTCGCTGAAGACTGACATTGGTTCAAAGACGAAGTTTGAAAAGGATTGATCAGGCTTGAATATTTGATCAATGCTTGTGGCATCAGCTAGAGAAGCAGCAGTGTCATAATCTCCTCCCAAAATAGCTTTTACTTGTTTTGGAATTTGATTATTGACACACTGATTTACATTTAATGCAGATTTGCACCATGACTTTATAACTTCATTGAGTTGAGAAAATTTGGTTTCAAAACTTATTTTCTCTTGAATGCACATTTGATTTGCATGTATTTGTGCATCAAGTTCAAGTTTTAAATCTTTCATTTTCAACAAATTTTCTTCTTGAAGTTTAAGTTTAGATGTTAAGTCATTGATCATGCATTCTTGCCTTTTCTGAATATCATGAGCATTTGATAGATCAACTATCAAAGTCTCAAAGATATTCTCCTTTTCAGTCACTGAAGCTGATTTAAAACAATGTACCTTGTAGAGAGTCTCTGGATCCCAGCCGGATGCTGAACATTTCTTAGCCACTTCTTTGATGTTTTCATGGAAGTCAGCATCATCAGCCATCATGCAGTAGTCTCTATCTAAACAAATCATAGCTTCTTCTTCATCAGATGATGAGGTTGAGTCAGAGTCGCTGAAGGATCCTTCTTCAGCGACGAATCCTTTTCCCTTTCGTTTGCCAACTTTGGACATAGCTTTCAGCTTCTTGTATTTTGATTTGTACTTGTTGTACTTGTCATCTCTGAAGCTGGGCCTTTGTTCAGGGAGAGGATTGACAGCTCTGGATCTACAGTCAGCTGCAAAGTGACCAGGTTTGCCACATTTGTAGCAGTCACCTTTTGACTTTGAGATGTCACTTGATGTTGCACCAGCAAATTTATTGAACCTTGTGTTCTTTCTGAAATTTGCAACCATTATGGCCATATCTCTTTTTAGCTTCTCTAGTCCTTCTTCATAGCTGACTTCAGACTGACTGTCAGCAGCACAACCTTCCTCATCTGCAATAAGTGACTTTGAACTCATATGGGTGATCTTAACTTTCTGCCTTTGATCAATCTCTTCTAGCTCAGCTACAAGGGCATTAGAAATCTTTTGACTGCCAAGTACAGCACGAATGTGCTCACTTTGATCAGCTTGTTTTTCAGATTGTTCCCAGTTTAATAATATACCATAAACTTGAGTTAGATTGAGAGAAGTATAATCATTACGTTGTCGAGTACATGTTGCAATGGTTCCCCAAACTTTTCTAGGCAACAGTTCTAGAAATTTTTCAACAACAAATCTTTGATCTTTACCTATGTTAGCCTTTTCCATTTTATTTATTAAAGCTTGGTATCTAGTAGAGGTTGAGGCCAGTGACTCATTGGGTTCCATGGCAAACAGTTCATACTGACGAGTCAGATTTACTTCTCTACAGCGAATAATGTCGGGGGTTCCAATATAGATATTTCTTAGAGTGTCCCACATGTGTTTCGCTGTACTGCATAATCTAATGGACTCAAACACTTCATCAGGAAGTGACATGCTTATGTATATTTTAGCTTGTTTATCCAGCCTAACCATACGCCTATCCTCATCTGTCCATTGTTCCTCCCTCTTTGGCATAACCATTTCTGGTAGTGCAGGAGTGGTTGCAGTAGCTGCAACGGCAGGAATAATGACAGTAGGGGTGTGAGGACCGTCAGTTATTATAGAACAAAGACGATCATCAACAAGGTCTAAGAACATCATCATCCTGGACATCCAGGTTTCAATTCTTGATGGGTCAAAGGCTGGAGGTTTTGTAGTGGAGCCATTTCCCTTCTGGTACTCAGAATCAACACAACTGTACTTAACGGATTCCATTGCAGATCTGGTTAAATTATATTTTAAACCAACTCCGCTCTGATACCAATTGTGAGTCCCTAATCACTATTATATTAGTGATTGTGAATCGTTAACAGTGAGTTAATTGTAGAAGGGGGGGTTGAATACAATTAAAAACTTTTCTTTTCTTTTATAATGAGTTATCTTTGTTTAACAAGTTTTTAACCGTATTAAGGTAACAACAATATGAACACAAGTATGTATATAAGATAAACAGTTCAGATGCTGATACAAATATAGCTGAAAGATAAATTCTTTTATTGATAAGATTTATCTCTTGTTGATTTGCGGAATAGATTAGCCAAAGCTAATCTAAATCAAACAATGCAGCTATTACAAAGAGATGAGCAGTAGTGGACAAACACGCTAAATGCTCACTCGCTGAAGTAAACTAGTAGTGGACAAACACGCTGCTAGTTCACTTGCTGGTGTTACTTGTATCTTAGACAAACTATTCACTGACAAACAAGTGACAATACAAGTAATCGACACAAAATGAAGTACAACATGCTACGCTATTTATAGACACTGAGATCCTTGATTTCCGGATCTGATAGACACGTGTCGCTGCTTGATTAGAGAGGTAGTTGAGATGTGATATATCATGGCACGACATTCTGTCTTGGGAAATATCACCTTGTACCATAGACCAATCAAAAGCTTCCACGTTACTCTTTTCAAGTTACGATGAACACGTGCTGCGCCGTAGTAACGCCGAATGTTGACTTCTTATTTAATGCGGCATTTAATGCTGCAGTCACTGATAGATGTATCAATTCTCCTCATTCTCGATGCGAGCTAACATGCTCTAAATAATGACTTGAACAGCTAATCTTCAGCGACTTCTTTTATTCAGCAGATGAGAGAACTCAAGAAGACTTGGAGACTCTTGCTGATAGATGAGTATCAGCGACACACATAGTTGAGTCTTTGATCTTTATAAATTCTTCTTCTACTGGTCTAAGATACAATCAGCGACAGGAAAACCTTCAGCAACACTATCTTCAACTTTAATCACTCTTCATGTACAGAGAATGATGCCCTCGCTGACGATGATCAGCGACACACAAAGTTGAGCATCATTCCCTTTCAGTAACTCAGAAAGGGAGGGAAGATCAGCGAACAATGACTTTAGCAACAGGAGCCTGACTTGAAACATTTCTTCATAGAGAGATCTTCAGTAAGTGGATCAGAGACTTGAGAGAATAAGACACCATCAGTGACTTCGCTTATCGGCGACTAATGACTTCAACAATCTGCTTGTAGACATTATCTAAGTCTCCCCCTTAATCATTGAGATCAGCGACTCAACAACACTTAACTCAAGTATCATTCAGTGTATTTTAATCTCCTTCTAAACCTATTGTCTGGAATCTAAAATCAATTGCGAGGAAATACAATTTATTATACTGTCATATAAATTAGTTTAAAACAAAAAATAATTTATTTATCACTATAAGTCGTTTGACCATTTGACCTATTAATTTAATTATCCAAGTAATGCCAAATATTTGTAAATACAATTTAAATGACGAAATAAATAAGAAAAATACCGTAATTCTACTAGGCCCAAGTCGAGGATGTTACATACATCATTGGAGAAGGAGGACGTGGAGGTAAATCATTATCTTGTATTTGAGAAGATGATACCAATGTCATTATATATTGTTTTTTATAGACGATCCATTAAGAATTTAGTAAATGTGGATTTTGGATTTTGATGTATATATAGGCAAAAAAAATTAAAGGCATAACAACCAAATACACCAACCTTTAAAATACGTATCTATGGCAGCTGGCAAGAACAAAAAAACATCAGGGGTGATAAGAGACCGCCTCAAATAAATACATCAACCTTTAAAATACGTATTTACGACAGCTGGCAAGGGACAAAACGGCGGGGTAATAAGAGACCGTCTAAAATAGCATTATTTGGGGGCGGTGAAAATCGTGCCACCTTAAAAATGTATGGCTGGTTGATCATAGCCGCTGCCTTTGATTATTTGTTTGGCAGTTTACTGAGCCCGCTTTAACAACCTTTAAAAAGCCACCATATGAAGCGCTGGAACCCCACATTTTCTGCCTATAAGCGATTTTACATTTAGTAGCGCATTAAATGCTCACTTTTGTAGTAGTGTAATTAGGTTAATCACTATCAATAGTGAATTCAACTAACACCAATTTAACATTCACAAGCCCTAAATTCGGATTTAAAATCACTAGCTACTTGAATACCATCAAAAACCCATTTCTAGGTCAATTAGAGGAAGAACGACAATTACCTTATATTAGAGATGATTAAAGGTGTTTGAATTCGAGTTATATAGCTTCAATTTGAAGATTTCGGGTTGTTTTTGTTCTTCTCCTTGCTTCCTGCGTTCTCTCCTTTATTCCCAAACTTTGTGGGTTATTTTTGAATGGATATGTATGTGTGTGTGAAACGATATGTATGCATATGGATATATATGTGTTATTTAAGTTTACTCCCCGTAATTATTATTGTCTGTAATTTTAAAACCGATCACAGTTTTTATTTGATACCACTTATAATAATAATAACTTAAAATAATTACTTTTATCTTCATCAAAGTAATACTTTAAATTGTGAGGTGTTATATTATTCTGTCATCCCAAAAGATTAATTATTGAAACCTCAGCAATCACATATTATCTTTATATGCTCTCATGTATTTGAATTATTTGTCTTTATTTTAACCACATAAACCCCAAAAATGTACCAACTTCATCTCATCCTAAACACTTCCCTATCAAAAGTATTAGCTTTAATCCACATTACAATTTTAGATTATATTTACCACTTATAGATAGTACATATAATTTGAGTCCCATTAAAATATAAATTTGAAACCCCTATGCAAGTCAGAGATCCCTGATGAGAATCTTTGCCCGCAATTAACATGCCGTTCGGAGGCGCATCAGTGTTTACGATGACTTTATCAATTTTTGTAGTGCAAATGTCACTACTCTAAAACTATATATCGATGACAACTGTCGTCATCAGTTGATAACACGTGACTCTCTTGCTGAAATTAGTTTTTATGTTTATTCAAATTCTATATATATAGAGTGTTCTCATAGATCTATTTATGCTTTGTTTTGTCTCATTAGATATCTGAAATTTTGTTTATATGTATTGCAATGAATTGGTTAATGTGCTTATAATCTATCTTTTTATATACATACTGGTAAGTTAAAAGGCTCTGCGATGCATAGCCCATAACTGATTATGCTGATAATGTATTTCTTATGATGATTTATGTGTACCCATGACTGATTATGCTCATAATGTATTTCTTATAATATATTTCTATGATGTTTTTGGTGTATTGTTTTCAAAGTTGATATATAGTTTAAACGAATTTTATCATACTTTTATAAAAATATAAATTGAAAAGTGACACAAAAAAAGCGTAATAGTATGTGGGGTGCTCTTTTGAATTTTGTTTGGTGTTCGAAGATTTAGCTTTTAGTTATCTAATAGTAATAAAAATCATGTGTTTGAATATATAAATGGGGCATTTTTTTCGTTTTCTCAAGAGAAAAAAGATTAAGGTGTTCTTTAATAAGTGCTTACATCGCTTTTTACAAAGCTATTGTCTTCAGACCAAGTAATTCGATTGTACATCTAAAAGATTCTTAATATTTGACAACTTGAAAACAAACATGGATTAAAATAATGAAGGCGTTTAATAACCCAATAGTACAAAATAAATATAGACGTGTCAAAAGAGTTCAAAAATTCAAAGGGACATACACGAGAACATAACATCCTTATTATACGTTAAAAATATTTAGGTTTACAATTTCAAAGGTCTTACAATTTTATGTTTCTATATTAGTTAAGAAATGGATTATATTGATGAAATTAGTGAGTTTTTCTTTTCTTCTTTTTATAAGTACATTCAAGATTTTGGAAGTATATGTGCTTGATCAAAGAAGATGAATTGATATGATTTTTTAAGATAATTATCACATTTGTTTTGCAAATGTAATTATTATTATTATTATTATTATTATTATTATTATTATTATTATTATTATTATTATTATTATTATTATTATTATTATTATTATTATGATCTTCCTAAAGAAGCACACTTGATTAGTCTATTAAACTAAATAAAATATTAAAAAAGTATAGTGATGATGTGTCAAACTTTGAGGACATTAGGATGGAGTTGTTTTCTTTATATAATAAAGATAAAGATACTAGTACGGTTCTCGCCGTGCGTAACCCACGACCCAAGTAAACTTGCAAATTATAATTAATTAGTTCACCAATATACTTTGAGCAATGTTGTCTACTACAGTGTCTTAGAATAGTTATAGCATCATTAAAAAATAAGAGCACAATTACTAAATAAAGGAGCATCTCCAATAGTTTATTTTGAAAGGGTTTAAGTGTAAGAAGTGTGTCATAGGTTGTAAAAAAAGCTGAGTATATTTTCACCATGAAAATTGATAAATCCACTACAATAGTGTATCAACTGTATGTACAGTACAACCACTTAATGCATTATTGTGGTATATTTATCAATTTCTATTGTGGAAATATTAACACCCTATAAAAAAACTTTTAAACTCCAATAGTTAGAGCTTTTCAAAAGCTCAAAAATAATTAAAATATTCAACTTCATTGGAGAGAGGTGAAAAAGCTTTTTTCTTCCAAACCTATAGGTTGCCTATATCTTATTTATTTAATTAATTTTAATAGTTAAAAAGCTTTCTGTGAGGTTTAAACATTGGAGATGAAAGGTTTTTATAAAAAACCTATTAGACAACACTTACACAAAAATGAAAAAAAAAACCTCAAAAAAACCTTCTATCGTGGGTGCTCACCGATAAATTTTCTATTGTATTAGAATTAATGTTCTTTGCAGAATATTTTTGAAAAACATAAGTCTTGGTTATTTTACACAGTAAAATGAAAAACTCCTTACAATCTTTGATATGATGTTGCATGCACCATGCATAATGTCAGGGGCGGAGCTAGAGGGGGCATGGGGGCAGTCGCCCCTCTTAAAAATCTTGAATTGTGGAAAAAAATAAAAAAAATTAAGGTTATTATTGACAGTTTTGAAGTTTTGGCTAGCTCCGTCCCTGCATAATGCATTCCAACGTTCTATTATAAACTCTCATGTCTGGGAACTCCTGAAGCCACCGTATCATACGATTAGCTTTTCCTATGTATCGATCATTTTCCACATCGTTGTGTTTGTACAAATATATTACATAACCTTGTACACAAATGATACAATTTAATATGACAATTTCATTACTCTTCTACGGATACTATACCCAGTTGAAGATCCTTCAATTCCTAATTTTATTAGCATCCATATTAAAATTGATCTCTGCTTAAAATGTTAGGTTGTTGAGGCCACTTATTAACTATAACCTTCTTGGACATATGAAAACTTTCCATTTTATGATGGCTCACAACCAAGACAATAAGTTTATATATTTGAGCGGTGATAAATACAACATAAATTTTGATCAATAACATTTTTACATAAAAAAAATGCATATAATACACGTTGTTGATTGCATTTATCACATCCCATATATTTTTGTTTCCCACATTGATGTGGAGTCCTTTTTGTTTCTTAAAAAAAAGAATGAATTTTGAAAATATTATGTGAATTTTGCAGTTAAGATTTTGTTTGCTACGTGATATTGTAGGAAACATAAAAAAAAAAAGAAAAAAAAAAAAAAACCTACCCTGTATTGAACCCATGACGTCCCGTTAATGGTAACAGCATCAACAAGCCAGTCTACACCATAGTTTTGTTTATTATTTCCTTTATATAGATTTTAACTAAATCTAAAGCCCACCTTTTTTGTCCAAATGTCACCTGGAGAGCATGCTACAGTAAAAAGTGGCCCTTTTCTATATATAGAAAGAAAAGATATAATATAGTTTTCTAATTTCCTATTTGAGCATGTTATTTAGTTAACAATGACGCGTCATTAATTTACAAATTTGAGTCAATCTTAATCTTAATTTTAAAGCTTAGTACATGTAGGGATGGAAATGTTCACCCGATCCAGTGGATATCCATCTGATCCATCCACTTAATGATGGATATGGACAATCTAAATGGATGAATAGTGGATATAAATATGGATATGGATGTGGATTAATAGTGGATCGGGTATTGATGACAAGTTATCACCTATGGATTTATATATTGACCCACCGAAATACATATACATATACATAGATAGGTATATACACATCTAATATTACATATTCATACATATAAACCATAAATTATTAATGTGTTATTGAATATATAAAGTCGTAAATTTTAAAAATTTAATGTATATTTGAGGGGTTTTTTGTAATATTGATTTATAAAGCAAATCGAAATGCATAAATTTATCACGCTGAGTCAATTTTTACTTCCGATCATATAGTGAAGTCACAATTCACGATAGATGACAATCAAAACATGTGTGATTAATCGATAAACATAGAGAGCACAATTACATTTGTCAAATTATATGTTTAGTTGTAATTGTAACCAATTATATTTCATTAACGACACTGGTTATATGCTTTTGTAAATACATTTTTGTATATTACATTTTATTTATTTATTTTTTGTTACAGTATGTAGGTCTCTTTAGTTCAGAATCTACTAAATCGATAATCAGTTGCTCGTGCAAAATTCAAACAATTGAATAATGAACGTTAAACGTAAATCAAAACACAAACAAATACTAAACTTTTTATTATATTAATATGTAAATTCATATGGTATACACATAAATCTCACACAACTCTCAAAGTTTCACCAACCAACAACTGAAACCCTAACGAGCTATTTATACATTTCAATTACTACCTTGGCGATATTAACCTGCCGTCAATAGCGACACTAGCCAAGTGTCGCTACTAACGACACAAATTTAGTGTCGCCCCTGTACAGTTAGACAATTTTCTCAATTTCTAAATCACTTTTAAATACAAAACAATAACAGACTCTAGACCGACTGACTGACACGCTAATATGTACCAATACAATATTTGGTGTTTTCATTTTATATAAGGAAAATTTTTAAACATTAATTGAATATCCAATAGACACCCATTAACCCGTTTAATCCATCAGATATGGATATGGATGAATAAATTGAAATTAAATAGATATGGATATGGCATCATCTGATCCATTACCATCCTTAGGTACATGGCTTTCCATATGTCAACTTATTTAATGTAATAATAATAATAATAACAATAATAATAATAATATATTCCAAAATATTGACTCACAATATTATAAATCATCGTCAATTAAACCATTCATACGATAAATTTTAATTTAACTTTTGCGGTGATATATTTGTATGAATTAAACTTTAACATTCATTGTTATATATATATATATATATATATATATATATATATATATATATATATATATATATATAATCATATTTTTTAAAAGTATTAGTAATAATTTTTAAATTCATACAACAATAATAGGAACTAACGTGCATCGTACGTGCTTAAAATTGAAGTTTTCTATAGCTTATATGGTACATTTCTTTGTCTTTGAATTTCTTACAAATCCTATGTTTCTTTAAAATAAATTTTTAAAATTTTTTGCCACATATTTACCATGCTACTTCTTTTGCCGAGTACTCAAATCATGTTATTGATTGATGAAGACGTCTCTTTATAAATCTAAAATTGAACAACATCTTAATTTGTTATTAGTTCGATTTCTAAAATAGTTACATTCTATTTGAATATTAATCAATTTCTTACTTTAATAATAACGTCTTAATTTCAAAAGTGTTTAATAACATTACATGTTCTTACACCTCTATTTAAATTCATTGTTTCAAGCCAATAATTTAGTTATAACATAGACTATAATATAATTAACAGAGTATAAAATTCATATCCAATTCAAATCCCAAATATACCGCAAAATATATACTTCCTCCGTTCCAGTTTTATTGTCCACTTTTTACTTTTGGAGTCTTTCTTTGACAACTTTGATTTTTTTTGTGTGTTATATAATACTTGATGCAAATTATACCAATGTAAATACATTAAAAATTCACTCTCATTCATATATTTTGCATCAAATATTATGCTCCCTCCGTCCCAATTTTATTGTCCCCAGTTAAAAAAATACGCAGTTTTAGAAAATATAATCATTTCTCTTACTTTTTAGTAAGATGACAGTTTTCCCCTCTACTTTTGACCTACTTTTTTGTCTTACATATATACACTAGGGGTAAAAAATAACTATCACATTATTCTTATTTATTTATGGAAGTGGATAATTAATTTGGTACATTCCAAAAAGGAATACTGGACAATAGGTTAGGGACATAAGGAGTATAACACAAACAAAAATATTGAAGATCAAAGTTGAAAAATAAAGACTTCAAAAATCAAAAGTGGACAATAAAACTGGGACGGAGGGAGTAATACACTTTCCTGAGAGGTACAAAACAGATCATTCAAAGGTATGCAAATATTTTTATTTAGCCAAGTAAGTTAAGAACATTTTAGACTAATCTTTTTATCCCTATTAGTTAGCAACCTTCAACTTTATCCTCATTGATGGTATGCTTCACAATTAACATTAATAAAGTTCAATATGCCGCTTTTTCAAGAGTTGAAAGGAAAAAAATATTGATTAAGATTTTGATTTGCACACATGCAAGAAAATCAACCATACCACAACCAACATCGCTTGCATAGAAGTTTCGTTTATATTTCTAATTATTTTTATTTTCAGTGATAATTGCATATTTAAACTAACAATATCAGTTTATTGGACAGCTTACAACTTAGTTTATAACTACATTTTTTCAAAGCCTAATTATATTTTATACTAAAGTCATTTGATTTTAATTAATGCAAACACTTATTGCAATAAATTAATTAAAAGAAAGTTGACTTGTCACCATACTCCTTTTAAGACTGGTTACTATGGTACATAGTGGAACGTCAGTTGCAAACTGACGTGAGGGATGCCATAGGAACGGCTCCATCAGTTTTTCCATTGTTTGGATTTCGCGCCAAACCGACGAGCTTCGTTTCATTTTTACTTTTTATTGTTTATTTTTTTAGTGTGTAGAATAAAAGGTAACTGGTAAATGTGGGTCCAGAAAAAACTGAACTGATGTTCACTATAGGTAGTGAAACGTCAGTTTTGGAAAAAGCTGACATGACGCTGATGTGGCACAAACTGATGCGTCAGTTGATCACAACCATAGTGAGAAGTCTAAGAAGGTTTCTAGAGATGACGAGCCGTCGCAATGTCCTACCCAAAATCCAAACAATTTTTGCGATGACCTACACGGGTCCACTCTTATTTGGGTTGGCAAACAAAATTTAATTTTCTTGAATTCTTGATATACGTGTCGTTGATGAGTCTATATCAACTACGGAGTATCAAGTAAGTTAATTCGATTCGTACATCATCAAATTTTACTCATACATTACCAAATAAGTTTTATAGAATTATACAATAAACACTGTATAACATATTTAATGGTGTATGGTCAAAATATGGTGTACAAATCAAACACTCACCTTTATCTGAGGTTACGTACTCATTTGTCGACCTTTTTTTTCTTCTTATATTTTCCATCGATCGTGACTGGTTTGTTTGGCTCATAGCTTGACGATTAATGTAAATCCTATCAAGGCCACTGCCAGGGTATGGACATTTTATTGGTAGACGAACAAACCAAAAGTTATATATTAGAGTATTAAAAAGGTACGTAATAACAAAATTTCCTCATTTAGAGTACACCTTTGCTAATTAGTACAATTCGAATCATACATATAACTATACTTTATTTTGATCCTACATGCAAACTTGCACTAATAATCAAGAAACTTGCAATAACAACTCGGGGATAAGTCCCCGAAATGCAACCAACTTTGGCCTGATATTTATTGTGTATAACTAACTAACGTGTGGATGTAAGAATGCAACCAACTCCCAAAAATGGTGTTTTGATGTAATTTTTTTACGTGTCGCTCGTTGAAAGCGTCGCGTGGCATCCAAAGGTGTCGCGTGGCATTCGGAGAGTTTGGCAAATCATCAACACGTCTGCAAATTACATTAAAACACCTTTTTTGAGAGTTACTTGCATTCTTACACCCACACGTTAGTTGGTTACACACAATAGATATTAGGCCAAAGTTGATTGCATTTCGATGGACTTATCCCTAACAACTCGGTCTTTGGGTCATAAATGAACTAACCTAACCAATGTAGTACATAGGATCGGGCAATTTAAACGTGCGATCGCCGGGGTTGCTTCCGAGTAAATCACTCCATTGATCACCCATATTACCTCGAATCCTATATCCGGCGTCAACCAGTTCTGTCCTTTTCTTCGATTTGTACACCACCCCGCTACCTTCCCCAGCTCCCCTGCACAAATTTTTTAACACTTACCACGTATATAATTGTATCAAATGATACGATACAAAACAAAATAATCACTTATCAATTGACTTACTTAAGAATGAGCTTCTCCCAAGTAGTATAACCAACTGCTTGTAGATTTTTTATACGAGGTTCCTTATACGCTTCACCTGATCCAGTAAGAAACACGATCTTAAACCCTAGCTTTACCAATCTCTTGTACAACCATAAAGAAGCTGGAATCGGGGGTGCCACTGCTTCCGTCACCCAAGTGTCAAATGCCGTCGCATTATATGGTATCGCACTGATAAATCAAGAGAAACATTGTTTAAAAAATATACTTTTGTTAATCAGACAAATCTACAATCTATCCCACATACACGTACGCTGTCTCAATTAAGTTAAACTTGAACATTTGTATGAATTGGTAAAATTAATCAGTTACTCTCATACCGCTACCATGTTTAGCCAAATGCCCATTAATAAACTAGAGAGGAGAAAGAAAAAAAAAAGTTCGATTAATTTGAAATAACTTTTACCCAAAAGCAACGGTGTCACGGGCGTAATATGGGAGATTAGAGAGTGTGGTTTCATCTATATCGAAAATCCAAGCGTCCTTGCGGTCTTTGGTGAGATTAAGTCCTTTAGCATATTCATAGGCTTCATTGGCGACGATATTGCAGTCTTTACGATATTGTTTCCCGAGCATATAATGACCCACATACTCTTCACATGATGCTGGAACTTGGGTCCAAGCCCGGAGGTTGTTGGTCTCGACGGCTAGCCGCCAGCTCAAGCAGTCGAGGCTGGAATGTTTGTGGCCCGCCGAACCGGAATGTGGGTTTAGCATGTGGATGACATTGTTAGGTAAAGCAACTGCCATGGTTATTGTTAGGAGAAGAAATAATATTGAGAGACTCATGGTTTAATTTGTGCTGTTGAAAAATGGTATCATGTGTTACATATATTGAGTTTATATATAGATCTAGTTTATGACAATAGGCCATCTTATTGGATAAATAACCATTAGTACCAAGAATAGTTGACTTCATGATTGTATTATAATACAATATATATACTTATATTAAAATAATGAGAAAAAAATGAAATAAAATGCTTAAACATAAGGGGATTTTTAAACAATATTTTAATTTCCACTTAATGCATTTCGAGACAAGATTATGATTCCTTTTATTGAAACGTACTACTACTCCGTATAAATGACAAAAATCGGCAACGTATTGTCATCGATTACTTCAAGTATGCAACATACCCATTAAATTGTTTATGTATGCAACCAATCGGAAGATGTCGTGCTAAGATTTTGATAAAGTGTTGTTTTACCTTTTGATGTTTAAAAAAACTTAATAAATATACACATCAACTGCCACATCATTTTTTTCCACGTCAATCGAACATCTATGTCATTTATTTTGTTAAAATAATCTAATTAATTAATTTTATGTATATTTCTAACTGCAATAAATATGTTCCTATTAAAAAACAATTTTTTATCTTTAAATCATCCTTTCTCCAAATTTAATTTTATCATCAACATCAAAATACTCATTATAATCAACATACAGATTCATCATCGTCAATTTCATCATCAAACACAAATAAAGAATTTTTTTATCATCATCACAATAACTTCATTCTTAACAATTTCATTTATCACTAACAAAACAAGATCATCATTAATCAGAATTTCTTCCTTTACATGGCACAAATCAAAGGTGCTAATTTTAAATCCTCAAACACTTTACAAATACAATCCTGTAAGTGCTAAGTTTTAAGTTGTCGGGTATAATGACGCGACAGCGATAACGGCAATAGCAAGCGTATATGGAGAATTCGACTAACAATAACGGTGACCGTAAAGTTCCGTTCACCGGCCGGAATCCTCTCAAACCGCCACCACGCCGTGAAATTCAACCACTGCTAACACTTCACCGTGTCGTTACATCGCCACCGTTCTCTTCCAGCAACCGTTGGGACGTTGGTGATCCCGCCGACGATACAAGCAAATCCTTCATTCTCCGATCTGAAGATTCATCCTGTGACACCCGTCAAATTAGGACTAGTTATTAGTTCCTAATCATTTAGAAACACATGTAATTAGCTATGTATTAGGCTAATTGTATGTATCAATATATATATATTGTTGAATATATATCAGTACGCGATTAAAGTTAATCGTGCATTTTTCAAATCGGTCAAAATCCGATTCATTTACACGGGCGTTGGTGAACACAAATATTAAGTAATATGAAACTATTATTTAATATACTCAGTATTTATTATATATTAATTCGATAATATATAAAGTATTTGTATCGTACAAAGTAAAAACATTCGCGACAAAACTTATAAAGAATGTACTATTATTGGAAATAATAATTATTATTTACATTAGACAAAAAAATAAAACATATTCATTTTATTCAATCTTACTCAAGCGCGACGAAACCATTCGAACCATATCCGTCATTCAAACTGAAAACAAAGATATATTTTTATATCTCACTAAAAGTATTTTTATAAAATACTTCGAATAAAAGAATATACGATATCATTTTTAGAAATTTATCATTTGAAAATATTATACCACTTTTACGATCGGGTACAAAAACACGGGTATTTTGTACTACGCGTAGGAGCCAACCAACTCCAATAATTGGAGTTGGCCGGCCTCTTCTTCTCCTTCTCTTCATTCTTCATTTTCTTCTTCCATTTCTTTCATCTCTTTCTCTATCTCTCGGCCTCTCTCTCGGGTAACAACAACAACAACAATAAGCAACAACCACAAAGGATCATCACCATCACCATCTCCATCTTCATCATCTCCTTCATCTTCTTCGGCATCATCACCATCATCCGTTCCTCATTTTTATACGTAAGAAATCTTTCACTTTTCTTTTAAATTTCGTGTTTAAGTAACATATATCATCATGTATTAGTGTTCTATCAAGTAGTTTATGTCCAAAGATCGAATCTATGCTCGTTTTCCAAACTGATTTCGCGACAGACTGAAACTGGACTGATGAGCCGAACGGCTGGACTAGATGAGCCGAACGGCTGGACTTGATCAGCCGAACGGCTAGGCTTCCCTTAGCCGAACGGCTAGGTGCTTCATAGCCGAACGGCTGGACTCCCATAGCCGAACGGCTAGGTGCTCCATAGCCGAACGGCTAGAGCTTTATAGCCGAACGGCTAGATTACTGAAACGGAACAATTTTTGTAAAAATGCCGAAGAATTTCACAAGTGCTTTCAGGGTAGCTTCTCGATGAAAAATTTATTGTAACGGATTGGGCTAAAAGTCACATGGTCACTCAAAAACGGCCCAATGATCAAAGCTATGTACCATAGCCTAGGCGGTTTTAGGCCTTTCGGGGTCGTCTAGGGGTCGAAAATGGCATATTTCAGTTTTAGGACCCGTACCAAATTTTGTAACCTATGAAATATAATGTAAAGGATATAACGAACTTGAATAACAACTAAACTTATACGATACGACTAACACACGAAACACATATACTTTTCTAAGTACAACAAATCATGTATAATAATAATAGTTTGAAATTATTATTACAAACCGTCACCAACGAGCCGTATACACTTTCTCAACTTCAAACATAAACATTAACCAAATGATTTGGACATAACTAGTTAATAGAACAACTAGCATAGATGGTCTGTTGAGACATCTTACCAATTAAACCTTGCGCGTTTAATACGCCCGGCAGGTTTCAACATCTAATTATTAAAACCTTGCGCGTTTAGGACGCCCGGCAGGTTTCAGTCGTTGGAGACGACATCATTCTCTTGTAAACCATCATTTGTGCTTGATAGCATCTCATTAGACTCAGGTGAGTCTCATAGCCCCTATTTTACCGTTTTTACTCTAGGGGTGAGAATACAAGCTTGTTTTGTTTTACATGTGAACGCAAGTATCAAATATCGCTATATTCTGCATGAGTTTATCATCTAATCTTTTAAGTCCTCCAAGCATAGTTTGGTAATACTTTGTAGCGTGAATGTTAGTGTATGGTACCATATGGGACTGACAATCCCCGTCCGGGTCAGCAAGCACTGACTGGTCAAACGGACGCATTATCATTTGTTCATACGTGTGTTGATTAGGCACACGCATAGAGGCACCCTCGCTCAGGCACTTAATTGTGATCCTGACACCTCAGTTAAGCTCAGACTATGTGCTCATGGCAATATATACATCATTTATCAATTACTTATTTGTTTAATTACAAATATTCATACTTAAATCTTGCGGTTCATACATTACACTTTATCATTAAACCTGTGAGCTCACCAGCTTTTAGCTGACCATTTTAGCGTGTATTCTCAGGTTCACAGCAGCATTAGGTCTGCTCACTCAGGATGCCCATTAGCTCGAGTCGCATTCAGACATCAAGAGATTGTCATGCATTACTATATTTTGTATAATTTAGTTATGCCATAGAATCTCTACCATTTGGCTCAAGAGCTTTTGTAAACTATATTATAACAGTGTAAAACTTTTATAATATCAATTTATTTTGTAAAACGACGCATATAGAGTCGTTCATTGTATGCCTTGTGTGCTTGATAATTGATTAGTCGCGCCCCGAACCGACCCGCTTCCGCATCATAATTTGGGGGTGCGACACATCCCGTGGTGATGACATCACTAGATCTCCGATCTAAAAATTCATCCTGCGGCGGTAATCTCCGATGACCTGCAAGTTGAAGCGAGGTTACTAGAACCGTTTTTAAGCAACAAAACCCATCGAGAATTCAGAATTGTATATCGCAGAAATTTGAGATAATTAGATGAAACTAAAAATGTTTATAGAAAGTAAGTGGGTAGTGAGTGTATTTCAAGATAATGAGATTCAAGTAACAAAAAGTTTATAGATTTTTCAAACCAAAAAGTTGGGGATATTGATGGGTCTCCTCGTGAGGCATCTTCGTCGGATGAAGCTTTGTATCTATACAGAAATTGAAGAATTGAAAGGGGACAAGTTAAAATACATAATGTACAATTTAATATGAAGACAATCGTGATTTTGCCACATAACAAAAATAAAGCCACATCAGCATTCTTAAATAAATAAAAAAGATAAATAATATATGTTACCGGTTAATCCGGTAACCGGTTACCATCTTGCTCACATGGGTACAAATTCATC
Source organism: Pseudognaphalium luteoalbum (assembly GCA_963422505.1). NCBI lineage: Eukaryota > Viridiplantae > Streptophyta > Magnoliopsida > Asterales > Asteraceae > Pseudognaphalium > Pseudognaphalium luteoalbum. Next base: position 73,789,579 of record OY730198.1, read on the forward strand.
CTGTTGGTTGCATACATAAACAATTTAATGGGTATGTTGCATACTTGAAGTAATCGATGGAAGTACGTTGCCGATTTTTGTCATTTACCCTTTATTTATTTAATGTTCCTGAATTATGTTTCATATCAGTTTGAGATTCACAAAATTAAGAGATTAGGATCATAGAGGAAGAGATCATTTGAGGAGAAGATTTATTTGTGAACATTCGATAACTTTTTAGGTTGGATCAATGGTTATAAGAGATGATAATTTTGTAATGACTTTCAAAAATAAGGTTATTAGTTAACAAAAAAAATATAATATTAAATTTAACCTCACACCCCTTCCACTATTTAGATTTATACATTTTAATCCCTCTACTTTATTTTCTTCCCCCTCCTACCTTGTTCTTCCCCCAACCCTACCTACAGCACCTGGTTGCCGCCAGCACCTGGTTGCCCCCAGCCACCGCCGGCCGTCACTGCTGGCCACCAGCCGCCTCTGGATTTAGACCGCCGGAATTTTTTATTTTCAAATGTTTTCTTTTCAAAAAAAAAAATTTCAAAATTTTTTTTAATTTCAATTTTTTTTCATAAATTTTTTATTATATATAGTATACCTTGTCCTACTACGTTTTTAATATAACTTTACTTTTTTTTACTGCATTTTAAATAAAATTATACGTTTTTTTTCAATGCAACTAAAACTTTTATATATTTTACCGCATCTTCTATACTCGACGTCAACAAAATACCGTACAAATGGATAATATATACTCCCTCCGTCCCGTATCTATTGTCCAATATTCCTTTTTGGGATGTCCAAATTTAATTGTCCACTTCCATAAATAGAAAAGAATAATGAGTTAATTTCATTTTTACCCCTAATTTATATATGTAAGATAAAAAGGTAGGTAAAAAGTAAAGGGTAAAATTGTCTTGTTACCAAAAAGTAAGAGAGATAGTAATGTTTTTCTTAAACTACGTGTTTTTGATCTGGGGACAATAAAATTGGGACGGGGGGAGTATAATATAAATGCAGTAAAAAGAGAACAATATGTCTTAGATGAAGTATATGTATAATGCAGTAAAAACAACAAGTACACCTTAATACAAAATACAGTACAAATAGATAATATGTATAATAAATGAAATATATGCAGTAAAAATAAATAATATGTAACAAATGAAATATATGCAAAACGTAGTAAAAAATAAACAATATGTAATAAATGAAATATATGCAAAAATCAGTATAATTTTAACAAAATGCAGTACAAAATAGATATTGTATAACTTAAAATGCAGTAGAAAATATAGTATTCTTCTAAAAAATTAAAAAATGTACAAATATTAAAAATGTAGAGTGGGTAAAAATGAAACTTTGACATGTATAGTGGTGAGAAAATTGTTCTCCTTCTTCTTCTCCTTCTCCTCCAAATGTACCTTCTCCTCTCAACCTCATTCTAATAATATAATGGGTGTTTAAGTTGGTTATGTTTTTAACAAGACATATAAAATCTTGTTATTATATTCCTAGAAACAGAATCAAGTATGTAATTTGTCAAATTTGATACAAACGGATATTGATTAAATCGAAAGCGTGTCGTTGTCCTTATGTATAATGTCAAGAAATCGTATTCTAAGAAAGGCGTCGTCTCATTGATACAACTATAATAAACAAACTAATTTGGCTGCTTCTTTTACGTAATCATTCATGACAATTGTGGTCAACTTTTACGAGTTGGATTACATTTTTTGGGGGCCATTTAAGGAGAACAACTAGGTAGAACCTTTTCGTTTAAAATGAAAATAATTGATAAGTCTATTTTGTAACACCTAACAAAATAAATTAATACTACTGATATAATAGGGATTTTGCTAGTTGTAGCTCTAAAAGCTATATTTACGAATTAAAGCAAAACATAAATTGGTGGTACATTAAGTTGATTGAGAGTAGTTATATTCAAAATATGAGTGATTATTATCAAAGTAGAAACAATGTATGCATGTATGAATTTTTGTAAACATAAAGTATACATTTTAATTTAGGGTGCGTTTAGTTACATAAACTACTCACTTTTCTTGAAAATTATTATAAGAAAATTAGAAAACGTGTTCAAATTCGACTTTTCTAATAAATTTTTGTATAAACCTTACTCTGCTTTCGGACGTATATGATATTATAATTACTAGTGACTACTATCTTGGGAATGTGGTCAGTGGCGGATTCATGATTTTGAGTGAACCGCAGAAATCATATTCTAATTTTTCTGAATCCGTAGCACAAACAATACAAACAATTAAAAATGATATTTTTCATTAAAAATTGCACATTAGATTGGGAATGGATCAGTAGCGACTGCTAACTTTACCTTCCACATGGCTCCACGTGACTGTGGTCATACTTTGATTTGTTTTACATGGACAAACGGCAGGTAAGATCAACAAATCATAGTTCATTGATTCGTGATCGATCACTTCACATGTTTTAGACCATTAAATCGATTTTTTAATGAACATTCACAAGGGAACGAACCTAATAAATATGAACTAGTACCTATTTATTGCGTACTATAAACGCTTATAGCTTGATGCCTTGATCATATATGAATGATAAACAGAGCTAAGAATCAGTTTCTCCAAAGCCGTATAACCAATTGCTTTTAGTTGTCTAGCACGAGTTTTGGTCATACCAGTGCTTGTATCTGTAAGAAACACGATCTTAAAGCCGAGATTTACTAATCTTTTGTATAGTTTCAGAGAAGCCGGTATTGCTTTTGCTTCAGTTGAAGTTACCCACTCGTAAAAACTTGTCTCGTTCTTGATGAGTATAACCTGAAATGAGAATTAAAATTAGTTTGATATCATTGTAACAAGTACCATAGGTTACCCATTGAGAGCTCTAACATTTACGGGGAGGTAAATGAGAAGACTATTAAATGAATAGTTATAAGCAAATAAAATATAATATTTAGATTGGAAATAAAATGAATGAAAAAATAGTTGGTAATGTGGTGATTATTCTTTCTTGAATTTTATGTGAGATATATGAGTTGTATCATGTACTTTTTTTTATTTACACTGTAGGTCAAGTGACCAAGTACAAAAAACAACATCACGTGTAAAATAAAAAGTTAATATTGCAAGTTTGTAATATAATTAATATAATTTTGGAGTGTGACTGTATCATACGGTTTTCAAGTTTGAGAATTATTGAGTTTATGTTAGGTCTAATTATGATCAATCATAATAATAACTAAATCAATCTTTGGTAAAGACATAAATCAGATGATATTACAAAGAGTAAATTTTATAGATGGTCCATGTGGTTTACACCGGTTTACGAAACTCATCCCTAAACCTTTTTTTTCAGGTGTTCAGTCCAATAAGTTTAGGTTTTACTCGATGATGGTCCCTCCTTCACTTAAAATGACTAAATTACCCTTTTGAAGGTATTTTATTTATTTTAGATTGTTTAATTATTTTTCTCATTATTAATCAATAACTAAAAGGAACTTTATCATTTCAAATGAAAAAAAAAATCATAGTTTCTCTTTCTTCACAAATCAGCTATACCAGATCAATCATCATCTTCATCACCACAACTCAAACCCTAACCATAAATTTCAACCCACTCTTTACATCCTACACTCCCTATTCTTCATATTCAATCTCTCACATACACCACTCCTCCCCAATGTTCTCCGGCCACCAACATATTCAATGCTCCCACGACCTCCCCTTCAGTATCACGTAAAAGCCGGTGGCAATCTCTATTTCTCTCTCGGTTTCAGTTTCTCATTTAAACAGCAACAACCGTAAATTTCGATCCGCAAAATTGACTCCATTGATGCCAATTATTAACGCAAATGCTAGATCAAGGGTTTCATCAATAATGTTAGGTGTAGGGTTTCTGATTTGGGGTTTTGGTGGCTTAAAATTCGTTGTTGCAGGGTAGCCGGGATTAGATGTTCTAGATGGTCGAAATCAACTGCGATATTTATGGTAGCGAATAAAATTGAAATCTGGCCGCCGTTGTCAAAGGGATGAACAGTGAATACATGGGGTGGTGGGGTTGGAGTTGTTAGGTCACCGGAGAAGGGACCTAACATCTTTTATTTAAATGATATGACAATACACTCACCCTTTGTATCTTCTTTTTATACCTCATTGACTTTTTCTTTCCTCAAAAGACTACTATTATTCAAACTCATCCACTTGATTTTAATACCACACATACACAACGACGTATTTACCAAGCCACCTTTATATTTACCTAACAATTCAAAACCCATTGCAAACTAACTACTAAAAAGAAAATCATCACCACCATCACTATATTCACCACCACCATCATGACACGTCAAACCCTCACACACCATCACCATTACACCACCATCAAAGCACCATCACCAACACCACATCACCATCACCACCACCACCACACATCCATTACCGCCATCAAACCACCACCAGTACCACCACACCGCCATCACCACCACCAAACCGCCATAACCACCACGACATAGCCATCACCACCACCAAATTGCCACCGCCATCACCTCCACAACATAGCCATCACCACTATAAAACCGCAACCACTACCACCACACTTATAACCATAAATTTCATATCTAATCACATAAATTGAAATTATACATTCCAAAATATGTAATAATTAGTTTGGTCGGAGAAGATGGTCGGATTTGACCGGAAAACTTGCCGGTGAAGGAAGGAGAAGGGTGAGGGTGGCCGACACAATTTTAGGGTTTTTGAGGTTGGGTTGTGACTTGTGAGCGTGAACGAGAGAGAGAAAAAGGGAGCGATTTTAATTATTTCCCAATTAAAACATATACATACATTTATTGTTTATTATTGATTATTAAAAACTTAAAAAAAAGAAGAAATATCCGGTTCAAATGATTTTCGGTTCCCGGTTGAACCAGGTTAAACCGGAGAACCGGCCGATTTAATCATTTTCTCTTTCTTCTTAATAACCGGTTCTCATTCACTCATTTTTCCCTCAAAATCCGGTTGGACCGGTTCGACCGGTCCGGTTTAACCGATTTTAAAAACATTGTAATACACACATATTATATCTAAATTATATTCTTGACCCAAACTATAATAAGTTTAGTTTAACATCCAATACTCCCCCTTAAACTAAACTAGTCCAAGGTGAGTCTTCCACTTGATTGACTTGTCTTCACAGTAACTTTGTATCTTCATCAGAGTAATAAGCGAGAAGAGATTCTTCCTTCTTGTCATTTTCTTTCAATTTGGTGCACTCATATCCAAATTATCCATAGTTATTACAACTATAACATTTCATTTTTTTTCTTGTCTCGTTCTCCTTCTTGACGTATGTCTCTTCCTCGACTTCTTTCTCCTTTATTAAAGTTTCTTCCTCGTCCTCGACCGTAGTTACGATTACCATGCCATTTTCCTTGCCGATTATCATAATTAGTTTCTTTTGCCATCAGTAGCTCTTCTTCATTCTTTGTCTCCGGTTCATCTTGACCTTTAAGACGTTCATCATAGGTTATTAATCTTCCAACGGCTTCTTCGAATAACATTTTGTCTAAATCTTGATATTGTTCAATGGTTGCTATGATCGGTAGAAACTTCTTTGGAACGGAGTTAAGTAGTTTCCTTACTAGCACTTTATTTTCCAAAGCTCCACCAAGCCCTTTATACTTGGCTTTTATACTACTTAACTTTCCTCCAAAATCACTTACAGTTTCGTTTGATTTCATCCTTAATGTCTCTAGTTCACTGCTCAAGGTTTGCAGTCGTGCCTTTTGCACTAGATCGGCTCCTAAATACTTGAGTTTGATTGAGTCCCATACTTCTTTTGCAGTCGAGTATTGAGCAACTTGCATCTCACGAACTTTGCTTCTTACTAACTTTGCTTCTCATGTTGTTGTAGATGTTTCTCCAGTTGTCATCCTTTCTTCCTTGTTTGTACCACACAGGTTTTAATTTTCCACTAAGGTATTATTTGCCACGAAGGTCTTATTTCGCCACTAAGGTCTTAATTGCCACGAATGTCTTATTTACCACTAAGGTCTTATTTTGCCACGAAGGTCTTACTTTGCCACGAAGGTCTTATTTTCCATTAAGGTCCATATTTGAATAATCTAAGGTTTTACACTCCCTAAATTATTCCTCTAGTATAATAAGTAGTGTACTCACTAAAATTATTATACTATTAATAAACTTGGAAATAAATACCTTTTATTTCCTAACTAATATATATATATAACAAAAGATGGAGGGTTTGTTTTGTTTTTTCTTAAAACTTGGAACTTGGTGGGTTACTTGACCCGATGTCTTTTCTTGTTCCCTTTGGTGTCGGTTCAATTACGACTTGTGCCGTTTGCCCCCTGTCTTGCGACTGCCGACATTCACTAACTTCAGTTGACGGTGGTTTGGCTATGTAACCGTCGCTATCTCCTTTTTACTTTCGACCGGTGGTAGCGGTTCCTCTGAACCGTTGAAATCCCTCAATCGTTTGGGTGTGAAAAACTAGGGTTTCGCCTGATTCTTGGGATTCGATGTACCAGTTTTCTTTTGGGCCTATCGTCTGGACAATCTTTGAACTGTCGTGATGGTTCAATCGTGGGGTTGTATCACTTTGCAAAACAAGGTGTGTTCTTTCCTTTTTGCTTTCTACCGATTCACAATTTTGCCACTTTGATACTTGATATATTGTCTCTGTTATACTCTCTGTTGTAAATACTTGATTGAATCTGTACCGTGACTTTGATGATTATGGTTGTGATAATCTATGATTTTCTCCTTTTCGGTTTGTTCTTCGTATGCAAATTTGCAAACTTGGAACCTATGACGCCGGTTGAATCGATCCATATGAGATCGATCCCTTGGTGACAAATTGGATCCAATTGAACACTTGTTGATGATGATCGATTGGGTGTTCAAACTTTGCGGAATTTTCTTGACCGAAAATTGTTCTTCACGGTTTCTTGATTCCAACAGAATCTACAACTTGGTATATGATGAACTTGGTTGATTAAACCTACTCTGATACCAATTGTTGGCCCCAAACTCTGGATCTTTGAATTAACCTTGTTCAATCTATTCTAATGTTAGAAGAATTTGATACAAAATAAACAAAGTTATATTGATTTAAAAGATGTGTTTGGTTACATAACTTCTACATATATATACATAATGAAAATGTACGAATAAATGGTTGTGTTGCTTCGTTGATGTCTTCTTGTGAATCATTGCAACCTTTCCTTCATTCGGTTATGTCTTTTCCTCCTGCGGTTGTGTCTCTTTGCCAAGAGTCATGCCCTTTCATCTATTTACATAATACACACATATTATATCTAAATTACATTATTGACCCAAACTATAATAAGTTTAGTTTAACATCCAATATCTTCGGCTACCAAATCACAATCATTGTGGTATTGTGTGCTTTACATGTAATTGGATACATAGTCTTTGCATTCTTTTGCAATCTGCTTCCAATTCCGTATATTGTGGGTTTCCACGGTCAACTGCCAACTTGAGCAATAGATGCATGGCAGTTTAGGAATCTTGGAACCAGATTGTGGCATGATCAAATGATTTTAGTTGGGAATAGAGGGAATCATGGTAGTTAATTCAAATGGTTAAGAGATACAAACTTATGATGAGATGTTAAAAATATGATTCGAATTGTTGTCTTTGTGATGTGTATATTATTTATGTAGATGTAGATGTCAATGTTTTGGAAACCGGTTAAATTGGACCGGTTCAACTGGTCGGACCAGTTCCAGGAAGAAAAACGATCGATATATAACCGGTTATTGACTATATTTTGAAAACAGTTTGGCCGCTCGATTATTCGGCCGAACCAGGGTGAACCGGAAACCAGGTGCCGGATTCTACTGGATTCCTTTCTTAGAGTAAATTTAATAGATGGTCTATGTAGTTTACACTAATTTATGAAACTCGTCCCCGTATTCTTTTTCAAGTTTTCGGCAAAATAAGTTTACTTTTTTGCTTGAAAATTCTTTTTGCTTGAAAATGATCTCTCGGTCAACTGAAATGATAAAAGTACCCTTATCCTCGTTTTTTCTACTGTATGCATCAAAATTTACATTATTGTATATATACGATGACTTCTTGGTATCTTTTGCTGACATGGAAGCCATATCAGTTGCCGGCTCACAAAAACCTGTGCCATATTACCACTTTTACAACTCATAAGAGGCTCAATATGTAAAAATATATACATACAAAACAACTTGCAGTACAATCTAATACATTTTCAAACACTTAAACTCTTAAAGTAAGTATATAAGTAAACCTACAACAGTAACCGCCAAGTCGTGTAATTAACCCCCCTATTAACATACATTAACCTCAACGGAACAGAACCACCACTCCCTTTCTGTAACCACAACCGCACAATCTTCTCCAAAACCAAAACCCGCTCGTTTTCCCACCTCATCAGCCTCCTTAAACTCCTTCATAGTATTCACATTCTTATACTCATGGCAATACCCCACCATTGTCCATTAGTATACCCACATTCAGAACAAACCCATGTACTCTTACTCTTACTTTTCCCCTTTTTCTTACCCACCCCAAAAACCGACCGGCCCGACCCACCCGAATTCGCAACACTTCTATATGATTTATCATCTTTTAGAGTGTCTGCGTAATGGCTATTCGATAACTGATCAGGGTTTTGATCGGGTTCGGATTGGAAATTTTTCAATTCTGGTATTCGTTGGGTTACGAGACGATCGGGTACCGGATCGTAAAAAGTGGAGACGGTGGAGGGTTGGATGGTGAATCGGTGATGGGTTGTGTGGATTGCTCGGTAAAGTTTGTGAATTTGGGGGTATTTGAAGTAAAGGGATTGAAACAGTTTCATATATGTGATGAACATATGAAGATGATGATGATGATGATGATGATGATGATGATTTAAATGGTTTCATAGTGTATACAGTCCCAAGATTAACATAGACAATAAATACCTCATCAGTGGAGCCAAAACGATTCTTAAATGCACGAAGAAGACGATGAGATGAATACTACTCCCCTGAAAAGTCAAATCACGTGATATCATCAAAAGTTTAAAACAAAACAACTTTTTGTTTAAGCTAATACTTATCATTATCAACACTACTAAACATATATAAGCAAATGGCTATGTTGAGACATAGTTTGTGACAACAGATCTAGCCTTGCGATATGACTAGTGTAATTGTTATCATGTTGATATATTGGTTTAGATTTGTAAATTGATATTGTTTTGATATTAATATTCGTTAAATATATTATTATGATAAAGTGTTAGACGAATATAGATTTTGACAATATATATACATATGCTGCGAGTCCAGTTATTTGTTTTAGACATTTGCTGCAAGTCAAGATCTCAAGTCGCAAGGATCTGCGATGCGAGATGAGATCTGAACTCGCAGAACTCAACAGAGACAAACGAGCCGAGTTCATTATGGGCTTGGGCTGCGTAGCGAGTCGAGTCAACTCGCAGGCCCAGTGGCTGTGAGTTGAGACGAGAATATATATGTGTTTTCATACGTGAAAAACATAACTTTTGAAGAACTTTTGGCATAATTGGAGATCAGGATATTGTATTTCTGCGAACTCAGTATTTTCAGAGAAACATAAACTAACGGCTAGGCTTTGACGTTTATTCGTATAAAGTAAAGCAATTGGTTAACCTAAACGCGAACTAAATCGTTATTAGTAAGATAACTCCGTATTGAGGAATTCTGCACCTTAATACTACAGATAACGAAGCTATTGATCCTAGAACTAGGGACTTACAATTGGTATCAGAGCTTTCGGGCTAGATAACGAGTGTCGTTCGAAGTTTTCGGGTTAATCGCGTGTGATTTAGGATTGTTTTGACGTGCATTAGTGTGTAAAAACGATCAAAATCACTCTCTGGACGATTTAGGGTTTGGTTACGATCGAAATTTCCAGTTTTAATCGTAAAAATACCAAAAATTTCTGTTTTCGCAATTTTTAGCCGTTTTGCGAGTCGAGATTAGGGTTTCAGGATAAGTCTGCGAACCGAGTTGAACTTGCGAGTCGACATCCCTGCGAGTCGACATTCTGCGAGTCGAACCTCTTTGCGAGTTGATAGATTCTGCGAATCGAGATCTCTTGCGAACCGAGATCACTTGCGAGTTGACATCACTGCGATCCGAACTGAGACTTGCGAACCGAGATTCTGCGAGTCGAGCTGAGATTGTGAGTTGAACTGAGTTTTGCGAGTCGAGATTTTTACTTTGTCTAAATTCGCAAATACATTTTAACTTTAAACTTCACGATGTCAGACCTTAGCAAAATGATTGAGATGGAACACGAGATTGGCAAATCTAATGTCCCACCTAAATTGTTGAGAGTTGAGGATTATTTTAGCTGGAGGGATAGGTTTGAATCTTACTGTAGATTCCATGATCTATCTATCTGGATGTGTATCAAGAATGGATACACGACACCTACCCAGACTGTTGAAAATGTAATTGTGGTTCTCACTTATCAACAGATGAGTGAAGCACAAAAGAAGGAATTTGAGATTGAAAACAAGGCTCATTCATCAATCAAGATGAGTCTTCCTAAGGAGCTTAATCATCAACTCAAATCCTTCCATACTGCTAGATCTTTGTGGACAGCTCTTGAAAAGAGATGTGAAGGAAGTCCACAAGTTAAAGCAGGCAAGAAAAATCTCCTGAAAAAGCAGTTTACTGTGTTTAAAGCTTTGAAAGGAGAAGATCTTGATGCTTATACCACAAGATACTACCATTTGCTGAGTGAGCTAGATGATCATGAGATTATATCTACAGAGACTGAGAAAACCGACAAGTTTATTGAGGGTTTACCATCTAAGTGGGAGATGCATGGCATAATGCTCAAAGACAACGATGAGAGGTATGCAACCATGACCTTAGAATAGGCCATTGATAAGCTCAGAGGTAATGATTTCACCAAGAAAACGAGAGATACTGATTCTGATCAGGCTCAGGATCCGGGACTTTATCACGGAAAATCTACTATCTCTACTGCTTCCTCGAGCTCTACCAATGCTTTATTTGTTGGTGATGCTGAAGGAAAGGGTGAAATGATTACCGATGATCTGTGTCTTCTTACATCATCTGGTAGTGATGCAAAGGGCAAACCAACTGAGAAGTCACCTCAGGAGCATCAAAAGATGCCTATGAGTGTGAAATCTGCTGAACATCAATTATTTGTTCTTGCTTCCTTTGTAGCTTCTTATGAAAACTACCTTCAGGATAAAATCAATGATCCAATTATGTTTGACGAAGATTATGATCAGATAGACCCTGATTATCTAGAAGAAATAGACCTTTAGGACCAACTTGCTATGTTGTCAAGAAGGGTAAAGAATTTCTTGAAGAAAACAGGTAGAAAGGTAGTTGGCAATAGATCAGGGTTTGATAAGACCAAGATCAAGTGTTTTAACTATCAGGGTTATGGACACTTTGCTAGAGAGTGCCAAAGACCTAAGGTAGAAGCTGGCAATGGACAACAAGGTTCGGGAAGCACTCTCGCTTCCAAAGCCTTAGTTGTGAAACAGTTGGATGGATCGTATGAATGGAAAGCTCAGTCTGAGGAAGCTTTCATGGCTGAGATTGATGGATCTACATCTTATATTCCTACTGATGCAGAGGGTGAGGTAAAGGTGCCAGAGGTTGCAGCTAAAGCAAGTGATGAAGATGTGCTATATATGGAGTCAACTGAAAACATGACTCCTGAAGACTTTGTAGCACGCATGGCTGAAATCCAAACAGACAAGAAAAGGGTATGTCTTGATATTCTTACTCTTGCTGATGTCTGTTATTTAGTTACCGATTTGCAATCACAGGTTAGTATTTTAAATGTAGCAGATAAAAACCTGACATCTCAAGTTAGCTTATTGACTGAATCTAGTAAGGCTGTTAAGTCTGAACTTGAACTAGCAAAGATTGATGTGCGTAGGTTAAGTGATGATAAACAGGACTTAAAAGATAAAATTAAGTCTGATGCTTCTGATAGGAGTGCTCTTAGAGATACCATTAATGAAAAAGCTGTTATCATAGATGGTCTCTATATTAATCTAAAAGACTTAAATCAGAAAATAGCTAATAAGGAGAAAGAGTTAGCTGACTGTCAATTGAAGCTAGTTGAGCAAAATAGAAAGATAGAAAATTATAGGACCGCTGAGATGGACAAGATGCTAGATGCTCAACGAAATGTAAAGGATAAGTCAGGATTAGGTTACAATGAGACACCTCCTCCTTTCAATTCTAATTACACTAAGCTTCCAGAAGATACTGAAATGACTGAAGTAAGTTCTGAGAAAACAGTAGCTAAACCTGATCTGTCAGAGGCACAGAAGGAGTTTATTAAGAATCCTTCATCTAATGATAGTAAGAGAGTTTCTTTCACCAAAATACAGTTTGTACCGGGTGAAGTAATTCATGATACTAAGATTGATGAATTGATTAATAAAGAACATGTTGTTAATCCTTTAGTGCCTAAGACTCCAATAGCGGTTGCCAAAGTTAGTAAGTCACGAAAACAGATGTCGTGCTTCAAGTGTCACCAAAAAGGACACGTATCTTCTTGTTGCCCAAATAAGAAGTTGGAAGCTACACATAAGTTAGTGAATACTATAAAGACACCGACCACTTCTAGTTCGATTGTAGATAGGTTAGGCTCCAAACCGGGATTAGGAAGCAAACCTGTAAACATTCTGAAAAGAGATGGTAATCATAGTGTCTCTCCACCTAAACCTAAAAGGGCTTATTCTCTAAACGAAAATACTTTCAATAAACCGAGAGATAAGACACCTTCGAGGTTTAGGACCCCAAGTAGAAACCATAGTCAATTTGAGAATGGTTCTACTTTGAGTGCACAGGGATCTAAGTATGTGCCTAGGAGGTTTTCTACTCACTCTCCTCATAGGCCCAAGACTATAGATCATCAACAATCTCAAACTCCTGTGAAAGTTACCAAGACTCCCGATGGGAACAGTTATGGTCACTTTAAGGAGGTTCAGATTGTAGATGATCAGGGACAAACCAAGACCATAATGGCTTGGGTCCCTCTTGATAACTAACTGTGTACAACTTGTTATGTGTAGGAGCAGACTGTGAACAAGGATAGCTTGTGGTATGTAGACAGTGGATGCTCAAGACACATGACAGGTGAACGAAGTCTACTGAAGGACTTCAGAGAAGGTTTCAAGCAAAAAGTAAATTTTGCAGGAGACAAAGGAGGAGTAATTACTGGGAAAGGAAAAGTTTCAAATGGAAATTTGACTCTAGAGGATGTGAATTACGTTGAAGAACTAACTCATAACCTAGTGAGTGTTTCCCAAGTCTGCGATAAAGGTCATCCAGTTCATTTTAATGAAAAGGAGGCTTTAGTTCTGAAGCCAGGCTTCACAATTCCAGAAGAATGGATATTGATGAGGGCACCAAGGAAGAAGGACATCTATGCTATCAACATGGGTGTTCTATCCAAGGCTTCAGAAGCAGACGCATTGTTATGGCATAGGAGAATGGCACATCTGAACTTTCGAAAAATTAATTTTATAACCAAGAATGGTTTAGTTCTAGGTGTAAAACAGAAACGTTTCGAGTCTGAAGACAAGTGTGTTCCTTGCCTAAAAGGAAAGCAGCACAAGAAACCACACAGGTCTAAGACTGAAAACTCAATCTCCTCGCCTTTTGAACTGCTGCACATGGACTTCTTTGGCCCAATAAGCAAGAGAAGTCTAGGTGGCAAGTGGTATTGTTTAGTTATCACAGATGATTACTCTAGATTCTCATGGGTATTCTTTTTGGGATCTAAGGATGAAACTCCAGGAATTTTAATGGAGTTCTTTGATCTAGTAGAGAATATCTATAAAACAAGAGTTAAGTGTATTCGTAGTGATAATGGAACGGAATTTAAAACTCAACGTTGAATATCTATTGCTTAAGCAAAGGGATACAACATCAATTCAGTGCACCATATGAACCTCAACAGAATGGTGTTGCTGAAAGGAAAAATAGAACGTTGATTGAAGCTGCTAGAACAATGCTTGCAGATTCAAAGCTTCCGGTTTTCTTTTGTGCAGAAGCGGTGAATACAGCATGTCATGTTCTAAATAGGGTTCTTACGGTCAAAAAGCGTAACAAGACTTGTTATGAATTATTGAATAATAAGAAACCTAATCTGAAGGGATTTGAACCCTTTGGAGTTCCATGTACAATATTGAAAACAGGAAATCAAGTTAAATTTGGTGAAAAGGCGGACGAAGGATTTTTCCTAGATTATATGCCCAACTCACCAAATAAAAGAGTTTTCAATAAAGTCACAGGACGACTGGAAATTGCTTATAACATTGAAGTTACGAGCTATGTACCTGCTGTACATAAGTGATTAGATTGGCAATTTGACTATTCAGATCTCTTTCAGTCATTTAAAGTTCCTATAAGTGACTTTGTCAGTGATTCAGAGATCTCTAAACACTTATTGTCTGAAGAATCGGACAATGGTCCCTCTTCAACATCGAGTGTTCCGAAATCTGGAATCAGGACACCAAATGACTCAAATGAAGCTTCTTCAAGTGGGTCACAATATCCTTCAAAGGATAAGTATCAAGAAACTGAAGATTCTGAAAAGGATCTTCAAACAACGTTTGATGATATACTTACTTCTTTGAATCATTTAAGGTTATCTTCAGCAAGTACAGAAGATATTCCTTCGTTAGAAGAGATTGGTACTAACTTAGGAGATGAGTCAGTAGTTGATTCAATACCGGTTACAAGAACGAGTAAGAATCATCCCGTTGAAAATATAATCGGTGATATTAATACTCCTGTTCAAACTAGGACTCAATCTAAAGTTAGTATAACTAAAAATTTAGAAAACTTGTATACTGCTATGAAAGAGACAGGGATTCCTAATCAATGTCTATATTCATGCTTTATCTCACAAGTCGAGCCTAAAAATGTGCAGATGGCTCTCAAAGAAAGCTCGTGGGTTGAAGCTATGCAAGAAGAACTGCAACAGTTCTCTAAATTACAAGTATGGGAGTTGGTTGACCTTCCAAAAGGAGAATATCCAATTGGAACTAGATGGGTATTTAAGTGTAAGAGAGATGACCGGGGAGTCATTACTCGCAATAAAGCTCGTCTAGTGGTTCAAGGGTTTAATCAACAAGAGGGGATCGATTACAACGAAGTGTTTGCACCAGTTGCTAGGCTAGAAGCAATTAGAGTATTCTTAGCATTTGCCTCTTTAAGGGTATCAAAGTTTATCAGTTGGATGTTAAGAGTGCCTTTTTGTATGGCAAAGTTGAAGAATTGGTGTATGTTTCACAACCGCCAGGGTTTACTGATACTAACCATCCAGATAGAGTATATCATTTGAATAAGGCTCTATATGGATTACATCAGGCACCGAGGGCATGGTATGGAACGCTATCAACTTATCTACTTGGGAATGGATTTACAAGAGGATCAAATGATAGTACACTTTTTGTAAAATGGAACAAGAATGACTTTCTATTAGTACAAGTATATGTTGATGATATTTTCTTTGGATCTTCGGATGAAAAGATGTGTCAAGAATTTGAGAAAGTCATGAGAAAAAGGTTTGAGATGTCTGCAATGGGAGAGTTAAATTTCTTCTTAGGATTACTGATAACACGCAAAAAGTCATGTTTTTGCGTGCATTAATCTCACCTTTTTGGCCCAATATTTGACGAAACTAATCAAAATAGATACTTTATCATTAAAACTCGTCACATGGGCCAAAATATAGACAATGTTTCAAAAGTCATCTAAAATGGTCGAAAAACACGATAAATCTAACGAATACGATCACAAGCATTCTCGTTCACTCGTTCTAGCACTTTTTGAGCTACACAAAGAATTATGACCTCTAACTTATGTCATTTTCTTCGTTAGGAAAATACGAACGCGTGGATATAAAGAACGCTCAAAACGGATAAACGACGAAGAAGTTACACCCGAACGAAGAAACGAAGAACCGAGGAGCCAGCATACGGCTGAACCAGGCCGTATACGGCTGGTCTAGGCCGTATAAGGCTGGACCTAGACCGTATACGGTCTGTGCAGGCCGTATACGGCCTGTGCTCAACCGTATACGGCCCAGTTCAGCCGTATTCACCCAATGCACAGCCGTATACGGTCCAGTTCACCCGTATTCACCCTAACTCAGCCGTATCGTGTGTTTGGGCGATAAAAATCTGATTTTTGTTTGCCCTTGCGATACGGTTATGCATTTTGAGGTTTGGATACGGTCTACGGATACGGTTGTGCGATCTCTATAAATACTAGCCTCATTTCATCATTTCAACACATCTCACACCTCACAACACACTTCTACACACACTTTCTCTCACTACTCTCTCTCTAAATTAGTTAGTTAGTTAATTAGATTAGTTAAGCTAGTAGATTAGTAGCTTAATTGTACGGAGGTGCTCCGAGACTGCGGTTTCGCACGATTTGTAATAAAGCTTTGTCAGGTTCTATTATAATCTCTATCTTGTTATTTTAAATAATGTTGTGCTGTTGCTATACTTGTTTAGAATTATTTGCTAGGATTATTGCCATGCTTAGCTAGACAAATCTGTGTTTGCTATGATAGTTGCCATGCTAGGGTAGTTATACTTAAATCATGCTGTTACTCTGTTTGTATGCGGTTGAATTATATTTGAATCTATGAATTGAATCTCAAGTGTTTATCTATCCAACTTATGTTGTGGTTAGTGACATCCTTCTAGGCTTGGCCAATTGCTAGTTGTATGCTGCTAATTATTCTGTGTCTGATGATCGTTGAACTCGACATGGCCGGTGTTCTCCTGGTTAAAATATTATCGGAGGGAGACACGGAGCGTAGGATTAGAGATAGATTAGATTCAGGCCATTTAACAAGTGTCTTAGAGAGAACATTCGGGGCATTTGTGACTTGACCATGTACCCTGTCACTCTGCATAAATTGATCCCTGCTATGCTGCCTTTCTGCATGTTCTTGTTTGATTGTTGCTTAGGGGTTGCATGCTAGTATCTGTTATGCTGATTAGTTACATGATTAGGTTTTCGAATATTTATCAATTGCGTATGCCAGTTTAACATGCATAGAATAGTTAGAATGATTTATATGGAAAAATGATGAACAATTTAATCAGCCATTAGACCAGACCATCCCAACTTGTCCCGGTAGGAAACCCCTGTTCATGTTTTTGTTTATTCAACAATTCATGCCATGATTCAGATATCTCAAATGTCCGAGATTGGGGGACAAGACTCGAGGATGGTTGTTGGTTAAATTGGTTGCTACATTTGGGACAACTTCCGGTGTAGTTTACATTCCATAACTGTTATCCATGTGACATATTATTTATCTGATTGCGGACAACTCTACGTTAGATAGATAATAGGCTAGTAGTTATGGCTCATTAGGAAATATTAATGTCATCTTAACTAAGGCTTTATCTCATTAACTACCCCCAAATAGCATGAGTAATTATCATAGTAAACACTCGCGTCACCTATAAGTTCTCGTTGCCACCTCCACTCCACTTTACTTTTATTTAGTTTAATTTTAGATAATTAGTAGTTAGTTAAAACCAAAACAAACCAAAAACTCTTTTAAAACCTTAGCTAAATTTCCAGAGATAACTAAAGACTTAGATCCTATGCCCGTTGTAGTTTGAAGAACGACCCTAGGTCATACCTATCGCTATACTTATCCATAGCTTTAGTATACTTAGGCCCAGCATAAAACAAACTTTTAAAACACCCACTGATCTACGCCTCGACGGAAGGTCCGACGATGGGGTGAAAACCCGACTGACCGTTTGGGCGCAATCAAGTTTTTGGCGCCGCTGCCGGGGACTACAACGACCGATTTAGGAATTTAGTTGTTTTAGTTATTTAGCGATCCTTTCGGAAGATCAATATCATCCGAAAGTTCCTTTTCTGTTTTTTCCTTTCCAAAACTCTCTTTTCTACCAAACTCGAACTTCATCAGCTATGACGAATCGTATTACTCTCGCCTCAACCTGTGCACCACTACTGGAGAGAAAAGGAGGACCTATCGGGCTACCCGATGAAAACTTCGAAATTAAGCCTAGCGTTTTCAAGTTACTCAAAACCTTCTGCCAATTTCACGGTTTTCCGCTCGATGATCCAAATTCCCATTTGGATAAATTCATTAATCTTTCTGATTCCTGTGAGCAATCAGGGATTTCGAGAGAAGTCTCCCGACTATATCTTTTTCCCTATTCTTTATCTTCGCGTGCTCGAACCTGGTTTGATGAACTCGAACCCAATTCGATTCATACTTGGGAAGAGTTGGCTACTAAGTTTATGACTAAGTTTTTCCCTCTTTCCAAGCAAACCAAGCTCAAAGATGATATCGTCAGTTTCCGACAAGAAACCAATGAGTCATTCTATCTAGCATGGGAACGATTTAAGAAGATGCTTAACAGATGTCCGAATCATCGAATGGGTAAGACGAACCTAATCTACATATTCTACAATGGTCTGACTCCTCATCACAAGTCAACCCTCGATACTGCTTCTCAAGGAAATTTCATGTCACATACTTCTGAAGAAGCCTGGGAGCTAGTTGAGACGATAGCAATGCATCAACATGACTGGGAGTTTGGCGAATCGGCTAAGGAAGTAACTAGTACTTCAAGCCTATCCTTTGAAGCTCTGCAAGCTCAAATGGACAATCTCTCCAGAGTCTTCAAGGATCTTCAATCTTCTACACCTCAGCCTTGTAAAGGTACGGAAGAAATTCTTGTCATTACTGTTAAAAGCCCTGAATCGAACTTTCATTCTAAACCTTTCATTCAGCGGCCAACCAATAACCCACCTACTCAGTTTCTGCAACCTTTATCCTCTAATATGTCAGATTCCACCGTAAATTCTCAACAACACTATAATGAAACTTTGACTAATTTCATGGTTGATCAAATGAACATAAACAAACAAGTAATAGATTTTCAAGATAAAATTGATGCTTTACTTAAAATATCAGAAGATTTGATCAAAAACCTGGAAGTCAGTCTTAAACAACTATTTGTAAAAGTTGAGAACCAAGGAGGAATCATGGTCATCACTAGAGGAGGTAAAGAAACCAGAAATGAGAAGTCTTCAGATAATTCTTCAAATCAACTTCCTATCTCTGAACCGACCACTGATCCAGTGCCTAGTGACACCCCTGTCACTGCACCAGATCCAGTATCACCTAAAGCCCCAAAAATCATTCCACAAACTAGGATACCCTTCCCTGGTAGGCTTAAGAAAGAGAAACAGGAAGCACAATTTGGGAAATATCTAGAAATGTTTAAAAGCCTGCACTTAAACGTTAGACTATTAGACGCTTTAGTAGAGCTGCCTAGCTGTGCTAAGTTTTTCAAAGAACTCATTTCAAATAAAGAAAAATTAAGACAAATAGTTAGTTTACCCTTAGATGCTGAATGCTCAGCAATCATGTTACATGGCCTTCCACCCAAACTAGGAGATACTGGCCGTTTCACTATTCCCTGTTTTCTTCAAAATATCCAAGTTAGTAACGCCTTAGCTGACCTAGGAGCTAGTGTCAATCTTATGCCTTACTCTCTCTATAAGAAACTAGGATTAGGTGAACTGCTACCAACTCAAATGACCATCCAATTAGCTGATAGATCAGTTAAAGTCCCTCGAGGAATTGCTGAAGATATAATGGTCCGAGTCGGTAAATTTATCTTCCCAGTTGACTTAGTCTTTATGGATATTGAGGAAGATGCCCACGTTCCCCTCATCCTTGGTAGACCTTTCCTAAACACTGCCAAGGCTGTGATAGATGTAAACGAAAAATCTTTAAAACTGAGGGTCGGAGCGGAGGAAGTCACCTTTAATATCGATAAATTGATGAAGCACCCTATGGGAGAAGATCTTGGTCTTGTGGATGCCATGCAGGAAATATATGACGAGCATTTGGAGGAGATTCTAGCAATCAGCAGTTACGAACCTTTCTCCAGCACTGTCATCACCAAAAGAAGACTTTGCCCGGACGACATCGGACTCTGCTCGGCTATCTCTGACAAATCAGCACCTTCCAGAGAGCTGCTATTTCCCTTACCTGAAATGAAGAATCCTCTAGCACCGCCTAACTACTCTTCCACGAACAACTCTGTTGTTTCTGTTCCTTTAGGCGAAGGCATCCCTATCCCACTTTTAAGAAGAAATCAGTTTTTTTCGATACCCGAATCATCTCCGTCTGTAGCTGAAATTCTCAAATCTTTCGAGGAGATGGATTCCGGTACCTTGCCACAACTATCTGAAGGTTGTGCAAAAGTAAATCCAGAAATCACCAAGAACGTGCTTTCCAATGAGACAGAACTAGTAGAAATAGTATCAACCACTACAGCCGACTCATCTCCAGAATTAGAGTTCCAAAAGGAGTATGACAAGTTACAAAGAGACGAGATCGCTCGAATTAAACCCTCTATCGAAGAATCACCAGAATTGGAGCTGAAGGAATTACCCTCTAACTTGGAATATGCCTTTCTCGAAGGAACCTCACACCTACCCGTCATAATTGCCAAAGGTCTTTCACCAAAAGAGAAAGCAAGACTTATCCAGGTCTTGAAGTCACATAAGAAGGCGATTGCATGGAAGATTTCTGATATACAGGGGATCAGTCCAAATTACTGCACGCACAAGATACTCATGGAAAACGACTTCAAACCCTCCATACAGAGACAGAGGAGAGTAAACCCGAAGATTCAAGACGTGGTCAAGAAAGAGGTTATCAAACTCTTGGATGCTGGTTTGATCTATCCTATCTCAGATTCCCCATGGGTCAGCCCAGTTCAGGTTGTCCCAAAGAAAGGAGGGATGACGGTTATCGCTAACAAAAATAATGAATTGATTCCTACACGAACCGTCACCGGTTGGAGGGTGTGTATCGACTACCGGAAATTAAATGAAGCCACCCGGAAAGATCACTTCCCTCTACCGTTCATCGATCAGATGTTGGAAAGATTATCGGGGAATGAATATTACTGCTTCCTCAATGGTTTCTCCGGCTATTTTCAAATTCCTCTCGATCCAAAGGACCAGGAAAAGACGACATTCACATGCCCATATGGTACATTTGCCTACCGCCGCATGCCATTCGGTTTATGCAATGCGCCTGCAACATTTCAAAGGTGTATGGTGGCAATATTCCATGACATGATTGAACAATGTATGGAGGTATTCATGGATGACTTCTCTGTCTTCGGTGATTCCTTCAACCTTGTCTTTCCAACTTTGAAAGGATGCTAACCCGATGCGAAGAATCAAATCTTGTCTTAAACTGGGAAAAGTGCCACTTTATGGTGAAAGAAGGAATAGTTTTAGGACATCGAATATCAAAATCTGGAATCGAAGTTGACAAAGCCAAAGTTGAGACTATTGCCAAACTTCCGCCACCTACTTCTGTTAAAGCCATTCGCAGTTTTCTAGGTCACGCCGGATTCTACCGTCGCTTTATCAAGGATTTCTCTAAGATCTCTCGACCTATGACGCACCTTCTCGAGAAGGACACTCCGTTTGTCTTTTCAAATGATTGTCTTAAAGCTTTCAACATTTTAAGGGATCAGCTCACACATGCACCGATCATGGTCGCCCCCGATTGGAATCTTCCGTTTGAAATCATGTGCGATGTTAGTGACTTCGCTGTTGGAGCTGTCTTAGGGCAAAGGAAGGAGAAGCAGTTTCAGCCAATCTACTACGCCTGCAAGACACTCACTGATGCACAAGAGAATTACACCACGACAGAGAAAGAACTTCTTGCGGTAGTATTTGCTTTTGATAAATTTCGTTCTTATTTAATATTGTCCAAAACTATTGTCTATACAGATCACTCAGCCTTGAAGTATCTCTTCAAAAAGCAAGACGCTAAGCCAAGACTGCTTAGATGGATTCTCCTCCTCCAAGAATTTGACATAGAAATCAAGGATAAAAAGGGAGCCGAGAATGTCGCAGCAGATCATCTTAGTCGACTGGAAAATCCATCGATGGAAAAGCTTGATGAGAGAGAAATTCAAGACCAGTTTCCTGAAGAACAACTCATGAATATCGGAGGATACCAAAAGGGATCTCAATTCACTTACAACCCTTGGTATGCAGACTACGCAAATTATCTGGTTGGAGGAATTGTGCCAAAAGGATTGCCCACTTCTAGAAAGCGCAAATTCTTTAGAGACGTAAAGAACTACTATTGGGACGATCCATACTTATTCAAAGTATGCTCGGACCAAATCATCAGAAGATGCGCAGACGAGAAGGAGGCAAGGAACATTCTTCACCAAAGTCATCACGGACCAACTGGAGGACATCACGGAGCAAATATGACTGCAAGAAAGGTATATGACTCTGGCTTCTACTGGCCTACTATATTCAGAGACGCTCACGACTTGGTGAAATGCTGCGATGCTTGCCAAAGGTTTGGAAGTATTTCATCGAGAAGTGAAATGCCACTTACTAACATCCAAGCCTGCGAGATCTTTGATATATGGGGGTTGGATTTTATGGGACCATTCCCAAAATCATATGGGAAAGAGTATATTCTGGTTGCTGTCGACTACGTCTCCAGATGGGCTGAAGCCCAAGCATTTACTACAAATGATTCCCGAGTAGTAGTAAAATTCTTAAAGCAGCTCTTCTCACGTTTCGGTATTCCAAAAGCGATCATTAGTGATCGAGGCACGCACTTCTGTAATGCTCAGTTTATGAGGACATTACAATATTATGGTGTCACCCATAAGACCTCTACGGCTTACCACCCGTAGACGAATGGGCAAGCCGAAGTGACGAATCGAGCGCTCAAGAGAATTTTAGAACGAACCGTGGTAAATCACAGGGAAAGATGGGCTGAAAAATTAGACGATGCTCTGTGGGCGTTCAGAACCGCATATAAATCACCACTAGGAACCACGCCCTACAGACTAGTCTACGGAAAAGCATGTCATCTACCGATAGAGTTGGAGTATAAAGCTCACTGGGCGCTAAGAGGTTGTAATTTAGACCCTTCTGCAATTGGATCACATCGGAAAATGCAACTGAATGAACTAGCCGAATTAAGAGACCAAGCATATGATAGCTCTCTGCACTTCAAAGAACGAACAAAGAATACTCATGATGCAAAACTCAAATATCCTAAGTTCAAGCCCGGAGACAAAGTTCTTCTCTTCAATTCGCGCTTCAAGAAATTCTCCGACAAATTCAGATCAAGGTAGAGCGGACCATTTGTTATATCAAAAGTCTTTACCTTCGGAGCAGTCGAACTAGAAGCCCCGGACGGTAATTTTAAAGTCAATGGCCATCACTTAAAGCACTACATCGAAGATTTCCCCCCTGGTGAGGAAGTCTATATCTTTGAACCACCTTGAGCCGACTAGTAGGTACAAGGAGTCAAGCTAGAGACTCTCTAAACAAGTGCTCTTGGGAGGCACCCCATTGCTTATCTTATTTTATTTCTTAGTTATTTTTGCTTTAGTATTATCATCCCTAAACTAACGATGCAGGATAACCCAAGTATCTGACAATGCTACACGCCTACATATACATCAGATAAGTTTTATTCATAGTATACAAATGCGAATGAACAGACGACCTCGCAAAGCTTTAACATTTAAACAAACATTTCTCGAAGTCATCTGATTATTTTGCATTTGTATACCTATTCTAAAACTATAACATTACCTATTTATCTTTATATTTCAGGATGGACGCTTCAGCTGAGACCTCAGGACAAGCTATTCAGAAACAGCAAAAGAAAAGGACCCGCAGAGGAAAAAGAAAGAAGACGACCACCACGACTGATGAGCATGCTCAGGCTGATCCTGTATCTGCCCCACTTTTTGATTTCGGAGTTACCACTTCAGATCCTATAGTGAATTGGGCGATGCTCAGTGAGCTTTCGATTCAGCGTAGCTCTCAGTCCGAGATCAGAGAAGCGATGGGACTGCCGAAACTCTCCGACCAGCCGTATCAGCTTGGTCAGGGTCCCAGGCTAGCTCTCACACCATTGTCCTTCTTCCCAGCTGCCCCACCACAGACTGTTCCTCCCACTGCTGTTGCTTATTCTAGGCCACCTCAGGATCCCACTGATACACCCACGGTGTCTGATCACACTGCTGCCTTATCACGCACTTCAGATCCAGATCCTGATGCACTTGCAGCATTTGATCCAGACATGGATGATTTACTAGACGATTTTTAGCTTACTTTATCTTTAGTTATCTTTATTTTCTCATTAGACCTATTATGTTGTTAGACTGATGATTATGATGGTATTGTATGACACTGCAGACCTTATCTTCGTAGGAACTGGATGAGCTTTGAAAAGAGTCTGGTCCTCACAATCCAGCAAATTATTTACACCAACCCTACACGAATATGGTCCTATATCCAGTACCCACTGTCCGTAGGGAAGTATCTCTCCTAAACCCGTTCTTCTTATTTTAATATAACTTCGATATGCCTATTGACCACTTAAATCTCTAAGTGTGGGATCCCCCTCGCTTACAACTTTTAAATTCACATTTTTCCTAAACCAAAACCCTAAGTGTGGGATTTTCCTCCCTACTTAGTGTAGAAACATTGGGGACAATGTTTATTTCTAAGTGTGGGATAACAGTATATCTCTCGTCTGTCAAAATATCTGTTTAAGTTGATCTAGAAACATGCTAGTCCTCAAAATAAATTTTCAAACCCTTATTTTGCCAAAAATTTTCAAAAATTTTAAACTCTTTCTAGTCACAATAAAAGCAAATTGGTTAAAAACTTCGACAGTGAAATTGTCACTCATTCAGTAAAACCTAAACAGTTTTACTTCGACAGTGAAATTGTCACTCATTCAGTTGACCAATGAGTTTTTCAAGAATGAATACAGATTTTTTTCTACAAGTATTTCAAAAGTTGGTAAATATAAGGTCGAAATCATGTCGGATTCTAAACAATTTAAGATGAGGATCTAAGAGGGGCATCGCGCGACTCGACACATATAACCCATTTTTGCGGTGAGGAATTTGAGCCTTATAAGCATTCATTTTAAATGCTTCACTGTTCGTTTGTTGTGTGTGACCGGTGCACGCATTTCTGAATTAGAACTTGCCCCAGGTATACATTTCGAGATCACATTGACAGGTGTCATACGTGACATACGTACGATTAGAGGACCTTGACATTCCTTAGGATTTAAACCCCTTTTCACATATCTTTTCAAGCCAAAAAACCCTTCCAACACTCAATCTTAGTGTTAGAAAACCCTGTTGAGCCTTAGCCTATTTTTCTTTCATTCACCCAAAATTTTTAAACCCCTTATTCCCATACCCACCAGAAAACTTATCTTAGTATTTTTTGAAAAAGAGATATTTAGGTATTCCTTTTTGCTTTCACCCCAAAAATCACAAATAATGTTTACTAAAACTTCTCGTGTGCGTTTTATTGATCTATATAAAAGAAATCGAGAGTCATGTGGTGCGAAAAATTGGCACCAAAGTAAACTCAAAAATCATCAAAGGATTAAAAAATGAAAATAAGAAGGCATCTCAAAAAGGGAAATAAAATCCCTTAGAAATTTCTTGGCAAGAAAAATCTAAGCCCAAAAATAGAAATAGAAATAGAAATAGAAAAGAAAAGAAAAAAGAAAATAGCTGAAATAAAGCTAAGTGCTTCAACTCTCTCGAAAACTCGACTCTTCAAAAGGAAATATCATTCTGTGTTTTCAAAAGATAGAAGTCAAAATAGCTATCTTATCCCCAAATGAGTTATCCGTTTCCGTTTTCATTAAAAAGGATATCTAGATAAAACTTTTTTTCGAAAGTGCCAAGATAAGCAAACACCCTTAGAAACCCAGATACCCCCAATCTGTCCATACCCTTTTAAACCCACACCAAACACTACAACCCATTCGAATGTCCTGGGATAATCAGTACCGTCCCTGTCTAAGTGATGAAGATTTGATCATCGGGCAAGCCTATGACGACGAATGCTGCACGACTGGTATTTGAGCGATTTTTCATTTGGCTTAGGATAATAGGAACCCCAATACACTTTGAGTGAATTGAGTGACCACCAGTGAGATCGCCCAGTCGTGTATATTCCACAAATTTGAGAATTGAAAGTTTGCCTAAGTGAACCATCTTGAACAACTTTTAGATACGTCATGTGAACACCTCTTATTTATCTAACAGGCAAATGCTTGTTTCCAATCTATGTGAATTCTTCGTTGTGGGTAGAAATCAAATATTTTTTTATGGTAAGAGGGTAAGTTTGCTTGAGGACAAGCAAATGTCTAAGTGTGGGATATTTGATAACACGCAAAAAGTCATGTTTTGCGTGCATTAATCTCACCTTTTTGGCCCAATATTTGACGAAACTAATCAAAATAGATACTTTATCATTAAAACTCGTCACATGGGCCAAAATATAGACAATGTTTCAAAAGTCATCTAAAATGGTCGAAAAACACGATAAATCTAACGAATACGATCACAAGCATTCTCGTTCACTCGTTCTAGCACTTTTTGAGCTACACAAAGAATTATGACCTCTAACTTATGTCATTTTCTTCGCTAGGAAAATACGAACGCGTGGATATAAAGAACGCTCAAAACGGATAAACGACGAAGAAGTTAGCCATAACAAAGAAACGAAGAACCGAGGAGCCAGCATACGGCTGAACCAGGCCGTATACGGCTGGTCCAGGCCGTATACGGATGGACCTAGACCATATACGGTCTGTGCAGGCCGTATACGGCCTGTGCTCAACCGTATATGGCCCAGTTCAGCCGTATTCACCCAATGCACAGCCGTATACGGTCCAGTTCACCCGTATTCACCCTAACTCAGCCGTATCGTGTGTTTGGGCGATAAAAATCTGATTTTTATTTGCTCTTGCGATACGGTTGTGCATTTTGAGGTTTGGATACGGTCTACGGATACGGTTGTGCAATCTCTATAAATACTAGCCTCATTTCATCATTTCAACACATCTCACACCTCACAACACACTTCTACACACACTTTCTCTCACTACTCTCTCTCTAAATTAGTTAGTTAGTTAATTAGATTAGTTAAGCTAGTAGATTAGTAGCTTAATTGTACGGAGGTGCTCCGAGACTGCGGTGTCGCACGATTTGTAATAAAGCTTTGTCAGGTTCTATTATAATCTATATCTTGTTATTTTAAATAATGTTGTGCTGTTGCTATACTTGTTTAGAATTATTTGCTAGGATTATTGCCATGCTTAGCTAGACAAATCTGTGTTTGCTATGATAGTTGCCATGCTAGGGTAGTTATACTTAAATCATGCTGTTACTCTGTTTGTATGCGGTTGAATTATATTTGAATCTATGAATTGAATCTCAAGTGTTTATCTATCCAACTTATGTTGTGGTTAGTGACATCCTTATAGGCTTGGCCAATTGCTAGTTGTATGCTGCTAATTATTCTGTGTCTGATGATCGTTGAACTCGACATGGCCGGTGTTCTCCTGGTTGAAATATTACCGGAGGGAGACACGGAGCGTAGGATTAGAGATAGATTAGATTCAAGTCATTTAACAAGTGTCTTAGAGAGAACTTTCGGGGCACTTGTGACTTGACCATGTACCCTGTCACTCTGCATAAATTGATCCCTGCTATGCTGCCTTTCTGCATGTTCTTGTTTGATTGTTGCTTAGGGGTTGCATGCTAGTATCTGTTATGCTGATTAGTTACATGATTAGGTTTTCGAATATTTATCAATTGCGTATGCCAGTTTAACATGCATAGAATAGTTAGAATGATTTATATGGAAAAATGATGAACAATTTAATCAGCCATTACCAGACCATCCCAACTTGTCCCGGTAGGAAACCCCTGTTCATGTTTTTGTTTATTCAACAATTCATGCCATGATTCGGATATCTCAAATGTCCGAGATTGGGGGACAAGACTCGAGGATGGTTGTTGGTTAAATTGGTTGCTACATTTGGGACAACTTCCGGTGTAGTTTACATTCCATAACTGTTATCCATGTGACATATTATTTATCTGATTGCGGACAACTCTACGTTAGATAGATAATAGGCTAGTAGTTATGGCTCATTAGGAAATATTAATGTCATCTTAACTAAGGCTTTATCTCATTAACTACCCCCAAATAGCATGAGTAATTATCATAGTAAACACTCGCGTCACCTATAAGTTCTCGTTGCCACCTCCACTCCACTTTACTTTTATTTAGTTTAATTTTAGATAATTAGTAGTTAGTTAAAACCAAAACAAACCAAAAACTCTTTTAAAACCTTAGCTAAATTTCCAGAGATAACTAAAGACTTAGATCCTATGCCCGTTGTAGTTTGAAGAACGACCCTAGGTCATAACTATCGCTATACTTATCCATAGCTTTAGTATACTTAGGCCCAGCATAAAACAAACTTTTAAAACACCCACTGATCCACGCCTCGACGAAAGGTCTGACGACGGGGTGAAAACCCGACTTCAATTACAGGTTGATCAAAAGAAGGATGGATTCTTTATTCATCAATCTAAATATACATATGAGCTATTGGAATGCTTTAAGATGGATGAAAGTAAGGTCTATAATACTCCAATTCCAGTCAATCACAACCTTGGACCAAATACATCGAGTGATAACGATGTGGATCCAAGTCTTTATAGAGCCATGATCGGATCACTAATGTATTTAACTGCCTCTAGGCCTGACATTATGTTTGCTGTTTGTATATGCGCAAGATATCAGGCAAATCCGAAAGAGTCACATATGTAAGCGGTGAAAAGGATCTTTCGTTACTTCAAATGGAAACCGAAGCTGGGACTTTGGTATCCGATTGATGGAGACTTAGATCTTCTAGCTTATACTGATTCGGATTATGGAGGATGCAATCAGAATAGGAAATCTACAACTGGAGGATGTCAATTCCTAGGAGGTAGATTAGTTTCTTGGCAGTGCAAGAAGCAAAGCTCAGTAGCCATTTCTACATGTGAAGCTGAGTATGTTGCAGCTGGCAGCTGTTGTTCTCAAGTTCTTTGGATTCAACAGCAACTGCGGGATTACGGGTTAAATATAACCAATACTCCTATGATGATTGATAACGAATCTACAATGTCGATCACCAACAATCCGGTGAAGCATAGTAAAACTAAGCATATTGATATTCGACATCATTTTATTAGAGACTGTGCTGAAAAGAGTTTGATAAAGTTAGTTAAGGTTCCATCTTTGGATAACTTAGCAGACTTATACACCAAGGCGTTTGACAGAGCTAGATTTGAGACGTTGGTTCAACTTAACGGAATGAGAAATCCAGAGTGATTAGTCTTCCAAGGGTATTTTTGTAATAGTTAGTAGTCCGTGTTATGTTTATTTAAAAAAAAAAAAAGAGGGGGCGTATGGCATTCATTTGCTTGTTACCTGAGGGGAATCGCCTCCAATAAAAGAACAAAAGAAGTTCTTTTAGAAAAAGCTTTAAGTTTTTAGCTGTAAAAACTTGGGAGATGATAGTACATTAGGAGAATAAGCCTAAGAACAATAACCTTAAGTATTATGTACAATGTGTTAGTAGATTCTTATAAGTTGCACTAGAATAACGATTTTTATCTAGGATTACACTTATATTTATCTTATTATACACCTATATCCACTGATTATAACTTGTCCTTTTACTTACACAAGTGATAAGAATAACTTAAGTCTAGTCAGCTTCATCATACGATTTATTGGTAGGCTGGTTATGCTAAGATCTCTGAGCAGTTAAAAAGTATAACTTTCAAGTGTAATATCTTTTGTGCTCTGTTATATAACGTATGACATAATGTCTTAATTGTTGAATGATCGTACTACCGTGCACTGTGATCTAAAATAAAAAAAATTAAAATGATACAAAGTATCATAATGTCAAAAGGTGAGTTATATGTTTCGAAAGGGCATCATTTAGTAACCTCTACCTTACATATGAAAGATATAAAGTATCTCATGTCAAGTGTATGTTATATGCTTCTAAAGAACATCATTTAGTAATCTCTACCTTGCTAATCTAAAGATACAGTGTTATGTGTTGTATTTGAATTCTTCAGTATGTTGTATAATAGAAAACACTAGATATTGTACACATTAACAATAAAAGTATGGCTCAGAAACCTGTGTGTAATCTGTTTATGTGGATCATAATATCGGTAATCGTCTTGAACTGTCTATGATATTTGAATATTCACTTTTGTGAATTATAAGAAATAATAAGTTATTTTTTGTAGTGTTATATCATGTGGATAAAGGTACATAAGATATAATTTTATAAATATAAGTTTATTACTGATTAAAATTGTGATTTTATTGTGCTTATATGAATTTCATGAGGTATGTATACTAACAATTGTCTTATGCTTATTACAATTTAATAAGTACAGCTTATTCTTTCTAATATGATCCCTAAGCAGTTAAAACTTTAAGTGTTTATTATTAAGTTTATTTATTAGAATTTTAGTTGTTTTATTTTTCTTAACCTTTGTAATTATTTCTTAAGATTAATAAATAAAAGTTTTACTTATTATTTTTGTTTTATTTCATGATTACCCTTTGGAATTGAATTATACTGAATATTTATTTTAAATGTTGAACAAACGTGTGCTGAAAAGTGAAAATATTATATACGTTATGTGGAATATTAATCGAAAGTCTTCCGACTCAAAGTGTAGTTGAGCAGCGTGTCCTGATTTTATATCAGCGGTTAATCTTTCTATTATAATTTATATATATATTTTTATCTATACTTAAGACCATAAAGGTATATAAGTGAATAATTTTAGCTCGACGATTTTTTCTTTATACAAGATTAACTGTATCACGGGTTTAGTCGGTTAATATATGTACGAAGATTATCATTGAGGAAAAATTATGCGAAAACATTTTATTTTAAATGTTTAGGCTAAATAGTTACAGAGATAACTATTCACATAACGGGGTTTTCAATTTATACTTAGTATTAAATTCGTATTTTATTTTGAGTGTTTGACTAGTCAAACTTGCGAATCGAGATGCACTGCGAATCGAGTACACGGTATAAAAGTGTCACACCCCGCTAAAGCGGAAACACGAGATGTAACAGTACCGGGTAACAATGCATAAGATATAGAAGCAACACCATACATAATTTGTAGAAAGTATTACAAGTTATTACAATTTCAACCCATAGTTTCAAAAGAGATTACACCAAGTTCATAAAGGTTTCCAAAAGATAGTCATAATTCAAAGTGAAGCAAACGCATATGAGTATGCATCCTTGCAAAAGTGCTCCTAGAATGCACCTTATTGTCGTTCGCCTGAAAAGCATGATAAAACAAAAGGGTCAACTATGGTCATAGTTGGTGAGTTCACAGGTTTAATGTCACAATTAATTGAACGAAAAGTTTTGCTCCTAAGAGACATAAATAAAATGGTTGGTTGTAATAGTTGCGAATATGAAAGGTAATATACAAGAGTGTTAATGCAATTGAGGCCACTACTTAACCGATTCAACCGACACATGCCCCAAGCTCCATGTTCTATCGCTATGCACTCACGACCAGTGTGAGTGAGGAGTGGTTTCCCCCTAAATAGCGCTATCCATAAATATCAACGGCTCGTCTGGCTCTCGGACGAGTTAATAAGTAGTGTAAACTGTATTTCCGGGGACTTTAGCACGATAGTACTCAAGCATAACAATAGTATATACCAATTCGCATAAATAGTATAGCAAAAGTTCAACAAGTTCATAAAGAGTACAACCAATTTAGTTAAAGTTCGAGATCATGCTTTTCACCCCAAAATAATAAACAAGTAAAAAGGGGCTGTGAATACTCACAATTGAGTGTAAGAGTAAATGATGAATGTAGCGCGCGTGCTTGTCGGGTATGACTCATATCCAAGACCTATGAACATGAGGTTTCTAATTAGTTTCTTGGTAATTTAGGTTTGATAGGATTGCTTAGCTAAATATTTAGATTACAAAGTGCCAAAATGGTTTGTTTGCTTTGAAGTTTGTTAATGTCCAATAATTACGTTGAGTATAATAATGAATATACAAGTATATAATGTCTCGCAATTGTTTATGTCCAAATTTCATAATGTTTTGAGTGTTAGAACTTTGGTTCCTCCCAAATTATGATTAACAACACACAAATCGATAAATACATCATAAGACACCCGAACCCCTTATGGTTATCATTCATTCCAAAAATAGTAAGTTTCATATTTTCAAAATCAAGACCGATTATTGTTGACTCAGTCAAACCTTCTCGGTTTGACCCGAAACTTTTACCAAAATCAGTCCATATTCTTATTTCCAGAAAATTACCTCAATTGGTTTAATTTATTAAAAATACTTATGGTCCGAAATAAAATAAGGCAAAAATCACAGATCATCTTCATTATGTTATCTATCTACTGTAATTTTTCCATGGATTGTAGTGAAGTCCAAGTATTTATTATTTTTACTTTTACCATCTGAGGTCAGATCTGAACACATGCATGCAATTATTATTTTTGTACAAAATGTACAAGGAATCAATAAAAGTGGTCTTCTTGAAAGTTGTAGCCAATGAAAATTTTAAACTTTTGGCGTTGGTTTCAAGTCATTTGGAGTTGTAATTCTCCAGTTATGATTAAAACATTGAGATGAAAGTTTCTGCCTTAATCTAACAGATTATACATCTTTATTCACAAAAATTAAAAAAAAATATCAAATGAACTCATAAAAACATGAGGCTTATGTGGTTGGAAAGTTAACTTCCAGAACTTGATTATAGACTATAAAAACGTTCATTTTCATGAAGAAATGATTTTTATAAAAATCGTTGAAGTGGAAGAAGCCTTCTGGACAGAAAGTTGTAAACTCATGTTTGAGTGTTTCATTCAAAATAATGAACACCAAACATGAAATAAGGAAGATTATCATCTCTTGATCTTTAAATCCATGTTCTAACACATGCATGGTGTTAAAATACATCCATGATATATTAGAGATGATTATTAACATAAAAATTCAAGATTTAACATAAAGATGAACAAGATTTCAACAATATCACAACAATAATCGATTTTCACTTGATTTTTGGTTTGATCATGGATTACTCTTTCTATCAACACATAAAGATGTGAAAAGAGATAATCTACAAACATCAAGCTTTGCATGAAGATTTTAGCCATAGAAAAGGCATAAAATCCGAATTTTATGAAGGAAAATGCAAGAAAATGAAAGATAGATGAGTGTAGATGTTATAGATTACCTTTCTTGTTCTTATTTGGTGATGAACACTCTTAAAAATATGGGTTTAAAGCTTGGATGTGACTGATTTTTGAGAGGGTTTTGGAGAGAAGAAGTGTGTGTTTTTGAGAGAGAAATGTGTGAAGAGTGTGAGAATGAGTTTTGGGAAAATGAAGTGTATAATGAGTGAATGGGGAAATAAAAAGATTTGAAATGAAAAGGAGGGGGGGGGGGGTTTATTTAATTTTTTTTTTTTGTTAAATAATGTATATAAATGTTGTATAATTAGTTTATATTAAAGGTGTGTAAGTATTTGTATGTTAAGAGGTTTATTTTGTGATGTTTTGGTGATTAATATTTGAGTTATAAGATTTTATTTTCTAAGTTCTTGATATGGATTTTTAATAATTGAATTTGTCTAAGTTTGATGTTCATGAGTTATTTATCCGATTAAGTTTACGTTGTCGAGACACGGGAATTTCGGTTTGCGATTCGATAAGGATTTTGTTGAAACATAAGGAGATAAGTTTTTCATTGTTTAATTTGGCACTTCATAGCCTAAATTAATATGTCTAAAGGAATTTAAGGTTCACTAAGCAATCTCTAAGTCGTTCAATGGCTTTAGTAGACCTAAGAGGTCATAACCTTAAGTTTCACTAAGATAGAAGGAATGCTGTAAATTTAAGATTCGAGTGTGGTAATGACCTGAGATTTTGACGGATGTCACAGTATCCCACCGTTGAAATGAATTTCGTCCTGAAATTCAATCCGTCCCATAGGGTGGCGATACACTCGGAAATAGATGCGGATACTTGTGTCGAAATTGGTCCTCACGCTCCCATGTGAATTCGGGACCTCGTCGTGAATTCCATCGGACCTTAACAATGGGAATTCGGCTTCATTTCAACCCTTTGACCTCGCGGTCCATGATCTTGAGTGGTTCTTCTATGAATTGGAGTTTATTGTCAATCTGAATTTCCTCGAGAGGGACGACGAGTGTTTCATCGGACCAGCATTTCTTCAGGTTAGAAACATGGAAGGTGTCGTGAATGCTACAGAGCTCTTGCGGCAGTTTGAGTCGGTATGCCACCGGACCAATCCTTTGTAGTACCTCGAAGGGTCCTATGTACCTCGGGCTTAGTTTTCCTCGCTTTCCAAAGCGGACTACGCCCTTCCACGGTGACACCTTTAGAAGTACTTTATCACCGATTTGAAACTCTAGAGGTTTCCTACGGTTGTCTGCATAGCTTTTCTGACGACTTCTGGCTGTCTTCAGCCTTTCCCTAATAGTCGTGATCTTGTCAGTTGTTTCTTGTATAAGGTCAAGTCTCGTCAATTGTCTATCGCCTACCTC
The DNA here is from genome assembly GCA_963422505.1 of Pseudognaphalium luteoalbum. Lineage (NCBI taxonomy): Eukaryota > Viridiplantae > Streptophyta > Magnoliopsida > Asterales > Asteraceae > Pseudognaphalium > Pseudognaphalium luteoalbum. The sequence continues at coordinate 73,824,226 of OY730198.1, forward strand.
TAACCAGCAAAGTGGTGAACGGCATTTACGCCCATATAAGGCTTCAAATGGCGCACACTTAATGCTAGTGTGATAGCTGTTGTTATAAGAGAATTCTACCAAAGGCAAATGAGTATCCCAACTTCCTCCAAAGTCGAGCACGCAAGCTCGCAACATGTCTTCCAAAGTTTGTATGGTCCGCTCACTTTGTCCGTCAGTTTGGGGGTGATAGGCAGTACTTAAATCTAGTTGAGTACCCAGAGTTTTCTGGAATATTTGCCAAAAGCGCGATGTGAAACGACTATCTCTATCTGAAATGATGGAAAGAGGTATTCCGTGACGTGCAACAATTTCATCTATATAGATCCGTGCTAGCTTTTCCATCTTGTAATCTTCTCGGACCGGGAGAAAATGAGCAGACTTTGTCAACCGATCCACTATGACCCAAATCGAGTCATGTCCCCTTGCCGTCCTGGGCAACTTGGTTATAAAATCCATTGATATCTGCTCCCACTTCTATTGGGGAATTTCCGGCTGTTGTAACAAACCGGATGGTTTCTGATACTCTGCTTTGACTTTAGAACATGTCAAACATTTCCCAACATACAGAGCGATATCTTTCTTCATCCCTGGCCACCAATAATATTCCCTTAAATCCTTGTACATCTTATCAGCTCCTGGGTGAATCGAATATCTTGATCTATGGGCTTCATCCATAATGACATCCCTTAGGTTGTCGGTTCTCAGAATCCATGCCCTCTCCTTGAAGTAACAAATTCCATCAGTCTTAATCTCAAATTTCTGCTCTAGGTTATGCAGAGTCTCATTCTTTATATTTTTAGATCTTAATGCTTCCCTTTGAGCATCAAGGATCCGAGTTTTCAAACTTGTCTGAACCAACATTCCCAAAGCTCGTACCCGTGAAGGTCGTAACCTTTCCTTCCTACTTAGGGCATCAGCTACTACGTTTGCCTTGCCCGGATGATACTTGATCTCACAATCGTAATCACTAAGCAATTCTACCCACCTTCTCTGTCTCATGTTGAGCATTTTCTGGTCAAAGATATGCTGAAGACTCTTATGGTCAGTATACACAATGCATTTTGCACCATACAGATAGTGTCTCCAGATCTTAAGGGCAAAGACTACAGCTCCTAGCTCCAAGTCGTGTGTTGTATAGTTCTTCTCATGCTCTTTGAGCTGCCTCGATGCATAAGCGATGACTTTGTTCTTTTGCATCAGCACACATCCTAATCCCTGGTGTGACGCATCACAGTATACGACAAAATCCTCTGTTCCTTCGGGTAACGCTAAAATTGGTGCGTTGCATAATCTATGCTTCAGTGTTTGGAATGCTTCTTCCTGCATTTTACCCCAAACAAACTCCTTCGCCTTTTGGGTCAATTCTGTTAATGGCTTGGCGATTTTTGAAAAGTTCTCAATGAATCTTCGGTAGTAACCAGCCAATCCCAGAAATTGACAAATTTCCGTAGGGGTCCTCGGGGCCTCCCACTTCTTAATCGCCTCAATCTTAGCTGGATCCACCTGGATTCCCTTTTCGTTGACCACATGACCAAGAAAGTGTACTTCTCGAAGCCAAAACTCGCACTTTGAGAATTTAGCATACAGTTTCTGGTCCTTGAGTAGCTCCAGTATCAACTTCAAATGGTGTTCGTGGTCACTCTTACTTCGCGAGTAAATTAATATGTCATCGATGAACACAATCACGAACTTATCTAGGTATGGTCTGCACACCCTATTCATCAAATCCATGAAAACTGCCGGTGCGTTTGTTAGTCCGAAGGGCATTACTAGGAATTCGTAGTGCCCATAACGCGTTCTAAAGGCTGTCTTAGGGATGTCTTCCTCGCGCACACTCACCTGATGGTATCCAGATCATAGATCGATTTTTGAAAAATAGGATGCGCCTTGTAGCTGATCAAATAGATCATCTATTCGGGGAACTGGGTATCGATTCTTAATAGTTAACTTGTTTAGTTCCCTGTAATCAATACACATCCGGAATGACCCATCTTTCTTTTTGACAAAGAGGACGGGAGCTCCCCAGGGCGATGAGCTTGGTCGAATCAATCCTTTGCTCAAAAGTTCTTGTAATTGCTCCGACAGTTCCTGCATCTCAGCCGGTGCCAAACGATATGGCGCTTTAGCTACAGGTGCTGCCCCTGGAATTAGATCAATCCGAAATTCGACTTGCCTTGACGGGGGAAGTCCAGGCAAATCTTCCGGGAAAACTTCAGGGTGATCTCTAACCACAGGGATATCTTGGATACGCTTCTCCTTCGATTTCTTTTCTACCACGTGGGCCAGAAATGCATGGCACTCTTTCTTCAGATACTTATGCATCTTTATGGTCGACACAATTTTTAGCTCTCGGCCGGGTTTATCTCCCTGCACAGCAAGAGTTTCTCCGTCTTGTAGAGGTATTCGGATGACCTTTTCAAAACAGACAATCTCTGCTCGGACCTTGGCGAGCCAGTCCATACCCACCACTACATCGAAACTCTTCAGTTCAATTGGAATTAGGTCGATATTGAATGACTTATCAGCTAGTTCCAAGGTACAACCTAAAATTATGTCCCTAGTCTCAAATTCATGGCCATTAGCATATTCGATAATATAGATCTCCTTTAGTTTGTCTGACTTTAAGTTAATCAGTGGCCTAAACTCTAGTGAGACAAAACTTCTCTCTGCCCCAGAGTCAAATAGTACAGACGCGTAGTGATTGTTTAAGAGGAATGTACCTGTCACAGCGTTCGGATCCTGCCTCGCTTCCTCAGTTCCAATGACAAATGCCCGTCCCCGCACTGGGCCCCTTTGATTTCCAGCATTGTTATTAGGAGCTCTATTCAGCCTTGGGCAAGTGTTTTTGAGATGGTCCTGGCTTCCACACTCAAAGCATGCTGCTTTTTGCCCATCACTCCCATTTCCATTCCTACAATACTTAGCATAGTGGCCTGCCCGTTTACACTTGTCGCACACCGGGCAATTTCCTGAGTGGTGAAAGTTGCACTTGTTGCATTTTGGATGCGGACCGTTGTATTGCTTCGGTCCTTGGGCAACCACACCATAGTTTTTCGCCACCACTTGCTTCTTATCCGGGTTACCACCGCCCCTGTTCCTTTGTTGGTTTTCCAGCTTCCTTTTTCCACCATCTTTCCCTTTAGACGATCCGCCTGATCTAATCACATCATTGGTCAGACGATTAGCCAAGACCACAGCCGACTGAATGGTTGATGGATTCGCTGAGGTAACCATTCCTCGAATTTCTGGGGCCAAACCCCATATGTACCGGTCCACTTTCTTCTCCTCTGGGGTAACCATGTGGGGCACTAGCCTTGCAAGCTCATGAAATCGGGCAGTGTACTTATCGATGTCAGTCCCAACCATGGCATGATTCCAGAATTCAGATTCCAATTTCTGGAGCGCATCTTTTGGACAGTACTCTTCTATCAACAACTTCTTCAATTCCTCCCATGAAAGGTTATACGCCGCAACGCGACCACGGGTCTGAATCTGGTTATTCCACCACGTCAAAGCTCTTCCTTGAAACATGCACGACGCATATTCAACTTGGTTTCCCGGTGAGCATTTGCTGATGTGGAGCACTGACTCTATGCTTTCAATCCAGGATAACAGCCCAACAGCACCTTCTGTCCCGAAGAATTCCTTGGGACGACACGACATGAAGGATTTGTAGCTGCATCCTTGATTGTTGTTGGTAGGTTGTCCTCCCGGGTTTCCTTGAGCTGCATTGATACCCGCGGTGATTTGAGCAACGAGGTTAGGTAGTGCCGCGTTAAGTTCTCGAGTTACTTGTTCAGCTACGTTGTCTGTGTTTCTCCTTGGAGGCATGATTCTAAGTCAGGTAAAGGCTATTGGTTAGTGCTTGTATTGCATATTTGTTTTGTTTTTTTTACTTTCAAGTAAGTGTGTAAGTAACTACCACGGTCATATAAAGTAAGCAAAGTAAGGTTTTTCCATTAATAATGCAGAGTTTCAAAATTTGGATCAACCATTACATTACAATCCTTCATAAAAAACTGAAATAAAATACATTCACTAAATTTTAAAAGTTGACGCATGCTACAAGCACTACACTTTAAACCAAACTCCCCAACCAAGTATTGCAGCCAAAAGAAACGTGAGCCCTGCTAACACTCTGCACCAAAATATCGCCGTACTCGCTGTGTCCCGAGCATCGCTCACCCGATAAATCAACCGCTCGGTTAGGTCTACAGTATTACCCAACATCTGTCCATGTTGGACAATGTTAGCCCTATGAGCCTGAAGCTCGTGAGTTATACCGTCTACCCTGCGTGCTAACCAGAAAGTCATGTTGGGATCTTGTGAAATCGGGATCCCAGAAACAGTCTCAGGGGGTACATTTCCTGAAGGTCGGGAAGGTCCTGTTCTTGGAGGGAAATCTCTAACTGCAAACCTAACAGGAGGGGCAACGCTCATACGAGCAGCGGCCCTCGATCGCACACCATTCTGAGGTGGCTGGGGTGAGACGGGTGTCGGGGTCATCCTAGTAGTTACCCTGGTGGCCTCTCGGCTGCTAACTTCATTTTCTGACTCTGGGTCCTCAGAGGGGTCCTCCTCAAAGGGTTCCTCCTCAGAGGGATCCTCCTCTGGCTCGTATCTCGGTGGGTTGTCGCGGGGGCGACCAGTGTAGTAACCAGAATCATCAGCTGATCCTAGAGCGTGCAGTGAGGAGTGTGACATGGTAAGTCTGTACCAAAAGATGACTTAGTTCCTAAAGATGTACTTAGTTACTAAGAGTGCCACTATAGATGCCTACAATATGCAATGCACTCACACAACGTTTGCTTTTCATAGGTTTAAATAGGAAAGAACATCGAACATAATCACAGTATACCTACTCCGTGTCTCGCATAATCTTACCTAAATTAAACATAGGTGATCAGGCTATGTCTAATTGAGGTCTAATAATGCAACACACGGGTTAGTTATACTAGTTATATGCTCGGTTTAGTTAAACTGGTAATACTTTTGGTGTTTTAAGAAAATATTATTTAAAAATGTTGGTTATAGTTGGGGTTTTCGTATGGAAAAACCGGCATTCTCTATAACCTTAGGCTCTGATACCAAACCTGTCACACCCCGCTAAAGCGGAAACACGAGATGTAACAGTACCGGGTAACAATGCATAAGATATAGAAGCAACACCATACATAATTTGTAGAAAGTATTACAAGTTATTACAATTTCAACCCATAGTTTCAAAAGAGATTACACCAAGTTCATAAAGGTTTCCAAAAGATAGTCATAATTCAAAGTGAAGCAAACGCATATGAGTATGCATCCATGCAAAAGTGCTCCTAGAATGCACCTTATTGTCGTTCGCCTGAAAAGCATGATAAAACAAAAGGGTCAACTATGGTCATAGTTGGTGAGTTCACAGGTTTAATGTCACAATTAATTGAACGAAAAGTTTTGCTCCTAAGAGACATAAATAAAATGATTGGTTGTAATAGTTGCGAATATGAAAGGTAATATACAAGAGTGTTAATGCAATTGAGACCACTACTTAACCGATTCAACCGACACATGCCCCAAGCTCCATGTTCTATCGCTATGCACTCACGACCAGTGTGAGTGAGGAGTGGTTTCCCCCTAAATAGCGCTATCCATAAATATCAACGGCTCGTCTGGCTCTCGGACGAGTTAATAAGTAGTGTAAACTGTATTTCCGGGGACTTTAGCACGATAGTACTCAAGCATAACAATAGTATATACCAATTCGCATAAATAGTATAGCAAAAGTTCAACAAGTTCATAAAGAGTACAACCAATTTAGTTAAAGTTCGAGATCATGCTTTTCACCCCAAAATAATAAACAAGTAAAAAGGGGCTGTGAATACTCACAATTGAGTGTAAGAGTAAATGATGAATGTAGCGCGCGTGCTTCTCGAGTATGACTCCTATCCAAGACCTATGAACATGAGGTTTCTAATTAGTTTCTTGGTAATTTAGGTTTGATAGGATTGCTTAGCTAAATATTTAGATTACAAAGTGCCAAAATGGTTTGTTTGCTTTGAAGTTTGTTAATGTCCAATAATTACGTTGAGTATAATAATGAATATACAAGTATATAATGTCTCGCAATTGTTTATGTCCAAATTTCATAATGTTTTGAGTGTTAGAACTTTGGTTCCTCCCAAATTATGATTAACAACACACAAATCGATAAATACATCATAAGACACCCGAACCCCTTATGGTTATCATTCATTCCAAAAATAGTAAGTTTCATATTTTCAAAATCGAGACCGATTATTGTTGACTCAGTCAAACCTTCTCGGTTTGACCCGAAACTTTTACCAAAATCAGTCCATATTCTTATTTCTAGAAAATTACCTCAGTTGGTTTAATTTATTAAAAATACTTATGTTCCGAAATAAAATAAGGAAAAAATCACAGATCATCTTTATTATGTTATCTATCTACTGTAATTTTTCCATGGATTGTAGTGAAGTCTAAGTATTTATTATTTTTACTTTTACCATCTGAGGTCAGATCTGAACACATGCATGCAATTATTATTTTTGTACAAAATGTACAAGGAATCAATAAAAGTGGTCTTCTTGAAAGTTGTATCCAATGAAAATTCTAAACTTTTGGCGTTGGTTTCAAGTCATTTGGAGTTGTAATGCTCCAGTTATGATTAAAACATTGAGATGAAAGTTTCTGCCTTAATCTAACAGATTATACATCTTTATTCACAAAAATTAAAAAAAATATCAAATGAACTCATAAAAACATGAGGCTTATGTGGTTGGAAATTTAACTTCCAGAACTTGATTATAGACTATAAAAACGTTCATTTTCATGAAGAAATGATTTTTATAAAAATCGTTGAAGTGGAAGAAGCCTTCTGGACAGAAAGTTGTAAACTCATGTTTGAGTGTTTCATTCAAAATAATGAACACCAAACATGAAATAAGGAAGATTATCATCTCTTGATCTTTAAATCCATGTTCTAACACATGCATGGTGTTAAAATACATCCATGATATATTAGAGATGATTATTAACATAAAAATTCAAGATTTAACATAAAGATGAACAAGATTTCAACAATATCACAACAATAATCGATTTTCACTTGATTTTTGGTTTGATCATGGATTACTCTTTCTATTAACACATAAAGATGTGAAAAGAGATAATCTACAAAAATCAAGCTTTGCATGAGGATTTTAGCCATAGAAAAGGCATAAAATCCGAATTTTATGAAGGAAAATGCAAGAAAATGAAAGATAGATGAGTGTAGATGTTATAGATTACCTTTCTTGTTCTTATTTGGTGATGAACACTCTTAAAAATATGGGTTTAAAGCTTGGATGTGACTGATTTTTGAGAGGGTTTTGGAGAGAAGAAGTGTGTGTTTTTGAGAGAGAAATGTGTGAAGAGTGTGAGAATGAGTTTTGGGAAAATGAAGTGTATAATGAGTGAATGGGGAAATAAAAAGATTTGAAATGAAAAGGAGGGGGGGGGGGGTTGTGGCCGGTTTTAGGAGGGGGGGGGGGGGTTTATTAATTTTTTTTTTTTGTTAAATAATGTATATAAATGTTGTATAATTAGTTTATATTAAAGGTGTGTAAGTATTTGTATGTTAAGAGGTTTATTTTGTGATGTTTTGGTGATTAATGTTTGAGTTATAAGATTTTATTTTCTAAGTTCTTGATATGGATTTTTAATAATTGAATTTGTCTAAGTTTGATGTTCATGAGTTATTTATCCGATTAAGTTTACGTTGTTGAGACACGGGAATTTCGGTTTGCGATTCGATAAGGATTTTGTTGAAACATAAGGAGATAAGTTTTTCATTGTTTAATTTGGCACTTCATAGCCTAAATTAATATGTCTAAAGGAATTTAAGGTTCACTAAGCAATCTCTAAGTCGTTCAACGGCTTTAGTAGACCTAAGAGGTCTGATATCGCTCATTTTGGCTATATAAATCTATCGCGATATCATTGTTTTGCATATGTATTCGATTAGATTTCAAGAACTTCCGATACTTATTTTGTTTGGAAATCTATTTCAGGTAAAAAGCTAGAAACGCATGCGAATTGGTGAAGTCTGGACCAATGCTGGCTGGGCTCGAAAATGAAGCTGAAAAGAAGCAAAGCCGATCGGCTATGTCTTTAAAGCCGATCGGCTATGAGTGATTAGCAGATCTGCTATCTTTAGCAGTTCGGCTGTTGTAGTGCAATTTCTTCACAGAACTTTCCCTCGATGGAGCTGGATGTTTTGAACTAGGAAAGCCGATCGGCTGGCCTTAAGAAGCCGTTCGGCTGGGCTTCAGAAGCCGATCGGCTATGGTATTAAAGCCGATCGGCTATTGTTCGATCTGAGCAAAATTCGAGGCTGATTGGTGTGTTGGGCGATTTTGATTGGTTGAGCATTTAATGCTCAACCGTTTTTTGTATGAGAGAGGGGAATTTGGGAGCTGAAAAAGGGAGAGAGGAGGGACATTTTTGGGGGATCATCTTCATCATCAACAAACACACTTTCATTTACTCTCTACACAAAATTCACCATTACTCCATCACCAACCAAAAATTCACCATATTCACTCAAGAGTTCACTTACATTTATTAGAAGTTTTGTGAGGGGAATATCAAACAACATCACTCGGAAACAATCGTGTAACAACTTTGGTATCATTTCATTTAAATCTAATTTGAAGTTATTTATGAATTTGTCTTGTGTTTGTGATATTTGTTTGTTTGTTGTGATTATGCGTGGCTAGTTACTCATATGTTTGCTTGGATGAAATAACTAGTTGATTAGAGGTGTATATCTAGGATGTTAGCTTATGCTTGAGTTTTTGAATCATCCATGAATTTATATGTGTTTAGTTAGTGGTTGTTACAAAGCTTTCGGCATTTTAGCTAAACAATTATAGTATATGTTCTTGTTTACCTAAAATACCTCATTAAGTTTATTGTGATTTGTGGGACAAAGCATTTGACGATTATAACAATTCTAGTTAAATGCACATAAGTTAGCGATTTTAGCGAATGTTTGTCGCGTGGATGGTTTACAAACTCAATCCCTCTTAATTTATGTTTAATCGGAGAACCTTGTGTAATTAGGCTTTATCTCAAGAATTTTAACCATATGGCGACTTACTAATTGATATAGCGAACGTTTTCAACTAGTGATTTGCTTTTGATTATTTGTCTATGAATGATCGGACAAAATTGCGAATGTAATTTGGAATGTGTTAAATGATTTGGTTAATTTGTGCAAGTTAGTAACCATGGCGAACGTCCGTTACTAGATTAAATCATAGGTTTGCAATTGAAGTGAACAATAGGTTCTAGCTAACACCTAGTTCATGTTTCACGAGTATTACTTTGGCATATTTCCTAACCGGTTATAACTTTACACCTCGAAATCACTAGTAAAATAATCCAAGCAAGCATTGTTTTTAATATTTGAAAGTTCCAAACAACAAATTTGACTCTTCCTGAGTCCACCGTTCTAATTGATTATAAATTGTAGTTTTAAGCATCGTGACAACTCGGTCACACCCAACCACATTTTACTTTCTTTTATCTAATTGATCACACCTAATTTCAACTTCTTAAACTTAAAGTTCCCTGCGTTCAAACCCGAACTTACCCAACTATACTACTACACGATAGGGTCCACTGCCCGGTTGTGCTTTGGTCTAGCGCGGTACTTTCTTGTTTACTTTACAACGACAAATTTAATAACTAGATTTTGCACATCAAGTTTTTGGCGCCGCTGCCGGGGAACTTAGCGTTTAATTGAAGTTAATTTAAGTGAGATTGATTGATCCTTTCTCGGAATTTATTCTTTGAAAGTTACTTTTTTGTTGTGTTGCGCCGGTGCATTTGACGGTTTTATCTTTTGTGCTTTATAGGTTTGATTTGGTAGTGGATGAGCACAAGAAGTTCGGGCCACGAACTACTTAGTCCCTTGTCCAATCCGGAGAAAGCCGCTAAAAAGAAGCGAAGGAGGAAGCCAAAGAATAATCCAACGGATTCAACTTGTAGTCGCACGGATTCGGATACATCTTCGGGAAACGTCTTGATCGAAGAGGTTTTTGAAGACGAGCTTGTAACACCTGAGCACGCGGAAGAGGTTATTATAATTGAAGACGATATGGCGGATGAGGATGATACTCCTATTTGCTCGCGGGTTAGAACCGTAGCACCGACACCCGAGTCGGCCATACGGGTTCCGGATATTGAAAATGATAATTTCTCTTTGAAGGGGCATCACATGCAACTCATTAGGGATAAACAATTTGATGGAAGGGTGCGGGCCGATCCGCACAAACATATTGCGAGTTTTCTTGAGATTGGGAGTTGGTTCAAATATGGGCCAAATATGGATGAGGCAATTCGCCTACGGACTTTTCCTATGTCTCTATGTGGTGAGGCGAAGATATGGTTTCAAGAATTGGAACCAAACACCATTACATCATGGGACGAGATGAGAGAAGCATTTGTTCGGCGGTATTACCCTCCGGCTTTGGCCGAAAGGTTATTGAATGAGATTAGAGCCTTCAAACAACAAGAAGGCGAAAGCTTGGTAGAAGCGTGGGGTAGGATGAAGGAAATGTTGAGAAATTGTCATGGCCACGAGTTAAAAAAGAGGGATATTATTGTGTTGTTCTACAATGGCCTTAACATAGATTCGGCTAGTATTCTTGATGCTTCGGGAAGTGGTCAATTTCTTTATAAGACACCAAACGAAGCTTGGAAGGTTCTTGAGGATAAGGTGATCCAAAGCTTGAATTGGGCTAAGGATAAAGAAGGGAAACCGGTGAAGAAGCATGTTGCTTTTGCGGAAGGAACAAGTAGTAAGGGTGGAAGCCCCAATGACTCGGCAATGATGAAAGAAATCAAAGCATTGTCTTCTAAGTTTGATGCTCAATTCAAGACACTAAAGGGGGAAATCAAGGAGCTTCGGGAAGGTTGTGGTAATTGTGGTGGTAACCATGCCACGGCAAATTGTGCACAAGATGATTTACCAATGGCGGGAGATGAGGAAGATGTTAATTTCCTCCAACAAGGAAATTACCAAAGTGGAAACTACCAACGGGGTGGTTACCAAAATAGGAATTCGGGAGGTTATCAAGGAGGAAGCTACAACCAAAACAACCGATTTTCTCGACCAAATCAACCGTACAACCAAAACTCAAATCAAAATTATAATCAATCCTCGAACCAATACTACAACCAAAACCAACACCAAGGCTCTTCAAGAGACAACAACCCCCCACCGGTTCAAAAACAAGAACCTACTTTGACTCCTATGGAACAAATGATGAAGGAGTTCATGACTAAGCAAGATGCATGCACCGAGCGGTTAAAGACCCAAATGACAAATATAAGGCTTAGTGTGGAACAAGGGCAAAAGAATCATCAAGCCTCCATACAAGACTTAGAAAGGAAAATGGATAGGTTGTCCGAGGGGCAAAGTAGTAGGCCAACCGGTGGCTTACCTAGTAACACGCAACAAAACCCAAGACAACAACCATCATCTTCTAGTGGAGGGTCAAAGCCATACCAACCACCGCCCGCAAGGAACGAGCATGTGAATGCTATTGTTACACGGAGCGGAAAGGAACTTCCACCACAACCTCAAGCCAAAGACAAAAATATTCCTAACTCTTTTGTGCAGGAATTTGAGGAAGAGGCGGATGAAGAAAATGTTGATGATTCTACACCAACGGATGCACCGGTGTTACCTACACCGGTTGTAAAAGCGTACAAGCCAAAGATTCCATAGCCTCAAAGGCTAAGGAAGGAAAAGATTGCGGCCCAATACGGAAAATTTGTGGACATGATCAAAGGCATCCGAATTAATGTGCCTTTGGTTGATGTACTAGCCGGGATGCCGGACTACGCCAAATTCATCAAAGATTTGGTGAGCAACAAAGAAAAGCTTTCGGAAGCTTCGGCTATGTTCTTGAATGAAGAATGTTCGGCTCTTGTTCAAAACCAAATCCCACCAAAGCTTGGTGATCCCGGGAGTTTCATCATTTCTTGTACTTTGGGTAAATTCATTACGTGTGATGCATTAGCCGACCTAGGGGCTAGTATTAATTTGATGCCTTATTCTTTGTATGCGAAATTGTCCCTAGGATCCCTCACCCCCACACGTATGAGTATTCGTCTTGCCGATAGATCTTTCCAATATCCCATTGGGATTGCGGAAAACATGTTAATTGAAGTTGGCCAATTCACCTTCCCGGTAGATTTTGTCATCCTAGAAATGGAAGAGGATAGTAAGGTACCGTTGATTCTAGGAAGGCCATTTTTACACACCGCGGACGCCATAATAGGAGTCAAAGACAAGAAATTGACTTTAGGAGTAGGTGACGAAAGGATTGCCTTCACGGTCGACAAGGCCATGAAGCATCCTTATTCTAACGATGACTCTTGTTTTAGCATTGATGTGATAGATGATGCGGTAGATGAAGAATTGGAAAGCTTGCTTGGATTGGAATCGGAACTTGTTGACTTCCTAGGGGCACATGTTGAAGCAATGACCGAGGAGGAGTTGGTCATGAGCATGGAAGAGACAAATGATGAAGAAGAGCTCAATGGAGAGGAGGCATTTGAGGAGCTTGAAAAGGGCGACAATATGAGGATCAAAACATCATTGGAGGATCCACCGCGTGATTTGGAGTTAAAAGAACTCCCAAGCCATTTGGAGTATGCCTATCTCCATGAGGAAAACCTCCTACCCGTAATCATTTCCTCCTCCCTTGTAAATGATGAAAAAGTTAAATTGTTGAATGTACTCAAGGCTCACAAAAGAGCTTTTGCTTGGCGAACATCCGACATACCGGGAATAAGCCCATCATTTTGTAAGCACAAAATCAATTTTGTTGATGATTTTAAACCCGTTGTTCAAAGACAACGGAGGCTTAATCCCAATATGGTGGATGTAGTCAAGAAAGAAGTGATTAAGCTTCTTGATGCGGGTATCATTTACCCTATTGCGGATAGCTCTTGGGTGAGCCCGGTACATTGCGTGCCAAAAAAGGGGGGCATGACCGTCGTGGCCAACGAGAAAAACGAAATGATAGCCACACGGACGGTCACGGGTTGGCGTGTATGCATTGACTATAGAAAATTAAATGATGCTACACGGAAAGATCATTTTCCCCTCCCATTTATTGACCAAATGCTTGAAAGGCTAGCGGGAAACGAGTTTTATTGCTTTCTTGATGGATTCTCGGGGTATTTTCAAATCCCAATAGACCCCGAGGATCAAGAAAAGACCACTTTTACTTGCCCTTTCGGCACTTATGCCTATAGGAGGATGCCTTTCGGTCTTTGCAACGCCCCGGCCACTTTTCAAAGGTGCATGATTGCCATTTTTCACGATATGGTTGAAACCTCCATGGAAGTCTTCATGGATGATTTTTCAGTTTTTGGCAACTCATTTGAGTCATGTTTGAAAAATTTGGATAAAATGTTGGAGAGGTGTGAGAAAGCCCACCTAGTGTTGAATTGGGAGAAGTGCCACTTTATGGTACGTGAGGGTATTGTGTTGGGACACAAAGTGTCGGGATTGGGTATTGAGGTTGACCGAGCAAAAGTTGATGTTATTGCTAAACTACCCCCTCCGACTAATGTAAAAGGCGTTAGGAGTTTCTTGGGTCACGCCGGGTTTTACCGTAGATTTATTAAGGATTTTTCAAAAATCACTCGACCGATGACTAAGCTACTTGAAAAGGATACGCCCTTTGTGTTCGATGACCCTTGTTTGAGTGCATTTTCGACCCTTAAGGACCATTTGACCCAAGCACCCATAATAGTTTCCCCCGATTGGTCCCAACCATTTGAGCTTATGTGTGATGCAAGCGATTTTGCCCTAGGAGCCGTCCTAGGACAAAGAGTAGACAACCATTTTAAACCTATCTATTTTGCTAGCAAAACATTGAATGGGGCCCAACAAAACTACACCACGACCGAAAAAGAGTTACTTGCGGTTGTGTTTGCCTTTGACAAGTTTAGGCAATATCTTGTGCTTTCAAAAACCGTTGTATTTACCGATCATTCGGCCCTCAAATATCTTTTTGCTAAACAAGATGCAAAACCGCGTCTTATTCGTTGGATTCTTCTCTTGCAAGAATTCGACATCGAAATTAAAGATAAGAGGGGTGCCGAAAACCTTGCCGCCGATCACTTGTCGAGATTGGAGAATCCAAATCTTGACAAGCAAGGCGATACTAACATTAATGACTCTTTCCCGGAGGAATTTTTGTTTCATGTAGGTACAAGCGAGGAGGACGAGGATGAAGCACCTTGGTATGCGGACTTAGCAAATTACTTGGTCGGTGGAGTTTTGAGAAAGGGGATGAGCCATCAAGAGAAAAGCAAGTTTTTCTCGAACCTCAAATATTATTTTTGGGAAGAACCGCATCTATTCCGGGTTTGTGCGGATGGGATGGTGAGGAGATGTATATCGGGTGGTGAAACTAGAAAAATTTTGGACGCATGTCATCACGGGCCCACCGGTGGACATTATGGCCCTTCGGTCACCGCCAAGAAAGTTTATGATGCGGGTTTCTATTGGCCCACGATTTTCAAAGAAGCAAATACTTTATGCCAAACGTGTGATGCTTGCCAAAGAACCGGAAGCATCTCTAAAAGGGATGAAATGCCACAAACTAGCATCCAAGTGTGTGAAGTGTTTGATATTTGGGGCATCGACTTCATGGGCCCATTTCCTCCATCTTTCAAGAATGAATATATTTTGGTGGCGGTTGATTATGTGTCCAAATGGGCGGAAGCAAAGGCTTTGCCCACAAATGATGCTCGGGCGGTTATCGACTTCTTAAAGAGTTTGTTTTCTCGATTTGGGATGCCTAAGGCGTTGATTAGTGACCGGGGGAGCCACTTTGCTAATGCTCAACTAGAAAAAGTGCTTAAAAGATATGGGGTAAATCACCGGTTCTCGACTTCGTACCACCCACAAACTAGTGGTCAAGTCGAGAACACAAACCGTGCCTTGAAGAGGATTTTGGAAAAAACGGTGAAGGACAACCGAGCTATATGGTCCAAGAAGCTTGAAGATGCATTGTGGGCATTTCGGACCGCCTACAAGACACCTATTGGAACAACACCATATCGGTTGCTCTATGGCAAAACTTGCCATCTACCTTTTGAAATTGAGCACAAAGCTTATTGGGCGCTTAAGAATTGCAACTTAGATTTGGTTGAAGCGGGTGAGAAGAGGATGTTACAACTCCACGAGTTGGATGAGCTTCGATTGCAAGCATATGAGAATTCTCGCCTTTACAAAGAAAGAACCAAAGTTTTGCATGACCGGAAGCTCAAAATGAGAAAAGAATTTAAAGCGGGTGACAAAGTGCTTCTTTTTCAATCCCGGTTCAAGTTGAAGCAACCTAAGTTCAAACCACGTTGGACCGGCCCTTATACGGTCAAGCACGGTTATCCATCCGGATATGTGGAACTTATCGGTTCGGATGGAGGAACTTTCATTGTAAACGGTCACCGATTGAAGCTTTACCATGAGGAAGAAGTTGATGGCGAGTGGGAGGAGCTCGCAACTTTCCCCAAGGATAAATGAATTCGGGGTCGAGTCTAGCTTGGACTCGTTAATAAATGAAGCCCGATCACGAGGAAACTCGTGTTTATATCCTTTTTGATAGTTTAGATATTGTTTGCCTGCGTTATTGATAATTTTTGAACTGATTTTTCTGCTGCGATTGTGTGTTTAAACAATTACTTTTAGTGAGTTAATTTTCTGCTGTTGATTGTAACTGGATGAGCCGATCGGCTATTCAAAGCCGTTCGGTTTTAGAGGGTTAGCCGATCGGCTATTCAAAGCCGTTCGGTTTGTTCTTTGCAAAATCATCACAGAACTTAAACCGTGGTTTGGGTGTAGATTTTCTAGAGTAAAAAGCCGTTCGGCTATGGGTATGGAGCAGATCGGCTATAGAAGCCGTTCGGCTATAAGTGAAAAGCCGTTCGGCTTTTGGTCATTACTGTGCGAATTTTGAAAGGGATAAAACATTTAGTTGCTTGTCTCTTCCATAATATCAAAACCGATCGGCTCTCTCTCTCTTTCTCAAACAAGAAAAACGAAAATCACTAAAACTCTTCACCAAGAGTCATCTAATCTTCATATCTTTTCTCCAAATCAAACAATAATCATGTCTAGACCATCAAAGGTACATCATACAACTCCCCTTTATCTTTCCATCTTTAAAAAATTGGGGAAGAACACTTAAATCCGGGTTTGGTTTAATTTAAGTGTGGGGATGATTTCCTTTGAGCATTTGTTGATTGTTATGCTTTGTTCATGCTTAATACTTGGTTTATACCATGATTCATTGTTTAAATTGCTTGATTTTGATGATTTGCAAATTAGGGTTCATATGCTAATTTGGGGGTAATCTGAATTTTGTGATTTATGCTTGGTGTTTGGTGTTAATTATAGTGTAATTCATGTTAAATTGCATAATGTGATTGATTGATTGATTAACTTTTAGTTTGTGGATGAATTAGAGAAATTAGGGTTCATGTGAAAAATTGGGGAAGAAACAGTTGACTTTTTCTGGTCAAACTTTGACTTTGACTTAGACTTTTTGTAAATTAACTTTTGATTGTAAGACATATCTTGATTCAACTTGGGTATTCATTCTTGCTTAATTGAAATTATGTTTGATATTGGAGTTCTTTACTTGTGTGAAAGTCACTAGGTTTGGTGTGTAATCTTGATTGTAAGACTTGCTTGAATTGAAATTGTATGACATAGGTATAATCGAGCTTTGTTTGATATTGGGTTACATGCTATTCTGTGTAGGGTTTAAGTCTTGATTGTGAATTGTCGGAAATTATCGTTGTGAGCTATGATTGTAAATTGTTGTTGTTTGCATGCTAATGAGGTTGTTGGCATATATGCTTTGTTATTAGGAGGTGTGGTTGTACCCAACATTGATCGCTCATTCTGTCATATTCTGTGTGCTAATTCTAACTCAACTTGGAAAGCTTGTATTTTGTTGTGTTGTATTGTGCAGAGAGGCAGGAATAACCGACCTGACACTTCTGAGCCTCAATATCCGCAAAGTATTTACGAGGATTTACTTCCTAATGACCGCCACCCCCATTTGATCTTTGGGCGCCATCAGTATAACTATATGGAATTCACTGGAGCATTATATAACATTCATAAAAAGGAGTGTGAATACCCTCGGGAAATCAATTGGAACCCGTTGGAGGTTGTGGGGGTTGCTCAAGACATCCGACGCATCTTCACTCAAACTGTGAGGTTTAATGATGAGGCTTTTGGTGTGAATGATTTTGAGAAGCTTCTTGGGATTCAAGAACCGATTTACGAAGAGCTGGTGATGGAATTCTTAGCAACGGTGGAAATGTTCATTGTCAACAACGTTAACGAGAGGTTTTTGAGTTTCAAACTTGGTGGGGCTCCGAGACAATTATCCTTGAAAGAACTTGCAGGGTGTTTGGGGATCTACACTGACGAGGAGTATTCTTCTCATTGGATTGATCGATACATCATGACCGGGGCAAGGTTAGAGGAAGGGCAGTGTAATGCTCAAGTGTGGGAAAAGTTTAGCACATCGCCTTATCTTGGGGGAAAGAACTTGAATAAGCACCTTACATCCCCCATATATAAGGTGATACACAAGATGATAGCAAATACACTCACTCTTCGGGGGACCAATCGGGAAAAGGTCACCTTGATCGACTTGTGGTTTTTGGATCAGCTGAAAAGTCGGGAAAGGATAAATATTCCTTTTGCTGTGGGCAAATATCTTCATGCCTATGCTGCTGGGCATAAGGCAAACTCTAAGCTTTGTGGGGGCCATTTCATCACCCGGATTGCAAAAGGTCTAAACATCAGTTTGAAGCCCCGAGGCGTCCCCCCTATACCCGAATTCCAAACAATACTCTTCCGATTGGGGCTGAGTCTTATGCCACCGCCCAGGTTTTGAGAAAGAAAGGAGGATCCTATGTTGCTTATCAGCTCACTCCTAGGGAGGCGGCAACAGTGTCTCGGGCCGGGGCCAAAGGAAAACGACCTGTTACCATTCATGATTCTGATGACGATGAAGAAGAAGAAGAAGATCCTGAGACTGGGCGTGCGGATGAGACGTCGGGTCCTGGTGGTTCATCTCATTCGGAGGAACCCGCCTATTGGAGAAGTTTCATGACCGACTTTACGAATATGCGTTTGGACCAACAGACGTTCCGGGAGCAATCCCAGTACGAGTGGGGGGTCAATCGATATCAAAACAGTTGGCTAATTCATGATCATGAGCGCATGGGGAACCATATTCCTAACCACGTGCCTGTCCCTTATCAGGAACCTCCTCGTTGGGGAGAACCGGGAGGTATTCTCCCTGCCCCTGTATATGATAGAGACGCTGCACTAGTTGAGCTTCAGCGACACCGGGATCACATGCACACCTCTTCTTATCATCAACAGCAACAAGATTGGGGCACTTCTTGGTCTGCCCCTCCACCCAGTAACTGGCAGCAAGAAGCTCACAGTCATTGGCTTTTTGGGTCTCCCTCGCCATATCAGCAGCCGCACCAGCAGGATGATTCCACCCATGACCCACCCCATGGTGGGGGTTGGTAGTTGGGTGTTATTGTGTTTTAAGATTGTTAAACTTTTGAACACTTTTTATTTTTTTTGTTATTTTCCTTTGGTACTTTGGATGATTAACATTCATTTACCTTTTATATGCATTCTTAGTATGTATCCATGTTGCACTTGTGTTTCGGTGCTTGGTTGTTTGTTTGTTTTTGTAGCATGCCGAGCTGGATGGGATCTATACACGTCTATCAAGCGCCAGCTCGCGTTCCACGCCTTTATGCAAAACCCCCGGGGAAGTTCTCGTTTCTTTTTACTTTCACACTTATGCTTTTTCATTGCTTATGTTTGCATTGGGGGCAATGCAAATCTCAAGTGTGGGGAGGTAGATTCACTTGAATTCTATTCTTAGTGAATTGTTGTTTCCTGCCTTTTATTGGGGTTTGTAAAGCCTATTGGTTCCCCAATCGAACTTTACGAATCCTATTAACGGGCCATTGGTCATTTAATAAGTCTGTTACTGATCTTGGCCTGATAGATTGTTGCAAATTCTAATAAAAGGTCGGGGAATGATAGTTTGCTAGGAATATGTTTGTCCTTAAAAGATTGATTGCTTTGAAAATCTTAAACTGTGATAAATTAATTGGAAGTAATTTAATCTTCTCTCTTGCAACTTAATCTTTTTGAGATGTGTCATATAAAGCAACCTAATAGGGTGAATTGCATGACTAGCACATTTGTAGCCTTTACTATAAAAATTGTGAGAAATTTGAGCCTAATTGAGAAAAAAAAACACTTACCTTTAGTGTTTATATTGTTTATTGCTATGAGTGTGCCGGTGATTGTAGTTTGTTCTAGAACTTGCCCTAGTGATGCATTTTGAGACCGCTGTGGGATCACAGGAATGTGATATAGGTGGGGTCGAAGACGAGGAGGTATTCTTAGGAGTTTTTGATCTTATTTTTGCTTTAAAACCATTTATATCCAGTTTACACCGGTCGTTAGCACTCATTTTTAGTGCTAAGAAACCCGT
The DNA here is from genome assembly GCA_963422505.1 of Pseudognaphalium luteoalbum. Classification (NCBI taxonomy): domain Eukaryota; kingdom Viridiplantae; phylum Streptophyta; class Magnoliopsida; order Asterales; family Asteraceae; genus Pseudognaphalium; species Pseudognaphalium luteoalbum. Next base: position 73,843,875 of record OY730198.1, read on the forward strand.
AGACACTTCCACATACATTCCACTAAATACTAGCCTTGTTTTTGTGTAGTCATTTCCTGAACTGTTTACTTTTCTACAATGTTGCCTATTGGAATTTTTAATGAGTTTTATCCAAATTGTGACTTAAATCGTTTTGAATTGGGATTCTAGTGTTAAGTTCTATGATTGAGATTGGAAACATCAAATGAATAGAAGTCAACTATTATGCTTAAAGATTATGCTTGGATGAATTGTAGTCAACTAAATGGCCTTTGAATTCCTGAACAAGTAGTTCCCGAGGGGTGTTCTACACCTAGCCACCGAAGGCCTTTATCCGGTCTAGGATGGTTGGTCTGAAAGTTCATTACACAGGATTCATAGAAAGTCATAGAATGCAATTATTCTAACAAAAATGTGAAAAATCAATTTGAGTTATTTGTGTGCAATTATTGAGTATAAGTTATAAATGAGAACAAGTGATAATTTGAATTGATTTAGCATGAGAATCCTAAATTTCATCACTGTCACGTATTAAAACAATATGGTAACATTGCCATTTTTTTTATGGGTCTTGACTACCACTTTTCACCAATTATTGTGTCTATCATACCCGATTCCATAATTAGCCTACATTTGTTACAACACACATTTAGAATACCTCCTTTTAGATCTTACTTGGTGCTCACGCCAAGACGGTGGAGATTTGATCCTTTTGCAAGCCTATGGTAACAGTGCATCACGACTTGGCTTGATTGAGAGTTACGTCATTTACTTCCTTACCTTGTAGTTGTATAGGTTGAGAGTGAGTGATTATACACTTATCCTTATGTGAGGTGCTAGGTCGTGCATTCGAGCTTGACAAACTAAAACATCTCGAGTTTCTAATGCTTAAATATATATTGCTTGCCTAATTGCTTTGGTGGTTAGTGCCAGCGTTGTGTTAGTTAACTTAATCTTCACTTATAACGTTGCAAGAGCGGGTTGTAAAATGGTAAAATCATGGTTTACTTGAGGACAAGCAAAGTTCAAGTGTGGGGATATTTGATATCGCTCATTTTGGCTATATAAATCTATCGCGATATCATTGTTTTGCATATGTATTCGATTAGATTTCAAGAACTTCCGATACTTATTTTGTTTGGAAATCTATTTCAGGTAAAAAGCTAGAAACGCATGCGAATTGGTGAAGTCTGGACCAATGCTGGCTGGGCTCGAAAATGAAGCTGAAAAGAAGCAAAGCCGATCGGCTATGTCTTTAAAGCCGATCGGCTATGAGTGATTAGCAGATCTGCTATCTTTAGCAGTTCGGCTGTTGTAGTGCAATTTCTTCACAGAACTTTCCCTCGATGGAGCTGGATGTTTTGAACTAGGAAAGCCGATCGGCTGGCCTTAAGAAGCCGTTCGGCTGGGCTTCAGAAGCCGATCGGCTATGGTATTAAAGCCGATCGGCTATTGTTCGATCTGAGCAAAATTCGAGGCTGATTGGTGTGTTGGGCGATTTTGATTGGTTGAGCATTTAATGCTCAACCGTTTTTTGTATGAGAGAGGGGAATTTGGGAGCTGAAAAAGGGAGAGAGGAGGGACATTTTTGGGGGATCATCTTCATCATCAACAAACACACTTTCATTTACTCTCTACACAAAATTCACCATTACTCCATCACCAACCAAAAATTCACCATATTCACTCAAGAGTTCACTTACATTTATTAGAAGTTTTGTGAGGGGAATATCAAACAACATCACTCGGAAACAATCGTGTAACAACTTTGGTATCATTTCATTTAAATCTAATTTGAAGTTATTTATGAATTTGTCTTGTGTTTGTGATATTTGTTTGTTTGTTGTGATTATGCGTGGCTAGTTACTCATATGTTTGCTTGGATGAAATAACTAGTTGATTAGAGGTGTATATCTAGGATGTTAGCTTATGCTTGAGTTTTTGAATCATCCATGAATTTATATGTGTTTAGTTAGTGGTTGTTACAAAGCTTTCGGCATTTTAGCTAAACAATTATAGTATATGTTCTTGTTTACCTAAAATACCTCATTAAGTTTATTGTGATTTGTGGGACAAAGCATTTGACGATTATAACAATTCTAGTTAAATGCACATAAGTTAGCGATTTTAGCGAATGTTTGTCGCGTGGATGGTTTACAAACTCAATCCCTCTTAATTTATGTTTAATCGGAGAACCTTGTGTAATTAGGCTTTATCTCAAGAATTTTAACCATATGGCGACTTACTAATTGATATAGCGAACGTTTTCAACTAGTGATTTGCTTTTGATTATTTGTCTATGAATGATCGGACAAAATTGCGAATGTAATTTGGAATGTGTTAAATGATTTGGTTAATTTGTGCAAGTTAGTAACCATGGCGAACGTCCGTTACTAGATTAAATCATAGGTTTGCAATTGAAGTGAACAATAGGTTCTAGCTAACACCTAGTTCATGTTTCACGAGTATTACTTTGGCATATTTCCTAACCGGTTATAACTTTACACCTCGAAATCACTAGTAAAATAATCCAAGCAAGCATTGTTTTTAATATTTGAAAGTTCCAAACAACAAATTTGACTCTTCCTGAGTCCACCGTTCTAATTGATTATAAATTGTAGTTTTAAGCATCGTGACAACTCGGTCACACCCAACCACATTTTACTTTCTTTTATCTAATTGATCACACCTAATTTCAACTTCTTAAACTTAAAGTTCCCTGCGTTCAAACCCGAACTTACCCAACTATACTACTACACGATAGGGTCCACTGCCCGGTTGTGCTTTGGTCTAGCGCGGTACTTTCTTGTTTACTTTACAACGACAAATTTAATAACTAGATTTTGCACATCAAGGTCATAACCTTAAGTTTCACTAAGATAGAAGGAATGCTGTAAATTTAAGATTCGAGTGTGGTAATGACCTGAGATTTTGACGGATGTCACAAAAAGGGTGGTCAAACGAGTCAAACTCCTCACCGAACCCATTTGATTTGCGAGTTCACTTAAGCTCTGCGAATCCAGTTCCTGCGAAACGAGTCGAACAGAGTATTTCATCTGATTTCGATTTGCCTAGTTACCAGGAAGAGTTTTTGATCCGGAGCTTATATATACTTTCAAATTACGAACATTTTGAGGTATAAATCAACGGATTTCACCGTTTAAATTACACGAAAAATCGAAGTTTATATGAATCTAGGGTTTCGTTTCAAAATTTGAACGATTAACGTAGATTAAGGTGATATTTGACAAGATTCTTGTGGGATAATGTTAAACGAACCTTCATGAACGTAAATAAATCGATAGATCACTTTTTAATAGATAGATTAATCGATTTAGCTTCAACTCGCAACATCAGTTCATGCTGCGAGTTGAACACTCGACTCGCAGACTTAGCGAGTTGAGTTTCTGATCTTGACTATTTGACCATGCGAGTCGAGTTTTATTTCAACTTGCAGATTCAATTTAGCGAGTTGAGATTGACTTGCGGACCGAGTTGATTAGCGAATCGACTTGCGAGTCGAGTTGCGGATTGACTTGGTTAGCGAGTTGACATGGTTGCAAGTTGAGTTGCGAGTTCACTTTAGATTTTTGCGAGTTGAATATAACTTGTAAAAATGAAATGTAACACGTAATTTTAACTTTTAATATAATAAGCTATTTTTATCTACCAGTAAATTATATCAAGATTACACGCTTATTATAATACGTTTAGACGTACGAATTTTATATTAATACGTGATAACATATTTATTAAAATATATAATTATATCGAAAGTCTACCGATTCAAAGCGTAATCGAGTGACGTGTTCTAACTTTCAGTTAGCGGTATAATATATATATATATATATATATATATATATATATATATATATATATATCTTTTAAAACGTTAATGACTTGAGAATTTTATATTTACAAGTAACTAACGTCAAATACATATTGGACTTACGTACTGTTTCAGTTATAAGTTATATATGTGTTTATTTTGTTACGAACTAAGGTGTTAGATGATCATTTTGATTCATAAACATTATAGTTTATAACTTACTAACGTGCTTTTGCTTGTTTTGTTATTTGTGTTTTTATAGATATGGCGAGACAATTCGATAAAGGTCACAATATTCTTGTTGATCTAGATCTTAGTGCACGTGGAGCTAACCGAGTAGCTCAAGTACTTACATTTTTTGCACGATCACGTATTAGATATGCGCTTACCGAGTCTCCACAGATCTCTCAGACTATACTGAACGACTTCTGGGAAGGTATTCAGTTTGACGAGACGATCAATCCACCGGTTATACGCACAACGGTCAACGATCGATCGGTTGTTTTCTCTGCTGGCGATCTACGTCAGATTTTACGTTTGGGTACTGTAGACCAGGAGGATGGTCCGACGGAGTATCCTAGTGATTTTATTGAGGGTGCTATAGACCGTATGGGGTATACAGGAGATAGGAGAGGACGTCAGTTCCAAAAACCTCTGGTTATTGGACAATGGAGGTTTTTGTGGCATGTGATTGTCACAGTTTTTGCACCAAAGAAAGAAGTTTTCGATGAATTAAGCCATGCCCGTGTATCAGCTGCACTGTCACTGGTTTATAATAAACCATACAGTTTTTGTGATTATATTATTGGAGAGCTGGTTAGACAGATTTCGGGTTCTGTTAGATCACGGTTTCTGGTTTATCCACGTTTTTGTATGCTGATCATTCGTGCTCGTCTGCCAGAGCTTGTTATTCCTGGGCCATTTTTACGTGTAGAAACTATTGGGCTCAGAGGATACAATGTGATGTTTCTGCAGTCAGTGAGGAAGGAAGGGGTAGTGAAGCCTGAGGAAAAAGAGTTTTTTGGTTTTCTTGTTGATCCTACCTATGTGACGCCACCGAACAATGGTTGGTTAGATGTTGGTGCTGAGGTTGCGGTTCCAGAATCGAGAGCTGATGTGGTTCCTTCTGAAGATCCACAAGAGCTCATTGAGGATGTGTTGGAACAACCTGCACATGTTGGGGAACAGGTGAACCCAGATGTTGCTGCTCAGGTGATACAGGAGGTGCTAGTAGAGCATGATGATGCTACTGATATCTTGCTATGGGATATTGATAGTTATGTTGCTTCACCTGAGGTAATTTTATAATTATATAGTAATATTGGTACTTTGTTGTTATATTATTATCAAATTATTATTATATAATCCAAATGTTATTGATATTTAGTTAATTAGATAATATTTCTAATTATAAAATATAAATATCATTATGATCAGGGAGCTGAGACTGCAGACCCAGAGGTCACTCGACCTGAGGGTGAGCAGGGACAGCTAGATGGATCTGAGGTTTTACTTTCTAAGGTATTTATCAGATTAATCATAAATATATAGAACTTGTATGATAGAGCTTTTAGCTAATCATAAATGTTTAATATATTTAATATTTAGGATCCTGATGTTGGTCCATTTGGAGGCCGTGATGGTCAATCGGCTTCAGATGATGATGATAGTACTCCTTCTCCACCTCCAGGTGCTGGTTATATTAGATACCGATCTCGGATGATTCCAGATCCAGCACTGAAGGAAAAGATAAAGGCTAAGGAAGTCGATCCGGACTTCAGTATTCTTGATGAAGGTCCTGAGGAAGAGGATCTACCTCTTATTTCTCAACGCCGTAAGCGTTCCAGGACTTTGATCATTCAGGATGGTATGTTTTTTATTTAAAGTTAGATTATCTTAACTTATTGTTTATCAAGAGTTAAACTGAGACAGTTAATTCTGTGACAGTTGCTCAAGATACATCCCAGGTAGAGATGATGATACCGGTGGTTACTGAACCAGTATCTGTACCTTCTGAGGTATGAGATAAACGTTTAGTACTACGAGTATTATAGATATTTAATTAGAGATTGAGACAGAGTTATCTGTAATAATTACTTATTTAATTATATCTAACTTTATAGGCTGAGAAACTGCTTGAGTCAGTGGAACCAGAAATGGTCTCCAAGACTATTGAGGAGGGAGTTGCGGGACTGGTGCATGATGCTCAGTTTCCGACCAATAAAGCTAGTAGATTTGCGGCTAGTCTTCTCAAAGAAGCGTTATCTCAAGCCATTCCACCACTCACACGTGAGTCATACATTGCTTCAGTGACACCGCCTGGACCATCTACAATATCTGTTATTCCGACGACCGATGCTGAAAGGATTACATCCTTAGAGTCACGAGTTAAGGAATTGGAACAGAGTACTTCTAGGATTCCAGGGTTGTTAGCTGAGAATGTTTCTCTTGCTCAGCAGATGGTTCATATCAGTGAATCACATTTGACACTGCTGAAGACTCATGATACTTTGCTTGCTGATTTTACTGCCCAGCGACTGAAGCTTGAACACTTAGAACGTTTGGTGTTGAGAGTGAATTCAGGACAGTCTGCTCAGGGGGAGATAATGATATATCATGAAGCTTGCAAAGAGGATGAGTTAGCTAAGAAGAGAAGAGATGATACAGATGATGATCCTGATGCTCAGAAAGATGGTGAGCCGACTGGTCCTTCAAAGACTGGTGAGCAAGCTATTATTCAGGGGGAGTCTGCATGTGTTGGTGTTAGTGGTGATGGTGCTGGTACAAGTACTGCGGGTACAAGTGAAGCTGGTAAGACAGCTTAGACTTGTGTAGTTATTTGTATTTAGGATTTAGTTGAATTATAATTGTAATTTATAATTGTAACTGAATAATTGTAATTTAATAGTTTTTGTAATATATTCGGCTTGAGATTATCATTATTACAAGTAAAATATATTATAAATTGTTTAAGAAGTTAAATAAATTAGTGATCGAAAGTCTTCCGACTCATTGAGAAGTCGAGCGGCGTGTTCTGATTTATTTCAGCGGTCAAAGTTTATTTTAACTTAGACATTTTAGACTTGAGATTTTTTATAACTGACAAGTTAAATTTGTATAATTTTTAACTAGACAAATGATATATAATTTAAAGATATAATTAAAAGTTAAGATTTTATGATATAGCAGTTCAATTAAGTCTTAGAAATTATATAAGTTAATTAATTGTAAACTTAAATGTTTGGTGATTTTTCACAGTACATTAGAGTTTAAATTTAATTATTGTTTGTTAAGTGTTTGATGTAAGACTTAGGAAATCTTAGATTGATTTAGGATAATCAATAAAAGATTTATAAGTTATATATATTTCGCGTTTATATTAATTACACAAAAGGATTAGTATTGGAATTCTTAGATTGATTCAGGAAAATCAATAAGAGAATTTAAATCATTAATATATTTGTGTTTGTTTGTTTTCTCTAGGAATGGAAAGTCTAGATCTATCAGATTCAGAAAATGATATTTTGGATGAGATAGATGAAGAGATTGATTATGATCTTGAAGAGAGAGAATTTCACCCACCTGAGGATTGGACTGCTGTTACTGAGAATGAGCAAGACATTGGTGTAGATCTAGATGCAAATATTGATGAACACCATGTGAGCCCATCTAGGACATAAGTTATTATTGAAAATAATCAAGGTCCAACAGTTGTTGATGTAGATGAAGAAATCGATGACTCAACTGATTCTGAAAATGATGAAATCTTGATTCCTACCAAGAATCCAGCAGTTTTTCTTAGAAAACTTCCTAAGAAGAATAAGGTTGGAGTTTCTGAAGTTGATATAACTGGGAAACGGGAACCTAAAAGAGGGATTATTGGTTGGTACTTTGACTCTGAGCTGAAGCTGTTTGCTATTAAGAGGTTTGACGGAGTTCAATATCTTGAGCGAAAGCTTGCAGTATTTAGTTCTTTGCCTAGATTTGAGATTCGAGATTTGGCTAGATTACCTTTGAATAACCCAAGTGATGATTTTGTTGGAATATATGTCGAACACATAATCAACACTGAGGTTAGAGCAAATAAATTTGAAAAGATTAAGCCAAGAAAAGGAAAGACTATTAAACTGACAGAGAGAAGTCAAAGGACAGGAAGAAGAAGGAGAAAGAAGATTTATCCAGCTATAAAATGTGTGCAGCAGATTCCACTAAAGATAATGCCTCAAGATATTCTGGAAAATATGAAGAGTTGGCATGTAGATTCAGAAACTGGAGAAGCTGTAATGGTTGAAGCTAATGATGAGGTTGAAGGTGGTGAAAGAGAGATCTTCAGAGTTTATGATCATCGTCATCTAATGAACATGTCAAGAAAAGATTTATTGAAGTTAAATGAGAACAGAATCTTTTGTACTGAAGCATGGGGTGACTTAGCACGAGATTATCAAATGATGATTAAGACTTGTATGAAGATGAAGATTTTTGAAGGTAGTAAGATTTATTCATGAAACCAAAGACAATGTGAAGATAAAGATGCTAGAGCTATTGTCAAAGGGGAGTCTGTTGAGACATAGTTTGTGACAACAGATCTAGCCTTGCGATATGACTAGTGTAATTGTTATCATGTTGATATATTGGTTTAGATTTGTAAATTGATATTGTTTTGATATTAATATTCATTAAATATATTATTATGATAAAGTGTTAGACGAATATAGATTTTGACAATATATATACATATGCTGCGAGTCCAGTTATTTGTTTTAGACATTTGCTGGGAGTCGAGATCTCAAGTCGCAAGGATCTGCGATGCGAGATGAGATCTGAACTCGCAGAACTCAACAAAGACAAACGAGCCAAGTTCATTATGGGCTTGGGCTGCGTAGCGAGTCGAGTCAACTCGCAGGCCCAGTGGCTGCGAGTTGAGACGAGAATATATATGTGTTTTCATACGTGAAAAACATAACTTTTGAAGAACTTTTGGCATAATTGGAGATCAGGATATTGTATTTCTGCGAACTCAGTATTTTCAGAGAAACATAAACTAACGGCTAGGCTTTGACGTTTATTCGTATAAAGTAAAGCAATTGGTTAACCTAAACGCGAACTAAATCGTTATTAGTAAGATAACTCCGTATTGAGGAATTCCGCACCTTGATACTACAGATAACGAAGTTATCGATCCTAGAACTAGGGACTTACAGGCTACCAACTTCCCATATATGAAACTGCATCTAAGATATGCTCCAAAACACGAGGTTCTGCTATGTCTCCTGACTTTGTTACATCACCGATCTGACATGAATTGCAAAACATTTACATATAACTCATCATAATGTACCTTTAGTAATCTCGACCCAAATATTCCCAAAATTTGATCAAACATAAAATTCCCAGAATTATCACACGAGTACAGAAAAAGGTGCAAAAAGCTCAATTTATAGTTTATACTCACCAGGAATACAGGTATGTCTGTTTGCTTAACAAAACGCAACATGGCAGTTGTGCATTCTTTAATCTATAGAACATCCAATTAGTTTCTTTTTCTTTAAAGTGTATTGCTTACTAATATGCAATGAAACTAACCTGGTATATACCTCCAGCGCTTCCAGTAACTCCCACCATATGGACAGTCTGAATAGAATTGTTGAAAGGTATAATCTAATTGTTGTTAACTTTTAGTGTTTGTGGTTTGTTAACTTTGCAAGAAAAGTATTGGTGTCAAAAGTGAAATAAAAGGAACTTGTATTTGAAGGTTTTGGAAGTTTGGGTTACTTCTGCTCATGACAAAAGTTCAAGGGGTTTTTATGTATCTTTCTTTTTAGGGTTAATATATAAACGATTTTTTTTATGTTTTAGGGTTAATGTTTTTATCTCTGGTTATTATCTCTGTATTCTCTCTTGCTCACGATTTGTGTTCATCTTGTATCATCTTGATACTCAGATAGGTTTAGTGGTGTGTGATTGATCTATATCTATTGATATAGAATCATTGAGTGTTTTGTTTGTAAAGTGAGATCGAGTCTTGGTTTTGTTTTTGGCCTTTGAGCCGGTTTGGTTGTTGATTATTCAAAGTATTCATTTGATATCCTGTGTTCTACTGGTTGATTGCTATTTTGTTCTCGGTATCAGAGCTACGGCTCTTGATTGTTCTGGATTTCTATTAGATCTATATTAGGGTTAGTGTTTCGTTTTCTCAACGATTCTACTGATTCTAATTATTTGGTTTGTTTGGATTCCGACTGGTTGCTGGTGATATATTTGGGTTCTATTTTCTGAGAAAAGGTTTTTTGGCTTGAAACCCTAATTTCTCAAATTAGGGTTTGTGGTTTTCTGAAGAATCTTCTTCTTCTGGTGTAACTCTTGGCTGTTCCAGATTTTGTATCAAGTCTTCCGCTGTTTATCTTCTTTTCTATTAAGCTTGCACGGAGTACTCTGTGAGAACGTTCTATATCTCTTCTCATCTATAGTATTTTTCTGTGTTTGTTTGATTATTTGAATAAACTGTGATTCTTGATTATTTTTGTATACTAACATTTTGTGGTAGAAGAGAGGTCCCTAAGTAAGATCTAGAGTGGGATCCTTTTGAGAGACCACTTGTACGGATCCCTGCTTAGGCTAACCTTTAGGATTTTATGTGTTTGGTTTGTTTGAATCTGTTTGATTATTTTGTGATAAAAGTTGTTTTTATTAAGTGTTAGTGGTATAAATAATTGTTAATTGTTTGTGTTAAAAGTGTTGTTTATCTGTGAAAATGTCTAAAGAAAGTGATAAGCTACCTAGTAGTGATAAACCTAGTGGTTCTGTTAATACTGAAATTAGTAAATTGGATTTTGGTGATCCATTATATCTGCATGCTAGTGATATTAATAGCACACCATTGATAACATTTAAATTGAAAGGAACAGAAAATTATAAGTCATGGTCATGTGTTATGGAACTTGCTTTACAAACTAAAAATAAGATTGGGTTTATTGATGGTAGTTTAGAAAGATCTGTTGATGATGATGTTTTGGGTAGACAATGGGACAGATGCAATGCTGTTGTTCTATCATGGATTTTAGGATCTGTTTCAGAAGAATTATATCATGGTCAAATTTTTTCAAAAATTGCATCTGATGTTTGGGAAGAATTAAAAGAAACTTATGATAAGGTTGATGGGTCAGTTGTTTTTAATTTGCATCAAAAAAATTAATTCTTTAACTCAAAACAATACATTTGTTTCTGATTATTATCATAGATTAAATTCATTATGGAAACAATATGATATTTTGTTAAAATTGCCAGCCTACACTTGTACAGCTGCAAAAAATTTTCATGATCATACAAGTTTGTTGAAATTAATGCAATTCTTAATGGGGTTGGATGATGAATATCAATCAATAAGAAGTAATATTTTGATGTAAGATCCACTTCCTAGTGTTAAAACTGCTTTTTCAATAATATCAAGGGAAGAATCACATAGGAATACTAAGTCAAAAGAAAAGAAAATAAGTGGAGAGTCTTCTGCTTTTTATTCAAATTCTTTTAAGAAGGTTGTTAATAATAAAGAATTAAAATGCAAACAGTGTCAAAGAACAGGTCATACAATAGAAAGATGTTTTTGAAATTGTTGGATATCCACCTAAGAATAATAGTTTGAAATGTACCAAGTGTGGAATGACAAATCATACTGTTGATAAGTGTTTTAAAGTTGTTGGATATCGTGCTAATTTTAAAAGAAAGGTTTCAAATTCTTCTGGTATTACTAAAACTGTTTCAAGCAATGAAGTTGCAGAGTCTGCAGGTGCATCTACTTCTGTTTCTTTGACTAATGATCAATTGACAAGACTTTTGAGTCTACTTGATGATAAGTCTTTTGTTCCAAAGCATTCATATGCCAATATGGCAGGTGTTTTTTATAACATGAATATTTTTTTCAATAAGAATTTTGATAAGTTTTTTGTGTCTCATAGGGTTAATAAATCTAAAAATGTCAATTATGGATGGATCATTGATTCAGGAGCTAATCAACATATGACTAATACTACAAAGGATTTTGAAAATATTATTGATGTTTCTGAGTTAGAACTTACAGTTGGACATCCAAATGTACAAAAGCTAAAATTCATAAAATTGGAAATCTAAGGTTATCTGAACATGTTGTGTTATATGATGTTTTAGTAGTACCTGAATATTGTGTTAATTTTTTATATGTTCATTGTTTGACTAGAGATAGTAAATTATTTGTTGGGTTTGATGAACATGCTTGTTATATTCAGGATTTGTTGTCCAAGAAAACTTTAGAGACTGGTAGTCAATGTGATGGATTATATTTGTTTAAAGTAATGACAAAAGGTAATATGTCATATAATGTTAATACTAAAACCAGTTTATTAACTAAAATTATGTGGCATAATAGACTTGGTCATCCTGCTGATCAGGTTTTAGAAGTGTTAAAATCTGGGTTAAATATTTCTGAGTCAGGTTGTTCTATTCCTTGTGATGTTTGCCATAAGGCAAAACAAACAAGGGAACCATTTCCCTTGAGTGATCATATCTCAAAGGAATTGGGTGAATTAGTTCATCTTGATGTTTGGGGTCCTTATAAGGTTCAAAGTAGAGAAGGTTATAAATCTTTTCTTACTGTTGTGGATGACTATACAAGAGCTGTTTGGGTTTTCTTGTTAAAAACAAAGGAAGAAGTGTTTGATAATATAGAAAGTTTTTTTAATTTAATTAAAAATCAATTTAATAAAACTATAAAATGTTTTAGAAGTGATAATGGTGTTTACTAATCAAAGAATGCAAAGTTTTGTTCAACAAAGAGGAATAGTACATCAAACATCTCGTGTTTATGCTTCACAACAAAATGGTATTGTTGAAAGGAAACATAAGCACTTGCTTAATGTTGAAAGGGCTCTTATGTTTCAAGGGGGATTCCTCTAAATATGTGGTGTGAATGTGTGCTAACTGCAACTTATTTAATTAACAGGCTTCCTTCATCTGTTTTAAATGGCAAGTGTCCCTTTGAGATGGTTTATAAAAGAAAACCAAATCTTTCCCACCTAAGAGTATTTGGTTGTTTAGCTTTTACAACTGTTTTAAATAATAATGATAAGTTTTCTTCAAGAGCAGAAAAATATGTTTTTATTGGGTATTCTTGGATATAGTCTTGATAATAAAACTTTTTAATTTTCAAGAAATGTTAAGTTTTATGAAAATATCTTTCCTTTTAAAAAGGACAAAGATCAAGTGTGACACCCGACAAATTAGGGCTAGTTATTAGTTCCTAATCATCTGCTAATACATGTAATTAGTGCTAGATTAGGCTAATTGTATGTATCAATATATATATTGGAATATATATATACATGTACGCGATTATGTTCAATCGTGCATTTTCATATCGGGCAGATCCCGATACATTAATACGGACGTTGGTGAACTCAATTTATTAAATAATATGAAATTATTTGATAAACAATTTATTTCCAAATATTATTTCGATAATATCATATAAGCATTTCGTATCGTGTAAAATGCACAGAAATGATCAAAAACGCGTAAAACGCGCCCGACAATCAAATAAACGTCAAAATATATTTTATAAATTAAAATGTATCATTTCGGATGGTAAGTATTTATTTGAAGTATCGTATTTCAAATCGATAACAAAAACGTTTGATTTAAACGTCACGCGATTTATTAATCGTAACACGAGTCCGCGAACCACTACCGACACATCACAACAACATTTTTATAAATGTCTCTAAGTAATAGTAAGTATTACTTCAAGTTAAAAATATCGAGATTTAAACCGTTAGATAAACACAAGTGTCAAACGTTTAACGCCTAAATAAACGTCGAAACGATCGGGTAAACGACCGCGGGTCTTAATGTAACTTTGGGAAATTAAAAGTTGACCAAAACACCCTATGGGACCCATGAAAATCTGCTGATTTTCTCACTCAAACCACCCCATACCCCCATGTTCTTCTTAGATCACTTACACACACACACATACATGCACACCACACTCAATCTCACTTTCACTCCCTCACTCAAACACCCACTCCCTTACTCTCTCACTCTTAAATCTGCTCTCCCTCACCCTCTGGTCGAAATCCAGCAACCACCACCATAATCCACCATCATCCACCACCTTTCGGAGGAAGAAAAGCTAAGGAAACGAAGCAAGAAGCATAACCGAGCATACTCTCTCGTTTTCATCTCTAGATCATCATTTTCTTAAGTAAGAACATACTTCTCTCTATATATTTTCGTGCTTCACATTTGTGTACATGTTATGTTGATAATCTAGCAAGTATATGTCCAAATATCATCTTAAAAATCGTTTTTACTAAGCATATATACAAGTATATAATCTGTCTCAGAAAATCGTCTCACCAAAATGACCATATCTTGAGTTCTAGGAAGAATTAGACAATGAAACACATACCAAAATTTTCGTATGGAAGAGCTCTGCAAAAAGTTCTTCTTTTACCATTTTCAAAAATCTATGTATTTTTGTGTAGAGCTCAATCTTTGGACTGTAGCTGTTCTTGGACCAAAACCGACCATCCTTCATGATTGTTTTTGTTAAAAATAGTAAATGAATATATAAAAAAACACCATCAAGTGCAGTTTTACACTAGAAATATAGGAGAACATGTATGATTTTTATTTAGGCTTGAATCGGACTAGAAACGGGTGAAATCGTGAGTCAAAACTGAGTAAAAATCTGGAACTATTAAACTAGGGACTGTTTTAGTCATTTTTCCAAACCGACACTTCGAGTTAACCATGAAACGTAAAAGACAACTTTATAAAGCTCATTTAACATATTTAAGACTTCCCTAAAAGTTTTGGGTCAAACCAAACCCGTTTGACCAAGTCACGAAGATGAACACTTAGACGAAAACAAAAATTAATGCGACAATACCTCTTTGAAATCATATGCGACAATGCCATTGTCGCATAAACCGAAATCCGTGAATACCATTGTCGCATGAGCCAAATCCGTGAATACCATTGTCGCATAAGTGATAAATTCTGTCAATCCTTATTGTCGCATGAACAGTGCTCCGAGAATCCTATTGTCGCAGTGCCCTATTGTCGTATAAAACAGCGTTTTCGTAACCCTTATTGTCGCATGAAATCTTAATTCCGTTAATCCTTATTGTCGCATGAACCTTAATTCCGACAATCCCTATTGTCGCATGAATCGTAGTTCACACAAATCCTTATTGTCGCATGAGTGAAAATTCCGACAATCCTTATACATTGATACAATATTTGGGACAATCAACAACAAATATATTAATAAGTATACATCACAGCAAAACATATAATAATAACACTTTTGGATTATTATTACAAACCATCACCAACGGGCCGTACATATTTTCAAAACTCAAATTAACCAATCAAACAACCAAATTATTTGGACATTACTAGTTGGATGAACAACTAGCATGGACGGTCTTTTGAGACGTCTACATATACTTATAACCTTGCGCGTTTTGAACGCCCGGCAGGTTACAGTCTTCGGACAACATCACCTTGTGCAACATCATACTTGCTTGTTAGCAACACACCAGACTCAGGTGAGTCTCATAGCCCCTCATTTTATTGTTTTTAACCTAAGGGTGGGAATACATACTCGTTTTGTTTTACATGTGGACATGAGTACTAAACCTCGATATATACTGCATGAGTTGTTTTGCTAATCATTTTAAAGCCCTCCACTACATAGTTTGTTTATATGGATTTAGCGTGATTGTTAGTGTATGGTACCATATGGGATTGACAATCCCCGTCCGGGTTAGCACGCACTAACTGGTCAAACGGACGCATTAGCATTTGTTCATACGAGTGTAGATTAGGCACTCGCAGGGAGGCACCCTCGCTCAGGCACTTGGTTGTGATCCTGACACCTCAGTTAAGCTCAAACTATGGGCTCATGGCAGTGATATACATCTATTTTATTTGCTTGATTGCAAATCATTATATTAAATCTCATGGTTCACACATCATGTTTATATATACAAACCTGTGAGCTCACCAGCTTTTAGCTGACATTTTAGTATGTATTCTCAGGTACTCAGCAGTAGTAGATCTGCTCAGGATTATTAGCTCGAGTCGCATACAGACACCAGGAAATTCCCCTGCATTTCTACATTTTGTAAAATAGATATGCCTTAGAATCTCTAAACATTAATTACGAGCTTTTGTAAACATTATTACATTGTAAACTTTTATTATATCAATGTAAGCAGCAAACGACGCATATAGAGTCGTTCACTTTATCTTATATGCTTGTGATATTTGATTAGTCGTGCCCCAACCCGATTCGCTTTCGCACAGTAAATTTGGGGGTGCGACATCAAGACTGCAGTTTTGATAATGATTTAAATCAAATTAATTTTTTTGATTCTTTGTTTGATGACAACCAAATCTCAAGTCCCAAGGATGAAGGGAAAGATAATAAAAATAGTGAAGGCAATGGAGGTAGTATGCTAGATAGCTCAGATGAGCATACTAGTAACAGTCCACCATCTGCAACACTAAATGCTGAAAACAGCATTTCGTATCGTGTAAAATGCACAAAAATGACCAAAAACGCGTAAAACGCGCCCGACAATCAAATAAACGTCAGAATATATTTTATAAATTAAAATATATCATTTCGGATGGTAAGTATTTATTTGAAGCATCATATTTCAAACCGATAACAAAAACGTTTGATTTAAACGTCACGCGATTTATTAATCATAATACGACTCCGCGAGCCACTACCGGCACATCACAATAACATTTTTATAAATGTTTCTAAGTAATAATAAGTATTACTTCAAGTTAAAAATATCGAAATTTTAATCGTCATTTAAAATACGTACGTATAACGTTAAACGTCTAATTACACGTTCACACGACCGGGGAAACGAACACCGCACGGAGCGCAAATTGAGGAAACAAAATTTAACAAGCCCACACCCATCTAGTGGGCCCCAACCACGAAAATCAGCAACCAAAGGGTATGGCAAACCATGCCATGCCATTTGACTTCAACCTCATCTTTCAACCAACCTCATTTTACTTCACCAACACTTCACTTATCCCTCCATACTCTCCATCCCCTCTCTTCACCACCTTCCTCTCTCTAAAAACCTGCCACCACCACCACCATCATCCACCATCATCCACCACCTTTCAGAGGAAGAAAAGCTAAGGAAACGAAGCAAGAAGCATAACCGAGCATACTTTCTCGTTTTCATCTCTAGATCATCATTTTCTTAAGTAAGAACATACTTCTCTCTATATATTTTCGTGCTTCACATTTGTGTACATGTTATGTTGATGATCTAGTAAGTATATGTCCAAATATCATCTTAAAAATCATTTTTACTAAGCATATATACAAGTATATAATCTGTCTCAGAAAATCATCTCACCAAAACGACCATATCTTGAGTTCTAGGAAGAATTAGACAACGAAACACATACCAAAATTTTCATATGGAAGAGTTCTATAAAAAGGTTTTATTTGAACATTTCCAAAAATCTACGTATTTTTGTGTAGAGCTCAATCTTTGGGCTGTAGCTGTTCTTGGACCAAAACCGACCACCCTTCATGATTATTTTTGTTAAAAATAGTAAATGAATATATAAAAACACCATAAAGTGCAGTTTTACACTAGACATATAGGAGAACATGTATAATTTTTAGTTAGGCTCGATTCGGTATTGAAGTTGGTTAAATCGAGAGACTTGTCGAGTTAAGATCTAGGAAACCAAAGTGCAGGGACTGTTTTTGTCAATTCAAGAAATCCGTGAATACCATTGTCGCATGAGCCAAATCCGTGAATACCATTGTCGCATGAGCCAAATCCGTGAATACCATTGTCGCATGAATGAAATCCATGAATATCATTATCGCATGAACAAAGTCCGTGAATTACTATTGTCGCATGAACAGTGTCCGTGAATTACTATTGTCGCATGAACAGTGCTCCGAGAATCCTATTGTCGCAGTGCCCTATTGTCGCATAACTATTGTCGTATAAAACAGCATTGTCGTAAACCTTATTGTCGCAAGAAATAATTCCGTCAATCCTTATTGTCACATGAATCTTAATTCCGACAATCCCTATTGTCGCATAAATCGTAGTCCTGACAATCCTTATTGTCGCATGAGTGAAAATTCCGACAATCCTTATACATTGATACAATATTTGGGACAATCAACAACAAATATATTAATAAGTATACAACACAGCAAAAACATACAATAATAACCCTTTTGGATTATTATTACAAACCGTCACCAATGGGCCGTACATATTTTCAAAACTCAAACTAATTAATCAAACAACCAAATTATTTGGACATTACTAGTTGGATGAACAACTAGCATGGACGGTCTGTTGGGACATGTTTGTGTGTGTAACAACAGATCTAGCTTGTAATAGTTGAAACGTTATTTGTAATCAAGTTGTATTATTGATTTGTTAATTGCAAACGTTTAATATGAATTGATAGACATTTTAGAGCTAATTGTTTGAATGCTAAAAGATGTTAATCAAAGTCAAAGTTTGACTGAAAAAGTCAACTCGCGAAGTTGACCTGCGAAGTTCAGTTGAACTTCGCAGAGGCCCAACTTCGCAAGGCTGGGCCTGAACTTCGCAGAAGCCCAGGAAGGCTTGCGAAGTTCGGCAAACTCAAACTATAAATGTTAATTAAACCCTAAACGTTTAAGACTTCTTCCCATACGAATTTCCAGAGGGATTGGTGCGAATTTAAGCATTCTAATCGACTAGGTATTGATAGAATCATGTATTGAATCGATACAAAGTCGTATTTGATAATCCGAATCGCTAGTATATTGCGAAACAATCGTTCACTATCCGTGAACTTAGTATTGACGGATTCCGCACGTTAATACCTAAAGATAACCTCGTTATCGATCCTATACAAACGGACTTACAATTGGTATCAGAGCCTACAGCTAGATACGCGTAGGTTCGGGGTTATTCGGATAATAACGATTGATTTGGGATTGATTGTACGTGGATTCTTGCGTAAAATCAATTAAAATCACTCTCTGGAAGTTTTTAGATTCGTAATCGACCGAAAACTTAGGGTTTAGTTGATTAGAAATCTAAAATTTTCGTTTTTGGGATTTTTCAGCCGATTCTGCGAAGTTGGGGATTTTGGCGAAGTTCAGTGATTTAGCGAAGTTCAGAAAGTTGCGAAGTTCAGTCTTTGCGAAGTTCAGATTTTGCGAAGTTAAGTTCGTGCGAAGTTAAGTTCGTGCGAAGTTAAGTTCGTGCGAAGTTAAGTTCGTGCGAAGTTCGTGAAAAATTCAGATTTTTTTAAAAAAAAATTTGCGTTTTTAAGTACCAAAGCTAGCCAAGATGTCTGATGTTAGTAAGTTGATTGAGATGGAACACGAAGTTGGTAAGGCTAGTGGACCACCTAAGTTACTCCGACTCTCAGACTATTATGGTTGGAAGGATAGGTTTGAGTCTTACTGTCATTTCCATGACATAAGCATATGGTTATGTATCAAGTGTGGTTACACCCCTCCAACAAACGTTGTGAATGGAGTAGTTGTTGAGATCACCTATGATAAAATGAGTGACAAAGAAACTAAGGCTTATGAGAAGGAATGTAAAGCTCTTCATGCTATCAGGATGAGCTTACCTAAGGACATCAATCATCAACTGAGATCTTTTCATACTGCTAAGGAGCTCTGGGAAGCTCTTGCGAAAAGAGGTGAAGGTAGTCCTCAGGTTATTGCTAGTAAGACCAATCTCCTTGAGAAGCAGTGGATGATGTTCAAAGCTTTTAAGGGAGAAGACCTCGAGGCTTATACTGAAAGATATTACCACTTGTTAAGTGAGCTGATCACACATAACATTGCCTATACTGATGCTAAAATTGTCAACAAATTTGTTGAAGGTTTACCAAAGAAATGGGAGATGTATGGAGTGATGTTGAAAGATAATGAGACTCGCTATTCTACCATGACCTTAGAGCAAGTCATTGACCGGCTAAAAGGTTATGATTTTGATAAGAAGACAAGAGACTCTGATTCTGATCAGGTTCAGGATCCAGGACTATATTATGGAAATGCCATTCTCAATCAGGCTACTTCTAGCTCGACCAAAGCTTTGTTGACTATTGGTGAAGCAGATGAAGATAGCGAGATTGTTACTGATGAACTGTGCTTAGTGTCTTCTTCCACAAGTGGTAGTACTCAAGCAAAACCTCCTATCAAAGTAGCTCTCAAGACAGCTAAGGAATACACTAACATGCCAATGAGTGTTAAGACTGCTGAAGAACAATTGTCTATGTTGGCTTCGTTCATAGCTTGTTATGAAAACTACTTTCAGGGAAAGATCACGGATCCTTCAAAATATGATGAGGATTATGATCAAATCGATCCAGAACATCTAGAGGAAATTGACCTTCAGTGGCAACTTGCTATGATTTCAAGAAGGGTTAAGAATTTTCTGAGAAAAACTGGAAAGAAAACAATAGGAGGAAAAGGTGGATTAGATATGTCCAAAGTAAAATGTTATAATTGCCAAAACAATGGACATTTTGCTAGGGATTGTCAAAGACCTAAAGCTGATAAAAACGCAAATCCAAAGACCGACACTTTAGCTTCTAAGGCTTTAGTTGTTGAACAGTTGGATGGATCCTTTGACTGGAGTGCTATGGCTGATCAAGCATTCATGGCTGAAATTGTGGATGAGGATAAGACAGTTGAAGCAACTGGGTATATGCCGACTGCTGAGGAATATCAAGTCAAGGTACCTGATATGACTGTTCCTCCGGCTAAAGATGATGTATATGATGCTGGATCAACTGAGGATCTAACTGCTGAGGACTTCGTGGCACACATGGCAGATGTTCAAACCGACAAGAAACGGGTATGTTTCGATTTTGCTACTATGATTGACGTATGCAATTTAGTTTCTAGTCTACAAGCTCAATTAGGTAGCTATGTAGATTCCCATAATGCATTGAATAGGGAACTAGGAGAAGCTAAAAGTGATGTGCGTAGGCTAAGTAGCGATAAGGTTGATTTGCGTGATAGGATTCGGTTAGCTAACTTAGATAAGACCGCCCTTAGTGACATTGTTAAGGATCAAGCTGTGACTATAGATGGGTTATATCTAAATGTGGCTAACTTAAATCAAACCATTGCTGAAAAGGATAAGGAGTTGGCTGATCTTAAGTTGAAAATGGTTGAGCTTAATCGTAAATTTGAAGGTTTTAGAACTTCTTCTTTGACCTTAAATACTATAATTAGCTCACAACGTAGTCCTAAGGATGGGTCTGGACTAGGATATGGTGAAGTACCCCCACCTTATAATGATAACTACAAACCTACTTCAACTGATGTGGAAATGTCTGATGTTTCCAAAGAACCAAAAGCGGAAATCCCACAGGTAACTGAGTTAGAAAAGCCTGTTGATAAAGACCTTAAGTCTAGTAAGGATGAAACCAAATTAGATGATAAGGTGATTAATAAACAGGAGAAACATTTAGTAACTCACGTTAATAGTGTTCCTCAAATGGGTAAAGAATTTAAGTCTAGAAAGCAAAGATCTTGTTTTAAGTGTCATCAAAAAGGACACGTAGCTTCTTGTTGTCCAAATAAGAAACTAGAAACAGGTCTAGGACAGGTTAACAATATTGTGACTCCTGTAGCTTTTAAGACTAATGTGGACAGGTTAAATGCTAAACCAGGGTTGGGAAGTACATCTATTGTTAAACCTGTTAACATTTTAAAGAGGGACAGAACACACAGTGTGTCTCCACCTAAATCTAAACGGATCTTAACTCCTAATGCTACTGTTTCATTTCATTCTAAGGATAAAGTACCGTCTAGGTTTCAAACACCAAGTAGAGGCCATAGTCGTAATGAAAATGGCACTACTTCTCGCTCTCAAGGGATGAATTTTGAATATGATTATAAGAACCATAAGTCTAAATCCCAAGGTTATGAGTCAAGGAGATTTACCTCCAAGTCTCCAAGTCGACCCAAGACCACTATTCATCCACAACCTTATGTTCCCGTTAAAGTAGCCAAGGTTCCTGATGGAAATGACTATGGTTACTTTAAAGAAACTAAGATTGTCGATGGTGAGGGACATACCAAGACCGTTATGGCTTGGGTCCCTCTTACGAACTAATTGTGTACTAATGTCATGTGCAGGAGCCTACTGTGAACAAGACAAGCTGGTGGTATGTAGACAGTGGTTGCTCAAGACACATGACAGGGGATAGAAGTCTTCTTCAAGACTTCAAGGGTGGATTGAAACAGCGTGTAAATTTTGCTGGAGATAAAGGAGGGATGATAACTGGGAAGGGAAAAGTTTCTAATGGAGCTTTGACTCTAGAGGATGTGAACTATGTTGAGCAACTAGTTCATAACCTAGTGAGTGTTTCCCAATGTTGTGATAGAGGTCATCCAGTTCATTTTAATGAAAAGGAGGCCTTAATCTTGAAGCCAGGGTTTAAAGTTCCTGAAGAATGGATATTAATGAGGGCACCAAGGAAGAAGGATATCTATGCTATCAACATGGGTGCTCCAGTTTCTTCAATGGCATCTACATGTCTTTTGTCCAAGGCTTCAGAAACCGACTCTTTACTATGGCATAGGAGAATGGCACACTTAAACTTTCGAAAAATGAATTATATAACCAAGAATGGGTTAGTAGAGGGAGTGCCAAAACAGAGTTTTAGGTTGGAAGACAGGTGTGTATCTTGTATGAAAGGAAAACAACACAAGAAACCACACAAGTCCAAAACAATAAACTCTATCACCTCGCCATTTGATTTGCTCCACATGGATCTCTTCGGCCCAATAAGCAAAAGAAGTCTAGGTGGGAAATGGTACTGTTTAGTCATCACCGACGATTTTTCTAGATTCTCATGGGTATTCTTTTTAGGATCTAAGGATGAAACCCCCGGAATACTTATGCAATTCCTAGATCAAATTGAGAATGTCTATAAAACGAGAGTAAAGAGACTTCGTAGTGATAACGGTACAGAATTTAAGAACTCGACATTCAATGTTTACTGTTTGTCCAAGGGTATTGAACATCAATTCAGTGCACCATATGAGCCTCAACAGAATGGTGTAGCTGAAAGGAAGAACAGAACATTGATCGAAGCCGCAAGAACTATGCTTGCAGACTCAAAGCTTCCTGTCATCTTTTGGGCAGAAGCAGTGAGTACAGCATGTCATGTTTTGAATAGGGTTCTGACTGTTAAGAAGCATAACAAGACTTGTTATGAACTTTTGAACAAGAAGAAACCAAATTTGAAAGGCTTTGAACCATTTGGTGTGTCTTGTACATTGTTGAAGACTCAACATCAATCTAAATTTGGAGAGAAAGCTGACGAAGGATATTTCCTAGGTTATGTGCCAAATTCTCCAAATAAACGAGTTTTCAACAAAGTCACAAGTCGTGTAGAAATAGTTTATAACATTGAAGTTACGAGCTATACACATGATAATCATAAGGGACTAGATTGGCAGTTTGATTATTCAGATCTTTTTCAATCCTTTAAAGTTCCTGTGAGTGACCACACGGTTGATCCCGACATTCCAGATCATGCATTGACCAATGATGAAGATACACCTCCAAGATCAAAACTCAATGCAGATAGGGATGTTGAGGAAGTGGAGGATGATTTGAGTTCAGATGATTCATCTCCTGAATCACCCAAAACTCCTCCAAAGACTCCTACTTACTATGTAGATCCTGCGTTTCTTGAGTATCAACAAAGAGTTCTTAATGGAGTATTTCTTCCCTCCAGATCATCTACAGGAGATTTCATGTTTGATAGAGATGATGAGGATGTGGAAGAAATTGCTACTAACTTGGGTGATAATTTAAGAAGTGAACCGGTTAGTGTTTCAAGAGCTACGAGAGATCACCCCCCTTCAAATATTATTGGTGATCCTCAGGATTCTGTTCAAACTAGAGGAAATGTTAGTAAATTCTCAGAGTTTACCGATTCACATCAAGCCAATTTCTGTGAAAGTGAAGCTCATCAGTGCATGTATTCGTGCTTTATCTCTCAAGTAGAGCCAAAGAATGTTCAAATGGCTTTGAAAGATAATTCATGGGTTGAGGCGATGCAAGAAGAGCTATTTCAATTCAAGAAATTGAAGGTATGGCAGTTGGTTGATCTACCAAAGGGAGAATATCCGATTGGTACTAGATGGGTGTTTAAGTGCAAACGAGATGATCGAGGAGTGATCGTTCGCAATAAAGCTCGTTTAGTTGTTCAAGGATTCAATCAACAGGAGGGTATTGATTACAACGAAGTGTTTGCACCTGTGGCACGACTAGAAGCAATAAGGATGTTTTTGGCATTTGCTACATTCAAAGAGATCAAGGTATTTCAGTTGGATGTCAAATGTGCCTTTTTGTATGGAGATGTCAAAGAAAAGGTGTATGTTTCACAACCTCCAGGGTTTTCTGATCCACACTATCCTGATAGAGTATATCGTCTAGATAAGGCTCTATATGGATTGCATCAGGCACCAAGGGCTTGGTATGAAACACTATCTACTTATCTACTCGAAAATGGATATTCTAGAGGAAAAATAGATAGTACACTTTTCGTGAAATGGAAGAATGACGATTTTCTGCTTGTTCAAGTTTATGTGGATGATATCATCTTTGGATCTTCGGATGAAAAGATGTGCATAGAATTTGAGCAAGTGATGAGGAAAAAGTTCGAGATGTCTGCAATGGGAGAGTTGAAGTTTTTCTTGGGGTTGCAAGTTGATCAAAAGAAAGACGGGTTCTTTATTCATCAGTCTAAATACACACATGAGCTATTAGAGAAATTCAAGATGGATAATACAAGAATTTACAAGACTCCTATTCAAGAAGGTCATGGACTTGGTCCGGATACATCGAGTGATAAAGATGTAGATCCTACTCTTTATAGGGCTATTATCGGATCACTAATGTATCTAACTGCATCCAGGCCGGATATTATGTTTGCAGTGTGTATCTGCGCACGATATCAAGCCAATCCTAAGGAATCTCACATGCAAGCTGTAAAACGGATTCTTCGTTATCTTAAAGGGAAACCTAAGCTGGGACTTTGGTATCCGATTGGGGGAGACTTGGATCTTATGGCTTACACAGATTCAGATTATGGAGGATGCAACTTAAATAGAAAGTCGACGAGCGGTGGATGTCAATTTTTGGGAAATTGTTTAGTGTCTTGGCAGTGTAAGAAGCAAACCTCAGTAGCCATTTCTACATGTGAAGCTGAGTATGTTGCAGCTGGGAGTTGTGTATCTCAAGTTCTTTGGATACAACAACAACTGCGAGACTATGGTCTTAATTACACAAATACTCCCGTCTTGATTGACAATGAGTCCACGATCTCGATTACAAACAATCCGGTGAAACATAGTAAGACGAAACACATCGAGATTCGTCATCATTTTATAAGGGATTGTGCGGAGAAAAAGCTTATACAGTTAGTCAAGGTCCCCTCAACTGATAACTTGGCAGACTTGTATACTAAGGCTTTCGACAGGACGCGGTTTGAGACATTGACTCAAAGGAACGGCATGCAAAATCCGGAATAACGCGTCTTCCAAAGGTCTTTTTGTTTAAGTACTTTTATTTTTATTTTGTTTTTTTTTTTTCTAGTTCTATGTGTTAGGATAAAAAAAAAAAAAAAAAAAAAAAAAAAAAAAAATTGAGGAGGGCGTATGGCATTAATTTGCTTGTTACCTGCGGGGAATCGCCTCCAATAAAAGAACAACTGTAGTTCTTTTAGAAATTTGTTTGAGTTTTAACTGTAAAAACCAAGGGAAATGATAGTACATTAGGAGAATAAGCTTAACAATAATAAGCTTAAGTTCTAAGGATGATGTGTTGGTAGATTCAAATGAAGTTACTTTAGAACTACAGCAGTTCTATCAGGTATGTGTTTATATTTATTTGATTATACACCTATATCCACTGATTATAACTTGTTCTTTTACCTAACAAGTGATAAGAATAACTTCAGTCTAGTCAGCTTCATTACACAATTTATTGGTAGGCAGGTTATGCTATGATTTCTGAGTAGTTAAGAAATATAACTGTCATGTGTACTATCTTATGTGATCTGTTATATAACATATGACATATGTCTTAATTGTTGAATGATAGTACTATCATACACTGTAATCTAAAATAAAAGATTGTGTAATGATACAAAATATCATAGTATCAAAAGGTGAGTTATATGTTTCGAAAGGGCATCATTTAGTAACCTCTACCTTACATATGAAAGATACAAAGTATCTCATGTTAAGTGTATGTTATATGCTTCTAAAGAACATCATTTAGTAATCTCAACCTTGATAATACAAGATACAGTGTTATGTGTTGTACTTGAATTCTTCAGTATGTTGTATAGTAGAAAACACTAGATCTTGTGCACATTAATAATAAAAGATTGACTCAGAAATCTGTGTGTAATTTGTTTATGTGGATCATAATACCGGTAATTGTCTTGAACTGTCTATGATATTTGAACTTTCACTTTTGTGAATAATAAGAAATCATAAGTTATATTCTAAATGAAATGTTATATCATGTGGATAAAGGTATCTAAGATATAATTTTATAAATATAAATGTGTAAATGATAAAATTAGTTGTAATTTTATTGTATTTTATTTGAATTTCATGAGGTATGTATACTAACAATCAACTTAGACCTTAAAATAAATAATTAATTGCTTATTCTTCCTAATATGATCCCGAAGCAGTTGAAATTCTATCTAGGTTAAGATTCTTTTTATTTAGATTAAGTTGGTTTATTTATTTTTAGCATTTGTAATTTTTGTTTATTAATAAATAAAGTTCAATTTTATTTTTATGTGTCATGTTTTATACCTTTGAAAGCACTTTATTCTATCTTTACTCGTTCCGGAATCATTGAGTGTGACAAATACGTCTTGGGAAATTAAAATTTTGACTTGTGTAAAATTCTTACTGTTCAATTTATTTTTAAAGTTAAATTCGCGAAGTTGGTCAAATCCTGCGAAGTTGACCAGTCAAACTTCGTGAATTAGACTTAGAGTATAAAAGGAACAAGTCAACGAGTCAACCTCCTCATTTTTCCCAAAATCTTGCGAAGTTCACTTAAACATCGCAAAGACCACTTGACGGCGAAGTTCAACCGAACTTGATTTGCTCGATTTTTACGACATTCACGAGAGAGGAAGGATTTTTCACTCCGATAGTTTTATTCCACTTTCGATTGTGATCATTTTGAGGTATGTTTCACAAGATTTCACCGTGTAGTTTGCTTGTAACCGATCGTTTTTGTATTTCAATGGTTTCGGTTTGGGATTTCACGGATTCAACTCGTTTACGTGATTGTAAAACCGAAAAACTTGAAGATATTACTTAATCGATGTATCTATAACATGTTCGAAGTGATTAATTGCTTAAAACTGGTGTAGATCATTATTTTAGTGATTTAAAATTTAAACCGCGAAGTTGCGAAGTTCAGATTTGCGAACTTCGCAAACGCTCCTCATTGCGGAGTTTGACCAGGTCAAACTTCGTGACGAAGTTTACACTTTGCGAAGTTGACCTAGTCAACTTCGTGGTTGACCCAGGTTGGACTGATGCGAAGTTATGCTAAAGTTCGCAAAACCTTGCGAAGTTCAGCTGAACTTCGTGATTCAGTCAACTTCGTCATTGACCCGCGTTGACCCACGTTTATTTTGAGAAAATCTTATTTTTAAATTAACTTTGGTTGACGGTTTCAACTCGAGAATTTAGTTTAGACTTAGTTTAACGTTTGTTACTAAAGTTTACATAAAATTTTCGAATATTATAACTTGTTTTTAGTTTAAGGACGTTTTTATAGTTATAAATAAAAAGCAAGTTGATTATTTTTAATATGTTAGAACTTACGGACGTTAAGTTATAAGTTAATACATGTTAGTTATTCCATAATGAGTTATTAATATCGAAAGTCTTCCGATTCATTGTGTAATCGAGCGGCGTGTCCTGATTTAATTATCAGCGGTATTATAACTTATAAATTATTAAACTTTGAATTTGTCAATATCGAAAGTCTTCCGATTCATAGTGTAGTCGAGCGGCGTGTCCCGTAACTTTTAGTTTCGGCGGTATTACAATTCAAGTTTAAACCTTTATAACGAACTTTGATTTAATTTACAGATTATAATTGAACGATAAAGATTATACTTTTAGGTTCAGTTAAGTTTCAGTAAATTAAGTTATTAGTTAATAGTGAATTAGACGTTTGATGATCTTAAGGTCATAATACGTAGAAATTCAAGTTAACTTATGTTCGTTTATCTCTTATTTGTTGTTGTTGACAGATATGGCTGCTGCAAGACCGTTTGTTCCAGAGCACAACATTTATGTCAATCTTGACGTAAATGAAGTAGGAGGAGAAAGAGTGCAGCAGATGAAAGCATTTCTAGCTCGATCTAGAGTTAGTTTTGCTGTCTCTGAGAATCCTGCACTGAATTTGGCGCTTCTCACTGACTTTTGGACCGATATTGTATATGACGAGTCAGTTAACCCTCCTGTCATCCGCGCAACCGTGAATAATCTTCCGGTTGTATTCTCAAGAGAAACGATACGAGAGGTTCTCCAACTTGGAGATGCTGCTCAGGAAAACGGACCCCAAGTTTTCCCGCATAGGTTTATATGGGGTGCTGCACGCAGGATAGGATATTCTGGACCCTCCAGAGGCCAACAGTTTGTCAAGTCATTTTTGATGGGCCAGTGGAGATTCTTGTTTCACGTTATCGTGAAAGTTTTTGCTAACAAGAAGTCTGGATTTGATGATGCGAGTCCAGAGTTGATGTCTATGCTACTATCTCTGGTGTACAACAAGCCATACAGCATCAGTGGCTATATTTTTGATTCATTTGTGGGACAAGTGACTGGGCAAACTAGGAGTGCACCGTTTTTGTTATATCCTAGATTCACGATGCTTCTGATTCGACACTCTATTTCTGATCTAGCAGTTCAGGGCAACAAAACAGTGGCCCGTATGACTGTTCGAGGATATGGGTCGATGTGGCTTCATTCTGTTAAGAAGCAAGAGATTCCCAGGCCACCTGATGTTGATCTTTTTGGTGCTGTAGTTGATGCTGCATATGTACCTCTGCCTAATCATGGGTGGATGGATACTGTGGAGGCTCAGGCAGCTGCTGAAGCTGCTGGTGATCAACATGATCTCCCAGAGCAACCACAACAACCTCAACCACAACAGCAACAGCCGCAACAACAACCACAGCAAGCACCGCAACCTGCAGCTGACACTCAGGTTTTGATAGATGAAGTACTGAACCAGGAATCCATTCCTGAGGTTCGTGAAGTTCTTCTTCATGAAGTACTGGTGCATAATGATGATGAGAATGATCCTGAACTTCAAGAGATTGAAGGATTTAAGGTATAACTCTCATTTTATCATACACTTGCATATATCACTTATTAATTCTAGTTCAAAGTTTTCATTAATACAAGTATTAACTGTATCCCGCTATAGTCGGTTAATATATGTAAGATGATTATCTTTGGGTACGAATTGAGTTAAAACATTGTCTTTTGCATGTTTGAACTTCATATTTGTGATTATTTTTGAACAGGATTCTGAGACTGTTGTCCCAGAGGTCGTTCGATCTGAGGGAACAAGTTCTCAACCTCCTGTTGCTGCTACTGCTCCGTCAGGTCCTCCGAGACGAGAGGGATTAGTAGATTCTGATTCGAGTTCCACTGAGTCTGATAGTGCTCGGTTGGTTACTCGTGAAGATAGACGGAAGGGTAAGCGTCCGCTTGCTGAAGCTCCTAAGAATACGCGTTCAGTGCGTGTTAGGACTTCTGCTCCTGCTTTGAACATAGGCGGAATGCCAGGTTAACTATTGATAGTTTATCTTTCTAACGTTTTAGGCTTTAACTTGAGATCGGAAATTGAGATAGAAATTTTTCTATGACAGTTTCGAATCTAAGCCGCGAACCGGTTAGAGAACCAACGAGGCAACGTCCGACTACGCGCGGATCTGCAAGGGTATAAAGATTTGTGACTTGTAAACGTTGTTTATTAATTGGTTTTTGTAATACTTAGTAGATATTTGAGATGGCTTTTGCTGTGACAAATATTAACTTACATTGTATTACAGGAGAGTGCTTATCATGATGTTGATACCACTACTTCTCATTTTGAGACGACAAAGCAGAGTCGTATAGCAGCTGGGTTGTTGAGAGAATCCTTTGAGGACATGGCACGACAAGCTGGTGCTAAAGCTGCTAGACTAACGACTGCTGCTGCTCATCCAAGGCCAGCAAGAGAACGCCTAGAAGATGTCGTTGCTCAATTGCAGAGTCAAAATGCAATAATGGCTGAAGCAATGAAGCAACAATCTGTGGCATATTCGGCGTTGATGAAAGCTCATATGGAACTGAATGACATGCATGCTGATTTATTTGAAGAAGTTCAGCGTATGCGGCGCTTACTTGTGCGAATAGTTCCAGACCCGTCGACTCAGGGGGAGATGTTGGCATATATTAGAGGGTGTAAAGATGATGAGCTTAGGAAGAAACGCAGACAAGATCGAGATGATGATCCCGAGGCTAATAAAGAAAAGGAGAGTGAGCCGACTGGTCAGAAACAGACTAGTGAGCCAACTCAACTTCAGGGGGAGTCAGGATCTACTGCTGCTGATGATGCTGGTGCTGGTGGAAAAGAAGCTGGTATGACTACTTAGTTGTTTAAGTAGTTTGAGAATATTTTGTAATTTTAAACTTTATGTACATTTGATTAGTCTTAGATTGTAATAACTTTTAAAGATTAATGATGTAAATTAAGTTTAAATATTTAATGATATAAGATTTTGACTTAAGATTTTCAATGATAAGTTAAAATGATATAAGATTACTAAATATGATTTAGACTTGAGATCTATTTGACAAGTGAAAAACATATTTGAATAATTAATGCAATTGAGATAAATAAAGAAATTCTTAGATTGATTCAGGGGAATCAATGAAAGAATTTATATTGTTTGTCTAATTTGTATTAGTTAAATTGGTTACAGAAAAGAATGCTGAAAGTGATACAGACTCAGAGATTCCAGATGAACCAGAAGATGAGGTAGATTATGGACTTGAAGAGGGAGAGTTCAAGATACCTGATGATTGGATGCCAGATGATTGGACTTCTGTTCCTGTGGTTGAGACAGATAAAGTTGTAGATCCTGATTCTCATGTGGATGAACATTTTATGGATCCTGTTGCCACAGAATTTGTTATTGAAACAGCAGCTGGAGAAAGAGTTGATCTTGACAAAGACTCAACTGATTCTGAAGCTGACCCAGAAGGACCAATTAGCAAAAGAGATAAATGGTTCAGGAAACCTGAGAAAGAGAAGGAGAAGCAGGTTGGAATATCTGAAGTTGATATAACTGGAAATCGAATTCCCAGAAGAGGTATTCTAGGATGGTACTATGATTCAGACTTGAAGCTGTTCGCAATCAAGAGATATGACGGCGTTCAGTATTTTGCAAGGAATTACAAAGTCTTCAATTCTCTATCAAGATATGATGTGAGAGACTTGGCTGGATTAGAGATGAATAATCCAAGTGGAGATGAGTATGCTAAATATATTCAAAGGATTATTAGATCTGCTGTTTGGTCAGGAAAATCTGACTTGATTAAGCCAAGGAAGGGAAGAACTCACAAGACTGATCAGATTAGTGAGAGAACAGGAAGACGAAGGAGAATCAAGGTATATCCAGAAGTCAAGTGCATTAAACAAATTCCTATCAAGAAAATGCCACAAGATATACTTGGCAAGTTGAAACGATGGGAAGTTGATTGTGTGACTGGTGAAGCTGTCATGATTGAAGCTGATGATGAAGTTGAGAATGAAGAAAAGATTATCTTGACAGTTTATGATCGCAGGCATCTAATGAATCTATCAAAGAATGACTTGATCAAATTAGATGAGATCAAGATAGTTTCTAATGAAGGATGGAGAGATGCAGCTAGATATTATCAGTCAATGGTTACAAAATGCATAAGACTGGGAATACATTTTGGGAGTGTACTATACAAAGAATGATCAAAGACAACTTGAAGATTTTTGAATTTTGACGCTAGAGCTATTGTCAAGGGGGAGTCTGTTGGGACATGTTTGTGTGTGTGACAACAGATCTAGCTTGTAATAGTTGAAACGTTATTTGTAATCAAGTTGTATTATTGATTTGTTAATTGCAAACGTTTAATATGAATTGATAGACATTTTAGAGCTAATTGTTTGAATGCTAAAAGATGTTAATCAAAGTCAAAGTTTGACTGAAAAAGTCAACTCGCGAAGTTGACCTGCGAAGTTCAGTTGAACTTCGCAGAGGCCCAACTTCGCAAGGCTGGGCCTGAACTTCGCAGAAGCCCAGGAAGGCTTGCGAAGTTCGGCAAACTCAAACTATAAATGTTAATTAAACCCTAAACGTTTAAGACTTCTTCCCATACGAATTTCCAGAGGGATTGGTGCGAATTTAAGCATTCTAATCGACTAGGTATTGATAGAATCATGTATTGAATCGATACAAAGTCGTATTTGATAATCCGAATCGCTAGTATATTGCGAAACAATCGTTCACTATCCGTGAACTTAGTATTGACGGATTCCGCACGTTAATACCTAAAGATAACCTCGTTATCGATCCTATACAAACGGACTTACACGGTCTGTTGAGACGTCTACATATACTTATAACCTTGCGCGTTGTAAACGCCCGACAGGTTACAGTCTTTGGACATCTCATTGTACACCATCATTATTTGCTATTGCAAACGCATCAGACTCAGGTGAGTCTCATAGCCCCTCATTTTACTGTTTTTAACCCAGGGGTGGGAATACATACTCGTTTTGTTTTACATGTGGACATGAGTACTAAACCTCGATATATACTGCATGAGTTATTTTGCTAATCATTTAAAGCCCTCCACTACATAGTTTGTTTATATGGATTTAGCGCGATTGTTAGTGTATGGTACCATATGGGATTGACAATCCTCGTCCGGGTTAGCACGCACTAACTGGTCAAACGGACGCATTAGCATTTATTCATACGAGTGTAGATTAGGCACTCGCAGGGAGGCACCCTCGCTCAGGCACTTGGTTGTGATCCTGACACCTCAGTTAAGCTCAAACTATGGGCTCATGGCAGTGATATACATCTATTTTATTTGCTTGATTGCAAATCGTTATATTAAATCTCATGGTTCACACATCATGTTTATCTATACAAACCTGTGAGCTCACCAGCTTTTAGCTGACATTTTAGTATGTATTCTCAGGTACTCAACAGTAGTATATCTGCTCAGGATTATTAGCTCGAGTCGCATACAGACACCAGGAGATTCCCCTGCATTTCTACATTTTGTAAACTAGATATGCCTTGGAATCTCTAAACATTAATTACGAGCTTTTGTAAACATTATTACATTGTAAACTTTTATTATATCAATGTAAGCAGTAAATGACGCATATAGAGTCGTTCACTTTATCTTATATGCTTGTGATATTTGATTAGTCGTGCCCCAACCCGATTCACTTCCGCACAGTAAATTTGGGGGTGCGACAGATTGGTATCAGAGCCTAAGGTTATAGTGAACTAGGTTGCATTTAGTGGGCCTAGACTATGACCGTTAGGCAGTATTCCTTATTAAGTATGATTAGGTTCAGTGACTACATGATATTGGTTTAATTTAACATAGCCTGATCAACTATGTACAATTAAAAGAATATGATGTGAGATCTGAAAGGAGTCATGACTGAACAGGATACACTAGTTTACTCTGACCACGAGAGAAACCGGACCTATACATGTGTGTGCTAGAAACATTAGGATATATGATATGTATGTATATATATATATATATATATATATATATATATATATATATATATATATATAGGCCTCACAATACTTACTGAACGCTCTTGCCACAGACATGGTAGACATCCCTCCTCTAGCACCGACAGACGCGAACAACGAAACTCAAACCTACCCAACTGTAGAGGAGTTAACTGCTTTACCCCAAACTTCAACTGAACCTCTCTATTATTTCACTGGGGAGGCAAGAGTCACACGACATCAACGAAGGGGTAACAATTCAGCTCGAGTTAGCCCTTACCGCACTGGTAACACCACAACCAGGGCAGACTATCCAACTTACCCTCGTAAGTGGGATTGGCTACCCACAACTCTGAACACCTGGAGGTCTGAGGAAGCCATACAGATTCCTGCTGACCCCATGGACATCTCCCCGTATACACAAGAACCCATCCACCATACCGTTCCAGTGCTTGCTGCTCGACTACACCGCCACGAGGCAAGGCTTGAAAGCTTGGAACGAGAACAATACATAGTACAAACACATGGGTTACGCACATCACACGACCGTATTGCTGGACTCTATCTGGAACAAGAAAACATGACACGGAATGTGGATATGATCCACCAACAAGTGATTGATGACAGAAGCGCAGTTGATCTCCTGCAGGCAAGACTGGAAGAATGTGAGCTACGCTCACAGGAAGCCGAACAATATGCTCGCATGTTGGAGCAACGCCTAACTATCGCTGAAGATACCGCTCGATAAACCAGTCGACTTGCTGAAGCCATGGAACGTCTTGTCACCCTGATGTCACTAGTGGCTATACGACAAGATTAGTACAATATCTGTTATGTAATCACTTATCTAAGCTTTTTAAGTCAGTGTAATTCAACCGGATGTAACAAATCCCGGTACCTTTTGTAAACTCTAAAGTCTATAATCTTTTGAACTCGTACCTTGTATGGTATCTAATTTTATTATCTAATGAAATATGATTATCACATTGTGCTGTTGTATATTACCTTCCTATATACATACATATGCGATAAATCATAACCTTTGAACAACATCTTACATATTTTTCCTCTGTATTTATTCAAGCATTATGCCGCCAAGACGAACTTACAGTCAAGCGGAAATCACTCAACTCATCGCTCAGGGTGTAGCTCAAGCCCTTGCGGCCCAACAACCACGCTCTGGCAGCGAGGACACGACCAACAACACCCCTCCAACCAAACCTTGCTCATACAAGGACTTCCTCAACTGCAAGCCTCTGAACTTCAAAGGCACGGAAAGAGCTATCGGTCTATTACGATGGATTGAGAAAATGGAATCAGTCTTCCGGATCTGTAACTGCCCAGAAGACTGCAAGGCCAAGTATTCCACCTGCACCTTCATGGATGGTGCTCTGACCTGGTGGAATACTCATGCTCAAACTGTAGGCGTTGATATCGCCTACCGAACTCCGTGGGAAGAATTGAAAAGAATGTTAAAGGATGAGTAGTGTCCAAGAGAAGAGTTGCAACAACTCGAGGTCGAGTTTTGGAATCTCAAAGTTCATGGCAATGATATTGCCAGTTACACAACCCATTTTCATCAACTTACACTGTTGTGCCCATCAATGGTCGATCCTGAGTACAAGAGGATCGAACGTTACATCTGGGGACGTCCCCCACACATTCAGGGAATGGTCACTGCTTCCAACTCTCCTACCATTCAAGGTGCCGTCCGTATGGCACACAATCTTATGGCTCAGGTGGTTCGCCAAGAAACACCTACTTCCACAAACACCGGTAATAACTCTGGGGATCACAAGAGAAAGTGGTCCGGAAACTCTAACAAAAATCAACAGTCATCAAAGAAGCCTGAAACTGTCAAGGCTTACACATCTGGTTCTGAACCCAGGAAAGGCTACACTGGAACCAAGCCTTTCTGCTCTAAGTGTCACCGCCATCATGATGGTCTCTGCGGTACTCCATGTAACAAGTGTCAAAGGTATGGGCATCTAGCCAAAGACTGTAGGTCTACTAGTACCAATACCAACAACAACCCCAACACCAGCTCCAGCCAACCAAAAGCCTGTTTTGAGTGTGGCAACACTGGGCACTTCAGAAATGACTGCCCAAAACTGAAGAACAAGGGAAACAACAACAACCCGAGAGGTAGAGCCTTTGTCCTTAATTTAGGGGAAGCCCATCAAGACCCGAATGTGGTCTCGGGTACGTTCCTCATCAACAACTTACATGCTTCTATTCTGTTTGATACTGGTGCTGATAGGAGCTTTATATTTGATGAATTTAGTTCGTTACTTGACATTACCCCTGTTGCCTTGGAAGCTAAGTATATTGTAGAACTAGCTAATGGCAAACTGATTGAAACCAATAGTGTGATACCCAATTGCACTTTAAAACTAGCTGACGAACTCTTCAACATTGATCTCATACCTGTCGAGATCGATAGTTTCGACATCATCGTCGGTATGGATTGGTTATCCAAACACCGAGCAGAGATCGTCTGTTTTGATGAAATTGTTCGTATTCCTCTCATCACCGGTGGTACTTTAATCATACAAGGGGAGACCGGTGGGACGAGACTGAATATCATATCATGTATGAAAACCCGAAAATATTTGAGAAAAGGATATCAGGCAATCCTCGCTCATGTTATGGAGAAAAAGTCGGAAGAGAAGCGACTTGAGGATGTGCCCATCGTTCGAGACTTCCCAGAAGTCTTTCCTGAAGACTTGCCTGGCCTTCCACCGCCAAGACAAGTCGAGTTTTCCATAGACCTCGTACCGGGTGCAGCACCCGTGGCACGAGCACCTTACCGTTTAGCCCCATCTGAACTTCAGGAGTTGTCTACTCAGTTACAGGAACTCTTGGACAAAGGATTCATTCGACCAAGTTCTTCACCTTGGGGAGCTCCGGTCCTATTTGTCAAAAAGAAAGATGGTTCTTTCAGAATGTGCATCGATTATCGTGAACTCAACAAACTCACTGTTAAGAATCGTTATCCACTCCCTCGAATTGATGACCTATTTGACCAACTGCAAGGGTCGAGCTTTTATTCAAAGATCGATCTATGGTCAGGTTATCATCAACTCCGAGTTCGAGACAACGACATCCCGAAGACAGCTTTCCGAACTTGCTATGGTCACTACGAGTTTCAAGTAATGCCATTTGGTTTAACAAACGCACCGGCTGTTTTCATGGACCTTATGAACCGAGTGTGCAAACCATATCTCGATAAGTTTGTCATTGTATTCATTGATGACATCTTAATCTACTCGCACAATGAGCAAGAACACGCGCAACATCTGAAAACCATTCTAGAGCTACTCAAGCACGAGGAGTTATATGCTAAATTCTCCAAGTGTGAGTTCTGGATGCAAACTGTTCAATTCCTTGGGCATGCGATTGACAGTCAAGGGATTCATGTTGATCCATCAAAAATCGAGGCTATCAAAAATTGGCAATCGCCAACAACTCCAACCGAAGTACGACAGTTTTTGGGACTAGCCGGGTACTATCGGTGATTTATCGAAAACTTCTCAAAAATAGCCCAACCACTCACGACACTGACTCAGAAGGAGAAGAAGTTCGACTGGACTGATAAACAAGAGTCAGCGTTCCAATTGTTAAAACAAAAGCTTTGCAGTGCACCTATCTTATCACTACCCGAAGGCAACGACGACTTCATGGTATACTGCGATGCTTCACACCAAGGTCTTGGTTGCGTGTTAATGCAACGAGACAAGGTCATTGCCTACGCCTCCCGACAACTCAAGGTTCACGAAAAGAATTACACCACTCATGATCTCGAAATGGGAGCCGTAGTATTCGCACTCAAAATCTGGAGACACTATCTGTACGGCACTAAATGTACAATCTTTACCGATCATAAGAGTCTCCAGCACATCTTTGATCAAAAGGATCTCAATATGAGGCAACGTCGATGGGTCGAGTTGCTTACCGATTATGATTGCAAGATCCGTTATCATCCAGGCAAGGCAAACGTTGTTGCCGATGCCCTCAGTCGAAAGGAACGTGTAAAACCCCTTCGAGTCCGAGCCCTCAGCATGACAATCCATAATGATCTCATCATTCAAATCATTACCGCTCAACTCGAAGCACTCAAACCTGAGAACATTAAAAATGAGTCCTTGCGTGGCATGGACCAGCAATTTGAAACCAAATCCAACGGAGCCAAATACTTCTCAAACCGAATCTGGTTACCTAATTTTGGGAACCTACGAGACTTGGTGAAGGATGAAGCTCACAAGTCCAAATAATCCATACATCCTGGATCTGACAAGATGTATCATGGCATCAAGGAGCTGTATTGGTGGCCAAACATGAAAGCTGACATAGCCACATATGTCGGCAAGTGCCTCACATGCTCTAAAGTCAAAGCCGAGTACCAGAAACCCTCCAGATTACTCCAACAACCAGAAATCCCTCAATGGAAATGGGAGCAGATCTCCATGAACTTTATCACAAAACATCCAAAGACATCGAGCGGTTGCGATACCATTTGGGTGATCGTCGATTGTCTCATCAAATCTGCTCATTTCCTAGCCATCAAAGAAACCGACAAAATGGAAAGCCTCACGCGAATTTACCTTAAGGAAATTGTATCCAGACACGGCGTTCCCATTTCGATTATCTCTGACAGGGATATTCGTTTCACATCTCACTTTTGGCAGTCACTTCAGAAATCATTGGGTACTCGTCTAGATATGAGTACTGCATATCATCCTCAAACCGACGGCCAGAGTGAACGAACCATTCAAACACTGGAAGATATGCTACGGGCTTGCGTAGTTGACTTCGATGCAAATTGGAAACATCATTTACCCTTATGCGAGTTTTCGTATAACAACAGCTACCATACCAATATTGGAGCTACACCTTTCGAGGCACTGTACGGTCGTAAGTGCCGATCACCTGTCTGTTGGACCGAAGTGGGAGACAGCCAACTCACTGGTCCTGAAATCATTCACGAAACCACAGAGAAAATAATTGGAATCCAAAACAAACTCAAAGCCGTGCGCGACCGTCAGAAAAGTTATGCTGACGTGAGACGCAAACATCTCGAGTTCCAAGTTGGGGATCGAGTACTCTTGAAAGTATCACCTTTGGAAAGGTGTCATTCACTTCGGTAAACGTGAGAAGTTAAATCCCAGATACATTGGACCATTCGAGATCCTTGAAAGGATTGGTCCAGTGGCATATCGATTATAGCTGCCACCCAAACTCAGCAGCGTGCATCCCACATTTCACATTTCTAATCTTAAGAAATGCCTGTCTGATGAGACACTCATTATTCCTCTCGACGAAATCTACATCGATGATAAACTCCATTTTGTCGAGACACCAGCAGAAATCATGGACCGTGAGGTCAAACAATTGAAACAAAGTCGTATTCCCATCGTCAAAGTCCGGTGGAATTCGCGGCGTGGTCCGGAATTCACCTGGGAGCGGGAAGACCAAATGCGACTCAAGTACCCACAGTTATTCACAGAATACACACCATCTACGACTTCGAGCTAAATTTCGGGATGAAATTCTCTTAACAAGGGGAGAATGTGACACCCGAAAAATTAGGGCTAGTTATTAGTTCCTAATCATCTGCTAATACATGTAATTAGTGCTAGATTAGGCTAATTGTATGTATCAATATATATATATTGGAATATATATATACACGTACGCGATTATGTTCAATCGTGCATTTTCATATCGGGCGGATCCCGATACATTAATACGGACGTTGGTGAACTCAATTTATTAAATAATATGAAATTATTTGATAAACATATTTATTTACAAATATTATTTCGATAATATCATATAAGCATTTCGTATTGTGTAAAATGCACAGAAACGACCAAAAACGCGTAAAACGCGCCCGACAATCAAATAAATGTCAAAATATATTTTATAAATTAAAATGTATCATTTCGGATGGTAAGTATTTATTTGAAGTATCGTATTTCAAACCGAAAACAAAAACGTTTGATTTAAACGTCACGCGATTTATTAATCGTAACACGACTCCGCGAACCACTACCAACACATCACAACAACATTTTTATAAATGTTTCTAAGTAATAGTAAGTATTACTTCAAGTTAAAAATATCGAGATTTAAACCGTTAGATAAACACAAGTGTCAAACGTTTAACGCCTAAATAAACGTCGAAACGATCGGGTAAACGACCGCGGGTCTTAATGTAACTTTGAAAAATTAAAAGTTGACCAAAACACCCTATGGGACCCACGAAAATCTGCTGATTTTCTCACTCAACCACCCCATACCCCCATGTTCTTCTTATATCACTTACACACACACACATACATGCACACCACACTCAATCTCACTTTCACTCCCTCACTCAAACACCCACTCCCTTACTCTCTCACTCTTAAATCTGCTCTCCCTCACCCACTGGTCGAAATCCAGCAACCACCACCATAATCCACCATCATCCACCACCTTTCGGAGGAAGAAAAGCTAAGGAAACGAAGCAAGAAGCATAACCGAGCATACTCTCTCGTTTTCATCTCTAGATCATCATTTTCTTAAGTAAGAACATACTTCTCTCTATATATTTTCATGCTTCACATTTGTGTACATGTTATGTTGATAATCTAGCAAGTATATGTCCAAATATCATCTTAAAAATCATTTTTACTAAGCATATATACAAGTATATAA
Organism: Pseudognaphalium luteoalbum; assembly: GCA_963422505.1. NCBI lineage: Eukaryota > Viridiplantae > Streptophyta > Magnoliopsida > Asterales > Asteraceae > Pseudognaphalium > Pseudognaphalium luteoalbum. The sequence continues at coordinate 73,884,325 of OY730198.1, forward strand.
TATGTCTCAGAAAATCGTCTCACCAAAACGACCATATCTTGAGTTCTAGGAAGAATTAGACAACGAAACACATACCAAAATTTTCGTATAGAAGAGCTCTGCAAAAAGTTCTTTACGAAACTGTCGTTATTGGGTTAGCCATACACTTCACATATTTCTAGTGATTCACATGGCATCATCAAATGATACAAGTCTTGGATAAGAATCTTTACCATTTTCAAAAATCTATGTATTTTTGTGTAGAGCTCAATCTTTGGACTGTAGCTGTTCTTCGACCAAAACCGACCACCCTTCATGATTGTTTTTGTTAAAAATAGTAAATGAATATATAAAAAAATACCATCAAGTGCAGTTTTACACTAGACATATAGGAGAACATGTATGATTTTTATTTAGGCTTGAATCGGACTAGAAACGGGTGAAATCGTGAGTCAAAACTGAGTAAAAATCTGGAACTATTAAACTAGGGACTGTTTTAGTCATTTTTTAAAACCGACACTTCGAGTTAACCATGAAACGTAAAAGACAACTTTATAAAGCTCATTTAACATATTTAATATTTCCCTAAAAGTTTCGGGTCAAACCAAACCCGTTTGACCAAGTCATGAAGATGAACACTTAGACTAAAACAAAAATTAATGCGACAATACCTCTTTGAAATCATATGCGACAATGCCATTGTCGCATAAACCGAAATCCGTGAATACCATTGTCGCATGAGCCAAATACGTGAATACCATTGTAGCATAAGTGATAAATTCCGTCAATCCTTATTGTCGCATGAACAGTGCTCCGAGAATCCTATTGTCGCAGTGCCCTATTCTCGCATAACTATTGTCGTATAAAACAGCGTTTTCGTAACTCTTATTGTCGCATGAAATCTTAATTCCGTTAATCCTTATTGTCGCATGAACCTTAATTACGACAATCCCTATTGTCGCATGAATCGTAGTTCAGACAAATCCTTATTGTCGCATGAGTGAAAATTCCGACAATCCTTATACATTGATACAATATTTGGGACAATCAACAACAAATATATTAATAAGTATACATCACAGCAAAACATATAATAATAACACTTTTGGATTATTATTACAAACCATCACCAACGGGCCGTACATATTTTCAAAACTCAAATTAACCAATCAAACAACCAAATTATTTGGACATTACTAGTTGGATGAACAACTAGCATGGACGGTCTTTTGAGACGTCTACATATACTTATAACCTTGCGCGTTTTGAACGCCCGGCAGGTTACAGTCTTCGGACAACATCACCTTGTGCAACATCATACTTGCTTGTTAGCAACACACCAGACTCAGGTGAGTCTCATAGCCCCTCATTTTATTGTTTTTAACCCAGGGGTGGGAATACATACTCGTATTGTTTTACTTATGGACATGAGTACTAAACCTCGATATATACTGCATGAGTTGTTTTGCTAATCATTTTAAAGCCCTCCACTACATATTTTGTTTATATGGATTTAGCGCGATTGTTAGTGTATGGTACCATATGGGATTGACAATCCCCGTCCGGGTTAGCACGCACTAACTGGTCAAACGGACGCATTAGCATTTGTTCATACGAGTGTAGATTAGGCACTCGCAGGGAGGCACCCTCGCTCAGGCACTTGGTTGTGAACCTGACACCTCAGTTAAGCTCAAACTATGGGCTCATGGCAGTGATATACATCTATTTTATTTGTTTGATTGCAAATCGTTATATTAAATCTCATGCTTCACACATCATGTTTATCTATACAAACCTGTGAGCTCACCAGCTTTTAGCTGACATTTTAGTATGTATTATCAGGTACTCAGCAGTAGTAGATCTGCTCAGGATTATTAGCTCGAGTCGCATACAGACACCAGGAGATTCCCCTGCATTTCTACATTTTGTAAACTAGATATGCCTTAGAATCTCTAAACATTAATTACAAGCTTTTGTAAACATTATTACATTGTAAACTTTTATTATATCAATGTAAGCAGTAAACGACGCATATAGAGTCGTTCACTTTATCTTATGTGCTTGTGATATTTGATTAGTCGTGCCCCAACCCGATTCGCTTCCGCACAGTAAATTTGGGGGTGCGACATCAAGCCTGCAGTTTTGATAATGATTTAAATCAAATTAAAATTTTTGATTCTTTGTTTGATGACAACCAAATCTCAAGTCCCAAGGATGAAGGGAAAGATAATAAAAATAGTGAAGGCAATGGAGGTAGTATGCTAGATAGCTCAGATGAGCATACTAGTAACAGTCCACCATCTGCAACACTAAATGTTGAAAACAGCAGCTTCCCTGAGAGCAATTTTAGTTCAGATAATGAAAATCAAAATGATGGTTTAAATTTAAGAAGGTCACAAAGGGATACTACTATGCCTAAAAGATTTGAACCTTTTGTTGTTGAAGGAAAAGTTAAATATGGAATAGAAAAAGTAGTTAATTATTCTCATTTATCATATGATAATTTCTGTTTTGTAAGTGATTTAAATAAAAATGTTGAACCAAATAATTATTTAGATGCTTGTAAAAATCAATACTGGATTGATGCAATGAATTCAAAAATGGATGCTTTATATAGAAATGATACTTGGGATATTACTGAGTTACCTATAGGGAGAAAACCAATAGGTTGTAAGTGGGTTTATAAGATTAAATATAAATCTAATGGTGAGATAGATAGGTATAAAGCTAGACTTGTAACTAAAGGTTTTAATCAAAGAGAAGGTATTGATTTTGATGAAACTTTCTCTCCTGTTGTGAAAATGGTTACTGTTAGATGTTTGATTAATTTGGCTGTTAATAAAGGATGGGATATTTTTCAACTTGATGTTAATAATGCTTTCTTATATGGTGAACTTGATGAAGATGTATATATGTCTTTGCCAGTAGGTTTCTTTGATATAAATGATAAAAGAGTGTGTAAACTTAAAAAATCTTTGTATGATTTAAATCAAGCACCTAGAAAGTGGAATGAAAAACTTACTTGTGCTTTAGTTGGATGTGATTTTGTTTAGAGTAAAAATGATTACTCATTGTTTATAAAATCTGATAATGGCTTGTTTGTAGCTTTATTGGTGTATGTTGATGACATTGTTATAACAGGAAATGATATTAATGAAATAAATAAATTTAAAAGTTTTCTTAGTTCTAAGTTTATGATAAAAGATTTGGGAATATTGAAGTATTTTTTAGGAATAGAAGTTTTGAAATCTGGTGAAGATATATGTTTATCACAAAGAAAATACTGTCTTGAATTGTTATCTGAGTTTGGTCTACTTGGATGTAAACCTGTTAATACTCCTTTAGAATCAAATATAGTTATAAATTCTTCTTGTAATAACAATATTGATGATCTTCCTTTAGAAGATATAAGTGTTTATCAAAGATTGATTGATAAGCTTATTTATTTAACTTTAACCAGACCTGACATATCTTATGCTATGCATGTGTTAAGTCAGTTTATGCATTCACCTTTGAAGTCACATTTAAGGTATGCTTTAAGAATTTTGAGATATCTAAAAGGTTCTCCTGGTAAAGGAATTTGTATTTCAAAGAATGTTAATACAGATTTGTTTGCTCATGTTGATTCTGATTGGGGTAAAAGTGTTATGTCAAGAAGGTATGTGACTGGTTATTGTTTGTTTTTAAATGGTTCTATTGTTTCTTGGAAAAGTAAGAAACAAGCTACTGTTTCTAGATCTTCTGTTGAAGCAGAATATAGAACTTTAGCTGATGTTTGTTGTGAAGTTATTTGGGTTTTAAAATTGTTAGATGAATTTAGTATAAAACCTGTTATACCTATAAAGATATTTGTTGATAATAAAGTTGCTATTAAGATAGCTGCAAATCCAGTTTTTCATGAGAAGACCAAACATTTTGAGATTGATCTTCATTTTGTAAGGGGAAAAATTTCTGCAGGAATTGTTATTACTGAAAAAATTGATTTTGATGATAATATAGCAGATGTTTTTACAAAAGGTTTGCCTGGAACTCAACATAAGGTTTTGTGCAGTAAGTTGGGGTTAAAAGATCTCTTTAACAATTAGATTATGGAGGGGTGTTGAAAGGTATAATCTAATTGTTGTTAGCTTTTAGTGTTTGTGGTTTGTTAACTTTGCAGGAAAAGTTTTGGTGTCAAAAGTGAAATAAAAGGAACTTGTATTTGAAGGTTTTGGAAGTTTGGGTTACTTCTGCTCATGACAAAAGTTCAAGGGGTTTTTATGTATCTTTCTTTTTAGGGTTAATATATAAACGATTTTTTTTATATTTTAGGGTTAATGTTTTTATCTCTGGTTATTATCTCTGTATTCTCTCTTGCTCACGATTTGTGTTCATCTTGTATCATCTTGATACTCAGATAGGTTTAGTGGTGTGTGATTGATCTATATCTATTGATATAGAATCATTGAGTGTTTTGTTTGTAAAGTGAGATCGAGTCTTGGTTTTGTTTTTGGCCTTTGAGCCGGTTTGGTTGTTGATTATTTAAAGTATTCATTTGATATCTTGTGTTCTACTGGTTGATTGCTATTTTGTTCAAGAATCAATGATTAAAGCATGTGGAAAGCGAACTTGAGCTTTTGTCAAAATGTCCTGAAATTAATAACGATGAAATGAACTTCCATAATGTTTAAACTTTAAATATTGTATGTCAGACAAGAAGTCCATACACGAAACATGTTCATACATCACGCATATTGAAACAAGCACCTCAATGTCGGTACTTGAATGTAAGAATAATTCCTCGCTGATCTCCATACGATCCGTTCTATTTCCAATTTGCTCAACACTCTGCATTGAATGAACTGTTAATTGCTATTATAACTTTAAATCGATGCAACACTAATGGTGGAAATACATTGTTACCTCTTCGTATAGATACGGACAAATTTATATAGTTGATATTTTATATCTCAAATATGCATAGATACATATACACTGATGCAGATTTGCAAGAAATTTGAAAAATCACAGATGTATAGATTCAAATGTACAGATTTTCATATGCATAGACTTTCTTAACTTTAATGAATAAAAATGTTGCTAAACAGTTCAACAGGCATATAAATATGAAACTTACCGAGTGTGTCGTGACTTCATCTAATTATCACCTCAGAGGACTAACAACCCATCCAGTAATTGGATTTTGCCTCCGAGTTCTAAGCTTCCTATGAGACCGCTTTGTAATCGTTCAAGAATGGAGTACGTAATTGAATCCGGTGTTAAACCCTGTTCTTTCAGCTTTGCATACAAATCAACAGCTTCAGCAGTTCGTCCACATCTTTCGAGACAATCTGATAATATATTATACGTAACAATAGTCGGACAACACCCTTCAGAAAGCATTTCATCAAACAATCTACAAGCCATTTCCACTCTATCCGATTTCCCAAAACATTCGATGAACGTACTATACGTTACAACATCAGGATTCAAACCCTTCTCTTCCATCTCTTTAAGCTTCATGTGGGCTTCATCAACATCACCGTTTTTCCCTAAACAATTTATTAAAGAATTATACGATATGATATCAGGCTTACGATCAATATTCTCCAGCTCATCAAAGATCTTAACAGCCTCGTCAACTCTTCCACTTCTACCAAAACTCGATATCGATATATTGTAAGTAAATATATCAGGCAAAGGGCTTCGTATAAATCAAGAAGATGAGATATTTGTTTGGACTTTCCAAGAGCAGCGAACACGGTGTTATACATAATAGTATCAGAACTAATCCCCTTTTCATGTATCTTACTTAGTAAATCCATAGCTTCTGTCATTTTACCCTCCTTGCATAAATTTTCTAGCATCGATAAATACGCATCTGGATGGAAGTTCCACATGTAACAAAATAGACGATGAGCTTCACTAGAATGCCCTAATTTACTAAGTGTACGTACAAGATACGCGTATATTCCCTTGTTCATATACTCCTTTGATATTTCCACAACTTCATCAAGTCTCCTTCTGAAGCCAATACAATTAATATGATACTATAAGTAATTGGGCCGACAACCATTTTCGAGAAAAGGAATATAGTTTTGTCAACCATCCGGCTCATAGCAAGCACCTGAATAATTGTATTATAAGCGATTGAATTAGGAGCTATGTTCTTCGATAACAAATCTTGAAAAAGTCTTATTGCGTCATCAGGCTTCCCGTGTTTTCCAATCATTCGTATTCAGCAGGCTCACAGTGTTTCCGCTTCATGTCTTCAAACACTTTGTTAGCCTCATCAACCTGAAAACACACATTATTTTACATTAAGCAAACTACTGTTTAAACACAAAATTCAATACTAGGGCTGCAAACGGGTCAAGCTAAGGTCAATAAATTAGACTAAGCTCAAGCTCAACTTGATAGCACATCAAGCCCTTAAGATGTAGGCTCAAGCTCGGCTTGAAAACTCGACTATTTATTAAAAAGTAACTTTCGATATCAAAAACTTTCTTACAACACGTCCAATGACAAATCATTTCAAAAGTACTCATTTGCTAGATATAAGCCAGGCTCATTAGCAGCCTGATGGAGGCCTACGTATTGAAGATCGAGCTCACATGTTTCTGAAGTCCCACGAGCATGTAACAAAAAGGGCTGCACGAAAAATGGCATAACTTGGGCTACAGGGCTCCGTTTCAGGCCCATGAGCAGGCGAATCGAAGCTCGGTTCGAGGCCCACCAAGCCGCTAACCATGGTTAGACCCATGCTCGAAGCCCAAAAACGGATCCGTTTGGAAGATACGGCCCATTTTATGTTTTTTCTGTTCATTTTGGACTTTTGTTTTGGGCTTTGTGTTTGGTCCGTTATGTTTTTTAGGCCCGTTTAAAATTCTTGATGTTATTTAGGGTTCCATGTACATTGTTTGGGGGTCAGTTTTAATTTTCAAGAATTTCGATTTTGCTTCCAATTTTGTGAATCAAGGTTCCAATTTTGTGAATCAAAGCATACCCATCCACGGTATTCTTGGTGAATCAACGTGCTTGGAAGAGTTTTTCCTGGTATTCATAAGAATCAACAGGTTTAAACTATTTATCATAATCGTGCACTACATCACAGCCCTATTCAATAAGTAAACAAGAAATGTCATATAGTTGACCTTTTCGTCTTTGGCGAGAGCATCAAGTAACATATTGTATGTAAACAGGTTCATATGCTTTTCCTTTCATCTCTTCATAAACTTCAAATCCTTTATTCGAATCATGAGCTCATAAATGAGCTTGAGGAACACATTTATATGTATAACGATTCATCCTAAGTTCCCATTGTTCAACCAAACGTAAACACCGCTCCAAATCTTCACCTCAACTAAATATTCCAATCAAAATATTAACCGTGGAGATATTGCCATGCACGTGCGACCGCTCCATCTCATGGATAATCCGCCGAACAGAGTCAAACCGGTCCGGCGAGGATGACTTGGCAACTATTTGAATAATCCGGTTGTATTTGGATTGTAAAATGTTGACGATTTTACAGATTATGTCACGGCGAGGTAACGCGTAGCCTCTAGGGTCAAGTTGTTGGATGTTTAGGACACGGACTTCGACGGCTAATGAGCGACCGTTGTTCACTTCGGTAATTACTCCGCCGCTGTACCTGGTGGCGTCACCACGTCGGATGATGATGTGGCACTTGTTCATGGTTAGTCTGTATACAACATATATATCGATTTACATAAAATAATATGTATTTATATGAGTATAACATGAGTCAGAGAATTTGAATTTGCTTCATGTAACTATATAAAGCATGTAACAGTTCATTTTTAACAAAGTTGGGTTAATACACACGAAGGGGATTAAAGTATTCCAAAATGTTCGCTTGGGGTAGTAAAGTTTATGATTTGACAAAACTATGAGTTAACTATACGTATTGTGTTTAAGGGTAACTAAAGTTTTGATGGAGGCCCACGTATTGAAGATCGAGCTCACGTATTTCTGGAGGCCCACGAGCGTGTAACAAAAAGGGTTGCACGGAAAAGGGCATAACTTGGGCTACAGGGCTCCGTTTCAGGCCCATGAGCAGGCGAATCGAAGCTCGGTTCGAGGCCCACCAAGCCGCTAACCATGGTTAGACCCATGCTCGAAGCCCAAAAATGGATCCGTTTGGAAGATACGGCCCATTTTATGTTTTTTCTGTTCATTTTGGACTTTTGTTTTGGGCTTTGTGTTTGGCCCGTTATGTTTTTAGGCCCGTTTAAATTTCTGCTTATTATTTAAGCTTTCTTCTTCATTGTAATGAACTCAGTTTTAGTTTTCAAGAATTTCGATTTTGCTTCCAATTTTGTGAATCAAGGTTCCAATTTTGTGAATCAAAGCATACCCATCCACGGTATTCTTGGTGAATCAACGTGCTTGGAAGAGTTTTTTCCCGGTATTCATAAGAATCAACAGGTTTAAGCTATTTATCATAATCGTGCACTACATCAAGTTTGAACTTATGTTTACAAGGATAACTAAAGTTTATTAAAATGTTTATAAGGATAATCAAAGTTTATAAAATTGTTCAAAATGATGAATCTTTATCAGCTCATTTTTCACTTCGGGGAGGTTTTAAAAGTTGGGTTATAGTTTTGTCAAATCATAAACTTTAGTACCCCAAACGAACATTTTGGGATACTTTAATCCCCTCCGTGTGTATTAACTCATATGTGATACATTGAGCATAGATAAGTCCGGTAATGCATAGATGAAAATATAATAATTTTAGATTACAAATTAGGGCTCTTCATTAGCAGAAGAAAATACCTGGTTTTAGATGAAACAGAAAATATTAATTAGGGTTTAGGGTTTTCAAAAGGAATGAACAATCGGGTTTCCGGGGACAAAAAGTGACCCCATTAAGAAGTGAGGATTAAAATTTAAAAGCATACATGACTTGTTTCTTTTCCACCTGATAACAAAAAGTGTTAGTGACACCCATTTGAGCTCCACTTTCAATTTTCGAAACTACGCGCAATAGCAACGAATAGACAATTTCAATATTTTCTTTGACCAAGTATGCATATTACATTACATGATAAGTACAACCAAGATGCATCTAATTTGGGGATTAGTGCATTTAAGTTTAGCCCAAACTCTCTACTTCATTATAGTCTACATCGTGTATCTAAATTTCAATTATTGTCTACTGTGTGTATTTTACACTAATTTAATTTTGATGATGTGACACATTGTATGGATATCACGTGGTACCTTACACGGATGATACAGTACACACAATAGACCATAATTGAAAAAGATGTTGACCCTTTTTCTTTTCTTTGCAGGGAAACTTGCACGTGTGGTTACTTAGGCCCGGGCCAAGTCAGTGGGGGGACCCTGTCGGAAACACCAATGCAGCAGAGAACGACTAATACCTTAATTGAGTCGGTCAAGATCCGGAAGGAATTAGTCTCCACTAGCCTCATTCGAAGAACGAACAAGAAAAGGCCGCTCTGAAGAATTCATGGGATGAGAATTGGGAAGCGGAATTGGCGGATTCCGCAGTTTCGGTCCATATTTTTGTTCACCATAGGGGGACTCACTGGAATAGTTCCGGCAAATTCTTATTTTACGGAAAAAGGAGCTTTCCTATTATCTATTGAATATTGGAAAATGGAAAGAAAGAATTTTTCATCTAGACATATGCCGATTTATGTGTTATTTATCCATTCCTACTTTTTTTATGCCAATGTTGGTGACTGGCGGATTCAGGGTCGGGCTCTGAGAATCGGGAGGATTCCTTCGGCATCCGGGAGCGAGCCTCTGGGATCTCCATTTCAAATCCAGCCGGAGGTCTTCGAGCCTTGTTACGAACTGAAGATGTTTTCAGGAATAAGAGAAGACGGTGCACAACTAATAGAAAAAAACGACTAGTAGAGTTGATTACATACAATACACCAAAATGAAGTTGAATGCATACTATAGAGTTTTGGTTAAAGTTGAGTACATTTATACGCACTAATCCCTTTGTAGCCTAAACGTGACTGTAGAGTGTTATTCGGATGTTTATGTGTCAAACATGTAAGTGTACCGTCTCACAACTAGATCGATAAAGCTAGTTCATTTCACTTCCCTCTTGTCTTGTCTTGCATACACCGTATGATCGAGGTGAGCTATTCACATAATTTGCTGTATTCTCTTGAACAAGTCGTAACTTCATATCATATATATTAGTCTAGGTCATTAGATTGTTGTCGTCTAAGGTCCACTTTTTACTCCGCTCTAAAGATTCTAGTGGAAATTTGAATCCATATCACTGGTATCACAACCTATCTGGCGTATATTACAACACTTGTAAAAATAGCAGGACATTTTTCCTAGGCAATCTTACAACAATTCTAAGATTTCAATAATAACAACCTTGGGATATATGATCCCGTTTTGGTTCTGATTCTAGTAAAATTCGGACGAAAGTAAATAGCCAATTTCGGGCTGGATATCTCGGAGCTCATTTCAGGATCAAATCATGTACCTGTTAATTGTTATGACCAAGCCCTGACACTTGAAAACCCAACCACAACTGGCTACTACAATATTAGTTAGGTTTATTAGACCATTTTAAATATAAAAAGATTGTAGTTGTTAATCAATCAAATAAAAATTAACCAAATGCTACCTAATATAATAAGAAGGATACCAAAAATGTTAACTAAAATACTAAGACATCCTCCCCCAAAAATAGAAATCTGTCCACAGTTACAACTATTAAGCATGGGATGCCTTTAACGAAATACATCTAAAATGCCAGCACAGGGACCTGCCCTTACACAAAACGGGTCTAAAATGCTAGCACAAGGACCAAGCCTCCTGTCACACACCGAGTGAGGCCCGGTCCTTTTACATTTCTATTTTCTTCTTACAAATACCATTTTTGATGAAGAAGATGAAACATAGACCATCATATGCATCTTCAAAATGCTCGCAAAATCTTTCTATTGCCAATGCTTTAATCATCTAGAACAACAATGTGAAGAACATAAACACTTCAAGAATGAAACGAGCTCATAACACTAGTCGGAAAGAATCGGTTTTTACACAAACTAAACATTACATTAATCACCGATCTCTACAATCCCAGAACTAGAAGACTCACAAACATCTTCAACTCTCACTGTTTGTTCAATCACTTTCCCTCTGTTCCCAGCACCCTCTACCACCTTATTGAACCGGTCAACCCAAACGTCATAATCAACCATATAAGGGGTTCCAACGATCCCATCAATATAATCAGCAAACGCTTTTAACAATGACGAAACTTCACCAAGGTACTGTTGAATCACCCTTTTCCGCCACCATCTTTCCCGCCACTTCAAAGCTGATTCGATCGAATCAACCTGCTGTTGAGTCGCCATTTTCCCACCACAAATGTAGTATAGAAGATAAACTAGGCTCTCTGCATCCGAAGAAGGACAAAGTTTACCGTGTTGTAAAGCGTGAGCTGACGAAAATTGTAAATTCACTGCCGGACACATGTCTTTATCGTCTAAAACTGCACGGCCCCATGAAACTAAAATGTACAAACCGTTTCTTGTTATGATGTTTTCAGGACAAATGTCGCCATGCTGGACGTTTGCTGACTTGGCACTTTTTAAGGCCAACAGACAGTCCCGGCAGCAACGAATGGCCTCCTCAGAAGTAAACGGGGTGGATTTCATGGCAACGGACTCGCCGACAGGATGTACAACGAGTATCGGTGTACCGCATAATGGATGATCACACCGTCCTTTTGGGCTCTGTCGTGTGCAACTTCCCGAATGTAAGATTCTTCCATTAGCAACAATTTGAGGTAGGTTTTTGCTACAGATTCCTTGATCCCGGAAAATATTCAAGATTTTCGTTTGCCGTTGGACTTGATACCAGAGACTCATATCTTCCCATGAAGGTTCTAATCGGGTCGGGTGTGCACCCACGTATAACATCAAAGGTTCAGTAGGAAATTCTAATGAAAAAGCTTCGTAACAACACCCATTCCATCCCTGTAGCAATTCATGTACCTGAAAACGATCTTGAAGACCTTCCAATTCCAAGATTTCTCCATTCTCGAGCTTCAACCGATGATCTTGATCATGTTTATTTTCAGTTTTGACAATTTCTGAATCATGGTTAAAGGGTATTATCGACTTTTCACTCTCACCTACTAGCCTCCGCTCGATCCTCCGTTCATGAAGACGGCGGCTGTGATCTGTTGCTAACGAAAGTATTGATCTTTTCGACTCTCCAGTCCACTGAAAAATCGAGTAAAATGTTGCTAAAATTATCTGCAAACATCCCAAATCTTTCCAATTTGCATTACCTAACTTGTTCCATATCCGATCAACCTGAGAAACGTTAACTTCCGCATGGTTTCGAATCCAACTCACCATCGACAAGTATGGATTACCCGATACTAATTCAAGTTTTCCCAAATCACCCTTGAGTTTAACGACCCCACCAAAGTTGGAATCAAGAACTATAACATAAACGCAATCGCTGCTAGCAGTTGCATACTTGCTTAATGTTCTTGAAAGTAATATACGTGCACCATAAAATATAGCTTCACATATAGAAGACGATGATAATGTTACCTCATTTCCATCATTAATCTGTGGTCTAAAAACCGAAAACTGAACCACCTGATCCCAACGCACATGTGGGTCGGACTCATTTCTCGACACTAAAGCAGCACCACATAGGGAATCAAGTCTTCTTCTCGATATTGCTTTCTCTACTGTATAGAATTTGGATCCAGAATATCGAGGACAGTACACAGAATATGGTGCTGGCCTGTCTTCATCCCATAATGTATGCCATAAGGAATCAGAAATCGCATGCAAGAAATCTTCGAGCGCTAAGAATTCTTGTTCTTTTGAGTTGTAAGTAGATTGAGAAGAGCAGGGCATACGATGTAACTGTTGAAATAAAACAGATTCTAAGGCAAAATCGAGGCTTTGTAATTCATCAAGTAGAAATGGTGATTTGAAACCGTGATTGATGTCATGTGAATTTTCTAAGATCCATTCTTCAAGGTGTTGTGCGAATAAATCAACATTGGTGAAGTTTTTTGCGCATTCTTTAGTAGCTTTAAATGCTTGTTTTGAGCTCGATGCACTACGTGAAGAAATAACTGCGTTGGGAAGCATTTTAAATGAGTTACAAAAAGTTATAATTTGAATAGAATAAATCGATTTTGACCAATCAAACAAACCTGATTCAGTCTTCCTGAAACTTCCATCCAAACTTTGCCCACTGACTGAACCCAAATCATATTGATGTGAACCTAACAAGAAATAAATATTTCAAATAAAGATACCAAAACAACATTTATTTGTCTAATTAGAGAGACGTGTATACGGTCGAATAATGTAAGTTTATACCACATCATTTGTGTATTAGAACTGTGAGTCCCTAGTAAAACAGGTTGTGGTCACTAATAAGTTTTCACAGCTTCAACTTTGGATTTGGTGGTAAATTTTGTAAGTTCATTTGTTTCCGGATTTTTGTGTTATAAATGTTATTACAGCAGTGACCCGTTGATAGGTGTAGTGAGTTGACTCATAAATTTCCTAAGGGTGTGGATTATGGCTTTTTTATGTCCATATGGATGCCAATACACCAATTAGTTGCATGGGGTGTAACATAAATTGTGTATTTCACATCTTATATACTTGTCTATATTATCATCCAATCCTTGTTTAAAATACAAGTTGATCTGATAGACAAATAGGTTCCGGAATAACTACTAAATGAGAAATTCAGTGACAACGAGAACATCTTAAATGTATATCAGTCCCACAGACTACTACAAACGAATTTGGGGGGATAATGAACCTTGACAAGAGAGTGATATGTGGTGAGGACATTTTGCATATATTAGACATATTCAGGACCAGTTTGGATATTTATATCCTCGTCCTCCAGGACATGAGGTGAACATGCATTAACGTACTGTAAATCTCTAACCCATTATGCTACCTAAGCAATTTGCTCGATAGAACTATACAGTTGATCCAAAGGAATAAAGTTTCCGACTCTATGCGCACTTTCTACAAGCATATCTAAGCAAATTAAAGTTATACAGAATATGTTATTCGATAATAGCATATTAAAGCTTCTCTACTCTAGATGCTCCAAAGTGGACAAGATTAAAAACCGAAGTCATATTGTTTAAAAATTGAGTAAAAATGTAAAATTGGATGTCTATTGGAGTCTTAACAGTGAGTTACAAAGTTGACATTCTGACCACTTAATGTTACTTGGAAATTGACCTCAAACACTGTTCACTTTACACACTGGATGCAAAAGCAAAAGAGCATTTAGGAAAATATTCATTACACGTAAAGATTGTTCTAAACATATGCCCACAGGCCACAACATTGGCACGAAAAATCTGATCTGCTAAAACCATCCACAACAACATGAAGTAATGAGTACACAATGTACCTTACATTCTATAATCAGGCTACCACCCTAATAAAGGTACTGATATCTGTTGATGGTGGAGGGTTAACCATTATACAGTGTGCCCTTAACTATTACCCTTTCACAACCAACCTTTCCTTGTGTGCAAAATCCAACCCAAATTATGGCACTTATAGCTTTCTTATAAATGCCTCTTCTTTTACAATTTAGGGATGTTGGGATGTTCAATCTCAAATTCAGTATTACGATAATCATACAATCCAGTGCTTAAATTTAAAAAAAGTTAGGTAATTTTACATTTTCCTAGTGTCTCCAAATTTCATTATTGTTGCCCTAAATACACTATATATCATAAGCATGACCCCTTTCCAAAAAAATAATTTATAAACATGATTACTATTTTCCAAACACATTCATCCAAACAACCCCTTAAGTGGTCTCAATGAGCCATTGAAGCAATAAATGCACATACAAACTAGCTTAAACTATCCACTAGCATTACATATAAAAAATTAAAGATCACTGCAGCTATAAAGAAACTGTAATAAGCTGAAAATCAAGTTCCTAGCATTAAGCAGACAGATTATTAAAATGAAAACACCTTATATTTTAACAGAAAACATATAATCCAAAGAAGCAGGAAAAAAAAGACATTTTGCACAAATATATGAGCCAAGTGGAAATGAACTGACCTATATGCATATTGGTGTCTGGAAATGTGAAAAAGCTTCAAGATTTGCAAACCCCAGAATGGGTTTGGTTGTAAATACAGTAGTATTTAGCATATTCCACAACCCAACCCAAAACTAGATGTAATTAGTCACCATGGAGCCCAATGTAGCACACCCCTGATTACATAGACAGATAGACAGATATTATGATTATAAGGGGTAGAAGTAACATGCCAAAAAAGAAAAATATAAATGAAAATATTAATATTAATAATAAGAAGAAAAAAGAACATAAGGCAACAGCTTACAATGATGAAGATGATGGTGATGGTGCTTCCCACTCTCAAGTCCACCCACAGTCACACCCACTTGGGTTTTTGATTATTTTTAATGAAAAATATAAAATTAAAAAAGGGTTTTGATGGGTTTTATTTGTTTCTTTTGTTGTCAAAATTTTAGCATCCAGATGTGGTTGGTGGTTGTTTGGTTTTGTTTGTAAGTTTCTTGTATCTTGTCTGTTTTTGTTCTTTACCAAATTTTGAATCTTTCTTTTTAAGCTCTCTTGATTCCCCATTTTCAAAGATAAAATTTTAAAGTGATTTTAGTCACAGTTTTCAAGGTTGGGAAAGATTGAGAAGGTTTTCTTTATCTTTATTAATTCAGTCCTATTTACAGTAATTTTTTGTGTATAAATATGGAGCTTTCTTGTAAGTTTGGGGGAGTAGTGAAATTGTGTGTGTGATTGTGTTTCAGTGTGTCTTTATCAAGTTGCAACTTTTTTAAATTTTCATTAACTACGTGTGTTTATTAAAAGATTAAAAAAAAAACAAATAAAATACTCCACTTGATTTTCAACAAAAATAAATATTTATTGCGTAAACTTAGGTTGCGTTTGATAAAGGAAACTGATTTAAATTCAATGGAATGAGAATTAAAATTTCATTCCTTTGTTCGTTCAGTTGAGTAATTCATAAAGTTTGAATCTATTAAATTCTTTCGATTAAATGAATTGAAATTCCTTTTCTTCAACGAATTCTTCATTAAAAAAATAAAATCTCAAACTAAACGTACTCTTAGTTTAACTAAGAGGTGGATATAAAGAGGAAGCAAATGTACGTATATTTTATAGTTTAGGGTTTTTTAGAAAGGCAAGTACTCACACACCCTCAACACGAATATATACATTTATCCCATCCTTAGAACTTAAACCCCAATCTTTTAGTCGGAATGGTCATCACAATACTATTATGTCAAAGACTTTTTGGTAGTTTAGGACGTTTTTAGTATTTCTTTTCTTTTGATAAACTTTATACTTATAATTAAGCATTAAGCATGTGCATTCATTTTAATATTTGAAAGTGTAATAAAACTATCCAGAATGCTTTTTGATAAACTTCATATTGTTACTTGATATTGTTAAAATTATATGTTTATTACAAGCTTATCTTGTTCAAATATGAGAATTATATCTTATTTGTGGTTGTTCTAGAAGTATTTCAGGTTGAAATATAAACTGGAAACATGAAGGATCTGGATGTTACTTTCTGGAACTTGAAGGTTTTATTTGAAGACAATGGAAAGATGTGATGTGACAACTCTTCAGATTAGGTACTGATTAACATTTAAGCATGTGCATTCTTACGCTAATTTCCTGATTAAGTTTAAAACAAAACTTTTGATGTGATGTAAGCCTAGCAGCCCAGTACTTTTAAACAAAAAAAAAGTATTACTAATACGTAAGTATTTAAAGTTTCGTACAAACGTACCGGAACGAACTCGACAAAAAAAAATACAGCAAAAGTTGATGACACAATATAATTAATAATTCAATTATTAATTACGAGTACTATTGTATCTATAACATATAGATAGAACGAGTTAAATATACGTTTAACATAAAACGTATTATAAAACGAACAGAAACAATTTTAAAATGCACTCAAAGATCAAAATGAGAAAAATTCAAATTTTCTCACTCATTCGAAAACATTTGTAACATTACCTCAAAATATGAATCCGAAATTCGACTGAAATTTGGCACCCAATTGAATGATAGCAGTTCAATGTACAAATTTGTACAATAGTCTAAAATAATGAAAATTTCATTATTCCAAATTTAAATAACGAATCAGGAGTACATCTACAAAATAAAAATATAAAATGTTAAATTTTATATTGCACCAATTATACCCGTACCCGAAATTAACGGGCTAAATATCCCACCAATCTCAAATAATTGAGGAGGCAGTATGATTATACTGCAACACTCGTTTGAAATATAATACTCCCTTCTAATTGCAATCTCAGATACACACACCACCAACCATCAATAATTCACCTCTCACTGCATATTGATCTCTTTGGCTTGGATCGACTGGAACAAGAAACAGGAAGGGAAGCAGCAGCAGGAACAAGAGAAGCAACAACTTCTTCACTTCATCTCCTTCCTCACCATCACCTCTACCACAATCATCTTTATTACCATAATCTTCATCATCATCGCCACAAAAGCATTGTAAGGAAACCTTCAAATATTTGAATTCTTTACTTAAAATCGTATTTTAACATGTTTATATCATAATCCATGGATATATATCACAGAAATTTGATGATCGTAGTGATTAGTCATGAAATAAGTTATAAAACTAAAAACTTTGAACTCAAAAGTTATATAAATAAACTTGATGAAATGTGATGTTATGATATTCAAAATGTGTAAAAATGAGCCAAAACCCGAAACAAAGCATGTAGATATATGTATATATTGCTCGGACCACGAATAGAGTGCGAAATGACAGGGACGAACCAACCCGATCGGTTGGCTTGGGCCAGCCGATCGGCTGGTTGTGATGAGTCGAACGGCTCAACTGAATGAGCCGAACGGCTAGTTTAGTTGGGCCGAACGGTTTGTGACTTTCTACCCGAACGAACGGATGGGTTAGGGTGTTTGGGCCGAACGGTAAATGGACTAAATAATTGGACTGGACTGGGTCGAGCGAAAAGGTATTGGGCCGAGAACCCCAGCCGAACGGCTGGACTAACCGAGCCGAACGGCTAGCCCAAGCCGAACGGCTGGGCTAGGCTGTGGGCTGGGCCATGGACTGAGCTGGGCCAAATCGTGATGGAATCCGGGTTGGACTAAAATGATTAATGGGGTAATAAATCTAATTGGGCCGACAATTTGGACCGAGCCCAATAAACTTCCAAACATAAAACGTGACCTGATTCATTTAACGGAACGAGCATTTATAAAACAGAATTCATAAACTTTATATATATAATAACAAACGTTTATAATTCTATATATATATATATATATATATATATATATATATATACATAATTAATAGCAAACGACAAACCTATATGTATACTTCATATATACATACAAATGACAAATTTCGAGACGATAACATATATTTATTTATAAACAAAAATAAATAGAATGGGAAGTTTTGTAACAAACCAAAACTTACAAGTAAGTTATACGTAAACAACGTAATTATGACACCCCCAAATTTGGTCAACGCGGTCAACGCGCGATTAGCGGAAGCATTAGTATGTGCGGGGGGTGCTGACGTTAATGTTGAACATCATGCAGATCAGAGCCTATGATTATTGCTGAACAGTGAATTAAGATGCCATTTATGAATTTTGTTTGTAACAAAAAGAACTACAACTCGTTAAAGTCGTAGAATAGTATTATAAAATACAATCTGTTATAAAATACACAGTCTCCGAAAGAAGATTTCATAAATATGATTAATGTAAATCATTTATACAAAGAAATCTTAAGTGTCCCAAAATGTGGCATCCTAATTAGTCGCGGGTCGCCTAACTCCATATGCGTGCAGTCTTATCTATGCTGCTAGTTACCTGAAAAGCATAGTAAAACGTCAACAAAATTGTTGAGTGAATTTACAGGTTTTATGTTTGTAAAGTGGTTTGTTTATCCATACTCGTTTGCGAGTTGTTGACATGAGAGTCAAATAAGTTTCGTACGTAAAGGTTTGTAGGAAAACAAATATCCTATCGTACAGTCCGTACAAGGGCCTATAAGTATCCACATATAATCAGTAGCACATAAGCACCAAAGCAATTTAAATAACACATAGGCACCCAAGCAATCATATAACACATAGGCACCAAAGCGATTATGAACAGTTATTGCATGTTATAGCAAAATGTTAGCTATGTTTTTCACCCCAAGTTTTAAAAGCTGTAAAACAGTAAAAAGAGGGGCTGTGAACTCACAGTATTTGCGTGATGTGAAAGCTAGCAATTCGTGGTCGCCCAAGGTATGTCAACCTATAAACATGATACGTATTAACATAAGTATTTTGATTATTATTCAAATTATGTTAATAGTTTATTTGTATTGAAGAAATTGTTTATTTCTCAAATGATACTAGTTGTTGGTGACTATATGTTGAAATACAAATAATATACCTCATGTCGTGTATCTTGTTAAGTATATATATACATGTACGTAGTTGTATATATATGCTTAAATGTCATTTTCTTCCCATTGTACATATATATATATATATATTTTTATCCTATATATATGTATATAATTATACTTGTCATATATTATATTTCGTACGTTTGTTAAACGTATATTCCATTTGTGTAAATATATGAAAATATATAGTTATAATTTCAATACGATGTATTCGTCGTGTGTGTATATATATATGTCTATATATATATATACATATATAAGTTTTCAATACGTGGTTGACGTATAAAATATATAAGTTTTATTTGTTATAAAACTTCTCATTAGGTTTATTAAATAAGTATATATCATCGTTCTTGGTTGAAGTTGGCGTTTGTTTTAAAGTTTTATGGCCCATTGGGCTCAACCCAATTCGTTTGGCCCATTTATAAAACTTAAACCATTGGGCTAGGCCCATCGCTTAGCCCATTTATCTATTTGGGCCCAATCATAAATGTAAATCATTTTGGTCCATTTTATTTAACTCGTTTGACCCGTTTATATTACCTTGGCCCAACGGCCCGTTTAACCGGCCCATTAATACACATACGGCCCTATATATTTTCGGCCCAATATATATACTCATTTATATAACTCGGCCCATTAAGCCCATTTGTTTAATTAACCCATTTATTTATTAACTCGGACCAAATCCAAAACTTTCGGCCCAGCTCGCAACTCAGCCCACGGCCCAACCCACCTAGCCCAGCCCAGCCGTTCGGCTTGGGCTTGCCAGCCGTTCGGCTCGGGTCTGCCAGCCGTTCGGCTTGGGCCACCCAGCCGATCGGCTCGGGTCTCCAGCCGGTTTCCCCTGTTTCGTTTTCAACTTCTGCAACTCGAGTTCAAGGTGTTTTTATGCTATAATTCGAGCGATTTTCGTGTTTATATGTTCCATATCATCAGTATATAACATTTTATCATTTTATAACAAGTTTTTACAATAATCATCAACCAAATTTTATGTTTATAAATTTGGGTTCTAAGTTTTATCTCAAGAGTCATATCACCAAATCATAAAATATAACTTTGAAATTAACATTTTATAGTGTACTAATCATCATATAACATAGTTTACATACATAATTTACATTGTATAATCATTATAAAAATCAAAGTAATCTGAAAATATATGTATGAAATAAGGTTTGAATCCTCACAATATGCTTGATTATGATGATGTTGCTTCTGATTTTGATGATGACGATGATATGATGATGATTACTTGATCATTTTTGTGAAGTGTTTGAAGTTTTGATGAACAAAAGGGATGTGAAGGTGGAAGAATAAGAATAAGGAAAATGGTTATGGTCGTTGTTCTTCCTCTGCTTTGCTCGACCAGACAACACACACACAATGAAGTTTTTGTTAGGTGACTTGCATTATTGGTGATCAAGAGTTTTGTGTATATATAAATGGTTTAAGTTCCCATTTTCAAATGAGAAGTAAGGTGATGAATAGAAAGTGTCGACTGATATTTTTATCAGTGTATATATTGAGAGTTTTTAACCCGTTAATTTCGTGTACGGGTATAATTATTGCAATATAAAATATAATATTTTATATTTTTATTTTGTAGGTGATCTCCAGATACGTTATTTAAAATCAGAATAATGATGTTATCATTATTTTAGACTGTTGTACCATTTATACATTTTTACTGCGCGTATCCAATTGGGACCCAAATTTCAGTTAAATTATGAATTCATATTTTGAGGTAATGTTCCAAATCCTTTCAGATGAATGAGAAAATTAGAACTCTTATAATCTTGACCTTTGGGTACGTTTTAAAATTGTTTCTGTTCGTTATATAATACGTTTTATGTTAAACGTACATTTAAGTCGTTTTATCTATATGTTATAGATATAATATCACTCGAAATTAATAATTTCATTGTTAATTATGTTGTGTCACCAACTTTTGTTATTCATGTTTGTCGGATTCGTTCCGATACGTTTGTACGCAAACTTAATAGCTACGTATTAAATAATACTTTTGTTTAAAAGTACTAGGCTTGCTAGACTTAAATTACATCAAAAAGTTTTGTTTAAACTTAACCAGGAAATTAGCGTAAGAATGCACATGCTCAAATGTTAGTCAGTACCTAATTTTGAGAGTTGTCACAGTAATTAAAACCTATATATATATATATATAAGATATACATATATATACATACGACACTTGTAAAAATATATTTATGTATATATACGTACATATGGATCTCACGTTTAACAAACGCATGATTCGATGATATACAACAAGTATATTTACATAAGTAAACATATATAGAACAAGTATATGAACAATGGAAACGAAACGACATCCGAATATATATACGACTACATACGTGTATATACATTTAACACAGTATAAGACGTGGGAAATAATAACAATATTTCAACACAATGTCATCAACGAATTCAATGACACACCTTATTAAGAAATCAACAATTTCTTCAAACATGTAAACTGTTAACATAAGTTGATTAAACAAATCAAACGTACTTATGTTAATACATTTATTGTACATAGGTTAACATACCTTGGGCAATTATCGATCGGCTGCTAGCTTTCATACCGAGCAAACTACAGTGAGTTTACAGCCCCTACTTTTAAATGTTTACTGCTTTTAAACACAGGGGTGTTAAACATAGAAATTGCATGCCAACACATGCAATCAAACTATAAACGCTTTATTGCTTTTATACAACTGTTGATTTGTGATATTACATATCCACTGTTATTTTGAGAATTAGACAAAGTATCCTAGTACGGACCTAGACTTGGAATGTGTGCATGAAAAGACCTCATGACATGCTACTGTAACCATTAGCTAGGTGACTTTAGCCACTGAGTATACGGATAGTACTATTGCCGTGACGACCCTCCTACGGTGGAGCGTATACTTAAACGTCCGTTCAGGCAAACAACATAAGTTCTGGTTGTGGTTTGGTTATAGGGTTAGGTCGCGTTACTTTAACCTGCGAGGTTTAGCTCACCTTTCAGGGGATCACAGTCTAAGTAAATTCCCACATACTTTTAGGAAGAACGAATCCTACTACTGTTAAATACCAGAGAATATACCGGTAACATATTTTACACTGGTAAACAACCAGTAACACATTTTGGGATGACATCCCCCATAAGACTATACTTTTGGGTAACAACCCTACATAACTTGTATTTTATAAATGAACAACAATTCATTTATACTGACTTGGTTTAATTAACCACATACATGTACAAACCTGCAAATTCACTCAACATATTTGTTGACGACTTTCTCTATGTTTTTCAGGAAATTAGCTGGGTAAGTAATCGCATGCATTCAGGATGGACAACCCTGGACTACTTAGGATGCCACATACTGTTGGGACCGCTTTTGGGGATTTCATTTGTATAACTGCAGACATTGCGGTCATACTTATGAAATCTTATTTTAAACTTATGTATTATTGTTAAAACTAAAATGTTTTAAACTCTACTACTACTGTTACGACTTACATAGTTGTACTACTTTTGTAACATCTGTTAAACTTGGCATCCTTGATAAATAAAGTTGTGTGATAACCATATGCTCTGAGTATGTAGGTATTTGTTAGTTGAAAATACTGTTCGCAGCCCCGCCACGTCATTAAAGCTACCGCAAACTAATCACAACTAATTGTAATTACCGTTTGGCGGGGTGTGACATGTGAAGATAAAGGGACCAATCTTGTCAACTGCTGATTTATATATATATATATATATATATATATATATATCATTGAGATTAGGGTTAGAGTGAAACATCATATTTACTCTCATACGGCTTATCACAGATTTTCTCTCTCGATTGTATTTGTTCATGATCTGAGATTTAAACACCTTCTAGTTGTCTAATTTCTATTAGTAATCTTTTGATTACAAAGTTTCTGATATATTCTTTTTGAGATTGATTCATTCTTAATCAATCGTTTGAGTGTAATCAATTAGGAAAACTTTGAGTATTGTATTATGAGAAATCTGGTATGTTATCGTTATCATATTGCATATTTTGACATGGTATCAGAGATACACGGTTTATTTGTGTAGAGATTGTTCGATTGATTCAAAAATTAGGGTTTCTTATTTTTGGGGGTTTTCGGCATATCGAAGAAATTCAAATCTGTTTGGGTTCGAAATGCGATCTGTGGTGTTTGGCTCGTTATTATATCAGTGAATCTCTTCTGATATACTGGATATTCTTCTTGACCCTAATTTCTCCAAATTAGGGTTTCGACTTGAAACTCTGTGGTTTGTATACTCTTGGTTGTTCCAGAGTTTTGGATTCTGATTTCTTCCTCTGCTTATCTTCTTATTTTTCTTTTTGCTATTGCTCGGAGTACTCTGTGAGATTATTCCGATTATCTCTCTTATATTACATATCATTGATTATTTTTCTGCGTTTACAGTGATTGTCTGAATTTGCTTGATATATATCTGAATTTGTTTTGATTATTCTGATTATTTTGTTTCTTATCTAAGTTTGCTTGATATATTTCTGATTTCTAGTGTGATTTTATTTAGAATTTTCTAATTTTTTTCTTATAGAAGAGAGATTATGTAACACCCCATTTTTTCAAGGTATTATTTTAGTGTACAGAAATATATACTTATTTTTAACTAGTAGACCTTTACATAATAAATTATAATAGAAAACGTAAATGGTTGTTCAGTTCCAGACTAAGTAGTATAGAAAATTAAAAGAATTTAGACATTGTTACGTGTCTTGTTCCAGTAACTTCACAAACAAACTCAGAACCTAAATTAAAAGCAGAAGAAAAAATCGCAGGAGGCTAGAATCAAGCAAGAAATCAGTTTTTAATCCTGAATCCAAGCTTCAAATCATCAAAAACATCATCCTCCATCATCTTTTGATCTTTGTAAGTTGTTTCTTCTCTTTAAGAACCCTAGAACTTGGGTTTTTTAAGGTTTTTAGCTAATTGGTATGAATTAATCCAAAATTAAGGTTTGTAATTGATTAACTAGTGTTAGTTTAGTTTATAAATGATGATTAGAAGCTCAATTTCATTTTTTAAAGTGAAATATCATGATTAGGGTTCATGGGGTTCTTATGAACCATGTGAATTAGTTAAATTGCAAGTGTTAAAGTGTTTGTAAATGTTAGTAATATCAAGAAAGTAGCTTAATTTTATATTAAAGCTATGATTTTGATTGTGAGAATGAAATTAGTTAACTTAGTCAAGGTAAAGTTAGCATGTAACTAGTGGGGGAGAAGAAATTAGATGAATTAGTAGTTGAAAGTATGATTAGTTATTAATATATGTGTTATATGTATATGTATTAGGTGATAAAGAAGAATACTTATTAATTGGCAAACTTTTACAAGTGATTCAACAAATTAAGGTGAGTTTATGAAAGTAGCTATATTATAATTGTTGATTAGTTTTGATTAGTTATTGATAATGACATGATTATGATGAAAGTCAATGATTAGAATAGTTAACCAAGGTTAACTATTTTGTGATTAGTAGCTAATTTTGTGTTAGCTAATTATATGATTAGACTAGCTAATTGAGATTAGCTAGATGAATGATTAGATATGTGCACGTATGATTAGAATTGCGACAGGAGAGTTGCAAGAAAAAGGGAAGTAGCTTATTTACCTTGCATATTTCATGTTCTATTTAATAATGCATTGTATTCATTAGTTTTCATATTCTCACTAAGCAAATTGCTTATTTAGTTAAGTTATGTGTAGGTACAAGTGGAAGTGGAAAAGGGAAGGATATTGCTAAAGGGTAAAAGTGAAATTGCTTGCTTGTTATAAGTTGAACAAGCTCCTCTCTTGACTAGTCGTAATGATTTTCACTTGTATAAGTCGCCCGACAAGTTTCTTTAAAAGTATATTGAATAGTTAAGGTGTTTATTGTAAAGTTAACTAGTTGAATTAATAAACCTTGTTAAAGTTGAAAGATGGTGAAAGTTTTATAGTTATGTAATGGTTGACTTTAACTAGTCATCATATGTATAAAAGTAGTAGTGATATAGTTTTAATGTAAATTGACTTATAAAATTGGTCTAAGACTTAAACGGGTCATTTTGGGTCCAATTGGATCGTTAATGGGATATGAGTCAAAGTGGATTCTAGTTATGGAATGAAAGTGGTGGTAATTATTTTAAGTCCCCTTTTGATAGCCAAATTTAGTGTCAAAGTTTGATAGTCAGATTAAGCATGGTTGGAAATATGATATGTCAAGATTTTGGTTCAAAATAGGCGAAAAGTAGTCAAACGTCCAAATTCCGAGTTAATGTGAATTTTGGAAAAGTGTAAAAAGGGAAGTCCTCATTTTGACCGTAGAAATGTGCCTGCAAAATTTTGTAACCTAACTCTTTGTCGTTTGTGAGTTACGCTCGTTCAAAGTTCGTAAAATGGTAATTAGTGAAATCTGTGCTGCAGGTTCTGTCTGAGCCGAGGTACCCGGCTGGTAGCCAAAGGTACCCGGTGGGTAGTAGAGTGAGTCGGCGGCTTCCTTAGCCACCCGGCTGATCCCCTAGCTTTTAAAATTCAATTTGGTTATGTTACCATGGATTTTAATTCACACGGCATGTTATAGGAGGAACCCGACGGCTGGACTTGAATACCCGGCGGGTAAGGCATGTACCCGGCGGGTACTAGCCTCTTTCCTGTGTAGTTTGGTTTTGATTTTTAAAAATACAATAAACAATTCTTATAGAATAGAAGTTATTTTGATGCAAATAATGGGACCAATTATAGTATGTTTTCAGTTATAAAAAAAATTAAAAAAATTGGGCGTTTCAGATTATATTAGCACAACTCTTGATCTTAGTCCTTAAGAGACTAATGAAAGCCTAATCAAGCCAATTTAATCTTTAAGACATTTGTGTGATTGTATTTTTCCATTATCTGTTTGTGTTTATGCTCAGTTTATTGTTTGGAAATATGGAAGATGCAAATGCTATGACACTTATTAATAAGTTAGATTTTGGAGATCCTTTGTATCTTCATGCTAGTGATACAACTGGTACACTTTTAATAAGCTACAAATTAACTGGAACTGAAAATTATAATGTGTGGAGTCATGCTATGTTACTTGCTTTAGGAACAAAAAATAAAATTGGGTTTATTGATGGTACTTGTCTGAGAAGTACTACTGATGAGATATTGGGGAAATAATGGGATAGGTGTAATTCCGTGGTTCTTATTTGGATTTTAAGTTCTATTTCTGAAGAATTGTATCTGGGTCAAAAATTTTCTAACACTGCTTCTGTTGTTTGGAGAGAGCTTAAGGAAACTTATGATAAGATTGATGGTTCCATTATTTTCAATCTTCATCATAAGATTAATTCTTTAACTCAAAAATGGCTCATCTGTTTCAGATTATTATCACAAGTTAAATTCACTTTGGAAGCAATATGATGCTTTATTAAAATTACCAACATGTACCTGTAATGCTGCAAATGGTTTTCAAAATCATAATCAACTTATTAAGTTGATGCAATTTCTAATGGGACTTGATGATATGTTTCAACCAGTTAGAACTAATCTTTTGACTAGAGATCCATTGCCTAGTGTACAAACTACTTTTGCAATTGTCTCTAGAGAAGAATCTCATAGAGGGGTTAGTTCTAATAATGTTTCTAGTAAAACTCAAGCATCATCTTTTGCTTCTCAGACTCCATCTTTTACTGCTAAACCTGGTTTTGATAATAGAAAAAGGGGACCAAATCCTAATTTAAAATGTGAAAATTGTAACAAGATTGGACATACAATTGAAAGATGTTTTGAGTTAAAAGGGTTTGCTCCTGGTTATAAAAGGAACAATATGTTTACTAGTAACAATACAAATAAAAACAAAGGTGTTGCTAATAATTATGTGATCAGTCCATCTGTGTCTGCTAATGATTCTTCTTCTTCTGTTCCAAATGCTACTTCTTTTGTTCCTCTTTCTCTATCTAATGAACAGATGATGAGGCTTATGAATCTTCTTTCTGATAATTCTGGTTCTGGTATGCATGCTAACATGAGTGGTAGGTTTTTTAATTCAAATGTATATTTCAATAAAAAAATTCAAGAATTTTACAAAGTTAATAATTCTTCCACTTATAAACATGAGTCTAAAGGATGGATAATAGATTCTCGAGCAAATCAACATATGACAAAAGTGGACATAATTTGTATGATGTAATGGATATTTCAGATTTAAAGCTTACTGTTGGACATCCTAATGGTACTCAAGCTAAAAATTTTAAAATTAGAAATTTAAAACTTTCTAACAATCTTACTTTGTTTGATGTATTAGTTGTTCCTAATTATTGTGTTAGTCTTTTATCTGTTAATAAACTGTCTAAAGATAGTAAGTTGTTTATTGGATTTGATGAACTTAATTGCTACATTCAGGATTTGAAGCAAATGAAAATCATGGGGATTGGTAAAGTTAGTGGAGGTCTTTACATATTTGATGACAATAGACATTGTAAGATTGAGTCTAGTACTTGTGTTACTATGTGTTATGTATCAAAACAACTATGGCATAACAGACTTGGTCATCCTTCTGATCAAGTGTTAAATTATTAAAAGGCAAGCTTAAAGTTGATAATCAAACTCATGGTTTGCCTTGTGATATTTGTCATAAAGCAAAACAGACTAGAGGACTTTTTCCTTTAAGTGCTCATAAAACCAAGAAATTAGGTGAACTTGTTCATTTAGATTTTTGGAGTCCTTTTAAAATACAAAGTAGAGAAGGTTTTAAATATTTTTTAACTGTTGATGATTATTCCAGGGCTGTTTGGACTTTTTTATTAAAAACTAAAGATGAAACTTATGATAATATTATTTTTTTTATAAACTTAATAAAGAATCAATTTGATAAATCAATCAAAAAATTTAGATATGATAATGGTTCAGAGTTTATAAATAATAAATTACAATAAGCTTTTCATGAAAAGGGTATTATTCATCAAACTTCTTGTGTATACAGTCCACAATAAAATGGAATAGCTGAAAGGAAACATAGACATCTTCTAAATGTAGCAAGATCTATTATGTTTCAGGGGGGATTATCTCTTAATATGTGGAATGAGTGTATTTTGACTGCTACTTATCTGATTAACAGGACTCCTTCATCTGTGCTTTCTGGGAAATCTCCTTATGATCTTGTTTTTGGTGTCACACCTAATCTCTCCCACTTAAAGTGTTTTGGTTGCTTGTGTTTTGCTACTATACTTAATCCTTTGAATAAGTTTAGTAGTAGGTCTGAAAAATGTGTTCTTATTGGATATTCAAATGTAAAAAAGGGTTATAAATTATATAGTCTTGATTCAAAAACTATATTATTTTCTAGAGATGTCAAGTTCTATGAAACTGTGTTTCCATTTAAAATGAAAACAAAATCTTCTTCTTTGAACAATGAATTTAGTGAATCTGATCAAAGTTTAAATCATTTAAATTTTTTTGATAATTTGTTTTCTGAGTCTTTAAACAATATCTGTCTCAAGGATGAAGGGGGAGATGTTTTGATTGGCAATGATGAAGGTAGTAGCTCTGATAAAGAGTCTACAGCAACATCTATACCAGAAAATACACACCCTGAGGGCATTTTTCAGTCCTTTCAAAATTAGGATTCTCATAATAGTGTTGACACTCAAGATCATAGTGGTTCTTCTAGTATTCCTACTTCTAATTTAAGAAGGTCTACTAGAGAGACTGATCTTCCTAGTAAGTTTGATGATTTTGTTGTTGAGGGAAAAGTTAAATATGGCATTGAGAGAGTTGTGAATTATTCTTTATTAAATGCTGAGAATTTCTGTTTTGTTTCAAATTTAAATAAAACTATTGAACCTAAGTCTTATAATGAGGCTTGTAAAGATAGTAATTGGATAGAAGCAATGAATTTAGAAATGGAGGCTTTAAACAGAAATAACACTTGGGCTATTACTGATTTACCTTCCAATAGAAAACCTATTGGTTGTAAATGGATTTATAAGATCAAGTATAAATCTAATGGAGAAATTGATAGATATAAGGCAAGACTTGTTGCTAAAAGTTATAGTCAAAAGGAAGGGATTAACTATGATGAGACTTTCTCACCTATTGTAAAACATGTCACTGTTAGATGCATTATTACTTTAGCTGTTCAAAATAATTGGCCTTTATTTCAATTAGATGTTAATAATGCATTTCTTTATGGTGATTTATCTGAGGAAGTATATATGAATTTACCTGAAGGATATTTTTCGGTGATAATAATAAAGTGTGTAAACTAAATAAGTCTTTATATGGCTTGAAACAAGCTCCAAGACAATGGAATGAAAAATTAAATAATGCTCTCTTGGAGAATGGTTTCAAGCAGAGTATGTTTGATTATTCTTTGTATGTTAAAAATGAAAACAATATCTTTGTATGTTAAAAATGAAAACAATATCTTTATTGTTTTGCTTGTCTATGTTGATGACATTGTTATTACTGGGAACAGTGTTGATGAAATAAATAAGTTTAAGTTGTTTTTGAAATCAAAGTTTATGATTAAAGATCTTGGAAAGTTGAAGTATTTCTTAGGAATAGAAATACTAAATAATGAAAAAGGTATCTCCATGTCTCAAAGGAAATATTGTTTGGAATTATTAAATGATTATGGAATGTTAGGCTGCAAACTTGCTAATACTCCTATTGAATCAAATGTGTGTGTTTCATGTGATACAAGTGACAAGGATAAACTGTTGACTAAGAATATCAAAAATTGGTGGGAAGATTAATATACTTAACTCTCACAAGACCTGATATATCTTTTGTTGCTCACATACTTAGTCAATATATGAATGCTCCTTTACAATCTCATTCTGATCTTGCTTTCAGAGTGCTAAGGTACTTAAAAGGTGCTCCAGGTAAGGGCATTCAAATAATGAAAGGTAATGGGTTCAGTTTAAAGGCATATTGTGATTCAGACTGGGGTAAATGTAAGTTGAATAGAAAGTCAGTAATAGGATATCTTGTATATTTTTGTGATACCTTAGTTTCTTGGAAAAGTAAAAAACAAGCAACTATTGTTAGGTCCTCCGCTGAAGCAGAATATAGGGCTATGGCAACTACTGCTTGTGAAATTATTTGGCTCAAAAATCTGTGAATGACTTGAATGTTAAAGTTGATCTTCCTGTTGACTAAATTTGTGACAATAGTTCTGCTATACAATTGGCTGCTAATCCTGTGTTTCATGAGAGGACTAAGCATTTTGAAATTGATGTTCATTTCATAAGAGAAAAGGTAGCAGCAGGTGTTATTAAAACTCATAAAAAAATTTCTGAATATCAATTAGCACATATCTTAACTAAAGGATTAAGTGTATCTCAACATAATTTTTTGAGCCAACATTTGGGTCTTGTATATTTGTATCAAGATAAGCTTGAGGGAGATGTTAAAATTATATGTTTATTACAAGCTTATCTTATTCAAATATGAGAATTATATCTTATTTGTGGTTGTTCTAGAAATATTTCAGGTTGAAATATAAACTGGAAACATAAAGGACCTGGATGTTACTTTCTGGAACTTGAAGGTTTTATTTGAAGACAATGGAAAGATGTGAAGATAGAGGGACCAATCTTGTCAACTGCTGATTTATATATATATATCATTGAGATTAGGGTTAGAGTGAAACATCATATTCACTCTCATACGGCTTAATACAGATTTTCTCTCTCGATTGTATTTGTTTATGATCTGAGATTTGGACACCTTCTAGTTGTCTAATTTCTATTAGTAATCTTTTGATTACAAAGTTTCTGATATATTCTTTTTGAGATTGATTCATTCTTAATCAATCGTTTGAGTGTAATCAATTAGGGAAACTTTGAGTATTGTATTCTGAGAAATCTGGTATGTTATCGTTATCTATTGCATATTTTGACAGATATTTGATACTAGCAACAATACTTTTTATACAATATATAATTATAAATATCTCATATTTTTTTGGAAAAAAAAAAACAAGTTAGAAGTTTATATGACCAGTTTTGAAAGATTTTAGAATTCAAATCCCACATTAATTAAGCGAATCTGTGTTAATGTATAATGTCGGTTCTAAATAAGTCATAAATATAAATAATAAGATAAGATTGTTTGTTTTATGTGCTGAATAACTAAAAAGTACCAATCAACCCTCTACACGAAGATAATTAATCAAAGGCACTTATATATCCAATGTTTTGAAAAATTCATGACGTGCAACACTTTTCGTATTAAGACATGTCTAATCTCTAAAGTTGATAACAAAGACATCTAAGTACATAGATGCATACTCAATATCAATTAAGTCAAACACAAACATGTCCCAAGAAACTTTGTTATTTATTCGTAAATTTCTATTCAACTTAAAAATCAGTAAATTCAGAATCTTTAATTAAATTTTAATAATAACTATTGTGGAATTGTTTTGTTATTGCAATGTCGAAGATGAATACAAAGGAATACGCCTTTCAAAAAAAATACAAAGGAATATATTCGTGCTACTGCTTTGTTTTGTCCCTATGGAACCTTGCTGACCGACAAAAAATTCCTTTATTTTAAGCTATACAACATGATTTATGAAAAGTAAATTACTAATTACCGAGTATAATGAAGGTTACAAGCATATGCCTTTTTAATACAAATTAAAAAAAAATCCTTATCCTTAGATTATACAAAATAAAGGAAATTATAAATATAAATGCTTTTACTTGTTTCATTCCAATATACTTTAAGAAAGTGCTCGTATTCTAGTGATTTGTGTATCATTATGTATCATTAAACCTGTAAACGAAACTAATGAGCCTTGTTTATGTCCCCTCATTTAACTCAAATCACTTAACATACAGTTAATGATCGGGTAACCAAACAAAAAAAATTGTGTTTGTGTTCGTTCGATAAGAAAACTAGCATGCTCGAGTTTGTGTATATTTGTTCATTATTATATATATAATAATATAATAATTAATAGGTTAAAGTCTCTCTATATATATACAACTATGCGTTAACTCTTTAAATGTGTAACCAATTATATTGACCACCATCATGTGTATATAATTTCGACCATTGTGTATGCTACACACAAGGTAACCTGTACAAATTTTAGCATGTTACCATTCAAAACTAGTATTTAACTCGGGCGTTACCCAGTTAAATGGATGCCATAAAAAAACCTAAGTAATATCGTATAGTTAATATACATATACAACTCTATTTGCATGAATGATGTTAACATATAACAAATGTTTGGGCATAATAGTGTGTAACAGTACGTCTGTGTGTAATAATACAATGATGTTCATTTAAGTATTTAAATCTTTAACATTAATCCTGGTAGATACCACCACGATTACACAGAAGTTTGACAGCTAAATTATGTTTGGACCTTTATTACAATTACATTACAGATTGGACGTCCGTTATCTAAAATCCAAATTGTTAGTTGTTCCCGTGAATTATAAGCACCTAAAAACTTTGAATTTATAATAAATTTTTAAAACATATTAGAACATTACCATTGACATAATTACATATGTAAAATGATAATACCTGTAAACAGACCCTTAAGCAATATACACATATCACACCCTAAAGCATCCGAGTCAGCCCAAAAAAGAATGGGGCTTTTAAGTCTCGAACTCCAGGCCTTCTGCATAATCTGGTTCATTATTCATTACGTTAGGCTAGCATGATGTTATTTATTTACATATCATTAACATAATTAGTGAAGGGAAAAAAATCCCTTTCTCAAACTCAATACCTACCGAACATATCAGTGCATTCCTGTCGCTGGACTAACCGCCACATATGCTGAATCTTATCTTTTCTATTCATAAAAGTGAAAATGTAACAATGCATTGACGATGTTACTATTCTTCCTTAATCGTGTTAACAATGCATTGACGACGTTACTCTTATTTCTTGATTGTTATTATTGATCATGGAGGTTTGAAAGTATGCAGACCGAATACAACTTAAAAAAGCATACATCGGCATTAATATGAAAATGTATATTATATTCAAATAATGTTGTTAATGTACTATTGTGTTTTTCGCTTGTCGCACCCCCAAAACACGTGGCAGCGGAAGTGGGAGGTGTCACGGGGGCGCCGACCAAATCAAATATCATCAACACAAAGATCAAGCAAACGACCTCTATATGAGACGTTTGAAAATATTACATTACCATAATTCAAATGTTTACAAAATAATTCTGGAGTTCGCATAAACCGTTTAGAGATTTCTAATACATCACTGGATTTACAAAATACAGCTACATGCAATCTAATCTCTTGATGTTTTGAAAACAATGCGACTCGAGCTAAGCTTTCCAAAAGCTTCCTACTGCGGCGGGTTACCTGAGAAATACATACTAAAAGGTCAACATAAAGTTGGTGAGTTCATAGGTTTGTTAAGTAATCAGTTGCTAAAATGATCCACAAGATTTCCAAGTTTTGCATCATTCGTCAATGATAAGTAAAAGTATCGTTAGCCAACGACAAGTAAAAGTATTGCATACAGCAATATAAGTATACCATTTGCATGAGTCTCATAGTCAAGCTTAACGTTGTTTGCCTCCGGTAAGTGTACTAATCCGATACACTTCTAAATCACAAGTAATACTGCGCCCGTGGGTTGGCTAGCGCGACTAGCCCGGACGAGGTTTGTCAAACCCTGATGGTACCACCCAATAATACTCACG
This sequence comes from Pseudognaphalium luteoalbum, assembly GCA_963422505.1. Lineage (NCBI taxonomy): Eukaryota > Viridiplantae > Streptophyta > Magnoliopsida > Asterales > Asteraceae > Pseudognaphalium > Pseudognaphalium luteoalbum. The sequence continues at coordinate 73,918,598 of OY730198.1, forward strand.
CACAAATTTTAATGACTATGATAAGTAGAGGACTTTAGTGGATTATTCAGGTCTCATGCAATCCGTACAAAAAGTTGTTTTCAGTACTTGTGATCATAAAGCAGTTTATAAAACAGTTGTATGTATTCTCACCCCAGTGAAAAACAGTAAAAAGGGGCTATGAAACTCACCAGAGTTGAGCAGGTAGCAAGCAATATCAAATATTAGCAAATAGCGGGTGTTCTCGTTCCCGTGTGCAACCTCCTAACGCCCTAGACGTATGAGGTTGTATAAGTAGATGTCTCAAAAGACCATCTATAGCGATTGTATAAGTGGGGGTTAATGTCCACTTAAGCCAATCGGGTAGGTGGGGGTTTTATGTCCACCTAAAGCTAGTTCATCAACTAGTATGTCCAAATAGTAGTTCAAGTTCGTTTATCGAAAACGTGTACGACCCGTTGGTGAAAGTTTGTAATAATAATTCCTTAAGACATTATTATTAAGTTTGTGTCATCGTATACTTTGTTATTGTATGTATCATGTGCGGTTATAAGTTGTTACTCATGTTCAATACTTAGTGAAAAGCAAGTTCTAAACATTCTGTCTTTAGCGACACTAGTAGCGACACTAGTGTCAGTGTCGCATGTCATGCGACACTCGGGTAAGTGTCGCAGTGTAGCCACTGCTAGTGTCGCAGAAGGTTACCACTGTTAGTGTCTCAAGGTTACCACTGTTAGTTATGCGACACTAAGGGTAGTGTCGCAGGTAGTGTCGCAAGGTTACCACTGTTAGTTATGCGACACTAAGGGTAGTGTCGCAGGTAGTGTCGCAAGTTACCACTGTTGGGTATGCGACACTAGGGGTAGTGTCGCAGGTAGTGTCGCAAGTTACCACTGTTGGGTATGCGACACTAGGGGTAGTGTCGCAGGTTATGCGACATTAAGGTTAGTGTCGCATGGTCATGCGACACTATGGGTCTGTCCAAAATTTCGATTTTTGTCCAAGTGTTTTCAAGTGTCGGTTTTTCATTCGGGAAACTTTCTAAATTTAGTTTTTGGTCCAAGTTACTAATTAAGTCAACCAAACCCATTTTTGTTACCACTTTCCAAATATAGTAAGTTTTTCGAAAACGAGCCACTTTTGTTGACTTGGTCAAACTTACTCGGTTTGACCCGAAACTTTCAACCAACCCAAATATCAGTTTATAAGGTCTAAATATGTTGTCGGTTCATGCCGGAGTTCACCAAAAGTCTTGGTTTTTATAAAAGTCCAAAAACAGTCCATACTCATGTTTTTCGGTTTTGTCGGTTCACTTCCTCTATTTTTCTTAACTAGTTATATTCCGAGTCAGAGTTCACAATTTTTACCAGTTGTTCTACCATGTGTCTAGAAGTTAACTTAATTTTTCCAGTAATTATAGTGTCCATCTTGATAGGTATAAAATTTTATGGGTAGAACCATACTCAGTTTTTAAGCACATGCAGACCAGTCGCATAGATTCGCATTTATGTGAAAATCCGTAGATTTCTGGAAAGAGCCATAGAAGAACTTTTTGTAGATCTTTTCAATACGAAACTTTTAAAAAAATGCATCTTCTAATTCTTTGTAGAACTCAAGTTATGAGTGTTTTAGTAAACTGACTTTTCTGAGACAAATTATGTGTTCATGTGTATAAATCATAAAAACGTATTTTAAGTTTATATTTGGACATAAACATGATAGATGAACTTTATAACATTGAAATCAGTAGTATTAAAGTAAAATAAGTGAAAGTTATTGAGAAGCCTTACAAAGAAAAGATGAAGAACAAGTGATGATGAAGAGGATGATGTTCTTGAGCTTGAAAAACCTTAGCAAATGGTGGTGGTTGTTAGTGGATGATGGTGGTTGTGGTGGTGGTTGTTGGTGGTGGAAGGGAGCTGAGCTTTTCTGGAGGAAGAGAGAAGTGAGAGTGTTGAGAGTGTTTGAGAGAAAAGTGGTGGAGTGTTGAGTGTGAGAAATGACAATTGCATGGAATTTGTGTGGTTGTGTAAGAGAATCCACTTGAGTGGATTTTGCATGGTCAAGGAAGTGGAGTGGGCAGCCATGGGAAAGAGGGGGGGCCGGCCAAGGGGGGGCCCACAAAGGGTATTTTGGTCATTTTCCATTCCTAGCTTAATTTGTTGCGTTTTACGTTCGTTTACTCGTTCGGTTTGGTGTTAAATGTTTAATACGCGTTTTTAAGTAACGATTTTAAGTTTCAATATTTTTATTTGAAGTATTTAATCTAAATACTTGAAAAACATTTATAAAAACAATTCGTTAATTTAATGATCTCGGTTTGCGCGTTCGTTGTACGGATTCTAAATCGCGTGACGTTTTATTTGGACGTTTTTCGTTATCGTTTATAGACACGATGTATTAATTGATAACTTTTCACTAATTAATATATTTTAGATTCAAAAGTGTATTTTGAATTACGTTCGATTGTCGGGCGCGTTCTGCGCGTTTTCGTTACGTTCGAGACGTTTTAATCGGAACGTCTAGGTTTTTCGGGTATTATTATATTAAAATAATAATATATGATAAATAACTTCTAAAAATGGTTTCAAGTTATTTATAAAAATGTTTTCACCAACGTCGTATTTTCTGTCGGACTCCGTCCGGTTGTTTTGCACAATTTTACCAAATTGCGTGAGCGTAATTACAACGAATTACGTAGCGTAATATAATTCAATTACGGAAGTGTATATTCACATAAATATACAAATAGATACAAGTAATTACAAGTATTTAGCCGAATACTAAACTAAACACACGTAATTAGGGTTTCTAGAGGGTTAATCAGTAACCCTAAATCGTCGGGTGTCACATCGCTTTTGACTTTTCTTATATAACGTTTTGTATTAATCCAAATAAACCACTACGGTCAGTTTATTTTTAACTACATTTTGATATAAAAAAAAAGTTGATTTCGAGACAAAAAAAATACATTCGTTAAATATATATTATATGACGATAAAGTTTATATCGAAATGTAGCTAAAATTACATTGATTATAAATATATATTCAGAATTATTTCACGCATTATTTATAAAAAGTTATCAAAGAAAAACAAAATATTAGATAAAGTAAATAAGTAACATATAAAATATTATTAAAGACTATTATGAGAAATAAGCTCTCTGTGTGAAAAAAAACCGTCACATAAGAAACCGCAACAAAAGAAATCGTAAAAAATGTAACCTACAGAGGTTGCGACGGTGACGATTAAACGTTAACACGATCGTACGGATGATATTGAAAGTCAACTAATAACTTCTAGGTCAACTCACCTGGAACCATATATATGGACAATTACATATTATTTGATGTTACGTGTTATTTCCACATGTCTAATGCTAATACATGGCGCTGTACACTTCATTTCTTGCTTTTTAAGTAAATTAAAATGTATATCATAAACTAAATTTAATACTTTTCTTCTCAAATGAAGAAAAAAAAACACACGAAATTTGAAGCTATCTAACTTTTGGTTTGAAACATGTAAAATAGATTAATGTCTAGGAGGAAAGTTAAAAAAAAGAATGGTAAAAAAAGGGAGAATGGATGAACTAATAAGATTGTTCCATTTCAAATACTCATTTTCACCTTTTTTTCAAATCTAAATATCTCACAAACCGTATGTCTACAAATTATAAAAGTTACATATTCGGAATCAACATTTTTTTCTCTTCGATTCTAGATCTATCAAGATATACTTTCGACGAAGTTTTTTTTTCCATTTTTTGGGGTTTTAAAAACTTTTAATGTGAAATCACATGTGATTTACCACAAAAAATAATCACACTCGCTTATATTTCCGATTAAACTTTAAATTCAAATCATTGATGATGTAAAGAAATTAAGACATGAAAAACTAAGGTGTAATCACATGCGATTGAACATCAAAGTATCAATCACATGTGATTAAAGAGTAATCAAATACGGATTTTCAAATCATTGACTAAGAATTATACAATCAAGTAAAAATCAAGTTGAAATCATACATGAATTATCATAAATCGGTAAATTGCTAATCAAATATCAATTTTTAAATGAAAATCATATGTGATTATATACAAAATCATATGTGATTATATAACAAATCACATGTGATTAAATGTACAACTAGCAATCACATGTGATTTTTAATGAAAACCAATGCAATTTTTAATTTTTTCATTATAACTATTAATGTGGATGAATATTAAGTTGTAATCACGTATTAAATAACATATACCTTGAATAAATAATCGTGAACAAATTTTAATTTTTTATCAAAAATCACATGTGATTATATTGTAAAATCCGATAAAAACGAAGAAAAAAAATCATCGAAATTATAACTTATGACATCTCTAATCGAAGAGAAAAAGACGTTGGTTCCGAATATGTAGTTTTTATAATTTATGAATTTACGGTTTATAAGATAATTAACCATGGGGGTAAAAATTAAAGTGGATTTTGTAGAGAAATGGAGCAATCCTATTGGTTCTTCCATTCTCTACTTTTTTGCATTCTTAAAACAATCCACCTCTAATGTCTAGTATCTTACTTCATTTAATTATTATTATTATTATTATTATTATTATTATTATTATTATTATTATTATTATTATTATTATTATTATAAGATATGAGGTGAGTTCTTTTAAGAATGCTAAAAAAGTAGAGAATGGGAGAACCAATAGGATTCTTCCATTTCTCTATAAAACTCATATATATTCTTTACCCCCTTGGTTAATTATCTCACAAACCTTAAGTCCATAAATTATAAAAATTACATATTCGGAACCAGCGCGTTTTTCTCTTCGATTAGAGATTAAGATATACTTTCGACGAACTTTTTTCTTCGCTTTTTTTACCGGATTTCACAATATAATCACATGTGATTTATGATAAAAAAAAATTAAAATTTGTTCACGATTATTTATTCATGGTATTTGTTACTTAACACGTGATTATAACTTAATATTCACCCACATTAATAGTTATAAATATAAAATTAAAAATTGTAATAGTTTTCATTAAAAATCACATGTGATTGTTATTTGTACACTTAATCACAAGTGATTTGTTATATAATCACATATGATTTTCATTTAAAAATTGATATTTGATGAGAAATTTACCGATATATGATAATTCATGTATGATTTCAACTTGATTTTTACTTGATTGTATAATTCTTAGTCAATGATTTGAAAATCCGTATTTTATTACTCTTTAAACACATGTGATTGATAGTTTGATATTCAATCGCATGTGATTACACCTTAGTTTTTCATGTCTTAATCTCTTTACATCATCAATGATTTGAATTTAAAGTTTAATCGGAAATATAAGCGGGTGTGATTATTTTTTAGTGTTAAATCACATGTGATTTCACATTAAGAGTTTCTAAAACCCAAAAAAATGGAAAAAAAAAAAAAAAACTTCGTCGAAAGTATATCTTGTTAGATCTAGCATCGAAGAGAAAAAGACGCTGATTCCGAATATGTAATTTTTATAATTTGTAGACATACGGTTTGTGAGATATTTAGATTTGAAAAAAAAAATGATTATTTGAAATAGAACAATCTTATTGGTTCCTCCATTCTCCAATTTTTTACCATTCTTTTTTGAACTTTTCTCTATAAGATATAAAAAAGAAGAAAGATAATAAGATTAATTTTAATTGTGTATACTCGTGGATTCCCAAGTTAAAATGGGTCAATCGATATGCTCGGTCTCCTCCACCACTTTCAAGTTTCACCTAGCCTAACTTTTCGGGTGACATAAGTTCAAAAGTTTTTCCGGTGACCGGAAACCTGCAGATCTCGTCGAAAACGAAAAAGATAAAAGTTCATTGGTGAAAGTTCGTGGGTTTGGTGTAGAGAAAGAGAACAAGTAGCTTATAAACCATTTCTCTAAAAGGAATTTGTTTTGCCAACAATAGTTTATAGTTTATACATCAAATTTGTGAAAGTTGGATTATACGTTTCCAGAATACATGTAGAACTAGCTAGTAAAAAACCTTTCTTTCTTCTCCATAATAGCGCTTAAATGAAAATATGTAGATATTCATCAATTAGCGTTATAAGTTAATTCAACAATGACGATTGTGATCAGTTCAACTGAGTAGCATTATGTCCCAAATTCAGTCATGCTCCCCTTTTTTTAACAATTGAACGCGCTATGAAGTAATGCAAGTAAATTTTAGTTCGACTTCTTGATACAATTTTGAATTCGAAAATGACAATTGTGATTGGTTCACAATACATCCTTGAAAAACTCTTCAAATTGAAACATTCACTCACTCTTGAATCCTTTACCACAATTATAGGCACCAACCGGGGCTTTGACTCTTAGTTGACAACCATATCTACTCACCTCAAAACAGCCATCAATGCCTCAGATAAAACTTACATCGTATCGCCATAAGAGAATATATATACCTTGCCAAATTAACAAACTAATCCCATTCACGTATAAGGGACTATTAACTCTTTCAGTTGACCCTTTTTGGGTCACGAGCTGCTGCAAGATGATCCTGCAAGACCCACAAAGAAAAACATGAGAAAATTTTTAATTACAGCCGTAATGAGCTAGAAAACAAAATTTGAAGAGAGAAAAAGCTTACTGATATGAAATCAAACGCTTTAGTATCATCTTTCTTTGAACCATTCATTGTTGAAGTAGGAGCTTGACTTGCAATGATTGGGTTAAATATATCCGGGTGAGCTGAAGAACCAATTGTTGGTCCAATATTAAGGGATTGTAAGTTCCCTGTTTGTTGCAAGCTACTCATTGTTGATAAAAATTGCTGCTGATGGGCTAAAAGGTTGCTCATGGCAGCATAATTAATAGGTTGAGAAGCAAATGCAGGATTAAACATTAACCCTGAAGATATAGCATTATATGTATTAGGATCCATAGGAAGCATAGGATTTTGAGTCATACCCTGTGCCTGAAATTGAAGCATGTTACTAAAAACATCATTCATTTGTGGTGGATTTGTTTTGACTGTGGAATCTGATAGAAGTGTTTCAAGCGATCCCGTTTGAGAGTTTCCACTCTGCAATGGTGATGACTCGTTCCCATTTACAGACAAACCAGCCATCAAGTCGTTAACATTATCATTAGAACCAAATATATCAAATAGCTCTGGTCCACTTCCACTTTGTTTCTCAACAGTAGCCATACCTGAAAAGATATCGGCTGATTCGTGTTCTTCTTTATTGGTTTGCCCAAGAAAGGAGACATCAGCAAATGGATCATCATTGTTTGTAGGTTGATTGGCATCCACATCAGCATCACCGAAGAAATTATCCATCAGAGATGCATTATGCTCCTCACTTGTTCGATTATAGCTTTCATTTGAATCATTGGTATCTATCAAGTCTGGCATCTGTATTACATGTTTCTCGGTTTTCAAATCTTTGTCTTGCTGACTCATCCTGCCACCACTTTGGTCTCCATTGAGAAGGCTCAACACCTGACCATCCCAGTGAAAGGATAAATTCAAAGTAGAAATCTAATTTGTTAAGAAGCCGTATTATATCTGATTTAGGTAGTGATATGAAGTGAAAAATAATGAATCACACTTTTATGGTAATTATTTTTTGGCTAAACCCCCAATCAGAAAAGCTCGGAGAGAACGCCTGAACGATATAAGTAGAGATGCAAAGATGAGCGGGTCAAGAGGATTGTAACAAATGCGAATGAGTCAATTTTACTTTTGGTAACAAAGGCCGGGTCAGGTTGACCTGCAAACACTTTTGGTCCGTTTTTATTTTTTTTCTAGATTCATGTGTTAACTATGGCTGTGCAAACAAAAAGTATGGCAACAATAACCTAGTTCTTTGAAGAAGATGTTATAAAAAATTACACCTTAAAAAGAGACCCTTCTTTTTATCTTCAGCCAACCCATTCCCCATTTAGCTTTACCTGTTGTAAATATAGCATAACCCATCTCAACCCATTCCTAAAATATAAGTTATAAGTAAAAGGTTGAAATTGCCAGTATCCCTGATATACTTTATTAACTATATATTTACTCCATACCTTATTTGCCTTTTCCCTCACAGAGGCTTGGGGAGATTCGGTGCATTTTACCACAACATCTATATTCTCATTGAAGTGAGAAGCAACAATGAGAAAATGCTCATCATCTTTTTTCCTCAACATTGCCTCAAGCACACATAATCCTCTCACACAGACCTGACACAATTATCAACCAAGTAGAAATGATGAGCATAAAAGTTTGATATTTCTAAAGATGACTAAACAACATGAGAAAAAGAGTTAATAATGCAAAGATATCTTGGGTCACTAGAAAAAATCCTATTGTGGGACAATTTTAGTGTGACTCCTGCTGCTGTTTGAGGCTGGGGCTGCGTTCGGACTGCTTGGAGTCATGTCTCACGTTGTATGTTCGGGAGGAGTATGCTCTTTGGTCAAGGGTAGTTTTTAGGATGGGTCCGTCTATAATGATGCTTTTTGGTCATGGGTTTGAGTTGCTTTTTGGTCAACGGTTTGAGTTGCTTTTTGGTCATGGGGAAGAGTATGCTTTTTGTTCATGGGTTGAATCGGGTTACCTGTTATCTCAAAGAATGAAATGGTTAAATTCTAAATATTGTCTTAAAGTGAAATGAGGCAAATGGATTAAAAAGGTCAAATTGAAAGTTGTTCAAATTGTAATTATATAAAACCTCCTATATCATTTTATACAAAAACATAAGATTTCTCTAGAAAAAGTGATATAGGAAGTTTTATATAATTAAATAAAACCTCCTATACCCTTTTTGTGGTTTTAAAACAGTGATCCCTTTTAGATAGAAATAAATGATTGATACCCCAAAATGCAAAAAAATGAACTAGTTCATATTATTGGCGATTTTCCCAAAATAAACTACTGTAATCATATTATGAAACATTATTTATAAACTTAAAGTTTCAGGCAAACAAATTTATCAGGTAAGCACAACCCATAACGATCTGAACCTGTTTTGGCCCGTTACCCATCCTGCCCATTTTGACAAGTCTATAAAATCATATAGAGACTTTAGCAGCATGCATACCTGCCACATATTTGACTGTAATTTCACTTCAAGTGCATGACTTAGATCTAAGACATCCAACTTTGAGGCCTCTGTCAGAAATGCTTGGATTGCATCTCGCGTGGGCTGTAAACGGATGCCTCCGGATGTTACAATGGTCTCTAGCAACCTCTCCTCACGACTCTTTTCATGCGAATAACCTGAACTCGAACCCGAACTCGAACTCCCAGCTGTAACATCAGTCTGACTTGTTCTAACCTCTTGACCCCAAGGTCCAGACACATCTCTTGACAATCGTTCATTGCTACCATTGTAACTGGATTCATTAGTCAATGATCTTCTCATATTCGAGCTCTTATAAGTTTCCGTGTTAGTTTTATTTGGGTTTTGACCTTGGGTCAAACTATTCAATCCCTGCTTAATCGTTGCACTTCCAATGCCAACGACCTCACTAAGAAACGACTTACTATTATAATCAGATGAAGGATCAAAGTTGGTGTTTCCAAACCCTTGTATCCTCTTGGTTAGACCTTCATTAGGTGGTGGTTTACTGGTGTCTTCCCCAGAAAATATAGCTGACAAAGCTTCTTGTGCAGTTTCTCTTACAGCTTTATTCAGGGCATCACCCTTCAATGGGTCAGGGTGTCCTTTATAGTGAATTAGCTGGCGTATAGCCACAGAGTTCCGTTGTATTTCTCTCTTGAAATCTGCACCAGACTTTCCTACTGCGTACTTGATCATTCTTAAAGCCTACAAATCAGAATTGCACATTTGCACCACAAGATTAGATTGAATATAAAGAGTACCATAGTGGGGGACAAAAGTTCCTTAACGATAATTATAACACTATAAAAAGCCATATCAGAATTTGTTCTTATATCTACGTTTGTTTAACAATATAAGCTCCAACTTGCTTATCCGGCTACCACGTCTAAAAGAGTTCTTAAAATCTAATCATTATCAGTTACTTGACAAAGTGATCACTTATTTACTTGATCCATACAATAGCAAGAACTGGAAGTTCATCACACACATAAGACCATTTAGACATACACTGCATACAATATACAATACCAATACACAATAACTTGGATAGATTTCTATCCACTAAGCCCTTCCATAGTTAATGCTGTAATATATTATGCCCGACAACTCCAATTCTATCGATTAAATTCATAGATCGGAAAAAATGGTTGCAGGGGCAAAGCCATGTAGAAGGTAGGGTTGCTACAGGTCCATTGAGAATGCGAAGTGTAATTTTCTTAAGAAAATTAGCATTTTTAGTTGCATTTCATGTTTGTGCTACGGGTTTAAAAATTGGAATACCATTACTATGGGTCACCATAGATTCCGAATCCGCTTTGGAACTCACCGATATTCAATTCCAACTCCAAACCTCAAAATCCAAATTATTAAACAATTATAACATAACAATTGGACAATGATCATGTAAACCCATATATTTTAGTGTTTATATTCCTTCTAAATAACCAGATGATTAAGGCAATAACTATTAAATTAAGGTAATTTCACAATTCATTTCAATTTCAATAATAATTGAGTAAATTTGGTACCTTTTGTTTAACAATTGGAGACTTATGTTGAAGACGTTTGGATATAAATTCCGAAACTTCTTTAACAATCGAAACGTGAGATGATCGAAGAAGCTCGCAGATTTCTTCTAGTTTATAAACAGGCGTGATTTTATCTTCATCCGAAGTTGCAACATCGATCATCTTTGATCTCCAGTACGATTCTACAGCTCTCCTGCTTGTATCCATATCGCTACACGGCAATTAAGAAACCCTAATTAAATTGGTTACAAATTGCTAAAAATTAGGGTTTTGTGAAGAGATTGGAGAAATGATGAGAGGATTTGATTGATCTGGTTGGTTAGCTGGGCAGGGCGGTGAACTGATTGTGTCGGGTATAGAAGAAATGATAGGAGGTTTATTTACTTTAAGATATATTTAATTTAATTAATGTAACTTACATTTATATTTAAAAATAAAGATTCATATATATTTTTTCGGGTTAGATCTAGAAGAACAAGATGATTCCGTGATAATTGTGGAAACAATTCTTAATCCTCCATTTAAAATTAAGGGGCCAAAATGAAGTGGTATTTTTGTAATTATGAAGAAGTCAGGAAAATGGTGGTGACATTTTCATAAATAAGTTGAACTTCGTTTTTCATTCACAGTGCATCTCTTTGTGAATTATAAATTTTTTTTTTACTTCACAACAATAGTTAAATATTAACAATTTTTTCTTAAATGATTAAGCTAAAATTTTAACATTCATAATAGAATAACATGTGTGAACTAATAACAAAAGTAAATATTTATAATTTATTTTGAACTTTGTTTTTCATTCACAATGCATTTCTTTTGTGAATCATAAATTTTTTTACTTCATAACAATATTTAAAAGTGTATAATTTTTCTTAAATGATTAAGCTAAGAGTTTAACATTCACAATAAAGTAACTTGTGTGAACTAATAACAATCATAATGACTATTTTAGTTACACCTCTATAATATAATCCATTATATGACTTTTTCGATTATTAGCTAGTGTAACTTAAGTTTATAATGTCAATTATCATGCCAAAACCATTTAAGATTAGTTATTATAATGATTGTCTTAAATATTACAAATAATGAAAAGTGATATACATAGTTCGTAAAAAGTATTACCAATGTTACCAAGTTCTCAAACCATTGGTGCCCAACTTCATGTGTTACAACAATCGAAAGCTGACATCAAAAGGCGACTAAACTGATAAGATACATTTATTAACATTTGATTATGTAAAGCTTGATATTATAAAATTTGTGTGAATCAATAAATTTTAAAAAAAAACATTCACACCTCAAATATGTTGTTAAGCAAAGATAAATAAAGCTTCACAATGTAATAACATATGAGAAAAAAAAAAATTCACCCCTTTAAAAGCCGTTGTAAAGGTTAATCGAAGTTCGCATTATTTATAAAAATGCCACTGCATAGGATTATGTAAAGCTTCACAATGTAACAACATATGTGAACAAAAAAAAACTTCAACCCTTATTCATTGTGATTATGTAAAGCTTCGTATTATAAAATTGTGTAAATCAATAAATAAAAAAACATTCACACCTCAAATATGTTGTTAAGCAAAAATAAATATAATTTCACAATGTAATAATATAAGTGAATCAAAAAAAATAAAATTATCCATTTAAAAACTGTTGTGAGGGTCAATCAAAGTTCGCATTATTTACAAAAATGCCACCGCGTAGGAACTTCAACTTATTTACGAAAATATCAGCTTGCAAATCAGGATTTTTGATTAAAGAAAAAATGAAGGGTTATGATGTGTTCTCACTGTTCTCACGTAAATATTATGTTCTCATAGGATCTTAAATCTCTCTATATATATACTAGGAAGGCCAATGAGGTGACGCACAGCTCAGCCCATGAACCTACAAACATCAACGATTAATGAAGAAGATGCATGATACCACAAACATGAACGATTAACAGAGGAGATGCTTAATACCAGAACCATTTCTCATTAAAAACAACTATGTGAGTAAGGATATGTGGTTTTGTAATTTGTACCATACATTTTTCAAATATGTAGACCTTATAACTATCAAAGTAAAGTACAATAGAAAATTATATGACCGCATATGATACTACAATAATCTTTAAATCAGTTTCTCCAAATTAGATATCACTTTTATATGACTTACATTAGTAATATTAAAAGCTTAAGTAGTCATTCAAGAGGAAAAAGATATGGGTGTCAGAAACATGCTACAGTATATTTTGTTCTCACTTGGAAGATAAGAGTGAAAGTGAACTTTAGAAATGTCCATCTACAACACATTTCACTCATCTTGTTTATCTTACTCACAGTGGAAATGTAGAAACCATGTGCACAAATCAGAAACAAACAATTATAATCGGGCAAAATAACAAAAGTATGAAAACGAGTTACCAAAATTCTTGTCTCTACGACAACGAAAACAATGATGATCATATTTGAATATATTGTCACAACCAAAAAGATGTGACGGGTAATTAAAACTTAATATTATTATTTGTTTTTTTGGTTGAGTACATGTGTCATTATTCAAGATGATTAGTGTCAAAATTTTGTTAAACTTGAGTGTTTTTGCATTTCTGGACGGGAAAGATTGATGTTAAGTCTCAAATTTAATTACATTAATGGTGATGGCGCATGTGGTTGCATTTTCTTTTTCCTTCAAGCTTTGATTTGTACCATTAATGATAGTAAGTATAGCAAGAATGTGATTTTTTTTCCTTATGTAGAGAAATGATCAAATGTGAAGGTAACAAAAAGATGAGATATGTGTTAATTTTGTATGTGATGGAGGGGCCAGCCTAATTAGTAAATTAGGCAAATGTGTTTAATTTTTTAAGAGTTGGGTATCATAATACAATTTATTATTAAATTATAATCAAAATCTGTAAAATTACGTGTTAAAGTTTTAAGTGCATACGTGGTAAGTTTTGAGGTGGGTACGTGTTCACAAAGGAGATATGGGCTTGATTTTATTAAGTATATATATATATATATATATATATATATATATATATATATATATATATATATATATATATATATATATATATATATATATATATATATATATATATATATAATTTTTTATAATATTTTATTTTAAACTATAAAAGAATAAATATAAAGTTAAATATCTACATTTTAATTTGATTCTAGTGATTAACTCATGAGTCAAAACGAACACTACGAAAATCAATATCAAGAAAAGAGTTTGATGCCATTTGAAAGCTCAACTTTTTACTAGATATTTATTCTTATTTTTCTAAATGTTACTATTATTAACCAAAACCCTTACGTCAAAGGGATGTGAAAATCAAAACGGAAAAACTAGAATTAGCACATGACAAAACGTACAAGATTATAAAATGAAAAATATTGTAAAACACAAGCTTGTAAACCCTAGATAAGAGAAATTGATGACTGCTTAACAACATAAAAGAACGATGTATGAGAGATTCAAGACAACCATTCACTTTACAAAGAGAACAATCGTTTTGTGATTCAAAACATTATCATAATTATAGAACTGATATTTCAAAGCATCGATCCATGCTTTGAGTCGAACATAACTTGAATTGTTTAATCTAGTAAATTATTATGTTTGATTATTGGGTATGACAAATCAAGAGTTTCTTTAAATAAATAAATAAAAAGTATACTGGTTTTTAGTTAATTGAGTCAACAAAAATAGGCAAATACAATGTTAGCGTCTCTAGTCGGACGCCAAGCAAGGACATTGGCGGGAGTAGAGAACGGCAAAGTCCCGATGTTCTTATAGAAGAACGGTGAATTCTTTTCCCATACTATATGTGCTAGTACAGTTATTTTTTGTCACTTTTAAAGCTTCACCTATAAAATTGTATACAACGTGTTATATAAAATTAGATGATGTCATGATGATGTCAAAAACGTAATCAAACATTAGTACAACTATTCATTTTGATAAAGATGATTACAACAATAACGTACTTACCATACTTCATGTTTTTATAACCAAATCTTCAACTTTAAAAATATATTTGGTGAAGCTAACTATTAACCAGTAGTTGCAGTTTATAATAGTTTAAATAAGTATTTTGTAAAGTAGCTATAGCTTAACATTTTTAAGTAACTATTTTGTAAAGTAGCTATAGCTTAACAATGTGAGTTGACATGATAATAAAAAAAAACTCCCTTCATCCCGAATTTATTGTCCATCTTTCCATTTTGGGATGTCCCAATTTTATTGTCCACTTTGTACTTTCAACCAATCAAAATATTTGATTGTTGTGAGAGATTAAATCTTATTGGTTGTATAGTACGATCAGTACACTTTTCTTAAACTGTGTATTTTTTGTCTGTAGACAATAAAATTGAGACACAGGGAGTAGTAAGTAATCAAATAATTTTTTATAAACTCCCGGAAGTTTTTTAATTGCAAATTCAACTTGTAACTTTTGGGGGAGTAGTGATTGTGTTTCAATGTGTCTTTATCAAGTTGCAACTTTCTTAAAGAAGTAAATGAAAGAATTTTCATTAACTACACGTGTTTATTAAAAGATTTAAAAAAAGACAAACAATTTACACCACTTGATTTTCAACAAAAGTAAATGTTTATTACGTAAACTTAGGTTTCGTTTGATACACAAAATTGAATTAAATTCGATAGAATGAGAATTAAGATTCAATTCCTTAATTCGTTCAGTTGAATAGTTCATAAAGTTTAAATCCATTAAATTCTTTTGGTTAAAGGAATTGGAATTGGAATTCCTTTTCATCAACGAATTCTTATTAAAAAAAATTCGCAAATTAAACATACTCTTAGTTAACTAACAGGTGGATATAAAGAGGAAGCAAATGTATGTATATTCGATCACTACGAATAGTTTAGCGCCTTTTAGAATTACTTTTTTTGATAAACTTTATACTTATAGGGGGAGGTGATCCTCACACATCAAAATTTGTTCATATACATCATTTTAATGTAAAATGACTATTTTACCCCTAAATTAATTAGTGAAGAATAAATAGTGTAAAATAAACTTAGGGGTAAAATGGTCAACTTGCATTAAAAGGGTGTGTATGGATTAAAAAGGGGTGTGTGAGGATCACCTCCCTATAGGGAAGCATCAAGCATACATATGCATTCATTTTAATATTAGAAAGTGTAATAAAAACTATCCAAATTGCTTTTTGATAAACTTCATAGTGTTACTTGATAATTGATACTAGTAACAATACTTTTTTTACTATATATAATAATTAATATCTTATATTTTTTTGGGGAAAAAACAAGTTAGAAGTTTATATGACCAGCTTTTAAAAGATTTTAAAATTCAAATCCCACATATATTAAGCGAAAGACGATAACATGTGTGTGTGAATATATAATGTCTATTCTAAATACGTCGGTGATTTAAAAATTACAATTGTTTGCTTTATGTGCTAATAAGTAATAACTAAAAAGTACCAAATAACCCTCCACACAAAGATAATTGATCAAAGGCAGTTATATACAATATTTTGAAAATTTTAGGACGTGTAAATTCACATTTTCAAACACTTTTCTTATTAAGATATGTCTAATTTCTAAAGTCAATAACAAAGACATCTAAATACATAAATGACATTCTCAATTAAATTCAACTAGATTATGACCCGCAAAATTTGTGGACTACTTCATAATTTTAGTACGAAGATTGATTTTTGTTTAATTGTATAACCTATCATTTGACACTTTTCACGGATGACTTTGGAAAATGATTTTGAATTGAACGAGACATGTGTCTTTTGACAATAGTTTTAGACATTATTAAGCACATTTATATCATTGAAAGTAGTGATTAATACTTATACTTCAATACCTGAAAACGAAATCGCCATCACTAATGAACAATACGATAAATCATGCCGGTTACCAAAATGGTAAATCTAATTATTCTGTTTCAAATGACTCACATCGTGTATCTCTGCATATAACTTGATTAGGTGCACGTTTTCCCCCCTCTATGCAGTGGCAACAAAAGATTTACTCACGATAGATTTATTTAACGATATGTCGTACTTGTGTAAATAGTACAATAATAATGCTATTTGTACATTATTTTGTATACTTTATTTTTTTAATGATTCTAATTAGTGGTGATAATTCTGGACACAACATGAACTTTTACACGGAAATAAATGAGGAAGAGTTGCATTTTCAAGTCTCAACCCGTCAACTTGTTTATCATATCCTATTGAGTTTGGGTTACGTCAACAGATTGACCGACCAAACAGAACAATGCATGTTGTATATGGGTTGGCTACTTTTAACCCGTTAACCCATTTATCAAATTAGTTTCGGGTTTATAATGTGAACTTTTGACCCGTAAACCTAACTCGACCCACATCGCAATCTCTAATTATAATAATTGAAAGTTAATTAAAATCAAGACACAAATATCTAATATAGCTATAAAATATTTTCAGTTATGCATTTGACGTTGTATAAATTACTATAGTAATTTCTACTATTTTGTTTCAAATCAAATGGACAAATTCTCTATATAGCATTGATATATTAACTTTTATAATTATTTAACTTTTAACCCACAAACCTAACTCAACCCACATCGCAATCCCTAATTATAATAAGTAAGAGTTAATTAAAATTAAGAAACAAATATCTAATATAACTATAAAATGCTTCCGGTTATGAATTTGATGTTCTATAAACTAATATAATAATTTATACTCTTTTGTTACAAATTAAATGGATAAATTCTATATATAACATTAATATATTAACTTTTATAATTATTTGGAGTCACTTCAAATGTTTAGGTGTTGAATAACATACCTAACAGTATAGTATATAAATTATAAGTATTCTTCTTTTTTATAGTTTAAAATTTTGGTAGTAAATTCGTTATATATTAGTATAAATGATAAAAGATATAGAAGATTAAAGTGAGTTATATTTATAAAAAATATATGACTTTTTATTAGTAGTTATATTAAAATAATCTTAAGTGTTGAATAACATATCTAACAATATATTATATAAATTTTAAGTATTCTTATTTTTTATAGTTTAAAAATTTGATAGTAAATTCTTTATATATTAATTTAAATGATAAAAGATATAGAAGATTGAAGTGAGTTATATTTATAAAAAACATATGACTTTTCATTAGTAGTTATATTAAAATAATCTTAAGTGTTGAATAACATATCTAATAGTATAGTATATAAATTTTAAGTATTCTTCTTTTTTATAGTTTAAAATTTGGTTGTAAATTCTTTATATATTAGTATAAAATGATAAAAGATATAGAAGATTGAATTACGTTATATTTATAAAAAACATGTGACTTAAGTTATATTAAAATAATCTTAAGATACATTTAATTTAAATATTCATTAATGTGTCATATAAGTTATAAAAAAAAATATTTATGGGTTTACATTTGTAACCAAAAATCAATTATTAGATATTAATTTGCATAATAAATTACATTTAATTTAAGTTAAGTGTTAAAAATTGAATGAGAACATTAAATATTGATTATTTTAATAGGATTTTAATTGATTATTTATTTAAAGGGTAGGGACAATTTAGACTTTTTGACACCTCATCTCCACTATTTAGGTAATCATGGTTTTCAACTTAAGATCAATGATTCATATTTTATTGTTTAAATCATTTAAAGGTTGAGATTAAATTAAATTACCTAATTAACACTTTCTTTTAATATATAAAATAAGATAAGATAAGATATCAATTAAGTCAAAACAAAAACATGTCCTAAGAAAGTTTGTTGTTTATTCGTGAACCTAAATGTACTTTCGAATTTTAATTCAACTTAAAAATCAGTAAATTCAGAATGTCTAATTAAATAATAATAATAATAATAATAATAATAATAATAATAATAATAATAATAATAATAATAATGTAACATCCTCTTTATGGGCCTAGGAGAAATAGGGTAATTTCTCTTTTTTATTTATTAAATTGTGTTATAAATAATTTGTATTATTTGGGTATTGAAAATAATAGGTCAAGTGGTTAAATGACTTATTGTGGTTAATAAAATATCATTTCTTTTAAATTGCTGTGAATATCAGTAAAATAAAATAATTGGTTTCGCAAAATGGTTTTAGGTTCCAGACAATAGATTTAGAACGAGTATAATATTTGCACCATCTAATACCTGAGTCAGATGGAAGGCCGACACTTGTACTCACTCTGACCAAATTGTTCTTACACCTCTCATTCACATTCACTTCCCTACACTTAAAAAAAAAAAAAAAAAAAAAAAAAAAAAAAAAAAAAAAACATTTAACAATCAAATTGAAGCTGTGATTTAGTGTTAAAAATCTGAGTTCATAATCCTCTTCATCCTCTAGTTCATATTGTTTCTTCATTTTGAATGTAAGTTTAATTACCATGATTTCTATGATTTTATTTGGTATTAGCTCAGTAATTAATATTTAATTGATCTATAGTTACTGAGAGTTGCTTGAATCATCATCATCATCTTTTGATTATCATCTTCATTATAAGTTGATTTTACCCATTTATACATATGTATTTGAATGTGGTTAAATTAGGTTGGATTCTTGATGCATGTTTAGGATTAAAGCTTGATGATGATAGTTTGTTGTTGTTTTATGTTCATAGTTGTTGTTTGAGGTTACTTGGTAGTTAAAATCGTGTATTGTACCTGCATTTTGTGAAATTAGGGTTTTAGTTCGAGCTGATATGAATAGGTCTGGGTTGTGTTGTTGTTAAACTGTGAAACGCGATCCTAGCCATGTGTCTGGATCGCGTTACTTAGTATTAATTTAGTGCAGTCGCATTTTACTCTTAGAAACGCGATCCAGCCTCAATTTTCGGATCGCGTTGCCTAGTGTGATTCCGTAACAGATGGTTTTCTATTAACGAACGCGATCCCAGCCCTGTTTCTCCGGATCACGTTGCTTAGTGTTTTTGGTAATTTTTGTTTTGCAAATTTCAAAAGTACGTAAGTGTTAGTGATACCTTTAGTGACTAAAAGTTTACAAATTTTCATTAAACTCGGATTGGGCTGAAATTCGCATGATCAATCGAAAACGGTCCAATGATCAAAGCTATATTCTAATAGCCTAGGCGGTTTTTTGTAACACCCTCAAATTTATCGTTTAGCGGAAGCAAGATTTGGGTGTTACTAATCAATAACAAAGCACATAAGATAAAGTGAACGACTCTAAATGCGTCGTTTTAAACATTACATAAATAATATAAAGGTTTTACATTGTTGTTCTTGTTACAAAAGCTTGCAGCTAAATGTAAAAGATTCTAAGGCATATCTAATTTTACAAAATGTAGAAATGCATGTGAATCTTCTGTAATCTGAATGCGACTCGAGCTAATATATCCTGAGCAGATCTACTACTGCTGGGTACCTGAGAATACATGCTAAAAGGTCAGCTAAAAAGCTGGTGAGCTCACAGGTGTAAGTTGATGAAATTCATGTTATGAACCACAAGATTTAGTTTAGTGATTTGCAAACATGCAAATAAAATATGAGTGTATATTATTGCCATGAGCACATAGTTTGAGCTTAACTGAGTGTGCCAGGATCCACATTCAAGGACCTGATCGAGTTTGCCCCCGGCATGTGCCTAATCTACACATGTATGAACAAATGAAAATGCATCCGTTCGACCACAGTCGTGGTAGCGCGACTACCCCGGACGGGGATTGTCAATCCCATATGGTACCATACACTAACATTCACGCTATCGCAATATAAACAAACTATGTTGTGAGGGACTTCATGATTAGATAAAACAAACTCATGCAATCAATATATCGATGTTTCGTACTTGTGTTCATATGTAAAACAAATCTGAGCATGTATTCCCACCCCTGGGTTGAAAACAGTAAAAATGAGGGGCTATGAGACTCACCTGAGCCTTAGGTGTTTGCTAATCAGCAAATAATGATGAGATACTATGAGGTGTCCGAAGACTGTAACCTGTCGGGCGTTCACAACGCTCACAGTTAGTAAATGTGTAGGTGTCTCTAGAGAGCACCCATGCTAGTTGTTCATCTAACTAGTTATGTCCAAATAATTTGGTTGTTTGATTGATTAGTTTGAGTTTTGAAAATATGTACGGCCCGTTGGTGACGGAGGTGTAATAATAATTCAAACATCATTATTATTATTTGTTTTTGGCTGTGATGTATACTTATCAATGGATTTGTTTTTGGTTGACCAATTGTTGTACCAATGTATAAGGATTTTCGGAAATAAAAATTCATGCGACAATTGTGAAAAATACTTGATTATCCGACAATAGATTTATGCGACAATGGGGAATTCACGGATACTATTCATGCGACACTAAGGGATTCACTGATACTATTTATCCGACAATGAGAAGTGTCGGGTACTGTTTATCCGACAATGAGGATTGTCGGATTTACTTATGCGACAAAGTCGAAGTTCATGGCTTGGGATTCACGGAAGGCATTATCCGACAGTGGCATTGTCGGATAATGGGATTCACGGACTTGGTTAAGTGTTAATGATTATTCACGGATTTGTTATGCGTGAATGATTATTCACGGACTTAAGATTTCATATGATAATAATGAGGATTGACGGACTAAATAACTTACGGGTTTTTGTTTATGGATTGTTATTTATGGATTGTTACTTATGGATTGTTATTCACGAATTGTGACAGTGAGTAGTGCGACATTAAGTTATGCGGCATTGAGTTACAAAGTATATATGTTATGTATCACTAAAGTTATGGTCCGAAAGTGTAAATTTTGAAACTTAGGGTCCAAAAGTGCAGTTTTTCGAGAGTTAATCCGACAGTCAAAGTCAATCCGTGAGTCAAAAGGTCAAATTGTCGGAGTCATTGTCGGATTATTTTACTATTGTCGGACTTTTACTATTGTCGGACTTAGATTTTTTTACCCGTGTTAAGACATTAATTTGGTTAAGTAAAACTTAACGAATCGTTCTGAAATTTTTATACAAGATTCACCTATGTCTTAGATTTCCAAAACGTATTTTTGCATCGATTTTAACCAAGCACAACTCGAGATATAATTTTACAAAGTGAAAGTGGTCCAACAGCTCTTTTAGTTGACATATGTGTACCAATCTGGTCATATCTCAAGTTTTACAAAACTTCACAAAACGTTCCAGTATGATTTGGAAAGCTAACAAAATTTGTAATCTTTTCCCATTGGTCTAAAGTTCTAATTCGTTCCATAGCCCAAGATCTACTCATTTTGATTTGGTCAAGGTTCTGGTCAGATTCATCAGATCTGCTATGTACTTTTATTTCAGTAACTAAAAATAGCAAATGAGCTTATATTTTTATCAGGCTTACGGATTTGAAAAGTAGACTTCTTAAACTTGATTTTAGGCTCAAGAAACGTTCAATTTCATGTTTTAATGATTTTTATATAATTTGTTGAAGTGAGAACAGAAATCTGGGCAGAAAACAAAACTCAAGATTTCAAGTTCTAAAATGCGATTCGACTTATGTTTTGGACATTTTCTAGCTAAATGAGCAACTAAACATGTATACAAGTGTATTCCAAGTAAATATAGCAAAAGATCAAGAGTTCTTACAAGGAAATGATGGAGAGATGAAGAAACAAAGCCGAAGATTCGTTTTATCGCGTTTTCTTGATTTCCGGCGTGGCGGTTCGTGGTGGCACTATGGTGGTGGAATGGTGGACTTGTGGTGGAGTGAGGGTGGTGTGGTGACTGACCCCTGGTCGTTTTTAGAGAGAGAGAGGAGAGAGGCTTGAGAGAATTTGAGTGTTTGTGTGTGAAAGAAGGAAGTGGAAGTGGTTGGTGTTTTGGTGTGTCAAACAAGAAAGGAGGAAGATGGCATGGGGGTGGATTTGCTGCAGATTTTTAGTGGGTCCCACCCACATGTGGGTGTTTAAATTATTTTCCAAAGCTTCATTACGCGCGGTGTTCGTTTACCCGACCGTTTTACGTTTTAGTTAATCGTATAACGTTTTATATAATACGTTTTGTTAACGATTTAAAGTATGCTATTTTTTACTTGAAGTATTTCTTAAAAATACTCATTAGTGAGTTATAAGATATACTTCGACTTTATCTCATCCGTCGGGCGCGTTTCGCACGTTTTCGTTGCTTACAGTTACGTTTTAATAAAACGTGTAATCGTGTAATATATTAAAGTAATATATTAAAGTAGATAATGTTTGTCTGGATAAATCCTCATTATTTTTGATTGTTTGTCACCAATGTCCATAATATTGTATCGGGATCCGCCCGATATGAAAATGCACGATTTAATCAAATCGCGTACGTGTGTACATATATTAGAATATATCAATACACAAAATGATACATATAATTAATCCTAATTACATGTATTTGCACATATGATTAGGCACTAAATATAGTCCTGATTTGACGGGTGTTACATTTTTGGCCATTCGGGGTCGTTTAGGAGCCAAAAAAAGCATTTTTCAGTTTTTGACCTTGTTTCGTGACTTTTTGATGTACACTTCAGATTAGGCTTTTGTTTCCTTAGATCATAGGGATTATCTGAATAGGTAAATATGTTATGCTAGTAATCTAGAACTAAGTAATTAAGTTCTTGATTTATATGACCTAGCTTAGTGAAAATTAATACTTATAGACTAGTGTTAATGAAACTGACAAATTGGTCATTAGTGTTAGTGATGTTATACAACTGTAATAAGTTAAATACTATTGGTTATTTGGTTGAATGTAACCAACATGATTGATATTTGAAATTTTATTATAGTTTATTATATTGATACTTTATGAGTTTCTTGTATGGATTAAGGTATCATTTGATTAATTGTTATGTATAATATAGTTATCGTTGTTAGCTTGATACTATGTAATTGTAATAAGTTGTACACTCATGAAATGGATTAATAACTAGCGTTATTAATTATGTAAATTAATGTGGTTATTTTTATAACTTAGTAAGTGTTTAATTATTTCATGTTCCGTGTTAGCATATATTATATGATTATAACATGAGTTGATTATTTGAATGAGTTACTGACTTGTTATTTAATTGAATTCTCAGATACGGAGAAGACTCAGTAACATTAGACTTCTGAGTGGACGACCTTCAGTGTAATTTAGTTGTAACAGATTTGGTTACAACGGGTAAATGTGGTTTTACTATTTACAGACTGTTGACTGACATGATGTTATGATAGATATAGATTTTGTGATATCTGGTCTTTGGGCATATGTACTTACTTGGAGGTCAACGTGGTTTGGGCTTAAGGAAACTATTGAGTTGCCAACACAGATCCTTGTACACGGTTGGTTATAGGAATACTGTGTTGTGTGGGTAAATAGTACATAAGCTATCGGTTTACCACTGTATTGGCCTGCAGCGGTGTGAGGTTACTTGGAGGGCCACCCGGGCATGAGGGCACCTCAAGGACAGCCGATCCTCTTGAATTATGTGTTTACGATGTTGTAGCTGTAAACTCGTTTAATTATACTATGCTTAGTTGTAAACATATTTGTTATGCTAGGTTGTGTTGTAGGCTATTGGTTCATTCACTTAGCTTTGAGCTAATCCTCCACATTAACACTTCTTGGAGGATACGATTAGATTATGGGCTGAGCAAGAAGCTGTTGACTGGATGGAATGTTTGACGACCAGGTGTTTACTCTGATATCTGATTTTGATAAAAATAAGTGTTGTCTTTTAATTAAATAACACCCAAGTTGACAAATTATGTTTTGAAATAGCTTGATCTTATTGTGTATTATTCACTGTAAATTATTAATGTTTGTGTGGACTTTCACTTCCGGTTTAAAAAAAATTGATTCTAAAATACGGGGTGTTATAAATAATAATAATAATAATAATAATAATAATAATAATAATAATAATAATAATAATAATAATAATAATAATAATAATAATAATAATAATAATAATAATAATAATAATAATAATAATAATAATAATAATAATCCATCTTATATATTAAAAAAAAATCTTGAAAAAATAATAACCATTAGATGAAAATCAAAGATTAAGATCTAACCATTAATTTATTTAGTGACATCATTAATCCTATTTTTAAGTGATTAAAAGACTAATATACCCTTCTATATTTACAATATACACCCTTCAATATTTACACTATAAATCCTCCTTTTTTCTTTTAATTGTAGACAATCATTCAAATATTATATGAAAATTTTAATTTAATAATTATTTTATTATTTCTTTCATAATTTAAATTTTTCCTATAATCTTCTTTATTTTATTTTTTCTGAGATAAACATCAATTGATTATTTTCAATTCCAAAAAGTTCACGACTTCACTCAATCGCCTAATGATTTAAATTCGTATACGACCGTCTTTTTTACTTCTTTTATCAATTTTAAACTTACGCTTCTTGGATTATGAATGCCAACGGGTTGAGTTCCGACGTGTATTAGTGTATTTATATCAATGCCATCGTAAGGTTCAACAGTTGATATGTACATTATCTTATTATATATAAAAAGTGTTGTATATATATCATATATAAAACTCAGAATAATAATAACAATCATACGATAATGGATACAAGTATTAAAGTATTTTTCATGGATGATTCCACGAATTTCGCGGGTCCTAAACTATTAAATGGAGATCAACAATTAAGATCTAACCCTTAATTTATTTCATGACATCATTAATCCCATTATTATGCTACTAAAAAACTAATTTACCCTTCTATATTTACAATATATACCCTTCAATATTTACAATATTGTAACACCCGCCAAATTAGGACTAGTGATTAGTACCTAATAAGTTATTAATACATGTAATTAGTTGGTTTTAGACTAATTAATGTATCGAAATATATATATTTTTGAATATATACGAATATGCGATTTGATTAAATCGTACAAGTTTCAAATCGAATGTAATTCGGTTCAAGTAAATACGGACGTTGGTGAACATTTTTTTATTAAATAGTACAACATTATTTTAATAACGCTACTATATCCAAAATATTATTTCGATTATATTTCAATTACATTTCGTATTGTATAATAAACGTCTACGCGACTTACACACTTAACACACAAACAAACGAAACCATTTAAGTTATTAAGTATTTGGTAAAATACTTCAACAAAAATAATGAATAAACATTTGTATTTTAAAACATATATTTAAATGTATAAAATAATTATTTAACGTTTAAACGAACGTCGCACGGAGCGCAAATACACGGAGTTAAAAAGTGGAGACCCACACTCCGGTGGGCCTCCACCGAATCAGCCACAAAGGGGAGGGACCCCATCCCCTCACCCTCACTTTCTCATTTCTCATTCTATCTCTTTCTTTCTCTTCCTCTTTTTCTCTCAAAACAAACCCACCACCTCCATCATCCCAAATCGTTAAAACGCACCACCAAACGATCCTAAATCTCGAAGCCCATTTGAAGAAAAGTAACCACCGCATCACGATCTACATTTCCATCTTTTCGGATTCTCGATTCACCACTTTGTAAGTTTCCGACAAAAACCCGAAACCTTTCGATTTCAAGTGTTTTTAAGTTCTAGTTGTTTCTTTAAGCTTAAAATGTCCAAATATGGGTTGGGTAAAAGTCTCAGGTCAAACGGAGGCCGGAAAACACCTTTTCAGCTCATTTTTCGGCCAACAGCGTGTTATGTCGCAAAGGCTCCAGGCCACCTGCGACATAAGCCTTTATGTCGCTAAATCAGACCTTATGTCGCATATAGCGACATAAGCCACTATGTCGCACTAATCACGGATGTCGCATTTAGCGACACAAATAGTTATGTCGCAGAAATTACGAACGTCGCATATAGCGACACAACGCCCTACGTCGCATTAAATTGCGGATGTCGCACTTAGCGACACAAGCCCTTATGTCGCAGACATGATCTGCGACACAACAGACTATGTCGCACTTAGCGACACAAAGCCGTATGTCGCACGCTATGTCGCATGAAACAGAACCAAGAAACACAAATTTTACTAAGTGTTGAGACCTAAAATTTTATCACTCGATTTCACCCAAATTCAAGTCCAGATGCGTTTTTCACCAAAGCAATTTAGTAGAAATAAAAATTCCCAGCCAGGGGCTCTGCCCCTTGGACCCCGCTAGGGGCTGCCGCCTCTTGGACCCCGCTACCAGGGGCGCTGCCCCCGGACCCCCGTCATTAACGGGCTTCGCCCTTACCCTAGGGTCACGAGTAACGGTGTTACATCTAAACTTTCACACAAGGTGTTAAACTAGTATAACATCAAACACGAATGCGACACAACTTCTAAAACACATTGGAACTTACTTTTAGGTATAACACTTCAAAATCATCAAAATAATAATGTGGGATTATTATTACAAACAATCACCAACGGGCCGTACACATTTTCAAACACTTAAACAATCAACCAAATTGTAATCACTTGGACATTCTAGTTGGACAAACAACTACAAGGTAGTCTTATTAGATGCCTTCACATGTTTATAACCATCACGTGTCGTGGACACCCTCAGGTTACAAGTCTTTGGACTTCGATTCTTGGCTAATCAATCTCAGTTTATTTAGATAAACTCTTCAGGCTCAGGTGAGTCTCATGGCCCCTCTTTTACTGTTTTCTCAGGGTGTGATTCATTGCTTATTTTTAATATGTGAACGCAAGTACAAAGTTTTCAATATATTACATGAGTTGTTTTCAACTAATCAAACCAAAGTCCTCCGTCAGTATAGTCTGGTAATACGTAAGTAGCGTGAATATTAGTATATGGTACCATATAGGATTGACCCACCTCGTCCGGGTTAGTCGCGCTAACCTCTGCAACAGACGTAATAATATTTGGGAAAACGAGTGTAGATTAGGCACTCGTGGAGGCACCTCGCTCGGAATTCTCTATATGGGACCCGACCCTCGAGTTAAGCTCAGACTATGCACTCATGGTTGTATACACTATCATTATCATTTGCTGGATGCAAATCAACATTTAAATCTTGCGGTTCACACACTATTATTTGATATCTAAACCTGTGAGCTCACCAGCGTTAGCTGACCCATTTTAGCATGTATCACAGGTACTCAGCAGTAGATCTGGACTGCCCATCAGGATGCCTATTAGCTCGAGTCTTCATGCAAACTTCAGAGATTTCATTGCATTATTAGATTTTGTATAACTAATTATGTACTTAAATCTCTCATATTACGAACACGAGCTATGTACGAGTTCAAACTGTTATAAACCTTTTAATATTAATATATTTTGTTAAAACGATGCATATAAAGTCGTTTGCTATATATCTGTGTGCTTTGATTATTGATTAGTAACACCCAAATTATGCTTCCGCAAAACATTAAATTTGGGGGTGTTACAAATATAAATCCTATATTTTTCCTTTAATTGTAGATAATCCTCCAAATATTTTATAATTTATTATATCTTCTATAAATCAAAATCTTTCAATTCCAAATAATTCATAACTCACTCCATCACCCAATGATTTAAATTCTTATACGACTAACTACTTTGAATCCTTTTATCAATTTCTGATTTACAGTTCTTAGATTATGGATGTCAACGGGTCGGGTTTTGACAGATTTTAGTGTATTTGTACCCATACTACCGCCTTGATTATGGATGTCAACGGGTCAGTTTCCAGCGGATTTTAGTGTATCTGTACACTTACCGGTTTAGAGTATTCATACTAATACCCGACCCAATACCCGTTAGGTAACCAACTAATATTTCCCATCGGTTTTTCATATTTATTCATGGGTTTCGGTTATCCTTATGTATGTAACTTTGATGAAACAAAAAATATTTAGTTATTGAAAATACGACGCAAATTTGAACACAAAAAAAAAAAACAATACCGAATTACAAAATTTGAAATCTTAAAGATAACAATTTAACTTTTTAATTAATTAATGCAAACTTTCTGTACATAATATAGTATATTATATTATTATAATAGAACAATACAATTACAAAAAAAGAAGTGGTATTATACACAATATTATCAATAATTGATTAACTAAATTACTCTTTTGCCACTAATTTCTCTATATCTCGATTTATATACCTAAAATAATTTACTACCATTTAATCTTCTAAGGTTGTTTTAGCGTCGTTCGAGTTAGTAGAACCTACATTTGAGTTGTCATGTTTTGTCATCTTTCGTCAAAGTTATAAAGTCAAAGTAATGCATTATAGGTTGTTGATTTAAATTATAGAGAGTAACTTAGATGGACGAAAATCACTATGCACTGCAAAAAATGTTTTTTTAGGTACAAAATAGTATTACGCGCTGAACCGGTAAATTTGCTTATTTCGAAAAACATATCCGTACGCTTTTAAATAATATAGTATTATTAAACATCAACACCAAATAACAAAGTAACATAATAAGCAATATTATCCCTATTAATTTATTTATTTATTTAGACTTATCAATCCAAAATCTATCATATAAATCCTTAATACATTTTTCATTTAAAATTAATTGACCGGTACCGTACACCAACAACAAAATACATATTAAATCTATATAACACATTTTTATAAGACATATGATAAACTCAATCCGTAAATTTTGCGGGTCTTAAACTAGTATAATAATAATAATAATAATAATAATAATAATAATAATAACTATTTTGGAATTGTTTTGTTATTGCAATGTCGAAGATGAATACAAAGGAATATATTCGTGCTACTGGTTATGGAACCTTGTTGACCGACAAAAAATTCCTTTATTTTAAACATGATTTATGAAAAGTAAATTACCAAGTATAATGATGGTTACAAAGCATATGCCTTTTTAAAACAAATAAAAAAATCCCTTAGATTATACATAAACAAAGGAAATTATAAATATAAATATATTTACTTGTTTCATTCCAAATATACTTTAACAGAGTGCTCGTATTCTAGTGATTTATGTATCATTAATGTAATGAACTGAAATGAACTGACAGATACTAACGAGCCTTGTTTATGTTCCCTCATATAACTCAAATCACTTTACATACAGTTAATGATCGAGTAAGCAAACAAAAAATCGTGTTTGTGTTCGTATGATACGAAAAAATAGCATGTTCGAGTTTGTGTATGTTTATTCGTTACTATATTAAATATATACGTTAAAATCTCTGTAAATATATACAATTATGCGTTGACTTTTTAAATGTGTACTCAATTATATTGATCACCATTGTGTATATATAATTTCGACCATTGTGTGTGCTAGAGACAAGGTAACTGTACAAATTTTAGCATTTTACCATTCGAAATTACATATTATTTAATATTACGTGTTATTTCCACGTCTAATGCTAATACCTGGCGTCGTACAATTCATTTCCCGCTTTTTAAGTAAATTCAAATTTATATCATAAATTAAATACTTTCCTCCTCAAATGACCAATCTACAGAAAACACGAAATTTGAAGCTATCTAACTTTTATTTTGAAACATGTAAAATAGATTAATGTCTATGGTCTTCATTTGATTATTTATTATTATTATTATAAAAATACAGAATAAAGATAATAAGATTAATTTAAATAGTGTATACTCGTGGATCCCTGAGTTAAAATGGGTCAATCGATATGTTCTGTCACCTCCACCACTTTCACCTAGCACAACTTTTCGAGTGACAGAAGTTTGAAAGTTTTTCCCGTGACCGGCAACCTGCAAATCTCGCTGGAAAGGAAGAAGATCAAAGTTCGTTGGTGAAAGTTCGTGGATTTGGTGTAGTGAAAGAGAACAAGTAGCTTCAGATCGATTTCTCTAAAAGGACTTTGTTTTGCCTACAACAGTTTATACATCAAATTTGTGAAAGTTGGATTATACGTTTCCAAAATATATGTAGCAGTAGAACTACCTAGTAAAAAACCTTTCTTTCTTCTGCATAACAACGCTTAAACGAACATATGTAGATATTCATCAATTAGCGTTATAACTACGGTTTTAAAAACCAGTTTTTTAAGTGAACCAGATTTCTGTCCGGATCCGGTTTAACCAGTTTGGTGTCCAGTTGAACCGCCCATTTGTGCTATATAAATCGAACCAGATTTGTGTCCGGATCCGGTTCGACTGGTTGAACCGGTCTAGTTCAATAGTCAATGCCAATTGTGATCGGTTCAACTGAGTAGCATTATGACCAAAATTCAGTCACGCTCCCCTTTTTTTAACGATTGAACACACTATGAAGTAATGCAAGTAAATTTTAGTTCAACTTCTTGATACAAATTTGAATTTGAAAATGACAATTGTGATTGGTTCACAATACATCCTTGAAAAAATCTTTAAATTGAAGCATTCACTCACTCTTGAATCCTTTACCACAATTATAGGCGGCAACCCAGGGCTTTGACTATTAGTTGACAACCATATCTACTCACCTCACAACAGCCATCAATGCCTCAGATAAAACTCACATCGTATCGCCATAAGAGAATATATACCTTCCCAAATTAACAAACTAATCCCATTCACGTATAAGGCACTATTAACTCTTTCAGTTGACCCTTTTTGGGTCACGAGCTGCTGCAAGATGATCCTGCAAGACCCACCAAGAAAAACATGAGAAAATAGTTTTAATTACAGCCGTAATGAGCTAGAACACAAAATTTGAAGAGAGAAAAAACTTACTGATATGAAATCAAACGCTTTAGTATCATCTTTCTTTGAACCATTCATTGTTGAAGTAGGAGCTTGACTTGCAATGATTGGGTTAAATATATCCGGGTGAGCTGAAGAACCAATTGTTGGACCAATAATATGGGATTGTAAGTTCCCTGTTTGTTGCAAGCTACTCATTGTTGATAAAAATTGCTGCTGCTGGGCTAAAAGGTTGCTCATGGCAGCATAATTAATAGGTTGAGAAGCAAAAGCAGGATTAAACATTAAACCTGAAGACATAGCATTATATGCATTAGGATCCATAGGAAGCATAGAATTTTGAGTCATCCCCTGTGCCTGAAATTGAGGCATGTTACTAAAAACATCGTTCATTTGTGGTGGATTTGTTTTGACTGTGGAATCTGAAAGTAGTGTTTCAAGTGATCCCGTTTGAGAGTTTCCATTCTGCAAAGGTGATGACTCGTTCCCATTTATAGACAATCCAGCCATCAAGTCGTTAACATTATCATTAGAACCAAATATATCAAATAGCTCTGGTCCACTTCCACTTTGTTTCTCAACAGTAGCCATTCCTGAAAAGATATCGGCTGATTTGTGTTCTTCTATATTGGTTTGCCCAAGAAAGGAGACATCAGCAAATGGATCATCATTGTTTGTAGGTTGATTGGCGTCCACATCAGCATCATCGAAGAAATTATCCATCAGAGATGCATTATGCTCCTCACTTGTTCGATTATAGTTTTCATTTGAATCATTGGTATCTATCAAGTCTGGCATCTGTATTACATGTTTCTCGGTTTTCAAATCTTTGTCTTGCTGACTCATCCTGCCACCACTTTGGTCTCCATTGAGAAGGCTCAACACCTGACCATCCGAGTGAAAGGATAAATTCAAAGTAGAAATCTAATTTGTTAAGAAGCCATATTATATCTGATTTAGGTAGTGATATGAAGTGAAAAATAATGAATCACATAATTTATGGTGATTTTTGTTGGCTAAACCGACAATCAATAAAGCTCGGAGAGAACACTTCACTAGACAATATAAGTAGAGATGCAAAGATGAGCGGGTCAAGAGAGTTGTGTTACAAATGCAAATGAGTCAATTTTACTTTTGGTAACAGAGGCCAGGTCAGGTTGACCTGCAAACACTTTTGGTCCGTTTTTAAATATTTTTGTCTAGATAATTGATGTGTTAACTATGGTTGTGAAAACAAAAGTATGGCAACAATAACCTAGTTCTTTGAACAAGATGTTATAGGAAATTACACATTAAACAGAGACCCTTCTTTTTATCTTCAGACAGTTCAACACTTCAACCCATTCCCCATTTAGCTTTAGCTGTTGGAAATATAACATAACCCAACTCGACCCATTCCTAAATTATAAGTAATAGGTCGGAACTGTCAGTATTGAGAGAAGTTACGTAAGCTACATATAAGTATACCTGATATACTTTATTAACTATAAATTTACTTCATACCTTATTTGCCTTTTCCCTCACAGAGGCTTGGGGAGATTCGGTGCATTTTACCACAACTTCTATATTCTCATTGAAGTAAGAAGCAACAACGAGAAAATGTTCGTCATCTTTTTTCCTCAACATTGCCTCAAGCACACATAATCCTCTCACACAGACCTGACACAATTATCAACCAAGTAGAAATGATGAGCATAAAAGTTTTCTAGAGATGAATAAATAACATGAGATGAAGAGTTAATAATGCAAAGATATCTTGGGTCACTTGGAAAAATCCTATTGTGACAATTTTAGTGTGTCTGCGGCGGCAGTTGGAGGCTGGGGCTGCATTCAGACTGCTTGCAGACTAGTTAGAGTCATGTCTCATGTAGTATGTGACGGGTATGCTCTTTGGTCAAGGGTGGTTTTTAGTCTGCATGTGGGTCCGTCTATAAAGATGCTTTTTGGTCATGGGTTTGGGTTGTTTTTTGACATTTTGTATTTTTAGTCAGTGGGCTTTTGGTGGTCTTGTGTTTGTTTTATTGTTTGGTTTGTCATGTAGCTAGTTTTATATTATTGTTCGCTCCCTTCAGTTTACAATTTGTAGCAGTTAGGATAGCAGGTTTTGTGTTATTTTTTTGTTTTGTACTCTTTATATTTACGGTAATAAAAGTCTGCTGTTTCTAAAAAAACATGAGAAAAATAGGGGACGATGTCCAAAATGATCCTTTATACAATTTAAGTTGAAAGAACTAAAGTTCACAAGCTAACTAATGACATGCTTATTATATATAGAAAGTTGCAGGTCAGAACAAGAATAAAAATTTCAGTTGTGATTTCAACCTATTAATGTATGAATGGGTTGAATCGGGTTACCTTCTTATCTCTAAGAATGAAATGGTTAAATTCAAAAACATTGTCTCAAAGTGAAATGTGGCAAATGGATTATATAGGTCAAACCGAAAGTTGTTCAAACTGTAATTATATATATCATTATATTCAAAAACATAAGATTGCTCTAGAAAAAAATGATAAAGGAAATTAATTACATAAAACCTCCTATACCCTTTAAGTTGTGGTTTTAAATCAGAGATCCCTTTTGAATAGAAAGAAATAATTGATACCCCAAAATGCAAAAAAAAAGTGTATTAGTTCATTTTTTTAGCAATTTGCCCAAAATAACATACTGTAATCATATTATGACACATTATTTATAAACTTAAAGTTTAGGAAACAAACAAAGTTATAAGCTCAGCACAACCCATAACGACCTGAACTTGTTTTGGCCCGTTACCCATCCTGTCCATTTTGACAACTCTATAAAATCATATAGACTTTAGCAGCATGCAAACCTGCCACATATTTGACTGTAGTTTCGCTTCAAGTGCATGACTTAGATCTAAGGCATCCAATTTCGAGGCCTCTATCAGAAATGCTTGGATTGCATCTCGCGTGGGCTGTAAACGGATGCCACCAGATGTTACAATGGTCTCTAGCAACCTCTCCTCACGACTCTTTTCACGCGAATAACCTGAACCAGAACTCGAACTCCCAGCTGTAACATCAGTCTGACTTGTTCTAAGCTCTTGACCCCAAGGTCCAGACACATCTCTTGACAATCGTTCATTGCTACCATTGTAACTGGGTTCATTAGTCAATGATCTTCTCATATTCGAGCTCTTATAAGTTTCCGTGTTAGTTTTATTTGGGTTTTGACCTTGGGTCAAACTATTCAATCCCTGCTTAATCGTTGCACTTCCAATGCCAACGACCTCACTAAGAAACGACTTATTATTATAATCAGATGAAGGATCAAAGTTGGTGTTTCCAAACCCTTGTATCCTCTTGGTTAGACCTTCATTAGGTGGTGGTTTACTGGTGTCCTCCCCAGAAAATATAGCTGACAAAGCTTCTTGTGCGGTTTCTCTTACAGCTTTATTCAGGGCATCACCCTTCAATGGGTCGGGGTGTCCTTTATAGTGAATTAGCTGGCGTATAGCCACAGAGTTCCGTTGTATTTCTCTCTTGAAATCTGCACCAGACTTTCCTACTGCGTACTTGATCACTCTTAGAGCCTACAAATCAGAATTGCACATTTACACAACATTAGATTGAATATAAAGAGTACCACAGTGGGGGACAAAAGTTCCTTAACGATAATTATAACACTATAAAAAGCCATATCAGAGTTTGTTCTTATATCTACGTTTGTTTAACAATATAAGCTCCAACTTGCTTATCCGGCTGCCACGTCTAAAAGAGTTCTTAAAATCTAATCATTATCAGTTACTTGACAAAGTGATCACTTATTTACTTGATCCATACAATAGCAAGAACTGGAAGTTCATCACACACATAAGACCATTTAGACATACACTGCATACATTATACAATACCAATACACAATAAATTGGATAGATTTCTATCCACTAAGCCCTTCCATAGTTAATACTGTAATATATTATGCCCGAAAACTCCAATTCTATCGATTAAATTCATAGATACGAAAAATGGTTGCAAGGGCAAAGCCATGTAAAAGGTAGGGGTAGCAGTTGCTACAGGTCCAATCTGAATGCGAAGTGTAATTCTCTTATGAAAATTAGCATTTTTAGCTGCATTGCATGTTTGTGCTACGGGTTTAAAATTTTGGAATACCATTGCTACGGGTCATCATAAATTCCGAATCCGCTTCGGAACTCACCAATATTCAATTCCAACTCCAAACCTCAAAATCTAAATTATTAAACAATTATAACATAACAAATGAACAATGATTAATGATATGTCAAAAATAGAGATTTACACATCATGTAAACTCATACTAAGTAGGTGTTTACTGTTTAAGATCACATTTTGGTGTTTTCTATTCCTTCTAAATAACCAGATGATTAAGGCAATAACTATTAAATTAAGGTAATTTCACAATTCATTTCAATAATAATTGAGTAAATTTAGTACCTTTTGTTTAACAATTGGAGACTTATGTTGAAGACGTTTGAATATAAATTCCGAAACTTCTTTAACAATCGAAACGTGAGATGATCGAAGAAGCTCGCAGATTTCTTCTAGTTTATAAACAGGCGTGATTTTATCTTCATCCGAAGTTGCAACATCGATCATCTTTGATCTCCAGTACGATTCCACAGCTCTCCTGCTTGTATCCATGTCGCTACACGGCAATTAAGAAACAAGTGAAATATGGAAACCCTAATTAAATTGGTTCCGAATTCCTAAAAATTAGGGTTTTGTGAAGAGAATGAAGAAATGATGAGAGGATTTGAATGATCTGGTTGGTTGTAAGAAAATAGTGGAACAGCTGGTCAGGGCGATGAACCGATTGTGTCGTGTATAGAAAGTTTATTTATTTAATTAATGTAACTTATAATCATTTTTTTTAAACCGAAAACCGAATTTTTAAAACCGAAAACGGGATCGGACCGGAAAGGGGTCTGGGTTCCGATCGAAACGGTCAGATCGGTCCGGCTGAACCGCCTCAAAACCGATCAAAAATCATTTTTTTTAAGAAAAAAAATTCAAAAACCCGGTTGAACCGTCTGATTTTCGATCCAACCGTCCGGTTTTGACCGAACTGCCCGGTTCGTTGACTAGTCAAACTTTGGTAAAAAGCGATTTTGAGCGGCTCGGAGGACCTTCGGTTTCCGGTTGAACCGGTCCGACCGGCCAGTTCAACCCGGTTTTGAAAACATTGCTTATAATACTCCTTACAAAGCATGTGAGTTATGTTGAATCTCAATTCTTAACTTTTTTTTACCCATTTTACCCCTATTACTTATAAGAAAATAATATTTGCAATTTAGCATTGACTACAATATTAAATCCCAATAATCATTTGGTTAAACATTATTTGTTTTGTATGACTTTATTTTACTACTTTTTTTTTATTTGTATGATAAACTCTAAACTCATAGTTTTATGTAATGATATTAATGAATCCAAAATGCACAATGGTTTTTTTGTAGAATTTTTGACATGTTTGTTTTATAGAATTGGAATATGTAACATGAAATATATAAAAATAACCTTAACATATTATTGCACGTATTAAAAATATATGAAATAACTTTCACCGCTGTATTGTGCGGGTAATATGCTATATGCTATTTATATTGAAAGATAAAGTTATTTAATGATATATAAATTAAATTTAAACTTTTAAGTACTTTTATTTTTAAAGATAAAACATTAAATATAAAGTTATATATCTACATTTTAATTTGATTTTAGTGATTAACTCTCGCATCAAAACGAACACTATGAAAAGCAATATCGAGTTTTACTTGATTTTTATTTCTTATTTTTCTAAACGTTACTATTATTAACCAACACCCTTACATCAAAGGGATGTGAAAATCAAAACTAGAAAACAAGAATTAGCACATGACAAGACGTAAAGGATTATAAAATGGAAAATATTGTAAAACATAAGGTTGTAAACCTTTGACATGATAAATTAATGACTGCTTAGCACACTGTATGAGAGATTCAACACAACCAATCACTTTACAAGGAAGACAATCGTTTTGTGATTCAAAACATTATCATAATTATAGAAGTGATATATTAAAGCATCGATCCATGCTTTGAGTCGAACATAACTTGAATAGTTTAATCTAGTAAATTATTATGTTAGATTATTTGGTAGGCCAAATCAAGAGTTTCTTTAAATAAATAAATAGAAAGTACGAAAAGTAATGACACTGACTTTTAGTTAACTGAGTTAACAAGAAAAGGCAAGTACAATGTTAGTGTCTCAAGTCGGACGTCAAGCAAGGACACTGAGGGGAAGTAGGAAATGACAAAGTCCCGATGTTCTTGTAGCAAAACGATGCATTTCCCCTACTTTATGTGCTCGTATAGTTCATTTTTGTCATTTTCAAAGCTTCACTTATAAAATTGAAACAAATGTGTTGTATAAAATTAGATGATGATGTCAATAACACAATCAAACATTAATACAACGGTTCATTTTGATAAAGATAATTAAAACAATAACATACTTACCATAATTCTTATTTTTATAATACGATCTTCAACTTAGGTTATATTTGGTGAAGCTAACTATTAACTAGTAGTTGCTGTTTATAATATTTTAAGTAAGTATTTTGTAAAGTAGTTGTAACTTAACAGTGTGAGTTGACATGATAATATAAATATGATAAGTAATCACATAACTTCTTATAAAGCTAACTGGATTTTTTAATTGCAAATTCAACTTAATTGTTGAAAATCTTTACGAATTCCGTTATCAATTTTTTTTAATATTATACATATTTTTCAAAAAATGTTATAAAATATGGGAACGGTTCATAGGGAAGGGAAGGGGGAAGGGAGGGCAAAGACAATTTTACAATTATAACAAAGTTTTTGCACTTGTCTGAAAAGCTGCCTGTGAAAATATCAAAAAACTGTTCAAATGTTTTTTTTTTAATCAGAAAACTTGCTAATATGCAAGATTCAGTTA
Source organism: Pseudognaphalium luteoalbum (assembly GCA_963422505.1). Lineage (NCBI taxonomy): Eukaryota > Viridiplantae > Streptophyta > Magnoliopsida > Asterales > Asteraceae > Pseudognaphalium > Pseudognaphalium luteoalbum. Next base: position 73,956,849 of record OY730198.1, read on the forward strand.
AATTTTTAAAAAATGTAAGATGCAGTAACAAATACACGAGATTCAGTAACAAATATACTCGATGTAGTAAACAATTACTACTAAATTTTTAAACTCAAGAACTAATACTGATTTTACAATTACATAAAAATGGTACAAAAAAAACAAACATAAGATGCATTACAAAATACAAGATGATGTAGATAAAGTACTAGTAGTTTTTTTTTATTACAACACAAAAAATACTAAAAAGACATAAGATGCAATAACAATATACAAGATGTAGTAAACAATTACTAATAATTTTTTGATTTCAAAAATAAAATCAAGTTGTAGAAACACATCAAAAATGTTAAAAAATATAAGTTGCAGTAATAAATACAAGATGCAGTAAATAAGTACTAGTACAATTATATATCACTAAATTTACGATGCAGTAACAAAATACATGATGTAATAAATAAGTACTAGTTTAAATATATATCAACTGAGTTTACGATGCAATAACAAAATACAAGATGTAGTAAATAAGTACTAGTATAAATATGTCAACTGAAATTACGATGCAGCAACGTAAGATGCAGTTAACATAAAGTAGGATGCAGTTAATTTTTTTTCAGATCTAAAAAGTAGATCTACTTGTTGGAATAGCGTCCAAGATCATAACTAATTGGTAAGAATATCATCAAAAGTAGAGTCCTTTTTGATCGCCCTCAATGAACAAGTAAGAGAAATAAATAGAGAGATAATATTAATTGGAATTAATATTATAATTAGTTTTTTAATTGAATACTAATTGAAACTAAAAGAATATTCTGGAAGCATGATCCAACCGCCAGTTGGAAGGTTCACCCGGCGGCTGGAGTCAAAAGGGTTAAGGCGGTGGAACGAGTAGCAGAAGATTCTGGAAACACGATCCAACCGCCGGTTGGAAGGTCCAACCGCAGGTTGGAATGTTGTACCACATCGGCCCGGGGATGAAATCATGGGCCTCCTCCTCCCCTATAAATAGGGACCTACCTTATGCTTTCAAAGGTATCCCATAATTCTCTCTCCTTCTCATTCCTACTCCTTGTGAGAGTTTACATGACTTAGAGTCGGAACCCTAGGAGTTTGAGACTTCTCTTAGTTATTGGGTGTGAGCCATTAGAGGTGTTCTGGTTTGGGCACTCGCCTTCAAGAAAGGAAGTTCGGCAAGATCGTCTGCGCGTGAGAAATTGGTTTTCTCGAATGTTAGTATTTTCCTCTTTATCTATTTGTTTTATTGCTTTTATTTATTCAAGTTAAGATCCCTTAGGGTTTAGTTTCCTAATTGCCTTAGATTAATAATTGTTATAATTTCGCTGTGTATATTAATCTGGTTAGGGAATAGAAAACCCAACACTACTTTTCAGATCTACTTTCTAGATCTACGAATTTTCAGATCTAGATCTATAAAACGAAGATGATAATAAAGATGACAACGTAAGTGGTGGCGACGATTGAGTGGCGGCGGCGGTGGTGGTGGAGTGGCGGTGGTGGAGTGACGGTGGTGGAGTGGCGGAGAAGATGGAGACGATCACGGTTGGTTACGTCCGGTGAAGGCCGATTCACCAACGGTGGTGGTTCATATCTCAACTCTCCGACCACAAATTCGCCATCGTTTCTCCACCTCTTTTTCTGGTCACAATGCGATGGTGGTGATGGTGGTGGATGGAGGTGATGGTAGACGGAGGTGGTGGTGGTGGACGGAGAATGGTGGTGGTGGACGGAGGTGGTGGTGTGTGATTTGTGATGAGATAGATGAAGTTAGAGAAGATATGTGTGTGTTTTGTGAAGAGAATGAGAGTGAAAACGAAACTGATCTTAAATTATGTCCATATTTCACATCTTTGATCATATTTTAAGTAAATTTAATTTTAGTTCATCTATCAAACATAATTACAAAGTAACCCTTGTGACATGTCATGATCTTGATCATTAATCTTGAAATGAATTGAATGATGGGGATGGATATGCTGTCCTAGATATCTAAATCTCAAATCTTAAAATATATATTTAAATATGGTTGAATTTTATGTTTTTAGAAAATTAATGTTTAGTAAAAAAGATTCATTTTACATCAACTTACAATATTTTATCAACTACTGTCTTTCCTACTCTAGCCTCTAGCCCTGTAAAACCCTAATTTCATCCTCCAGGTTTTCTTCTTGAGAATTACATACCTCTTCTCTTATATATCCATCGATAACGAGCAGCTATCGCTATATATACTGATTCAACAACCTCAAGGTGATCAATTTCTTCAATTCAAAACTCTAATCTGCTACATGTCGATCATTTGATAGGTCCCCGTTATTACATTATATATATATATATATATATATGTATATATATATATATATGTATATATATCTGTTATACTGTATGTATGTATGTACTTATGTGTATCTTTCTCATTGAGAACTTGTAAAATTTCGTATTTTGATATGTTTTATATTTTATTGTTTGTGGAACTAGTGACCTGTTACATTGTATTATATATATTGGTGTTTATAGTGATATGTGTAACTAGTTGTTGCTGCATATACAGATTAGGTCATAAGTTTAAATAGATAAAAATGTGTCTTTTACGGCATCTGTGTAGAAACTTAGATTACTTTTATGGACTACTCTATAGGATTTTAGATATGGAAATTGAAACAACTAACCATTGAAAGGTCTCGTAATTTTACATGGTAGACTAGCCATGAACGATTAATTGGCCTTTATTGTTATTTCTGACTTAGACAGTTAGACTGGTATCAGCAAGGAACATAGATATTGGCCTCATTGTTGTTACGTACGTTGTGAGCATGATGGATTTCTAGAGGGAAAGCTCAGACATTTCCTTAAATCTACTCGGGGATAGTTAGAAGTGGATCATTCGGATATGATGACAATTGTTATTTGAGTATATGATGGATCTACGAAAATACTAAGATGTGATCAACCGTTGAATGTAGTAAACTAGGATGTTTGGAAATAGCGCATATGTGCGCTGCCAAACATACCATTGTCAAGAATATTCACGAACCGAAAATACTAATCGGTTCACCTCAGTTTGTGGATATCTTTTTGTATATGTATTGTAAACCAATCATTTCCCTTTAAAAAATCCAATCTTTAACCTGGTTTTGAATCTACCAACACTATTACAAATGTTGGTCATTCACAATCTTATTTGAGATTTATGAAACTATCCCTATATCGAGAAATTGGAACCCTATAAAGAGTTATTGCAAGTAACAAAGGTTAACTACTTTGAAATATATGAAGCGAATGAAGATTTTTGCTCGATATCAAAACAGCAACGTTGATGGAGTCGACTGATGGCCTAAGGAGAAGTGTATGGGGTTTTGCCAGTTTAGAAGTATAAGAAAAAGAAAAGACTGCTCACTAGAAGTGAATTTTATTTTTACTTGATACTCTATATAGTATTTGATAAAGATATATGGTTGTATATTGAATAACTGTAATGACATATATTAAAGAAGTCTGTAAATCATAATCGAAGGTACTAATTCGCAGAGAAACAGTTAGAAATCGATCTTACAAAAGATGGTGTATTTCACAAGTCATCAAGTTATCTTCTTTGTTTCAAAGTTTATAACTTCGGTTTTGTTTAAAAAGTTTCTAATTTATCTTTATCAGTTGATATGGGATAATATCGATGAATAATTAAATAAATATATGAATACTTGTCATATGAACATTGTTGTGTTCCTTAAGGAGGAAATAGCTTATATATTGTTCTGCTCAACTATATTAGCAAAACCATCACGCCCTTTAATATTGCAGTTCCTTGATTTAGATTTATCTGTAAAGATCTTGAATTTCTTTATGTATGACTTGAATTTGGAGCAAAGATCGGTACATTGGATGCTGTGGAATAGAAATTGTGATGTTTAAAGTTTTGTGTATGTCTATGAGAAATTCGTAAACGTGAAGTAGGATCTAAGAAATGTATATAACATCTTTTTATTGGTAAATATTCATGACTGTGTTGTTTGATTGGGTAAGGAAAGATCACGCCCTGATCAGCCTGATTTTCTAAATCCCATGGTTGATTGAGTCATTGTCATTTTCATATACCTATTGGCAATCGTGGACAAGCCATTCATGAGATCTACCATACCTATCATGTGTTGGGTTAGGGACAATTCGAGTAATTTCTGTGGGGAACCCATCATGCTCGCAAGGTGCACATAAGACTTATAGATATGGCATTCCCTTACCAGTACTAGTACAAATCAGGATAGCAGATAAGCCAATTGATGTACACTTTAAATGAAGTTATTGTTCATGGTGTGCATGAAGTGTTCCAATAAGCTCTTTCATTGGTCTGGTATCTGAGAAAGTGTGATACATCATTGCTGTTTATCTTAAAGTATTATCATTTTGTTATACAGACAGTTTAGATTTCATGCAAAATGGATCATTGTGCTATGTGGAGTAGTGGATGTCTTGTGTCAGTTTATACTTATTTTGGCAGTTGATCTACTTAATCTGCACAGGAACCAACTATCATGGCACTGTTAACCAGAGCTCGTGTTGCTTCTACAGCTATATTTGGCAAGCTGGTCCACCAACCTTCTATCGAGCGTGCTTTTAGTTCTTCTTCCAGTATGTAATTGTCTTAATAGGGTGACAAAGTAGGCGGGTTGGATAACAGGTCGAGTCGATCGACACACAGTTTTCCAAATGTGTTATTGGATTTTTTAAATCAATAATGTGCTAAGTATGATCTAAAAAATTAAAGTATTACCATCATAGATAAGTTGTTTAGAAAGTGATATATGAGGTTATGTGCATTCAAATACGTTTCAGATTATTTAACTGATTCAACCCGTTTCATTTATAACGAGATATTTGCGCTCAAATCACTTGATTTGTTAGAGATAATACAATACCAAATTAATTAATTGTAGTTAAATGGGTCATTCACAGCATCTATAGTTTCCCGCCCGTATCTCTGTATTTTTTTTACTAACAACTATCTCTTTTGCAGCTCCTTACAACCCAATGTTCTCTTTGGACATCAGTTCACAAGTTGGCAGCTGCATGCCCATAGCCATGATGCGAATTGGCACCATAATTCACAATATTGAGATGAACCCTGGTCAAGGAGGGAAATTAGTCCGTGCTGCTGGCACCTCTGCAAAAATCTTGAAGGAACCAAGCGCTTCTAAACTGACTTTAATTAGGCTGCCTTCTGGTGTTGAGAAATTGATCGATTCTCAATGCAGGGCAACAATCGGGGTGGTGTCGAACCCTGAGCATGCAACGAAGAAGCTGAGGAAGGCAGGTAATAGTCGCTGGCTTGGGCGCAGGCCTACTGTTAGAGGAGTGGCTATGAACCCGGTGGATCATCCTCATGGTGGTGGTGAGGGTAAAAGTAAGAGTAGTGGATGTAGAGGTAGGGTTTCGACTTCCCCATGGGGGAAACCGAGTAAGAGTGGATACAAAACCGGTCCGCTCAAGAAGAGGAAATAAGTTGATAGTGAAATTTTATTGTTTGGGTATGTTTTAGAGATTGTTTTTTCACCTGGATGCAAACATTTCGAAATGTTTTGAATTTTGATCTTGTTTGTAATCTCTAATTAATAATATCTTGGAATTTCAGACAATTCAGATGTTTCATCTCGTTAATTGCAAAACAAATACGGAGTATATGGTTTGACATTCAGTAGGGAAATGATCTTTGATTCAAGAGTTTGAGGTTTTTGAACAAGTTGCAGTTGGTCCATTTATAGGATGTTTCCATCTGCTTTGTGAACCATTGAGCTGTATAAGACTATAAGTAGTTAAAAAGGAGCGTGTTTGGTAATTTTGGGTATTTTTCTAAAGTTTTCTTCTTTTATTTGTTTTTTTTTTTCAAATAATCGTTTGATTTAAGAACTAATCAAATTCGAATTGGTTGACGTTGCTACATCTCGTTAAGTTGTAAACTAACCGTGCACATTGAATACGACCAGATGATGAGTTTGCACCCAATGAAAGTTGACTAACAGCATAAATGTATTTGTACTTTTGTAGTAACACAAGAGCCCATGACCCAGTCTCAGGGCTTACGTTAAAAGTTTAAAGTAATTGTAACAAAAACATTACGAATTGAAAGAAGTACAACACCCAAAAACTTGGGTTGTCAAATTGTCATCTCCTTGTTACACGATGTCGTTCTCTTTTTCTAAACCGCTCAAGCATGAACTGATCTGTAGCCGCTTGTCTTCCAGCACCACCACCACCTCCTCCATCTGCAGCAGCAGTATCACTGGGTCTAGATTCCCCATTGTTATTTGCACCTTTCTCCTTGTAAAGCTCAGGATGATCTGTGTTCATCCATTTATACTGTCAGTGCATATAAAAATATATACTACCTAGCTCTGTTTACATTGAACCATTGCCAACCCCATCCAAGTATATATAGCATTTTAATTGCTTCAGTGACAAGTCAAAACTCATAGCATAAAATTTGCAGAATTGGGTCCACAAGCTATCGAGAATTGAATGTAACAAGTGGAAGTGGCAAAATGAGCGGTTAGGTGACGGGCCAAATTGGGTTGACCAGGCGATAGATTTTTTTTTTTTTTCAATTTCTTAAGATTATAATTATGTATCACATATGCACATAACAATAATATCATTAGTATAATAATCTAATTAGTTTTAAGGAGCAGATCCAGAACATCATAAGCAGTTGACATGTTCGACATGTTGACTTTTTATCATTAAGCTCATTTCTAAATGACCTAGATCAGCCCCTTTGTAGTAAATGCGTTGAAATTACCACGTGCAACGGTAAAACATAACAGAACAGAGGGAGAGTTGGTTGTGCGAACAACTGAACATGTGAACATAACATACCTTTCCTAAGTTTTTCTGCATAGTCCTTGCCACGTTGGAAATAGTCAGCACTGTAGCTTGAGGGTATGGTAGAGTCAGTTTTAGTTCGGCCCATAAGCCTCTTCTCCTGCAGGAGCTTTTTGGCAGCCTCTGTTTCCTCTATATTTTTCAGCTTAAATCTGCAAGATTTCAACAACATAGGAAATTTAACACTTCTATGCAAGTGAAATGACGCAAACGGCTAATTCAAATCCAATTACGTCAGATATACAAATATAAAACCAAATCATATTAGATACAATAAGTTGCCATTAATGCATCTCTTATAAAGGAGGAAAGAATACAGATACGTAGTTTTACTGTCATGGAATGCCAAGGAAGAAAAGGAAATGGATGTGTGTGTGTGTGTGAGAGAGAGAGAGAGAGAGATGCATACTCGATCGGAAGCTGGATTTCAGCAATTCCAGTGGTCCACTGAGTAGAGCTCTCCTCCGAGTTCCGTCGTTTGACCTAAGTCAACACATGTTGTTAACATAAGCATAAAAATTTCGAAATATGAGTAAAAATTGAAAAGGATCAGCTATAAAATGGGTCTCTGTCCATCTCTTGTATTAAGTAAGTAAGTAGCCACATATTTTCATCACGACACATGTTAATTTGATCATTTCCTAACAATTGAAAGTTTGAATAGTGACTTGATTACTTAATCGATCATTTCCAAAGGTTGATATTAAGCATCTTAAAAGTTAAACTGGGATCAACTTTTCACCATAGTTCATGAACTGTTCTCAATCTGGAGGAATCTAACTATTATTGGAAACTGTACAAACTAAACAACGAATCCTTACCACAATAGCGATGTTCTAACTCTCATATGTTTACATAATCCAAATGAAACTACATTCTGAAAAATAATAATAATATAATAAATAAATAAAAGAAAGAAAGAAGGAAACAACATAGGCTTTTGCTTAAGCGGCCGCTTAATCCCAGTTAAGCAATTAAGCATCAGAAGGTCACTTGACCACTTAACTATGCTTACAACTTTCTAGAACAGTAGGTTTAGACAAATAGGTAACTCTGATATTATCTGTTATTCTGTTATCCTATTTGAACCACAATATATGCATCAGAAGTTTAAGATCAGACTACCTAATGATCCGTTAAAGAATCCACCTGATCCCTACTTGACCAAATAAGAATTACGCAATTAGTCAATTGGCTAACGTTGTCTATAGCGGTACCTATTAAGTCTCCCATGGGTTAGCACGGCCACCCAAAAAAAGGATGGCAATCAAAACTTAAAGAGTGAAATAGTCGAAGGGATCAAAATTCGTCCTAGGGTATGCTTCCCTATTTTAGCAGAATAAACATATGCTTTATCAAAATAATATAATCAGCGTATACTATCAAGATTACTGACAATCATGATGCAGTGAAAAATTACTTGCAAATAAATCTGAATGACATATAGGGAAGTCCTAAACGAACAGATCATAAGAATGAAAGAGAAAGAATACCATAAAGCCAGTATACTCACCTTAAGATGCTCTGGAATTTTGTACAATTCATCTTCTGCACGTTTTATATCATTCTCTACTTGATCCGTCTCAACAATATTCTTTCCCTTTTTCTTAGCCAACTCTTGCTCAACATATCTTAACCTGCTCATTACCAAAAAAAATCATAAGGTTTTTGTCTCGTACACATCCCATGAGTACTCCAGTTATAACAAATAAAACATCTTTAACCTCAATGAAACAAGCGCCTAATCGTTCAAAATTCAAACCAGTCACCTCCATAAACTTTACAACAAATACGCATATTGCAATACAATACAACATTAATCTGTTAAAAGAACTGCATACAAATGAAACACATACATATGTGGATCTTCATCCATGACAGCAGTCTCCAACGCAAACGTATCCTGCAAAACCAAATCATCTTTTTCAGCATCACCTTCCCCCTTATCACCCCCTTTCGAAACCATCCCACCGGCATTGTTGCCACCACTAGCCGCAGCAGCCTGCCCGGTCTTAACCATCGCCGGAACTCCCGACTTCCTCTCCCTTAATTTCTGAAGAAACTTCACCTCTTCTAAAGCTAATCTGTATTCATCAATCAATGTTCAAATCTCATCTAAATAAGCAAACCGCATAATTAACATACACACAGAAATCATTAATATCTACACACTGATGTCATTATTATGTTTTCCCCCAATCTTTTTGTAGCAAATAATGAAACCCTAGATGAGTAAACCCTAATTATGAATGAAATTGATGTTATTGAGTAAGTAAGTAATAGAGGGTATAAAGAAGGTACCGCATATCATTGCCGTCTTCAGGGACTTCAGTTTGGTCATCATCTTCCTCTGGTTTACTTCTTTTGCGGAAATTTTTATTCTTTTTCATCTTTTTTAACTGTTTTATTTTTATAAAATATGATCAAAAGTTTGGACGTTTAACCTAAAACGATGAAATCAGCTGGGGTTTTCAAAGTTGGGGAAGGTCGCTATTTTCCACTAAGATAAAAGATTGAATATTAGTGAAAGCTTATGTCAGGATCCCATTATTACTACAAATAAAAAATTGATATGTTACAAAAAAATAAAATAAAAATATGTTATGAATTATAAGTCATTAATGATGGACGAATACATTTTCAATTCTTATGTCTAATCCTTATCTAGCCATAATTACTTGTAATTATCTTCATTTGGTAATTCAATAGTAAAAGTTGTAGTATAAATACAATTTCAATGTAAAGAAGAAAACTTGCACCTTCTTAATACACTTTAAGTGTTTATACTTCTCCCTCAAAGTATTTTATCTTTATTCATAATTCTTTATAAAGGTTCTTATATTATATTGTTAATAGAGCCTTAATTATAGTTAAATTACAACACGTTATCAGCACGAAAGTTCTCTAATTAAGGAAGATCAAAGCAATCCATCTTAATCAAGATAACTAGGCAAGGTAAACATTCTCTTAATTATATCTTGTAGTACTAGAAAGATAACTATTATTATAAACTAAATGAAAACATTTTCTAAATAATAAGTTATCGTATGTACTAGAAATATATATATAACTATACATTATTGTAACACCCGCCAAATTAGGACTAGTGATTAGTGCCTAATCAGTTGTTAATACATGTAATTAGTTGGTTTTAGGCTAATTAATGTATCGAATTTTATATATTGTTGAATATATACGAATATACGATTTGAGTAAATTGTACAAGTTTCAAATCGAATGTGATTCGGTTCAAATAAATACGGACGTTGGTGGCCAATTTTATTAAATATAAAAGTATTTAATAACGATATAGTACCCAAAAATATTATTTTGATAATATTCTAGACCCTTCTGTATTGTATGAATAGACGTTTACACGATTAAATACTAAACGCGCAAACAACCGGAATAAAGTTGAATTGTATTTTATGACACTATTATTAAGTGTTATCGATAAAACACCCGTATCTTAAAAACCCACAATTAGACGTGTATTAAATTATTTAAAAAGTTTAAACAATTGGATAAACGAACACCGCACGGAGCGCGACTACAGGAGCTGAGAAAGTGAGGCTTTCATCAAAACCCCACTCTCTCCTTTTCTTCCTCCTCATTTCTCACATTCTTCTCCCTCCTCTTCTCTCTTTTCTCTCATTTTACCACCAAACCACCATCAACATAATCTACAAAATAACACCACTAAACCACCTCGGATCATCTCGTTCGTTTGGAAGAAAAGAACCACCGCGTCACGATCTACACTCCTACCTTTCCGGAATCTTGATTCATTAACTTGTAAGTTTCCGAAGAAGACTCAAAACTTCTCGATTTTAAGTGTTTTTAAGTTTTAGTTGTTTCTTTAAGCTTAGAATGTCCTTATAAGGGTTGAGTAAAAGAATTAGACCAAACGGAAACCCGAAAACTCATTTTTGGCTCAAAAATTCGTTAACAGCCTTAAGTGTCGCAACGAAGGTGCAGTATAGCGTCACTTCATGCGTCACTTAAGTGACGCATTGAGTGTCGCTAAAAGCCCTAATCATGCGTCACTTGCATAAGTGCCGCATAAAACCCCTTTTTCCCGACACTTACATCCGTCACTTGTTTAGTGACGCCTAGAAGCCTTAACCGACACTTCTAGCGACACTTCTTAAGTGACGCTTAGACCCATACCCGACACTTACCTTAGTGACGCCCTACCATGCGTCACTTCCCCTAAGTGACGTACATGCTCAGATTTACTATTTTTAGCGACACTTCCCAAGTGTCGCCCAAACCCCTAAGTGACGCTATAAGTGACGCATAAACAGAAGGTTTCAAACTAATTTTACACTAAGTATTGAGGCCCAAATTTGACGCCCCATTTCACCCAAATTCAAGTCCAGCTCGACCCCAGCCAGGGGCTCTGCCCCTTGGACCCCGCCAGGGGCTGCCGCCCTTTGGACCCCGCTACCAGGGGCGCTGCCCTCGGACCCTCGTCATTAACGGGCTTCGCCCTTACCCTAGGTTCACGAGTAACGGTGTTACATCTAAACTTTCACACAAAGTGTTAAACTTGTATAACATCAAACACGAATGCGACACAACTTCTAAAACACATTGGAATTTACTTTTAGGTATAACACTTCAAAATCATCAAAATAATAATGTGGGATTATTATCACAAACAATCACCAACGGGCCGTACACATTTTCAAACACTTAAACAAACAACCAAATCATGGTAATTTGGACATTCTAGTTGAACAAACAACTACAAGGGTGATCTTTGAGATACTCAATCATGTCATAACCATCGCGTGTCGTGGACACCCTCAGGTTACAAGTCGTTGGACTTCGATTCTTGGCTAATCAATCTAAGTTTATTAAGATAAACTCTTCAGACTCAGGTGAGTCTCATGGCCCATCTTTTTACTGTTTTACTAGGGATGTGATACATTGCTCTGTTTTTAAAACATGAACGCGAGTACATATTTCAATATACCACATGAGTTGTTTTCAACTAATCAAACCAAAGTCCTCCGTCAGTATAGTCTGGTAATACGAAAGTAGCGTGAATATTAGTATATGGTACCATATAGGATTGACCCTCCTCGTCCGGGTTAGCAAGCACTAACCGGGTAAACGGACGTACTAATATTTGGGAAGACGAGTGTAGATTAGGCATTCGTGGAGGCACCTCGCTCGAAATTCTCTATATGGGACCCGACCTTCGAGTTAAGCTCAGACTATGCGCTCATGGTTGTATACATTATCTGTAACTTTATTTGCTGGATGCAAATCAATACTTAAATCTTGCGGTTCATAGAATATTATTTGATACTCAAACCTGTGAGCTCACCAGCGTTAGCTGACCCATTTTAGCTTGTATCACATGTACTCAGCAGTAGATTTGGACTGCCCATCAGGATGCATCTTAGCTCGAGTCTTCATGCAAACTTCAGAGATTTCATTGCATTATTAGATTTTGTATAACTAATTATGTACTTAAATCTCTCATATTACGAACACGAGCTATGTACGAGTTCAAACTGTTATAAACCTTTTAATATTAATATATTTTGTTAAAACGACACATATAGAGTTGTTTGCTATATATCTGTGTGCTTTGACTATTGATTAGTAACACCCAAATTATGCTTCTGCAAAACATTAAATTTGGGGGGTGTTACAATTATAATTAGTAATAATTAGTAAAAGTAGGTTATATTTAATCATGGACATTTGGACTATAAACATTTGAACTACTAACTTTTTATTATTATGCTAACTTTTATTTATGCATACTAACCTTATATTCTTGTGCTAACTTAATTTTATGCAATCTAACATTTTATTATTGTAGTAACATTTACTTATGCACTCTAACCTTTATTTATGCAAGCTAACATTTTATTATTATACTAATCTTTATTTACGCACTCTAACATTTATTTTATCTATTTCTTTATTTGTATACTAATTCTTATTAATTCATCTTACCAATTTTTATTTACAAACATTTCATTATGTTTCAAAATCTTTATAAAACTGAATATAGTGTTTTTACAAGTTTACGTTTTCACCGTTTAACTTTTTATTGTAAAATAATAATAATTTACAACGGTTATGAGGTCGTTGTAAAACATTAGTTGACGGTGTAACAACGGCTATATTTATCACTATAAATTAAGTATAATCGATCTTCAAAACATATATTCTTTTACAATCATATCAGTTCAAAAGCTTCCTTCAAGATGATCTATTCAGTTTTAATTCTGATATTTGTAATATTAGTACTACTCATTATCCCACTTGTAATTCTCCCTCGAGGAGAACTGTATTTTTTCTTAGGCTTGTTTATATTTGTGGTTTTTCCACTCCTCTGTATCGTTTTAACTATCGATAATATATTCTAATCTTTGTTGTTGTTTACTCAAATTGTAGATAGCTACAATATGCCAGGCGTTGCAAAGACAGAGTTTGAACAACTCGATGCAAATGAAATTAATTATATGTCTTGGATTCAAGATATGCAATCAAAGCTTGAATCCATGGGTATCTTGGATACCATAAATGAGAACAATGATAGTTCATCAAAAGATAAATCAACAACATATGTTTTCCTTCGTAAGCATATTGATATTATGCTAAGACTTGAATATCCAAATGTTAGCGACCCAAGTGTTCTTTGGGCAATTCTTAAAAGGAGATTTAATATCAAAAGGAAGTTTTACTTTCAACTGCTAGAGATCAATGGAGGAACTTAAGGTTCTAAGATTTCAAGAAAGTAAATGAATATAGCTCAGCTATGTTCCGTATAGTTGCCACACTTGAATTCTGTGGAGATCGTGTAACCGAGGAGGATATGTTGGAGAAAACTTTCTCTACATTTCATTCATCAAATATTAATTTAATGCAACAATATCGGTTAATGAATTTCAAAAAATACTCTGATCTCAATGCATTTCTGCTTATTGCAGAACATAATCAAGAGCTCCTTATGAAAAATCAGGCTCGTCCAGCAGGTTCCCTAGCATTAGCTGAGACAAATGCTACAAACAAAGATGATTCAAAAAATAATACAAATGGACGGGGACGGGGACGAGGCCGTGGCACAAGTTATCGTTACAATCACAACCATAATGGTGGTCGTAACTCTAACAGTAATTCTCATGGACGTGGACGTGGTCGTGGTTATAAAAGTAATTACCACAATTGGTCCACATGATAACAAGTCCCAACCACAAAGAAGGAATCATGATGCTGGAGCAAGCACTTCTAAGAACCCTGATGACATCTGTTATAGATGTGGAAGTACAGGGCATTGGTCTAAAATGTGTCGCACACAGGAGCATCTCTGTAAGCTCTATAAGGCATCCATTGCCGGGAAAAATAAAGAAGTGAACCTTGCTGATGACCTTGAGTTCACAAATGTTGAGATGAATGTTGTAGATTTCTGCAATGACATTGACATATGAATCAATGTGGCTATCAATAATCTATCATGACTATGTTGGTTTTCATAAATGTATTTCCCTTTTATTAGTTATGTTTTCCTAACTATGTTTTCACTTTCATGACTAGCTTTTCATTTCATGTAATATATTCCTGAAATAAGATGTATCTTTTATTATATTCTTCTTATTACTTATATACACTCATTATAACATTTTCATATTTGAAGTTTGATATGAATTTTACATGGTGCATCATTAGTTCGTATTAGACCAAGTGCATATCATAAGTATTCTCCTCTACAACTTGCCTTTGGGCAAGAACCAAATATATCTCATCTGAAAATATTTGGTTGTGCAGTATATGTTCCCATTGCACCACCACAACGTACCAAAATGGGTCCTCAAAGGAGATTGGGAATATATGTTGGGTATGAAATATCATCCATAATAAGGTATCTTGAACCTTCAACAGGTGATCTTTTTACAACACGTTTTGCTGATTGTCATTTTAATGAGGAAAATTTCCCAACATTGGGAGGTGAAAAGAAAACTCAAGAAAAAGATATTTCATGGTGTGAGCCTTCATTGTTGAATCTTGATCCTCGCACTAAACAAAGTGATACTGAAGTTCAAAGGATCATGCACTTGCAAGAAATTGCTAATCAGATACCTGATGCATTTCTTGATACAAAGACAGTGACTAAATCTTATATACCGGCTGCTAATGCTCCAGCTCGAGTAGAAATTCCAAATGAACAAACTAATGATAAAGTCACTCAAGAGTCTAAAGCACGTTTGAAATGTGGGAGACCAATTGGTTCAAAGGATAAAAATCCTAGAAAAAGAAAAGGATTGGAACATGCAATTGACCATATGGATGATGTGTTTGAAGAAACACAAAATGTGGATACTTCCCAAAGAGAGGAAGTCAATGACATCAATAAAAAAATTTCTATCAATTATGGTCACACAAAAATATTGTGGAATCGAGTTGAAATGGAAAATGTTGATGAAATATTTTCTTATGCTATTGCATGTGACATTATTGTTGAAAATGATGATCCTGAACCAACATCTGTCATGGATTGTCAAAATAGACAAGACTGGAATAAATGGAAAGAAGCAATATAAACCGAATTAAATTCGCTTAATAAAAGAAGTGTTTTTGGTCGTATTGTTCTCACTTCTAAAACCATAAAACCTGTAGGGTACAAATGGGTTTTCATAAGAAAACGAAATGAGAAAGATGAAATCACAAGATACAAAGCTAGACTTGTAGCTCAAGGTTTTTCTCAAAGACCTGGAATTAATTATGAAGAAATGTATTCTCCTGTTATGGATGCAATCACGTTTAGATATTTTCTCAGTCTAGCAGTATCTGAAAATCTTGAAATGCGTCTTATGGATGTTGTTACAACATATCTATATGGATCATTAGATAATGATATATATATATATATATATATATGAAGATCCCAGATGGATTTACAATGCCTAAGTCATTAAGTGCAAAACCCAAAGAAATGTATTCCATCAAACTACAAAGATCTTTATATGGGTTGAAACAATCAGGACGCATGTGGTATAAACGTCTAAGCGATTATTTGATGAGTAAAGGATATACAAATAATCTTATTTGTCCATGTGTCTTTATTAAGAAAACAACATCTAGATTTGTGATCATTGCTGTCTATGTTGATGATCAAAACTTCATTGGAACGAATAAAGAAATCCATGAAGTCATTGTGCATTTGAAAAAAGAATTTGAGATGAAGGATCTTGGAAAAACTAAATATTGTCTTGGTTTACAGATTGAGCACATGCCTAATGGAATACTTGTTCATCAGTCAAATTACACACATAAGGTATTAAAACGTTTTAATATAGACAATGCTAAACCTTTAAGCACTCAAATGGTTGTTAGATCACTAAATGTAGACAATGATCCATTTCGTCCTCGCGAAGAAAATGAAGAGGTCCTTGGACAAGAAGTACCATACCTTAGTGCTATTGGGGTACTTATGTATCTTAAAAATTATACTAGACATGATATTTCTTTTGCAGTTAACATGCTTGCAAGGTTTAGTTCAGCACCAACCAAAAGACATTGGAATGGGATGAAACACATATTTCGATACCTACGTGGAAGTACTGACTTAGGCCTATTTTATTCTAACAATTCAAAGCAAGGATTGGTTGGTTATGCAGATGCAGGTTATTTGTCCGATCCTCATAAAGCTAGATCTCAAACTGGATATCTATTCATGAATGGAGGCACTGCAATTCTATGGCGTTCTCAAAAGCAAACACTTGTTGCAACATCTTCAAATCATGCTGAGGTCATTGCATTGAATGAAGCTAGTAGAGAGTGTGTATGGTTAAGGTCAATGACACAACTCATTTTGTCCTCATGCGGACTAGAAAATGAAAAGATGCCAACTGTGATTTACGAAGACGATGCAACTTGTATTGCACAAATGAACGAAGGGTATATCAAGAGTGACAGAACCAAACATATACCTCCAAGATTCTTTTCATACACTCAAGACCTTATCAAGAATAATCAGTTTGAGATGCAATATGTTCAATCTAGCAATAACTCAGCAAATCTTTTCACAAAGGCACTTCCAACTGCAATTTTCAGAAAACACGTCCATAGTATTGGAATGCGGCATATTCAAAACATGTAATGTATTATGGTTGTCTACATGAGGGGGAGTCAACTATACGCTGCACTCTTTTTCCCGTAGCTAATGTTTTTTTTCACTGGGTTTTTCTTTAGCAAGGATTTTAATGAGACAATACTTCAATGTTGAACTCTTGTTTGAAATGTGTCATCCAAGGGGGAGTGTTATGAATTATAAGTCATTAATGGATGAACACATTTTCAACTCTTATGTCTAATCCTTGTCTAGCCATAGTTACTTGCAATTATCTTCATTTGGTAATTCAATAGTAAAAGTTGTAGCATAAATACAACCTCAATGTAAAGAAGAAAACTTGCTTCTTCTTGATACACTTTAAGTGTTTATACTTCTCCCTCAAAGTATTTTATCTTTCTTCATAATTCTTTATAAAAGTTCTTATATTATATTGCTAATAGAGCCTTAATTATAGTTAAATTACAAAATAATAATAATAATAATAATAATAATAATAATAATAATAATAATAATAATAATAATAATAATAATAATAATAATAATAATAATAATAATAAAAAAAAAGCTCAAATTATCTAAAATAAAAACTTGTCATTGACTTGTTTTATTGAAAACTATCAAAATCTTTATTCTCAAAAATTATTTAAAAATCAATTTTTAATTTCATAAAAATTAGCAATATATTTCCTTACAATTAGAAAAAACTAATAATTAAAAAACATATAAGGGTCTGTCTTTCACTTTCTCATTCAAAATACAAAATGAGTGATTCGGAATTTTACGATTCACCTTCAATCGACGAGGATGTTGAAATTTTAACACTTCTTCGGCAATATCATAACCAAGTTGTAGTCCCTCGTGAAGAGGGTGAATCGTCCAACCAAAGTGGTTTCAAGCGTCGTTACATTCCTCGTGATCGGTTTGCGGCAAACGATGCTTTAATGAACGATTACTTTGTTGACAACGCAAAGTACCCGACCAAATATTTCAAGCGTCGTTTTCGTATGAGCAAATGTCTATTTCTTCGAATAGTAGAAGGTATATCTAATTATTATACTACTCCACTTCCGGATTATGTTGATTATTTTCGTCAAAAAATAGATGGCCGTGGTAAACTGGGATTTACCACTATTCAAAAAGTCACTTCCGCCATATGTCAATTGGCATACGGTATGTCACCGGATGCCTTTGACGAGTATTTACAAATTGCGGAAAGAACTTCTCGCGAATGTTTGATTAATTTTACAAAGTGCATGATTGATATATATGCAAATGTATCCATACGAAAACCAACGACCGATGACATTCAACGGTTGTACGAGAAACATGGTAGGAAGCATGGTTTTCCGGGCATGTTTGGTAGTATTGATTGTATGCATTGGGCATGTGCCAAATGCCCTAACGCATGGAAAGGGCAATATACACGAGGTGACCATGGCTATCCTACTATCATGCTTGAAGTCGTCGCCTTATATGACATGTGGATTTGGCATGCATACTTTGGTGTTGCAGGGGCTAACAACGACTTAAATGTTCTTAATTCTTCTCCTTTGTTTGATGATATGCTCAACGGCACTGCTCCAGAACAAGCTTTTATGGTAAATGGTGTTGAGTACAAAAATGGGTACTATCTTGCTGATGGGATATATCCAGGTTGGGCAACGTTTGTTAAAGGGTATTCAAGTAAAGTAGATCCGAAGAGAGTAAAGTTTGCTCAAAAATAAGCGGGTGCACGAAAGGATGTTGAAAGGGCCTTTGGTGTGCTTCAAGGACGATGGCATATACTACAACAACCGACACGAGCTTATAAGGTCAACCATATTAAAAGAATCATGTATACATGCATATTGTTGCATAATATGATCCAATAAGACCAAGGGTTCAATATTGCCAAAAACAAAGACTATTATGTTCCTGTCCGCAATATGCAAACGGCTTGGATCGAGAGATGTGATACATAAAGGCATAAAAATAAGGAACTACACGATAGAGACATCCACGACAACCTCCGAGTCGATCTTGTGGAACATATTTGGGAGAATACTCCGTAGTTTATTGTTATTTCTTTAAAATTATTGTCTTTTAAATTTATTGTCTTTTAATTATGTATTTTTAGGAATTTTAATTATTGTATGAAAGTACTTTTTAATTCAATGTTATTTGTTTTTTGTTTTGTATTATTTTATTGTATTTAATTTGTTTTAACATAAAAATAATAATAATAAAATAATCCCCAGAACACTGAACTGAACACTGACCCTCAAAATTAACCACTACCTTACTTTTCTGTTTCAGTGTTCAAGTTCAGTGTTCTCCAGAACACTGAATTGAACACTGAAATCTCATCAAGCGCTCCTTGTGCTCTTACATGTTAATTGGTCTAGACAAACTATAATACAATGCTAATGTTAATTGACATATTTAATTATTATTTTATCAAATATATATAGGGATTTGATAAAAAAAGTCCTAAGGGCTTTAAGGGCTTTGTATAAGGTATTTAAAAATTAAAAAAATATTAATTAAAAAATATTAATTCAAATATGTAAAACCTGTAGCACCGTTATGTAAAAAACGAAACTGAAGTAAGAAACATAAAACAAAACAATTCAAACGAATCGTGAAAATAGCCGGAGCTTGTGTTGAACACAATTCCCTTAAAACGAATTCGCGTCCGTTTCCCAGGGTACGGCGGCTAGAAACAGCGTACTGCCGGAGGTAACAACTTGCCTGAAATTGCAGCGTATGTTTTGCTATTAGTTCGTAAAGCAGAGAGAAGAAGATGTATATATTTTTCGTGTATAATATCGAATGGAGCTATGTCTCTATTTATAGTGAAACTAGGACTTGTTCACCAAGTTAAGATCTGTATAAAAACTGAAACGATTTAGCAAATCGTTATGATACGAAAATTCAATTAATTAAATGGAAACTGATTTTCAAATCTGTTCCAAAAATAAATTTTCGTGAAGCTTCAAAAATGCAAAACGTGGCCTGTACAATCCCAAGAATTTCGGAGCTGCATTCGTGTCCGCAGGTCGCGCGGACATGCATTGGTTCACAAGCTCGAACTCAGTTTGCCAAGTATTTGCACCCCCCTGCACGCGCGTAGGCAAGGGAGTAAAACACATCATATAAGATCACACCATAACCTCAACTATTGAGCTTATAAATAACTCACAAGATATGTATAACTTCCTATGTGGGACAACTTCCCACTCAAAATTTAGCTTCAATTTTCAGTTTCATATAGCTCACTTTTTGACTCGATATCTCATTCATCTCTCATTAACTTTGGACATATAATACATCATTTCGAAGCTCTTATCAACAGCTACACAACCATATAATATATTACGTATAATTACTATATTCACATATAGATAATTAAGTCCAAAGTTTGGGAAAAATGCAAGTTTTATCCCACTTTTTCCAACAATCCCCCACATGAATGGAGATCGATATAATAACACACATAATCATACTGAAATTTCAACAGTTGAATCTTGCATAGGATAGGTAGGTGTTACCCTTTGAACCTTCCCTTGTGAAATGTACTTAGTCTCCTAGCTGTCAGTAGACGGTGATGTCTTTGAACTGATCTGCTTGTTTGTGTAGACGACAATACATGTTCACACATGACTCTTCCTGACAATGTTAACTCCTCATAGTCGTGTCCTTTATGGTCCTGAACACTAGCCTGGTTCTGCAAGAGCTCTTAAGAAATACGCCCCCCACATTTCCCTTCGAAGCGACCCCACTTCTCTCTCACATAGGTGATTTTCCAAAATCATTAAAAGCGTTAAGCTTAACCTAACTATCACTGTTAATTTAAGAATGTACTAGGAAGTTTAATAAACTCCCTTTAAAATGGGTTAGTTAATAACATAACTTCCCCCACAGTGACCTCCTTTCATTCATACAATTAGGTTGTCCTCTTGAACCTAGATCTTGGGATCTCCATTCAACTAGGTGAGGTTTTCCTTTGTACAAACTTATTCATTCAAGAGCTTTAGTCCCATTCCTCTTGACGACCTGTAAACTACCTCTCTGCTTAAGCCTTTAGTTAGCGGATCCGCAATATTATCCGTTGACTTCACATAGTCAATTGAGATAATTCCAGTTGAGAGTAGTTGTCGTATAGTGTTATGTCTACGTCGAATATGCCGAGACTTACCATTATACATTATGCTATGAGCTCTACCAATCGCGGATTGGCTATCACAATGTATACTAATGGCCGTTACCGGCTTAGGCCACCTAGGTATATCCTCGGTAATTTGACGTAACCACTCTGCCTCTTCCCCACATTTGTCCAAAGCAATAAACTCAGATTCCATCGTGGATCGAGCTATAACCGTTTGTTTGGACGATTTCCAAGATACAGCTGCACCTCCTAGTGTGAAAACATATCCACTAGTTGCTCTTGAATCTTTTATGTTAGAGATCCAATTTGCATCGGTGTATCCTTCAATTACAGCTGGATATCTTTTGTAATGTAGTCCATATTCACGAGTGTATCTCAAATATCTTAGCAATCTCATTATACTTTTCCAATGTTCAGTACTCGGATTACTAGTATATCTACTCAACCTGCTCACTGCATATGCTATATCAGGTCTTGTACAACTCATCAAATACATAAGACTACCAATAATTCTTGAATATTCAACTTGGGAAACACCTTGACCTCTATTCTTAGAGAGGTGTTGACTTATATCAATTGGAGTTCTAGCTACACTAGAATCACCCGAATTGAATTTCTCAAGAATCTTATCCACATAGTGAGTTTGGTGTAACATAAGACCATCTTTGGTCCTTATGATCTTGATACCAAGAATCACATCCGCCAAACCCATATCTTTCATGTCAAACCTTGCTTTCAACATATCCTTTGTTGATCTTATCATCTTATCATCACTACCTATGATTAGCATATCATCTACGTAGAGACATAAGATGACGTATCCATTAGGTGTGTCTTTCACGTAGACACACTTATCACATTCATTGATTTTAAAACCATTATCTATCATGACATGATCAAACTTTTGATGCCATTGCTTTGGAGCTTGCTTTAAACCATACAATGATTTAACAAGCTTGCAAACTTTCTTCTCTTGTCCTTTAGCAACAAAACCCTCTGGTTGTTCCATGTAAATCTCCTCATCTAAATCTCCGTTTAGAAAAGCAGTTTTCACATCCATTTGGTGAACTTCCAAATCTCTAACGGCGGCTATAGCAAGTACCATTCTTATAGAAGTTATCCGGGTCACTGGCGAGTAGGTATCAAAATAATCTAGACCTTCTCGTTGTCTATAACCCTTGATCACCAATCTTGCTTTGTATTTATCAATCGAACCATCCGTACTCATCTTTTTCTTAAAGATCCATCGGTAACCTAGTGGTTTGCATCCCGGAGGAAGATCCACTAGTTCCCATGTATGGTTTTGTAAAATAGAATCTATCTCACTTTTGATGGCTTTTTTCCATTGGGGTCCTTCAGAAGAAGTAACAGCCTCTCGATAGGTTTTGGGTTCACTTTCTACCATGAAAGAAACATAATCAGGACCAAATGATTTCTCAACCCTTGCCCTTTTACTTCTTCTTGGTTCAACATCCTCTTCTTCGGATTGTTCTTGTCTAACTTGACTATCTAGTCTCTCATCATGATTAACCTTGTTAGGTTGTTCATCATGATTAACCACACTAGGTTGTTCATCATGATTAACCACATTAGGTTGTTCATATGAAGTTAGACAAGGAAACACGTTTTCAAAGAACGAGGCATTCCTTGATTCCATAATCGTATTCTTGTGTATATCGGGAATCTTAGTTTCATACACAAGAAATCGATAGGCACTGCTATGGTGAGCATATCCAATGAATATACAATCCACAGTCTTCGGTCCAATCTTTACCGCTTTAGGCGGTGGAATAACTACTTTGGCTAAACACCCCCACACTCAAGTATTTGTAGGAAGGTTTCCTTCCCGTCCATAATTCATATGGGGTTTCATCCTTCTTTTTCCGAGGTATCTTATTCAAAAGATAATTAGCCGAGAGTATAGCTTCTCCCCACATGTTCTGACCTAATCCAGAACTTATTAACATGGCATTCATCATTTCTTTCAAGGTACGGTTCTTTCTCTCGGCGATACCATTTTGTTGAGGTGAGTAAGGAGCGGTAAATTCATGTCTAATACCATGTTGCTCGCAAAATCCAGCAAATGGTGAGACATATTCACCTCCTCTATCACTTCTAACTACCTTAATTTTCTTATTAAGTTGATTCTCAACTTCATTCTTGTATAACACAAATTTATCAATTGCTTCATCTTTACTTTTAAGTAAATATACATAACCATATTTCGTGCTATCATCAATAAATGTGATGAAATATTTATTGCCACCTCTTGTTGGAGTTGATTTTAAATCACAAATATCCGTGTGAATTATATCAAGTGGTTCGGTTTTTCTTTCAACCGATTGGAATGATGATCTAGTAAGTTTGGATTCAACACATGTTTTACACTTGTAATTTGAGTCAATATGAAACATTGGTATGCAATTCAATTTAATCAAATGACGAATAGAATTAAAATTAACATGACCAAGACGACCATGCCACATATTAGAAGAAGACTCAAGCATATAAGTAGAACTAGTAGTAGTCTTATTCATTTCACTTTTGATAACCATTACATTGAGTTTAAACATACCATTTAGGGCATAGCCCTTACCAACATAAATACCATTCTTGGTCAACACGACCTTATCAGACTCCAACACAAGCCTAAAACCAAACTTATTAAGCAACCACCCGGACACGAGATTCTTGCGAATTTCGGGCACATACAACACATTATTCAATGTGAGCTCTTTCTCGGAGGTCATCTTCAAAATCACTTTTCCTTCACCCTTGATTTCAGCGGTAGCCGAGTTTCCCATGAAGAGCTTTTCACCATTCTCAACTTCCTTGAAAGTGTGGAAGAGACTCTTATCAGAACAAACATGACGTGTAGCCCCAGTATCAACCCACCACCCTTTGGAATCAGTATCCACAAGGTTCACTTCCGAAATCATCATACTAAGATCGGAAACCATAGCAACAAGTCCCATCACATCATCATCCACCATGTTAGCTTGACGTGAAGAGTCACGTTTTGGCATCTTACAATCAGCAGCCCTATGACCCGGTTGGTCACAATTATAACAAGTTCCTTGGAATTTCTTTTTCACAATTCCACCTTTAGGCCCAAGGTTTGATGCCTTCCCTTTGACCTTATTATCAACCTTTCCATTACCTTTGCCTTTGCCTTTGTTACGGCTCTTATAAGATTGACCATGCTCAACAACATTAGCTTTCACAGAATTTGCCGAATAACTATTCTTTTGGGCCAACTTGTTATCCTCCTCAATCCGAAGGCGAACAACAAGGTCTTCAACAGTCATCTCCTTTCGTTTGTGCTTCAAATAGTTCTTAAAATCAATCCATCCTGGTGGCAACTTTTCAATCATAGCAGCCACTTGAAAAGTTTCACTTAGGGTCATTCCTTCAGCATGGATGTCGTGGAGCATAACTTGAAGTTCTTGGATTTGACTAATAACGGTCTTTGAATCCACCATTTTAAAGTCCAAGAAACGAGCAACCACAAACTTTTTGGTCCTGGCATCTTCGGTTTTGTACTTGCGTTCCAATGACTCCCATAATTCTTTGGCAGTATTGATCTTGCAATAAACATTGTACAATGAGTCAACCAAACCGTTTAGAACATAATTTCGGCACAAGAAATCCGAATGCTTCCAAGCATCTACCGCACTCACAGCTTGAGCATCGGTCTCTCCATCATTAAGTTGGGGAGCGGTTTCAGTCAAGAACCTAGCAAGGTTCAAGGTGGTCAAGTAAAAGAACATCTTTTGTTGCCACCTTTTAAAGTTCAAACCCGTGAACTTCTCGGGTTTTTCAGCATGATTAAGCACCGAGTTAGGCAAAGGTGCAATTATCACGGGATTAGTCACAACAGCAGTGGTAATGATCGGTTGAGTACTCATGGGCATGCTCACTGATTGAGAAGTCATCCTGAAATTGCAAGAATTAAACAAATTGTTTATATCTCTTTATCAATCAAATAAATGTAAACAATCTCTATTAACTACATAAGGTAGTCTAAATCAAAACATGTATTTCAAATTTCAGAATTATTTAGGCAAGTTATTGCACTAATAATCCGATTTAATGCAAATAAATTGATACTTTGTTGCACTAACAGTTTTTTTTAAAAATTTTTTAACACAATCAGTAAGCTACTGCAATAAAAATTGACCACACTAATATCACCAGTAATTGTTTTAAAACTTTATATGAAATCGTTTGAACATTTATTCATATCATTAAGTCGAAGTTACTCATATCGTTAAAACAGAAAGAGATTCGGTTACTGGATAGGTCATTCACACAGTCAACTCGAAACAAAACTAGTTTGTATCGAACCGCATATGTTTCCCAAAGATACTATACAAATTAGTTCAATCGTTATTAACACAATCTGGTGAAAACATTACAGATCAGTATGAACCTGTATGCGTTTACGTAAAACCAATGTGTTTCAGAAACGAAAGAAATAAAATAATAAATACAAACAGCTTCGTTTTTCGAATTCGTTTTAAGCTGTAGCACCGTTATGTAAAAAACGAAACTGAAGTAAGAAACATAAAACAAAACAATTCAAACGAATCGTGAAAATAGCCGGAGCTTGTGTTGAACACAATTCCCTTAAAACGAATTCGCGTCCGTTTCCCAGGGTACGGCGGCTAGAAACAGCGTACTGCCGGAGGTAACGACTTGCCTGAAATTGCAGCGTATGTTTTGCTATTAGTTCGTAAAGCAGAGAGAAGAAGATGTATATATTTTTCGTGTATAATATCGAATGGAGCTATGTCTCTATTTATAGTGAAATTAGGACTTGTTCACCAAGTTAAGATCTGTATAAAAACTGAAACGATTTAGCAAATCGTTATGATACGAAAATTCAATTAATTAAATGGAAACTGATTTTCAAATCTGTTCCAAAAATAAATTTTCGTGAAGCTTCAAAAATGCAAAACGTGGCCTGTACAATCCCAAGAATTTCAGAGCTGCATTCGTGTCCGCAGGTCGCGCGGACATGCATTGGTTCACAAGCTCGAACTCATAAAACACATCATATAAGATCACACCATAACCTCAACTATTGAGCTTATAAATAACTCACAAGATATGTATAACTTCCTATGTGGGACAACTTCTCACTCAAAATTTAGCTTCAATTTTCAGTTTCATATAGCTCACTTTTTGACTCGATATCTCATTCATCTCTCATTAACTTTGGACATATAATACATCATTTCGAAGCTCTTATCAACAGCTACACAACCATATAATATATTACGTATAATTACTATATTCACATATAGATAATTAAGTCCAAAGTTTGGGAAAAATGCAAGTTTTATCCCACTTTTTCCAACAAAACCATCCTACGTTACTCTGGTAACTGCCTTCCATTTTTTTCCACAGCAATTGAATTTGCAAAACAAAATTAATTATCTCCCTCTTTAAATCCATACAACTGTTATCATCAAATTGAATCATGCTAACAATCGTTGAAAACCTGATCAAACTCAAACTGCAAATTGGCAAAATTGAAAATATTGAAATCTTGACCATTGTATTTTGCAGAAAAACACATGAATTGGACTCTATGATTTATTAGTATAAATCTCGTTCTGTTTTTGTGAATTGTACATATATATCTATTTGAAATGATTTTGAATTTGCAATTAGATGAAGTAATTTGAAGTAGAATTTGAAGAAGAGATGGAAGTTATTATTTGTTTTTTACTGCAACAAAACGGAGGTTAGGAAAGTTATTGACCAAAGAAATGTGGGATATAATTTTAGATATTTAATTTGATTTTTTTTAAAATTTTTTTAATACCTTATCCAAAGCCCTTAGGATTCTTTTTATTAAATTCCATATATATATTAGTCAAGATCCAACTTTAAAGTCATATTCTATATTATTTCATTATATTGGGGATGACCCACCAATCAGGATATCCGCAAACCACAAATTTCACATGTGCGACCGACAAGTTAAGAGTTTGAATTCCTACTTTAGCACATTTAAGTGATCTATGGACATATGAAATGTCATTTCCCAGACATTGATATTCCTTGCTAGTAAAATAGACGTGTACTATTAAAATATAGTACGAGGGTTGAGATACCCTATAAATTACCCTTAATAAGTGAGGATGACCCTTTGTTAAAAAATAAATGGAGATGACTTGTTTGACTTGGTATGTGATGTGTCATCTGTGATGCAATACATTGATTTAATATTTATACGTTTGTGAGGTCAATAGTTTTCATGATGAAAAACAATACAACGCATAATGTATAAATTAGTTATCGATTTCAACATGTTTTATTTAATTAACTAATCATAATAAGTAAAAAATGTCATTCAGATTTCCAATTTAATCTTCATCAAGATTCAAGCCCAATAGTTATGACTTAGCATGGTAACAAAATTTGCTATTGAGCTTAAAGCCTTAGTTAAATGAGTTCGAGCTCGAACTTAACAAATATATGGAGCTCATTTAGTATTCGAACTCGGGCTTATTATATCGAGCTCAAACAAACCTGTGAACCTAAATGAACATTTATTTGTATAAATTAAAGTTATTTTTAAAAAAAATGTAATGGAGTATAAAATTACATAACAATAAATATTCTATACGTAGTATCTAAAATATAATAATAATAAATATTATATGTAGTTAAAAAAATACTCAAATATAATTAAATACTACACATAAATCAAATGATTAAAATAATATTATGTAATACGAATTGAACTTAGCCGAACTCGAGCTAGCTCGAAACGAGTTGAGCTCAAGCTCTTCCTATTTTTATTAGCCAAGCTCGAGCTTGACTCAGATCATTTTTACCCCTAAATTACTGTATATATTGTAGTTTTATGTTGTGTATTATGATATAATTTTGTAATGTATATAAATTCTAAGCTCCTTTAAACTCGTGAGTCTGTTCGAGCTTATTATTATAAGCTCGAGGTTCAAAATATGTCCAAACTTAAACTCGAACTTGTTTAAACTCGACGCGGATTAAGTTTTAAACGAGTCAAACTCGAGTAGTTGTTTACAACCCTGAATTATCATGCAAAAGCGGTAACTAGATAATCTTTTAACGCAATTAACAACCTCAAGAGAATCATCATATACAAACTACATAAATTTATCAATGTATAATTATCTAGTTTCACATATTTCAACTGTATTTATATTGTTCACTAATACATTTGTGTAATGTACTTGTGCTACATCTTTCATCAAGAAGAAGTTAATATATGTTTATCATACTATAAATCAATAAGCTGTTACTTGTAACTAATCATACACTGCTCAAGTTGTACCGCCATTACAAACACCTTGACCCAACATGTGTCACCGACATCTTAGGGTTTGAATTTGTACCTCAGCATGCGTGGGTGATTTGTAGACATATGATTTTTTCGACGTTGATGCTTCTTACGACGGAGTGAACGCGTAACATTGAAATATGGTACGGATGTGAAGAGTACCTACAAATTACTTCTTTTTACTTGTAACAAAATAAAAACAAAAAATAGTTATAAAAAAAAATCTTGTTTACGTTGATTTGTCAAATACTATACGATGGGCCCACGGCTACCGGATTTAAGGTGGGTTTATGTAACATCATTTAATCATCTAATTTATTCAATCTTTTTATATTCACGTGTTTAGTGCATATTATATATGTACGGATAATGAAATTTCTTTTGGTTTTGGGGAAATGCATGTGAACATAAACAAATAAAAATCAAACGGCTTAAACTCAACACCAACATACTTTAAGGTACTAATGATGCATTTAACAAATGGATTAGCATGATTTTTCATATTATTTGTCCACTTATATATTTCTAAAATCTCGAGACTTTATCATTAATCAGTAGTATAATTATTTTTGTAAACATTTAAATGTAATTAGAGAATGTACACTCTAACCGAGTCTACGATCTACGTCCCGCGATAAACTACTCCCCTAACAACTTGTGCTTTGATTTAACAAATATAATGGTAAATTGCCGATTTAGTCGTTGTATTTAATACAAGATTGAGTCAAAATTATGTAAAAGTAAATGAGAGAGAGTAATAAATAAGTATAAAATAGAGGGTGTAATGTTTTAGTTATTATATTTAATAAGATATAGGTGATGTGGCATGTGTAAATAGTTGACAAATAATTGGAGGTCTCATCCTTTATATAAATAGATAGATTTTATTTTTATTTTTTTGCAATTTGCTCCATTTCTTAAATAATAATAAGGTAATGATTTAAAAACAATTACATGACTTTAAAAAATTCGTCAAACATTTCAATAACATAATTTCTTTTTATGTAGTTATCTATATTTATTTATATAATATATAATATCCATATTAGTATTAAATTAAATATTGGCATTGATATATAATATTAATATTTAATAATTAATTACATAGAGATTTGAACGAAACACGAATAGTAATCGTGAGCTATAAACTTTATCAATTTTTATTTAATTTGAATATATTAAGATTAATATTTTATTTTAAATGAGATTTTTTTGATAAATTATGGTATTTGATTAGTTAATTAAAATTTTAATAAAATTGAAGTATTTGATTGGTTAATTGGTCTCAATTTTTTAAAATATTTCAAT
Organism: Pseudognaphalium luteoalbum; assembly: GCA_963422505.1. Taxonomy (NCBI): domain Eukaryota; kingdom Viridiplantae; phylum Streptophyta; class Magnoliopsida; order Asterales; family Asteraceae; genus Pseudognaphalium; species Pseudognaphalium luteoalbum. The sequence goes on from OY730198.1 coordinate 73,986,612, forward strand.
TGGACAAGTTTTCTCTTATTAATATTTAGACACATAATCATAAATTAGTTTACCTCTTACATACATAGTTTTCGACTCGTGACTCGTATTGTGACTCGTTTTTCTGATTTTTGATTCGTGACTCGTATCGTGACTGGAATCGTAAGAGTCACAATATACGTGAATTATATATATATATATATATATATATATATATATATATATATATATATATATATAATATCAAATTAAAGCATGAAACGTAAAGCATAAAAGAAAAGATAACCAATTCCTTAGACTAATGTAACTATATGTTAGAAATGAATCAAATGTAACTAAATAGTTGCCTCTTTTAAATCTTGATGTGAAAAGCATCTTTTACTTTTACAACTTCCCAAGTCTGATTGTCCTTATCTATGTTCACTACTTCAGTGTTCCTTTACCCAATGAAATTAAACAACACCCCCTCCAGGCTTTCACTTTCATAAATAAACGTCAACTTTCTTTCTCTCCCTCTCTCCCTCTTTGTTACCGGATTTCATCTTCCTTCGATAATGCTATTTCTTCTTTCAAAAACATATACATTATACATGAAAAAGATGATGATGCATGCAAATAACATTAAAGGTATAAAATGGGCAACCAAATTACCAGAAGGTGAGTACAACCTGTAGTCCCGTTCCATTTTTGAAGGTATAAGTTATATTTACTCTTATTTCCGACTCGTCTTACTTTCGAGTCGAATTGACTCGGTACAATTCAGTCACTAACTCGCGAGTCGGAATCCGAGTCAAAGGTTCTTACGAGTCTAAAACCGATTCGACTCTTTTAAGCTTTATTTGACTCGACTCGTACGAGTGGACTCGTGACTTGTACAAATCTAACAACTATGCTTACATATATATTGAATAGTGTGTTAATAAAGTATTAACACCCATCACTAATATCATCAAAACACCCTAAAAACGTGACTTTTTTTTTACACTCTCAACATGTCCCATGACTACCTTATTTGTATAATTTAGCCTTAATAAATTTTCCTAGTTAAAACAAACTTTTTATAACCCAAAATTTCGTCTTCTACTGACAAACGCGATCCTGGAAGTTGATGGGATTGCGTTCTGAAGTTATAAACCTTTTGTCACCAAATTGGCCTTGGGAACGTGATCCTGAAAATGTGGTCTGGATCGCGTTCCTTAGTGTAATTTCAACAAACGCAATCCGGGAAAGGGGTGCCAGGATAGCGTTCGTTAGTGCAAATTCAAAAGTCAGCAAAAGTCAACTTTTTAACCAACTTCAAACACGCATAACTTTTTACTCGTTATGAGTTAGCACCTAAAATTTTGCACACACATTCACTATAACCATATAAACATTTCCTCATTTCAACTTTTTCAACTTTTGCATTTTATCAAAATTTGACCCGTAGATGAGTTTTTAGGCCATTTTTGACTAAAATCTTGACATACCAACTTTCAAACCAATACACTTCTGAGCTCCACTCTTTTACCACTTTTTCAATATCACCAAAAGAGTTTATTGGCGTAGAAACATTTGACTTTCGTCTAATCTATCTCAATTTGACTCGTTAACCTATTGGTTGCCCATTTGAACACTAAAATGACCCGATTGGGTCTTTGACTATATGGACCCACTTTGTTGGTCAATTCTCACCCAATTGACTTATTTAAGTCAAACTAACTCATTAACATCAACAATTGACCCTAACTTCAACTTTTGACAATTTCAACTTTCATGAACCAAATTTCTCATTAAACATTTACTATTACTTTGACCTTGACTTTACTAAGTCTAAGGTCTACATTACTTCCCACTTTCATCTCCATTCTTTAATCATTTATATTTTTTTAAAAACATATCTTTGGGCGATTTACACAAATGGTCATTCATCATGATAATTTAATAGGAGGAGCTTATCTAACCGTGAAAGCAAGCTCCATTCCACATTAGCTTCTTCTAACCATGATTTACTCTTTCTATCCACTTGGTTCGACCGAACCTCACCTACAACATTAAACATATGGAAGGGGCAAGCTTTAAGCTTAGTGAGCATATAAGTAATTAAATGCATAATGCTTTAGCCATTAACAACATATCACATAATCTTTACTTTCATCACATTAGTGCACTTGGTATCAATGGCACTACTTAACTTAACATATTATCATGATCGCATTACCTTTTCAAGTAGGTAAACATTCTTTTTACCTCTATATTCATACATCCACTTATCCACATAACCAAGTAAAAATTGAAACATACCTCTTGACAATATGTCTGCTTGAACATCATCAATTAGTAGCATACATCTCGATGATGTGCTTACTAAAACTTCATTCACTAGCATCATACCTCTAAATGGTATGCATACTAGACATCATCCACATGTTGATTACTACTAATTAAAATTCAGACCAAGCTAATGATCGCGAATCATACTTGTAACAATCCATCTACCTCGCGGAAGTAATGGAAACCTCATAACACTTTCATCCATGCATTTCTACCATTCTTCATTCACATAATTCACATATCAACTATTTCAATCATATTAAATCATTTACTACTTATCCACATACCATATTACATCAATATCAATATACATAAAATAACACATAATCAATACATTACCCGGTTATATGCACCTCTTGCTTACAACAACATAGGTCATATAACCGTTATTCATTTGACCCCCATATTACTCATCTTAGCTTTATAGACGATTAGAAAATCTAACACTTGCTTTGGAGCTTCCATATCATTTGATCACCTATCATATAACATAATCACATTGATAATTACTAATTAAACCTCTTTAATCATTAACAAGGTTAATTAACATCATTTACCATGAATCCACCAAAACCCCATATTAGGTTTAGTGAATTCTTAATCAATTTCATATCCTTTAACTTGAATTAGTGTTAATATCATCATTACTAAGTTTTACCAACACTAATTAACATTACTTTCACAATACTATTCATCATCATCCTCGTGATCACCTCAAGAACTCTTAATCAAATTAGGGTTCTTCATTTCTATCTTGATATTAGGTTAAGAATCATAATAATTGAACTTAACTAACATCAATTTAACATATACAAGCCTTAATTTCGTATTTGAACATATCACTTTCTTAAAACTCATGAAAACTCATTTCTAGGTTTAGAGAAATTGAAGAATATACTTACATGAGATTAGAGAAGATCAAAGGAATGATTTATCACTTGTTCTAGCTTCAATTCCATGTTAATTCACGATTTCTACTTCATTCTTTCTTCCTGGAGCTTTGCTCCGTTTCTTTCTTTCTTTCTAAGTTATTTCATACATACATGAACATGTGTGTGTGTGTGTGTATGGATATGTATAAACTTAAAACCGACTATGTTAAGTGTGTTAAATATACCCCATACTTATCATTGTCCGGAACTTAAAAACCATTCACAGTTATTACTATTTTATTTTACCTAAAATAATAATAACTTAAGAGAATCACTTTTACCTTTATCACTATAATACTTTTAGATTTTGGGGTGTTACAACCACTTTCCTCATGGTTTCATTAAAGGTCATTATTTGCCATTTTTTCAATTTTTTTCTTTCTTCGTTTCATAAACAATTCTATAGGATTAAAGATGATGGTGATTCAAATTAGACACGAGAGAGATTCAATCTTAGCTGTTAATTTCTATATATAATCTAAGGCTCAAAATTCGTTTCATTATAAGTGATGACGTACCATGTGAGATGCTTCAGGAATGAAGCATATGTGTGAAACCTGCAACATGTGTCCGAAGCATGACACATATGTCTGGTGCAACCTATATCTAAAGCTTACAACCTTTGTCTGAAGCCAGAAGCATAGTTCCGAATGATACATAACTGACCCATCAGCTGAAATGAGATGCGTCACACATATTAAATGTTTCATGGAAAACCCGTAAGTACTTGAGAAAGGTTATCAGGCAATCCTCGCACATGTCGTGGAGAAAAAGTCGGAGGAGAAGCGACTTGAGGATGTGCCAATTGTCCGAGACTTTCCTGAAGTCTTTCCCGAAGACCTACCTGGTCTTCCACCACCGAGACAAGTCGAATTTTCTATTGATCTCGTGGCCGGTACAGCGCCAGTGGCACGAGCACCATATCGTTTAGCCCCATCTGAACTTCAGGAGTTATCTACTCGGTTATAGGAACTCCTGGATAAGGGTTTCATTAGACCGAGTTCTTCACCTTGGGGAGCTCCGGTCTTATTCGTGAAAAAGAAAGACGGTTCATTCAGAATGTGTATCGACTACCGAGAGTTGAACAAACTAACCGTTAAAAACCGTTATCCACTTCCCCGCATCGATGACCCGTTCGACCAACTTCAGGGGTTGAGTTTCTATTTAAAGATCGACCTTCGATCAGGTTATCATCAGTTACGAGTACACGATGAAGATATCCCGAAAACCGCATTCCGAACTCGCTATGGACACTACGAATTTCAAGTGATGCCCTTTAGTCTAACCAATGCACCGGCTGTATTCATGGACCTTATGAATCGAGTGTGTAAACCTTATCTCGATAAGTTCGTCATTGTCTTCATCGATGATATTCTTATCTACTCGCGCAACGAACAAAAACATGCGCAACATCCAACCATCCTAGAACTACTCAAACACGAGGAGTTATTCGCCAAATTCTCTAAGTGTGAATTCTGGATGCAAACCGTTCAATTCCATTGACACGTGATTGACAGTCAAGGAATTTATGTAGATCCGTCTAAAATTGAGGCTATCAAGTGCTGGCAAGCACCCTCAACGCCGACCGAAGTACGGCAATTCCTAGGACTTGTTGGGTACTATCGGCGATTCATTGAGAACTTCTCCAAAATAGCCCAACCTCTCACCTTACTGAATCAGAAGGAAAAGAAGTTCGACTGGACTGATAAGCAAGAGTTAGCATTTCAGCTTCTGAAACAAAAGCTTTGCAGCGCAGTAATCCTATCCTTACCCGAAGGCATTGATGACTTCGTGGTATACTGCGATACTTCTCACCAGGGTCTCGGTTGCGTGTTGATGCAACGAGACAAGGTCATTGCTTACGCCTCTCGACAGCTAAAAATCCATGAAAAGAACTACACCACACATGATCTCGAACTAGGAGCTGTCGTCTTTGCACTCAAGATCTAGAGACATTATCTCTATGGCACTAAGTGTACAATCTTCACCGATCATAAAAGTCTCCAACACATCTTCAATCAAAAGGATCTCAACATGAGGCAACGTCGCTGGGTCGAGTTGCTTATCGACTATGATTGTGAGATCCGTTATCATCCGGGCAAGGCAAACGTTGTTTCCGATGCCTTAAGCTGAAAAGAACGCACAAACCCTCTTCGAGTCCTAGCCCTCAGTATTACAATTCACAATGATCTTATCACTCAGGTTCTCATCGCTCAACTTGAAGCGCTGAAACCGGAAAACATAAAAAATGAGGCCTTGCGAAACATGGAGAAGCAATTCGAAACCAAACCCAATGGGGTCAAATATTTTTCTAACCGAATCTGATTACCTAGTTTTGGGAACCTTCGAGACTTGGTGATGGATGAAGCTCACAAATCCAAATATTCCATATATCCTGGCTCCGATAAAATGTTTCATGGCATCAGGGAGATATACTGGTGGCCAAACATGAAAGCCGAAATTGCCACATACGTTAGCAAGTGCCTCATATGCTCGAAAGTCAAAGTCGAATATCATAAACCTTTCGGTCTGTTACAACAACCGGACATCCCTGAGTGGAAATAGGAGCAGATCACTATGGACTTCATCACCAAACTTCCAAAGACATCGAGCGGTTGCGATACCATTTGGGTGATCGTCGACGTCTCACCAAGTCTGCTCATTTCCTTGCCATCAAAGAAACCGACAAAATGGAATGCCTCACCCGAATTTATTTGAAAGAAATTGTATCCCGACATGGCATTCCCATCTCGATCATCTCCGATAGATATAGTCGCTTCACATCCCGCTTTTGGCAGTCACTACAAAAATCTTTGGTTACTCGTTTGGATATGAGCACTCCATACCATCCACAAACCGACGGCCAAAACGAGCAAACTATACAAACACTGGAAGACATGCTACGAGCCTGTGTAGTTGATTTCGGTGCAAACTGGAAACGTCACTTACCATTGTGTGAATTCTTATACAACAACAACTATCATACCAGCATTGGAGCTGCACCCTTTGAGGCACTGTACGGTCGTAAGTGCCACTCACCTATCTGTTGGACCGAAGTAGGAGACATCCAACTCACTGGTCATGAGATCATTCATGAAACCACAAAGAAAATCGTTGGTATTCAACGATGGTTGAAAGCCGCTCGTGATCGTCACAAGAGTTATGCTGACATGAGACGCAAACATCTCGAGTTCCAGGTTGGGGATCGAGTACTCTTGAAAGTCTCGCCTTGGAAAGGCGTCATCCGTTTTGGAAAACACGGGAAACTGAACCCCAGATACATTGGACCTTTTGAAATCCTTGAAAGGATTGGTCCGGTAGCATATCGATTGCAGCTACCACCCGAGCTCAGCAGCGTGCATCCCACATTTCACATTTCTAACCTAAAGAAATGTCTGTCTGATGAGACACTTATCATCCCTCTCGATGAAATCCATATCGATGCTAAACTTCATTTTGTCGAGACACCAGTGGAAATCATGGACCGTGAGGTCAAACAGTTGAAACAAAGTCATATTCCCATCATCAAAGTTCGGTGGAGTTCACGGCGTGATCCGGAATTCTTTTGGGAACGGGAAGACCAAATGCGACTCAAGTACCCACAACTATTCACTGACTCCACTCCACTCCCGGCTCAGAGCTAAATTTCGGGACAAAATTCTCTTAACAGGGGGAAAATGTGACACCCGACAAATTAGGGCTAGTTACTAGGTCCTAATCACTTGTTAATACATGTAATTAGTACTGTATTAGGCTAATTGTATGTATCATTATGTATATTTGAAATATATACACATACGCGATTTGTTTAAATCGTACATTATCATAATTGGATGGATTCCGACTCAGTAATACGGACGTTGGTGAACACCTTTTATTAAATAATATGGAATTATTTAATAAACATATTGAATTCTAAATATTATTTCGGTAATATTTCATAAGTAATTTGTATTGTATAAAACACTCAAACGCGACCAAAAATGCACAATTCGTGCCCAACAATCGAAACAAACAAAAGTTATATCATTATAACTTCAAGTAAAGTATTTTGATAGAATGTTTCCATTATAAATATTAAAATTTATATCAAGAACCGAAACATTTAGTTTAAACGTCACGCGATTTATAAATCGTAACACAAACCCGCAAACCAATACCGACAACGTAAGCAAACATTTTTATAAATGTTTTCCAAGTATTATGAGTAATACTTCAATCTAAAATATCGAAAATCGAAAGTTATTTAATACATGTACGTATAACGTATAAAATATAAACGGACGTTAAAACGATCAGGTAAACGAACACGGGTATAATACCAAAGTTTGGAGACACGATTTAACAAATCTTGCCTCCCCTTTTTACCATAAAAATCGGCCAAACAAGATCCCCAAAAGGTGGATCTTGTTGCCTTGACCATAAGCAACTACCACACCCCCATTTCCCTCATTCATGTCCACCACTCTCTCTCTAACTTCTCACTAGGAAAAACACACACTAATTCCTCCTCCCTCCTTCTACCTCACGGCTCTAACACCTCCACCATCAACCACCATCATCTACCATCACATTTCGAAGAAAACACCAAGAAAGGAAGCAAGAACAAGAAAGATCAAGCATCATCTCACTTCTCTCTCTCTAACTCACGGTTTTGGGTATGATCCACACCATTTTTCCTTCTAGATTTACTTTTTATAATAAGATCTGCATGTGTAGTAGCTCAAACAACAAGATAATGTCCAAAAGAAACCTCAAAAATGTTTTATAAACACAATATATAAATATCACTTTTCTGTCCAGAAAATGTGTCTCACGAAAACGACTATAACTTGAGTTCTAGAACGAACCACCACATGAATCTTACACCGAAATCTTAGTATGAATGTCCTCTACAAAAATATCTTCTATGTCCTGACTTGAAAATCCACCTATTTTGTTTTAGAAACCGGATTATGGACTGAGGTTGTTTATCGACCAAATCTGACCGCTTTCCCTTTTCCATTTTTGTTTAAAATAGTAAATGAACTTATAAAGTTACCATAAAGTTTAGAAATAAAATCGAAACTTAGATAAATATATGTGATTTTTGGTTAGGCTTGATTCGGACTAGAAGTTGGTTAAATCGAGAGACTTATCGAGTTAAAATCTAGAAAACAAAAGTGTAAGGGCTGTTTTGGTAATTTTGTAAAAGTGACACTTCGAGTCGACCATAAAACGTAACGACAATCTTATAAAACTCATTTAACATGTTTAAGACTTCCCTAAAAGTTTCGGGTCAAACCGAACATATTTGACAAGTCAACGAAAATGAACACTTAGACAAAAACGAGACCTCAGACTTGCGACAATATCATTGTCGCAAAACCATTGTCGCATAAAGACTCGATACTCGCAAAACACATGCGACAATGTCATTGTCGCAAACACCATTGTCGTAACATCATTGTCGGAATCACATTGTCGCATTAACTAACACTTTCGTACTTGAAACCGCCTCATAATCCTTATTGTCTCATGGATAGTAATTCCCTACAATCTTATTGTCTCATGAATAGTAATCCTTATTGTCTCATGAATAGTAATTCCCGACAATCTTATTGTCTCATGAATAGTAATCCTTATTGTCTCATGAATAGTAATTCCCGACAATCTTATTGTCTCATGAATAGTAATCCTTATTGTCTCATGAATAGTAATTCCCGACAATCTTATTGTCTCATGAATAGTAATCTTATTGTCTCATGAATACTAATCATTATTGTCTCATGAATAGTACCTTCGTGATTGTCTCATAAATAGTGTCCAACACTAACTTTGCATAACCGAATTTTCAACAAACAATATCACGATATACTTGATTTAATGTCAATGACAAAATACAATATTTGGAATAACTCGGAAACATATGACACATATACTTTTGTAAGTATACAACGAGACAAACATAATAATAATGCTTTTAATAATCATTATTACAAAACTCACCAACGGACCTTACATATTTTCAAAACTCAAACTAATCAATCAAACCAAATCATTTGGACATTTCTAGTTGGATGAACAACTAACATAGGTGATCTCTAGAGACACCTACACATTATACTAACCTTGCGCGTTGTAAACGCCCGGCAAGTTACAGTCTTCGGAAACCTCATTGTACTACATCATACTTGCTTCATTGCAATACTTCGGACTCAGGTGAGTCTCATAGACCCTCATTTTCTGTTTTCAATCCAGGGGTGGGACTACATGCTCCATTTTACTTTTACATGTGAACACAAGTACAAAACATCGATATATTGACTGCATGAGTTTGTTTTACCTAATCATCAAGCCCTCCACTACATAGTTTGTTAGTATTGCTATAGCGTGAATGTTAATGCATGGTACCATATGGGATTGACAATCCCCATTCAAGGTAGTCGCGCTACCACGACTGCGGTCGAACGAACGCATTATCATTTGTTCATACGTGTGTAGATTAGGCGCATGCGGGAGGCAACCTCGCTCAGGTCCTTGATGGATCCTGACACCCTCAATTAAGCTCAAACTATGGGCTCATGGCAGTAGTATACATCATTTGATTTATTTATTATTAAATCTTGTGGTTCATGCATTATGGTTTCATCATTACACCTGTGAGCTCACCAGCGTTAGCTGACCTTTTAGCATGTATTCTCAGGTACCCAACAGTAGTTGATCTGCCACTCAGAATAGCTTAGCTCGAGTCTCATGCAAACAAATCATAGATTTTCTTGCATTACTATATTTTGTAATAGTAGTTATGCTTTAGAATCTTTCATACCAGAACTTGAGCTTTTGTAATCATTACAACATTCTAAACATTATTAAATCGATGTATTTTGCTAAACGACGCATATAGAGTCGTTCACTATATCTTATGTGCTGTGATTATTGATTAGTCGCATCCCGACCCGATTCGCTTTCGCAACCCGAATCTGGGGGTGCAACATTATAACTTAAGAGAAGTCTAGAACCTCTATAACGACGATTGAAGATAGGATACTATCTTTTGTTTTAGAACGTTTATCGTCCTAGAAAAATATCTTTACAAATTGCATCACTTTTGTATTATAAAAGTTTACATGTTAGATTATTTTCTCTAATTAGTAGTTTTCTACAAAAACTTAGATATCTTTGTATAAAAAATGATATTTTGGTAAGATATACGATCCCGATTTAGTCGTTAATTTCTATTATCCAAGGCTCAAATTCGTTGCATTATAAGTGATGACGTACCATATGAGATGCTTCAGGAATGAAACATATGTGTGAAACCTGCACCATGTGTCCGAAGCATGACACATATGTCTGGTGCAACCTATGTCTGAAGCCTACAACCTTTGTCTTAAGACAGAAGCATAGTTCCGAAAGACACATAACTGACCCATCATCTGAAACGAGATGCGTCACACGTATTAAATGTGTCATGGAGTTGTCAACATCAATCTTGGAAAACCTGCTTGTTTTCGATGTTTGACATGTTGTAACGATTGATTAGTGGTTAAGCTTAAAATGGACACTTAGCAATGGGCTGAAGGAGGTCTAAGGGCCATTTGCAAATCCCACGAACTATATAAATACCCCCAATATTCTTACTCTAATTGAGATACCGAGAGACACCTACCAGTTATATCAAATAATATTTGCAAGACAATCAAAGAAGGGTCACGTCCTTTTACCGTACAAACTGTATCTACCTAAAATGTAATGCATATACAATTGGTAATCGTTGGCAGAAAGAGCTTTTAAGCTCCGGCTCGGGATCCTCTTTTAACGTACATTTAACATTTGTAGCTAAGTCTCCAAGTTCAGAATGACGAGAAATGGCACACCAACATCGTCTAGACAAACTCGGTGGACTTTTAGAGCAACAATAAGAACACTACTTAACAACTATATTATATCCTTACAAATTGACTACATCATATCAATACTACATCTAATTAATAAATACAAAGTCAACACATGACATGAGATAATTGGTCTAATTCATACCATCTCTTCCCCTCAAAACCTCCCCAATCTTGAAACCAAACTCAAACAATTTTCAAGATAAAAAGTTAGGTGTGTTTGGCACACTGGCTTATTGGAGCTTATGAAAGCTTAAACATATTTTATCTTTATAAACTCAACCTTCTAGCACTATTTGGTTGACAAAAATTTAAGAGCTTATTGAAAAAAAAGCTCTAGAAAAATAATCTACTAGAAATGCTTTTAAACATAAGCTCCTAACTTATAAAGTGAGAAATTACTTATATACCCCTTATTAATTATTTAACATATATTTTTCATGTCCTTTTATGTCAATTCATATATTTAAGCTCCAGTTAGTTTGCCAAACACTTATAAAACAATAAGCTTCAGCTTCCAGCTTAAAAAATTAGTTTCAGCTTCAGATATAAGCTTCCAGCTTCATCTACAAGCTAGTTTTATCAAACACACTATTAAGAAAGACACGGGTGATAATTATAGGGAGAGATAACGCTAATAAAGTTTCAAGAATTAATAAATATATAATTTTATTAAGCTAGCGGATCATGAGGGCAGGCTAAATATGAGAGAAAGGAGGGCAGGCTTTTTGGCCCGTTGGGTTTGATCATCTACGGCCCAGATTTGTCCGGTGGATTTTAAAAGGTAATAAAGTAGAGGGGTGTTGGATGCAAATTGATTAATGAGATGGAGGGGTATTATCGTCATTTCACTTATAACCAAGCTCACCTCATGTCAATCAATTCGGGCAGCTGGTTAGAAGATTTTTTTCTCTTTACACAATCTCATTCAAATTTCACACACTAATTTTCTTTCTTTCAAAAAAACCCTATCGGTTTCTCGTATATTCTTCACAAAATTCCGGTAACGGAGTTGATAATCGTAGCAAAAAATGTCAAAAAAACCTGTAGGAGATGGAAATTTTCATCCTAAAGCTCCGAAATTAGCTGCTCCAACTCTTAAGTATAAACCCTAAGTCTATAGATGTCGATTTTTGTAAGTTTTGTGTGTTTAATAGTTGTTTACTACGTGTTACAGTTACGCGATGGAGTATGAGAACTACCAGATATCAAGTTTCCGCAAAAAATAATAAAAGAGATGTTACTATTGATCTTACCGAGTCCGGTGTTGAAGATGATCAACAAGAGAAAGTTACAAAAGGTATAATACGGTTTAGATTTCAGTCAAGAGATGTTGATATCGATCTATATGTGTTTTTTCACTGCAGTTTAGATATTTTTGTTGTTTTTGTGTTGTTTTTTGCTTAATGTGTTTTTGATGTTCTTGTTGCATGTGCTATGTGTTGTGTTATTTTATACTTCACTGCATTTTTAGAATTTTGTTAAGGTATATTATGTGTGTGGTGTGATTATAAGTTTACTGCATGTTTAGATTTTTGTTCTATTATAGAGTAAGGATCGGGAGAGCAAGGAGAGCAACCAATCACAACATGCCACATGTCCAACACAAATTTCATTGTAACCGCTCATATATATTTGTATTATGTTTACCTTCCCTCAACTTCTTCAATAACACTCCCTCACCCCCACTACCACCAACCACCCACTCCCATCCTCTGCCACCACCTGCCGCCCACTGCTACCGCCAGTCACCGCCCGCTGCTGCCGCCAGCCATCGCTCGCCGCTGGAATCCGGCATTTTTTTCATTTTTTGTCTAAATTTTTTTCTCAACTTTTTTTTTTCAAAATTTTTGTAACTAACTTTTTCCTCATTAAAAACACTGCATATTGATTTAAAACAGAAAAAAAAACATTTTGTTGCATCTTGTGGTTATTTAATTTTTTTTGTATATATATACTACTGCATATTGTAGTTATGTGTTGCATCGTATATGTTTATATATTTATTATTACTTATTTTTCAATACGTGATATCACAAACTGCATTTTGTATATGTATTTATTGCATCATTCTTTTTGTATACATGTTAGTCTTTTTTATTACATTTTGTATTTTATGTACTGCAACTTATATATTGTATATACGCCGTCACCAAAATGCGATACAAAATAGTATAATATGTATGATACAAAATGCAATATAAATGAATAATATGTACTAAAAACATATAATTAAAATAAGGTAAATACCTATATGTAGTATAATTTTATACAAAATGCAGTACAAAAATAAACAATATGTACTAGAAATTATGTATACAAACTGCAGTAAAAAGAAAAATATACATTATAATTTTATTCAAAAATGCAGTAAATATATAATTATATAATACATAAAATATAAAATGCAGTACAAAAGCAAACGATATCTACTAAAATTATATACACAAAATGCAGTAAAAAGAACAATATGCAGTTAGTTATATATAAAATTCAATAAAAAGATAATACATATAATACAAAATGCAGTAAAAAAACAATATATATTCTTAAATATATATACAAAATGCAGTAAACATAATAATATGCATTATAATTTTATTCAAAATATAGTAAAAAAGATGATATGTATAATACAAAATGTAGTACAAAATAAACAACATGTATTACAAAATGTAGTCAAATAAACAATATCCAGTATAATTATTATAAAATGCAGCATAAAAACGGTAATATGTATAATACAAGATCAAGTCTAAAACAACATGTGTACTAAAAGTTATATATATACAAACTGCAGTAAAAATAACATGCAGTACATTTTTATAAAAAATGTAATTAACAAAAATAAAAATGTTAAAAAAAATTGGAAAAAAAAATTAAAAATTGTTTTTTGAAAAAAATCGCCGGAATACGGCGGCAGCGGGGCGACGGTTGGCGGCGGCGAGGTGGTGGCAGGCGGCGACAGAGAGGGGGTGGTTGGTGGTAAGAGGTGGGAGTGGGTGGTTGGTGGGGTGGGAGTGGTGGAGTGTTATTTAATAGAATTTAAGAATGATAGTTTTTTATTTCAAAAATGGAGGAATCAAAATGAAAGTTGGTATGGGCACATGTCATTTTCTGGATGGATGTGGGGTTGCCCTCCTTTCTCTCCAAATGACCCATGCCCTCATGATCCCATATGGTTATTATAAGTTCTTTTTTTTTATGTATGTTACTGCATATTAATATATTTATTTCCTGTGTATGCTGCATATTGACATTACTAATATTTATGTTACTGCATATTAATAATGTGTATAAACCATATAGATTATTAATATGTGTATACATCTATATGTGTATAAACCATATAGATTTGGATTTCTAAAAGAATAAACATAAAAAGGGAAAAAAATGTCAAGCCTCATCTAGCAAACTAAAAAATGAACATGTATCTGATTATCAATATGTATGTTACTGCATATTGATATTAATATATCTTTCAATATATTAATATTGATTATCAATATGCAGTAACTCTCAACATTGTTCAAGTTTCCGAAGTTTCCTCAAAGCCACCATATATTTCTTTTAACAGCTTAAAGTCCTTCACTGGCCCAATGTTGAGAGTTGACACTTGGAACAGAAACGGTTGTTTCATATAACCTAGCTTCCTTGTAGACCTAACAAATTTCATTTCACTTTGGTGCAGCAAGTGATGGTTATGTGCCTCAATAAACTTAACCAACTTATATTTTCCATTTTGAAGTTTCGAAAGGTATACTCTTGTTTGACATCCAGTTCTGAAAGTACTTGTTTTTCTTGGTCTTAGTATGTTAGAACCTGATTTTTTGGCATTCTTTTGTCCTTCTCTGTTACACTTGAAGTACTTACTTTTAAGGTTATGTATCTTATCAGGATTGTAAGACGTACATTTTTTAGACACAAATCCTGATTTCTTAGCATATGCACAATAAAAATCATAAGCTGCTTCCCATGAATCATATATTGTTCCAACTATGGGCTTCTCACTATCACTTATATCAGGAAACCAATACCTAGTTCCATTTGGACTATAAAAGCCTGAAGAAGGTTTTTGAGGAATTGCTCCATCAGCTACATCTGTACAATACATACGTTCAATACACATACATTATTTTTCCATGAGGAAGTAAATGTAATGTAAAATTGTACTACATTTTTTAGAACAGTATGAATAAATAAGTGTAACTCTATCAAATGTTTGCTGCATACACTGCATATTGTAAATATACTGCATACATGTTATTGACAACTTAAAAATACACAAATCAAGTATCTCTGTCATATATATATTGCAGATTGCAGATTTAGAATTAATAAATATACTGCATACATGTTATTGACAACTTAAAAAAAAACAAATCAAGTAACACTATTATATATATATATATATATATATATATATATACTGCAGATTAAAGTTGTTGAACAAATTTAGTAAATACACCGCATACATGTAATTGACAACTACAAAGTGAACTAAAGCAAGTAACTCTGCTATATATATACTGCAGATTACAGTTGTTGAACAATTTTAGTAAATACACTGCATACATGTAATTGACAACTACAAAGTGAACTAAAGCAAGTAACTCTGTCCTATATATACAGCAGATTACAAAGTTACTGCAAACTAGTCTATCACATATATACTGCAAATTACAGATTACATTGTATTCATCTTATTCACAAGTTCAATCAAAATATAGATACTGCAAGTTATGTATACTGCATTCTGAAATATACTTCCTTATTTTAGATCTGAGCTTTTACCTTCAATTTCTCCATAAGGAATAGGTGTATGTTCAATGATCATACTCTCTTTGTCAGCTTCTACCTTCTACTGAAGAAGGTGTTTGTACGACGGCTGAAGATGGTGATTGTGTTGTTGTTCGTTGAATCAGTTGATTATGATCAACATAATCAATTTTGTGTTTCAGTTATCGTAGAATCATCAATCGGATACGGAGCTGGTTGGTTGAGGTCGAGTATTTGCACTGTGAACGATGAATATTATGCGATTTTTGTGTATAATTTTGATGATATTCGATTGTGATATATATAGATCGTATATGTATATATTGGAGAAGAAGATATAAGAGAATCGCATAATTGTAGGAGATGATATAATTTGATTCTCTATAATTTCGATCACATTAGGGCAGGTGGGGGATTAGGCAAATTACATTTATACCCCTGATTTTACCATTTGATTTGTTGACACATGGCATTCCTTTGTTAGTGATCATCCCTACTCTCGCTACTCTCAAATGTGAGCTGCTCTCCCGATTCTCACTCTTTTATTAATTATAAATCAGGCTACACGTGATAAAAAGAAAATTTATCCGACTTTTTTTTACAATAAAAGGTACTACCATAGTACCATCATCGTCTCACATTAGGAAAAAAATAACAAACATAAAATAATTAATCTACCATGAGATTAAAACAATAAACAAAAAGGCCAAAATGCAAAGGACGAGGGACGCACTTGCCAAATTTTATCGTTTTCTTCTTTTGCATAATTTCGAGACAAAATTATGCGAAAAACATTTAACAGTAGAATCTGTATCACAGGTACGTTACATCTTCAGTGTACAATCTACGTCTTTGTTGTTGATAAATAAATTAATATATATATATATATATATATATATATACACACACACACACTAGGTGAGGTCCCGCGGCAATGCGGAGTTTTGACATTTAATTTTATAAATTGTGTAACTAAAAAGTTAAGCCAACCAATAACATCGAGCATATACTTTATCAATTTGGTACGTTTTAGATTTTTTGATTTTTTTTGAGTTAAGTTATTAAAAATACATGTCGGTTGTAAATTATATATTATTTAATTTGTAAACATTTTAGTTATAACATTTACCCATTTTATGAAGGGGCATACACTCAAACATTTATTAATATAATTTGCATATAATAAGAAAGTAGTATAGATTTATTGTAACCCATAGAAACAATTTTTTAAAACTTAAATTAACTATGAATTAAGTGTAACTCAAATAACTGTGTATTTTGTAATTCAAACATAAATTTCTATCCAAATCGTACACTGTTGTGATCATATATATAAGCAATAACAATAGATTTTGAATAGCGATAATAATAATCCATATTCGTCAACTTGATATTTGTAGGCGTTAAGTTTTAGCAAATCAATAAAATGCTTAATAACATATTTATTATCAAGTACATGTATGAAAAGGAAAAATAATATTTTCATATGAAAATATACATTTAATCTAATACCTTCAAAATTTATTGAAGTTTCATGATCTTCAAGATGGTCTTTATCATTTAATAGTTTTATAGTAAAATCGAAGTTGTTTCTGGTAAGGCTTTAAACACAACTTGTAAAAATATAAAATTCATTAATCACAAAAAGAAAATATAACAATATTATTATGGTTGAATATGACACAATGGCTTATTTATATATACAAGTCATCCCTGGTGGTTACCATATGATCAAGACATCGTTAAGATTCAACAAGAAGTGTTTTTAACACTCACAAATGACTTATTTATATATACAAGTCATCCCTGGTGGTTATCAAATGTTTTATGGTAGTTAGACATCACTACTGTTTGTTAAAATGCGCAATGGTCCATGAAAAGTTGCGACTTTTCATTCATGTCCAGCACACGCAATCCTGTTAATCGGTGCTGTTATTTCCTAAGCAGATTATTTCAACAGATAAGGAGCACCAATTGATATTCCATCCATTCGGTGCCGTTCTTACAAAATTACAACACAAACCTCGACTCCCACCGTGTTCAGAACCTCCTAACCCGTATTGGAACTTTATATGATATCCATTACCTGGCCTCGTATAAATCTCACTTACACTAAAATTACCAACCATAACTGAAGTGACACGGTTATTGTTGGCAGCGTTATGTTGATAGTGTGTCAATTTGAGAAATGATGATGTGACGTAACCGACACAATCACGATTGGGAGTAATCTAGTGCAATTTTTGTAGCGACTGATATTGTAATGTGTAAATACATATTTACAAAAGACACCTAGATTGTTAAAAGTATCAAATTTATTTGCACTGAGTTTCGAGAAAATGGAGATTTAATGTAATTTTATATATGACTAAATGAACGTCAAATTTAATATGTTTGTATAATAGCAGACGGAGTGGAAATAGTTAATTGACTCTCAAAGTTGATTTTCTCACTCCATGCGGGGTGTTGAAGGCCTACGTTGATGTACGAAGTTGATATCTCAATGTTATGTTGAAGGATGCAAAGTCCTAACATTTTTTCTCTTTTCTTCCCATACAATTTTATTGTTCCCAAATATTATGTGGATTAATTTTAATATCGAATTCAACACTAACTATTCCATCTAATAAATAAACTTAATTTAAACTCATTCGAGAGTCAAATACCAAACCGCTCATAGTCTATGAACTTCACGATAACAATGAGATTACATTTATAATGGAAATCGTAATATTATGTCATCATGTGTGTCATAAATCATAAAATATAATATCATTATATCATTGGAAACCGAGTGTTCATCGTATATTTTATTAAAATCATCATCAATAAGAATATGTGATTATGTTAACCTATCTCAAAATTATTACTCCTTCCGACCTTTCGTTTTAAAATAGTTGTTCAGTTTTGACTTTTTAAAATCTTCCGTTTTCAAGTCTCACCTTAAGTATGTGTGTTTGTAATATGTAAATCCTTAATTAAAATTATACCAACAGAAATACATTTAAAATTCATCATATTCATATATTTTGCATCAAGTATTATGTAGCACAAATAAAAGTATTTAAGATCAAAGTTAAAAAAGAATGACTTTAAAAAGTCAAAACTGAATAATTATTTTGATACGAAGATAGTAGTATATTTCATTATCCTTTCCTTTGTATTGTATAGAACATTATTTGCATGGACCATGTGAACAAAAAGATCCAAAATAGACATTAGTTTTCTACTGTTTTTTCAAACAAACACATTGAATCTACACTAGACTTGGTCTAATTCCATCTCCTAAAAAAAGAAAAAGTTGTACTAGTTTCATAAAAAAATTTCATTATCATCATCATCAAACTTAAAAGAAAAAAGAAAACATTTTTATTTTATTTTTTATTATTCTCTCTCTGATCTCTATTTTTCAGGGAAACAAAATAACTTCCGTGAGATAAGAGCGATCTGGGGTCCCCAAAATAATAATAATAATAGTAAATAATAATTCTATACATACATATATCTATCTCTATATTCATAGTTTTGTGTAGTCACAATCCTACTACTACAAACATCTTTCTTGATTTTCTTGTTCATAAATCTTGATTTTTTTTCACTACCCATTTGATAAAGTTCAAAACTTTGCAAAGAAAAATGTCATCTTCATCACCAACTTCAACTTCAAATTCAAATTCATCACAACCCACAAAACCCCCAATCTTGAAAAAACCCAACCCATCATCATCATCAACAAATTCAAAAGCTTTTTATGTTCTTAAACAAAAAACCCCAGTTCTTCAACAGTTGTACACTATTGGTAGAAAGTTAGGCCAAGGGCAGTTTGGTACAACCCATTTATGCACAGAGAAATCATCTGGTATTGCTTATGCTTGCAAATCAATACCCAAAAAAAAGTTAATTTGTAAAGAAGATTATGAAGATGTTTTGAAAGAGATACAAATAATGCATCATTTATCTGAACATAATAATGTTGTGAGAATTAAAGGGACTTATGAAGATGCTTTATATGTTCATATTGTTATGGAGTTATGTGCTGGTGGTGAGTTGTTTGATAGGATTGTGCAAAAAGGGCATTATAGTGAAAGAGAAGCTGCTAAGTTGATTAAAACAATTGTTGGTGTTGTTGAAGCTTGTCATTCATTGGGTGTTATGCATAGAGATCTTAAACCTGAAAACTTTTTATTTTCCACCACTCATGAAGATGCTACTCTTAAAGCCACTGATTTTGGCTTGTCTGTTTTCTACAAGCCAGGTTTGAATTTATTTATTTATTACTAGTATTTATTTTTCGTGGACTTTTCTGTTCTTGGGTTATCTTGTAAATGTTGTAAACCTAAATATGTTCATATGGATTTATATATTTTGGCTTTAGATTGTCTTTCTTGAAGTTATTATGATCATTAGTTAGTGATTTAGGGTTTTTGAAATTTTTTTGCTACTGTTTTGGATTTTTGAATGATATAATTGATTAAACTTGAGTTTTAATTTATGATGAATTGCATGTGCTATTGGTAAGTTTGTTAGAAAATATACTAATTTAGGTTCTTTTGACCCATTGGATGACCCATTCCATTAGCATAGTTTGATTTTCATGGTTAAGTGAAGTTTTGTTAAATGTATTAAAAGTCCCTGTTGGGTCTTGAATTTTTGTTTGGCTAGAAATAGGTGTCATTGATGAGATCTACTTTACAAATGCAAAAAATGTAGTAATTGATTTTGGGTTCGTCTAATGGGACGTTTTTCCTGAATAATTAGATGATTATTGATTTGTTCTTAGTATCCTCAATATAAGAATTTGCTTGAAAGTTAGAATGTTAGATATTTGATACTTCAAGTTCATCTTGGTCCTGTAAGAACGAGTTTTTGACAATTATTTTCTAAATCAATCAAGTTCGTTGTCTTTGGGTAAACCTATTTTTTTAAGGTTTTTTCACGAAGATAAAAGAACTGAATATCATATCATTAGAGGCCTAAGGAGAAAGATTGCAACCTTTCTTATAGAAGGTGTTGCAACTTTTAATGGGCAGGAAAAAATGTATGTTGATTTTCTATTCAAACGCATATAAACTTGACTTAATCAACCATTACTGGTATCATGCCTTATGACATGTTTATTGTTGAACTTCGTCTGTGCACTAATTTAAAATGTTTCTGGATATGTGTTATGAAATTGATTACCGCAACTCATGAAGTATGATAATTAAAAGTCAGTTAATTAAGCTTTAGGTTAGTTACAGTTTGCCAAACACATAATCACTTTCAAACCGTGTATCTAAAGCCTTCTTTTAATGCTTTCAAACAATTTATGATTATCATTTTGAAATTTAGGTGAAACATTTTCGGACGTGGTTGGAAGCCCTTACTACGTTGCTCCAGAGGTTTTACGCAAGCATTATGGACCTGAATCTGATGTTTGGAGTGCAGGGGTTATTTTATACATCTTACTCAGTGGTGTTCCTCCTTTTTGGGCTGGTATATATGCAATCTTGTTTATAAAGCCATACTCTACTACTAAAATTTGTTGAATTTAGTCAAAAGGTGTAACTTTTTTCTTAACGTGTATTGTGTCATCTACAGAAACTGAAATGGGCATTTTTCGTCAGATATTACAAGCAAAACTAGATTTTGAATCCGAGCCATGGCCTTCAATCACAGATAGCGCGAAAGATCTTATAAGGAAAATGCTTGATAGAAATCCAAAGAAAAGGCTTACTGCCCATGAAGTTCTATGTAAGAACTTGATAGCCAATATTTTGCTAAAAATGGAGTACTATTTTAGTATTTTACTAATTTGATTCTTGCTTACTTTTACAGGCCACCCGTGGATTGTTGATGATAAAATGGCACCTGACAAGCCACTTGATTCTGCTGTATTATCGCGTTTGAAACAGTTCTCTGCAATGAACAAGCTCAAGAAGATGGCTTTACGGGTAATCTTCACTTGATCTTATGATTTTGTTTTGGTCTTTTTTGAGAATTATAGGATTTTAAATGTCATCTGATATGATAGGTTGAGATAGATTAATTTATGAGGGGTCAGATAGGTTCTGGTGGTATCTTCCCTTTTTAGATAAAAGACATAAAATATCTTATCTTGTTTAGGTTTCTTCTGAAAAATGATGGATTTCAAAATCAGTTTGGTAGGATGGGTTGAGATGGGTTAAATTTTAGGATTGGCCAAAATGGTTCGGTTTCTCATCTTCTAAGATGTAGAATAAATTTTCTGATAGTGTTTTTTTTTTTTACAAAGATAGGATTTACGGGCCATTGGGTATGATAGGCTGAATTGGGTGAAATTTTGCGGTGTGTTGAAAGGTTTCAGTTGGGATCAACCTATTAGCACTTTTTTGGTCTTTAGTTGTTTGACTCGTTTCTTTCTTAACTCGTTATAAAACATAAAACTTACCCAATATGTGTTAGAATTAAGTATAACCCGAATTGCTCCGTTTTCACATGAATCAATCCATCTTGTCCGCTTTAAGTTTCATGGAATGGACCAAGGATGTCATTTGATTCAGTGAAAACGGAGAAATTCGGGTTAGTCCAACTTGTCTGCTTTAAGTTTCATGGAATGGACCAAGGATGTCATTTGATTCGTTGGAGTGACTTATTATTATTATTATTATTATTCTAATGCTTATGATTTGTAGTTTTGTACACATTTAGTTATTATATTTATGAGTTTGTGTAGGTGATTGCCGAAACGCTTTCAGAAGAAGAAATTGGTGGATTAAAGGAGTTGTTCAAAATGATAGACACAGACAATAGTGGTACAATTACTTTTGAAGAACTAAAAGAGGGTCTGAGACGAGTGGGTTCTGAACTTATGGAGTCTGAGATCAAGGACCTAATGGATGCTGTAAGTGCTATTTTTCTCCCTATTCTATTTCTTGGTTCCTTTCATGAAATCTGAATTTGTGGAAATTTTGACCTGGCAGGCAGATATAGACAACAGTGGAACAATCGATTATGGTGAATTTCTTGCAGCAACTGTACACTTGAACAAGCTGGAGCGAGAGGAGAATCTTTTGTCTGCATTTTCATTTTTTGACAAGGATGGGAGTGGTTACATAACTATCGATGAGCTCCAACAAGCGTGTGAAGAGATGGGTTTAGGTGAAGTCCACCTTGATGAAATAGTCAAGGAAATCGACCAAGATAATGTAAGTTCAGTCCACCTGGACTAGATTATGAGTAATAGGTTAAAAGGAGTTCGGGGTTGGGTGGGTCAGATAGATGGTCATAAAGAATTGGGGTAGCGGATGAATTTTAGAATGGGTCAATATGGGCAAAAATATGATCGAAGAGAAGAAACTACTATTGATACAAAAATTATTAGTGGGTGAACCCAACTTGTTTTAACCAGAACCCAATTTGACCCATAACCCAAGTCGCCCATTTTGCTGCCTGTGGACTTTAACCCCTTTACTAATGAATGGGTTGATTTGCTCGTGTTTAATCTCAAATGAATCAAATAAAGGAATATACTAAAACTAACCATCTGATCTGTTAACCAACCTACACCTCTGCTTTCACTTGTTTTGACCATATACCCAATCTGCCCATTTTTCCCACTTCTACTTTGGCCCTCTATCATCAATCAAAATAATCCAAATTTCTCATGAATGGATTGCATTTGCTACTTATTGTTGTGTGTTTCAAATTTACTACTAGTCCATTTGATATCAAACTCAACAGTCTCGTGCTTGTGCTCATATAATTGGTACTAGTATTCGAAAAATGACACACTTGTATGGTGCAGGATGGACAGATTGATTATGGGGAGTTTGCTGCTATGATGAGGATGGGCAATGGTGGGGTCGGAAGGAGAACCATGAGAGGCAATCTGAACCTAGGTGAAGCTCTTGGAGTCTTACCACCCGAAACGACCCTGTGACAAAATGCAGCAACATAACGTCATTTAGATCTTACTAATCGGTTATATTACTATTTTGGTATTGGCTAAATTAAAGAACTAATTTTTGGATGTTGATTTGTTCTGCATCCATGAAGTGGCCTCACTTTGAACTTACATATTAAACTCTGACTTTAATTTTGATATTAAACTATGACTTGGTCTTTGATTATGATTACTACACATATTGTGTCAAGAGATGCTACATATACAAAATATTACAACTTTTCTTGAAAACGCATGATATGTGAGGTGGACCAATTGACTAACGAGGTCAACTTTTTTTTTTTTCCTCCCTGTTTTCTTTCTCTTCATTATCACATGTTACATGAGTTTTGTAAGGTAAATTTGGTAACTTTTTAAGTGTAAGAATTTCTAGTTTGTGTCTAGTGGATCTTGAAGATGTATACAGTTGTTAAATGTCAATAGCAATTCAAAAGTCAAAATTAGGAAGCCATATTATATTATTAATAATGTAAGTCAGCTGGTGTGTTTGGCAATAGGGTTTTAGGTGTTTGAGTTTATACTTTTAATAAACCCCTTTCTATAGATCTTGTTTGACAAGATAATAAAAATGAGGCTTCTTGAAAAAGTAAGTTCTTAGAAGCTCTTAAACAGAAAGTTTTTTAAAGTGACTTTTGGATAGAATTTTAAGTCCCAGTTTCAATCACAAGCTCTAGCCACAAAGTTTGACTCCAGCCCGTTGTTGACCAGAGTGTCGAATTGGTTTTGAAGATGCAAATACTTTATGGATCTATAGGGATCAAAATGGTTGGGTTGGTTGGTAAAGAAAAATTGACTTGGTATATACTACATACTACTCGGTATTCTATTGTTATCAATTATCAAGTAATACAAAAAAAAGATAATACTATTATTAGGAGCATTTTCAAACGTGTTTTAGCCACTTTCAAACAGCACTTTACAGAAGTTTTGGAGACATTTTTTTCCTTTCAGATACCAAAAATGCTAAAAGTCACATATAATGTGTTAAAAGTAATGTCCTGTAGTTTTCATCCATGACTCCTTTTCTCTGCAAAGAAGATGGTGCCATGGTGGGTTTTTGGATGACACCAATGAATTCAATTCAAGGACAATGATATTACTGTTCAATTACACTCAACATACAGTTGGATTCAAGGTACAACATTATTGGGGACTGATTGAATAATTTTTTATATCTTTAATTTTCATCTAAATTAAGTTGTTTAATTTCTTTTTTATTTTTCCACTCCTAGTCAACAAACTTTTGATTTCATATTAAGTTAGTGAGGCTAACAACCTCGAATGCGCAATCTAGTTGGTCTTGGATACAACAATATTAGAAAGCATCACAGGTTCAATCCCATCTGGACCGACGAGAACCCTCATTAGTCAAGAATATTGATCCAACGTTCGAACGGGTTGCTAGATGAGTAGATGACCTTGATGTTTCTCTCACATGATGGGTCTCAGACGACGCACCGTAGGCCAGTTAAGGTTACCGAAAAGGGAATAATAAACCCCTATTCAAAAGTGATGAGGCTAATACCTTTAATGATTAAAAATAAAGGACATGTGCAAAATTTACAACTATATTTTGATGGACATGTTTGGTCACTTTAGCCACCATCACCTTCAATCATCACTTCTATTCTTTTATTACTCAAACTTTTCAAAACATAAAGCATAACTCAACTTCATTCTTCATATGCAACATTTACAACATTGACGTTTACGTAATCAAAAGGTGATGAGAAGTTTGACACAGTCAGGCTTCTTTAGTATCTCAAACGCTTCATGTATGTTCTCCAATTTTATTTGATGTGTTAAAAGCTCATCCATTTCTATCTCCTGCATTTCCATATAATATCACATTAACGTCGAACCTTAGTGTAAATTCAAGCCACTTGTAAACTATCAAACGAAATACAACAATTTTTCATTTGAATGAACATCATCGTTACGAGTATACTTCTATTGTTCAGTTAAAAGAAAACATTTTTGATGTTGAAGTTAAGCTATGTTGTAATTTTGTGAAAAGTGATGAAGATAAGTTAGTGCTGTTATTTTGTATACAAGAAGATGTACATTTTCTAAAGTGAGAAGAAGTCTAAAAATTTATAACAGTAATGATATCCAAAGACCTAAATGATAGTTTGTTAAGTTGGTGACCTTATTGATACACTTGTGAAGTATAACCGGAAGATCCGATTGTGATTTGACCCCTCCGAAGAGTGATCCCTTCAAAGTTCGACCAGGCATTATTGCTATGTCTGAAAGGGGCCGAGTTGTTTCTACCCCAACTCCGATCAGTACAGTTGTACCTAGTCCCTGTGGCATTCATATATCTTTAGTACTAGCTAGTGACATATTTCATGTTTTCGAAAAGAAACTGAAATCATCAAAAATGTGGATTGTATCTTATGTAGGTACCATTTTAGTGGCCTCAAGGGCTTCATTAGTCAAAGGGGCTACTCCAGTGCACTCAAAGGAGTAGTCGACACCTACCCCGTGTGTCATAGCTTTCACCAAATCTGAAACGCGTTGGTTAGGATGGTTTTGAGGGTTGATAAAATCGGTCATTCCGAATGCCTTTCCTTTCGCTGCCTTATTTTCATTCACATCCACCCCTATTATCTTTGAGGCCCCTTGCATTTGCGCACCTTTTATTACCTGAATATCGTTTTAGATCGATATACAGTTGGTAAAATTTAGGAGTAGCAACATGGACACTTTAGGTTGGTTGGGCAACGAGTCAAAATATACAGTGAAGAAGAAAACATGTAATGAACTCTTAATAGTATTTAATTTTTGTTTTAATTGACTATATTCAAAATCTACTAAAAAGATTCAAATTCTTGCTAATATCTATAGTTCGGTAACATGTGATATTTCACATATATAATTTTTTATAAGCAAAGTTTAAGTTATGTACCCCAAGACCGACCGCGCCAAGGCCAAAAACAGCAACAGAGGAACCCTTATGAGTCGGGGATTCCTTCCAAGGGGCACCAAGGCCAGTACTGAAGCCACATGAGAGGAAACTAGCATGGGCTATAGGCATCTCCGGGTCAATCTTTAACACATAATTTACATCAACAACCATGTACTCAGACCATGTGGAACAAGTAAAGAGGTGGTAGATGGTTTCTCCAGTCGCAACAATAGACATTCGAGAAGTGCCATCAAGCATCAGACCACTCACGCCAAAAGGATAGACAGTACAACAATTAGTCCTCCCCGATTTGCAATTTGAACATTGTCCACATTCGCCAATAATGAGTGGGATCACCATGTCGCCAGGTTTTACTCGTGAATCTACACCTTCTCCTATACTCTCAACCATCCTGCATCCAACCTTGTTTTATGTAACTAATCCGAAAAGTTATTACTTTTTCTTAATAAAAATTCTTATTTGCTAACGATAGCTCTTAAGGTAGTCATTAAACGCTTACTACCGGAAATGATTGTACTTCAACCATTCAACATCAACTACTTCGAGGATGAGGATGTCATGATAACAGTACAATCATTCATACATTAGTAGGTTTTAATGATAGCTCTAACAACTATCATTATCATTTCGATTTTAAATTATGGCGTACGTACCCGACCCCTTCATGTCCAGGAATACGCGGAAACAAAGGCTACAATGTTAGTTAAACAATTAGAGCTTGATCATTCCAAACTTGAAGAAAAATTATCTAAGGAACAAATTTAAAAACTTACAAATGGTATGCCATTGCAACATAAAATGTCACTATGACAAATACTCGCACACAACATTTTGATCCTAACTTCCGATCCTCTTGGTGGATCGACATATATGTCTTCCAATGTGATCGGTCCACCTACCTCCCTTACCACGGCCGCTGCATTCCAAATTCAACCAATCAAAACTCTGTTACTTAACGTCAGTATTTCGATATCGAAAAACTAACATTACTAGTGAACCTACCTTTACAAGTGATGACATCCGGGATCTTGTTTGTCATAATGTTGAAGACGAGAATGTAGAAATGAAAATAATGGTTTAAGACTTCAGATTACTCCAAATTGAATTGATTAATAAATATTATGTTAATCAAGATTCGTTGATAAGAGGGAAAATAATTGATGGAAGCCTTTAACCGTAATTTATAAATGAAAATAAGTGGGAGTAGATGATGACTTTTGAAATATCAACATCATGGCAATAATGTATAAATTCAAAAGTACTTGAGGTTGTCGTTTTTCTCATTTCATATTTATATATTACACCTAATAATATATGATTAAAGATTTAATTATTACTTAAAGATTATATCATGTTTTTTATCAAGTAATTACGCCCAAGATAGTTATTAATTAATTTTAATAAATTTCTCATATTGACTATCCTTTGTTTGAGGTCAATGTAAGTCATTTTAATCATGTCAACTCTAGCATAGTGACAATGTTGATTAAATTGAACAATTGAATCTGCTATCATTAAGATTAATTAATGGCAAAAAATAAGGGGAAAAAACTAGTTTTCCATGGTAAAATAAGTTACCTTAATAAATAGATAATATTAAATGAATTTTATATAAAAATATACTCGTAGTTCCTCGGTTATGGTTAACACACATACAAGTGTTGTACATGACTCTTAATCATTAATTTTAGAGTAAATTACATTGTCCCTGTAGTTGTCCCAATATTACAAAACCCATCCCTGGGTTAGAGATTGTGCGGATCCAATCCCTCGATCCGGATTCTTGTTTCATCACAAGTCCTTCATCCATTTGAGTTCACATAAATTGACTAAAATACCCTTAATATCTATATCTATATCTATACTACTATATAATGTAGTTGAAGAAAAGTCTTAAGATGGAGTAATAGTAAATGACTATTTTACCCTTTAATTTTTTATTATTTTATAATAATTAAAATATAATATTTAACAATTAAATAAGTACAATTAATTATTGAATTTAATGTATAACTAATTTTGGTTTCAAAATATATAACCCAAAAAATAAATGATTATTTTGAAACTTACATAACTGATATAAAATATTAATAGATATAAATATTCAGTTACGATTGCGTTAATATATGATCCAGAGGAAATCATTTTTGTTTTGTAGGGAGAATCGTTAACATTTATTACGAACAATTTTAATTTCGTTAATACTAATGTCAAAAAAAAAAAAAAAAAAAGTGAATCTTAATACATTTGACCAAATCTTTACTATAAATGTTAACACTCCTTGATGAATTGTTTTTAAGGGTTATAACAAAAATTGATAAATATTAAATTATAAAGTTGTTAACATTCATCTTATGACTTGAAAAAATCATCTGTGGATTTATTGTGTAGAACATCAATTTTGGTTAATATTTTAGGGTAATAATACTTTTTTTCATTTCAACATGTTAATTTCATTTAATTTTAAAACTACTATTTAGCGAACTTTGTACGTGTATAAAATAAACGCAATTAAGTGAATAGTAACAGAAATTATTGTCCGCCGCATTGCGCAGGTATTCCTCTAGTATTTTATAGGGTTAAGTATTTGGAAATGTATTCAATTTGTCCCGAATGTCTATTGTATGTATCATACTTACGAGGGGTGTATTTAATGCATCCAACTTTCAAAAACGGTTTATTGTATGTATTTCGATGATGTGTCATCTTCTGAGGACGCCATGTGGCATCTTAAACGGACGATACATCATCAAAATACATACAATAAACCGTTTTTGAAAGTTGGATGCATTAAATACACCTACCGTAAATATGATACACACAATAGGCATTCGCGACAAGTTGAATACATTTCCAAATACTTATCCCTATTTTATATCCATTTTTTAATTTTTTTTTGTTACCCCATTCTTCCTCCTCAAAGCCCCAATTTTATATTTATCATTTCTTCTCTCAAGCAAACTTAAGATCTTCATGTTTATCTATTTCTGATCAACATTCAAATTTTAAATACAAACTTACAAACTACACTTATTTCTTATATCACATATCACATTATTAGGAACACATTAATACCAAATATTAAGAACAATAAGGAAAAATCTTCACTGCAAACAATAAGTCATCACAACACAATCATCACCATCTAAACCCACTTGCCACTTTGTTGTCCAAATCATGATTGCACGTTTAAAACGTTAATTACGAACCGTGAATGATAAATAATTGTTACGAAGAAGAATTTGATTTCCAGAACTACCCCGTTTCTGGATCTGGTGTGTCAATGTTAACCGCCACCTGAATCACTACAGCTCCGGCCACCTACAAAACACTACATACCCACCACCACTGTTGTACACATGGCTGTTGCTGCTATTGTAATCCTTGACTGTTGCAACCACCACCGTCCCTCTTCTTCATACTATCTAAAAATTCTAGTACCACTTTAATTGCTGGTGAGGGTTTCAATTCGAATCTTTGATTCCGTTTCAGTTTGTGATGTGTTTTGTGGTGGCGTGTGCAGAGAGAGGGATAAAATGAAGACGATGACAATTTGTTTGGTTCTTTTATGAGAAAATATCTATAGTGGTCAGTCAAACTTTCAGTTTTCACGACAGGGTCTGTGTCGGAGTTATTGTCATTAAGTTATTTTCAATGACAGTGGACACCATTGTCGCGTGATACTACCCACGGTACCGTGACATATTAGAAGCCAATAAAACGACGCCACGTGTATCCTAAATCACGCAGTCAAACAATATGTCGCGGGTCAACCATAATATGTCGCAGGATTATTTTTACATGCAATATGCCACTGTATTTCTTATATATCTCGCAGTATATCAACGAAATCACACAGGATTTTTCAAACATGAACTTCGCTGTATTTGTGTGAATATCACGCAGTATTCTTTCATATCTCGCGGGTTTGACCAAAATTTCGAATTGAAGCTTTACTTTTTTGCGATTTTAAGCGGGAAACTCTTATCTCTTTCCTTCTTTCTCTGCAATTCCGGGATGTAGAGATTTCCGGCGACTCAATCGCAATCGCAAAAAATGGTTTTGTTTCCGGTGACCGATTGTACTTATATATTGATGGAGCTCGCTCAACCGTTTCTATATACCGATTGTACTTATATTTTCATCACAGGTAATACAAATAATAGATCGTTAAATTGTGGTCATCATGTCCGGTGAGCATTTTTTTTCTTCCTTCAATTTTACGGTTTTCTGTTTCCTAAAGTTTAATTGTTTTTTCTCAGTTACTGTTAATTTATTATAATTCAAAGGTATGGTAAATTTACGGTTTACTGTTAGTTACTGTGTATTTGTGGTTAGCTATGAAGTATGATGTTAGTAGTTTTTAGTTTGATTTGACTTTGGCATCAACAAGTTATACATAACATCGGAAGACTTTATGCTCGAGTATTTGCTAAAGAGTATGCTTCGGGGTCTTGTTAGAATACACACTAGGTTTGCATCTCAAAATGCTTATTATGAACCGCACTACGTATGGATATATTTCTATATATGGTAGATTACAAATCATACATAAATAAACCCACTTTAAAGCTACCTTTTGGGATAAGTTTAAAAAAGCAGACTTGCTAGAATGGTTGCATGTGGTGTTCATATGATGGGAGTAATCAGTAGGCACCTCCAAGGTTCAATCCCGGTAATACAAAAAATATTTGGAACAATCCCTGTTATAATGTGCTCAAGTTAAACATGGATATTTTTTGGTTCCTTCCTTTTCTTAAAATCAAAGATAGTGATAGGAGTTTGGAGTATACTGTGGCTAGCATAAGACACTGGAAGCTCACAGTCTGTGTTTGAGAAAGCCTTTAACTTGCTTTTGTTTCCTACACTGACATCAACTACATAACCACTAGATCCTATACTAGAGCTGCAGGACATCAAGTGTGATTTTAGTAGTCGAATAAGGGTGTGACGATTGAATAATTGAGGTTACATACATATATACATTGATTAAAGTGTTTTAATATATGGATGTTAGAAATTAAGTGACCTATTGTATATTACATACCATGGTTTGGTTTGATTTGATACGATGTTATGTTTAAGCCATACATTATATAAAAGAAGATGGATATATGCTTCTTGATTAGTAGGATTCACGAGGTAGCTACTATACATGTTACACCCTATTTTTTAAACAGCTTGACTATTAGATGAATGCATACATATATATGACTTGACTTAAACTTGTACATCGACACTTCATTAATTGTAAAACTGTAAATGCAAAAGAACAGTACATTTTACATCAGCACCAAACTACCAAACCTCTGTTTTAGATGCGACTTTCCAACCCTCTAAGCCTTTCCATAACATACATATAATAGACTGTTAAGAAGGTATTGGGCATACTTTAATGTAGAATTTTTACCTTTATATACTATGCAATACACGTCCACTTATAACCCTTTGAAAGCTGGCCAAAACCATTTCTGGATGCTGAAAGTGCAGATATCAGCCCCAACATGCTGTTTTGTGCCCAACTATTTGACCACTTAGACACACCCATTTTCAGCATAGCTTATATCATTTTAAAGACATTCGACCACACTTTAACCATATACTTTCAGTTATTTACAAAACAACATATAAAAAAATCTACAGCCCCTTAAATATCACCGAAATTGGTTTTTCATCTTTTGGCCAAATCACTCAAATTTACAATATAATCAGAACACATATTTATGTCACGTTGGAACTTGCTTTTTAGCATGAAAATCACCTACAAGTTCAATACACTTACAAATTATAAACATTACTCGAATGAAGTGTAATGTCTTTTAACTGTATCATTTTTGTTTGAATTAGGTATATGAAGTGATATTGTTCATGTTATGTTCGTGAATATCTGTTGTAAGATCACTGTTGACTATTCCAATGGCATCAGCAATGAATATAATAAGTTCTTTTTGACAAAACTTTTAACTTTGTACTCGAATGAATATAGTTATATTACACATTATAAGTTAGTAATATTATTGATCTTCTGTAGGGTAAGTACTATTATGCTAATGTGAGACTGTTGTCGACTTTTGATATTATATTTGAAATAAGTGAGAAGTTGATGGATAAGAAAGATAGCTTTTCAATAGTAAGCAAATCATGTTTTGGAAATTGATTTTACGTGCCAGATTGTAGACTAGAACCTTGCTTGTTACACTTTATGCTTTCGAACTTGGTTGAAGTTGATAAGGTTAAAGAGGAATTGGTTTTTGAAGTTGCCGGTACAAAACTACATTTCAGGCTAGAGCAGTTTTGTTTAATTACAAGGATGAAGTTTGGAGTTTTACCGCGAATACCGGGATGTGGTGGGTGTCCGTTTCGAAAGTGGTTATTCGGGAAGGCTGCAGGACCATTTGGGGAGGGTTATAATTTGAGACGGAGGAAAAGATACGTGTGTGTGGAAGATATCCATTATATTTTTACAAATTACCTTTCTGGCTACACGATTTCGGATATTGCACGAATCTATTTATTGGAACTTTTGCATATGGGATTTCTTAATGGGTGTGACGATTTTGTTGTTGAAGATGAGTTACTTCGATTAGTTGAGGATTTGGATGCGTGGAATAGTTTTCCGTGGGGGTCGTATTTTTGGCGTCATACCTTTGAGTCACTTTGTGAAAGTCGACTGGATAGCAGTGTATCATATTATCCTAAGATTCCAAAAAAGGATCCCAAGTATCGACTTGAAGGTTTCATGTTTGCTTTCAAGGTAAATTTCATTTGCACTTGATCCTTATTATAAACTTAAACTATTCATATTGTACTTATTATAAATTTTGTATAATGGTCATTTAATAGATATGGATCTTTGAAGTGCTACTGTACTCTAGAGAGCTTGCTAAGAAGGATGGACTTTTTCAAGTGCCTAGAGGTCTTGCTTGGAATCAAGACAAAGATTTTGTGTGGTTGATGTGTGTAGAGTTCGATAAGATGTCAACACAGGTATCTTGATTAAACTGCACACAAACCTATATTCATTTGTTGTACTTGTTTAAGCTTGTTATTCTAATCACAATAGTTGTAATTTTAGGCCAAGTATAGACCTAAAGATATCCAGGTTACATGTCTTGAAAAAGGAAGACCTTGGTATCAAGATACCATGCGATTTCTCAAGGGCCCCAATGAAGATCTAGATTCATTATTGGCTAAATTTCAAATGCGATTCTGTGACACCCGTCAAATTAGGACTAGTAATTAGTGCCTAATCAAGTGTAATACATGTAATTAGTTCTGTGTTAGGCTAATTAATATATCAATATATATATTGTTTAATGTATACAATTATGTGATTTGATTAAATCGTGCAATTTTCAAATCGAATGTAATTCGGTTCAATTAATACGGACGTTGGTGAACAATTTTATTAAATAATATAACATTATTTAATAACACTAATTATTCAAAATACTATTTGATAATATTTTGTAATTAATTCGCATCGCACGAAGAAACATCTACGCGATTAAAATATTAAGCGCGCAAACAATCAAAGCGAAACTAAGTTATATTTTATATAACTCAAGTGTTAAGTATTTGGTAAAATACTTCAACAAAAATATTGACTAAATCCTCGTATTTTAAAACGCATGTTTAAACGCGCAAAATAATTAATTAACGATTAAACGATCGGGAAAACGAACACCGCACGGAGCGCAAACGCGGGGATTAAAAAGTAGGGAGACCCCCCCCCCCCCCCCCAAAATCAGCCAAACCCCCCCCCCCCCCCCCCCCTTTTTACCCTCATTTCCCACTTATCTCCCTCTCTCCTCTCTTCTTTTCTCTCTAAAAAAAAACCAAACCACCACCATCTACCTTAAATCACTAAATAACACCACAAAACCACTTCAAATCACTTGGAGCTTTTGGAGAAAAACGACCACCACGCAACGATCTACAACTCTATCTTTTCGGAATTTCCATTCGACACTTCGTAAGTTTCCGGCGAACTCTCGAAATTCATCGATTTCACTTATTTTTACATGTTTATGGTTTCTTTAAGCTTAAAATGTCCAAATATGGGTTGGGTAAAACTCTCAGATCAAACGGAGGCCGGAAAACACCTTTTTGGGCCATTTTCCGGCCAACAGTCCGCAGTGTCGCAGAGGCTCCAGGCCACCTGCGACACTAGGCTTAATGTCGTAGAAATTAATTAGTGTCGCATATAGCGACACTATGCTTAGTGTCGCATAAACCCTAATGTCGCAGGATAGCGACACTACACCTAATGTCGCATGAATCGTTAATGTCGCATATAGCGACACTACGCCTAATGTCGCATAAACCCTAATGTCGCAGGATAGCGACACTATGCCTAATGTCGCATACACCATCAATGTCGCATAACTCAAGCCAGTGTCGCACTAACTAGTGTCGCATGTAGCGACACTAGTCCAGTGTCGCTGAAAACAGAACCAAGAAAACATAAATTTTACTAAGTGTCAAGATCTAAAGTTTTATCACTTGATTTCACCCAAATTCAAGTCCAGATGCGTTTTTCACCAAAGCAATTTAGTAGAAATAAAAATGTCCAAATATGCGTTTTTCACCAAAGCAATTTAGTGTCAAGATCTAAAGTTTTATCACTCGACCCCAGCCAGGGGCTCTGCCCCTTGGACCTCGCCAGGGGCTACCGCCCCTTGGACCCCGCTACCAGGGGCGCTGCCCCCGGACCCCCGTCATTAACGGGCTTCGCCCTTACCCTAGGTTCACAAGTAACGGTGTTACATCTAAACTTTCACACAAAGTGTTAAACTTGTATAATATCAAACACGAATGCGACACAACTTCTAAAACACATTGGAACTTAGTTTTAGGTATAACACTTCAAAACCATCAAAAAAATAATGTGGGATTATTGTTACAAACAAGCACCAACGGGCCGTACACATTTTCAAAGACTTAAACAAACAACCAAATCGCAGTAATTTGGACATTCTAAGTTGGACGAACAATTACAAGGGCAGTCTTTCGAGATGCCTACTCATGTTATAACCATTGTGTGTCTTGGACACCCTCAGGTTACAAGTCTTCGGACATCAATCCACCGCTAATCAATTCAAGTTTATTAATTTAATCGCTCAAGGCTCAGGTAAGTCTCATGGCCCCTATTTTACTGCTTTTCAAGCAGGGGTGTGATTACATTGCTCGTTTTATTTACATGTTGAGCGCAAGTACAAATCAATCAAATACTACATAAGTTGTTTTCACTAATCAATTTAAAGCCCTCCACAACATAGTTTGGTAATACATCTGTAGCGTGAATATTAGTATATGATATCGTATAGGATTGACAATCCTCGTCCGGGTTAGCACACACTAACTGGTCAAACGGACGTATTAGCATTTGGGAAGAAGAGTGTAGATTAGGCACTCGTAGGAGGCAACTCAGTTTACTGGTCAAACGGACGTATTAGCATCTTGTGGTTGATGATGAATTTACAGAATATACCCAAGAAGAATGGACTCAACTTGAAAAACTTTTGGAAATCGCAACAAAAAAACAACCGGTAAATAAGTTTTTATACAATATTTACCATAATTATTATGTAACAAGTGTTTTAATATGATTCGGTAATTAGTCGATGATAAATGAGGATGTCGATACTAGTGGGCACAAGGTTACTCCACCTGCAATAATAGTTCAGGATAAAGTTTTTGAGGCCACAACACTCGAGTTTTATGAATTTGCTTCACGGGGTTATTTGCGTATCAATAATTTTCCGTACGACTTGGATAAAAATTTTTAGGGTATACTTCTCAATCGATGTGATAATGGTTGGCTAGAAGACGAGGTATAATATAACATTTTTAAAACTTAAAATAACACACACACACACACATATATATATATATGTATATATATATATATATATATATATATATATATATTATGTGTAGTTATTTAATCTAAGATGTGTTGCAGCATATTGACATTTGGTGCAATATGGTGGCTTTATCACCACGAAAGGATCAACGGTGTGGCATCCTTCCTGTACTTTTCCATAAAATATTGGAAGATTGTCAAAGGATATATGACTTGGCAAACGGCACTGAGGGACCTTGTTCTCCATGGTGGAATCTTGATCGGGTATGTTATATGAATCTTTAAAATTACATATAATAAACACTTACGTTTTGATCAAACTAAATATGTTTTGTAGGTACTTTTTCTGTTGAATCAACCTAATCTGCATTGGATGGTTGCGGAGTTGGATATGACTTCTTGGGTTGTGACAATTTATGATAGCCGGTTTCAATATGACCCATTAGTACCAACTCCGAGGACGAGGTTTATATAAGAGATCCACGATAAACTTCAACAGCTAATTCCTCGGTGTTTAGACAACCTAGATTATTGGAAAAAAGCAGGAGTATCACGAGTGAATAACTTACAAGTCAACATGGACTATGATTGGATCGATGCGCCACAACAAAGTGATGGTTCAAGTTGTGGCATTTATACTTGTCATTTTATTGAAAAGTTAGCACATTGTCAGCCGATTCATCTACAATGCCCTACCAAAGTCTTTGAAAAGAGCTATCGAGATTTTATCACTAGCACTATTTATTCCACACGGTGTGGTTAAACAATATATGTATGTTGATGAAAATGTTGTAAAATACAACTATTCTGCAGGGCCATTCTCTTTTGCTTCATTATTCATGTTGAAAATGGTATTATAAAGATATGAAGGTATAAGTAATGCTTGATATTACTGATAAATACATAATATTGAAAGAAGAAAGTACAACCAATCCTTGATGTTACAGGTACATAATGATAAATGACCTAATAGTAATATCGCCTATACATTACAAATGACCTAATCAAACAACCTTCTTCTTGAACACGAAGGTTGATTTTCATTTGGTACCGAATTCATGTTCATGGCTGAATCGGCGTTACTTGAAGTGACTTTGACCCGTGAGACGTAAACTTCTATCTCTGTCGTCGTTCCTCCGATGTGCATCAACATTTCTACTGTACCATTAATTTCGTCATGCAATGCATGTAGTCCATAATCTAAGTCTAGGTATTCGTCATGCAATAAAAATTGACTTACGGTATTTATTTGCTATGAATTTAGGCTCATGTGGAGATCTAATGAAATGTTGATACATATTGTTATTTCCAGTGCAAATTCTTCCTAATGACATAAGTTACTCTTCAAGTTTATATACATACATTTGAATATCATAGCACTTGTACTCATTTCCGCTTGAAAGTTGAATTGTCTTGTCACTCGTACTAATTCATGTTGGATCCTTGAATTGTATTGTCACTCGTAATACGAATTCACGCAGGATTGTTGAATTGTCACGTCACTCGTACTAAATCACGCTGGATAGTTGAATTGTCCTGTCACCCGTAGTACGAATTCACGCTGGATAGTTGAATTATCTTGTCAGTCGTACTAATGGATATTTGAATTGTCATGTCACGCGTAGTACAAATTCACGCTGATTAATTGAATTGTCTTGTCACTTGTATTAATTTTCCGAGATTCTCGGGATTTAAGATATTTGAATAAATATTTTGGATAAGATTTTCCATGATTTGCGAGATTTAAGATTTTGGATAAGATTTTTTGTGATCTTCGTTATCCTTTGCCATTTATAAATACCGTGACTTCAAGCAGGATCACATTGTCAATTTTTTCATGAATTCTTAGAAAATACGAAATTAAATTTATAAAATGATTCAATCAGGTCACTTTTGGCAATTTTGATCTCCAAATGAAGAACCATTTACTGAAGAACTATATGCAGAAGTTCCTGAGTTGTTTTCAATTTCTTTTCATCACGGTGGACATTTTCAGGGCGCACAAAGAATGTACACGCAAGGTTTGTTGACGTTTATTGATTGCGTAGATGTCGATGAATTTGACACCAAATTTCTGGACTACACTTTGTCAGAGCTAGGTTATTGGGCTCCAGAGAGGTGGTTTTGTTACTTTAAAGAGAATGATAAAGACCTAGATGATGGTTTACAATTGATAACTGATGATGCCGACCAACTGAAGCAGATTACTGACTACACAAAAATACATAGAGAAATTGAGGTGTATGTTACACGTAACGATCTGTCACATCCCTCAAATTCTGAGACAATGATGCCAGTAGCAATTTCTAAGATTATGACCGGTGCTTCAAGTGCAAGACGGTTATTCGATTAGTGATAAGTCAAATCTTGCAATCGTATGTATGTTTCAATCAATTGGATGGTTGCTAAATTATGTAATTTGTTGTGAGCGATTTGGATCAGGATACGCAAACTAGAACTTGTGTGTATTCATGCGGAATTCAAATATACACAATCACAATTGTAATAAAGAAGAATGAGATGAAAGAATCAACAAGAAAATATTGATTATATTTTCATATACAAGAAGTCAGAAGTACAAATGAATGTCTCTCAAACTTACATCAAAAAGCTCTCAAAATTACACTCTCGAAAAAACTCACAAACTAACTTCATCTACTTATATTTATAGACAAGTCCTACGACAATTCTAAGTGTAATCCGTGAATAGTTTATTCACGGAATTACACCGTCCGTGAATACAAGTCATTCACGGAAAGCTTATTGTCGAACTCAATACAATCACTGACCTTATCATTCACGGATATACCTATTGTCGAACCATTCTCATTCACGGATACAAAGTATTGTTGAATAAGCTTTCACGGATAGGCTTTCACGGATACAAAGACATTCACGGATTAAAATACTTAGACTAAATTAAGTATTAATCAACTTTTGTCTCTACAAACTCCCCCTTTGATAATACTTGATTCTTTTCTTCAAATCTTCAAGCATATTCAGGAAGATTGCATCCAGCAAAGATACCTTTTGAGCAGCACACTTCTACAACCCGTTGAAATTTCAATGCCATCTTTTCATCATCATAGGCATCATCATACACAATTGGATTCTCGAGCAAGACTTCAAGATCATCTTTTGACAGATTAATTAAGCTCAGAGGATCAAAGACATATACAATCGACTCTCTATTCCACATCACTTCTCCATTCAAGTCTCTATCATAACAGGCAATTTCTGCTTCTCCGGTTGATCCGTTATATCTCCAATGACTCACAAACTTAGAAAAATTTACAGGCAATCTCTCAAGTGGAATCTTCGTCATGCATTTAACTCGAGGATATGTCAAAGTAACTCTTGGTTGATTAGAAATCGGATCAATATCAAAATAATCAACGGTCCTCAATGGGAAAGTTTCCTTAACCCATGTGAATTTCCCATTATTACTTTCTCTTGATAACGTATCAGCCATCCAGTTTATCAAACCATGTCTTGAACGATTTATGATATCCACGGAAGCTAAATGGTTGATTTCACACTTAGGTAATTTTTCTAAGGCTTTGAACGTTGAGTGAAAATATTGAAGTCCATCAGTTCTCTTAATAATGAATACTTTGTTGTCATTATCATATTTCCATCTGATAATTCTACCAACGCATTCATATCTTGGTATCTTAAAGAACTTACGAACTGTAATCATTGGACTTGGTTGTTTGGGAAACCACCAAGAGACTTTTTGCTCAGGCTCTTTATCATCATCAGAGTCTTTCCATAACCCTTCTTGTGAACACATATCTGACTGAATATTCTCCGGATGTAGTTCATCTTCAGAATCTTCCCAGTCTTCAACATGAACATAATCAAAATCAGGTTCAAATCCCGGAGGATATTCTGGATCGAAATCTTCAAAATCGTAATCGCCATCATTGCAAAGTTCAACAAATGGAATTAAGTCTTCAATGATCACATTCAAAGGAGTTGGACAAAGCACCTCTTCATCTTCAATGCTATCCAATAATTCCTCCTGTTCAAAATTATGAGATGATTCTCCGAACTCAAACACTCTTGACTCATGTATTGCATTAATTGGATCAACTTCTAATGGTTCGGTTGCTTGAAATACAACCAACGCTTGTGAGAAATTTGGTTGATCATTTTCATTTCCAGTATCGTCAGCATTTTCAGTCATACCATCATTATGATCACCATCATCACCATCATTACCATGATCACCATCATCATTACCATGATCACCATCATCATTACCATCATCACCATCATCATCACCACCATCACCATCATCATCATCACCATCATCATCACCATCATCATCATTATCATTAACATTATTCTCCCCCTGATCAACCAACATTTCTTTCAGAAGGAAGACGTCAAGCTCCAATTCTTCTATTCGATCATTCTGAGATAGAATTTGTTGTCGTTGTTCCTCGAGAAGAATGTCTTGAGTATTAATTCTTTGTACAGCATTAAGTAAATCCATTTGAAGCTTCTCAACAAGTGTCATCAATGGTTTTACAGCACGTTGTAAAGATGCATCAAGGTTAGCCATGCTAACACTTGGTCCTGGTAAAGAAGATGTGCCAGCTGCAACAGAAGCAGCAACAGGTATAGTAGAAGGTGCTGGAATAGAGACAGAAATACCATGTGATGTCTCAACAGGCATAGAGGTAGATGCGATATCAGCGGATGAACTGGGTTCAGAAATTCTGCGTCTAGAAGATGGCCGAATATCAGGTATATATTCAGGATCTTGTGCTTCTTCACGTTGACGTCTCAAATCTTGTCGTTCCTTTTCAATATTTTCAGCAATAATTCTTTGAGGAACTAAAGATTCTTCAACAGATTGTAGACGAAAAGATTGATCCTCATCAGAACTAGAAGATTCTACTTCTTCATGATCAATTAAAGGCATCTCCTGCTCCCCCTCAGATGATTCACTATCAGTAGTCGAATCAGCAGGTTGTACAATCTGTGGTAATGCAAATTGTGGCGGTTGGAAATCAGCCTCAATAATATGACCAAATAAATCAACAGTAGGCGGCACTGGTTTGCCCCTATATCCATTACAATCTGCAAACACTCTTTTGGGAATAGGAGTGTAATGTAGAATGCTTCCATGATAAGTAATCCCGTTGACATGATTATCAAAGATGTGTTGAAGAAACCTAGGATACATGAAGAATCCATCATCATTAATATTGCCAGCCAGATTCTCAAAAATGTATCTTGAGAAGTTAAATGGAATATTTAAAACAAGAGCTGTCATAATCCCTGCTAGCTGATAACTCATCGAATCAAAACCAGCTTTCCTCGGAGAAATGCATCCAATTAGCATATGTGCTAAAAACTTCCAGTGGGGACAGAAATGATTCTTCAAGATTTGAACATCATGAGGTCCTTTAGTACACCCCATTTGATGAAGACACTGATCAATGACATTTCGAGGAATATCATTTGATGCATTCAAGGTATCTCCAAATTGGAGAGTATGACGAATCAGCTCTTCAGTCAGCAACAATGGTTTTCCATCAACCATAGATGTAATACATGGAGGATTGACATCTGTTTGATATTGAGCTGAAGTCCAGAAGTCTATCATGTGATCTTCATAAAGATTGGGAACATATACAGTCAAGGCATATGATATGCGAGATCGTAAAAGAAACCTTATCATAGGGAAAAACTTCCTATTTTCAGGTTTATCCGGTTGTTCCAGAAGATATGCAGTTGCATTATGTCATTTTTCAAACACGACTGCTCGACGTTGAACCTCGGGTTGAATAGCAGCGATAGGATCTAAATCTGCCATTTAGAAATAAAAACTGCACCAAGAGTTTATTAGTCAAACAAACTCAACAGAAAGTTTATTTAAAAATTTTCCAACACTTAGAAAAATTTTCAAATTTTCAGGTATCCGACAATAACAAAATGAGTACTGTTCATGCGACAATGATTAATTTTATGCGACAATAGGACTTAGTGATGTACTATTCATACGACAATCATATATTTATCCGTGAATCATATTGTCCGTGAATAAAATTCATGCGACAATTCAAAATTAAAATCATTTTTCAAAAATTTTGTTCGTGATTCATATTGTCGTAACACTATTCATCCGTGAATAATATTGTCGAAGTACTATTCATCCGTGAATAAGTACTGTTTATACGACAATATGATTGTCGTAGTCAAATAGTAAAACAAGTCAATAAAGTCAAACATAAGAATTAATCACGGAGTACTGTTTATCTGAGAATTCAATTATTCACGGATAGCCATTACACTGTTCATCCGACAATACTGTATTGTCGGATGGTCCGACAATTCGAATTGTCGGACGATTTTATTGAACAGTATCAAGTGTTATTTGAAGTGATCGATTAAGCATGAAATCCTTAACAAAAATGAAAGATATTTATACCAGTCGATGCGGAATACAAAAACGAGTAAGTCTGTCGAATTGGTTTTTAATAAAACCAAGTAATCAGGAAGAATTCGAAAAATGTAATTGTCGGAATATCTAAATTGTCGGAGTAAGAATCACGGAAAAAGAAAAAGTGAGTTTTTCAAATTTTGAAATTACTTATACTATTTCATTTTATCCGTGAATACCAAATACTTCCGTGAATACTTATATCTTTATCCGTGAATAAAGATATATATTCATCCGACAATAACAAAAATTTTAAATAAAACATTTTTATCAATTTAAACAAACTTTTGGATAAAATTTTGTAACCTAAAAAAATGAAAAATTAATAAACTAAAATATGTACAAAAAAATAAAATCTTTTTGTTAGAGTAATTTTCGTGACTTGGGATCATATTGGGATA
The DNA here is from genome assembly GCA_963422505.1 of Pseudognaphalium luteoalbum. NCBI lineage: Eukaryota > Viridiplantae > Streptophyta > Magnoliopsida > Asterales > Asteraceae > Pseudognaphalium > Pseudognaphalium luteoalbum. The sequence goes on from OY730198.1 coordinate 74,030,074, forward strand.
AATGAATGTATTTAATTTGTATTTTTAGAAATGAAAGTCTATTTTGATTGCTAATATTTTTGACCAATTTAAATTTTCATAGCATTAATAAAGCATACTTTCTAAAAATCATTTTATATATGATTTTTGGTATGTGTTATACACTTAAACATTTTTGGTATCTAAAATATCTTTTCTTTTTATTATTGATATGCATATAATTTTATATAACCAAAATAAAAATATACTTTCAAATTCATAATATATTAATATTTTCATATAGAGAGTGAAAATATGATGATATCTTTAGAAGTACATACATATGTTTGAATGACTTTTAGTCACATATGTCATACTTCGGGTTGGACTAATAAACTGTATCACAGGTCTATACATCGTATAACAAAGTGATAGAGTTTATTATGATAGATATTTATATCTTTATCAATATTTGTATGTCCGTTTATAAAAATATACCAACTAAGGTCTGTACACCGTACAACAAATAGTCAATACATTTTTCCCAGATATCATAATATAAAGACCCTAAATCATGAATCATAATATATTAATCCTTCAAAATTTAAGACTTTTATTATCATTTTGATAATTTTATTGTCATATACTAATATTTTGGAAGATATAAAATAATATGCAAAAATATTTAGACATTTCTTAGACTAGATATGATAGACCCACAAATGCCTACCAATAAACCATATTAAAAATTACATTAGTAGAAAATTTGATTTAAAAAATGCTATATAAACCTATTAGCATATCAAAAATAGTACATAACATTCCTTTTTCAGATTTATATGTAAATACAATTCCCAATGTACTATCATTTCCCAACTTTTACACAAAAATCTCCCCCTAATTTTGATTTTTCATATGTTTTTGTATTTTTGTTTAAAGAAAAAACTAAAAACGTAAACAATAAAGAAAATCCAAAAATATCCAAAGTTTATTTAATTTGATCTAAATGCTTCATTCCAAGCATCAAGATTAATTCTTCAAAACGAGGTTTAGAAAATGCTTTTGTAAACAGATCAGCGCGTTGTTTCAAAGTATCAATATGGACTAAGTTAATCAAGTGTTTCTCATAGCAATCCCGTATAAAATGAAAACGAATTTCGATGTGTTTCGTTTTAGAATGCTGTACGGGATTACGTATGATACTTATGGCAGCAGTATTATCGATATGCAAAGGAGTTTGGTTTAGAAGAAACCCATAATCTCGAAGTTGTTGTTGAATCCAAAGAATTTGGGAACAACAACTTGCAGCAGAGATATATTCTGCCTCTGCAGTAGAGGTAGAAACTGTATCCTGTTTCTTACACTGCCATGTCACAAGACGTTCTCCTAGAAATTGACATCCACCCGATGTGGATTTGAAGTCAATACCACATCCACCATAGTCTGAATCAGAATATGCAGAAAGAGAAAAATCATCATCATGTGAATACCAAATGCCTAAATTAGGCTTTCCTTTCAGGTATCGAAAAATACGTTGAACGGCCTTTAGATGAGAAACTTTAGGATTTGCCTGATATCTTGAACAAATAGAAACAGCAAACATAATATCTGGACGCGAAGCTGTCAAATACATAAGAGACCCAATCATGGACCGATATTCCTTTTCATCGGTTGATTGATCATCAAGAGCAGGACCAATCTTTTCAACAAGATCAATAGGTGTAGAAATGGATTTGACATCTGTCATCAGAAACTTCTTTAAAATTTCAGTAACATACTTAGTTTGATGTATGAAAATGCCTGAATCAAGTTGCTGGACTTGCAACCCAAGGAAGAATGCCATTTCACCCATTGAACTCATTTCAAATTTTGATTTCATAATCTGCTCGAATTCTCTGCATAAGCTTTCATTTGTCGACCCAAATATGATGTCATCTACATACACTTGAACAAGCAACAAATTCCCTTTTACTTTTCTGATGAAAAGAGTACTGTCAATTTGACCTCTAGAAAACCCGTTTGCAAGGAGATGTTGAGATAAAGTTTCGTACCAAGCTCTAGGAGCTTGATGTAAACCATACAGAGCTTTATCCAACCGATACACATAATCTGGGAATTTAGAGTCTTCAAAACCCGGTGGTTGTTTGACAAACACTTCTTCATGCACTTTCCCATATAAAAATGCGCACTTGACGTCCAATTGATATACTTTAAACCTCATGAAGGAAGCATAAGCTAGAAAGATTCGAATTGATTCAAGTCTAGCAACCGGTGCAAACACTTCATCATAATCTAAACCTTCGATCTGAGTAAAACCTTGAACGACTAATCGTGCCTTGTTACGGACCACGATTCCTCGATCATCTTTCTTATTACGAAAAACCCATCGAGTGCCAATCGGATGCACATCTTTAGGTGGTTTCACTAAAGTCCAAACTTGCAATTTCACAAACTGTTGTAATTCGTCTTGCATTGCTTGAACCCAAGAAGATTCAGTCAAAGCAATTTGAACATTTTTTGGTTCAATTTGTGATAATAAACAAGAAGAATCAGATTTAAGTTGCTGCCGAGTCTTAATTCCTTCTGACACATCTCCAATCACATTCTTTAGAGGATGTCGATACTTAGAATTAATTCGCAATGTAGGAACTGAATCTACATGCAAATTATTTCCTAAGTTAGAATCTTCAGGATTACTAACTATTTCATCACTAGAACCATCAAGAATTGGTTCTTCTAATTCAGTAGAAGGTTCCTGAAAATTATCAGTATCGTCAGGATTGGAAGTTGTTTCTTCTTCAACAGTTGTCAAAGGTGCTGAAATCTCAGGAGCAATTGAGTCATCAGAAGATCGTGGTGGAGTAAGATGAGAAGTAGAAATTGGTGGAGCTGAAGTAATAATGGGCTCAGCAGGAACAGATGTAACTGGAATAACAAAGTCATCCAAATCGGTAGCAGAAGAAGAAGACACGTCATGCTGAAAAGTAGCAAGAGAATTAAAGAATGTGTCGTAGTCGAATAACCATTTTGGACCTATGCCATTAGAAGAAGGAGAATGCCGAAGAAATTCAACTTCATAGCATTCCTCAATTCGATGTGATGCTGTGTTATAAACTCTCTTGTTATGAGAATTTGCAGAATATCCCAAGAAAAATCCAGATTCAGATTTTTCAGCAAACTTAGGAATGCGATCCTTAGTTTTTAACAACAAACACGGACATCCAAAAGGTTCCAAAAAATGAATATTCGGTTTCCGATTATTCAGTAATTCATAGCTTGTTTTCTGCTTATCTTTGACCACAAGAACTCTATTTAATACGAAACAAGCCGTATTAACTGCTTCTGCCCAAAAAGTTGTTGGCAACTTTGCATCTGAGAGCATTGTTCTTGCAGCTTCGATCAAAGTTCTGTTCTTCCTTTCAGCAACTCCATTTTGTTGTGGAGTTCGAGGTGCACTAAATTGTTGAGTAATTCCGTGCTGAAGACAAAACATTTCCAATAAGTAGTTCTTGAATTCTGTACCATTATCACTTCTCAAAATTTTCACTTTCAGAGAAAACAAAGTTTCTAATCTCAGAATTAGATACTTAATTTTCTCAGCAGCCTCATCTTTTGTACTAAGGAAGTAAACCCATGAAAATCTGGAATAATCATCAGTGATTACTAAACAATAGGATTTACCCCCAATACTCCGAACACTTACGGGTCCAAACAAATCCATATGGAGAAGTTCCAAAGGAATGTTAATTGAATTCATCAATTTAGGTTTATGGGACTTCTTAGTTTGTTTTCCCTTTTTACAGGAAATACAGTGATCATTTAGTGAAAAGGTTTGTTTGGGAACCCTAATCACTAAATCATTCTTAACTAAGAAGTTCATTTTCCTAAAGTTAATGTGACCCATTCTTCTGTGCCACAAAATAGATTCCTTTTCTGTAGCTTTTGACAATAAGCAAGTATGCTCTGTAGATCGAGTAATGGTACGCATGTCTAAGACATACATATTCTTTACCCTTGGAGCTCGCATAAGAATCCACTCTTGAGGTACCACAAACCCTGGCTTAAGAATTAAGCACTCTTCATCATTAAACCAAGTTGATAGTTTCTTGTCACAAACTTGGGAAACACTAAGTAGATTATGTTGAAGTTGTTCAACATAATTTACTTTGTCAAAACTGATTTCCCCGTTTGAAACTGTTCCCTCACCAGAAATCATACCACCTTTGTCTCCGGCAAATGCAACAAATCCTCCGTCTTTAACCTTAACATCCTCAAGCAGAGAGAGATTCCCTGTCATATGTCTTGAACAGCCACTATCGATGTACCATATGTTATCAATAGCTCGGGAAGACTGTAAGACATTTGATCAAAAACGGATTAGTTGCTAATGGAGACCCAAGCCTTTGAGGCTATGGGTCTTCCAGAAATGACATCCATGATGAAAACGTCAATTTGTTTCAAGTTCCTTTTGAAATTCCTTTTGATTGACGCATCATGAGATTTTGTTTTCTTCTTTGACGAAACAGAAGATGTTACTTTCGGTTTTGATGATTTTTCGTGGACAGTTTTTAAATCATCTTTGATTTCAGAATGTTTAGCTTGCTTCGAATTATCTCTTGAATGTTTTTTAGCAAGCTTGTGACACTCATTGATAAGATGTCCACGAACACTACAATAGAAACATTTTCTTGTTTCATATTGTTTCCGAGGAGTAACTCTTTTATCAGAAGCATGAAGTGAAGTCTTACTTGTAGAAGCCTCACATTTAGAATGTGATTTTCTATTTGTAGATACTTCACTCTTAGAAACAAAGTGAGAAGAAGAAAGTTTAGCTTTTGATGAAGAAGTTGATGATTGTGATTTTTGTGGTGAAGAAGATTGTTTCAAAATCTTTTTAACTTGTGTTGGTGTGTCACAAGCTTTCGATTTTTCTTTTAAATTTTTCAAAACACAATCTTTAATCTTGTCACGACACTCACAATCATGCTTCTTCATTATGGAAGCATCAACTTTGGATTCACTAGTTGATGAATCATCAACTTTAGAATCATTGTTTTTAAAAGATGATTCTAGAATCTCAATTGAAGACACCTTTTGATGTGTGTCTTTCAAATCAACCTTTCCTTTTCCATAAGCAAACTCAACGTTTGCTTCATTTTTAACTGGCAATGCAGAATAGGTAGTTGGTGGAGGAACAAAATGATATTCAACTTTTGAATCTTTTGTTTTTGAATCATTTTGATATCCAATACCAGATTTAGATTTAGTATCTAAACGTTGGTTATTGATTATCTCATCAAAAACAACAGCAGATGTTGAAACATTTAGCAATTTTCTTTCAAGATCTAAAAGCATAGAATCAGCATCAGATTTTTCCTTTTTTAATAAATCCATTTCAACCAAATAACTATTAATAATGGATTGCTGATTGAAGATTTTTGCTTTTAAATCATGTGTTTCAACATTTGTTGACTCAAAACGTTTATTTAAAAGATCATTATTTTCAACCAATTCCTTGTTCTGTATTTTTAACTTTTCATTGTCAGTTAAAAGTTTTGCATTTTGAGTTTGAAACATGCTGATTTGATTATTCAAATCAGTGCAATTTGAGCAAATTTGATCAGCAAAGGAAGAATCGACCTCAGAAACATTCACCATAAATGCTTGATTATGGGAATACTCATCCACGTGTGCGCTCCAATCATAAAACTCATCAGAAGTAGAAATGAGTGCAGAAGATGTGGGAGTAGCAGATGTTTCCTTTGTTTGAGGTTGAGCAAATGAAGAGTATGTTTTGGAAGTTGATGGCTTGGTAAAACCAGAGGTAGGAGCTTTATTCTTCTCACATTCTCTTGCAAAGTGACCAAGGTTTTGACAATTGTAACAACGAACTCTTGATTTGTCAAAACCTGGTTTACCTCCTAGTTTATTTTTACCAGTTCTTTGTAAAAACCTTTTAACCCGCCTGGTAAGCATAGCCATATTCCATTGCAAATCCATCTCTTCTAGGTCATCTGGATGCAATTGATCATAATCCTCTTCAACTAACTCAACATTTCCAACTCTTCCAGAAATAAAAGCTTCATATGAAGACAAGAATGCAGTAACAACATTTGCATGATCTTCAGTCACTCTTGAAACTTGTGGATTAGAATTCTGTTGATGACTTGAAGTTGGAGAACTTCCAAGACCATAAAAACCAAAACCTGAATATCCACCAGATGTGGTTCCACTTGGATTTCCACCAGAATAAGTTTCAGAACCTGAATATAATGCAGTTGTATCAGAAGATTTGGTAGTACCAAATTGAGTAAACTGCATCATTTTTCCTGTCTCCTTTTTCTGGAGAGACACATCATACACCTGAAGCTTATTGATTAAATCCTCAAAAGCATATTCCCCTAATGACTCATCTTCCATTAAGATATTTGCTTTGATGTCCCATCGAGAAGGCAAAGCTTCAATCAATTTTTCATTGATTTCAAGACGCTCAAGAATCATTCCATGTCTTTTTAACTCACTGATAAGCTGTGAGTACCTAACGATCAAATCGTTGAAAGACTCATTGGGAATACAAGTGAAAACATCCCATTGTTTCTTTAGTAAATCGCGTTTGCTCTTTTTCAATTTATCATTACCAGAAAACCGTTTTTCCATTGCTTTGTATAATTCAAAAGCAGTAGATAAATCTTTCCACCCTGCTAAAACATCACTTGGAAGACTCATTGAAATGATGGATTTAGCCTTCTTATCACGATCATGTTCTTTTCGTTCTTCCGAATTCATCATCTTTAATGATTTAGGTGGAGGATTATCTCGATAAATGCCTTTTGCTCTTGGATGTATATATTGTTCCAATATTGGAATCATCAAATCAGGATCATACAAAGCAATAAATGATTCAAAACGATATCTCCAGTCATCGTAATCATTTTGACAAAGAAACTTGGGTGGTTTTGTAGTTGTTCCGGTCTCTTGATCATTCTTCATCATCGTTTGCCAATTAACATGAGCCATTTTTCCAAGATGAAATCCGTGAATCACCCTAAAAATTCGCTAATCTTTCTTTGTGAATACACTGTCCGTGAATACTAATCAGATACTAATATCCGTGAATATAATTATCCAATAATACTAATATCCGTGAATATTAATATAAGTGAATACTAATATCCGTGAATATGAGTATCCGTTAATACACTTATCCGTGAATACAATATCCGAGAATAACAAAATATTAATATCCGAGAATAACAAAATATTAATATCCGAGAATATTAAAAACAGTTTAACAATATTTTGAAAATTTTAATCCGTGAATAAAACACCACTGTTTATGCGACAATAGTATAATTCACGGATACTGTTTATGCGACAATAGGAATATTCACAGAGTATATATATTCACGGAACTTTGATTTTCACGGAAAGTGTTAATTCACGGAAAACAATTCCAGAATTTTCAAAGTGATACAGATTCTTCAAACAGGCTTGTTTTTGATGAAACTTGTTGCAATGAGCTCGGAATTTGATTTCCGACACTCAGAAACAATCAATTTTAACTTTGATCGTCAAAGTTTCAATCATGCAGAAAAGAGACGTAAGCTGTTGTGGAACCTTTTGATCAATTCATCATCATATAGTCGATGTGAATGAATTCAGATTATATCAGAAATCACTTGTTCTAATCTTCAGATTGATTGTGACGCTGTCTCAAATGATACACATCACATAACTTCTTCAAATCTTCATCTTCACACTTTTAAATCACAAACATGTTCTAATTTCTTATCCTTTGTCTCTGATACCACTTGTGAGCGATTTGGATCAGGATACGCAAACTAGAACTTGTGTGTATTCATGCGGAATTCAAATATACACAATCACAATTGTAATAAAGAAGAATGAGATGAAAGAATCAACAAGAAAATATTGATTATATTTTCATATACAAGAAGTCAGAAGTACAAATGAATGTCTCTCAAACTTACATCAAAAAGCTCTCAAAATTACACTCTCGAAAAAACTCACAAACTAACTTCATCTACTTATATTTATAGACAAGTCCTACGACAATTCTAAGTGTAATCCGTGAATAGTTTATTCACGGAATTACACCGTCCGTGAATACAAGTCATTCACAGAAAGCTTATTGTCGAACTCAATACAATCACTGACCTTATCATTCACGGATATACCTATTGTCGAACCATTCTCATTCACGGATACAAAGTATTGTTGAATAAGCTTTCACGGATAGGCTTTCACGGATACAAAGACATTCACGGATTAAAATACTTAGACTAAATTAAGTATTAATCAACTTTTGTCTCTACATTTGTTAATCGTTATGTTGCTTATTTAGTATCCATTTACTTGTTATGTAGCATTAATCCTTTTGTAATGAGATGTTTTACCATTTTTTGCGATTTGCCATTGCGCACCAACCTCGATAACGACTCAAAAATGTGAACGGGATCGCAAAATAAAATTTGCTTTTGCGATTTCTTGGGGCATATCGTCAATTTTTTTTTCCCGAAAGGGCAGGACCATATACACTTCAAAATTTTGGGGCATTTTTTTTAATTTCCCTTAATAATATCATATTTTCATACTAGTATGGAACCGACGGTCATTACAATTGATGTGTTTCATGGCGGCGTACTTAGATTCGACTATAAGGCAAACAATAATGGTATGAAAGAAACATTAGATATTGATGTCACTGATTATGATTTGAAAATGTTGTTTGCGTTTTTAAAAGAAAAAATAAATACTAGGCATGATGAAGTATTGTACTGTAAACAAGACAAACTCAAAATTGATAGTGCTCGTTTTCTGCTGTGGGCTGAAACTTGGTTAGAGCTATAAAAGGAGGCTCAGATATATGGTAAAAGAATTGAGTTATACCTTATTGAGATGAATGAAGAACTTGACGTTCATCAGAGTGACTATGATAGTGATGACAACAACACTCATTACTTAAGACATTTCCCCAATTATTCCTACTCTCCGTAATGCAAATCACACCTATGAGTTTTTCTGTCATGTAGCTTTTTAATTATTGTTTAGTGTGTTTTCAATTGGTGATTTGATGAATGTAATCTATGGTCTTAATTATGTAATGAATAACTGTTTAATAAATGTAATGAAGAGTTTTTTATATGTTTTCCAGTGCACTTAAGATAAGAATTTATATGTTATATATGAAGTCATATTTAGTTAATTATATGTTGTATTTGAAGCAGATTCAAATGTCACTTATATTAACTTCAAATTTCGGAGATTCAATTTTGGCTCAAATGTCACTTGCATTAACTTGATCCAACTACAATCAGTTTGCTGCCACAATGATTGCACTACAATACTACAACTACAACACTCTTTATTACTACTTGCAAACTAACAACAAGAAACAACAAACAAATTACACATTTCTTCAGCAAACCACAATTTGCCTTCACCGTATTCATCTCCATGTGCATAAGCATGATTTCTTCTTCCTTTGTTGACTTGTAGACTTCATATTCATCATTCAAATTTGCTAACCTTTTGTTTGTTCTTAATGCTTTCTGTAAACATCTCCCTTTGATCTCCATTCAAGTAATGGTACAGTTCAAACAAGTTTAGTTTGTACCATTCATTTATTAGCTCATCATCAATGAACCAATACGCCTTACACCTTTTCGAAGCGCACTACACAAAAAATGATATAAGCTACCATTAAAACAACTAGTGGGTTAAAATAAATCAAGAAAACTCACCATTGAATTCGGACAAGTTAAGAAATGATGTGCAGGGTTAGTTTGGGTCCATGAAGTTCGTTGCTTCAACAGGAATGGAGGATTGCAGTTACAATGGGTTGGAATTTCACCCCTGCGATTCGAATTGAGAGAACAGAAGACGAAGAAGACATCCATAACGGTTGAGTTGATGGCTTGATGTTGTAATGAACGAACAAGTTGGTTTAACTTATAAGGCAAAATATGTAACTTGTACTAATTTCCGCTTGTACGCTCTACCAATTCACACTGGATAGTTGAATTGTCTTGTCAGTTGTACTAATCTCCACTTGTACGTTGTACCAATTCACGCTGGATAGTGGAATTGTCTTGTCAGTTGTACTAATTTCCGCTTGTACAATGTACGAATTCACGCTGGATAGTTGAATTGTCTTGTCAGTTGTACTAATTTCCGCTTGTACGATGTACAAATTCACGCTGGATAGTTGAATTGTCTTGTCAGCTGTACTAATTTCCGCTTGTACACTGTACGAATTCACGCTGGATAGTTGAATTGTCTTGTCAGTTGTACTAATCTCCGCTTGTACGATGTACCAATTCACCCTGGATTGTTGAATTGTCTTGTTAGTTGTACTAATTTTCGCTAGTGCGTTGCACGAATTCACGCTGGATAGTTGAATTGTCTTATCAGTTGTACTAATCTCCGCTTGTACGTTGTGCCAATTCACTTGTTGCCTACATATTGATCATCCACCTATATATTGATCATATACCTTTATGCAAAATTAGAAACCCTCTCCAAATATATCATGTCATCACAAAATGAAAAGGTTAAGGTTGTTCTTGTGTCGTCTACTACCAGACGTGGTATTTATTTTCCAATTGATATAAGTTACCTCAACTTGTTGACAAAAGTTAGGAACAAGTTTGATTTAGATATTGATGCGGGATATAGTTTGTGTTACAAACTATCACTTAACGATGATTTGATGGAAATTACTGATGATGAAGAAGTCAATTTTTTTATAGAAGCTGCTAGAAATGTGGACGGAAAACCACTCGAGTTGTTAGTTCATCAGTCTTCTAAAAGCCAGCAAAATGATCGTGTACACATTCTGACAACTTATCTTCCAATTTCTCAACATTCTAACCTACATCCACATTTGCATGATCACTCATCAAAATATCACAACTCAGCTCAATATCATCAATCAGTTCAATATCACCATCCTTATAATATTGATGAGCAATACACAAACCCACAGGAACAACAAATGTGGAAACAATATTTAAATGCACCTTTATTTTCCTCACCTCCTCAATATCAAAATGCACCTTTCAATTCACAAGTAAATGCTCCAATTTTTCACAACTTCTTTGAAAACCATGATAATGAAACCCAAGAGTATAGCAAACAAGTTTTTCAAGACAAGCATGATGTACAACATTACACTTGCGTACCAGATACCTTTGATGCCGGGACCTCCCAAAAATGGTCCTTTGACGAAGGAGACGCTATGGAAGATAATGCGGAGTCGGAAGAACAAATTGAAAAAGAATTGAGAGGAAAAAGTGGGGAGGAAAATGAACAAGGGTCGGATGGTGACGAAGACAAAATTAAATTCAAATATGTATTACCGCAAGATTGGCAGAAAAATACATTTTGTCATATGCCCACCCCAAAACCAACATCAAGTTTCGATATCAAACAAAAAAAGCCCAAAGGTAGCAGCAAAACAATCATATGGGAAGGTCAATGGTTTTTAGACAAAAAGGACTGCAAGAAGACAATTTCTCTCAAATCCATGGATGATGGATATGAGTACAAAGTTAGAAAATCGGACCAGAAGAGGTACGATGTTATATGTGTGAACGAAGGGTGTCCATGGAAAATACTCACCCAAGGGGCGATTGATGGCCCTGGATTTCACGTTACCACTGTGCACGACCACCACACGTGTTCAAAAACACAAGTAAAGCCCAAGCATCGAAATGCAACCAAAGAAGTGCTCGGTGATATTCTTATGGAACAGTTAAGAGATCCCAACCGACTTTAAAAGCCGAAAGATATAGTTCATGATATTGGTGCAAATTTCCATGTTGATATTACATATCTACAAGCTTGGAGAGGCAAGGCTAACGCTTTGGAGAAGTTGATGGGTACTCATGAAGAGTCATTTTGCAAGTTGCCTTGTTATTTACACAATTTGAAGCTTACAAATCCCGGAAGTTTTACCGATATCAAGACAGATGACTACGGGCGTTTTGAGATGTGTTTTGTCGCTATCAGTGTTGTGGTAAGTTATGTACTTTTACTAAATTTGCACAATGATATTCATATGATAGCATTATCAAATAAGTAAATTACTCATGGTTTAATATATAACCACAGATACAAAGTTTTGTAAATCATTTAAGACCTTTGATCATTGTTGATGGGGCACACTTAAAGGGGAAGTAATTGGATCCAATCTGGTAGCAGTAGCAATGGATGGGGATAATAAGATTGTACCACTTGCTTACGGGGTCTCTCCAGGTGAGGCAGGTCCTACTTGGAGTTGGTTTTTTACTAAGTTGAGGGAATGCATAGGTGATATTCCAAATATGGCAGTAAGGTGTGTTATGCCACGCGCCATTCATTTGATATGTTGTCGGCATCTAGAAATGAACCTTAGCTTAAAGAACAGCGACATCAATGGGTTGTATTGGAAGATATGTAAAGCTCACCGCATTGACGACTTTGATCGATACATGACTCTTCTTCAGGGCGTTAAAGCAAAAGCACACAAAAGGCTTTCAAAAGTTAATGTTGAAAGATGGTCTATGGCTCATTGTCCTATAGCTCGATATAATTATTCAACCTCAAACTGTGTAGAGTCGATGAATACACTAAAAGTGCAGGCAAGAAAATTGCCCATTATGATGGCACAAGAGTGGTACTACCAACGAAATTTATTAGCAGGTATGTCATCTTAAAATGTCACTTTACAATTTATTTTTGGGCTAATTATACACAAGAATATAGCTTTGACATTTTCATCGATTTACAGAAAAGCTTACCTGTCAACTTACCCCTTGGGCGGAGGAAAAAGTTGGTAAGAGAGTATTGAAATCTAAGAGGTGCAAGGTGTTGGGGATTGACGCGGTACGTTTCGAGGTAAGAGATCAAAAAAGACACTTTCTGGTAAATTTGGAGACAAAAGAGTGTTCGTGTATGAAATGGTTTCAGTCGGGTTTACCTTGCAATCACGCGATAGCTGTTTTGAAGTTTTTAAATACTACTAACTGTGCTTACCAAGCAGAACGCTGGTTCACACAATCGACTTATAAGGCAACGTATAAGGAGCCAATTAAATTTGTAGGAGATGTATCTGATTGGGTCATTCCAACCGACCTTCAAAGAGTTCTACCTCCAGTAATGGGTAAACGCAATTCGGGTCGACCAAAGAAAAACGCAACTGCTCGTATACCTTCAAAGGGAGAGGTTCCAACGTGGAATGGATGTTCACGATGCGGTGGTCACGATCATAAAAAATATATATGTCGTGTCCCGATGCATTCTTCACAGTCATTCGCTTTTGAAGATGAAACTGTTGATTTAAAAGAAATGTAATGTATATTTGTTAAACCATTTAACTTAGGCTATGTTCAAGTTTTATTTTTAGTTAATGTAATGTGTAGTTCTTTAGTTCTTTCACTTGTGTAATATTTAACTCTCTAGTACGTCTTAATGTAATGCTACTGTTTATATATTTTCCATTTGATAAGAAGTTGTTGAAGGTGGTAATTGTTCACATGAGAGTAGGTTAAACTTTGTATTTTCATCTACTCATGGGGTTATATATTTTCAAAAAAAATACTTGTCTTTGGAACTTTGAATCAATTTATGTGAACAATGAAGGGTATCAAAATGATGGTGCATGTACCTAATTACCAAAATAAATAATTATGATTACGATTTGTATATATTATAAGTTAGTTATCTTAGATAAATAAAACTAATCAGGTATCCATATTTGTAAAAATGATTTAGTGATGTACTTATTATTATGATGATTCTGATTTAAATTAGATAAATATATTGCAAAGTTGGTGAGTTAAAGTGGGTGGGAACAAGTTATGTCGACTACCAGGCACAATGGTACAAATTTTAAGATTTAAGTAGGAAATATGTTAGGTGGTAGTGTGTGGTAGGCCTAGGCGTACATAGGGGTGGGTGTGACAAGTTCAAATATAAAGTGACCATCATATATAGACACTACAAAATCATACCCGATAGTCATAAAAAAGAGTAGCCAAACTCTCGCGATACCATAAGCCGGCATGTCGAGCATCTCTATGCAATGTCACTGGTAAGCCATTAGCAAGGCGATATAAATACATACATACAAAACCCCACAATCCCCGGAACCTGGATCCTGCTGGGTCGTCTTATCTTTTGGATGAGTGGTAAATGATAAGTAGACCTATCTATACGCTTGTGATCGAAAACACCCAATAGATCTAGATATAAAGGCATTTTTTTCTTGAAGTTGTTTTCCACTTGGGTCGAACCCCTCTAATAACTTCCTTACTGTTATCGTCCTCGTTTATCATACTATCGTAATATGTACAAACGCCAGTCTCAATGTCAAAAACAAGGAGGCAGAAATGACAGTCTTCCTCATTTGCCGGAATGAATACCTGCGAAAAAGTTTACCAATAAGTTACTACACGAATGTAGATAATAATATAACTAGATTATTGCGGGATATATCTCCTGAATCATTTATATCACACACTGTATAAACTGTTACAAAGTGTCAGGTCATATTGGGTCGGTTTTTGGTTGGATCAGGTTGACCAGACCCTTTTAACAACCCTACACATTTGACTCGTTAAACAAGCAGACAAAACACCTTTTTCAATGACACCCCGTAATAATATAAGTTGATGTGCATTAAAAAAAGTTAAAAACTACTAACCCATCTAACATTTTTCCATTTGCCTAGGGCATACCCTTCACACGGTAAAGAGAATGAGAACGTAGTCAAAAATACAGGGTCAACCGCATCCCAGTCTGCATCTTCTTGTCTAAATAGCTTTCGGTATTTTATCCAAAGTAAAATATGTTCATAAAACAAAAAAGATAAGTACGTTCGCATAGATATTTAGCTGTTTTTAGACGTATTATAAACATGTCTTACCTCATCACTTAACCAACCACGTGCTGTATTCACTTTAGGTCCAAAATTTCCTGCTTTTTTTAACAAAGTGTACCAGAATTCTTTAACTTTAACTCCACAATCAAATGCCACAACATTATTGTTTGAATCATCCGACTTTACCCAGTCCATAAAGTCATCGCTCATTGTAGGAATGGGATCGTCTCCATGCAGCCGCACATAATCCTATAAGACCATCAAAACCGCAAATTATCAATATAGCTAGAAGCCTACATCACTTTAACACAAGATCATTTTTCAAAACCTAAAGAAGTGGACGAGTTTAACTTTAAAATATAAGTTTAAACACGCTACGGTAGAATTTAATAACCAAAACAAAACAGCGACGAGGATTTATGAACCACCTATATAATGCATAATTGTGCAATATTGCATTTAATCTAATATAATCGAACATCAGTCAGAAACAAGTTCTACCTCGACCCAACAGCGTGGCTTATCTTCGAGTAGCCGCATTGACAACTTCACGGCTGAAACAACTAGGTCTATATACTTCTTTTGCGGGGGTAAAACATCCTACCACACAACCGTCATATATTAGAACTTTGATTAACAAAATAATTCGCAAAAGTGTAAATAGTACTTCAATCGTACCTCGAGTTTGTTTTCAACACTATCTTCATCGTCCACCATTATAACATTGACATGTGTCATTGGATCGTGCTTCTTTTGCTCGACTCCAACCGGTGTCATTTCATGTAGGCCCGTCCATGGTGAACATAAATTCGGTCCCGGTTTTCTCGCCCTCTTTTGAGGAGGCTCCTGCTCGTATATCATAATTAAATTATTAAATAATGTATAGAGATATATATAAGATTAAAACTACAATTCTGATTGCAAGGTCATAAGGCGACACACTAGTGCATACCCAGGGGAAAACAAGTGTACACCCTTTAAAAAACCACCAAATAAGATCTGCATTTATGGTTCAAGTCACGTACTGTCTGGTAGTCCAATGGCTCTTTGGGTATTCCTACTGCATACAACTTGTACTAATAACAGTGTTACAACTATTTGCTCATTGTATCTGTTAGTTAATAAAATACTACATCCCACTTAGCTATCCTATTTGCTCATTCTATCTGTATGTTTAAAAAACTCAAATGATTGTTTGATTGATAACTACAGCTTTAAATAACATACGTAGTTTCCAAACACCATATACTACATCCCACTTAGCTATCCCTGTTTCAGGGTTTAATCCCCAAGCCTCGGTGGTTAGCTATTAGTAATATACAAAACTTGGACGACCCGAACCCAAAACACCAAGTAATATACAAAGCTAACCATTAATAGTGCATACCATGTTTCAGTTTTCTAGATCCGCCACTGATATATGTATAGAGATATATATAAGATTAAAACTATAATTCATACCTCCTGACAATGATCCATATCCTTCAAGTTCTTTGGTGATGCATGAGTATTTTGTGAGGCTTGCGTCTCACCTGGATACATTGTCTCGATAGGCACCTTCGGCTCATCTATGAAGTAAAAATTTAGGTCGTTATTGGGCTCAAACATGGCATTCAGGTCTGGTAAACCACGCATAATCCCACCATTCCGGTCCTGTGACATATAAAGGTGTATTAAGTTACAATACATGAAAAAACCATCAATTACCAAATTGACAAACATGTCCCCGAGATAGTTGCCAATGCCCGGTTGTGTGCCGGTCTCATCATTAGCACAGTCCGCCTATTAAGGAAATACAATTATTTACGGTAATACTCTTCAACAAACCATATTTAATAGAAACGCACCTCGGCATTTCTAAATAAAGTACCGAAACTGTTATTCGGGTTCACGTTCCTATCATTCGGTACAGCGGCCTACGTTGCAATAACAAAACATCAATTATGTTATGCAGTACCGACTGTGATGTGTATACAACAATTTAAATAACTAGCAACAAATTAAACTGTAACTTATAAGGATTACAACAGAAACGCACCTCCGCATCTCTCAATAAACTAGAAAACCCTCCAAAACCGATATTTGAATTCACGTTTTTTTCATTAGGAAAACCCTACGTTGCAATGACAAAATATTAATTATGTAAGTTTACTACTAACTGCGACGTCTACGGTCTTTATATTTCCAGTGACATACGGAGTATTACACTTAAATGTATCATAATACAAACGCACCTCGGCATTTCTCAACAAAGTAGAAAACCCACCAAAACCATAATTCGGATTACTGTGATACCCGGGGCCATGAACCTATGTTGAAACAAAATAGGATTAGTAAGGGGTTTACGGTCGGTCTTTAAATGTATGATATATATATATATATATACACATACAGATATATTGTTGTTTGTGTGTGTATTACAATTACCTTTTGCTCCAAGAATTTAATACGATCAATTGCATTGTTTAGCGTTGACTGTAACTCCCAAAATTGATGTTCCGAAATGCCTGTGCCACCGTTAGCTGGTTTCTCCATATGTATACCATCTTTAGTTGGGAACCTATCCCTACGAGTAGTACTTATGAATGGTGGTGCCCCAGGTGGAGGTATATAACATGACACAGGCGGAGGTCAAGGGCGTGAACCAGGAGGAGGTGGACGAGGCAAGTTACCATTTGACTCAAAATATGGAATGCTTGCAATCCACCCAGGCATGCGGGACTCAACATCAGTCGTTTTACGCATTTTACCAGGCACTAAGTTCTCAGGAAACGGTGCATAAAAGTAATCATAATATTTGTGGCTAAACCCGCTCCTCTTCGACCATGCGACACCTCTCAGATTCTTACTGAGATCCACTTTCCAAAAGTCGCGAGCAACAGGGAAAGTCTCAAAACTCCAAACCTACAAAGCAAAACAAACAACAATAAAGATGTATAAATGATATAGATAGAATAAAAGTATTAAAATTATTTAGTTATCTTACCTTAAAAGCGTGAGGAAATCCCATTAACGAGTAAGTTGGTTGATGCGTGTGAAAGCGTCTAGTTTTATTATTTAAAAAGTACAGGATATACCAATCACTACTATCACACAACCAGGCAAGAATACCCGATCGGAATAATATAGCTATGGTAAGTTCAGGTCGAACACAGGAACACAGGAACGATGTTATTCAGTTAAATTGGAATTATTAATAAAACAGTAAAATAGGGGGTACGTTTTAGTTCCGTACGAACGTTCAAGATGAACTAAATAATCAAACCAACAACATAAAACAAGATAAGAGGAATAGATAAACAATCGGAGATAGACATATAATTTCTAAGAGTCTTCCACTCAGATTCATATTATCCAATTCATGTGTTTTGATTGTCTGATTGTGATTTCTTTCATATTAACTTAAATACTATCAAAGAATCCAAGTTAAATGTATATTGGCTAATGTTCCGGGTCCAACTCATATCTACAATCTAGGGTTCCACATTACACATCGATGCGATATCACAAGGATGGTGCTCTATTGTGTGCTTTTCCCTAGATTGTGCATTAAGTATTCACGACTTGTTACGATTAATCCTCGTGATATGACTCAACAATACCATGTAATAATTACTTATTAGCTCATTCATTTTAGATTAACTAATTACTATGCTCTTAGCCTATCAAACTCAATATATTTAGCAATGATCATAAACCAAGTCCATAACCATCAATAATCAATAGTATCAAAGGAACTCAATCTCAATAATCCTATTGACCACGCTAAGTAGCAATTCATAATCACCAAGAAACAAGGTTCTACGAATAACGTAACAATCTTCAATCGAACAATTCATTCAAAACACGATTATAACCTTCAAACATTCATAATCAAAGATTATTAAACTAAACAATATACATAATCTAATTCATCATTCAATTATACAAAATCAGTTTCAAAATCTCAAATAAAACACATAGACGATGTTCGAATTGAAATCGGAAAGATATATGCAAACCGAATCATAAACCGAAAGAAGTAGAATCAATAGGATGATCCTATCCTTTTCCACCTCCAAATCGCCATCATTTTTCTCCCAAAATGGGAGAGAAACCTCTCCAAGTCGGCTGTTATTTGTTAGTTTAGGGTTTGTGAAAGTTATCGATTGAAAACCCTAAAATCGGACTTAAATGGCTGTAAAAGTGATCCATACGGCGTATGGAATTTCCATACGGTGTATGGATTGAAAAGAAGCCCACAGGCTTGGCCTGCGAAGTGTCAGCCCACTTTTTCAATCCATATGCCGTATGGATTAATCCATATGGAGTATGGATTCATTTTCACTCAAAGCGGCCCAAACGAAAGTTGTATCCCGTCTGTTAGCTAAATTCTCCAAGTTGAATCACCCCAATCGGTGTTCGTATGAAGAAGTTATGGCCAAAATACTAACAGCATATCCGAAGACTCAGCTTTTACACTTTTCTTCATTTTCAGCTCATCTTTCATTCTTTTTCCGATTCGAGCTTCATATACACCTATTCCAATCCAATCTTGCCTATCTTCACTCTCTTAGCTTCTTTTCTTCACAATTAGCTCATTTCCTGTTTCTTTTCAATCGAAGCTCCGATTAAACTCCTAATTGCAAATATGAACGAAATGAGTATCTTATTCACATAAAATGCATTAGAAATCTATCAAACACGGGATAACTTAGTACTAAAATATAGTACATTTTGGCGTTTATCATTGGTCTTTTCTTTTCACTCCTCATTTTTAAATGATCCTTTCTCTTTTTTGGTATAACGTCTTTAAGAATCTTGAAGGTGCTCTTCCAAACATAGCTACCCCATGGAATAAGGTCCCATTCTTCAAAAGACTCGGCTAAATACAAGATAATAGGATCCACCAATGAATTTTTATCACCACCAAGACCCAGAAATATGTACACCACCATCAAAACCAAACACACGCATACTTGATCTTCATCTGATAGTTTGGCAAGTGATTTTTCGGTGTCAAAAGCATCTCTCACATCATCTATGCAAACCTTTCCGATAACGTCTCGAAAAACACATTGCGGAAACGGGAGATCAAGTGATTTATATGTCTTCCCATCAATTGCGCCGAACCTAAGTCCAGTAATCAAGCAAAAATCCTTCGGCCCAAATTCTAAAATAGTAGGACCACCTACATCATATTTGAGGGGATCAATGTTTTCCCGATGTCCATCATCCAGAGGTAACTGTGCCTGCAAGATCAAATGCACCACCTGACCGTCTCCGTTATTTTCCTCATAATCAAACCAATGTCTGAAACATGTACGATTGAATATCTCCTCTCTCGGTGTATTATGTAACCTCTCTCTAATACGATTAACCTCTCTCTAATACGATTCAACATACCAAACCTACTACGAAGAGTAACATCCGCCGAATACCTCTACATTCATCAAACACCAATAAAACATCAGATCAGTGAAACCCGCAAAATACCATAAACAGCTCAACAACAATAGTACAAATATATGACTTCTTTGATTACGAAAATAGCAAAGAAATAGCAATTGTCGCATTATTACAAGTACTAGGCTAGAGAAAGCAAACTTAAAGCCGACAATACTCGAAATTACGGTTTAGTTACCGATTTTGGATTAGCCGACTAATTTGGGTGGGTTATGGTTAACGTGAATAAACCAAACCAAATTAACCAAACCGCCATATATAGACTAGGTTTCTAAGTAATAGCAACTAGCATGATCTTTGTAACAAACTGCAAAAAAATTATTCAATGTGAGTGGGCGACCCAAAAGTTAGCATTTTAATTGAATAGCTGGATTTGGAACTATAGTTTATCAATAGTTGATTAAAGAATGCACATCCTATCATAGAAACAATACTAATATGTTGACAAATAAGATTAAGTCGTTGTGTCCCACGACTCATTAATGTAGTTGAGACCCTGCAATTTTCTTCTATTTCCTATTTTCTAATCTAAGGAATATTATACAATCTCTAAATACAATATTCCTATAAATAAATGAAAAAAAACCATAAAATGCTTGAACTAATCGTTAAGAAGGTTGCTCGACTTAAACCATGAGCATGACCAACAAAGGCCGAGTCCGTGTTGACTATTTATCAAGCCTCAATTTTGTGTGTATCAAGTGGATATGATTTTCTACATGATGAAAACATGCATGTTGCGTAACATCTTTGTATAATATCGAAATGCAGCGAGTCATCATTATTATAATACTATATGTTCTGATATAGAATTAGAGACAGTTTCAATTGATTATCAATAATACGTCAATATACAGGTGGGAGATATAGCTAAAAACATCATCTTAGTTGATATAGAATTAGAGACAGTTTCAATTGATTATGAATAATACCTCAATAGGTGGGAGATATAGCTAAAAACATCATCCTAGTTGACTTCCAAAAGGCAAGTAAAGTGTTGCTGTACAACACATGATTTCATACAAAGGTCAAGGGGTGTAATCAATATAACCACAACAGCTGTAATACTTTATTCAAGATTCATCAACTCACAAGTCCATGGTAAACTAACAACTTATTTTATACAACTTTTTTAACTAATAACTTAATTTATAATACTGAAAGCATGTTAACAACAAACAAGAATGGAAATAAGAACAAATTAGTAAACGATTACATACCACATTTCTATCGAAATTCAGGTTCACCATTGCAAGATCATTCAACAAAAAACGGACATGAAGTACACCAAATAGCCCCTACAATAAAAATATAATGAGTTGTCTATGTGATATATTGGTAAAAGCATAATAAAACTAAAACCACCAAGAATGACTAACACCACCAACAAACCACCGCAGCCACCACCACCCCGAAACCCTTACAATAACCCCACGGAAAAAGCCTAACACCACCGCATCTCCATCACCACTGAAAAACCCTAAATCAGTGACGCAACCACAATCAAAAAACGTTAATGTTCTGAAAACCCTAACCACCGAAAACCCCTTACAAAACCGACAAAACAACGAATACCTGAATACCTGGGATTGTATGGCCGGAATTTAAAACGCCTGCGAAGGGACCACTTTTCTCCGATACCACCACCCAGAAACCCTCACAATAACCCAACGGAAAAAGCCTAACACCACTGATATCGCGTAAAAAGTCATATTTTTACTACCGATATCTCTCTCATTTTGGAACGATTATTGGCACTTTAACTCAAAAAATATTACAAATCAATAGGATTATGCCAAGATGGTCAAAACAAGGTTGCATGATAAAAATCAAGCGAAACGGATGAAAAGCGAAGATTTCACACACGTTTGAAGATTCAATACATCAAAACGAGATTTCAAGAAAAAAGTGCCCATCACCAACATCCACCTGACCCAAGATGTTCGTTTTCAAATTATGAATCCAACAGAAGAAGAAATAATAAAAACGGACGAAGAATGAAGATTCTACGCACTCCGGAAGATCCAAACAATTCGTACGACACATCTAAAGTTCAGAGACATATTTTGGGATTTCTTTTCATCAAAAGCTTCATTTTTGAATTACGAATCTAACGCAAAAATAATCAATGCAAACGGACGCATAGCGACAAAAACACGCACGAATCGAGAAACGAAGCAACAGGCAGCGGGCTGGTGCAGGTAGCAGCCAGCCGCCGCCGGCCAGCCACCAGGCCGCCACCGGCTGCCACCCTCCCACACGGATCGTGCTTTTTTGTCCTTTTTCGTACCCGGTGCTAGACCTTTACATGCTTTTCGTACATGGTGCCACCACATTTTCCACCTTTTCGTACCTGGTGCCACTACCTTTTCCACCTTTTGCTATTGTGTGCTTCCACTTGCTAAAATGCACCAAAACTCTCCTATAAATAGGAGGCATGAGGCTCATTTACAAAAACACACCAAGGGCACTAGGATACCAACATACCTAGGCACTTTCACACTTTCTTTCTCTAGCTTCTAGATTTTCTTTCTTTCTTTATTTTAAATTAGTCTTAGGCTAGTTAAAATAGAAGCAAGGAACGTGCTTGTAGTCCTTGGTGAGGAACGTATTTGTAATCATTGGTGTACGCTTGGAGCAACTCTTATTAATCCAAGTCTACTCCTTCTCGCATATTAATCTCGGTTATTTCTATCCTTATCTATCTTGATTAAATATGTATACTTTAATTATGCTAGAGATAGTTTGTGCCATGATTAGCGAGTAGATTACCATTGTGTTTGTTGTGATGTAGTTAGCATATATAATTGTGGGATGACTTTAAATATGTCGTGAAATAATATGACGGCCCCTATTCGACTGTTTACTCGGTATAGTGCTGGAAATGCTTTCAAGCAAAGTACATACGTATGGAAGCCGGTAACGACCGAAGGTAGTTGTATTATGGATCGACATTATAAAACGGAAACTTTATGAACGGACTTATCTTATGATTTAAACCTAAAACTTACATTCGCCTTTCGATTAACAACCGTGATTGTAACCTTGTAAAAAGGACTCGCGAACCTTACTACTTGGTCAATAGTTATCTGTGTAAAACTATGGTTTCAATTGTAACATCATGCGAGCATCATAAAATGCAATGTGATTACGTGGAATTGCCATGAGTGTTGTACACTTGAAATCATAATGTACTTATCATGTAAACATCGCGAAGCAATTGAATTCACAATGGAAACATCGGTAAACGATTAAATACATTGTGGACTACCATAACATTTTCCGACATGGTCTGGGTTTAACTTTATGCAAAAAGCCGTCAGCATTTTAATTAACGTTTTAATTAGATTAGTTAGTTTAGATTAGATTAGGTAGGCTATAGGCTAAATAACCATTTACGAAAACCTAGGGATTTGTTAATTGTATTGAGAAAGGCAACTTTAAAATCCAATTTAAATCGATACTTTTCCTTAACCTATGAAATATAAAGTAAAGTACGCAAGAAACCTCAACACTTTCCTTTGCTTACCATGCTTAAACTTCATTAATGGGAATTGATCAACTAAATCCGAACATATTTACTAAGTTAGTTGTTTGCTAAATTTATAGTCTTTATGGTATTAAGAACGGTTAGACTTGTTGTAGATTTGCTACTCTATTCCTTCGCCCACGAGCAAATGTGCTCAATAACAAGGGCCACTGACTCCCTCACAGGAGAGTGTGGAGAGTTGAGCATTGTCTGTCTGATCAGAATCATGACACCGTGGTTCCTCGTGACATATTAGTTGATAACCGACTAATAGGGAATCTATCGGTTATACCATAAACTACCAAGTCTAGTGAACATTCCAAATTTAGTAAACGTTTTCCCTACAAGTCATCGTCCCACATTATAAGCTAATGAACTCACAACAAATACTCCTTTTATTATCTGATTTATCATTATCTTTTATTCGCTTTATTTAGTTTACTTAATTAACTGAACCAAAAACCCCCAACGCACTCTTTTAACACATTTACTAGAAAAGAAAGATTGATTGGATCACCTCTGTTTTAATTCAGTTTCTCTTTAAGAACGACTCTAGGTCATACTTACCATCTACTAGCCTTTGGTTCAGTATTAGTAAGTCACACTTAGACCCCAGCAAATACAAATTTAAAACAAACCGATTGCGGTCCGAGCACCATCTTCATACGACGCTTCGGGTGTGCATCAACCACCGCAGCTCCGTCAGCACTGAAAAACCCTAAATCAGTGACGCAACCACCATCAAAAAACGTTGATGTTCTGAAAACCCTAACCACCGAAAACCCCTTACAAAACCGACAAAACAACGAATACCTGGGATTGTATGGCCGGAATTTAGAACGTCGGCGAGGGGACCACTTTTCTCCGATGATGAACACGAACAGAGTATCGCAGTTGCTTTCGAAAAAGCACGCGGGCCACAAGAAATATTTGAGGGGACCATGCGTTATATGATCAAATACTGCGTGATATTCACAACATACAGCGACATCTTAGGTTTCACAAAATCCTGCGTGATTTCTACTATATACAGCTACAAATATTAAAAATACAGCGATATATTCAATTTAAATTAAACCTGCGATATTTTTCCATTGACCAACGACAAATATGTTGACTGCGTCATTTATACTACACGTGGCGTTATTTTATTGGGCCTCTGATATATCGCATTCCGCTGGCCAAATCTGCGACAATGGTGTCTGACACGGACCATGACGTGAAAACCTTACCGTTGACTGACCTCCACATATATTTTCTCTTCTTTTATTATATTACTAGCTTATTGCCCGCGCGATGCAGCGCGACTAAAAATATATGATATTAATATGTTTATCGAACATGTTTTCGTATAATCGAGAACATCGTACTTTGTAATGAATCATGTTCTTATCTTACACAATGACAATCTTTTCACAAATTGAAACTCGATACGAAACCAGCAATGAAATACACTTGTTAGGGTTGATATTTTTAACCCGTTAACCTGCTAAGTCATATGTTTAACTTTTTTGGTCGGGTTATGTTAAGTTCGGGTTAATGGTCCTACACGTCATCCCGGGGAAGAAACTAACTTTATTTTATTAATATATATATAAATTCTAACCCATCGTCCCCTGAAACCAATCCATTATTATATTATGCATGTTACATAACTTAAAGAAGTAAATAATTATGAAGTTATGCATTTTGTAACTAAAACTAATCATGATGTATTAGTTTTTAGTTAATTGTATTTCTCCTAAAATTAATGATAGTTGAATAATAAGTAAAACTAATGATAGTCTTTTTAAGGTAATTTTAAGATTTTTATTAAATCTATTATTAAGTAGTATAGATATAGATATACTACATGCATTAGATGTTGAATCTACTAATATGGTATATTACTATTTTATAACTAAGACCACTATGAGTATGTTTGGTGAGGAGCTTTTAAGAGCTTTTAGGAGCTTTAGCTTTTAGGAGCTTTAGCTTTTAATTTTAAAAATAAAAGCTCCAAAAATAATAAAAGCCTTGTTTGGTGTGTAATAGCTGTAGCTTTTAATTTAAATGAAAATGTCCAAATTGAAAAGCTGGTGTGTAGTAGTTGTAACTTTTAATTTAAATGAAAAGCTTCTTTTAAGTCATTTTATACTTCAAAGTTACAGCTACAGTTAGTTTGCCAAACAATTTTACAGCAACAAAGTTACTGCCTACAACTTGAACTTACAGCTACAGCCTACAGCTACAACCAACAGCTACAGCTTACAGCTACAGCTACAGCTACAGCCTACAACTAGTTTTGCCAAACATACCCTATGTGATAAAAGTCTTTTCTATGGTAGTAATAGATTATTTTTAAGACTTGATAAAAGAAAAAATTATTATAAGACTATCATTAGAATTATTTAAATTGACTTAAGTGATATATAACATACTTACCCATATATTTTTATAAGTTTAAAATTTGCATCAAAACTTCTTATATATTAGCATAGAAGACAAAAGATGGTTATAACTTCTAAAACTATTTGAGTTTTCACTTGTATTTAGATTTAGATCAATACATCAAAATACACATTTCATTGTCCATTAATATGCTACATAACTACATCAGTCATATAAAAGATAGTTAATAATGAACATATATTGTAACAGAAATTAGTTATTATATATAACTTAATAATAAATTGCATTGAATTCACGTGTTAAAGTTGAATGAGAGTTAAAAGGGTAAAATAGTACTATTTCTCCATTTTAAGACTTTTGCTCAAACTCTTTATATATTAGTATAGATATTTATTATAAAAGGAAACAAATACAAAAAAGACTATTTTACCCTTTGCTTAATTGAAAGAGGGACCTGTAGTGAAACAAGAATCTGGGTCAAGGGACTGAACCCGCACAATACCCGACCAAAAGACGGGCTTTGTAATATAGGAACAACCACAGAGACTAGAGACTGGCAGTGTAATTTACTCTTAATTTTAAAAACGGTTTTTTTTATCTATAAACAGTTTTTACGTGTTGATCATTGAAAGCTCAGAATGATGATGATGATGATGATGGTGATGGTGGTGATGGTGATGGCAAGAAATGAAAAAATTGGTAAACTTGGATACCTTTATATTTCTATATCATTATACCCTTTTATTAAACTAAACCATATTCTCATTCGATTAAACAACAACATATGCGAAAAGTACTAATTGTTTTTATCTATATTCCTTAGTTTGGTGAATGGTAATAACGCTTGGTTGTGTTATTGTGTATAGATAACACTAAATATGATATTCCAAGACAAAGTTTGTTTAAGCACATGAATAAATAAAGCAACAATGACACCAAAGTTTTTTGCCTAACAATAAAGTTGTACACATGTAACGTAAACTTGTACAAGTTGACACATAGACAACAATAACAACAAAGAAAAAATATATATAAAAAGTATTAGAAAAATAATAAAATTTTAATGACTTGGAAGTTGGAACATCAAATACTAAATTTGAAAAGGGAGCTTCACTTGAATTTGAACTTTCTTATTCTTCAACATCAAACACTTGAGTTGAAATTTTGCTTTGAACTTGTTCTTAAACTTGTTTAATGTTGAAAGTAGCAACTTCATAACTTGAAGGTTTACTCCTCCAGATCTAGTCTAAATGAATCCCTACGAACCCAATTTACATCAAAAGATTTAATTATGAAATGCACGATGAACCTTCTATTGACGTAGCCGGAATAAGTCACCAAATAACCGTATTTTTAATGAACCAACTTTATTAGGGTAAAGTTCCGATGAGAAGGCTTCAAATGAGAATAAGGGGTAAGGTTCCGATGAGAAGACTTCATATGAGAAGAAGGAGGAGCATGCCGAATTCACTGCATTTTAGGGTAACATTTTCGCTCAGATTTACTGCATTTTACCAGCGGAGTACTACATTTTAACAAATACTGCATTTTACACCTATGAAATTTTACTGCATTTTAAACCTTCAAATTTGTTTTTAAAATGCATTAAATTTGACATACTCCTCATTCTCCTCATTTGAGGCCTTCTTCTCTGATCCATAATTTATTATTATTATTATTATTATTATTATTATTATTATTATTATTATTATTATTATTATTATTATTATTATTATTATTATTATCTATACTACTATGTAATACATTTAACACTCTCTCTTCTCAAAAAAAAAAAAATTAAGACTAAGTAAAGTGGGTCTCACTTACTACTTATTCTCCACTCCACTGACTACACTTTTTATCAATCAAATATTAAATCTACCCACTAAAGTCTTTTTTGATTGGTTATATGTGACACCCGCCAAATTAGGGCTAGTGACTAGTGCCTAATCAACTCTTAATACATGTAATTAGTTTTGTGTTAGGCTAATTAATGTATCGAAATATATATTGATAAATATAAACAACTATGCGATTTGATTAAATCGTACGCAATTCAAATCGAATGTAATTTGATTCAATTAATACGAACGTTGGTGAATAACTTTATTAAATAATATAACATTATTTAATGAAACTATTATATCCAAAATATTATGTTAATAATATTTCGTAATTATTTCGTATCGTGTAAACAAAGTCTACGCGATTAAAATGTAAACGCGCAAACAATCGAAACAAGAATAAGTTATATTTTATAGCTCAAGTAAAAGTATTTGATAAAATACTTCAAAAAAATATTGAATAAATATTCCTATTTTAAAACGTATATTTAAACACGTAAAAATATTATTTAACGATTAAACGATCGGGAAAACGAACACAGCACGGAGCGCAAACACTGGGAAACAAAATTGGTGAAGCCCACCTTTTTGGACCCCACCCTTGGTCGGCCCCCTTCCACCCCAAAACCCCCTCCCTTTTCCCCATTTTCTCATTATCATCACCTTCATCATCTTTCCCTCCTCTCTTTTCCTCTCAAAAACTTCCACCACCACCACCTTAAATCATCAAATAAAACCATCAAACCACCACAAAATCATCAAGCTCATTTGGAGAAAAAGATTCACCAAGTCACGATCTACGTTTTTACCTTTTCGGAATTCTCCGACGTTAACTCGTAAGTTTCTGACAAAACTCGAAAACACTCTGATTTCGTTTATTTTTACATAAATGTTGTTTCTATAAGCTTAAAATGTCCAAATATGGGTTGGGTAAAAGTTTCAGACCACACGGAAACCGGAAAACACGTTTTCGGCTCAAAATCCGGCCAACAGACGTAAGTGTCGCATAGACCAGTGCAGTGTAGCGTCACTTAATGCGTCACTTAAGTGACACACTGAGTGTCGCTAAAAACCCTAATTTTGCGTCACTTGCCTAAGTGCCGCATAAAACCCCTTTTTTCCCGACACTTGCCTAAGTATCGCAAATTCAATACCCGACACTCCTAACCGACACTTCTAGCGACACTTGTCTAAGTGTCACCTAGAATTGAAATCTGATTGGATCCGTCACTTGCCTAGTGACGCTTAACACCCTTATCCGACACTTGCATCCGACACTTGCTTAAGTGTCGCCCTTGATGCGTCACTTCCTCAAGTGACGCTACTGATATAGAAATTACAATTTCATGCGACACTTCCTAAGTGACGCATAAACCTTAAGTGTCGCTATAAGTGACGCTAAAAACAGGATGTTTACAAACCCTTTTTATACTAAGTGTCAAACTTGTATAACTTCAAATACTTATACGATACGACTTTTAGAACACATCGGGATACGTTCTTGAACATAACACTTCAAAATCATAACAATAATAATGATATTTATTATTACAACAAATCACCAACGGGCCGTACACGTTTTCAAAACATACTCAAACCAACCAAGTCTTAGTAACTTGGACAGGTTAATCAACCAAATCGTAGTAATTTGGACATTCTAGTTGGATGAACAACTACAAAGGTAGTCTTTATACATACCTGCTCACATTTATAACCATCGCGTGTCGTGGACACCCTCTGGTTACCAGTCTTCGGATAACTCATCTCGGCTAATCACTCAAGTTTATTAAGTTAAACTCTCAAGACTCATGTGAGTCTCATAGCCCCTATTTTACTGTTTTACTCAGGGGTGTGATATCATTGCTCGTTTTATTTTAACTATATGAACGCAAGTACGAAAACAAACAATTACTACATGAGTTATCTCGCTAATCCTTCAAAGCCCTCCTCAGCATAGTTTGGTAATACGTTGTAGCGTGAATATTAGTATATGGTACCATATAGGATTGACCATCCTCGTCTGAGTTAGCATGCACTAACTGGGTAAACGGATGTACTAATATTTGTTCAGACGAGTGTAGATTAGGCACTCGTGGGAGGCACCTCAATCAGGATACCTTAAATGTGGACCTGACACCTCGAGTTAAGCTCAGACTATGTGCTCATGGCTGTAAAACTTTTATTTTGCTTAATTGCAATTTAAATTCAATTAAATCTTGCGGTTCAATCAATATGTTTTGACATACAAACTTGTGAGCTCACCAGCGTTTCGCTGACCCATTTTAGCATGTATCACAGGTACTCAGCAGTAGGTTGGACTGCCCTCAGGAACCATTAGCTCGTGTCAGCATGCAAACATTCAGAGATTTAGCTGCATTATTATATTTTGTATAAATTAATTATGTATGTAAATCTCTCAATTCCAAACTGAGCTAATGTAAACTATATTTTGATGTAAACTTTGATTTTATCAATACAAGTTGAAAAACGACGCATATAGAGTCGTTCATTATGTCTTTGTGTTGTGATTATTGATTAGTCGCGTCCTGACCCGATTCGCTTCCGCAACCCGAATTTGGGGGTGCGACATTAAATATCAAAATGGACACTTATAATGGGACATCCCAAGATAGCAATGTGGATATTTTAAATGGAACAGACGAAGTACAATATATTTTTATTTTAAAATATTGGGTAAATTACAAAAAAAACATCTATGTGGTTGTCACATTTTGCAGAAAACATCCCCCAACTCTATTTATAGCCTTGTACATCCCCATAGTTAGCAATTGATAACATAAAACATCCCCGTTGAGATGTTTTTTGTAATTTACCCTAATTGAACATCCCCATAATAGTTTGCAAAAACATCTCTATGGGGATATTTTATGTTAGCAATTACAAACTATGGGGATGTTCAATGCTATAAATGGAGTTGATGGATGTTTTCTGCAAAACATGACAACCACATGGATGATTTTTGTAATTTACCCTAAAATATTCATTTGCACCTCTATCAAATGTCACCACTTTCATCGTTACATTGCGTGAGTAAATATTAGTTATTGTTTAATAAGGAAGGAACTTGTATCCTATCCTATTGTATATAGATACTAGATTTAAGACCCGCGACAGTGCATGTAGATCAGATGAACTTTTAAAGAAGTTGAATGGTTTTAATTATCCATATAAAAAATTGAAGTTGTTTGTGACTAATATAATTTTTATGTTGTCATATCATGTAGTAATCTAAGAAATTTAATAACAATATAATAAATTTAAAATTTGTTATACTATTTGTGTGCTGAATTATAATAAACCTTACATTGATGAAATTGACTATACTAAAAAGACTCATATGCTTTGTAGGACCTCTTTGTAGACCACGTTCTTGGTTGTGTTTGTTACTCTGCAGTCATCATCTAATATCAATGCTTTTAAGCCCACTTTGCTTGTGACTCTAGATAATGCCACATACAACTGTCCATGGGTGAAAACTTGTTTACATAGGAACAGGGCCACTTTTTCCAGGGATTGTCCTTGACTCTTATTTATCGTCATTGCAAAGCATACGGAGATTGGGAACTGACGTCTTTGAAACTTGAAAGGTATTCTTTTATCTGTCGGAATCAACTTCATTCTTGGAAGGTAGGCTTTTTTTCCATAAAACTTACCTGATATTATCCGTCCCTCAATGCAATGATCAGCCATTTGAGTAATTTGTAGCCTTGTTCCATTGCAGAGGCCATTTAATTGATCAGAGGTTACGTAGTAACATAAAAGGTACTCCTATCTTTAGAGTTAAAATGTGATTTGGTATGCCGCCCGATTTGTACTCATTTAAGTTTTCAGGGGAGAATGCAGCTTGTTAAAGTGTGACTTTATCTGAGATAAAAGATAATCGTTGATTGAATCAACCTCGTCATTCCTTCTTACCAATATCGCCCTGTCTTGGAAAAAGGCCGAGTCTTTGATATGCTGTTGTATATTTGGATAAATGTTATCTACCACCGATTTAACGTGATTCCATGTTGATTTAATTAACATGTTATCCGGAAAAACTAAGTCGGCATGCCCATCGTGATCTTCACCGATTGTTCCTTCTCCAATATTTAAGATCCAATCTGCGAATTCTTTTGTTTCTGCTGCTTCCTGTGGATTTGAGCATCCTTTTCTCAGTCGCATATTTACTGTTAATCGAAGGACCTTGCAGTGCGCCCAGAGGTAGGACGTGTCACGTGTGGAGTGAAGCGTTTACGATTTCTGCTCTTGTTCCACCGGTGATTACCGGTAGTATCTGTCTGAAATCACCACCAAAAATGATAACTTTTCCTCCGAAAGGTTTTGAACTGTTTTCAGATCATATGATGTCTCTCATTGTTCGACGATGCTTTTCTCTTGCTTGCTTTTCCAAATTGCATTTTGGCCATAAATGGGCAATGGCTGGGCAGTGATCTTTGTGGTAGCGGGGGGAAGGGCACAACCCCGACCAGCCGGCCTGTACTGCTAAAGAAAAAGGGATCTAGAGCCTCGTAACAGTGTTTATGTGTTATTGGTGCTTCGTCCCATATTATTAACTTTGCCTTATTTAGTAGTGCTGCCAGATTGCTATCAGGAGATATGTTACAGAAAGATTCCTCATTGGGATTTATCGGAATGTATCCTATCCTATTGTATGTAGATAAGTTTCATTAACTAATTGATATAAAACATATAATCGTAAATTTCAAATGACGGTGGGAGTATAATTTTAAATTAATTAAAGGTTTTGAAGGAGAAGTTTTAGCTGAATTAATGTATCTAATTGATTAATTAGAATTGATGTGAAATAAAGCATTCTTATTGGTTAATAGGTATTGATTTTAAACAAAATTAAGGGTTAAATTTTTTTTCTTTTATTAATACTAGACTACATAAAAGATTATATGTTTAAAACGCGAGCTTTGCTTAAGTGGTTTGGTTATGCCGTTAAAATTAAAAAAAATAATACAAAAGTGGTTTGGTTATATATTTTATAAAGGATTTTTATTTTTACGGTATCTATTTTTTTATTTTGTGTAATTTAATTAGTCAAGAAGTTAGTTTTAGTAAAGTTGGATATTTAAAATTATAGTGGTATGTATGGTTTTTTTAAGTTGACAAATATCCACCTTAAAATGTTATTGTATAAAATTTCTTTGTTTTTATTGGGCTTGTATGGCTTTTTTATTATAGATTTATAGATGTGTTCCTTGGGCTTATTGATTTAGGTATGTTTGAATTTGTAGTTTTATGGTCCATCTATTTTAATAATAAGGTCGACAATCCATGTTTTCGATTTAGTGTTCATTTTTTAATTGCGTATTATATGTCGTGGTTTATTTGGCTATATTTTTGCTCCGTGTGTTTTTCCTGATTTTTTCGCTCTGTATCTCTTTGAAGGTTGGTATCATCATTTATCTTTTTATCAAGTTATTAAAGTTCAACTTCTTTCACTATCAGGTTAGCGAAATTTTATTTGTACTTTTTATTATTTATTAAAAAGTTAGTTGATGTTATTATTTTTATTTTGTTTTAATAAATATGTAGTAGTGTTATTTTTGATATATACCTCTTAATGTATTTTAATTTAATTAAATAAAATTTAAATGGTTATTATTAGTTTAAATATAGAAGGTGTTAAGTGTAATAATCATTAAATTAATCTTAATCGTTGGATCAAGATGAAAAAAAAGCAATTAAGGGTTGGGATCGCCCCAAGCTATTTTGCTTTAAGTATAGTTTATAGATTTGTATTTGTATATCTATTATATTATTATTATTATTATTATTATTATTATTATTATTATTATTATTATTATTATTATTATTATTATTATTATTGATATTATTATTATTGATATTATTATTATTATTATTATTATTATTATTATTATTATTATTATCATTATTACTATTATTATTATCATATTATTATTATTATTATTATTATTATTATTATTATATTATTATTATTATTATTATTATTATATTTCTTATTAAATTAGATTTGGGATATATTTTCTATTAATATAAGAATGAATACATATTCTAGTTTTTTGATAGTTTTTGTTTGATCACTATAGAGTTTTAAACCTGTGTATACATACGATTAATGTAAAATGAAACTAAGCGTAATATTATTGATTAATATAGTGTTTAAATTTAAACTGGTGTATGTACATGAAAATCTGTTAAATGAATAATTTGTGCGTTCATTGTGTATATATAGAGTGTTAAACCCTTGTATACACATGACACATTTAATGTAAAATGAAATTTAAATATAGTTATTATTTTAATTATTATTGATATAGAATTTTAAACCCACTTATGCACACGTTTATTGTAAATAAATACATTTTTCGTTCATTGTAAATACCTAGCTAAAGTTTGATTGTAGTAAATATTTTCTACGGGTTAATGTAAAAATTAATACAATATTTCAGTTATTTTATTGTTTAAAATTTAAACCTGTATACGGAAACTGTTAAATGAAACTTAAATAATACTTGTATAGTTTTTGATTATTATTAATATATAAATTTAAACCCATGTATGCACACGATTATTATTGTAAATGAATACGTTCTTCGTTTATTGTAAACACCTAACTAAAGTCAGATTATATTAAATAAACTTTTTCTACGGTTAATATAAAAATTAATACAACATACACTTAGCGTAGAATGAAACTTAAATATAGATTTTTATTATTATCATTATTATTAATATGGAATTATAAACCTATGTATACATACGCACATTGTAAATAGATACGTTCTTCGTTCATTGTAATTACCTAACTAAAGTATGATTGTATTAAATAAATATTTCTACAGGTTAATGTAAAAAAAGTACATATTCCAATTTTTTTGTATAAAATCTAAACTTGTGTATATACACGGACTGTTAAATGAATACTTTATCCGTTCATTTTGATTAATATATAGAGTTATAAACCCGTGTATACACATGACACACAGTTAATGGAAAATGAAACTTAGATATATTTTTTAATTATTATTAAAATATAGAGTTTTAACCCATATATCCACGATTATTATAAAATAAATACCTACTTCGTTTCATAGAGATGTAATGATAATCATAATAATTAAATAATTAATTATTAATTAACATTTAATATAACAAAATAAATATTTCGCCTAATGTTGTTATAATAAATTATAAATATTAAATTAGTATTTATATGAAGCATGATACTATTAATTTTTGCCGTAAATGTTATTAATATATTAATTAATTAATTAAATTTAAATGGTAAGGGAAACGGATATATTTTTAGATGGAGAAATTTTAGGTAAATTATTAACTTTGATTGGTAATTGAACGTTATATAAAATTAAGAAATTTGATGGGTTAATAAGGTTTAATTTTACATAGAATTTTTTTAGAAGAATGATATTTGTTATCTGCTACTTTCCTACACAATACTTACTAAAGCTGTGTAGTTGAAGCAGTTCCCATGAAGGGAATGACGTAATCAAATATCATTCTCAAAAACATACATGTCAAGCATTATACTTACGAAAGCCTGAACAATACTTACGAAAGCTGTGTAGCTAAAGCACTTCCCATGATTACAGATCAACATATAGTTTCAAAGATATGATTAACTCTGACATTAAAAGAGCATAAAATAAAGTCTTGAATAACTTAATAATAGTGATCATCAAATATCTTAAACAAAAACCAAAAACACGTCGACAATCAAAGGTTGCGATTAAAAGAGCTAATTTAATGTGAGATTTTGATAAACTTTTAAGGGGTGTTTTAGGAGTTTACTTACTTAAGGCCTTCTGATTCCTAATGTTATCATCTGAATTCTTATGTATACAACTTAAAACTAAAGCCCCCACCTATTTTCACAAGACAATAAACAGATCATGAAACAATTTGAATTCCAATTTGGCTTTAGTCGAATCAAAACAAAAATCTCACAAGAATTTAAAGCACTAAACATTATCATCTTCTTTGTATTCTTTGTATCTGTAACAGATTCGTGAGCCAATTCCAATTCCACTTTAATCCAATCAAAATCAAAATCTCACAAGAATTCAAATCCACAAACATTATCATTTTATTTTTGTATCTGTAACAGATTACTCAAATGGATGAAAAATTTATGCCTTATATGCTTATACATCATAGTAGATGACAGAAATCAGTATATATAAAACTTGAAAGTCGATTGTGTAATGAAATTCAGAGAGACAAGTACCTATGCTACAAATTGCTTAAAACGTTCGTCAAGCATCTTCCTAATCCAGCCACCACTTATTACGATCGTCCGCCGCTGTAACATCCTATTTTTGGGCCTAGAAGTAAATAGTATTTTACTAAGTTTTAAAATGGATATTTAAAAATAATGGGGAATAATTTATTTGATTTCTTGGAAATAAATAGGTAAAAGAGTCACATGATATATTGTGACTAATAAAATAGTATTTGTTTTAAATTAATAGAGTTGATGGTAAAATAAAATATTGGTCTCGTAAATGGTATTTAAGTTCCGGATAATAGAGTTACAAGGGGACTAAATTTTATGGACTTTGGATCGGTTTATAAGTGAGAGACCGACCTACTTTTCTTCACTTTCCCAATTCCTCAATTTTCTCTATTTCACCAACTAAAACATACACAATGAAATCAAGAGATTTAAGGCTTTGATTTGGTTTCAAGTTATCATCATCCTCACCTTGTTCATCATCATCATATTATTCTTCAAATTGTAAGTAGGGTTTATTGATGTATTCTATTCACATGGTGAATTTGAGTTTTAGGTTTGATAATGATGCATGTATATAAACTGAAGTGGATTATGTGTATGTGATGTTTGTTGATGATTATAAGATATAGTGAATCATATACTTAATGTTTTTCATGTTAAATTTGGGTAATTGGTTAGGGTTTAAAAAGAAACATGAGTTTAAAGTGAAATGGAAGTATTTTGTTGCTATTGATGTTATAAGATGTTAATTGCTATTATTGGTGTGTTACTACTTCATATGATTGAGTATAGAATCTGAGTTTTTGGTGTTTTTGGATTTTGAATCGGGTTGAACTGGTGCAATAAAGTGCAGGTCGTTTTTGAACTAGTGAACGCGATCCCAATAATTTTCCTAGATCGCGTTCCTTAGTTAAAATTCGTCTCAGTCGGATTTTGAACTATCAAACGCGATCCCGCACTCGTTTCTGGATCACGTTTCCAGTGTAAAATGGTTACAGAAGGTTTTCTAAAGGGAAACGCGATCCCACCACCTTGACCCGGATCGCGTTTGCATGAATAATTTTGACGGGTTTTGCAAATTTTGAAATTACGCAAAGTGTTTTCAGGGTCGCGAGTAAGTGACAAATTTTATTAACTCGGATTGAATTAAAATTAGCATGGTCACTCAAAAACGGTTCAATGGTCAAGGCTCTATTCTAAGATCCTAGGTAGTTTTTGACCTTTCGGGGTCATTTAGGGGTCGAAAATGGCATTTTACAGTTTTTGGACATCATTTTGGGACTTTCTGAATTCATTTTGCATTGGTAATTTTAGTGTAGCTTGAATACTTGTATTATATACATTTCATATGTGGGTTAAAGCATATAATACTTAATTGTGTGATACTATGTGTTGACATATACTATATAAATATAATAGCAGTTTATCGTTATTAATGAGTTACTGACTCATTATTATATTGTGTTCTCACATAATTAGAAGACTCAGTAATATTAAATCACTGAGTGAAGACTAGGAATATCAGGTGAGTGGTAACTGTATTCTTAGGTTCAACCCAGTTGTAACAGGTTTGGTTACAACGGGTGAACATATATTGTTATTGATCTTGATTGTTTAAATCATTTGGGTTAATGTTATTGTTGATTGGTTGATTATATTTTGTAATGGCATGATTAATGTGCAATATGTGATTATTGGCCGTTGGGCATATGTGTATTATTGGGAGGTCAACACTGGTTGGGTTTGTTGCTATTGTTTGACTGGCGGGGTTTCTGATACACATCGTTGATGGATGAACCCTAGTCAGTGAAGATAGTTTCAAACTATCGGTAAAGCACTGTGATGGCATACCAGTGGTTTAAAGTGTTCTTGCGATGGCATACCAAGAACCGCTGGTCCTCTTTGTTGTTGGGTGTTATTGTTTATTTGTTGTAAGATTTGTTATTTCTGGATTGAACTGTCGGATACAGTTCCATTCACTTAGCTGTGAGCTAATCCCACCATGTTTAACATTTTTCAGATTTTGGTTAGATGACTGACATGGCATGGGTACTGGATGGATGTTTGACTAATGTGGCGTCAACTCTGATATTTTGGGTTAATCAATGAAATTTTTTGGAAACTTATTCGACACATATTAATAACTTACTTTATGAATGTAACTATTTTGAAACGCTAAACCTTTGGGTAAATTTTGAATGTACACATGTAATTAAGCAAGTACATATGATATGTACACGTTTTTGGTTTGAAAATTTTGGGACTTGCGCTTTTGGTATTAAAGTAATATAAAATGCATTAGTAAATTATTGGGGTGTTATAGCCGCCACCTCCGCCGCCAGACACTGCAGTTGACCGGAGCTTCCTTGATTCGATTCCTTCCCCACACCCCGCTGCAATTGGCTGATTTTCAGGGGTTGTTTGTTAGGGTTCCAAATTGAAAACTTGAATCGGTTGATGATGGAAAGAGTAGATTTTTGCAATTGGGTATTGATTCAATTGGTCTATGTACGTTGGAATTGGTCGATCTTGTTTTTTGTGGGTTTTTTTGGGTGTTGAGATTGGTGGACTGATATGTTTGAACAATAAGGAAGTGACAGGATGTGGATGTGAGGGTAAATTTGAAACACAAAATGTAAAGATTAATTAATCTTTTTGCTAATTACAATCAAAGGCTGAGATTAAAGTAGCTAGTTCAATATAAGGTGGTGATTAAGTTAAAAGGGTTAGTTTAAGAGGAGATTAGTTAATATAGTTTCTCTTTTAAAAGATAAGAGAGAAGAGAGAAGAGAGATTTATTATTAGATTAGATTTGGGATATATTTTCTATTAATATTAAATAAAATAACAAACTGATACTAGTATATAGGGGTGTACGTGGTCCAAAAACCGCACCGAACCAGATCAGAACCGCACCGAACCACGAACCATTAAATGAAAAATCAAGAACCATGAACCGAACCATGTAATTCGGTTTTGGTCCGGTATGGTTCTGGTGCGGTTCTTGCGGTTTTGGTTCAAAACCGCGAACCAAATAATATATGCACGTATGATATAAAGAAGAAGATGTGTACAAGCATACATGTTTCAAATTAACTATAATAATTAAGGAATCATAAAAAACTTTAAATCACCTAATAATCAATACTAAAACGTTGTTGTAATTCTAACATAATATGGATACATCTAGTGGCGGATCTAGGATACAGTAACCTGTAACATTGGTATCTTACTTTTTGTGAACCCGTAGCACAAATAAAGAATGTAACAAAAAGTGCAATTTTTTATAAGAAATTTACACTATATATAGCGAATCAACCCATAGCAACTATTACCTCTACCATCTACATGGCTCCGCCCTGGATACATTATGTTTTTATCAAACAAAACATGCATGTATGTCGAATACAAAATAATAGGGTTGATCAAGTTCCAAAAAACTTTATTAAATGGATCAATCGTTAACAATTTATTAAAAAAATATGATCGGGGAAATATGCAGACGACGAATAAGAGAAAGAAAATGTAAGTTGATTTTTTTTGGTGCATGGAATATTGAAGATACAAATCTATAAGAATATATGTACTTATAATTAATATAACAATTATTTAAAATCTAATTACATAACTCAATATTTATCGATATTAAAAGATATATACATCAAGTATATATTTAACTTTTCCTATAAAACCGGTTCTTGCGGTTCGAACCGTTTTTACCGGTTCTAGAACCGAACCGCACCGTGAACCATTAAGGCTAAAATATAGAACCGAGAACCGGACCGTTAAGCTACGGTCCGGTTCAGTTCTGGTCCGGTCCTGGTTCGGTTTACCGGTTCTAGTGGTTCCGAACCATTTATGTACACCCCTAGAACGAAGTATTACTTCCGTAACTAAATTTAAGAGAGTCCCACAAATGAAATGATGTAGGTTCTATTTTGTAATGTGAGGATACTCCGTTTGGTAAACAAGCCAGTATTGTTTCAAATGTCTTCTTTTCCAAATTAAACATTTTCCTTTCCGTGTCAGACATTTGGCTTTCCGTTTTTACACTTGTAGGTATCTCTGGGAAAAATTCATATTCTTCAATTGTTGGAGGTTCATATGGCTCAGTAATGAAAATCCATAAATTTGGATCATACAACGTAATCAAATCTTCAAAGATGGTCTTCCAACGATCAAAATCCTCATTAAATAAAGACTTCAACCGGTCTCTCATGGTTTGGGTCATAAAGTCCGTATTCGAATTTTCCCTCCAAAATTGAATTCAAAAATTTCGTAAACTTTTCTAGTATGCGAAACTTTTCCGACACTAACAATAATAGTAGGTAAAGTTTGAAGTCATAATTCTTTGTGTGGCTCAAAAAGTGCTAGAACGAGTGAACGAGAATGCTTATGATCGTATTCGTTAGATTTATCGTGTTTTTCGACCATTTTAGTTGAATTTTGAAACATTGTTGTAGGTTCCCGGTACGGACCTAATCAGATCGTATAACTTGAATGCAAGAGCGGAAATCAAACAAACAAGTATTGAACATTTAATGAATCGAACACAAGAATATAAATAATGTTTCCGTTTATTGATTAACAAAAACAAACGATTAAGCTCCACAGTACAAACTCTCTGAACTCGGAACGTTCCTCACACACTCAAAATGATCGATCACCTTCAAATGAAAACCTAATTGCATATTTATAATCTGGACCCTGCGACATAAGCCTTATGTTGCAGGCCCAAGCCCATTGCGACATAGACTTAATATCGCATGCCTAATGTCGCAGACCATAAAACATATGCAATTTCACATACAAATTCAAGCTAAATATTCTAGACAAGATATTGACAAAACATGTTGATTTTGCATCAACAATTGTCTATATTTTGGCCCATGTGACGAGTTTTAATGATAAAGTATCTATTTTGATTAGTTTCGTCACATATTGGGCTAAAAGGTGAGATTAATGCACCTAAAAACATGACTTTTTGCGTGTTATCATATGCATAAGTACAAAACATACAAAAATTGTCACAATTTTCTTCAAAATAATATCAGAGTAGTCATGGTCAACTACTTCCAAGCACTCTTTGCCCAGTCCCATTCTAGTCAAAACCTGCAAGGAGTAAACAACGGGATTAGCACGAAGCTAAGTGAATAAACCTGTTACAAACAGTTTGACTTAGCTTAACAAAATTAATTATCAACAATTAACACATAGACTCAATATCAGCAAGAGGATCAGTGGTCCTTGTGGCGCCCTCAGCCGCGGTGGCCCACCAAGCGACACTTATGATCACTGCAGGCCAATACAGTGATTTACCGATAACTGTTTACTACATTTAACCAACATAAGTTCCATTCACAACACATGTTCACAATTCCTATGGTGGTTAACCTGTAGCAACCCAGTCCAACAGTTGTTGACCTCTGATACCTCAAGATGCATAAAGCAGTTTATATATATATATATATATATATATATATATATATATATATATATATATATCACAGCAACAATCACATTTAACACTACTATGTTTAATCTGTTGTAAATAATTTGTCACAACCAAACCATACTGAAGTTCCAAGTCAATTCACCTGTCAACTTCGGTCCAACTACTCAGCTGACTAATCACTGAGTCTTCTGCGTGTCTGAAACACATAAGAAATTTCAAATTAAACTTCATATCATATTGATCATAACTTAATATTAATAAGCAAACATATATTGAGTCATATAATCACAATATACCAAATACATCACATTATGAAGTTTTAAAATCAAAAGCATTCTGTTATACACTATAAATCCGCCGGATTCTTAATGAATCCGCCTGGATTCAGACGAATCCGCCGGATTCAGATGGAATCCGCCAGATTCCAAGCTATTTTCAGATACACAAACGGGACAGAACTTTTTTACAGAATCCGGTTGAGGAATCCACCCGGATTCAAGATGAATCCGCCGGATTCTAGAGGAATCCGCCGGATTCCCATCATCTTCCAAACCTGTGCAGGTCAGAATTTTGCACGAACCCAAATTCTCAAATTTCGATTTCAACACACTAAATCTGTTTCCAGCTTCAAATTACTTCGACCAAACCATGTAATAACATCATGTAACTAAGTTTCAATCCTCAATTCATCACAATTCAAACAAATCACCTAAAACCCATAAATTGCACATTTTAACTAAATTTCAAAGAATCAAGCAATTTCTTCATGTAATCATCATGAAATCAATATATTAAGATCAAGAACCACACAAGTAATTTCTAACTTCAATTTCACATGATTCACTCACTAATCCAATTATTCATATAAATTCATAAAGAACATCAATAAGCTTACTTACTCTTTGAATAGATGAAGATGATGATAATGAAATCAAAGCTAGAATCAATCAATCACTTGTTATTGTCTTCAAAATTGAAGTTCTTAAAGTTGTGAGGTTTGTGGTTTAAGGATTTAGCATTCAAGTGTTTGAAATGAGATGAAAATGGAAACCTTCTCATTTTGGGAAAGTTAACATGTCGGCTCAATATTAACCGACTCCGTATTTACTTAAAACTAGTCCCCTTTTCATTCTATTGTCTGGAACCTAATTATCAATCGCGAGAAAATTATTTTATTTTACCGTGAACTAGAACTATTTAAATTGGTCAATAATTCACTAGTCACAATTAATCCTTTGATCAAACTCCCTAAATTTTAAAACCAACATATAAAATGCAATAATTTAAAATATAATAATTAAAATATATAAGTAAGGGAAATTACCAGATTACCCTCGAATCACAAAAGCGGGTGTTACAAATCTTCCCCCTTAGGAAGATTTCGTCCCCAAAATCTCACTAGACTCAAACAAATGAGGGTATCGCGAGCGCATATTCGACTCAGTCTCCCAAGTAAGATTCGCCCCTAAACTATGTTCCCATTTAACCAGAATCATCGGTATCTTTTTCTTACGTAACTTAGTCACCTTTCTATCAACTAACTCAATAGGCTCCTCGACTAATTTCTGACTAAAATCAACTCTAATATCCTGTAATGGAAGAATTTGGGATTGATCCTCCATA
This sequence comes from Pseudognaphalium luteoalbum, assembly GCA_963422505.1. Lineage (NCBI taxonomy): Eukaryota > Viridiplantae > Streptophyta > Magnoliopsida > Asterales > Asteraceae > Pseudognaphalium > Pseudognaphalium luteoalbum. Next base: position 74,073,475 of record OY730198.1, read on the forward strand.
TTACATTTCCTCAGATAACAAACAATAAAAGTGTCATGAATACCCGATAACTCAGAAGGAAGATCTAAAGCGACTGTCTGATCATTAACTACCTGTCTGATTCTGAATGGACCAATATACCTTGGGGCCAGTTTTCCAAATCTAATTACGCCTTTCCACGGGGAAACTTTTAGATAAACTAACTCACCCTCAACAAAAGTAACGGGTCGACGGTGCGGGTCAGCATACTGTTTCTGTCTATCTCTGGCGGCTTTCAGTTTCTCGCAAGCTATAGCAACCTTATCAGCTGTAATTTGTACAATATAAGGACCAGCAAATTGCTTTTCTCGAGCCTCTAACCAACAAGTAGGCGTTCTGCAGCGACGCCTATATAACATCTCATACGGTGGCATGCCGATACTAGAATGATACGAGTTATTATAAGCAAACTCTACTAAAGGTAAGTGAGAATCCCAAGAACCACCATACTCTAATATACAAGCTCTCAACATATCTTCCAGAGTCTGAATGGTACGCTCTGTCTGACCATCTTTCTGGGGATGATAAGCCGTACTGAGATTAACTCTGGTACCCAATTCTCGCTGTAAACTCTGCCAAAACCCAGAAATAAACCTGGAATCTCTGTCTGACACAATAGATAACGGAATCCCATGTCTCGAAACTATCTCCTGAATATATAACTGGGCCAACCGAGTCAAAGAAGCAGTCTCACTGGTAGCCAGAAAATGAGCACTCTTGGTCAATCTGTCAACAATTACCCAAATCATATCATTGCCTTTCTGTGTTCTGGGAAGTTTAGTGACAAAATCCATGGTAATATGCTCCCATTTCCACTCGGGTATATCAAGCTATCTCAATGAACCATACGGTTTATGATGCTCCGCTTTTACCTGAGAACATATATGACAATTTTCCACCACACGTGCAACATCGGTTTTCATCGTAGGCCACTAATATAAAGGTTTCAAGTGATTATACATTTTTGTACATCCGGGATGAATAGACAATCTAGATTTAAGAGCCTCCGATAATATCAATTCCCGAAGTCCCCCAATCAATGGAACCCAAACTCGAGACTGAAAGGTTTTCAAACCCCGAGAATCATCAACTAACAATTCCTTTCGTTTCAACATAATTTCAGATATCAAATTAACATCCATTAAAGCTTCCAATTGGGCAGTTTTTAATTGAGAAATCAAATCAGAAGAAATTTCTAAACGCATAAAACATACCCGATCAGAAGATGACTTTCGGCTCAGTGCGTCTGCTACCACATTAGCTTTACCCGGGTGATATCGGATTTCACAATCATAATCCTTAATCAGCTCCAACCAACGCCTTTGTCGCATATTTAGATCTTTCTGTGTAAACATATACCGCAAACTCTTATGGTCAGTACAAATCACGCATTTAGTGCCATATAAATAGTGCCTCCAAATCTTTAATGCAAATACAACAGCTGCAAGTTCTAAATCATGCTTAGGGTAATTTCTTTCATGAGTTTTTAATTGGCGAGAAGCATAAATAATTACCCAATCCCTTTGCATCAAAACACATCCCAATCCAGCATGAGAGGCATCACAATAAACAATAAAATCATCAGAACCATCTGGTAAAGCTAAAACTGGGGCCTGACATAATAACTGTCTCAAAGTCTGAAAGGCTATTTCCTGTTGATCATCCCACTGAAATCTAACATTCTTACGTGTTAATTTGGTCAACGGGCTAGCAATCTTAGAAAAGTCTTTGATGAACTTTCTGTAATAACCCGCCAATCCCAGAAAACTTTTAATTTCAGAAGGAGATTTAGGTGTATTCCAATTCATTACTGCCTCAACCTTAGACGGATCCACTTTTATCCCGTCATTACAAATAACATGTCCCAAAAACTGAACCTCTCGCAACCAGAACTCACATTTTGAAAATTTCGCATACAGATGTTCCATTTTTAGAGTTTCCAGAACAAGTCTCAAATGATGTGCATGCTCAGACTCAGACTTTGAATAAATCAGAATATCATCAATAAACACAATCACAAACTTATCAAGAAAAGGACGACATACCCGATTCATTAAATCCATAAACACAGCAGGAGCATAAGTCAATCCAAACGGCATAACTAAGAACTCATAATGGCCATACCTGATACGAAAAGCAGTCTTAGGAATATCTTCTTCACGAACTCGTACCTGGTGATAACCTGATCTCAAATCAATCTTAGAAAAATAAGAAGATCCCTGCAACTGGTCAAATAACTCATCAATTCTGGGTAAGGGATACTTATTCTTCACAGTTCTTTTATTCAGTTACCTATAATCAATACACATTCGAAGAGTACTGTCTTTCTTTTTCACAAATAAAACAGGAGCACCCCAGGGAGAAGAACTAGGCCTGATAAAACCCTTATCTAACAGTTCCTGGATCTGAGTCATCATTTCACGAATTTCTGAAGGTGCTAATCGGTAAGGAGACTTAGCTACAGGAGAGGAACCAGGAATCAAATCAATCTGATACTCAACTTCCCTAACAGGGGGTAAACCAGGCAACTCGTCAGGGAAAACCTCCGGGTATTCAGAAACCACCCGGACATCAGACACTGTTTTCTTTTCTAACTTGGTATTTACAACATAGGCCAAATAGAACTCATAACCTTTAGCTAAAGATTTTCTAGCTTTCATTACTGAAATTAAAGGAATACTGCCTTTTTCCCATTCTCCTCGAGCCACTACGTATGACTCCTCAGAAATTGGGATTTTTATCAACTTTTTGTGACACTCATTATTGGCTTTGTTTTGACTTAGCCAATTCATACCCAACACTACATCAAAACTTGGAATAGGCAACAGAAGAAATGAAACAGGAAAGTCATGACCTTCTATTGTAATATTAGCACCAGTTACCGAAGTGGTAACAGGAACCATTTTACCAGTGGCTATTTCTACCTCAATAGGGTTCACAATCAACGAGGGAGTCAACTTTAACTTTTCACATAAATTCACAGATATAAAGGAACAGTTTGCTCCAGAATCAAAAAGAACACGTGCTGGTACAGAATTTACAAGAAAAGTACCCGTAATGACGTCCTCAGTGACGACAGCCTCATCAACTGTCATCTGAAATGCACGGCTAGTAGCTGGTGGCGGATTTTTCCGCTTTTGGCTCGAAGAAGAGGAACCACCACCCATACACGATCCCTGTCTCCTGACCTCAGGACAAACACCAGCTCTGTGACCCTCTTTATGATAGTTCCAGCAAACCTGATTAGGATAAGTACAATCTTTAGCTGAGTGTCCCAATATCCCACATTTAACGCATCTCGATGTCTGAATAGTACAAGGCCCTGCATGTCTAGACTTGCATCTGGTACAATAAGAACTATCAGAAGTAAAACCACCAAAACCAATCCTCCTACTAGGCTGTGTACTCTGCCACTTCTGCTTCCCTCGGCTCGAAGAATCACTCCGTGGCCTCTGTTGAAACTTTTCTTTATTCTGCTGTCTCTTGGCCTGAATATCACTGTCTACATAACGTGCCAAATTGAAAGCCTGGGGAAGTGTAGCTGCTAGTCTTATTGTGGTACGATATTCAGGGGGTAAAGTTTTCGCAAAACGGTCAATCTTGTTTCTATCAGTTGGAACCCACTGCTGCACAAATCTCAACTTCTCAGAAAACTGTCTAATAAGCTCATCAATGGACATCTGGTCAGTCTTCTGTAAATCAAGAAATTCCTGTCTGACACGTTCAAGGTTAAACTCTGAGCAATATTGCTTACAAACCTCGGCATGAAAGTCTGGCCATCTAATAGTACTAAGCTGTTGTGGAGTCAACGATGCAGTGATAGAATCCCACCATGACATAGCCTGACCCTTTAGCAACTGTACTGCATACTGTACTTTATCTTCTTCCTCGCAATGACAAGCATCAAGCTTTCTCTCAACATCTCTTAACCAGTCTAAGGTAATAGTGGGATCAGAACTCCCAGAATAATGAGAAGGACTACTGGACATAAATGTCTTCAAAGAACAACCTTTCTTTTGTTGCTGTAACTGTGAGAATGCAGGTATCTGAAAACCAGAAGATCCAAAAGCAGAAAATGGAACAGAAGTCTGAAATCCATAACTCTGGGATTGCTGCTGAGGAATATACGGAACAGACGTAGGAATCCGAAAAGTAGATGTAATAGGTGGAGCGGTACTCTCAATATGCTGATAACCTGAAGTATGACGCTGAGAATAATCAGTCAGCTGCCTTTGCTGCTCTAATACCTGAGCCTCTAATCGCATAATATACTCCTGATCTGTTTCCCCACCAACCGAATGAGAAGTACCTTGATTATCTGGATGCACATCTGTCTCTGAAGCATGGTTATGGGTAGGGTCTGGTTGCTCATTCTCAGCCATTCCTGTAATCACAACACATCTCACAATTTGTTAATTGTTAGTACTAATATACTAACCAATCACAATTTCATAACTAATCCCCATAACTTGGAATGTTGACCAATACCACTGGGTTTGGGATTGAACACATTACCATTGCTCAATTCGCCCAAACATATGCTCTGATACCAATTTAAAACACACCACATTTTTTTTAAGTCGGAAGCGCAAATCCATTTATATTATATAATAGATGACATGACGTCATCTACCAAAATCATTATACAAGTTATAAGTATTATCTGTTAATTTACAAACTATTAGAATGTATTTGTGCAATATAAAGTATCAAAATAATATCAGAGTAGTCATGGTCAACTACTTCCAAGCACTCCTTGCCCAGTCCCATTCTAGTCAAAACCTGCAAGGAGTAAACAACGGGATTAGCACGAAGCTAAGTGAATAAACCTGTTACAAACAGTTTGACTTAGCTTAACAAAATTAATTATCAACAATTAACACATAGACTCAACATCAGCAAGAGGATCGGTGGTCCTTGTGGCACCCTCCGCCGCGGTGGCCCACCAAGCGACACTTATGATCACTGCAGGCCAATACAGTGATTTACCGATAACTGTTTACTACATTTAACCAACATAAGTTCCATTCACAACACATGTTCCAAATTCCTATGGTGGTTAACCTGTAGCAACCCAGTCCAACAGTTGTTGACCTCTGATACCTCAAGATGCATAAAGCAGTTTATATATACATATATATATATATATATATATATATCACAGTAACAATCACATTTAACACTACTATGTTTAATCTGTTGTAACTAATTTGTCACAACCAAACCATACTGAAGTTCCAAGTCAATTCACCTGTCAACTTCGGTCCAACTACTCAGCTGACTAATCACTAAGTCTTCTGCGTGTCTGAAACACATAAGAAATTTCAAATTAAACTTCATATCATATTGATCATAACTTAATATTAATAATCAAACATATATTGAGTCATATAATCACAATATACCAAATACATCACATTATGAAGTTTTAAAATCAAAAGCATTCTGTTATACACTATAAATCCGCCAGATTCTTAATGAATCCGCCTGGATTCAGACGAATACGCCGGATTCAGATGGAATCTGCCGGATTCCAAGCTATTTTCAGATACACAAACGGGACAGAACTTTTTTACAGAATCCGGTTGAGGAATCCACCCGGATTCAAGATGAATCCGCCGGATTCTAGAGGAATCCGCCGGATTCCCATCATCTTCCAGACCTGTGCAGGTCAGAATTCTGCACGAACCCAAATTCTCAAATTTCGATTTCAACACACTAAATCTGTTTCCAGCTTCAAATTACTTCGACCAAACCATGTAATAACATCATGTAACTAAGTTTCAATCCTCAATTCATCACAATTCAAACAAATCACCTAAAACCCATAAATTGCACATTTTAACTAAATTTCAAAGAATCAAGCAATTTCTTCATGTATTATTATGTTTGTGTATTAGTTTAGATTTGTAAATAAATATTTTATTTTTATAATAGACGAAATATTGTATTTTATTAATTACGTTTGCTGCGAGTCGAGATCTCAGGTCGCAAAGGATTGCGAAGCGAGGTGAGATCTGAACTCGCAGAGCCAAACTCAATAGGTGTCAAACGAGTTGAGTTGGGCTTCGGCTGCGTAGCGAGTCGAGTCAACTCGTAGGCCCAAAAGGCTGCGAGTTGAGACGATCTATATATCTGTTTTTAATACGTGAAAAACATAACAACTAGACATAACAACTTGGAGAGAAAACTTTTGCTATCACATTTTTTCCCGCGAATCCAATTTCCAGAGAAAAGAAAATAAACCTAACGACTAGGTTTTGACGATTATTCGTTTAAAACAAAGTAATTAGTTAACCGAAACGCGAATATATTCATTGTTAGTAAGATAACATCGTATTGAAGAATTCCGCACCTTAATGCTACAGATAACGAAGTTATCGATCCTAGAACTAGGGACTTACAATTGGTATCAGAGCTTTCGGGCTAGATAACGAAGGTAATTCGAAGTTTTCGGGTTAATCGCGTGAGATTTAGGATTATTTTAACGTGCATTAGTGTGTAAAAACGATTAAAATCATTCTCTGGATGATTTAGGGTTTGTTTACGGTCGAAATTTCCTGTTTCAATCGTAAAAATACCAAAAAATTTTGGTTTTCGCGTTTTTCAGCCGTTTTGCGAGTCGAGATTAGGGTTTCAGATAAGTCTGCGAACCGAGTTGAACTTGCGAGTCGACATTCTTGCGAGTTGACATTTTGCGAGTCGAACTAAGTTGCGAGTTGAAATACTCTGCGAACCTAGATCTCCTGCGAAATGAGATCACTTGCGAGTTGACATCACTGCGATCCCAACTGAGACTTGCGAACCGAGATTCTGCGAGTCGAGCTGAGATTACGAGTTGAACTGAGTTCTTGCGAGTCGAGATTTTTTGTTTTCAGAATTCGCGAATACATTTTAACTTTAAGCTTTACGATGTCTGACCTTAGCAAAATGATTGAGATGGACCACGAGATTGGAAAATCTAATGTTCCACCAAAATTGTTGAGAGTTGAGGATTATTATAGCTGGAGGGATAGGTTTGAATCTTACTGTAGATTTCATGATCTATCTATCTGGATGTGTATCAAGAATGGATACACGGCACCTACACAATCTGTTGAAAATGCTATTGTGGTTCTCACTTATCAACAGATGAGTGAAGCACAAAAGAAGGAATTTGAGGTTGAAAACAAGGCTCATTCTTCTATTAAGATGAGTCTTCCTAAGGAAGTTAATCATCAACTGAAGTCCTTCCATACTGCTAGAAATTTGTGGACAGCTCTTGAGAAAAGGTGTGAAGGTAGTCCACAAGTTAAAGCAGGCAAGAGGAATCTTCTGAAAAAGCAGTCTACTGTGTTCAAAGCTTTGAAAGGAGAAGATCTTGATGCTTATACCACAAGATACTACCATTTGTTGAGTGAGCTAGATGACCATGAGATTGTGACTACCGAGACTGAGAAAACCGACAAGTTTATTGAGGGTTTACCGTCTAAGTGGGAAATGCATGGCATAATGCTTAAAGACAATGATGAGAGGTATGCAACCATGACCTTAGAGCAGGCAATTGATAAGCTCAGAGGTTATGATTTCACCAAGAAGACTAGAGATACTGATTCTGATCAGGCTCAGGATCCGGGACTATATCATGGAAAATCTACTATCTCTATTGCTTCCTCGAGCTCGACCACTGCTTTATTTGTTGGTAATGCTGATGGAAAGGGTGAAATGATTATTGATGATCTGTGTCTTGTTACCTCATCTGGTAGTGAAGCAAAGGGTAAACCAACTGAAAAGTCACCTCAAGAACATCAAAAGATGCCTATGAGTGTGAAATCTGCAGAACAGCAATTATCTGTTCTTGCTTCCTTTGTAGTTTCGTATGAGAACTACATTCAGGGAAAACTCAATGATCCAATTTTGTTTGAAGAGGATTATGATCAGATAGACCCTGAATATCTTGAAGAAATAGAACTTCAGGATCAACTTGCAATGTTGTCTAGAAGAGTAAAGAATTTCTTAAAGAAAACTGGTAGAAAGGTAGTTGGCAATCGATCAGGGTTTGATAAGACCAAGATCAAGTGTTATAACTGTCAGGGTTACGGACACTTTGCTCGAGAATGCCAACGACCTAAAGTAGAAGCTGGGAATGGAAAACAGGGTTCGGGAAGCACTCTTGCTTCCAAAGCCTTGGTTGTAAAACAGTTGGATGGCTCATATGAATGGAAAGCTCAGTCTGAGGAAGCTTTCATGGCTGAAATTGATGAGTCAACATCCTACATGCCTACATATACAGAGTGTGATGTAAAGGTGCCTGAGGTTGAAATGAAAGCAAGTGACAAAGACGTGTTGTACATGGAGTCAACTGAAAATATGAATCCTGAAGACTTTGTAGCACGCATGGCTGAAATTCAAACAGACAAGAAAAGGGTATGTATTGATATTCTTACTCTTGCTGATGTCTGTTATTTGGTTACTGATTTACAGTTACAGGTTAGTGTTTTAACTGTTTCAAACAAAAACTTGTCTTCTCAAGTTAACATATTGACTGAATCTAATAAGACTATTTAGATCTGAACTTGAACTAGCTAAGATTGATGTGCGTAGGTTAAGTGATGATAAACAGGACTTAAAAGATAAAATTAAGTCTAATGCTTCTGATAGGAGTGCACTTAGAGATACCATTAATGAAAAAGCTGTCATCATAGATGGTCTCTATATGAACCTAAAAGACTTAAATCAGACAATTGCTAATAAGGAGAAAGAGTTAGCTAAATGTAAGTTGAAGTTAGTTGAGCAAAATCGAAAGATAGAAAATTATAGAACCACTGAGATGGACAAGATGCTAGATGCTCAACGAAGTGTAAAGGATAAGACAGGACTAGGTTATAATGAGACACCTCCTCCTTTCAATTCGAATTACACTAGACTTCTAGAAGATACTGAAATGACTGAAGTATGTTCTGAAAAACCAGTAGCTAAACCTGATCAGTTAGAGGCACAGAAGAATGTTATTAAGAACCCTTCATCTGATGATAGTAAGAAAATTACTCACACCAAAGTACATTTTGTAACGGGTGGAGTAATTAATGATACTAAGACTGATGAAGTGGTTAATAAAGAACATGTGATTGAATCTTTAGTGCCTAAGACTCCGATAGCAGATGCAAAAGTTAGTAAGTCACGAAAATAGATGTCTTGCTTCAAGTGTCACCAAAAAGGACACGTAGCTTCTTGTTGCCCAAATAAGAAGTTGGAAGCATCACATAAGTTAGTGAATACTGAAAAGACACCGACCACTTCTAGTTCGATTGTAGATAAGTTAGGCTCCAAACCAGGATTAGGAAGCAAACCTGTAAACATTCTGAAAAGAGATGGTAATCATAGTGTCTCTCCACCTAAACCTAAAAGGGCTTATACTCTAAACGAAAATACTTTCAATAAGCCAAGAGATAAGACACCTTCGAGGTTTAGGACCCCAAGTAGAAACCATAGTCAATTTGAGAATGGCTCTACTTCGAGTGCACAGGGATCTAAGTATGTGCCTAGGAGGTTTTCTACTCACTCTCCTCATAGGCCTAAGACTACAAATCATCAACAGTCTCAAACTCCTGTGAAGGTTACCAAGACTCCCGATGGGAACAGTTATGGTTACTTTAAGGAGGTTCAGATTGTAGATGATCAGGGACAAACCAAGACCGTAATGGCTTGGGTCCCTCTTGATAACTAACTGTGTACAACTTGTTATGTGTAGGAGCAGACTGTGAACAAGGACAGCTGGTGGTATGTAGACAGTGGATGCTCAAGACACATGACAGGTGAACGAAGTCTACTAAAGGACTTCAGAGAAGGTTTCAAGCAAAAAGTAAATTTTGCAGGAGACAAAGGAGGAGTAATTACTGGGAAAGGAAAAGTTTCAAATGGAACTTTGACTCTAGAGGATGTGAATTATGTTGAAGAACTAACTCATAACCTAGTGAGTGTTTCCCAAGTCTGCGATAAAGGCCATCCAGTTCATTTCAATGAAAAGGAAGCTTTAGTTCTGAATCCAGGTTTCACAATTCCTGAAGAATAGATTTTGATGAGGGCACCAAGGAAGAAGGACATCTATGCTATAAACATGGGTGTTTCTAATTCTTCAATGGTGTCGACATGTTTATTATCCAAGGCTTCTGAAGCAGACGCACTTTTATGGCATAGGAGAATGGCACACCTAAACTAGAGAAAGATGAACTACATAACCAAAAATGGTTTAGTTTTGGGTGTACCACATAAACGTTTCGAGTCTGAAGACAAGTGTGTTCCTTTCCTAAAAGGAAAGCAGCACAAGAAACCACACAGGTCTAAGACTGAAAACACAATCTCCTCGCCATTTGAACTACTACACATGGATCTCTTTGGCCCAATAAGCAAGAGAAGTCTAGGTGGAAAGTGGTATTGTTTAGTTATCACAGATGATTACTCTAGATTCTCATGGGTATTCTTTTTGGGATCTAAGGATGAAACTCCGGGAATTTTAACGGAGTTCTTTGATCTAGTAGAGAATATCTATAAAACAAGAGTTAAGCGTATTCATAGTGATAATGGAACGGAATTCAAGAACTCAATGTTGAATATCTATTGCTTAAGCAAAGGGATACAACATCAATTCAGTGCACCATATGAACCTCAACAGAATGGTGTTGCTGAAAGGAAAAATCGAACGTTGATTGAAGATGCTAGAACAATGCTTGCAGATTCAAAGCTTCCGGTCATCTTTTGGGCAGAAGCAGTGAATACAGCATGTCATGTTTAGAATAGAGTTCTTACGGTGAAAAAGCATAACAAGACTTGTTATGAACTTTTGAACAATAAGAAACCAAACTTAAAAGGATTTGAACCCTTTAGAGTTGCTGGTACAATATTGAAAAAAGCTAAATTTGGTGAAAAGGCTGACGAAGGATTTTTCCTAGGTTATGTGCCCAACTCACCAAATAAAAGAGTTTTAAATAAAGTCACGGGATGACTGGAAATCGTTTATAACATTGAAGTTACGAGCTATGTACCTGTTGTGCATAAGGGATTAGATTGGCAATTTGACTATTCAGATCTCTTTCAGTCATTTAAAGTTCCCATAAGTGACTTTGTCAGTGATTCAGAGATTTCACAGCACTTATTGAATGGAGACTTGGACAATGGTTCGTCTTCAACATCGAGTGTTCCGAAATCTGGAATTTGGACAACAGATGACTCAAATGAAGCTTCTTCAAGTGAGTCTCAACAATTTTCAAAGGATAAGTATCAAGAAACAGAAGATTCTGAAGAGGATCTTCAAACAACGTTTGATGATGTACTTACTTCTTTGAACCATATAAAGATCTCTTCAGCAAGTTCAGAAGAAATGCCTTCATTAGAAGAGATTGGTACTAACTTAGGAGATGAGTTAATAGTTGACCCTATACCGATTACAAGAATGAGTAAGAATCATCCCGTTGAAAATATCATCGGTGATATTAATACTCCTGTTCAAACTAGGACTCAATCTAAAGCTAGTACAACTGAAAATTTAGAAAGCTTGTATACTGCTATGAAAGAGACAGGGATTCCTAATCAATGTCTATATTCATGCTTTATCTCACAAGTTGAGCCTAAAAATGTGCAAATGGCTCTCAAAGAAAGTTCGTGGGTTGAAGCTATGCAAGAAGAACTGCAACAGTTCTCAAAATTACAAGTATGGGAGTTGGTTGACCTTCCAAAGGGAGAATATTCAATTGGAACTAGATGGGTATTTAAGTGTAAGAAAGATGACCGGGGAGTCATTACTCGCAATAAAGCTCGTCTAGTGGTTTAAGGGTTTAATCAACAAGAGGGGATAGATTACAACGAAGTGTTTGCACCAGTTGCTAGGCTAGAAGCAATTAGAGTATTCTTGGCATTTGCCTCTTTTAAAGGTATCAAAGTTTATCAGTTAGATGTTAAGAGTGCCTTTTTGTATGGCAAAGTTGAAGAATTGGTGTATGTTTCACAACCGCCAGGGTTTACTGATTCTGACTATCCAGATAGAGTATATCGTTTGAATAAGGCTCTATATGGATTACATCAGGCACCTAGGGCATGGTATGGAACGCTGTCAACTTATCTACTTGAGAATGGATTTACAAGAGGATCAATTGATAGTACACTTTTTGTAAAATGGAATAAGAATGACTTTCTATTAGTACAAGTATATGTTGATGATATTATCTTTGGATCTTCTGATGAAAAGATGTGTCAAGAATTTGAGAAAGTCATGAGAAAAAGGTTTGAGATGTCTGCAATGGGAGAGTTAAATTTCTTCTTAGGATTACAAGTTGATCAAAAGAAGGATGGATTCTTTATTCATCAATCTAAATATACATATGAGCTATTGGAACGCTTTAAGATGGATGAAAGTAAGGTCTATAATACTCCAATTCCAGTCAATCACAACCTTGGACCAAATACATTGAGTGATAGCGATGTGGATCCAACTCTTTATAGAGCCATGATCGGATCACTAATGTATTTAACTGCCTCTAGGCCTGACATTATGTTTGCTGTTTGTATATGCGCAAGATATCAGGCAAATCTGAAAGAGTCACATATGCAAGTTGTGAAAAGGATCTTTCGTTACCTCAAAGGGAAACCGAAGCTGGGACTTTGGTATCCGATTGATGGAGACTTAGATCTCCTAGCTTATACTGATTCGGATTATGGAGGATGCAATCAGAATAGGAAATCTACAACTGGAGGATGTCAATTCTTAGGAGGTAGATTAGTTTCTTGGCAGTGCAAGAAGCAAAGCTCAGTAGCCATTTCTACATGTGAAGCTGAGTATGTTGCAGCTGGCAGCTGTTGTTCTCAAGTTCTTTGGATTCAACAGCAACTGCGGGATTACGGGTTAAATATAACCAATACTCCTATGATGATTGATAATGAATCGACAATGTCGATCACCAACGATCCGGTGAAGCACGGTAAAACTAAGCACATTGATATTCGACATCATTTTATTAGAGACTGTACTGAGAAGAATTTGATAAAGTTAGTTAAGGTTCCATCTTTGGATAACTTAGCAGACTTATACACCAAGGCATTCGACAGAGCTCGATTTGAGACGTTGGTTCAACTTAACGGAATGAGAAATCCAGAGTGATTAGTCTTCCAAGGGTATTTTTGTAATATTTAGTAATCAGTTTTATGTTTATTTAAAAAAAAGGCGTATGACATTCATTTGCTTGTTACCTGAGGGGAATCGCCTCCAATAAAAAAACAAAAGAAGTTCTTTTAGAAAAAGCTTTAAGTTTTTAGCTGTAAAAGCTTGGGAGATGATAGTACATTAGGAGAATAAGCCTAAGAATAATAACCTTAAGTATTAAGTACAATGTGTTAGTAGATTCTTATAAGTTGCACTAGAATAACGATTTTTAACTAGGATTACACTTATATTTATCTTATTATACACCTATATCCACTGATTATAACTTGTCCTTTTACTTAACAAGTGATAAGAATAACTTAATTTTAGTCAGCTTCATCATACGATTTATTGGTAGGCAGGTTATGCTAAGATTTCTGAGCAGTTAAGAAGTATAAATTTCATGTGTCTTATCTAATGTGATCTGCTATATAATGTATGACATATGTCTTAATTGTTGAATGATAGTACTGCCATGCACTGTGATCTAAAATAAAAAAATAAATATAAAATGATACAAAGTATCATAATGTCAAAAGGTGAGTTATATGTTTCTAAAGAGCATCATTTAGTAACCTCTACCTTACATATGAAAGATACAAAGTATCTAGTGTTAAGTGTATGTTATATGCTTCTAAAGAACATCATTTAGTAATCTCTACCTTGTTAATAGAATACAGTGTTATGTGTTGTACTTGAATTCTTCAATATATTGTATAGTAGAAAATAATAGATATTGTGAACATTAACAATAAAAGTTTTGCTCAGAAATATGTGTGTAATTTGTTTATGTGAATCATAATATCGGTAATCGTCTTGAACTGACTATGATATTCGAACATTCACCTTTGTGAATAATAAGAAATAATAAGTTCTTTTTCAAAGAAGTGTTATATCATGTGGATAAAGGTAAATAAGATATAATTTTATAAATATAAGTTTATTACTGATTAAAGTTGTGATTTTATTGTGCTTATATGAATTTCATGAAGTATGTATACTAACAATTGTCTTATGCTTATTACAATCTAATTAGTACAGCTTATTCTTCCTAATATGATCCTAAAGCAGTTAAAATTTTAAGCATGATATTTTTTTAAAGTTGTTTGCTTTCATAGATGTTAGTACTCTTAAATTTTTATTTCTTATTTTATATTTATGTTTAATGATTAATAGAAAGTTTTCTTTTATTTTATTCAATGTGTTACCCTTTGGAATTGAATTATACTGGCTATTTATTTTATGTTGAACAAATGTGTGTTGACAATTGAAAAATAATATATATATAGGTTACGAGGAATATTAATCGAAAGTCTTCCGACTCACATGAAGTCGAGAAGCGTGTCCTGATTTTATATCGGCGGTTAATTTTTCTATTATAACTTATATAGATATATTTTAGACTTGTCTTTATACTTAAGACCATAAAGGTATATAAGTATATTAATTTTAGCTCTAGATTTTTCTTTATACAAGATTAACTGTATCACGGGTTTAGTCGGTTAATATATGTAAGAAGATTATCATTGAGGAAAAATTAAGCGAAAACATTTTCTTTAAAATGTTTAGGCTACATAGTTACAGAGTTAACTATTAATTGTGAATGGGGTTATATTTATACTTTGTATTTAATTTGCATTTTTATTCAAAACTTGCGAGTTTGACTGGTTAAAGCTGCGAAGCGAGTCCAATCTTGCGAGTTGAAATTAACCTTGCGAATCGAGTAACTGTATAAAAGGTGCTAGGTCAAACGAGTCAAAGCTACCAAACCCATTTCACTTACGAACTCACTTATACTTGCGAATCCAGATAGTGCGAAACGAGACGAACACAGTGTTTCATTTGATTTCGAATTCTCGATTACAAGAGACGAGTTTTTGATTCGTAGTTTATATATACTTTCGAATTGAGAAAATTTTGAGGTATCAATCAACGGATTTCACCGTTTAAATTACACGAAATCGAAGTTTTTATTAATCTAGGGTTTCGCTTTTCATTTAAACGATTTACGTAGATTACAGGTGTTATTTGACAAGAATTCTATGGATTAATGTTAAACGAACCTTAATAAACGTGAACTAATCAATAGATCTTAATAATTTTGAAGGATTAATTAATTTTCGTTTCGACTCGCCACACCAGTTTATGTTGCGAGTTGAACAGAGGTTCGATTCGCAGAGATACATTAGCGAGTTGAGATATTTCTCGATTCGCAGATTTATTTTTGTGAGTTGAAATCTTGTTTGTTAACTTGCGGATCGAGTTGATTTGCGAATCGACTTGCGAGTCGAATGGCGGATTGACTTGGTTAGCGAGTTGACATTGTTGCGAGTGAGTTGCGAACCGAGTTGAACTCGATTCGCACATGATGCTTCTGCGAGTCCAGTATTTAGAAAAATTTTAAAATTTCAAAAAGTTTTATATAAATGTTAAGACTTTTTCAGTAATAACTTTTATATCATTGACTTGTATTAAAATTATATATGTTTATATCGAAAGTCTACCAATTCAAGAGGTAATTGAGTGGCGTGTCCTAATTTTATATTAGCGGTATAACTTATATTTCTTAAAAAAAATGTTAACGACTTGAGAATTTCAAATTAACAAGTAATTAATGAGACATACATATTGAACTTATGACTTATTAGTAATAAGTTATATATGTTAGATATAATTATATACGACCTGAGATTGTAATGTAACAAGTTATATATAATTTTAAAAACTAAGATGTTTGATGAATTGTTATTCATAATACGTTATAGTTTACAATTGATTAACGTGCGTTAATTGTTTTTGTCATTTGTGTTTTTATAGATATGGCGAGACAATTCGATAAAGGTCACAATATTCTTGTTGATCTGGATCTTTCAGCACGTGGAGCACATCAAGTTGCTCAAGTGTTGTCATTCTTTCCACGTTCACGCATTCGGTATGCGATTACCGAGTCTCCTCAGATCTCTCAGACGATACTGAATGATTTTTGGACGAATATTCAGTATGATCAGACCGTCAATCCACCGGTGATACGTACTACGGTTAATCAGAGACCGGTTGTTTTCTCTGCTTCTGATCTACGTCAGATTTTACAATTGGGGATAGTAGACCAAGAAGATGGTCCGACTGAGTACCCTAGTGATTTTATTGAGGGAGCTATAGGCCGTATGGGCTATACGGGAGATAGAAGAGGAAGACAGTTCCAAAAACCTCTGGTTATTGGACAGTGGAGGTTTTTGTGGCATGTTATTGTCACGGTTTTTGCACCAAAGAAGGGAGGTTTCGATGAATTGAGCTCTGCCCTTGTATCAGCTGCACTGTCACTGGTTTACAATAAACCATACAGTTTTTGTGATTATATTTTTGGAGAGCTGGTTAGACAGATTTCGGGTTCTGTTAGATCACGGTTTCTGGTTTATCCACGTTTTTGTATGTTGATCATTCGCGCTCGTCTGCCAGAGCTTGTTATTCCTGGGCCATTTTTACGTGTAGATACTATTGGGCTCAGAGGCTACAATGCGATGTTTCTGCAGACAGTGAGGAAGGAAGGGGTAGTAAAGCCTGAGGAGCGAGAGCTTTTTGGTTTTATTGTTGATCCTGCCTATGTGACGCCACCGAACAATGGTTGGTTAGATGTTGGTGCTGATGTTGCTGTTCCGGACCCGAGAGCTGATGTGGTTCCTTCTGAAGATCCACAAGAGCTCATTGAGGATGTGTTGGAACAACCTGCACATGCTGGGGAACAGGTGAACCCAGATGTTGTTGCCCAGGTGATACAGGAGGTGCTGGTAGAGCATGATGATGCTACTGATATCTTGCTACGGGATATTGATAGTTATGTTACTTCACCTGAGGTAATTTTATTATCAAATTATTATTATATAATACAAATGTTATAGATATTTAGTTAATTAGATAATATTTCTGATTATAAAATATAAATATCATTATGATCAGGGAGCTGAGACTGTAGACCCAGAGGTCACTCGACCTGAGGGTGAGCAGGGACAGCTAGATGGATCTGAGGGTTCACCTTCTAAGGTATTTATCAGATTAATCATAAATATATAGAACTTATATGATAGAGCTTTTAGCTAATCATAAATGTTTAATATATTTAATATTTAGGATTCTGATGTTGGTCCATCTGGAGGCCGTGATGGTGAATCGGCTTCAGATGATGATGATAGTACTCCTTCTCCACCTCCAGATGCTGGTTATATTAGATACCGATCTAGGATGATTCCAGATCCAGCACTGAAGGAAAAGAGAAAGGCTAAGGAAGTCGATCCGGACTTCAGTATTATTGATGAGGGTCCTGAGGAAGAGGATATTTCTCTTATTTTTCAACGCCGTAAGCGTTCCAGGACATTAATCATTCGGGATGGTATGTTTTATTTAGAGTTAGATAATCTTAACTTGTTGTTTATCAGGAGTTAAACTGAGACAGTTAATTCTGTGACAGTTGCTCAAGATACATCTCAGGTAGAGACGATGATACCGGTGGTTACTGAACCAGTATCTGTACCATCTGAGGTATGAGATAAACGTTTAGTACTACGAGTATTATAAATATTTAATTAGAGATTGAGACAGAGTTATCTGTAACAATTACTTATTTAATTATATCTAACTTTATAGGCTGAGAAACTGCTTGAGTCAGTGGAACCAGAAATGGTCTCCAAGACTGTTGAGGAGGGAGTTGCAGAACTGGTGCATGATGCTCAGTTTCTGACCAATAAAGCTAGTAGATTTGCAGCTAGTCTTCTCAAAGAAGCGTTATCTCAAGCCATTCCACCACTCACACATGAATCATACATTGCTTCAGTGACACCGCCTGGACCATCAACAATTTCTGTTATTCCGAAGACTGATGCTGAAAGGATTACATCCTTAGAGTCAAGAGTTAAGGAATTAGAACAGAGTACATCCAGGATTCCAGGGTTGTTAGCTGAGAATGTTTCTCTTGCTCAGCAGATGGTTCATATCAGTGAATCACATTTGACTCTGCTGAAAACTCATGATACTTTGCTTGCTAATTTTACTGCCCAGCGACTGAAGCTTGAACACTTAGAACGTTTAGTGTTGAGAGTGCATTCAGGACAGTCAGCTCAGGGGGAGATAATGATATATCATGAAGCTTGCAAAGAGGATGAGTCAGCAAAGAAGAGATGATGAAGATGATGATCCCAGTGCACAGAAAGATGGTGAGCTGACTGGTCCTTCAAAGAATGGTGAGCAAGCTACTATTCAGGGGGAGTCTACGAGTGTTGGAGCTGGTGGTGATGGTGCTGGTACAAGTACTGCGGGTACAAGTGAAGTTGGTAAGACAGCTTAGATATGTGTAGATATTTGTACTTAGAATTTAGTTGAATTATAATTGTAATTTATAATTGTAACTTAATAGTTTTTGTAATATATTCGGCTTGAGATTATTATTATTACAAGTAAAATATATTATAAATTATTTAAGTTATTTGATTTTAAAAAAAGTTAACTAAATTAGTGATTGAAAGTCTTCCGACTCATTGAGAAGTCGAGCAGCGTGTTCTGATTTATTTCAGCGGTCAAAGTTTATTTTAACTTAGACATTTTAGACTTGAGAGTTTTTATAACTGACAAGTTAAATTTGTATGATTTTTAACTAGACAAATGATATATAATTTAAAGATTTAATTGAAAGTTAAGTTTTATTATATAACAGTTTAATTAAGTCTTGGAAATTATATAAGTTAATTAATTGTAAACTTAAATGTTTGGTGATTATTCACAGTACATTAGAGTTTAAATTTAATTAATGTTTGTTAAGTGTTTGATATAAGACTTAGGAAATCTTAGATTGATTCAAGGTAGTCAATAAAAGATTTATAAGTTATATATATTTCGCGTTTATATTAATTACACAAAAGGATTAGTATTGAAATTCTTAGATTGATTCGGGGAAATCAATAAGAGAATTTAAATCATTAATATATTTGTGTTTGTTTGTTTTCTCTAGGAATGGAAAGTCTAGATCTATCAGATTCAAAAAATGATATTTTGGATGAGATAGATGAAGAGATTGATTATGATCTTGAAGAGGGAGAATTTCACCCACCTGAGGATTGGACTGCTGTTTCTGAGAATAAGCAAGACATGGGTGTAGATCCAGATGCTAATGTTGATGAACACCATGTGAGCCTATCTAGGACAGAAGTTATTATTGAAAATGATCAAGGTCCAACAGTTGTCGATGTAGATGAAGAAATCGATGACTCAACTGATTCTGAAAATGATAAAATCTTGATTCTTACCAAGAATCCAGCAGTTTTTCTTAGAAAACTTCCAAAACAGAAAAAGAAGGTTGGAGTGTCTGAAGTTGATATAACTGGGAAACGGGAACCTAAAAGAGGGATTATTGGTTGGTACTTTGATTCTGAGCTGAAGCTATTTGCTATTAAAAGGTTTGACGGAGTTCAATATTTTGAGCGAAAGCTTGCCGTGTTTAGTTCTTTGCCTAGATTTGAAATTCGAGTTTTGGCTCGATTACCTTTGAATAACCCAAGTGATGATTTTGTTGGAAGATATGTTGAACACATAATCAAGACTGAGGTTAGAGCTAATAAGTTTGAAAAGATTAAGCCAAGAAAGGGAAAGACTATCAAGTTGGCAGAACGAAGTCAAAGGACAGGAAGAAGGAGAAGAAGAAAGAAGATTTATCCATCTGTCAAATGTGTACAGCAAATTCCTTTGAAGACAATGCCACGAGATATTTTGGAAAATATGAAATATCGGTATGTGGATTCAGAAACAGGAGAAGCTGTCATGGTTGAAACAGATGATGAGGTTGAGAGTGGTGAGCATGAGATTTTTAAAGTTTATGACCATCGACACCTAATGAATATGTCGAAGAAAGACTTGATAAAGTTACATGAAAATAGAATCTTGACGACAGAAGCATGGGGTGATTTAGCACGAGATTATCAGATGATGGTTAAGACTTGTATCAAGATGAAGATGTACGCAGGAAGTAAAATTTACAAATGAAGACTAAAGACAAGCGTGAAGATAAAGACGCTAGAGCTATTGTCAAGGGGGAGTCTGTTGAGACATAGATTGTGACAACAGATCTAGCTTGAAATAGAACTGGTGTAATTATTATTATGTTTGTGTATTAGTTTAGATTTGTAAATGAATATTTTATTTTTATAATAGATGAAATATTGTATTTTATTAATTACGTTTGCTGCGAGTCGAGATCTCAGGTCGCAAAGGATTGCGAAGCGAGGTGAGATCTGAACTCGCAAAGCCAAACTCAATAGGTGTCAAACAAGTTGAGTTGGGCTTGGGCTGCGTAGCGAGTCGAGTCAACTCGCAGGCCCAAAAGGCTGCGAGTTGAGACGATCTATATATATGTTTTTAATAGTGAAAAACATAACAACTAGACATAACAACTTGGAAAGAAAACTTTTGCTATCACATTTTTTTCCGCGAATCCAATTTCCAGAGAAAAGAAAATAAACCTAACGAATAGGTTTTGACGATTATTCGTTTAAAACAAAGTAATTAGTTAACCGAAACGTGAATATATTCGTTGTTAGTAGAATAACATCGTATTGAGGAATTCCGCACCTTAATACTACAGATAACGAAGTTATCGATCCTAGAACTAGGGACTTACATGGTTTAAGGATTTAGCATTCAAGTGTTTGAAATGAGATGAAAATGGAAACCTTCTCATTTTGGGAAAGTTAACATGTCGGCTCAATATTAACCGACTCCGTAATTACTTAAAACTAGTCCCCTTTTCATTCTATTGTCTGGAACCTAATTATCAATGGCGAGAAAATTATTTTATTTTACCGTGAACTAGAACTATTTAAATTGGTCAATAATTCACTAGTCACAATTAATCCTTTGATCAAACTCCCTAAATTTTAAAACCAACATATAAAATGCAATAATTTAAAATATAATAATTAAAATATATAAGTAAGGGAAATTACCAGATTACCCTCGAATCACAAAAGCGGGTGTTACAGCATCTAGGTCTCCGTTGTGGGAATTCTTTTAAACCAATCAAGATCTTGTGACACGGTTACATGATCAGAAAGAATCCCATTAAATGAACCGGTTGTCATTTCAGATTCCTTCATTTATTAAAATGTCATGGAGGTTAATCTAAAATGGAAGAGGAAAGTAGGATGAAAGAGAAGATGTAGAAATATTATGTGGTTGTTTTAGGAGATATGGTGAAATGAAGAGTAGGGCTAATTACTAAGGTAAATAGGGATATAATTACACTTTATTGGTAATCATAATAATACTTGTTATTGTAAATAGAGTGTATCTTATTTGTTGCAATGAGGGGTCTTTTTAAATTAATAATAAGACTGAAGGTTTGACAGTGACCAAAGAGGTATTGAAACTAACAAAAACATAGTCTTAAGAGACCAAACATATATGTTTGAGACTTCTGAGTGTGTAAAAATCACACGGTTGAAACATTAACATAAACTTAATATGGGAGTTGTTGGTTGAAGTTTTAGTTTTTGGCAATTGTAGTGAGCTGTTATGTGGGTTTTTGTATGTATGAACTCGGGGTTTATGCAAGTTTTAGATTATGAGGAATGTATTAGCAAGTGACATGCATATCAAAGGATAAGTCTAGAATTTATAATTTACACGTATACATAAACAAAAGTAACAAAAAGTCCCATTACTATGTGTAGTTTGGATAATTATAAATAACTTATGTTTGCTCAAGTGATTAATATAACTCAATTAATGAAAGCCCACCTTTAAATATTAATTTAATAGTAGTTATTTTGAATACAATGATTTAGGTCAATCTTTATCTATGTTATTTATAAAACACCTAAATAATTATGTACAATTAATCTATATTAATAACAACAAAGGAAGCGAGTGGTATATCTAACGGGAATTGATAATCTTATGATTAACACTTGTATTGCATAAACTACAATAACATGAAGGACAATTATTGTGTAGTTTTTATAATTATAATTAACTTAGGTTAGCTCAAAAGATAATAAAACAACATAAATAAAAGTCCAACATAAAATATTAATTTCAATAGTATATACTATAAAAACAATAACAACGTCAGGTAGTGAGAAAATGAGAGGAAATAAAGGGAAAAAAATAAACAGATAAGAATAAATAATGGAATAAAACATAAAAATATACCATTAAGTAAATTAAAAACAATAATTATTGTTAAACATAAGAAGACATATATAATTTTAAAAACCTATGACTTTGTGAAGAAGTTGAGATTAACAATATAATCATCATCGATTACATGGCCTAACGCACGTAATGATTTTAATTGTTCATCGACTTTAACAATCTTTTTTAAAATACTTTGCAACAAATCTTCACTTATTTCATCATTCGCAAAGTTCAACTTAAGCCAATCGTATAAGTCTTAAACATTAGAGAGATCTAATAAAAATAATCAAGAAAAAAAGTTATTAATATAACTTACACAAATATGTATGAATGTATTTATACATATCAGATAGCGGACACAAAGATCTAATGGAAATTTATAACAATATTAACATCATGATAATCAAAAATTTAATATACCTTTTGGAATATTAGGAGGTTCTTGTTGATAAAAAGAGGCACTTGTAATACCTATTAAAAAAACATACCAAAAAAGGATAAATTATATAAAAGAAATATATCTAACAGTAGAGAAATAATGTTAAATTATAAATACATAGTACATACATTTTAAATGAGTTTTTCGTAAGAATGACATGGATAAAAAATGTTTGAAAGATTATACAACAAATAAAGAACATTTTGAATAAATATTACGATGGATAACGAACAAACCTTTAGGTTCATTGTTAAAATTGGCCAACTGAGACGGAGTGGGTTGCTCTTCATTGTAGGAATTCATTAAATGAGTGTGGAATGAATGCAAAAGTGGTGTAAAATAAGAGGAGATGAATATATATATATAGGAGAGGGAGATGAAAAAAAATAGGGAAGCAAATATTAAAATAAATTAGAAGATAATATATTAATATTTAGATTTATTGATTTTTATTAATTTAATATATACGTACTTAATTTATTTCGAAATTTATAGTTTAATTAAATCAAATAAAATTAGTCAACGAAGTCCAACTTTTTTTTAGAGGGTCCATTTAGTTTTGACCACAATATGTTTAATTTATTAAATATATTGATTTCTTTGTTAATTTAAATATACCCTCTTAATATATTTATTGATTTAATATATACCTTTCTAATGTATTTTATTATTCATGGTTTAATTAAATAAAATTTATTAAATTAATAATAAAGTTATAAATTGGATGGATATTTTGTTGGGAGTCTTTTCCACTAAATATGTGCATATATTGAGTTAATATATTAAATAGATATTTGTTAAATATATTTACATATTAACAATAGATTTTTAACATAAATAAAATTGTTTTTCATAATAATATATTAAATTAAATATTAAAGAGTATTAAATGTAACAACCATTAAATTAATCTCAATCGTCAAATTAAATTGGTAAAACACAATTAAGGGTGAGGATTTCTTCAAGCTATTCTGCTTTAAGTATAAAAATAAATTTATAGATAATAACAAAGTATTAATTAAGTAGACAACCATATATAAATCCCTCCAAAATTAATCTTACATCTTCATTTCATTAACCTCCCTACTTATTAACCATCGATCTAATCTCTCCAAATTTATCCGTGCAGTAAGTTTCTACATCCTAGCTTAATTTACCTATTATTACCCCTAAATATCCGTTATTCGAATTCAAATCCACCTAATTAAATCCTTTTAATATCCAAATAAAATCCTTGACTCATTTCCAAATCAAATTGGTCAAAACATTAAAACAACTTATAAATTATATTTAATGGGGAGTAAATAAGAAACAATATATTATGCATTAAAAAATGTACGTTTCACTAGAAATATAAACAAAAAACGTGTAAAATTCAATGGGATTATGTTTAGTATCATAATTTTCTATGTTCAAAGTCAAAAAGGCCAATTTGTTTTTAATAAATTCATTTTATTAGTTAAGATATTATTATTTGTTTAATCTATATCTATATTTATATCTATTCTATCTATCTATAACATATACTTAAAGCAAAATAGTTTGGGGCAATCCTGACCCTTAATTGATTTTTCCCATATAAATCGGACAATCTAGATTTGATCCTGATAATTACACTTAATCCCCTTAATCTCTTAAAATATATTTTACTTCTTTTTATCCCTATCTATATCATATATATAAATTCCCTGATCATTAGAAAAAATTAAATTAAAAATCCTATTTCAAAAACCAAACTATAGGTATCCCTACTTGCTTATAATATTCATAGTGTACACAAACTCTTCTTCTATGTATATCCTAAACCCTTAAACCTCATATACAATACGATATGTGTAGCATTATATCCCTGAACCCCGTAAACCCTCATATACGATCATCTATATGTATCATCTATTCCCTATTCCATATGTTTTCAATCATAAAAATTGTACTATAAGGTATGTACATGATTTTGGTTTCTTCTTCCTATGTTCTTTATTTGCTTATCTAGCTTTGAAATCCATCTATGACAGTATTTTAATGATGATTGATGGTGTGTTTACTAGGTACTCTTATTAGTAGAGGTTAATTTGAATTCAAGTTTACTCATATTAGAACGGTGCAATATGGATTCTGATTTTGTTTGTTATTTTTATATATGATATGCACTTGCAATCTTTATATGCACATATTTGTTTGTTTGCCATTGAAGAATGTTTTACTCAACCACTGTTCTTAAAATCGTCATAAACAGGTGCGTTTTGTGTTTTTTTACATTTTGATTTGACATTTTAATTCAAGTAATGAGAATTATTACAAGACTTCATCAATGATGAGTGCAATACATGTAATATCACCATACATATGCAATCATATTTATGTTCATGAAAAGTTGTTTTTTTTAGAAATATTATATAGTACAGAACAACCCAAAAGTTATATCTGAGTCTTCTTTAGAAAAGCTATTTGTAAGTGTGAAACGTTCTTTGATCTCTATGTTATGCTAAATTAATGATTAATGAGCTAGAAGGGGCCATTTTGATAAATATGACTGGATAGGTAATTCAAATTCCATGTCATACTACAAACCTTTATTGATGTAATAGTCGACATTATCAATGTTAGTCTTCATTGTTTTTTACAACTGGACTGACTGATGATGACCAACTTAGACATATTACCCTAACTCATTTGAACCATTTATCAAGCCACCTCTTATTGTTAGTATATATCTTTCGTATTATCTAATCTCAAATTGAAGGTAGCTTAGTCTAATTGAAAATCTTTTGCAGGATCAGTTTACATTTATGTATGTAAAATGAAAATTAATGTGTGGGAAATCTAAAAGAGTGGAATTCAAAAAAGGTTATACAAGCAAGGCCTAAATAAAATCAAGCATGTCAATAACGAGTCAATAGTTGGACAATAATGTGGTCAGTCTTATGGCATGTCAATAGCGAGGTCAATCTTTATCTAATCCGTTGTGATTGAACTTATCATCCATCAAGTTATGGCTTATTAACAAAGTGTAACAAATACATCAAACCTTTTTTAGAAGTATATTAAAATAAGTTTCCTAACCTTTGATTCAAGATTGGGATGTATATTTCAAAAGACACATCTGCACACAAATGTACACTGTTTAGAGAAGAAGAATGATCAAGTATACCGGCCTTTATGTGTTTTCTGATCCACTAACTATAATAGAAGACCATGCTCTACTTGCGACTTCATTTTAATTTTAAGTTTTTTATTTTTGTCATCACCTACTTGATTCTTAGTTTCAATTACTTAATGAATTCATATGCTAATTATACTCGATTAAAAGGTAGGGCCGTAGGGCTACTGCTTTGTTTGTATGATCAGTTTAATCTTTGAATTTTAGTAGTTGGCAAGCACTGTTATGTTAGTAAAAAAAAGTTTTAAGATATGGATATTAGTTATGATTTAAACTCTAGGTTAGCATCTTTAAAATCATCTATATAACTCTAAATTGTTGCTTTGGCTATTCTATGGTGACTTCTCTATTTTTGAAGGATACTGAAACGTCACTAAAAGTTTCAGCTGAAGCTGACTTTAATCCCAAAAGATTTGTTTCCTAGACAGCCTTGATAATATGAAGCTAATCAAGAATGCTATGAATTTGGTGAGTGAGTTTTAACTTTTAACTAAATAAGTTATTTTTACAAATTCTAATTACTTCAAAGATTTTAGTGTTATCTATGTCATATTTTTCATATGGAAAGTGATTTGACAATATAGAAGGTGGTCTGCATGTGACCTTATTCGTAACAATGTTATAATATAAGTATCATTTAATTATTTTTATAATTTTTATAGTTTACACATGGTATATGATCCCTAGCTCATTACGAGGTTTGATTTTGTTATTTGCAGTTGTCACTTGAATATTCATTTAGACGATTGTACTCCCATCTACTACACAACAGTAAGTGATTTATAATTTATTCTTTTTTGTCTTTTAATCTTACAGACTATTGATGATGTTGCATTAGGGATCACCCAAGCTTGATTATCACGGTACCTTAACCGTTAACCGAAGATAGCTTGATTATCACAGTACCTTAACCGTTAACCGAAGATATGGTAAGTTGTTTCGTACCACTTTCGATAAACAATCAATGGTTGTATAATTTATACAAGTATACAAACAGTATAATACATAGCCATTTCAACCAAAGATCACTTTTACAATTTGAAGTTTTAATTAGCCACAAATATATAACCCTTTGAACCAACGAAACGGTATATATGTTGCTATGTTGTTGCTATTACCATTTCAATTTATTGTATTTGGTTGCAATGGAGGTCAAACACATTATAAGGATATATATTATTGTAAAGTCAAATAGTTGAAATAACGATTATAAAGATTATTGGAATAAGTGTACGATATGAATTATGCATTAATACATTGATAAATATCATATCTTTGTGTAGATCCATACTAGTATATCTAGAGAATTTCTATGTAATTATTATGTCATTCATTCTCTTCATGGTACTCACAGAACATCAAATGGATCGGAGCTGGAATTTAGTCTCTAAGAGAATAGCATCTTCAAAAGGTCTCGAATTAGGAATGAAAGGTAAAAGGTTTGTATTTTTATACATATTTTGTTTATATATTTAAGATACTGTCGCTTTTAGGATTTAAAGAAACTTCTATACTTATACTTAAAATTGTCTTAAGCATCAAAATATATGTTGGTTGTGGGCTTTCTAGGTTGCAGTGTGTTTTTTCAGGTATTTAACTGCCCAATTAGTTGAAACTTGAAAAAATCTACTTATATTAAATCTTGTGTGCGCTTTTTGACAAGAACAAAAGAAAATGAAATGAAATGAAATGAAATGGTAGAAAAGAAGAGATGAGGAACGACATTTTATGTGGTCAACCGATTAGTTCTTCTTTCGCGATCTCAATTACTTTCTACGATACATAGTTTGTCTCTTTTAACACTTCTAACTCTACATAAAAACAAAAAAGTATACAATAATTTATGAACTGCTGTATCCAACTAATCATAGCTATTATAGTATGTCATAAATTGGAGTTGTATTAAAGGCATTATAACCAATATATAAATTAATAATATACGATTAATTTTACGTTACAAAGGATTAACTCTAATATTTTTAATTTTTATTAATTTAAGACAATCTACAATCAATAAACATTTAACATTTTTGTTAGATTAATGATTCCCAATATTGAGTAATTCATGTACAATTTCACGTAATCGAGGGTCAAGTTTGTGCTTAAAATAAAAATGACCAGAAATAGCTACAGGTATATGATATTAACTTCATGATGAACAAACACATACACATACACATGCACATAATAATTTCATAATTAATATTACATACATATATATAAGCCGAAGTAATATTACACAAATCATATGCAAATTAATTTATTTACTTAAAAGGTAAAAATTAAACTAAATCTCTATTACTATTTCAATTTAGTAGTCCGCGTTGTCGCGGGTATTAAATTTAGTCTTATATATTAAAAGAAAAATCTTGAGAGAATAAACACCATTAGATGAAGATCAACTATAAAGATTTAACCCTTAATTTATTTCATGACATCATTAATCATATTATTATATGAGTAAAAGACTAATTTACCATTCTATATTTACAATATACACCCTTTAATATTTACAATATAAATACTTCATTTTTTCTTTAATTGTAGATAATCGTTCAAATATTTTATAATTTATTAAATTTCTATAATATAAATTCTTCCTACACTCTTATATATTTTGTTTTTGCTGGAAAAAAGCCGCAATAAGTTATTTTCAATTCCAAAAAATTCAAAACTTCATTCCATTGCCCAGTGATTTAAATTCTTATACAACTTACTCTTTTTAATCCTTTTATTAATTTATAATTTACAGTTTTTGGATCATGGATGTCAACGGGTCGGGTTCAGGTGGATTTTAGTGTATTTGTACCCATACTACCACTTTTTTAAATTCTTTTATCAATTTATAAATTACGATGCTTGGATTATGAATATCAATGGGGTCAGTTTTTGATGGGTTTTAGTGTATTTGTACACATGCCGCCAAACATGTTTAGAATATTCGAACTGATACCCAGAACAATATCCGTTGTGTACCCTATAGTATTACCCATCATTTTTTCATATCTATTCGCGAGTTTCGGTTATTCTCATGTATGTAACATTGGCAAAAAAAAATAGTTATTGAAACTACGATGCAAATGTAAAACATGAAAAAAACAACGATGTCGAATTACAAGATTGAAATCTTAAAGCTAACAATTTAACTTTTTAATTAACTAATTCAAAGTTTCGGTACATAATATAGTATAGTATTATTATTATTAAAGAACAATATAAATACAAAAAGGTAAGTGGTCATGCACAACATTATCAATAATTGATTATTTAATTTACTCTTTCGCCACTAATTTTTCTATATCTCGATTTACATTCCTAAAATAATTTATCATTTAATCTTCTAAGGGTGTGTTAACGTCATTTGGGTCAATAGAGCCTGCATTTGAGATGTCATGTTTTGTCATCTTTCATCAAAGTTAAAAAGACAAAGTAATGCATTATAGGTTGTTAATTGTAAATTATAGATGCACGAAAACCACCAATGCACTACAAAGAGCGTTATTTTTTACGTGCAATTAACCTGTTGAACCAGTAAATATGCTTATTTGGAAAAACATACCCGGTGATTTTTAATAATATAGTATTATTAAATATTAATACAAATAACAAAGTCATATCATACACATTGGTGTTCATGGACGGTTATCGGAGACTCGGTTAACCAGAGACCGGTTAACCGAAGTCTCGGTTCGCCATATTCTTGAATCTAAACTGAAATTGAAAAATTCGGTTAACCGAAATTCGGTTAACCGATTTTTCGGTTCGGTTGATCGGTTAACCAAATTAACCGTTGATTAATTACTATAATACTTATTTAAAAAGTAATTAATAATACATAAATATACATTTATTAAGAAGTGTTCACTATATTTAAAATATATTGATAATAAAAGTATCAAACGATAACCATTTTACTCTTATAATTGTGTATTAATGTTATACGTACGTTATTCGTTCGAATATAATTAGAACTAAGTCGTAATGACTACTATATTAGGCCAACTTTAAGTCAATAAACTACATAAAATGAGTGAAAAAGAAATATAAATGATTAATTCAAAATAATAGTGTAAATATACATATTATAAATATAAAATATACAATGTATATACATATATTAAAAACTATGTATAAATTTTTTTCGGTCTTTTCGGTTAACCGTTTATCATGTCAATTCAAAAATTTTGAACCGAAACCGAAAAACAAAAAAAAACCCGGCTTGGTTAGCCGAAACCGAAAAATGAAAAGAAATCGAATCGGTTAACCAAAATTCGGTTCAATTCAACCGGTTTTCAATTCAGTTTTCCGGTTTCAGAATATTTTGAACACCCCTAATATACAATATTATCCCTATTAATTAGTTTATATATTTGGACTCATCAATTCAAAATTTATTACAATTCAAACCCTTAATGCATTTTTCATTTAAAATTAAAACAATAAAAACCGATGTACCGTACACCAATACCAAAATAATTATTAAATCCATATAACACATCCATATATATAAGATATATCTAAAGTCAACTCGTAAATTTTGCGGGTCTTAAACTAATTAATTAATATATATCAGAAAACCTCGTAAAGAATCCCACCGATAAGTTCAAGATAATCCTACTCTAATCAACTCTTTGATTAAACCATGACACACTTATATTCCTTAATTGTGTAATATAATATAAAAATGCTCTTGATTAAACAAATCTCTGAATTAAAATTAAAATTGAAATTGAAATCAAAATTTAAATTCACTACATATCTACAATACCATCGCTTTCAAGTTTCAACATAGACATCGAAACTCATTTAATTAGAATTGATTTTTCAATATCTTCCTTAATTACTGGAACATCAGTTACCATTAGTATTTGTTGGGCACATCTAAGTAAATAATATAACAACTACTAACACAATTAATTGTAGTGGGTGAATATAATTTTTCATGTTTAAAATAATTTTATTGATTGGATCAAATAATATTTTACATCAATTACTTGCGAAAGAGAAAGACAAATTAATCTAAGTAATTGAACATTGATGACAAACTTAAATATAACAAATCACTCAGCCAGAAACTATTGGCACAAAGCTTGCTGATAAACATGAGTGACTGCTACAGATCAAATGTTATATTTAATGCGATTAAGGTGTATTCAATACGGTTGTTGGTCGAATATTTATAGCCCTAAATCCTCAATATTATTCAATGATTAATATTATTTACCGATTGAATATATGTCAAAGATTTAATAAATCTTTGTAGAGATTTATTAAATCTTGACAACCTATTCTTGGAAAGGTATATTGTTTATAATAATACATAATTACTAAAAAAGTAATGTACTTTTTCTGCAAAGAAGTGTAGTTGAATTTTAGTGTTATTATCCACAAAATATACAGCTATTATCCACCTTATTGAATGAACCTTCTCGGGTATATGGGTATTTATCAAACCAGTGCACTTCGCATTGGAAATAGTTACTGGATCGGATAAAGACTTCCATTGATCATCCACTTCAGTCAGAAATATTCTATCTTCATCTTCAGTCTTTGACTTCTGATAAAGGCTTCAGTCAATCTCCGGCAGCTATTAATAACTTAAGTATTCTTTCAAGACTCGATGAGCGTGCGTACATACGCTGAAGACTAATTACAAGTTATAAAGGGACGCTGATTAACACATGCAGCGAAACCACAAAGGTTCAAAGGGATGCTGAAGACTTATCAACGTCCAAATAATAGTTTTGTCATACAAATTATAGAGGTAGGGTTAGTGACCCAACAATATTATACATTCAAAATTTTCAATTGGCGATTTGAATGGTTCATGATCAATTTCGATATTCGTAGGTGAGCATGT
This sequence comes from Pseudognaphalium luteoalbum, assembly GCA_963422505.1. Classification (NCBI taxonomy): domain Eukaryota; kingdom Viridiplantae; phylum Streptophyta; class Magnoliopsida; order Asterales; family Asteraceae; genus Pseudognaphalium; species Pseudognaphalium luteoalbum. The sequence goes on from OY730198.1 coordinate 74,105,297, forward strand.
TATACATACATTCACTATACATGTTTTTGACGTATTGGTGTTTCAGATGACATCCAACATCTCCTTCGAAACAAAAGAAAGTAATTTCGATGTGGTAGGGTTATCAGCGATTGTGCCAGCAATGAGCCTACCATAAAGTTTCTTCATTGTTTATGCCAATAAGTCCCACCCAGCTGTAACTTTTTTTTCTTGAACGGCAACTTTTATTAGAAAAGATCTAGCAAGAAACTAGAACTAAAAGAAACTTACAAAGTAATCAAAAATGGATGTTGAATCCAAGAACGCCAATCTAACCTATATTTACATCTAGACGAACACCACAAGAAAGAATAACGAACAATATCATCAAAAACTAACTCTTTATTCGGCTTGTCAGACGAGAAGAGCAACCCATTTCGAAACTTCCATATAGCTCACCAGGAAGAATAAAACACACCTTCAAGAATGTCTTTTAGAGCCGAGCTAATGCGAATATTCATGAACCAAGATAACCACTCGGAATACGAATGAAAAATAAGTCCAATCCAAAATGAGTCCAATCCAAATTCCACCAATGAAAAATGAGTCCCACCCCAGCTGTAACTACTGTAGCTGATAAGTTAGTCACCCTTCTTTTTTAGAACGATTCAAGTAATTATTTCGATCATATTATTTTAATTGTTTTGAAAGTTAATATTCATGTGAAGTATTAAATGTGTTTAACTTTGATCATTTAATTATTTCGATCATATTATTTTAATTGTTTTGAAAGTTAATATTCATGTGAAGTATTAAATGTGTTTAACTTTGATCATTTGAGTATGATCATCTTTGGTTGTTTAACTTAATGTGTTGGTTGTAATTACATTAAAAAATGTCATTTTGGGTCAAGCGTTGATGTAAATGTTTTGTTGAAATCATGTCTAACTAGAGGAGTATAAAAATGTATGTTGGATTAAATGTTGTTGGTAACTAGTGTGAATTGAAAGGTTATGTTTTGGAATATGCTGCAAATTTTGAGTTGTTACCGATTTGTTAAAGTGTTGGTTTTATTTAATATTCGAGTTGAATTCTGGTTAATTGAGATGTAAATTATTGTGGAAGTGGTCGTTTGGAAATGGTATAAAAAATTGGTCTTTAAAAATTAGTAGTTTGTTTGTCAAAAACCAATAGTAAAATTTGATCAGAACATTGATTCTTCGTAAATTCAATATTTTCTTATTTTGAGTCCTTAATTAATTGAGGAAAAGTTATAACAAGTTTATATTGTTACAATTGAGTTGTGGGACATAATTAAATGCGTTTTTAAGACGAAGGGTATTTGTCATAACGACTTCACTATGAAATAATTGAGTTGCGGGAATTAAATAAATGAGTTTTTGAGTTGAGAATTATTTAATGTGATAAATGAGTTTGGATTGGTACTTTAAATCGATCAACACCTTTGAGAAAACGAGGATTTTACTAAATGAGTTTTTAATCCGAGAAAGATTAAAAAAATACTAAGGCGTTTCAACTTCCTTTACACAACTGGTTAAAATGCTAGGTAATTGTTCTATAGGGTGGGGTTCAAATGAGAATAGAAATTTGTGTGAAAATGAGGAAACCAATGATATCGTGTCATGTGTACAAAGATAATATTCCACGTCTACAAATTCCATTTACCCTCAACATCAATTATCTCACAAACGGCAAATCAAAAAATTATGAAGATTGTACCATAAAATTCAGTGTTTTCTCCTCTTTGATTTGTCATCCCACAAAGTATACTGTCGACGAGTTTTGTATTTTTCATATTTTTTTTGGTGGGTTTCACATTTACTAACACACGTGTTAAAGTGTTACGTTTAGGGTTTAGGGTTTGAGGTTTAGGGGTTAGGGTTTAGGGTTCGGCCCCAACCCTAACCCCTAAACCTCAAACCCTAAACCCTAAACACTTTACGAAACTCTAAATCATAAATCGTAATAAACCCTAAACCCTGACCCTAAACCATGTTAAACCCTAATTCCAAATCCTAAACCCACTCTAGCCGTAAACCCTAACCCTAATCACAAATCAAATGTACAACCATTACTAACACATGTGTTATTAATTTATAAAACTCACCAAAAAATAAGAAAAAAAAGTTGTCAAAAGTATGCCTTAAGGAACGGCAAATTGAAGAGGAGAAAACGCTTAATTTTATGGTGCAATTTTCTTGATTTTTCGACTTACTGTTTGTAAGATATTTGAGTTTCAAAAATGTGGGAGAAATAGGTGTTTAATGAAAATAAGTGGTTAAAATTGATTCTCTCTCACTCAAAATTGATGTAGTAAACTCTACTCTTGTTCTGTATTATCATGATATGGTTACTTGAAATTTTTGTTGGAAAGATTGATGGAAGATATCGATATCTTACAGGTTTTTGATGGTAAGAACTTATACGAGTCTTCCCTTCTAAATATAATAGTTGTACCATTCCTTCTAAAAAAAGAGTTTACCTAGGGTTGCTTTTTCCTCCACTAGTACCAATCAATTTATTGATGTGGATGTCAAGTTATTAATTATAATTAAACTTTTGGATATACATGGAGAATTAAAACAAGAAATCGTACTTGCATTTCCCCCCACCAATATTGGCGCCATCCGGATAGGAACAACTATTGCGAGTTGACGGCTTGAGGTATTTTTGGCCCTTATTTCGATTGTTGCCTACTTTTGGGGTTGGTTCGTCCTGGTTTTGCTATCTTAATTTTTATTTATTAATAGGGTACCCGTACGATGCGATGATATTAGATCAACTAGCATGCTTCCCAAAGATTCGCTAATGAAGAAAGCCATATATGATGAAGCCTTAGCAAGATAATTCAGATACTTGCCTTTCACAAACAAGTATGAACTTGTTGATGAGGGTTAAAGGTGAAGATTTTTGAAGAGATGTGTGATCATTTTGTAATATTTTGTTAAATTGTAACTCTTCTCAATATAATCATATTATTAATGTTTAATAAAATATGATCACCTTTGAGAAATTAAAGTTGAGAAATTAAAGTTAAGTGCAAAAGTCAGATTATATCAAAAGAATTCAAAAAGATAAATGAATGGATCACAAGTAGAAGTCACTGAATGTTTAAATCTTTAAACACTGACTATAAACTTTTATAATAACAAGTTTGTCTAGGGAGCTTTTGTCATAATCATTTAGGGGGAGATTGTTGAGTCACTGGTTGCTGACCAACTCAATGAAGATGTACTCGCTAATAAAAATGATTAAGTCAAAGCTACTGTTGTTGAACTAAGTACTCGTTGTTCCTGTTCATGCTACTCAAGGAAAATGATCTGATTAAGTAGATTTAAGCTCAACTTTGTGTGTCGCCGATCCAAGCAATTGACAGTGAGAGTTTTACATCTACAAAGAACTAAAAGGTAAAAGTCATTGCCCAATAAAGAATAGTTACTGAAGATTAATTAATCAAGTCACTCTACAAAAGCATGTTAGCTCGCAGTGAGTGATAAGATTTATTCTATCTTCTCTGACTTATTATTTGAATAAAGTTTCTATGCAAGTACAAGTTACTCTTCATTTATACGCCAACAAGTGTATCCTCGTACTTCAAAAATCTGAGAAATAATGTGGTAGCTAGTGATTGGATAGAAGATAAAAGAGATATTCCCGGTAACAGAATCGGGACCCACTGAATGTTTGCTAGTCGCATTTTCAGGGAATTCAAAGTCAATCAAGCAACGACATGTGTCATTCCAGATCCTATTTTATAGGAGATATTTACGGGATATTTAGGCAATATATAGAACAAAAATGTGTACTTAGAAACTTGTTGATGTATGTGTTAATCACTTGTTTTTTCAGTGAGTAGTATGTCTAAGCACGTCAGTGATGATCGAGTGAACAGCAACTGTGTTTGTCCACTACTGTTCATCTTAGTTGTAATAGTTTAGCTTTAGTGTTTGATTTGATTTAGCCTTGGTGTAACATCCGTCCTAGGGGCCTAGTGGTAACCGGTAATATTGGTACATTTAGTGTGTCAGTCAGTTGGTCTATCGAGTTGTAAGAGTCGTTTATTAATTGTAATAGAAAAGTCATTTCTGGGTTAGCGACACTTAGTTTGGTCTAGGCGACACTTACATTAGTGACGCATAGCGACACTTAGGTAAGTGACGCATGAAGGCGGCCACATGCGTCACTAGTCAAGTGTCGCATGTCTGCCGGTTTTGGTTTAGTATAAATACAAACCTACGGGTTTCAGGCTAGGGTTGACGAAACCCTAGCACCATTTGTCGAAATTGCAAGTCTGTAAACAAGCTAATAGGTTATTATTATCAATACAAAGTTGATCTTAATTCATTTATTTGATTTCGGTTTGCAATTACATTTGTTTATTGTGATTGTGTGTTTCCGCCACTCAATCATTGTCATCAATCATTTAGATCCACAGCAAGGGGCACTCACAACTGGTATCAGAGCCTCAAAGTGGTTTGATTGACGTATTGATCACGTAATCGTTTGTTTTTTGGTTTGCTTTGTGAAGAGAATCAAGAACAATCGAGTTATTTGGATCAATTGGGTGCTATTCAGACGATTTTAATCAATATCTACAGGTTTCGTTCGATTGGGATTGAAGAATTTTCATTACATCTACGAAAATTTGAATTTTAGAGTTTTTGGGACATCACAGCCGTTTTTGCGTCACTCGTTGCATCACTTGGTAGCGACACTTCATGCGACACTTCGTGTGACACTCTGTAAGTTCCATTTAGGGTTTTACCGACACTCTGGTGCGTCACTTTGTGCGTCACTAAGAGCGTCATTTGTGAGAAATACGACACTTGCCTCTAGTGCCGTCTGCTTTAATCTAGCGTCACTCACATGCGTCACTTCAGCACGTTACTTGTTTGTCACGCGTCACTTCCACTAGTGACGCTTGTTTGATTTATTGCGTCACTCAAGTACGACACTTGGGTGCGTCACTTGCTTGATTGAGCAACACTTGCTTCTAGTGTCATCAGTCACTTTATACGTCACTCGATAGCGACACTTACTGAGTGTCGCTAGTCGTTGCGACACTTCGGTGCGTCACTTACCAAGTGACGCCTTTGGTACTAATAAGTTTTCTAGTTCTTGTTTTTGAGCTATTTTTCAGGATTTCCTTTAATGGCTGCTGCTGATAAAGAAGATATTAGGGGAATTAGAGAAATGATCAAACAAAATCACAATGTTGGTTCTAACAGTAAACCTCCTTTGTTTACTGCGGATATGGATTATGCATATTGGCGTGACCGATTCGAACAATATGTAGATTTCTATTGTCCAGAGCTTTGGGGTCCACTCAAAGAAAGATATGAAGCTCCAGTAGCCGAGGGAAATTATCGTGGTATCCCTCCAGCCAAGACGTATAAATCTATGACTTCTGAAGAGAAAAAGGAGTATGACATCGAGAGAAAGGCTCATTCTGCTATCTGTATGTGCCTAACTAAAGATGTCTTACGACTTTTCAAAACTCATGACATCACATACGATCTTTGGAAGGCTATTGAAACAAGATGTGGAGGAAACGAAAAGTATAAGGAGGCTAAACTAGAACTAATCAAGAAACAATATGATCTGTTTGATATTCTTCCTAATGAAACGGCATCAGGATTATTCACAAGGTACTCACAGTTGGTTAGTGAGTTAACCGAGGGAGGTTACGATTTCCCTCAGATTGAGGTGAATAAGAAGCTGTTAGATGTTCTGCCTAGTACTTGGGACGTAAAAGTACAAATTTTTAAAGGAGAACCAAGAGTTAGCAAGAATGAATCTAGATGAGTTAATTGGCGTTTTTCACGCTCATGCAATGGAGTTGAAGAAAAAGGAATGTAAATCGAGTGGGTTTGTTCAAGACCCGACATTATATGGAGGAAAGGTGAACACCGGGAAGACATATGGTGGAATGGCCTTTATTTCTGATACTAGTTCTCCATTGCAGTCTACTGGTGCTCATCATCCAGTCTATGCTTCTGGACCTTCACTAGGTTCACAACAGCAAGTTACGGTTTCCCCAGCTATTGAAGAACAAGCTGCTATCTATACAGCTTTTCTGAGCTCCTATAAGGATTTGGTTTCACAACTAAATTCTACACTAGAACTTGCTAAGGAAGACTATGCTCAACTGGATGATGATAATCTTGAGCAAATGGACTTAAATTGGAATATTGCCATGATCTCGAGAAGAGTTCAAAAATTCTTACAAAGAACTGGACGCAAGAGTTTGGAAGGAAACGGCAAAACCAGCTTTGGTTTTGACAAGAGCAAGGTTCGTTGCTATAATTGTCAAAATTTAGGACATTTCGCAAGGGAATGCGAGAAACTCAAAGTTCCTCCATCGGGTTTTACGAAGTCTGATGCTCCTAAAGCTCAAGAGAAGGAAGAAGTGAAACAAGCAACAACTAATGCTTTAGTTGTCTTTGAGCCTACAAACACGGACTGGAGTATGTTTGCTGAAAAGTACCAACAGTGTCTTATGACTCACATTACTAATGAGGTACGCAATGAACCTGATGAGCCTTTGAACTGTATTTCATGCATTAAGTTAACTGGATCTTTAAAGTGCTTTCAAGAAGAAAACGTAGAATTAAGAAAAAAGGTTGCAAAACTTAATGAGTCCAATAAGTACTTAAAAGCTAATGAACAACTTTACGATAAGAAGATTGAGGCTTATAAACAAGACACTCAAAAGTACAAATCAAACGTTTTTAGTCAACAAGATGCTATTAACAGCTATCTTGCTGAAATAGAATTGTTGAATAAGGAGCTCTCTGATTTAAAAGTTGAGTATGATAACTATAAGAACAAGATTCTAGGTTCCTCTTCCTCTATAGTTGCCTTCAATGAAATCCTTAATAAGCAGAGGACAGATAACAAAACCAAGGCAGAGGCTATGCTGAAATCCCGCCTCCCACTGAATATTGTCCTATGCCTGTTAAGGAAGGCACTGAAGAGATTCCTGTTGACTATGCATTGTTATATGGTATCAAGTCAAAGGCAACTAAGAAAAACAAACAGGCAAAGGAGAAAACCAAGCGGACAGAGTATCCTTCGCCTAAGTTTGTTAAGTCTGAAGTTGTATCTCCAGTTAGTGTTGATGAGATAGTTGAGATTGAGGATATTACCGATGAGGAGTATCCTAAGGTTGAGAAGGTTGAGGTCAAATCAGAAAAGGTGATTTTGAAAAATCAACATGTCCTTAAAGTACAAAATGATAAGGGCAAGAAAAAGGTTTTAAATGAGAAAACTCAAACTTTACAGACACCTGTAAAGATTTTGAAAAATAACTTAAATGTGAACAATGAAAGAGTTTCATGTTAAAAACCTTCACCCTCAACCAATCAGCCATGGCAAACATCTTCTCAAACATGCACACATTGTGCTTGTTCTAAAAATGCCTCACCATCTACTCCGGTAAATCCTCAGCCTCAACCGATTGTTGAGAATCGTTCCTGTTCCTACTGCAAGAAACAGGGACATTTAATTCGTGATTGACCTAAGCTTTCTCATCAGCGCTATGGGAGAGATATTTCTAGAACTTCTGTTTATAGAAATTTATTTTCACCACCTAGGCGTTATTCCAACTCTCCCAAGCCTGTTGAAAAGCAAAGTAATGTTGGGCAAAAACCTTTGCCAAAACAAAAGCCCGACATTGCTCCCAGACCAACTTCCGAACAATCTAAAGTTTGGAAACGAAAGGAGTCTGCTAGTGACTCTTCCGTCATCAACAATAACACATTAGATGAAAATTCTGATTTATTGAAAAATAAAATTCTGTCTGCTGTGATTATTGTTGATGACCTTGGTAGACCTAAGTCTGTAAAGGCTTGTGTCACCGTTTCTCACTAATCTCCTTACTTTTATGTGTTGCAGCAGTAAGAACATGTTAAAGATAGTGAATGGTTTATGGATAGTGGCTGCTCGCGACACATGACTGGCAATGTGTCTCTTTTGACGGATGTTAAACCACATGCCGGAGGACATGTTGCCTTTGCTGGAGATACTGGAGGAACGATTACTGGAAAGGGAACGCTAACTAATGGGAGAGTTAGCTTTGAGAATGTGAATTATGTGGCTCAACTCACTCACAACTTGCTGAGCGTTTCACAAGTCTATGATAAGGATTATACCACAACATTCACAAAAACAGAATGTGTGATCTTGAAGCCGGGTTTCGTTATCCCTGAAGAATGGGTGCTTATGTGGACGCCACGGAGAAACGATACCTATGTGATGAACATGCGAACTGTGGAGACTACAAATGAGTACACTTGTCTCCTGTCAAAGGCTTCAGAAAAGGAATCACTACTTTGGCATCGACGGATAGGACATATTCATTTTCGCAAAATGAATTTCCTTATAAATAATGATTTGGTAAACGGAGTTCCAAAACAGTCATTTGCTCTAAAAGATGACTGTATTGCATGCCAGAAGGGGAAACTCCACAAAAAGTCCCATAATTCCAAGGTAGTGAATTCTATTGCTGCACCACTGGAGCTCTTACAAATGGATTTGTTTGGTCCTATTTCTACTAAGAGCATTGGTGCCTGATCCTACTGCCTAGTAGTCACCGATGACTACTCCCGATTTTCGTGGGTATACTTTCTTGTTGCGAAGAGTGAAACAGTAAATATTTTGGTGTACCTGTTGGATAAATTGGCAAATCTGTGCAACTTAAAGGTGAAGAGACTGCGAAGTGACAATGGAACTGAATTCAAGAACTCAATTCTCAAGTTATATTGTGCCTCGAAAGGCATTGATCATCAGTTCAGTGCTCCAAGAACTCCTCAACAGAATGGAGTTGCAGAACGTAAGAATAGGACTATTATCGAGACAGCTCGGACAATGCTGGCTGATTCTAAGCTACCTATCATATTTTGGGCTGAGGCAGTCATCACTGCTTGTTACGTTCTGAATCGAGTGCTCACGGTTAAGAAAAAGAACAAGACCTATTATGAACTTTTCAATAACCGTAAACCAACTTTGCAGTTTCTAGAGCCGTTTGGGTGTCCATGTCTGATTATGATCCCAAAAGAAAAAGTCTCAAAGTTTGAAGATAAAGCTGTTGAAGGGATTTTTCTTGGTTATTCAGTTAATTCTCCAAACAAAAGAGTCTACATTAAATCAACACACCAGGTGGAGGAGCATTTTGAGGTAAAATGCTTACGTTACATGGATCCTCCTCAAGGAACGGGTCCGGATTGGCTGTTCAACTATAAGGATTTTAACTCTTTCGACATACCCGAAGAAGGTAATGAAGAGGAGGAGTTGGTCACCTTACTTCATGGCATCAGTCTATGTCAAGACACATCTGCTCCAACACCCACTTCAATACCCACTCCAACACCCACACCATCACCTACTACAACCGAACCATCTCCTATTACCCCATCATCGAATGCTCCTTCGACTTCAGGAACGATTAATGCAAAAGATCTTCCTGATCATCCTAATATGCCTCCTTTAGAGGAAGCCGAAGAAAAAGAAACGGTCTTCACCCGTTTTAATGCTCATGATGAAGAAGATGAAGAACCACAACAACCCGCGCAATCTGAAAGTTCTACTGCTCCTGAGACTACAACTGTTCCTGTCACTGAAAGAGATATGAACAATTTGGAGTTAGTACTTGCGTCGGATGTAATCCCAGTTACACGTGTACACAAGAATCACCCCATCGATAATATTATTGGTGATCCTAATGTTGCGGTTCAAACAAGACAACAAGTGAAACAAAATCCAAATCAACAAATGTTGACTCTGGTTGCTCGGATAAATTCTTGTCATTTATCTCAAATTGAACCCAAGAAGGTTGATGAGGCCTTAAAAGATCCATCCTAGGTCGAGGCCATGCAAGAAGAATTACAGCAATTCAACAAGCTACACGTTTGGGATGTAGTTCTGTTAACCAAAGGTGCTCACTTAACTGGCACTCGATGGGTATTTCGAAATAAGATGGACGATCGGGGTATAGTGATTCGTAACAAAGCACGATTGGTTGTTCAAGTTTTTAGTCAAATCGAGGGTTTGGACTATGATGAAGTCTTTCCTCATGTGGCAAGATTGGAGTCTATTCGTATCTTCCTTGCATTCGCTTCTTTCAAGGAGTTTCGTGTTAACCAACTCGATGTTAAAAGCTCCTTCCTGTATGGACAAGTGGATACGGATGTGTACATTAAACAGCCTCCAGGTTTTGAAGACCCTGAGCATCCAGAATATGTTTGCAAATTGAACAAGGCGTTATATGGTCTTCATCAAGCTCCGAGGCTTTGGTACGAGAGGCTCACTACTCACCTAATAAAGCATGGTTTTGTTCATGGGAACATTGACATTACTCTGTTCATCCGTAAAGAACAGACTGGGGATCGAGAAGATATGCTACTTGTGCAGGTTTACGTGGACGATATTATCTTTGGCTCTACAAATGAGGCAATGTGCAAGAACTTTGAGGAGATCATGAAGTCTGAGTTTGAGATGAGTGCGATGGGGGAGCTCAAATTCTTTTTAGGTGTACAAGTTGAGCAGTCTGCAAAAGGTATTTATATTCTTCAGTCAAAATATGTCAATGACATGTTGACTAGATATGACTTGCTCAATTGTAAAACATATGGGACTCCTATCGAACTTAATCATAACCTTAGACTTGCTGAGGATGAGGAAGATTGCAAAGAAAAGGACTATCGTTCAATGATAGGTTCTCTGATGTATTTGACTGCCTCTCGATCGGATATTGTGTTCGCGGTATCCGTTTGTTCACGCTTTCAAGCCAAACCCAAGGTGTCTCACATGAAGGCGGTAAAGCGAATTTTTGGATATCTCAAACATAGAACCAATCTTGGTCTATGGTATTCAAATGAGAAATCATTTGCTCTTACTGCCTATTCGGATTCTGATCATGGCGGCTGCAGTATAGACAAGAAGTCCACCACTGGTGGATGCCAATTTCTCGGATCTTGTTTGGTCTCGTGGCAGTGCAAGAAACAAACTACAGTTTCTCTTTCCACCGCAGAAGCTGAGTACGTTGCTGCTGCCAGTTGCTGCTCTCAGGTTCTATGGATTCAGCATCAACTGCGTGATTACGGGTTTCTTCTTTCTATGACTCCTATTCACATAGATAACACTGCTGCTATATCTATCACACGCAATCCTGTACAGCACTCTAAGACTAAACACATAGAACTTAGGTTCCACTTTATACGGGATTGCTATGAAAAACACCTGATAGACCTTGTCCACATAGACACCCTAAAACATAATGCCGACCTTTTCACAAAAGATTTTTCGCGTACTTGATTTGATGAACTAATCAACATGATTGGTTTAAGGTTCTTTGTGACCAAAAAGTAATTTGTAACTTGGAACGTAACTTACTTGCTTTTATGTGTGTTATTTAAAAAAAAAAAATTGGCAACAGCCACTCTTTATACTTTTTAGTATTAAAGAAATGCACGGTTGCTACATTTTAAAAAATAGACGTTGAGTTGTGTCTGTAAACACCTTGGGATATGATAGTACATCAGGTGACATGCACAAAATGGAATTTTAAGATTTATCTTGGATGTGTCAGTAGATTTATCTAACATGTTGAAAACATTTTTTATAAATATTGTCTTCATCATACGATATATTAGTAGGTATGTTATACAAAACTCTTTGAGACCTCTTAAGAAGCGTAATATACACTTGTTTATTTCAAGTGGTATAACACCGTTGGATGTATGACAAAAGTCTTAATATCTTACTTATACTAGACATGTTTTCGTGGAAGAAGCTTATTTGATATCATTTGGGGGTATATATTGACAGTTTCCTTTGTTATACGTAAGTATAGATCTGGTTTCTGTTAATATATACTTAAAAATTAAGCAAACACAAGTCAAAGTACTTGCAAAGTCTTTAAAATTAAGATACCTAACAAGGTCGCCAAAATGATTTGACCAAGTCTGATTTTGCTTAAACCTGAATCAAGCTATGTCGCTCTGTTGTACGTAAGTACAGACCTGTCACCGCTGACTTGATTCTTAAAATTGATTTTCTTATATTCTTTCTGTAAATGGAAGCATGGTCTATGTCTTAAGTTAAGATGTATATCTATGGTGGGGACCACAGTGAAATGTAAATATGAATAATAATAAAATTAGCTCATAGATGTGAGTGTAACATGTTTAAGAGGACAAATATACTGATAATTGTTTTGAAATAATTTTTATAAAAAGTGTTTTTAGCATGCCAAGTAAATTTAAAGTGGACGAATATACTGATGATCGAAATAACACTTACTGTTCCTAATAAATGCATGTTATTCCGATATGATCTCTAACCAGATTAAATCAACTCCGTCGCAAAAAAGAATGTGTTAATTTTGTATTTGTAAATTTGCATTAATTTTGTGTTATTATATTTTATCTTAGTTAGTTTTATTTTGTGATTATAACCAAGTTACAGTTACCTTCAAATTTGGGTACCAAAATCTACACGCAAATAATCGAAAAAATCTCAAAATTTTCAAAAAATTTCACTAAGTGACTTTATGCGTCACTTACTAAGTGACGCCCTTAGTGACGCTGCAAGTGTCGGGTTGAGTAACACTACATGTGTCGGGGTGAGTGACGCACATTAGGGTTTTGGTATAAATACCCTTTCAAACGACACTCACACATTCAATTAGCGTCACTTACTCTGACATAGCGTCACTTCTGTTCATGCTGCGTCACTTCAACTGCTGCATTTTTTCGATCTTTGCGTGGATTTTGAAGCTGTTTTCGTGCAATCGGCTCCACTATTCTTGTTCATCTTACTCATCCGCATCTATTGGTACTAATATTAACCCCTGTATTTACGTATTCTTGATTTAACCGTACGATGCAGTTGCGGGTTTTAGGGTTTAAAGAAATCACTCGAATTAAAAATCTATATGAACGTTTCTCTTATTAATTTTTGGTGTGTTTGTTTGGCTTGTAAACGTGTGCCTTTTGGTTAACTCGTTTTACGAAAACCCCAAAATTTGTTCGATGTGATTTCTGGGTATGAACAGTGACACGATGATCTTCATCGTTGTGTCACTTCATGCGTCACTTCCTTTAAGTGACGCTATTTGGCAATTTAGAATCCTTACCGTCACTTCTTCAGTGACACCCATCTATGCGTCAATTCCTTAAGTGACTCCCTAAGTGACGCATATGCCTGTATCATTGATTAGCCCGTCACTCGTCTGAGTGACGCCCATCTATGCGTCACTTCCTTAATTGACTCCCTTAGTGACGCCCTTATCTATACCGACACTTATACCGTCACTTCCTATGTAACAGCCGTCAAATTAGGACTATATTTAGTGCCTAATCATATGTGCAAATACATGTAATTAGGATTAATTATATGTATCATTTTGTGTATTGAGATATTCTAATATATGTACACACGTACGCGATTTGATTAAATTGTGCGTTTTCATATCGGGCGGATCCCGATACAATATTTTGGACGTTGGTGACAAACTATTGAAAATAATGTGGATTTATCCAAACAAACATTATTTACTTTAATATATTACACGATTATACGTTATATTAAAACGTAACGGTAAGCAACGAAAACGTGCGAAACGCGCCCGATGGATGAGATAAAGTCAAAGTATATCTTGTAACTCACTAATAAGTATTTTAAAGAAATACTTCAAGTAAAAAAAAAATATCATACTTTAAATGTTAACAAAACGTATTATATAAAACGTTATACGATTAACTAAAACGTAAAACGATCGGGTAAACGAGCACCGCAAGTAATGCAAATTGGATAAATAATTAAACACACCCATATAGTGTGTGGGACCCACGAAAATGCAGCCCCAAGTTTGACCATCCATAGTAGTTTTTACTTATTGAACACACATACTTGCACCATACTTCAATCACCCACTATACCCCTCACCTCATTCCACATTTTCCACTCTTGCACTCAACTCTTCTCCCTCTCTCTCTTGTGGACGGTTTTCACAACCCCCACACCATCAAAAACATCCCCCATCACCATCAAACACCTTCTTTGTGCCACCATAAGTCCGCCATATAACTACCGTCGACCGCCACGTGGGAAAATTCAAGAAAACAAGTTTTCGCACTCTTTTCTCCTTCTCCTCACCACTCCTTTGTAAGGACTCTAGATTTACTTGGAATACACTTGTATACATGTTTAGTTGCTCATTTAACTAGAAAATGTCCAAAATATAAGTCGAATCGCATTGTAGAAACTTGAAATCTTGAGTTTTGTTTTCTGCCCAGATTCTGTTCTCACTTCAACAAATTATATAAAAATCATTAAAACACGAAATTGAACTTTTCTTGAGCCTAAAATCAAGTTTAAGAAGTCTACATTTCAAATCCGTAAGCCTCATAAAAATATAAGCTCATTTGTTATTTTTAGTTACTGAAATAAAAGTACATAGCAGATCTGATGAATCTGACCAGAACCTTGACCAAATCAAAATGAGTAGATCTTGGGCTATGGAACGAATTAGAACTTTAGACCAATGGGAAAAGATTACAAATTTTGTTAGCTTTCCAAATCATACTGGAAAGTTTTGTGAAGTTTTGTAAAACTTGAGATATGACCAGATTGGTACACATATGTCAACTAAAAGAGCTGTTTAATGTCTTAACACGGGTAAAAATCTAAGTCCGACAATAGTAAAAGTCCGACAATAGTAAAATAATCCGACAATGACTCCGACAATTTGACCTTTTGACTCACGGATTGACTTTGACTGTCGGATTAACTCTCGAAAAACTGCACTTTTGGACCCTAAGTTTCAAAATTTACACTTTCGGACCATAACTTTAGTGATACATAACATACATACTTTGTAACTCAATGCCGCATAACTTAATGTCGCACTACTCACTGTCACAATCCGTGAAGAACAATCCATAAATAACAATCCGTAAATAACATTCCATGAATAACTAATCTATTGACGCATGAGTAATAATCCGAGAATACATATTGATGCACGAGTAGAAATCCGTGAATACCATTGTTGTAGGATAGAATCCGTGAATAACCATTCACGCATAAACAAAAACCCGTGAGTTATTTAGTCCGTCAATCCTCATTATTATCATATGAAATCTTAAGTCCGTGAATAATCATTCACGCATAACAAATCCGTGAATAATCATTAACACTTAACCAAGTCCGTGAATCCCATTATCCGACAATGCCACTGTCGGATAATGCCTTCCGTGAATCCCAAGCCATGAACTTCGACTTTCTCGCATAAGTAAATCCGACAATCCTCATTGTCGGATAAACAGTACCCGACACTTCTCATTGTCGGATAAATAGTATCCGTGAATCCCTTAGTGTCGCATAAATAGTATCCGTGAATCCCTTAGTGTCGCATGAATAGTATCCGTAAATTCCCCATTATCGCATAAATCTATTGTCGGATAATCAAGTATTTTTCACAATTATCGCATGAATTTTTATTTTCGAAAATCCTTATACATTGGTACAACAATTGGTCAACCAAAAACAAATCCATTAATAAGTATACATCACAGCCAAAAACAAATAATAATAATAATGTTTGAATTATTATTACACCTCCGTCACCAACGGGCCGGACATATTTTCAAAACTCAAACTAATCAATCAAACAACCAAATTATTTGGACATAACTAGTTGGATGAACAACTAGCATGGGTGCTCTCTAGAGACACCTACACATTTACTAACTGTGAGCGTTGTGAACGCCCGACAGGTTACAGTCTTCGGACACCTCATAGTATCTCATCATTATTTGCTGATTAGCAAACACCTAAGACTCAGGTGAGTCTCATAGCCCCTCTTTACTGTTTTTACCCAGGGGTGGAATTACATGCTCAGATTTGTTTTACAAATGAACACAAGTACGAAACCTCGATATATTGATTGCATGAGTTTGTTTTTATCTAATCATGAAGTCCCTCACAACATAGTTTGTTTATATTGCGATAGCGTGAATGTTAGTGTATGGTACCATATGGGATTGACAATCCCCGTCCGGGGTAGTCGCGCTACCACGACTGCGGTCGAACAGACGCATTTTCATTTGTTCATACATGTGTAGATTAGGCACATGCCGGGGGCAAACTCGATCAGGTCCTTGAATGTGGATCCTGGCACACTCAGTTAAGCTCAAACTATGTGCTCATGGCAATAATATACACTCAAATTTTATTTGCATGTTTGCAAATCACTAAACTAAATCTTGTGGTTCATAACATGGATTTCATCAACTTACACCTGTGAGCTCACCAGCTTTTTAGCTGACCTTTTAGCATGTATTCTCAGGTACCCAGCAGTAGTAGATCTGCTCAGGATATATTAGCTCGAGTCGCATTCAGATCACAGAAGATTCATATGCATTTCTACATTTTGTAAAATTAGATATGCCTTAGAATCTTTTACATTTAACTGCAAGCTTTTGTAACAAGAACAACAATGTAAAACCTTTATATTATTTATGTAATGTTTAAAACGACGCATTTAGAGTCGTTCACTTTATCTTATGTGCTTTGTTATTGATTAGTAACACCCAAATCTTGCTTCCGCTAAACGATAAATTTGGGGGTGTTACATCCTAAGTGACTCATCTAGGTTACCGTCACTATGCTAAATGACGCATAATTTTGTACCGACACTTTCTAAGTGTCGTTCTTAATGACGCATGATTTGGCCACGTCACTTACACCAGTGACGCCTGATAGCGTCACTTACCCTAAGTGACGCTATACTTAATTTCTGATTTTTAAACAATGTTCAATGCGACACTTCCTAAGTGTCGGTAGTGTTTATGTGTCACTTCCTAAGTGACGCCTAAA
This sequence comes from Pseudognaphalium luteoalbum, assembly GCA_963422505.1. NCBI lineage: Eukaryota > Viridiplantae > Streptophyta > Magnoliopsida > Asterales > Asteraceae > Pseudognaphalium > Pseudognaphalium luteoalbum. The sequence continues at coordinate 74,122,157 of OY730198.1, forward strand.
TCAGAATTTTGTTTAAATTTTGTGAATATCTGTGCTAATTCTATAACGATGTTTCTGGTTATTTTTTCGGTATTCTAGCTTACAGATGGCAGGTCTGCAAAACTATTATCGCCGCACCAACACACGCCACAACATCATCGCGTTTCTGGAGTTAACGCATGCGAACTCAATACCATTCCGACCGATGATTGAGTATTTACGCCGATCGAGGATTCACTACGTTATCACCGCATCTACTCCAGTGTACATGAATCAGATCGAGGAATTCTATGATCACGCATTTATTAGAACTCAGGGTGATGTGCCAAGGATTATTTCCACTATGTTTGGCGAAGAGATTGAGATTACTGAGAATTTTGTTCGTCGAGTTCTCCAATTCAACGATACTCATGCGATGCCGACTATGTTTGAGACAACCGTTATCTACGGTGGCCTTCAGCGGATGGGTTATCCTGCAAATTAGCTCTCCGACTTTCGGAAACAATATCTGTGCAGGGTTTGGAGATATCTATGCCACATTGTGATTGTCTGCTTATCTCCAAGGAAAGGAGGATACGATGTTGCGAGTCATTTGACTCTATCTTTGATGTTGGCACTGGTCTACAACAAGCCCTACAATTTCAGTGGATATATCTTTGGAAATATGGTTGAGAACATCCGCGTTGGGAAAGATAAGTGGTTGCAGTATCCAAGGTTTGTGCAGCTACTATTGAATGATTTGAATCTGAATATCGCTCCCGATCAGCGCTCGCTATTGGTTCCAACGCCAATGCTCTTACGAGTCTTCAATGACTGTAAGTTAGCGCCCAAAGGTGAACAAGTGTTGGCAGATAGGGAGCTGTTTGGGCACATAGTAAACGAAAACTATGTTGCGCCACCAAATGATGGGTTTGAGGATGTCGTGATCCCTCAGATGAATGAGGATGATTTGGTCGATACAGAGGTCGCTCAGGATTTGGATGACATCGATCAGGTCGAGAATGTTGATGCCGAGGATGATGATGATGGTGGACCCACACCACCCGATTCTGAGGGTGATGTGCCTCCTCAAGAGGCTTTAGATGAAATTCAAATGGTTGATCCGAAACGATTTAGACGCATTTTGAGACGCATTTCTGAGGGTAGGGTTCATGTCCCGAGGAATCCGGGAAAACGATCAGCTAGGTCTGCTCCCTCTTACGCTAACTTGCCCCACAAAAGGCGTCAGCGCATAGGGGTGGTGATTCAGGAACCTGGTCAGCAAACAACTCAGCAACAACAACAACCACCATCTCAGCCGCAGCTTCCTTCGATTCAACAACTTTTTGCTCAGATTGAACAGATGAACAAACGTTTTGAAGATCAATCTGTGATTATTCAAGTTCAGGCTACAGAGATCAGGGAATTAAAGTCCAAGGCTGATACGGTTGATGATTTAAAGCTTTAGGTGACAGATCTACAATCTAGGTTGTTAGAGTTGGAGTCTGTTACGATTGTTTCGGGGGAGGCTGGTCCCAGGACCTTGGAAACAAATGTAACACCTCCCCCAAAACCAGAAAATGTACAACCTTCTTCAATCAATGAAAATATATCTTTGGATTACTTTGTTGAGGTTCAAGGTCAACCGAGACCAATTACGGTTGACTATTCGTATGTAGATCTTACATTTCTTCAACGTATGATGAATGAAAATACGTCAATACCTGAGGAAGAAGTGATAAATGATCCAATGGCAGAGGATTGTTATTTTGAAGGGAACGATGACATTGAAGTTGAGGGGGAGGAGCTCCAGAGTGATGAATGTTATGATGACGCTCCTATTATTGAATCGGATTCTTCAGAAGATGAAGCAGATCATGTATCGGAGGCAGAAACCACTGAGCTATCAGAAACAGCTGAACCCTCAACGATAAAGCCTGATCTAGTGTTTAAACCTAGAGTTGAGGTACCCGTTACTTGTCAATTTTACAAAGTCAGAACTGACTATACGGGTTTGATCAAAAGCTGGAAGTTCGATGAAAATAATTCAGTATTCGTGATCAAAAGGAGTGATGGCATTCAGTACTTCAACTTGAAGTTCTATCGAATAAGTACTTTGCCAAAATGTGAACTTCAAAGATTATCTCAGATCCCCTTGATCAACCGCGCTAGAGATTTACGAGCAGATTTCTTTCAAGTTATTATTCATCGGGAAATCAACAACAAGAAATACAATATGATTAAACCGACTCTGGGTATGAGATATAAGTTTAAAAAGAAGTTGGATCCGGTTACACGACAACCGATTGTAAGGATGATCTACCCACCAGCAAAATGCTTACAGAAGATACCTCTAGAGATCATTCCTTTGGATTTTTTGAAGAGGATGTTATATTGGGAATATGATGATATTACGGGAGAAGCTGTGATCGTTTTTGTTCCTAATTCCGAACCGACTACGGATCCAGAGTCTTCAACAGATGCAGATTTGGGAGCTGAAGAGAAAACAACATGGGATGTTGTATAGCCTAGGAAGAGGTCTATGTGGGGTCTGAAGAGAAACAGATTTTGTGTATTTGACCCTTTGAGTTTGATCAATCTTTCTGAACAAGATATGAAGAGATTACATCAGAACAAGATTCAGTTCAAAGCAAAGGACAGAACTGAAGCTATTAAATTTCAGAAGATTGTTGATATCTGCGTAGCTAATGGGGTACACGCTGGTGGTGTATTCCCAGCTGGCTGGAAATAGTTTGAAGATTTGAAGACTTTTTGAAGACCAAGTTGCTGACAAGGGGGAGTTTGTTGGTACATTTAGTGTCAGTCAGTTGGTCTATCGAGTTGTAAGTGTCGTTTATTAATTGTAATAAAAAAGTCATTTCTGGGTTAGCGACACTTAGTTTGCTCTAGGCGACACTTACCTTAGTGACGCATAGCGACACTTAGGTAAGTGACGCATGAAGGCGGCCACATGCGTCACTAGTCAAGTGTCGCATGTCTGCTGGTTTTGGTTTAATATAAATACAAACCTACGGGTTTCAGGCTAGGGTTGACGAAACTCTAGCACCATTTGTCGAAATTGCAAGTCTGTAAACAAGCTAATAGGTTATTATTATCAATACAAAGTTGATCTTAATTCGTTTATTTCATTTCGGTTTGCAATTACATTTGTTTATTGTGATTGTGTGTTTCCGCCACTCAATCGTTGTCATCAATCATTTAGATCCACAACAAGGGGCACTCACAGGTAATTTCTTAACTTTAGTTTAATTTAAATAAGTTAGAAATAATTTTGTATTATTTTTTTGATTGTGAAAAGTGGGTAAAAGAGTCTTAGGACTTATTGTGGCTAGTAAATTAGTAATTGTTTTAAATTGTACTAGTTAACGGAAAAATAAAATAAATTTCTCGTAATTGATTTTAGGTTCCAGACAATAGATTAAAATTGGGAACTTAAATTTAAATGGATATAGGTCGGGTTATATGAGAGCCGACCTAAATTATGTTATTTTCCTAAATCACTTCATTTCTTCAATAGTGCTATTTACAAAGTAAGAAATAACCTAATCTAAATTGAATCAAACAAGTATTTTTTTTGTCATCGCGTTGCGATAGGTTTTAAAAATAAATATTTTTTAATTTAAAAGTTAAATCTTATTCAGTTCTTTTAACTTTAACATAAAAACTATGAACTAATACTCTTTTATCATTGTAAATTACTAAAAAGTTTTCGAATAGCAATGAAATAATAAAAATATAATTTTAAATAATAAAAATATATATAAAATATTTTTTCTTTCGTAAATTTAAAACATATGTATATGTAAGATATTATTTATTTCGAAAATTTAAAACGTTAACACTTTATAAGAGTTCAATAATTATTATCAAGGGATAACAATCATGAAATATAGTTATTGTAACTAATAGTATGGTAAAATAATAATAGTAAATATGAGTTATATTTATATATAATATAAAGTTAAATACTTTTATCTCACTTTTATACAACTTCAAAAATGTTTAGATAAGTTTTCAAAATAATAGAAATGTTAATGTCATCTTAAAAATTTGAATTCATGTAGCCCATAACAATTCAAAGTCCCTTTATTATCAAACTACAACTATATTACTATAATATATTTAGAATCAATATATATATATATATATATATATATAAAATTTAATTTAATGTGTTACAAAAAACAAAAAAGTTATTATTACAACCATATTATTATAATATATATTTAGAATCAAAATATATAAAATTTAATTTGTTACAAAAAACAAAAAAGTTACTATTACAACCATATAATTATAATATATATTTAGAATCAAAATATATAAAACTTAATTTGTTACTAAAAACAAAAAAGTTACTATTACAACCATCTTATTATAACATATATTTGGAATCAACATATATATATATATATATATATATATATATATATATATATATATATAAAACTAATGTGTCACAAAAAACAAAAACAAAAAGTCTATTCATAAAGGTACTCAATTGATATTAGGGGGTAATTAGTACTTGTGATTGTGATTTAACATCTGTAGGTCAAAAAGCATATTAGTTATGTGTTTGATTGAAATTGTTATTTTTAGTATTGTTATTTGAAGTTAGTATAGTTATTTGATGTTAGTATAATTGTTGTTGTGTTATTTGATACTGGAAAACTTGAAATTTTACGGATTTGGGTGAACTGGGTTGAGCAGAAAACAGTTGCAGGTTGCCTGCAACTGGGTGGTACCCGGCGGGTACTCTGTTACTTGGCGGGTAACCTGGTAAAAATCAATAAATTGGGTAATGAAATTACCCGGCGGATAACACCTAATCCGGCGGGTAAAATGGGTTTTGGAACCGGGTAAGATGTTATACGGCGGGTAACTTACCCAGTAAGTTTCTGTTTCAAGTTTGAATCCAGATAACCAATGGTACCCCGCGGGTAACCAAGGTACCCGACGGGTAAATCCCCTTCAGGGATGACTTTTGCTTAAAATAAATACTTGTTTCATATATGCTTTGTATATGTATAATAAGTATAAGAAATGTTGTTTTAATGTTGTGTAAGTTGAATTAAGTTATACAAGATCGATTTCTGACTTATAATCGGTTTTGATCTCAGATCAGCAGAAGACTCAATAAAATAAGAACTTTGAGTTAGAGATTGATAGAGACAGGTGAGTGGACTGATTCTCACAGTGTAGTTGGTGGTAACATATTTGGTTACATCAATTAAAGTAGAAATATTGTTGATAGGTTTATTGTTTGAACTGAATTCCATGATAGTTTGGAATATATTAAATGTGATATTGGGGGTCAACTACGGTTGGGCTTAGTTGCTATAGGTTAGTCCTTATGGGTTTGGTGAACATTCGTTGTGAATTATACCCATATTGATTAAAGATAGCAATGAGCTATCGGTAATACCTCTGTATTGGCCTGCAGTTGGTTATAAGTGTTCTTGGAGGGCCACCGCGGACTGAGGGCGCCTCAAGAACCACCGATCCTCTGTATTGATTGTGTGTTTATGTTTATTGTTGTGATCAGATTATGTTATGCTAATTTAGACTGTTAAATTTAGTCTATTCACTTAGCTTCGTGCAAATCTCCCACATTACTCTTGCAGGTTAAGTTTTGCGATGAAATCTGGGCAAGAGGTTTTGCTTGAATGAATGTTTGACAGTTGAGAAACTCTGATCATATTTTGATAGTTAATAACTATTTTGTTATTTAACACCCAGCTAAAGTACTTTGTTAGTTATTGTAAAACTTAATACTAGTATTGTGTAATGTATAATTATGACTTGACGTTTAATGTTTATAAAATATGTTGTATGGGATTACGCTTCCGATTTATTTAAAAAGAAAATGTTTATAAAATTCAGGGGTGTTATACTTGGCTATTCCATTCCGCAATCAACACTTAGTGAATTTTGTGTTTAATAAAATTCATATTTCAGCCACTATTACTTTGTTAATGAACTGTCATATCTATACATTATACTCTTTTTATTTTTCATCATATTAAAACAAATAAAAATTGATAATATTGTTTGAAATAAATCAAGAAAGTTTTTAATTATATTCAACCCCCTTTTATAATTAAATTTTACTTATTACGATTCCAAATCACTAATTAATAGTGATTCAGGGACTCTCACATCTAAATTTTTCTTTTTGTCATATCGAGTTAACTGGTTAATCAAACACAACACTTTAAACAAATAGACATTTGAAAGCATATTTAGATAAAATATAAACAATTAACGAAATATATAATTAGAACTATAATTAACACAACAATTTATATTTTTGTATTTAAATGATAAAGTAAGACACTAAACATCATAAGCTAAAATAATTTTTGTAATTATTTGAATAACTTTGGTGAAAAAAAAATTACTATTCATTTAATACTAAACTCCAATTCACCTTCTTGTGAATATAGGAGACTTCAATTCTTACAAACTTGCAACAATATATTTTATTGTTAACAACTTTATTTTTCAAAAATATATTTTGTTGTTAATAATTAATTATGTTTTTGCAACTTGATCATTTGGCTCACATTGTAAAAAAAAAAAGGAGGAGAAAGAAATAGATGAATTAAATCCAAATATCTCACACAAAATACTACATGTCTACATTACCAACTATTTTTTTTAAATTCATATTATCTTCTATCTAAATATTATATTTTATTCACTTGTTACTATTCATTTAATAGTGTTTTTCATTTACTTCCTAGTATGTGTTATGATTATAAGTCGGTTCTGTTATTTAAATAGTGTTTTTCGTTTCTAAATATTATATTTTTAAATTCATTTACTTCTATTTAAGTCGCTTCTGTTATATATTCATGTTAACATGTTTGACCTACTAAAAAGCTCAAGCTAAAATAATACGGAGTAAAAGATTATGGGACTCGCTATTAATGACTTATAATAAGACAACACTCATAGATGGCACCCAATGTGTTTTGTGCAATGGTTAGCCCAATATTCATCGCCCATAATTTATTGGATTTCAGAGCGCAACAAAAGATCCAAGGGCTTATATCCATAAAAAGGGCTTATATATATTAAGCATAAATGTAAACAGGAGTGACTAAATTATGTAATTTGAGGGGATAATAGAACCTAACAGTGACTAACACATCTCCAAGTACTTTCCTAGCATGGAAAGTTCCTACAGTGAGCCGTACCGCTGAACAAACCATGGTTGAGATACCAAAATAAGTAGCAAGTAGCAACCAACAATTGATATTAACAAAAAAAAATATGTTATACATAAATATAACATGTTTCCTCCTTCCTAAATTAAGTGTTCACTGTCAATTTGCATTAAAAGTGAGGACCGACCATCACACTGTGAACCAATAAAATTTCATGTTTGACCATTGATAATCAGTTTTATTGGTTGAATCTGACAACTTATTTTTGGACAAATCATAATAGAAATAGACATTAATTGGGTGGAAGTGTGGAAGAGAGTAATAAATTACGTTCCAATCTCAGCAGATAATTCATGGCACAACTCATATGTTATAACTCATGAAAAATAACTTGTAGCATTTAGCATTATAAGGAAAACTCTATAAATTGAAAAAAATTATAGTCTTGATGCATATTAGAATAGACCGAGAAACCATGATACACATGTCTATACGTGTATGTATTTTCAAGCGAAAAGATCAATGAGCAAAAACAAAATGACATATTTCTTTTGCCAATATTAATTACCCACGTTTCTACCATAAGATATAACCATAGACCTGGTTAGTGCATTTTGACAAACAGTTGGCGGGCAAAAACCAGAGTTTTATAAACTATCAATATCATTCGCTAAATGGATCTACAATCCGAAAACCTAAAAATTGAAACTGTTCCAAAACAATTTGGAAGTTAAGTATCTGGGTCATCATATTTTGTAATATGATTAATCGCAAACCGACAGGTCTATCTATTAGAATATATCTACATTCAATGAAACATGAAAATATAAACAAACAGTCAATTATAAATCTCCACCGTTGTACGATACATTACCTTGAGTTGTCGGAGATTGTTTTGAACGCCGCCAAGGTAGTTGTGTCAAAGATAGAAGGATGTGGTGGAGGAGGATATGATCCTTGACGATGGGCAGGGAACACGTTAGATAGCAGGGGTAAATTCGTAATTTTGGATATTTCATTTTTAAGGTTTCAGTCAAAATGGGAAATGAATTAGGGTCCAACTTTAGGAACCCTTTAATTACTTAGAAACCCTCACATTTTTTTTATACTTAGTCAAATCATGTTTAGGTTTACATTTTCATTAAAGTTTACTTTTAATATAATAATTATATTTAGTCAAATCATCTTTAAAAACCCTCAAATTACTAAGAAACCCTCAAATTTAATTATGCTTAGTCAAATCATGTGTAAGTCCCACATTCCGTTCAAGTTTATTAATAATAATTATTATTATAATTATAATTATTATATTTAACAAATAATATTATATTTAAATCTCTTACAAATATCCGAATTATATGACGTGATTTAAGCAAATGTATAAATTATTTGACGTGACTAAAACAAAAGTATAAATTATATGACGTGACTAAAGTAGGGTATTATTTGAAAATACGTATTCATTTATTTTGCTATATAAAGACGATAAGTATCCATTTGAAATCACAAATCATCCGATCATTTCTTTCACTACATCAAAAACACCTTACAGTTTGAGGAAAACAAAATGTCGAGTGTTAGTGAAAATGCTATATCGGCATTTTCTACCGATGAGGTATAACTTACATATTGTTTATGTATTTTATGTGTTCCTTTTACTAACTGCTACATCTGTTCTCAAATTTTGATTATAATTTATATATTGAACTACAATATTTTATGTGTTCCTATTACTAATTGATATGTTACTGATTGTTACATGTGTTCTCAAATTTTGATTATAGGAGTTTAAATCTCGTGAAGATTTAATGAACTGGGTCCAAGACGTTGGACGCACACATGGTTACGTTATAGTGACTAAAAGATCTAAAAAAACGTTAAGTGGCGTTCTGTACAAAGTAATACTTAAGTGTGATCGTGGCGGTGTATTCAAGTCAAAAAGTAAAACAATCGACCCAAAAGTCAGAGAAATTAACTCGAAAAAAATTAATTGTCCTTTTGAATTGGCAGGAACTTATTCGCAAGCAAATGATTCTTGGACGTTACAGGTGATACGTGATGCGCATAATCACCGTTCAGCACTTTATATGGAGGGTCACTCACATTCAAAGCGACTGACTGCTGATGAAGCTAGTTTGGTGGCTGATTTGACAATGAAGAATGTCAAACCACGCGACATATTTTCGACAATAAAGAAACAAAATGAAAATAACAACTCCACAATTAAAAATGTATATAATGAGGTTTTTAAAGTTAAAATGAAGATGGCGGAAGGTAGAACTCCAATGCAAGTTCTTTTTCATACTTTGCAGGATAATGGTTATTCCTTTGAGTTTCAAGTAAATGAAGAATCTCATGAATTGGAGGAGTTATTTTTCATTCATCCGGTATCAATGAAAATATGGCGTGCTTTCCCACATGTGTTGTTCATAGATGCAACGTACAAGACAAACAAATATAATATGCCTTTTCTGCAAATTATTGGGGTAACTTCTACATATCTGACATTTTGCATTGCATACGTTTTCATGCTTAAAGAAAAAGAATGCAACTATACATGGGCATTAGAATGTTTAAGGTCGAACATGGATGAAAGTGTTTTCCCTCGTGTTATCCTCACGGATAGAGAATTGGCTTTGATGAACGCATGTGAAAGAATATTTCCGGAGGCTAAACAATTACTTTGTAGATGGCACATTTCTCAAGCAATAGTAAGGAAGTGCAGACCCAGGTTTCGGTCGTTGGAAGAGTGGAAATATTTCACAGCAAAATGGGACTCATTTTGTGAATCTTCAAATTAGGAAACATACTTGCACCGTTATGCAAGACTGGAAGCTTTATTGGTTGAACGTGAAGGTACTATATATTTACTTTTTATGTACTTTATATAATTCTTCATTTTTAAAATCGTATAATTGACATATACGTATGTATTTTTACTTTTCAGCTGTTTTGAATTATTTGAATGACGTATGGATAAACAAATATAAAGAACTTTTTGTGTCTTACTGGACAGACAAAGTTCTTAATTTTAAGAATCATACAACAAATAGAGCTGAAAGTCAACATGCTCTATTAAAGTTGCATTTGGGTTCAGCACGCTCTAATTTAGACAGATTTATACACTTCATCAATCAAATCGTGGAACTACAACATTCAACGATCAAAGAAAGCTTGGAAAGAAGTAGGATAAAAATTAATCCTAAACACAACACATATATGTTCCAACACTTATTAGGTTTTGTTTCGAAGAACGCGATAGAGTTAATCCATAAAGAACTTACACGTTCAAATGGTCTTGAGATAACTTTTCAAAATTGTGGTTGTATATTGCGTACAAGTTGTGGGTTACCATGTGCTTGTGAACTTGCGACACTTTACTCGGGTTAGTATATTCGTCTATAATATATTATTAGTTTAAGATGATTATTTAATATAATGACTTATAATATATTCAATGCAGGTCGGTATATCCCTATTGAATCAATTGATATATTTTGGAGGAAACTTGACTTATTGCCATCCACATCTATGCAAGATGATGATCTTACTTGTGACGCGGAACTGGAGCAGCTAAAACAAACTTTTCAAAAACAGTCAAAGTTCGGAAAAGGTAATATTCTAAGAAAAATAAGGGGATTATTCGATGCAACAACAAGTTTTATTGCTGAACCAGCTGTTCAAAAGAAAACCCGGGGACGCCCAAAAACTGCAGATAAACAACAAAAGACAAATAATACCAAACCTTCAAAAGCTGTCCCCCAAAACCAACAACCACAATACAATTCTTACATGGATCCAGGACCACCAATGTACAATTCGTATATGGGTTCAGAATCACAAACACAACCACAACCACAACCACAGAGGTATAGTTATTCCAACGATTACAAATTTGACTTAAACCACTCACCGTCAAGATATAGTTCTTATGTTGATCCGGAACCATCAAGGCATAGTTCGTATATGAATTCTGAACAAGCACTATACAGTTCTTACGTGGATCCGGGACCACCAATGTATAATATTTCGGAACCACCAATGTATAATTTTTTGGAACCACCAACGTACAATTCGTATGTGGAATCGGAACCGCCAATGAATCTAGATCCACTAATAAAAGCAATTTCAAAGAATTATCAACCTTACGTTAGGCATGTACAGAATGTCATGGGTGATGGAAACTGTGGGTTCCGAGTAGTAGCTGTTTGGCTTGGTTTGGACGAAAGTTGTTGGCCACATATTCGGAGAGATTTGCTAAATGAAATTGAAGCACATAAGTCTGATTATGAGAATCTTTTTGGAGAGGGACACCTTGATGTCTTGAAAGGCTCCATCAATTTCTTTCATTCATGTGGCGCACCGTACACCAAATGGATGATTATGTCTGATACAGCTGCCGTGATTGCTTCATGTTACAATGTGATTGTTCATTTTATCAGTGAAAGAGAAAATATAACTTGGCTACCGCTTTGGACTAGTCCACCTGAGAATCCACAAAATGTTACATGGGTAATTGGACTTGTACACGGTAACCATTTTGTTAAAGTCGATTTACATAAAAACTACCCATTGCCTCTAATTTATCCATCATGGTATAGGTATAAATGGGATTGTGCTACTGCATGGGAAAATCTATATTTGAATAGAGTATAATTGTATTTATTTATTCGTCGCAGTTGTAACTTTTAGTTTGATTGATTAAATAAGATTGTTATTTAAATGTAACTTTTATTGTATTTATACTAATTTTTAATTGTGTTATTATTATTATTAAATATTATTATTTCATATAAAATGTTTTTGTTATTATTATTATCAAGTAAAAAAAACACAAAAAGACGAAAAAGCACAAAATGACAAAAAAACACAAAATGACAAAAAAACACAAAATGCCAAATCGGGGTTTCTTAGTAATTACAAGGGTGGCTAAAGTCTGAGGGAATGAATTATAGTAGATTATAGATATAGATATAGATGTAGAGATATAAATTAATATCCAATTGTCAAATCGGTAATGTTAATGGAAATATGCTATTCTATTATATCAACCTTAAAGTTAATAAAATTAAAATATACTACTCCAATAAAACTAAATTATACAATGTATTTGTAAAGTTCTGTTTTCTGCATCAAAGTACTACAGTATGAAAAAAATTCTTACTTATATTTAGGAAACAATATGAACTTAATTTAACCAACCACATATATGAATGGTACTAGTCAAACCAGATAGTGCAAATCAATTACATTGTGTGAGTTTGTTGTTAGTATAAATACAAAATATCTATCCACCTATCATATAAAAGAAAGCATTGATTTACTGTGAATCCTCAAAAGTATTACACATCATCACTACAATAGTTTTGAAATTGTTCCTCAATCTCAATCAAAGCACTTAAACACACATACATACTCACTCACTCAACGTCTCTCTCTATCTCTCTCTCAAGCAACAACAAGGTCATTTCTTGTTCTTTATGGTACAAATTCACAACTTTATATTCTCTCTATAACTATGATTCTCATTTTTTGTTATCAATAGATTTCATGCATAGTTACTAATCTTATTTGTTATTTTCTTTCATGATTAACTGCATACATATACATATTGTTACATTTTAGTGTAGCTTTAAAAGAAGGTATATAATATTTAAATGCATGTATCTTTGTAGGGGAAATATATCTCAGTGTATTTGTATTTGTAAGATACCTTGACTAACTTTGGTTGTTTTGGTTGTAGGGGGATGGAGATAATACTAGAAAAGTGGAAAGTGAATATAAAATGATCAACAAAGGAATGATTGTGACTAGCTATATGTGACACCCAGTTAAAAATGGGCTAAATTAGCTCATAATTTAAACATTAATCACTTGTACTCGGTACGTGTTAAAATTAAAGTGTTCGGATATTATATATATAAATATATATATATATATATATATATATATATATATATATATATATATATATATATATATATATATAACGTTAAATGATTATTTAATAATCACGTGCTAACAAATCTGAATGAACGTGAAAAATATTTTTAATAATTATTTATTTGAAATTATTATGTGAACAAAGAAAAATAAAAGTGAAACAAAAATATTTATACGTTTTATGTATATATAACATATCGTACGAGACGGAGACTATACAAAATGTACTCAAAGGTCAAAAATAATAAAAATTATATTTTTCTCATTCGTAATAAAGTATTTGGAGAATTACCTCAAAATATAATTACGAAATTTAAATGAAAATTTACACATAATTAGACACGTACTTAAAATTAACGGGTTAAATATCACACCTAAACTCCATTATTGGAGACCGACTTCTGGTTAAGACCATACCCAAATGTCAACCCTTTACAAATTTAAAATATATACTCCCTCTCTTCACATACTGAGACATCAAACCAATAATTCATCCCACCTACACTCTTCCCTCTGTGTGTTCATCATACGACTGGAGCAAAAACTCGGAAAGTAGAAGGAGTAGAACGACAACATCATCTTTTTCATCATCATCACCTCAACTTCATCATCATCATTTTATATCACTGTGAGGAATCTTTTTCTTCATTTCCTTGTATAAATTATTAATACATCATGTAAAAATTGTATATTATGATAACAATCTATATAATGTGAAAGATCAAACTAGTGAAATAAAGAAGTTTGATGATGATAAAATTTGAAACCAAAAACCCTGTGCGTATAAAAATTGGGTATGTGTACAAGTGTAATAATGTGTAAAATCAATTGATAAAAACTTGTATAACGTTGTTACTAATATTGTGAAAGAATATAACTCAAATCATAGCAAAAATGTGTGTAAATTTCGGACTGAAAACTGGACATCAAACTGAGAACAGAGCCTGAACACGATACCCGATCGGCTGGGTGCATTTAGCCGAATGGCTAGATGGAGATAGCCTATCGGCTATGTAGAGATAACCGATCGGCTAGACCCTAGTTTTGGGGTGATAGCCGAATGGCTTGTTACATATAGTCGTATGACTAAAAGTTTGATTTATGTACTCATATACTAATTATAGTAATAACTTTTTTAGTAAGTTTTCTTAATTATGTCTTATTGTATTAGTTAATATTAATATTTATAATTATTATCATAATTATTTTTTTATATATATATCTATAAATACACGATGACAAATATTACGGATAAATATATATATATATACTTTCGAATAAATATATATTCACAACGAAATCATATACGATGTAACTCGTACGTTTTATATATGTACTTTTTCAAAGTATACAACGAAACGGGTATAAAAATAATATCTTTTTTTGGAAATTATTATTACAAAATCATCACCAACGAATAACACACATTTTTAAAAATAAAATGATATTTCAACACAATCAAATCATTAACATAATTTCAAGTACTCATGTTAATATATCTCTTACGTTTAGGACGCTAGAGATTACTAGTTCGGAGAACCCTATCGCTTAATTTCTGCTATACACGGCTAGACTCAGGTGAGTCTCACGGCCCCATTTTACTGTTTTACTATTTTAAACTTGGGGGAGATGCAACACAAATTATTTTTGTGATCACAGCTATTCGGTTAGTTAAATTGATGTTAACTCGGTTATTATATTCGGTTATCATTGCCGGTATTGATTTTGTTCGGTTATTGCATGAGTGTTTTAATTCGGTAAAGTCCTCATCATTGTATGGTTCATTAACTTAATAAGGCGCGACTACTAAAAGATAGATCTATCATGGGAGTGATGTCCCCGTCCGGGTTGCTAGCTACAACCATGTACAAACGGGCATTTTAGTAATTGTTATGGGTGTTGACACCGTTCGGGAGGTACAAATCGGGTTAGGCCTCGAACCATGGCTTAATGCAATACAATGTCATTGTCGGTAAATCTAGTCGGAAACCTTAATTGGTTTAATCATAGTTCGGTAACCTTAATGGGTTAATCATTATTCTGTATTAAATCGTCAGATAACATTGTGTATCACAACATGCTTTATGATAAACCTGTGAGATTCACCAGCTTTACAGCTGAGCTTTTAGTGTTGTACTCTCAGGTGACCAGCAATAGTAGGATGGCCTACAGGATACACTAGCTAGTACGAGTCGCATGCATCTACACATATATATGAAGATTTTCTTGCATTATGTTTTGTATAATGGTTATGTATTAATATCTTCATAATCTTTTGCGAACTCGCTACCATTATAAACTTATAACTTTAAACTATGTATTAGTTTTGGTAAAATGTATAAACGTCTCATGTAGAGTCGTTTGCTTGCACCTCTGTGCTTTGATTATTGATTAATCACACCCAAAATCGTCACTTCCGCTAATCATGAAATCAGGGGTATGACAGATTGGTATCAGAGACTGAGGTTATAGCGAACTAGGTTGCATTTAGTAGGCCTAGACTATAACCGTTAGGCATTATTCCTCATTAGGTATAACTGGTTCAGGAATTACATCATACGAGGTAAATTAACATAGCCTAGCTAACTATGTATAATTAAATGAAGATGATGTGAGATTTGAAAGAGGTTATATTGAACAGGAATGCACTAGTTGACTCTGACCACGAGAGAATCGGGACTCATATTTGTTTTGCCCTAGACACAACTAAGAGGATATATATATATATACACACACACACACATACATGATTAGGCTATTATATATAGTATATATATGATTTGGCCTCGGATAAACGGTAACATACTTGGTAATATACACGGTATACTTTAGATTATCGTTAAATAGACCTCCGCTACTCATTACGCTCAGGTCATCGAAAATGACAATATATTCCACGACACCATCACATACTCTCAATGAAGAATCGTTTCACATTCTTTCTACCATTTTCAGTTCTCGAAATCGCATTCAGGATGCACGATAGGGAGAACGTCTAAGCCTCTATGAACTAAACATTATTCCACACTTACTATTGGTTACATCACTTTCAATTCGGGCAAATTCCGAGCCTAGATGTTACGAATTCTCAAAAACCTATTATAAACTTCTACTCTTGTAATCTTTGGACACACAGGTTTAATGATTACAGCCTTTATAATTCTACGCTATTGATTGTCATTTGTGTTGTGATGTATTACCTTTCATATACAACTACGTTAATCATACTCTTACACAAAAACTCACATGTACTTTTGTCTTTATTGAAGGAACATGCCACCGAGACGACAATCTTTTACTCCTGCAGAACTTGAATAGTTAATCACTCAGCGAGTAGCTGAAGCTCTAGCTACTCGACAAACTCCTCCCAACAGCGGGTCAGGCCCAAACTCGGGAAGCGAAGAGATCAAAAACAACACCCCACCAACCAAACCCTGCACCTACAAGGATTTCCTTAACTGCCAACCCTTGAACTTTAAGGGCACGGAAGGAGCCATCGGCTTACTGCAATGGATCGAGAAGATGGAGTCTGTCTTCCGTATTCGTAACTGCCCGAACGACTGTAAGGTTAAGTACTCTATCTGCACACTGATGGAAGGTGCACTTACCTGGTGGAACACTCATGCCCAGACTGTGAGTATTGATGTTTCTTACAAACTACACTAGGAGGATCTGAAAAAGATGATGACTGGAGAGTACTGCCCTAGGGAGGAAATACAACAGCTGGAAACAGAGTTCTGGAATCACTCTATCAACGGCAATGACATAACTGGGTATACTACTCGCTTCCACCAACTAGCCTGTAACACTCCCAAATTCATTGATTTTGTTTAGCGGAAGCATTTAATTATGTATGGGGAATGCCACAATACACGGTACATGTATACGTATCAGAGCTTATGATTACAACAGAACATAATATATATCAAGATGCCAAAAGTAATAGTTACAAAGTTTACGATTCATCGAATCGTATAAGTTGAAAAGTATTTAAGTTACAAAAGTAGATTTCGTAAATATGACTAA
Source organism: Pseudognaphalium luteoalbum (assembly GCA_963422505.1). Taxonomy (NCBI): domain Eukaryota; kingdom Viridiplantae; phylum Streptophyta; class Magnoliopsida; order Asterales; family Asteraceae; genus Pseudognaphalium; species Pseudognaphalium luteoalbum. The sequence continues at coordinate 74,139,277 of OY730198.1, forward strand.
ACAACTTAGTTATATAAAAGAAATTCAATTGTCAAAAGTTGGCATCCTATTCTTTCGGGGGTCGCCTACGTCCATGTGTGTAGGTTGTCTTACATGAAGCTAATTCCCTGAAAAACATAGTAAAAGTCAACAACGAGGTTGAGTGAATTCACAGGTTTTATGTTTGCAATAGTTGAATCAAGTTTCTAAGCACAGTTGTTAAAACCAATCCGTTCACAAATAGTTATTGCCACAATAGTTAAGTAAACGTTTTGTAGAATGTTATCCAAGTATAGTTCGGTTGGGATGTCACCCAAAATACCGTTTACGTGGGATGTTACCCAAAATACCGTTTACATGGGATGTTAACCAAAATACAGGTTGCAATACGTTGCTGGTCGTTCTCCAACATTTCCAAAACAGTACCGGTCGTTCTTCGGTCAAAAGACGCACGGGTCGTTCTCCCGTCCAAACTCGGCCAGTCGTTCTCTGGCATAAAACACTGCTGGTCGTTCTCCAGCGAAACACAGTACCGGTCGTTCTCCGGTCAAAAGACGCACGGGTCGTTCTCCTGTCCACTTGGCCAGTCGTTCTCTCGCACTAAAATACGTTGTTGGTCGTTCTCCAGCGTTTACATAAAAGTACCGGTCGTTCTACGGTTTACCAAACAAGTTTTATCACGTTTATAGTATGAAAATATTGTTTCATAAATACCAGTTTTGTTGTAAGGGTTCAGCAGTTCAAACAATTCAAAGTACTCAAATCGTGTGAGTAAATAAGTATGATAACAATCATGTAAGCAATAGTAGTTATGGCAATCAGTAAAACAGTTGACTATGTTTTCCACCCCTGTTCGAAAGTAGTAAAACAGTAAAAGTAGGGGCTGTGAACTCACCTGTTGAGTTGAGTATGTTCAAGTGCTAGCAAATCCTAAAGCCCAAGAAGTCTATTCGAAATCTCCTAACGCCCTAAACGTATGAGATTTAATGAGTACGTGGAGGTCTATGTTTACCATCCACGACCAAGTTATGTCCATGTGTTCGTTCGATGTTTATGTTTGAAGCTTTGAAAATGTATACGACTCGTTGGTGATAGTTTGAAATTGACATTTCAATATTATAAGTGTTTTTGTAATGTTTATAAAGTTCGTGTATTGTATCGTATGTAAATATTCGTTTCCAGTTAAGTTCGACACTTGGTGGGAAAAGATTTGCAAGTTTTATGTTTTATGCGTCACTTAAGGGCGTCACTTGCCTTGGGGGTAGCGACACTTAGGAAGTGTCGCATAAAATGGCAAGTTCTGCATTATTAGCGTCACTCGAGGAAGTGTCGCATATGGGGCGTCACTTAAACTCGACGGGTACAAGTGTCGGGTCAAGATTAGTATTCGGGTGTAGGCGTCACTTAGGCTAGTGACGCATGGTAGTGACGGGTAGAAGTGTCGGTGTAAGTGTCGGAAAAAGAGGGCACGAAGTGACGCAAAAAGAGGGCTTTATGCGACACTTAGTGCGTCACTTAAGTGACGCGGTACTGTTTTTGGGCCTGATGCGTCACTTAGACTGTTCGTAGATCAGTTTGTAAAAACGAAATTTAAGCTTCGATTTGGACATAATCAGTTGTTAAAAACACTAAAGCATGGTATATTAAGCGTTATAAACATGAGATATCAAAGAAAATAGCAAGATTTAAGAGTTTGCGGGATTGTCGGGATCTTACAAAGTTGTCGCATGAGAAATCCGAGAAGATAGGAAGGTAGAGCTCGACTCCGTGATCGTTTTTCTCTAAAGGAGTTATGTGATTTGATGCGTTTTTGATGTAGTATTTGCATGATTTTGTGGTGGTGGTTTTGATGGTGGTAGAGGTGATTTTTGAGAGAGAGAGAAAAGAGAAGATAAGATGATGGTGAGAATGAAAATGAAAGGGAGCGTAGGGGAGGGGGGCTGTTTTTGGGCCTTCCAAAATGGGGGAGGGACTTGTCCCAATTTGTGGTATTTTACCCGTGTGACACCCGGTCAAAAAAGGGGCTAAATTAGCTCCTAATTTAAACCTTAATCATTCGTACTTGGTACGTATTAAAACGGAAGTATTCGGATAATATATATATATATATATATATATATATATATATAACGTTAGATGATTATTTAATAATCATTATAAATCATTATAAATCAATCTGAAAGAACGCAGAAAAATCAAATATGGGCGTTGGTGACAAACTTTATATGTGGAATTATCCAAACAAAACATTATTTACTTAAATATATTACAAAATTATATCACACGTTATACGTTTTGTGTAAAACGTAACAGTACGCGACGAAAACGCACGAAACGTGCCCGACGAATGAAATAAACTAAAGTTATATTTTATAACTCATTAATAAGTATTTGGATAAAATACTTCAACTCAAAATATCTAAAGTTCATTCGTTATCTAAAAACGTACGTATATTATATAACGTCTAATTATACGTTTACACGACCGGGGAAACGAACACCGCACGGAGCGCAAACACGAGGAACAAATTTGATACAAACCACACCTTTGTGGGGCCCACTAGAGCTGATTTTATCCGCCCAAAAACAAGATCCACAAATTGTGGATCTTGTTTCTCAATTATTGAATATATATTACATACATATATATACATGTATACCACTTTCCATCTAGCTCTCTCTCTCTCTCTCTACTCTCTCTCTCCCAAACGAATTGGGGCTGTCCCCAGCCACCACCACAACCTCCTAACACCACCATAAGTCCACCATATCACCACCATAATGCCACCACGAGCCGCCACGCCGGAATTCAAGAAAACGCGCAAAAACGAGCATTCAACTTCGTTTCTCCTTCTCCTCATCATTTCTTTGTAAGAGCTCTTAATATTTTACTATATTTACTTGTAAATTATGTATTTACATGTATATTTAATCATCTAACTAGATTATATCCAAAACATAAGCTAAAACTCGTTTTTCATGAACTTATATTCACACTGTTTTCTGCCCAGAAAAATCATCTCACCAAAACGACCATAACTTGAGTTCTAGGTTAAATAAATGTATGAGACCACTTGGAAAAGTTTTATATTTTTGTCTTCTATAAAAAGTTGTTCTTTGGCTACTTCCAGAAATACACGGATTTCTGTGTAGAACCCGATCTTTGAGCAAAAGTCTGTTTCGAACCAAAACCGACCACTCTTCATGTTGATTTTTGTTAAAAATAGTAAGTGAATATATAAAACTACCATAAAGTGCAGATTTACACTATACATATAGGAGAACATGTGTGATTTTTGGTTAGGCTTGATTCGGATCAAAAGTTAAAGAAAATGAGAGATTTATCGGGTTAAAATCTGGAAGACATATGTACTAAAAGCAGTAATAACGAGTAATCAAGGGCAGTAATAACGAGTAATCAAGGGCAGTAATAATGAGTATTCAAGGGTTGTAATAACGGGTTACCAAGGGCAGTAATAACGAGTTATCAAGGGCAATAATAACGAGTTATCAAGGGCAGTAATAACGAGATTATAACTAGCAGTAATAACGAGATTATAACTAGCAATAATAACGAGATTATAACTAGCAGTAATAACGAGCGACGCAACCTCTGTGTCACAACTATAACTAGCAGTTATAACTAACTGTGACACAAGCCCTATGTCGAACCTCACGTAACCTCTAATACTTATACGATACAACATTTAAACACTTCAAATATACTTTATAAGTATATCATTTCAATAACATAATAATAATACTTTGGAATTATTATTCGAACTCACCAACGGGCCATACTTATTTTCCAATCATACTAATCAAATCATTGGACATTACTAGTTGGATGAACAACTAGCATAGATGATCTGTTGAGACGTCTAATCATTTTAAAACCTTGCGCGTTTAATAAGCCCGACAGGTTTCAGTCATTGGAGACGACATCATTACTCTTGAACAACATCATTATTGCTTGTTAGCAACTCATTAGGCTCAGGTGAGTCTCACGGCCCCTTTTTACTGTCTTTACTTTGGGGGAGATGCATTGCTTGTTTTACTTGTATACATATATATATGTATGTATGTATGGTTTTACCGACTTGTAAATTTACTACTTGATAGACATACTACTTTACAAACTTGCTACTTTACAAACATACCGACTTATTGACAGGCTTTACTACTTACAGACGTACCGACTACAGACTTACTGTTTACCAACTAACAGACATACTGTGTTACGGACTATTTTACTTTACGGACTTAATACACTACAGACTTACAGACAGACTACAGACTTACATACATACTACAGATTTACATACAGACTACAGACTTACAAACAGACTACAGACTTACAAACTTACCGATATACTGACCTGCTTGAGTTACGATTAATCCAATGAAGGCCTCTGAATCATAGTTGTTAGTTATGGTATAAGCGTGAGTTTTAGTATATGGATCCATATGGGACTGACAATCCCCGCCTGGGGTGGTAGCGCCACCACGAACCGTACTCGTATAAACAGGTGTTTTCTACTCGTTACGTATGAGTGTTTTTGGATTAGCACTCACGGGGGAAAATTACAGACTTGTTAAGCTTCGACTATGATGGCTCAAGGTAGACTACACCGACCTTACTATACTTGTGAAGTCCTTACTTACCCTATTACATTATGTAATTGGGCATACTGCTATACATACTCGTGACCCGAATTACTTACTGAATTACCGTTGTGTAATTGTTACTTACTTACCCTATTACATTGTATAATTGGGCTTACTGCTATACATACTCGTGACCTGAATTACTTACTGAATTATCGTTGTGTAATTGTTACTTACTTACCCTATTACATTGTGTAATTGGGCCTACTACTATACATACTCGTGCCCGAATTACTTACTGAATTGTGCTAAACTTTCTATACTATTTACTACAAACCGTGATATTCACCAACCTTTTGGTTGACGCTTTTAGTGATGCATTCTCAGGTACACAGCAATAGTAGGGTTGCTCAGTAAGGATGGCCCGCAGGATATGCTAAGCTAATACGAGTCGCATGCATAAACACTTATGAAGATTTTATTTGCACTATCTTTTGTATTTTGATTATGTATTTTAAATCTTCTGAATCATTTTGCAAACTCACTAATGATGTATACTTATGACTTAAAACTTCGTATTACTCATGTAATGTAATGTATTTTCTAAAACGTCTCATTTAGAGTCGTTTGCTTAATCTTTGTGCTTGATATTTGATTAGTCACGCCCAAAAACAATTGGGGGTGTGATAGATTGGTATCAGAGCCTAAGGTTATAGTGAACTAGGTTGCATGTAGTGGGCCTAGATTATGACCGTTAGACAGTATTCCTCATTAGGTATAACTGGTTCAGGGATTGCATCATACAAATTTAATTTAACATAGCGTAGCTAACTATGTACAATTAAACAAAGATGATGTAAGATCTGAAAGGGATTATATTGAACATGAATGCATTAGCTGACTCTGACCACGAGAGAATCAGGACTCATATTTGTTTTGTGCTAGACACAACTAGGGGGATATATATGTATATATGGTATATACATATATGATTAGGCTATTATATATAGTATATATATGAATATGCCTTATCTACATATTACTTTCTACACCATCGAAATACACACGATAATACTCTCACTAATGCTCACGTCATCGAAAATGACAAGTATACTTTATACAATAATACTATACGAATACATACACTTTATAAGTATATGATGATACTTATACATACAAACACATTTACTTTGAAAAGTATACACTACTACTTGAATACGAATGACTGGATACTCATGATAATATCAGATTACACTCACTACGTATTAACTAGTTGGGCTTTGTACCTCTAAAAGTAGTTGTGAATTCACTCAAAGTTAGGGAATTAGCCTAAAATGCAAATGTTTAGTGTACGTAATTGCGTTTAAATTTGCGGGGTGTTACATAGCCCTCTTGTGTCCAACTATGGTCAATCCTGAGTACAAAAGGGTGGAGAGGTACATCTGGGGACTCCCCGCAAGCATCAGAGGAATGGTGACCGCTTCCAAAGCAGGAACCATTTAAAGTGTTGTTTGTATGGCTCACAGCCTCATGGCACAGGTTGTTCGTGAAGGGAAGGACAACAAAAGAAAAGCTGACGGAAACCCTGACAACCAAGGCCAAACTAACAAAAAGTCGGCAACTGCCAAGGACAACGCCTCTGGATCTGAAAACAAGAAGGAATATACTGGAACCAAACCCTTCTGCTCAAAATGCAAACGCCACCATGACGGGCCTTGTGGCACCCCTGTGACAAGTGCAAGCGTTATGGTCAGCTTGCTAAAGATTGCCGAGTGAAAGCTTGTTACGAGTGTGGAGTCGTAGTGCACTACCGAAATGACTACCCTAAGCTGAAAGATAACAACACTACTAAAGGAAGGTTTTCGCACCCCCAAATTCGGGTTGCGGAAGCGAATCGGGTCGGGGCGCGACTAATCAATATTTACAGCACAAAGATATAATGAACGACTCTATATGCGTCGTTTTACAATTTGTATTGATAAAACCAAAGTTTACATCAAAATATAGTTTACATTAGCCCAGTTTGAAATCGAGAGATTTACATGCATAATTAATTTATACAAAATATAATAATGCAGCTAAATCTCTGAATGTTTGCATGCTGACACGAGCTAATGATTCCTGAATTGGACAAGCCAATCTACTGTTGGGTACCTGTGATACATGCTAAAATGGGTCAGCGAAACGCTGGTGAGCTCACAGGTTTATATGTCAACACATATTGTATGAACCGCAAGATTTAATTGAATTTAAGTTGCAATTAAGCAAAATAAAAGTTTTACAGCCATGAGCACATAGGCTGAGCTTAACTCGAGGTGTTAGGTCCACATTTAAGATATCCTGATCGAGGTGCCTCCCACGAGTGCCTAATCTACACTCGTCTGAACAAATATTAGTACGTCCGTTTACCCAGTTAGTGCATGCTAACCCGGACGAGGAGGGTCAATCCTATATGGTACCATATACTAATATTCACGCTACAACGTATTACCAAACTATGTTGAGGAGGGCTTTGAAAAGATTAGTGAGATAACTCATGTAGTATTTGTTTGATTTCGTACTTGCGTTCATATAGTAAAATAAAACGAGCAGTATATCACACCCCTTAGTAAAACAATAAAATAGGGGCTATGAGACTCACCTGAGTCTTGAGAGTTTAAATTAATAAACTTGAGTTGATTAGCCGAAATGAGTTATCCGAAGACTGGTAACCTGAGGTTGTCCACGACACGTGATGGTTATAAATGTGAGCAGGTATCTAGAAAGACTACCTTTGTAGTTGTTCGTTCAACTAGAATGTCCAAATTATTACGATTTGGTTGATTTGATTATGTTTTGAAAGTGTGTATGGCCCGTTGGTGATTGTTTGTAATAATAATCTTCAACATTATTATTTTGATTTTGAAGTGTTATACTTAAAAAGTAATTACATACTTTAGGTGACGGGGGTCCGGAGGCAGCGCCCCTGGTAGCGGGGTCCAAGGGGTGGCAACCCCTGGCGGGGTTCAAGGGGCAGAGCCCCTAGCTGGGGTTGAGTTAATTTGGGTGAAATCAAGTGATAAAACTTTGAAAAATTTTATTTCTACTTTATTGTTATAATGAAAAACGTATCTAAAATTTGAATTTGGGTAAAATCAAGTGATAAAATTTTAGGTCTTGACACTTAGTAAAATCTGTGTTTTCTAGGTTCTGTTTCATGCGACACTTATAGTGACACTTAGGGTTTATGCGTCACTCAGGAAGTGTCGCATAAAATTGTGATTTTAATATCAATCGCGTCACTTGAGGAAGTGACGCATCAAGGGCGACACTTAAGCGAGTGTCGGTCGCTAGTGTCGGTCGCTAGTGTCGGATAAAGGTGTTAGGCGTCACTAGACAAGTGACGGATCAAATCAGAATTCGGTTGTAGGCGTCACTTAGGCAAGTGACGCTAGAAGTGTCGGATGGGAATGTCGGGTATTGAATTTGCGACACTTAGACAAGTGTCGGGAAAAAGGGGTTTTATGCGGCACTTAGGCAAGTGACGCAAAATTAGGGTTTTTAGCGACACTTAGTGCCTCACTTAAGTGACGCATTAAGTGACGCTACGCTGCACTGGTCTGTGCGACACTTAGGTATGTTGGCCGGATTTTGAGCCAAAAACGCGTTTTCCGATTTCCGTTTAGTCTGAAACTTTTACCCAACCCATATTGGGACATTTCAAGCTTAAATAAACAACTTTTATGAAAAATAAATGAAATCTAAGAGTTTTCGGGATTTGTCGGGAATCTTACAAGTTAACGCCGGGAGAAACCAGAAAGATGGAAACGTAGATCGTGATGCGGTGAACGTTTTTCTCAAAGTGAGTCTTGAAATCCAAGGTCGTTTGATGGTGTTTTTAGGTGGTTGAATGAGGTGGTGGTGTGGTGGTGAAAGAGATGAGAGAAAAGAGAGAGAGTGAGATGAGTGTGTGGGTGACAAATGAGGTGAGGGGGTGATGACCCTCACCTTTTGGCTGATTTTCAGTGGGGTCCACAAGGGTGGGCTTCACCAATTTTTGTTCTCCTGTGTTTGCGTTTCGTGCGGTGTTCGTTTCCCCGATCGTTAAATGTTAGATAATTATTTTATACGTTTAAATCTCCGTTTTAAATTACAAATGTTTATTCAATATTTTTGTTAAAGTATTTCACCGAATACTTGTAGTCGAGTTGTAAAATATATCTTAAATTGTTTCGTTTATTTACGCGTTTAACTTTAAATCGTGTGGACGTTTATTTGTACAATACGAAATAATTATGAAATATTATCAAAATAGTATTTTGGATATAAAGGTTGTATTAAATAATATTATATTATTTAATAAAAATGTTCACCAACGTCCGTATTAATTGAACCGAATTCCATTCGATTTAAAATGACTACGATTTAATCAAATCGTATAATTGTATATATTCATCAATATATATTTTGATACATTAATTAGCCTAACGGAACTAATTACATGTATTAACAGTTGATTAGGCACTAATCACTAGTCCTAATTTGGGGGGTGTCACAAAGGTTCTTCGTGCTAAATGCTAGAAACACTCAACCAGACCCTGACACGGGTACGTTCACCTTCGCGTAGCTGACTCACTATTGTATTAGCCATCACATGAGAATTTCAACATGTTGCGTAACGTCTATCCTATTTCATTGACGGTACATAATTCGGTAATAACTTCGGTATGCATAATATGATATATTAGTCGGTATTTATATATGGTTATTTAATTAGGATTATTATATTCAGATTATATATAATTCAAGTATCTCCTCGGTGATATAATTCGGTTATCACTTCGGTGATATAATTCGGTTTAGGTATCGGAAACCTATATTTGTTAATATGGAACGATTATGGATCCAATACGGTATCAGTAGTTATTCTAAATTTGTAGGGACTCGGTAGAACTTATCAAGCTCGGTGGATTATAAATCCAATTCATGGTAATACTTTTTAATACGGACCGACCTTGTCACATAGACAACGGTCGGGTACAAATCGGAATACTCCCTCATTTCTTTAATGATTGGTAGTCTTAAATCTAACAAGGGGAGAAGACTTGGATGTCTTGGAATTAGACATATCACATAGTTGACCTTAGAAACACGCGGACCTAGGTTTCGGTTGAATTTCGGGATGAAATTCTATTAACAAGGGGAGAATGTGACACCCGGTCAAAAAGGGGCTAAATTAGCTCATAATTTAAATATTAATCACTTGTACTCGGTACGTGTTACAATGAAAGTGTTCGGATATTATATATATAAATTTATATATATATATATATATATATATATATATATATATATATATATATATATATATATAACGTTAAATGATTATTTAATAATCACGTGCAAACAAATCTGAATGAACCCGGAAATATTTTTAATAATTATTTATTTGAAATTATTATGTGAACAAAGAAAAATAAAAGTGAAACAAAAATATTTATACGTTTTATGTATATATAACATATCGTACGAGATGGAGACTATACAAAATGTACTCAAAAGTCAAAAATAATAAAAATTATATTTTTCTCATTCGTAATAAAGTATTTGGAGAATTACCACAAAATATAATTACGAAATTTAAATAAAAATTTACACATAATTGGACCCGTACCTGAAATTAACAGATTAAATATCACACCTAAACTCCATTATTGGAGACCGACTTCTGGTTAAGACCATACCCAAATGTCAACCCTTTACAAATTTAAAATATATACTCTCTCCCTTCACATACTGAGACATCAAACCAATAATTCATCCCACCTACACTCTTCCCTCTGTGTGTTCATCATACGACTGGAGCAAAAACTCGGAAAGTAGAAGGAGTAGAACGACAACATCATCTTTTTCATCATCATCACCTCAACTTCATCATCATCATTTTATATCACTGTGAGAAATCTTTTTCTTCATTTCCTTGTATAAATTATTAATACATCATGTAAAAATTGTATATTATGATAACAATCTATATAATGTGAAAGATCAAACTAGTGAAATAAAGAAGTTTGATGATGATAGAATTTGAAACCAAAAACCCCGTGCGTATAAAAATTGGGTATGTGTACAAGTGTAATAATGTGTAAAATCAATTGAAAAAAACTTGTATAATGTTGTTACTAATATTGTGAAAGAATATAACTCAAATCATAGCAAAAATGTGTGTAAATTTCGGACTGAAAACTGGACATCGAACTGAGAACAGAGCCTGAACATGATACCCGATCGGCTGGGTGCATTTAGCCGAATGGCTAGATGGAGATAGCCTATCGGCTATGTATAGATAACCGATCGGCTAGACCCTAGTTTTGGGGTGATAGCCGAATGGCTTGTTACATATAGCCGTATGACTAAAAGTTTGGTTTATGTACTCATATACTAATTATAGTAATTACTTTTTTAGTAAGTTTTCTTAATTATGTCTTATTGTATTAGTTAATATTAATATTTATAATTATTAGCATAATTATTTTTTTATATATATATCTATAAATACACGACGACAAATATTACGGATAAATATATATATATATATATATATACTTTCGAATAAATATATATTCACAACGAAATCATATACGATGTAACTCGTACGTTTTATATATGTACTTTTTCAAAGTATACAATGAAACGGGTATAAAAATAATATCTTTTTTGGAAATTATTATTACAAAATCATCACCAACGAATAATACACATTTTTAAAAATAAAACGATATTTCAACACAATCAAATCATTAACATAATTTCAAGTACTCATGTTAATATATCTCTTGCGTTTTGGACGCTAGAGGTTACTAGTTCGGAGAACCCTATCGCTTAATTTCTGCTATACACAGCTAGACTCAGGTGAGTCTCACGACCCCATTTTACCGTTTTACTATTTTAAACTTGGGGGAGATGCAACACATATTATTTTTGTGATCACAGCTATTCGGTTAGTTAAATTGATGTTAACTCGGTTATTATATTCGGTTATCATTGTCGGTATTGATTTTGTTCGGTTATTGCATGAGTGTTTTAATTCGGTAAAGTCCTCATCATTGTATGGTTCATTAACTTAATAAGGCGCGATTACTAAAAGATAGATCTATCATGGGAGTGATGTCCCCGTCCGGGTTGCTAGCTACAACCATGTACAAACGGGCATTTTAGTAATTGTTATGGGTGTTGACACCGTTCGGGAGGCACAAATCGGGTTAGGCCTCGAACCATGGCTTAATGCAATACAATGTCATTGTCGGTAAATCTAGTCGGAAACCTTAATTGGTTTAATCATAGTTCGGTAACCTTAATGGGTTAATCATTGTTCCGTATTAAATCGTCGGATAACATTGTGTATCACAACATGCTTTATGATAAACCTGTGAGATTCACCAGCTTTATAGCTGGGCTTTTAGTGTTGTACTCTCAGGTGACCAGCAACAGTAGGATGGCCTACATGATACACTAGCTAGTACGAGTCGCATGCATCTACACATATATATGAAGATTTTCTTGCATTATGTTTTGTATAATGGTTATGTATTAAAATCTTCATAATCTTTTGCGAACTCGCTACCATTGTAAACTTATAACTTTAAACTATGTATTAGTTTTGGTAAAATGTATAAACGTCTCATGTAGAGTCGTTTGCTTGTACCTTTGTGATTTGATTATTGATTAGTCACACCCAAAATCGTCGCTTCCGCTAATCATGAAATTGAGGTATGACACTATATCACCATCTCCAGTCTCCACCATTGTCATTGACCTCCGAACTACCGGCATTTACTACCTCAATCATTCATTACGTATCTGACCAAAACATGAATGTGGTGCTCAAATTCAACAACTACTCGAAGCGACTACTACTCTGTATCCTTTTTTCTCAGCTCGATCCTTATATATCTTCGTTAACTCTACCTCATGTAAGTAGTATGTGCTTATGAGTTATGATTTCTAGCGTCTGTTTCTGGTATGCAGACATCGCATTTTTTTTGTAAAATTGAGAATACTCATAATGTATTGTAGTATTAGCTGTTGTTGTCATATATATGTGTTACGTTACAACTTTAAAGATGCAAGTATTACAGTAGTTTAATTTTTAATCAATGATCATCTTTGTTTTATCATTTGTTTTGTATCTTGAAGACGCGATATGAACTTATGAAGTGAAGACCTCATTCACATCATACGGATAATATAAAATACTGTATACATAGATGGAAGGAATTTATTACTTTATTTGCATAATGTTTTAACGAGTAGATAATTGTATACTGCTATTACAATTGTTGCATTGTACGCTGTCCTGCACAATAGGCCAATTGGGATGATTCAATAGTTTTCCTATTAAACTCTACAATAGTTAAGACATTAGATATAAGGCTTGATGGCAGACCTTTTTCTTGTTTATTTTTAATGTAGTTTCATTCAACAAATTAAGTGAAAAAGAAGCATGGGGTGAGGCATTGGCAGTAGGTAAACAAATGTCGATCAGTAGAGTGGTATGGTATGTTTTCAATACTACAAAGTACACACACAATCTTTTTTAGTCCAATCAAATCTAACTTGTCATCCTAAGTATTGCCCATAACTTTTACTATACAATTATAGTAAAATATAATAATATAAGAGTACCTCCAAGTCAAAACTTTTCATTTTAGCTAGAATGTAAGAGTATGGATGAGGTACTTATATAAGTACAAACTAAAAAGTACTCCTATGGAGCAACAAACTAAGGAGAAATTCAATACACAATGAAAACTTAGGAGGCATTTGTTTGTTTAAGGATTATATAGGTTTAAAAGAAAATAAAAATGACTAAGGATATGATTCTTGAAAATAATTGTTTGTTATATATTAGGCTTCTTTCTCATATATTGTCCCAATATTATAGTTCATATTTTCATTTTCGGACGTTCCAATTTAATTATTTACTTTCAAAAATAGATAATAAACCTTGATCGTGATTACGATATTACCCTTAATTGAAGTTATTATTACACACTTTTAACAAAGCAGTAATTAATTAGTTAAGGGTAAAATTGTGATTCTGCAAAAAGTAAGAAAGAAAAAACAGTAATGATGGAGTATATTTTTATTAAACTGCGTGTTTTTTATCGGGTGAAAATAATTTTGGGACGATAGAAGTAATATTTTAAATTTGAAATCATGATTAAAATATATGAATTATTATAGTGAAAATGAGAAAAGTACGAAAGTTAATAAGAGAGATTGAGTCTTGAGAATGCGAAAAAAATGGTGCAATTGTGAAAAGTATGTCTAAACTACCCATCATATTAAGATCTGGGTTTTTGAGAACCCATAAAAATTAAAATTTGAATTCAGCTTTTGAAACCTATAATCACATATCAAACAACATATTTCCTCGGTCCCATTTTTATCGTTATGGTTTGACTTTATAAGTTTTTATATTTTTTAACTTTAACCTTAAATATATTAGTTTGTGTTATATAATACTTGATACAAAATGTATGAATGGATTGAGTTTTTTATGTATTTTAATTGGGTATATTTTCATCAAGTATTATATAACACAAACAAAAATATTTAAGGTCAAAGTTAAAAAAGAAATATTTCAAAAGTCAAGAAAGGACAATAATAATAAAACGAAGAAGTAAATTAATTTCAATCTTTTAAACCTATAATCCAAACACTACCTTATATTAATCAGTATAAATTACATTTATATATAAATACCATTGAGGATATAGACTATGTTTAGCACCGAGGATATAAATAAAGAAATTGTATGTTTAGCACTCTTCTAAGACTATACATAGTGGAACCGTTCCCGTTGTTGCTATTTTCCGTCAAAATGCCGTCTGATGGACGATGTTTTCACACTCCGCAATGGCGTTCAGGAGTGACGTTCAACGCCGAACGTTGTTAAGTTTCCTTTTCCCTTTTTGTTTTCCACACATACAATAATTTATAAAACTTCAAATAAATTTTTAGAACACTGTAAATTCAATATGTTTCATTCCTTCATTTTTTGACTATCCATGTTTTATCACTGTTTTCGTGAGACCGCGGTAAATACAGTGTCATCACTTCTTACCTCAGTGGAATTCATAATAACTTTTGACTTTTTTTTTCTAAATTTACTCAACCACTATCTAATAGGGTAGCGGATCACGAAATCTTGGTCATCTTCTCTATCTAATATCTAATGAATGGGGAGTCATCTAATAGGGTGCATGTTTATAAATATTTATTTATGATTTTAAATATCAATATTAGTGTCGTGGGCTGCCAATAAAACCACCTAGTTAGCGAAAATACGTACCAAAAAACGGTTTTTAATTCGACCCATGTATTCAACCCGACCCGACCCGCCCTAAACCGTGGTAGCCAAGTCACCCTACTTTCCACTTTAATAATTAATAAATTATAAATTATATATATACTTCACAAAAACAGAATTTCTACCCTTAATGAAACCCTAGCAATACTTACAAAACTATTCTCTCTATCGCCTTAGCCTCCACAAACCAGACATCTAACAATCGCAGAATCTCGTTAATCGTCTCATCAGTTCATCGTTTTCTCTGAGTAAAAGCTCAGTTTCTTTCTTCAATTTCGATTTCGCAGATTTACGATTCGTTAAATTTCATTTGTGGTTGCAAAATTAGGGTTTTTAGGGTTTTGTTAGTGAATGGAGTGTGCAGTGCCTGAATAGTTGTTGATTTGATGCAGGTGTTGTGTTGAATTAGGGTTTCTAGGGTTTTTGATATCGAAAAGTGAAATATGGCGAGAAAAGGTTTAATGGAGCAGGATTTGAGTAAGTTGGATTTGGATGAGCTGAGTCCACTTTCGCCGGAGGTTATATCTCGTCAGGCTACGATCAATATTGGTAATATTTGGTGATTTGTTTGAATATTTGTTTGTTTGATGAGCTAAATGTGGGTTAATGTTGGTAAATTGATGTGATTTATTTGTTTCAAAACAGGTACTATTGGTCATGTGGCTCATGGAAAGTCAACAGTTGTAAAAGCTATATCTGGTGTGCAGGTAAATTTCTTGTTTTCTGTTTGCGTTTTGTTGAAATTTTATGACTCTATGATACCACTAGCTGTAGGAAGAAGAAAAAATGCGTACTATTGCTGGATAAGATATCCTGCTTGTTGCATTAAGTTCAATTATAAATTGTTGTATTGTAAACAAGAAAGCACAAAAAATTCTAATCAACGTAAGTAGAGAATTCAACTCCAAGCTGATATAGTTGTGCTAACCTTTCTTTACTTTCTGTGCTCTATTTGTTGTGGTTTGAATTTGGTTGTCACCATGTGTTTGAACTGCGCCACAACTGTTATATAACAAGTTGTTGGCATGGAGTCATGGACAGTTCGAACACATGGTAGTGTTTTGTAGACATGTTTTCGTTCATTCATGCATACTTGGATAGTATGCATAAGAATTTTGTACTTATGTTTGTTATTTGTGTAGTGTGCATCTACTTTAATGTACGAACAAGCTTAATTGTCTATATATTTCTCATTCATAGTCGTTGGACTTCAGGAATTGATTAGTCTCCATGTTACTGTGTAATATTAGAGACTTGTTACAACTTACTATTTAGGTCTTCCCAAAACCCTTGTCTATATTTCCCTCTGCTTTGCTCCCTAGTTTGTTATCTGCATCAGACTTGACACCAATGTCAATTATCACAGCCTTATCTCTATATGTATGTTTTTAAGGTGTACATTGGATGGAGGAAGGCAAAGTAATATCTTTTTTATATTATATAAGTTATCTCAATTCTCTGAAAATTATCGTGTTCAATTAATGGAGTAATATCTTTTCAACAGTGTATAAGTGATTCCACTTATTCCACCTCTCCGAACTAGAATACAGTATACAGTATATTAATAAATTCAGTTAAGTAGACTAATCTAGATGAATTGTTGTCTCGCTGGTATAGTTTACTTTTTCCAAAGAACCTTGTATAACCTGGTTATTATTAATATACAGACTGTTCGTTTCAAAAATGAGCTGGAGCGTAATATTACTATCAAGCTTGGTTATGCCAACGCAAAGATATACAAATGTGAAGATGAAAAGTGCCCTCGACCTATGTGTTACAGGTAAGAGTAAAAGTTAAGTGATATATTTGTTCCTTGGTATTTGTTTTTACATCACATGTTATTGAAGAATTATCTTAATGTTGCAGGGCCTATGGAAGTGGCAAAGAGGATAACCCACCATGTGAAGTGCCTGGATTTGAAAACAGCAAAATGACATTGAAGAGGCATGTATCATTTGTGGACTGCCCGGTAAATATTCAACAGGCTTTGAAACTGATTTTTGAATGCTATTTTTTAAAGTGATAAGACCTCTACACCTATCTAAGAAACCGATCATGACTAATTTCCGGTATTTGGAACCGTACGTGTTGTAGCATGGGAAACAAATCGACTATGATAACAGTTTCTAATTAAGTTTTGTAGAAGATATATTCTAGTGGATGCCTTAGTAGCGTTAAGTTCAAACTGAATTTCGTTAAGAAATCAGGTGAACCATCAACCAGAGCCGTAGTTATGGCTATCTAGATAAACTTAATAGTTACTTCAGAATAAACTTCTTTTCTGATACACCTATTTGTTGACTTGGTGCATTGAAATTCTTTATATATGTTCTTACTGATCTGACTAATTGAAGGCGTAATTCAGGAGCTACATTACACTTAAATGGTTCAGATTATATTTTGTTAGAAAGATAATAACAATAAAATGTTAAAAGACGTCATGAGATATGTGCTATTGATATCTTAGAAAGAGCGAAAGCTTTGTTATTTTATGTATGGATACATATGTAGCTTAATAATAGGTTATAGGAGGGATGGAAATAAAATACCAGCCCATAAGGAATGGATAACAAGGAACTTAGGAACGAGATTGTTGACAAAATTCTTCTTGGTGTTCATTCCATTATAACTACATTTCCAATTATAACTTGTCATTCCTATGAGTTGAGTAACTTGAATTTGATGATTATTTTAGTGTTGGATTCTGTCAATAGAGTAAATTATTAATGCTTCTTTATTTAATCGAACATGATAACTTATCGAGTTGCTTTTAGTTTAAGACAACTTGCTTCAAGTGGGTTTATAAATTAAAATACTGAAGCGTTAAGTTCATAGGGGCAATTGAAGTATAGAACATCTGGTCTATACGGCATGGCGTACATTCTATGCACATTCTAATTGTGTGATATTCCAATATTATCAATTTTCCCGGGTCGGGTGCCCGTTGTCCCCAAAAAAAATAAAATTAGAAGTATAGAACACTATAAAGCCATATAATGTTTAGGGGAAATTAAGTGATATGCACAAATAATGAGAACAGCCTACCAAGTAATCTTTCACCACTGTCGTACGATGAACTCTTTTGGCTAGTAGACATGACACCCTCCTATCAGATATAATTTTGTGTGTACTGGAATAGGCATTTTTGTTTATGTACAAGTTTGGGTTCGTGATGTAATATCGATGCAATTTTCTTGATGTACTTTTTGATATATGTGTTTACCGTATAATGTGTCTCACTGTCTCTGCTATACTTGTCTATATGAGACTTCCGCACAAACAATAAAATCTAAGATACTGTTTTATCATTTGATATGTAAATCATGAATAGCACTATTACTATAGACACTCTTCATCCCTTCCTGTTGATTGATAGTTCAATGCTTCTGTTATTATCACAGGGACATGATATTCTCATGGCTACTATGCTTAATGGAGCTGCAATCATGGATGGGGCGTTACTTCTTATAGCTGCAAATGAAAGTTGTCCCCAACCTCAAACATCTGAGCACTTGGCTGCTGTTGAAATCATGCGCCTCAAGCACATTATAATTCTTCAGAATAAGGTCGATCTTATTCAGGAGAATGTAGCTATTAACCAACATGAGGCGATTCAGAAATTCATCCAGGTTGTCATCCATGCCCCTGTTTCCTTATGGTTATCATTGTGAATTAGAGGTGGTCATTTTGAGCTATCTACTTATGGTTTGGTTAATTGGGTTAGGTCGTATCTATAACAAGTAAAAACAAATAGCTTATTAGGAAACATATCAAATGGTTTGAAACTCACGGAAGTATTTCCAGTGCATAAAACCTTCTAATTCATGTAATTCATATAATGAAATATTCTATTCTAGTATAGTGTGTGTGTGTGTATATATATATATTTATAATTTATAATTATATTTTCTATTTTCTATAAAAGAATCTGGACAAATTTATTGGCCTTTCGGGTCAACCTAAGCAGACCTGGTCTGGTTTGACATGTGCCAAAACATACCCATTTTGACATTACCTGTTTTATTCACCATCTTCAGTACCAAGTATAATTATTTGTGTTTAAGTTCTAATGTTTAAATGTAAATGTGAATCATTTTAGGGAACCGTTGCTGATGGTGCACCTGTCATCCCGGTGTCTGCTCAACTCAAGTATAATATTGACGTGGTTTGCGAGTACATAATAAAGCGGATTCCCATTCCAGATAGGAATTTCAAATCACCACCGAATATGATAGTAATTCGGTCGTTTGATGTTAACAAACCTGGATCTGAGGTTGATGAGATTAAAGGCGGTGTTGCTGGTGGAAGTATCCTTAAGGTTCGTTCTCAATTTTTCTCTTGTTGCATTCATTGTCTTTATGTTAGTTTTATTTGTATTGTGCAAGTATTGGCTGTACGAAGAGATTATATTTCAGGTAGAAGTCTCACGTAGTTATTGTTGTATTACCTTAGGCTTTTATCAAATATCAAGTTCTGAATATTTCTGTGATGATAAGACTTTTTTGTTTTATACAGGGTGTGTTGAAGGTTAATCAGTTTATTGAGGTCCGTCCCGGTATAGTTGTGAAAGATGAGAGTGGCAACATCAAGTGCACTCCAATTTACTCAAGGATCGTCTCACTATACGCGGAGCAGAATGAACTTCAGTTTGCTGTGCCTGGAGGTCTTATCGGAGTTGGAACCACGATGGACCCTATGTTGACCCGTGCTGATCGGTTGGTGGGACAGGTTCTTGGTGAAGTCGGGTCTCTTCCTGATGTTTATGTTGAGCTAGAGGTGAGTAGTATTAATAAAGTTGCTGTATTTATTTACTTGGTGTTTTTGTGTGTTCATATCTTCTGCCTAGAGATGGTGGCTATATTAACTCATTCGCCTAGAATTAGGTTGTTGATTCAGGTTATATTTACCTCCAATAACTAATAAGTAAAACTGGAAAATATTAAAACCTTGGTTAAAATTGTCATGTGTTGAAAGGATTGAAAGTGACCTGACGCATATCTAAATGCTTACAAACTCTTGAATGCGTTTGTTCACAAAATATATTCCATACTGTACAAGGGTGAAAACAATAAATTATTGTCCGGGTCAATGGTCAACTGACCCATCCCGTAACCTGTTGTGAACTTTATTTCGTAGGTGGCCTTACAGGCCCATTTAGTTATAAATGGGTTAATTTGGGCTGTATTTGATCTCAAAGTGGGTCATATAAAATCTAGCCAAAAGGAGAAAGTGTTGAAAGTTGCCCAAGGTCTATTTCTAAAGCACATCTTTGTGGGACAATCCTGCGTGATCTTTTTTTACTCGTACTGAAACTGACCTGCTACCAAACCCACAACCTGCCCACTATGGCACCACGAAGCTCACAATTTTGTTCTCCTTTCATAGGTGAACTTTTTCCTTTTGCGTCGGCTGCTTGGTGTGAAGACAAAAGGTACAGAAAGGCAAGGGAAGGTGTCGAAGTTAGCAAAGGCCGAGATACTGATGCTTAACATTGGATCAATGTCTACTGGGGCTCGTGTGTTGGCAGTCAAGGCTGATTTGGCAAAACTGCAGCTGACTTCACCCGTGTGTACGAGCAAGGGTGAGAAGATTGCATTGAGCAGGAGAGTGGAGAAGCATTGGCGGTTGATTGGTTGGGGACAGATTCAAGCAGGTCTGACACTTGAGATCCCACCTTGCCCAATTTAAGAAACATTTGAATTCCAGTTTTGCCTCCTGAATTTTTACTATTTAATTCTTATTATCTGTTCTAGCTGTTGGTAGTATTGTGATTTTACACTTAATTAACTTGTTTTGAGCACAACTTTTGGATGATGTTTGAAGAAAAGGATAAGACATGTGCATTTCTCCTTTCTGTTCATGTTATCTTACGTACCTGGTCATTTTTTACTTTATGATGAGAAAGAAGTAAAATTTACCTAATAATGAAACATGTAATGTAAATGGGGATTGGAAATTGACCAAGAGTATAAAAAAGTGTACAAGTATATTTTGTAATGAAATCCATGTTCACGTTGTTAAATATGGAATGAAGCATTTCAAGTATATTTTATTTTTGTAATTGAACCAAGTTATTGCAACTAATAAACTTATAAGATTATTCTTTTAACCACTAGAAACAGTGCCTTATAGGAGTGTACATGGTTCAAAAATTGCAATACAAGTGAACTGGATCACGAACCACTAATGGAAAATCAAGAACCATGAACCAAAACATCTAATGCGGTTCTGGTTTGGTTCAGGCAGTTTTGGTTCAAAATCGTGAACCCAATAATATTAACACATATTTGTTACTCCCACGCAGTTTAAGAAAATATAATCATCTCTATTACTTTTTGGTAAGATGACAATTTTATCCTCTATTTTTTAGCTACTTATTTGTCCGACATATATACACTAAGGGTAAAAAGGAACTTTATCACATTATTCTTATCTATTTATGGAAGTGGACACTAAATTTGGGATATCCATAAAAGGAATACCAGACTATAAATTTGGGACGGAGGAAGTATAAAGAAGATGTGTAAAAATATATAGTTATCAAATTAAATATAAGACTTACACTGCATTCTCGAGTTTTTCAAGGTGGAAAGGAAAGGAAAGAGACCGATTTAAAAATTATAATGTATTCTCGAGTTCTATTTTTGAGTGGAAAGGAAATGAGGAATGGATTAGGATTGAAAGTATATGAGCTTTTTGTTAGTAACATTTTCTGGCCATTTTTGAACGGATTTGAAGTTTTGAACAGAAAAACTCTTTCTAAAATTGAATGTTGACTATTTTCTATAACCCTGGACTACTAGTATCACATTTTGATCTCACAGTCAACATACAGTTTTATGATGACGGGAATGATCAAAATGTGATACTAGTAGTCCAGTCAAAAGAAATTTATATTAAAAGCAAAAATCATTACTAAATTTTTTTCAGAGATGAGGATTTGGTTCCAAGTCTTTGTTCTGCCGCAGTACATCTTTAATTAGTGATATTGAGATTTATATGAGCATCAAACAGTTTTACTTGATCGGATTCTCAGGTCCAACGGTCAATATAGAAAAGGTAAATCACGTAACCCTTGATTAAAGAGACATGGGTGGCCAGATGTTCATTTAACCCATGACCTTCACCTGTGTGCTCCACATCCACTACCAGGTAGCATATATAAGTATATATAACCGAGCTTTATAAAAGCAAAGTTCTGTACTTGATACACAAATTATACAGTTTGTAGATGGTTCGATTATTGGTATAAACACAGTCAAGGGTACTATTCAAATGAGTTGATGCTATATTGGATTACGGTGTTTATTGAAATTCCTTGATTTTAAACTAAGCAAGATGCTACGGAGTAATTAAACTTGATATTCTGCTACAAAAAGATGTATAAAAGATCTAACAACAAAACACAAGTTAAACAGTTGATCAATACAGCATAACAACTATGCAATAAAAAATCATGTTGTTTGGTTTTGTGTGTTCTTTTGTCCTCCTTCGCTACTACTATACAGTTTGAAATCACCTGGACACAAATAATGGTTAAACTTATTTCACTTTATTTTTAGCCCAAGCAGATTTAAGCATGCTGTGGAGGGCTTATACCTAATGATTATCAACTTCCACATGATTCCTGTTACGATTGTTTCTTTAGAAAGTTCCATGCAAGCAAAGCTGCTCCAACTGCGGGCTCGACCTGGTTTAATCCAAGTTAGAATACATGTAATATCTGGAAAGAAAAAAAATACATTAAAATGTTCATGATACTAGAGAGAAGCCTACTCAAGAAGAGACACATCCCATATAGTTTGTCCTAGTTGGTCACAGTTGACACCATTTCAATTTAACACACGTTAATGCCTTCTCGCTTGTAAAATTCCCAAGGAGCAATTAAGTAATCATTTGATCTATTGACATTAAAAATAGTCATGCTACAGGTATTCATATTCACAGTTGAAACATTATTGGATCCGGGGGTTATTTAGATTTACAATTTGATAGTGGTTATCTGATATTAAAAGAATCTGAAAACCAGTTGTGATAAAAAAAGGTGTTGGAAACAGTGTTTGGATGTGTTTACACTTTTGGAAGTTGTATAATTACACATTCGCATGTATACTGTTATAAAAATTCTGCTAAATATGAAAAAATTACTAGATAAAATGCATAATAAGGTCATGTGAAAGAAAAGCAGAGACTGTAAATACAAGTCTATTAAATTGAGTCAAAATGAGTATACAACTTATTTTATTTTATCGTTAGATATTCTATTGCAGCTAATATGAAAGTGATTATCCAAAGACGACTATTTTTAAAGCAAAATATGTATATAAAAACACAAATCTAACCCTCCTCCCTGACCCAATAGTGATACATACTCTAGGTTCCTCTTCCTAGTACATAATATATATTGTCAAAAGCAAGGACACTTGGAATTCGGAAAAGTCTTAAGGAAATGTATATCATGATGCTGACCAAGTACATTATACTTACCTTAGGCCGGATCGGAACCATCTTGGGGAACTCGTTAGAAATGCAACTAATTACTTCTTTTCCTATATCCCACTTCCTATTGGCTTCAAGAACACC
This sequence comes from Pseudognaphalium luteoalbum, assembly GCA_963422505.1. Lineage (NCBI taxonomy): Eukaryota > Viridiplantae > Streptophyta > Magnoliopsida > Asterales > Asteraceae > Pseudognaphalium > Pseudognaphalium luteoalbum. Next base: position 74,162,801 of record OY730198.1, read on the forward strand.
ACCAACCATAACAAGAGGACATGCTTCCTTACCATCTGCCAAGTAAGCGAATCATGTAAATCATGCAATAGATGAATAAGATTTATATCAACATATAATAGCTAATGTAAGGTCTAAGTTAGGTCAGTAAGAAGATGCATCCTAAAAACTAATTGAGAACTAAACTTTATTTACTATTTGTGGTTTGGACATGCACCTTCGCCACACAACCCTAGTCTGGAAACAACAGCTTTGACACTTGAGGCCAACTCCTGAACTGCATCAAGTAATATGCCATTTGCAACTTCATCGCCTGCTTCTGCACAAGAAACGACAACTGGGACCAAAGCTGCAATCCGGGCCCAGGATGGATCAGCATATGTCCACCTATATTCCAATCAAGTTTATTAGTCACCACTCACCACTACCACTTCAAAGTAGATCTAGAGAGTAATGTAGATTGATAAATTAATTTGAAATCGATTGAAAACACAATCCAACTACATTGAACAACGACCACGGAGGTGATAGAAATTATCTGCATGAATTTCTACAAACAAATACCCGATTAGTTCATCTGGAGAAGAAAGCTCTAGTTCGTGCAGGATTCTGGATGTAAGCATTGTTTGCGGCCCACGACCATCATAAGCCCTTATTACTGATGTCAATGCCATAGCAGATATACCATATCCACTACATGTACATAAGACAGGATCCCCCAAGTTAATTTAAGTAATTAACAAACAGTATTGTTAGAACTAAATATCCAGTTCCAATTGTTATAGATATGGAAAAAATTTGCACATCATACCTTCCCCAATCACCTAATACGGGCCCTGCACCAGAAGCCCGGGCTTCTCTTCCATCTTCGGTATACCCATAAGCAATTGTCCCCGTTCCCGCAATTAGGACACACCCATGAAGCTTTCCCATGGTTCCACTAGCCATAGCAGCCACAGCATCATTGTGGACAAAACATTTAACATCATTCGGGAATATCGCTCTGAGTTGGAAAAGAAGAAAACAATGTTATCATAGAATTTTGGATAGGATAAAAAATGCAATAATGAGAAGTCAATGCCCGATTTACATAGACAGCTGACCTCAGCCAACTTAAAATCCTTTGCTGGTCTGACGGATGGTTAACTCCTGATACAGCTAAACAAACTGCTCGCACAGCAGATCGAGTAGAACCTGACTTTGAAAGGGCATCTGCCATAACATGTTCTAGTGTTTCCCTTGCAGCAATTTCTGCCAATTATATGTTATTAGAATAATCATCACATGGCACAATCTTACTATTATTGTAATAAGAATGGGTAAGGATCGTCACTTTTCAGTATTATTTAAAAATCAGATTATGCATCCAAGGAAGCAAAGCTTCCTATAAAAGCCAATAAGTTATATAATGTTCGAGCATCTGTGATATTATGTTATTTTGATATGTATATTATCTATGGAAATGACAACAGGAACTCAAGTGTGAAGTTGGCCAACTGGCACATCTGAGGTTGGTTAACAAATGTTTCTATAGTAACTTAACTGTATATGTCAATATAATATTACTACTTATATAGCATACCTAACTAAAAAGGGTGTTTGATTTGTTTTCAACATTAAAAAAAAAACAGATTCTGCTTGTGATTATCTAACTATTAAAGAGCTAAATTATATGTTCCATAACAGCAATGTAAGACTTTGTAAAAAAATAGATAATCAAGGGCTAAAACAATGCAAGTATTGAAAGACTTTGTAACCTTATTCAAGAGAATTTTACTTCAACCTCACAGATCGTCTCCTTTTTTCCACAAGATTGCTCTTTTTTCATTTAATTTACTAAGTCGTTAAAATCACGAAAAACTCAAACAAATGATTATCTGCTATTTAAACTTCACAACAAAAGCACATTCGCATACTATCTCCTGCAGCCAGGCTTATAACAAATTGTTATCCAATTTTAATTATACAATATCGCAGAATTAACCGGAAAAGCACATCCAAACACCCCTTCAGTTCATATATTCAGAAAAGTACTATTTGCAAACTTCAACAACAAAAACACATTCAAACATTATCTCCTGTAGCTGTATTTTATAACAAACTGTTGTCCAATTCTAATCATACAATTCACAAATTCACTTGAAAATGAGCATCCAAACACCCCTAAAGTTCATAAAATCATTAAATTAAAGTTCATAAATTCATTATATTACTATGGCCTTTCCCTCTACGCCCGGACTTGTAATCTTCATGCTATGTACAGCATTGCATAGGAAGCCATAATATTACGGAGTCCAAAGTTCCATCACACAAAACTATACTACACTGCCATACCTCAATTACAGAAACGTCCAACATTAAAGCATTTATTTTCTATAACAAGCCATTCATTAGTCTACTCTACTACCCTTTCTACCCTATGAAGCTTGCAGCATTCATATTCATCATGTAACTTTAGGCGTTTTAAAGTCCTTATCAACTAGATTTTACATACTTGTGTGTACGCATCTACGTGTATACATGAATAGATATAAAAATACCAATCCACATATATCAAAAGAAGAGACATGAACTATTACCTCCAACACTGTTATGATTAGAACAGCCAGCAACAGCACGAGCCAAGACCGGGGGAGGGTCAGGCGGAACACGATCATCATCAAACGAAAAAACAGGCATACATATACACACAGTAGACGTCGTCCCACCATCCAATCCCAAAATCAAATCCTGACCACCACCATTAACCGCCATTCCGTGCTCGAAATCCCAAACCCCTCCATTCCTCTCCCTCTTCATCACTTCAGCAACTCCACACTAAATCACTATCAAAAACACCTCATACAAATCATCACAAAACCCTAAAACCACAAAATCTTCATAATTGAAGTAGCACTAGAATTTAAAATTACTTGTGAAACTATATAACTGCTGATGATAATAATATAATAACAATAAAATGGAATCCGGACGGCAAATAGGTCAAACACTAATGAACAAGAAAGACCTAAATATTATATTTATATAAATTATGACAAAATACTTCATAAATTATCACTCCATTATTATACATTATACATTATTATTAAATTAAATAAACAAATTGAACAGTAATTGGTTACAATTTCAAGATGTCTACATCTATAAGCAGCGATTATACTTCTAATTTTAACAATATTAGGATCAGGATGAAGAATTCTACTTTAAAATTTTCAGTAAGATTAGGGGGAAGAAAGTATATACCAATTAACAGAAATTTCAGCGCGGAGTACACAATATGCAGTGATTGATATTGTTGAAATGTGTTCTTGAGCGTTACAGTATTTCACTATTTTGTTAATTTTCTATTTTCGATGAATATTTTTTTTGAGGGAGATAATAATTACAGCTAAAAATAGCAGCGTAGAAAGTTTATTGCAAATTTGCTACGATAAATAGTATAAAATGAATATCTTTAATTAATGTTTATAAGAGTTTATGTTAACCGGGTAATGAAATACCTAATCGATCGAAGAGACAAACTGAAAAATTCACTCAACACTTAAGCATAAATTGCCTAGCAATTTAGCATTTTGAACAACATACGTTACTTGTAAATATAAAGTGAAGTATGTTAGTTATAAGTTTATAATGTTATTAGTGAGTTTGAGATTAATATGTTATGTTATAATCGTACAGTATAAAATCTTTTTAGCTATTTATACAGTTATACATACGAAAATCGATGATGTATGATTGTATGAGTACTCGTACTCCCATATAGCTGTAGAAAGAATATACAATAACATTTATTTATTATAGTTGCCATATTGGAAAATAGAAAACTTTATTAGGTTTAGTTCACTTAAGTCTCCTTCATATTAACAATCGACCCAATTATGTCTTTTATTATTATTCTACTTTTCATTTCAATAACTCGTTTACAATTTATTATTACTTTTAATTTTTTTGACCAAATATCTTTTATTAATTTTTAAATAATGAGACAAAGCTATGTTAAGTTATTCTTTTGACGTATTGATTTTTAGTAATTGACCAATATCGAAAAGTATAGCAAAACCATTGTTATGTGTGAAACGGAAATAATTAGTTTGAATTATGTGACAAATCCTTTGCAAATTATGTGGTGATGTGAAACTAAAATAACTAATTAACCCGTTTGTTGTAAGTTTCTAATGCCAAACAAATCAGTTTCTAGTAGAACGATTACATAGTTGTTAGTTATTAAAGCATCCTGGTGCATAGAGTTTAGTCCACTATCACGTTAAAATTTCATCTTTTAGTATACAAATGTAACAGTGCACTAACTTTTATGAATTCAGATCGATACATCATCGTACTATTTTTCATACGTCGTTTTCTGTTAAAGTATGTTTGTATACGCTCTTAGCCTCTTACAAGTTATAACAAAAGACTATCTAATGAACGTGCAGAAGATTTCGTAGCAATTATAATTCCAGTTAATTCAAAGGTTAGACCTTTGCTCCCTGCCTCACTTAGACAAAGACTATCTAATGGAGAAACTCGTGAGACCAATATGTGAAAGAATGAAAGTATCGATCAATAGTTAGATATGGAAACAGAATCTTAGAAAAAATAAAAATTCAACCAACAAATGATCTACGTACACGTATAAAAGCATGTGAAAAGTGAGTTCAACAAAATAAAAATTGACTTTATAGCAAAGTTTAATTGTAATTTGATGAATTTGCTGGAAATAACTTAGTTTATAAAATTAAAAAGTAAGATTCACGATATTTTATGATTTGTTCTCTGGTTTTGTTTTAGAAGACCGAGATAAGAAAACGAACATATCAACATCTTTACTATTTGCACATGATCTTAGGATTATGAATATATACCTTATACTGTGACAACTCTCCAATTTAGGTACTGATTAACATTTAAGCATATGCATTCTTACGCTAATTTCCTGATTAAGTTTAAAACAAAACTTCTGATGTGATGTAAGTCTAGCAGCCCAGTACTTTTAAACAAAAAGTATTACTAATACGTAAGTATTTAAAGGTTACGTACAAATATGTCGGGACGAACCCGACAGATAAATACGACAAAAGTTGGTGACACAACAAAATTAATAATTCAATTATTAATTACGAGTACTATTGTATCTATAACTTATAGATAAAACGGGTTAAAAATACGTTTAACATAAAACGTATTATAAACGAACAGAAACAATTTTAAAATGCATTCGGAAATCAAGATGAGAAAAATTCAAATTTTCTCATTCATTTGGAGACATTTGTAACATTACCTCAAAATATGAACTCGAAATTCGACTGAAATTTGGCACTCAATTAAATGTTAGCAGTCCAATGCAGAAATTGTACAACAGTCAAAAATAATGAAAATATCATTATTCTGAATTTAAATAACGAACCAGGAGAGCATCTACAAAATAAAAATATAAAATGTTTACTTTTATATTGCTATAATTATACCCGTACCCGAAATTAACGGGTTAAACATCCCACCACCTCAAATAATTGAGGAGGCAGGATGATTATATACTGCAACTCCCTTTGAACTTTATACACTCCCACCTCCTCCTTCTGTGACTTCCTCTCAAACACACACAGCAACCATCATCATTCATCTATCTTTTCTTCTTCTTCCTGGTTCCATCAAAAAAAAAAAAAAAACAACAGCAGCAAGAAGTGGAGTAGAGCAACAAGTCAGGAGCATCAACACATCATCATCTTCCTTGCGTCATCACCGCCACCATCAACTTCACAAAATCCTTTGTAAGGAACTTCAAATCTTTCGATTTCCATACTTAAATTCGTTGTATAACATGTATATATATATCATAATCCATGTATATAACACATAAATTTGATAATGGTTTGAGTTGTTCTTGAAATGAGTTGTATGGAACCAAACTTTGAATCACAAATCATATATGTGAAACTTGATGTAATGTGATATAACATAATATAATGTGATGTTATAATACTGGAAATGGCGTGATAATGAGCTAAAACTCGTAACAAAACGCATATATATACGTACATATGAACACAGACAGAAACAGAGGGCGAGAGGTCAGGGACGAACCAACCCGATCGGTTGGCTTGGGCCAGCCGATCGGCTGGATGTAATGAGCCGAACGGCTCAACAAACTGAGCCGATCGGCTAGTTTGGTTGAGCCGAACGGCTAGCCATGATGAATCGAACAGTATGTGATTTTGACCCGAACGGATGATGTGGACTGGACCGAAACGAATAATGGACTAACTGAATTGGACTGGATTGAATGGGTTTTGGGTTGGGCCTGAACCACCAGCCGAACGGCTGAAGGCCCAAGCCGAACGGCTGGCCCAAGCCGATCGGCTGGGCTGGGCTGTGATGCATACCGGGCTTTGGTCGCGAGCTGGGCCGGACATTTATTGGGCCTGAGGCTTTGGATTTGGACTGAAAATTATAAAAATAAATTTGTTAAGTTAAATAAATGGGCCATTGGGCCAAAATTTGTAAATGGGCCAAAACTTGTAAATGGGCCCAACGAATATTGTAATCGGGTTAAGTTATTGGGACGAAAACAAAACTAATCGGGCCAAGCCCAATAAACTTCCAAAACATTCCAAACATAAGACGTGACCCGACATATTTCACGGAACGTTCACGATTCTATATATATATATATATATATATATATGAATATATATATACATACTTTATAACAAACGACAAACCTATATGTATACTTCATATATACATACGAATGACGACTTTTAAATGACGATAACATTTATTATTTATTTTATAAACGGAAATAAATACAATAAGAAGTTTTATAACAAATAAAACTTATATATGTTTTAATACGCAAACTTTAGAATTTATATATATATATATATATATATATATATATACATACCCTTGACAAGGTATACGACGTGAGAAATATAACAATATTTCAACACAACGTCACCAAACAAATTTAACGACTTACATCATTAAGAAATCAACAATTTCTTCAAACAAACAAACCGTTAACATAAGTTGATTAAACAAATCAAACGTACTTATGTTAATACATTTATTGTATATAGGTTAACACACCTTGGGCTATTACCGTCAGCTGCTAGCTTTCCTTACCGAGCACATCACAGTGAGTTTATAGCCCCTATTTTTAATTGTTTTCTGCTTTTAAACACAGGGGTGTTAAACATAGAAATTGCATGCAACACATGCAATCAAACTATAAATGCTTTATTGCTTTTATACAAATGTTGACTTGTGATATTACATATTCACTGTTATTTTGGGAATTTAGACAAGGTATCCTAGTACGGACCTAGACTTGTAATGTGTGCATGAAAGACCTCATGACATACTACTGTAACCATTAACTAGGTGACTCTAGCCACTGAGTATACGGATAGTACTATTGTCGTGACGACCCTCCTACGGTGGAGCGTATACTTAAATGTCCGTTCAGGCAAACAACATAAGTTCTGATCGTGGTTTGGTTATAGGGTTAGGTCGCGTTACTTTAACCTGCGAGGTTTAGCTCACCTTTCAGGGGATCACAGTATAAGTAAATTCCCACATACTTTTAGGAAGAACGAATCCTACAACTGTTGGACACCGGAAAACATACCGGTAACTTATTTTACACTGGTAAACAACCAGTAACATGTTTTGGGACGACATCCCACGTATAACAATACTTTAGGGTAACAACCCTACATAACTTGTATTTTTATAAATGAATAACAAATCATTTATACAAACTTGGTTTAACAAACCACATACACATATAAACCTGTAAATTCACTCAACATATTTGTTGACGACTTTCTCTATGTTTTTCAGGAAATTAGCTGGGTAAGAAATCGCATGCATTCAGGATGGACAACCCTGGACCTATTAGGATGCCACATACTGTCGGGACCGCTTTTGGGGATTTCATTCGTATAACTGCAGACATTGCGGTCATACTGATGAAATCTCATTTTAAACTTACGTATTACTGTTAAAACTGAAATGTTTTCAATTCCACTACTACTATTACGACTTACATAGTCGTACAACTTTTGTAACAAATGTTTGAACTGGCATCCTTATCTATTATGTTGTGCAATAACCATATGCTCTGAGTGTGTATGTAACGGTTGGTTGAAATAACTGTTCGCAGCCCCGCCACGTCATTAAAGCTTCCGCAAACTAAACATAACTAATTGTAATTACCGTTTGGCGAGGTGTGACATATACGGTTATATTTGATCGAGTGTATTTGGTAACAAGTAGCTGAATCTTATGAGTAGAGTTGAAGCATCTTGTGATTAGAGTTGAAGCTGAACTTTATACGGATATATTACCTCACATAAACTCTCAAAATCTCTCCAATATAGATCAGTCATGTATCCCAATTAGTCACATTTACATTGTACTACTTTTGAGTGTGTTTGTCAATGTAGTTTACACGTGTTTATACAAGCTTAAACTTATTTTTTCGTAAACTCAAACTTTTAACATTATATTTGACATATAAAATTTTAAGAACTTATTGAAAAAATGTCGCACCCCCAATTTCGGGTTGCGGAAGCGAATCGGGTCGGGGTGCGACTAATCAATAATCACAGCACATAAGATATATAATGAACGACTACTACATGCGTCGTTTTACAATTGTATTGATTTAAACCAAAGTTTACATCAAAAATATAGTTTACATTAGCTCAGTTTCTGAATTGAGAGATTTATATTACATAATTACTTTATACAAAATATAATAATGCAATTAAATCTCTGATTATTTGAATGCTAACTCGAGCTAATGAATCCTGATTGGGCAGTCCAACTTACTGCTGAGTACTTGTGATACATGCTAAAATTGGTCAGCGAAACGCTAGTGAGCTCACAAGTTTGTATGTCAAAACATATTGTATGAACCACAAGATTTAATTGAATTTAAAATGCAATTAAGCAAAATAAAAGTTATACAGCCATGAGCACATAGTCTGAGTTTAACTTGAGGGTCGGGTCCACATTTAAGGAATTCCGATCGAGGTGTCTCCTACGAGTGTCTAATCTACACTCGTCTACCCAAATGCTAATACGTTCGTTTGACCAGTTAGTGCTTGCTAACCCGGACGAGGATTGTCAATCCTATATGATATCATATACTAACATTCACGCTACAGATGTATTACCAAACTATGTTTGTAGAGGACTTTAAATTGATTAGTTGAAAACAACTCATGTAGTATTTGATTTTGAATTGTACTTGCGTTCATATGTAAATAAATCGAGCAATGTATCTGTAACATCCTCTCGTCGGGTCTGGTAGTAATCTATTTAAATTGATTATTTAATTATTTAGAAAATTAATTGATATTATTTATTTATTGAAAAACTTAGATAAATAGGTCTCAGGACCTATTGTGAATAGTAAATTGTTAGTTGTTTTAATTTACTATAGTTGACGGTACAATAAAATAAGTTTCTCGCAATTAGTATTTAAGTGCCAGACAATAGAATTAAGACGGGTATAAAATATCCGAAAATGGGAGTCGGTTTATAAGGAGAGCCGACCTCCTCATTTGGTTACTTCATATCCTTCATGCTTTCCCAAAATAACATAACCATCAAAATTGTGTACCTAGAAGTACAAACAACAAATTGAGATTCAAACAAGATTACTTGAAACTGAAATTGTGATTCCTTATAAGCTTGCTATCATCATCTTCATCATCATATTGTAAGTGTTTTTAAATTATGAGCTCAAGCTTTAGTTAGGATGAAATTTATGAAATTGAATGATTGCTTAGATTGTTAGTAATAATCTTTGATATCAATGATGCTAATTGATGTTAGAAACTGAGTATGTGTACATGATATGTAAATTTTGATGTTTTGTTCTTGAATTTGGAATTTTGAGCTCAAATGTGTGAATTATCAAATTGGTATGAATTTGACATAAAATGGAATTGATTGAGGTTTGTTTAAGTTGTTTGATGTTAACTAGTTGCCATATGATAGTCCTTTAAGGTTAGAAACTTGAATTGGTCGATTTGGCACTTGAAAGTGGTAGAATTTTGAAGTTTAGTTCGTGCAGAGTTGTTGTTCTGCTGCTGCTGTTGCAAAAATGAAGAACAAGCCGGCGGGTAGTACACCCAGCCGGCGGCTTCTTTGTGAACACTGGCTAGCCGACGGGCAGAAGACCCTAGCCGGCGGCTTGAACCTTTGGACCGGCGGGTTAACCACCCTACCCGGCTGTTGCTGGACGCTTTAAAACTCAATTGGGTTCTGTTAACATAAAACTTAAAATACCCGACGGCTAGGTGGGTTAAGCCGGCGGCTTGGGTGTGAAACCGGCGGGTCCTTGACCCCAGCCGGCTGGTCATGAGCCATTCCAGCCTCCTTTTTTATTGTTGATTGTTAATGTCAATTGCTTTGTTATATGAGATAACATTAATCATGTAATATTATTATATGATGATAACTATATGGAAATTACTATTATGCAAGATAGAACTTGTAATTGTGAAATCGATTGTGCTAAGTTCTTAATGTTACAAATTGATATAAGTTAAGTATTGATGATTCAGATTACTAACTTATATTTGATTGTTGATTCACAGATCCTCCAAAAGATAAGTGACACTTGGATTCTGAGTTTGTGAAGACAAAGGTATCGGTGAGTGGATTTAGAACTCACCCTTCGATTTAGTTGTAACTATTTGGTTACAACAAGTATACGTAGATTGATTATACGATTGTTAATCTGTATTATTGATTATGAATCTACGTGATATGTGAATCTATGTGTATCAGATTATTGAGGTCAACGTGTAGTTGGACTTTTGGTTATTATGTGAATTACACAGGTTTTGATTCATTTGTTGTGTTTGAAACCTGTGTATGAGTTTAATAACCAATAGTTATCGGTCTATTCTGTAATGGCCATACAGATTGACGTTAAGTGTTCTTTGGGAATCCCCGGGTATGATATCCCAAGAGCCACCGATCCTCATTGAAAAAGAATGTGTTTATGATTATTTGCTGTAAACAGATTGTTATGCTAAGTTGAATTGTGTGTGATAAATCTATTCACTTAGCTTTGTGCTAATCCCTCCAATTACTTCCTGCAGGTTGTTTAAGGAATGTTTGACTGCGCTCGAAGACTCTGATATGGTTTTGTAATAAACCTTGTTTTGTAAAATATAATACCCCGTTTTATGTAATTTTAAATAGTCTGAATTTGGTGTGCTTTGAATATGAAAACTGTTTATGTATAATATTTAATATAGAGTAATAAACTGTATTTTATAATATACGCTTCCGAGTAAAATAATAGAATATTGTTGTATAGAAAGAGGGGTGTTACAAGTTGGTATCAGAGCCCAGATTTGGGTGAATTGAGCATTGTAAAGTGTTCAATCCCAAATTTGAACTGTGTTATGTCAAACATTCATGGGTATGGGATTTAGCATTGGTTATGAATCCGTTAGTAGATAAGTACTAACGATTAACAAGTTTCAAGTTGTTGTGTTGAATACATATATGGCAGATAATGAGCAACCGACCACCAACCCTAATAATGCCTCACGGATCGATGTTCCTCCTCTAGATATTCATAATGAGAGACATGATCATGAGGGTACTTCTTTTCCTGTCCGTGAAGAATCGAATAGAGATGATTATCTTTTTCAGTTAGAAGATGAGGTGATTAATCTCAGAGAATTTAAAAGATAGACTGAAACTGCATCATCTCAGCAACGTTCTCAACAACAGATACCTGTGTTTGGTAATATTCCTCCCTTTCAGTCGAATAAACAGTGTTCATTTAAAACGTTCATGGCAAGTAAACCACCGGAGTTTAGAGGTAGTACAAATCCATCTGTAACTTTAAATTGGTTAAGAGATATGGAGCGGAAATTTGATGTTACTCGCTGTGAAGAAGAATCCAAAGTGTTTTACGCTATTCAATGTTTAAAAGACGAAGCCATGGTATGGTGGGACTCTATTACTGGTCATTTAACTCAACAACAGAAAGAAGTTATTCGATGACCTGATTTCCATCAAGCTGTTTGTAATCAGTATTGTTCTGACTTTGATATGGCACGTATTAGGAGAGAGTTTGTGAATCTTCAATTAACAGATAAGATGACTATCGATGAATTAATCACACAGTTTTCGGAGAAACTACGGTTTGTACAACAGTGGGTTCCCGATGAGAAAACTAGAATAGAGCAGTTTGTAGAAACCTTACCTCATAATTATCGTACTACAGTGAGGTTAGCTAGTAATCTATCCCAAGCGTTTACTCTTGCACGTTCGGTTGATAGTGACATTAGAGGTTTTCGAGAATCTCAAGCTAGAAATACTTCTTCTTCATTCCCAAGAGCTAGAACAGATTTTTTGGGTAAAGGAAAGTCTAGGTGGCAGGGTAATCGTCAGGGTCAAAGATTTATTTCATATATAATCAAGTTTACCCATTGCAATAGATTCACATTAACACGTTACATCCATTAACACCTATTTATTCATTTAAAATTTTAATTCAACTATCACATGATTCATTATCTTTGTTTATTCAAAATTCTAAAACATAATAATTTATCATCACCTTTTCATCATGTGATATGTTATCAAATACTATTACTACCACATGCAATCAACCTAAAATTTATTTGCTACAATATCCTATTTAGTCATGTTATTCTAAAATCATCCATTTCATATATGCAAGTAATTTCGTATTCACAACATCACTAATTTCACCTAAACAAATAATTCCAAATATTTGATCAACCAAATTGTCGGGCGTTCCTACTTACCTCTAATCACACAACAATTAGCCGCATTTAATAACATATAGGATCATGTTATCATTTATACCATCAACTCATGTTAACATATTATTTACTAGTTTATATTAGACTAGGTATACCTACCTCTTTCTTAGTCAACTAAACTATATCATGATCCACATGTTTCATAAACATATTTAAGTAATTTCTTCAAAAAAACAATTTTTACCTTAAGTAAATACTACATTTTTCATTAGCAAAGTTTTATAGAATTACCTCATATTCAATATGCCATAATTAATCCTAAATCACACATTATCAATAATTTCAACACCTCTCTATGTTTTTAAATTCATTCCAAACAATTTCTAATGCAAAAATTACATTTTCATGTAGTAACTACCAATAATTCATAACTAGGAAAACTTGTCATCTTAGCTTAAACAACTTTACTACTAATCACAGTCATCACAACAAGTAGCAATTTCAAGTTAATTTAAATTCAAGATAGTTTGTCGTGAATTAACCTTATGAGGAAAAGCCATGAGTACCGGTAGGTTACTCATCTCCTGCCATCTATGCATTCAAAAGAAAACATCTCGCACTTTGTTAAGCGTTAGTACACAATATTCTAATTGCTTCACCTATAGTGACTAATCCCATACTCTGGAATGTTTGACTAACACACAATAGATTTAGGATTGAACATTTACCAATGTTCAATTCACCCAAACCTATGCTCTGATACAAACTTATAACACCACATCTTTCAAAAACATATTTTATTATATGTATTAACACTGGAAGCGTAAGTCCCGAATTATTTACAAAATATTTTACAGTTCCCAAAACTTAACTGTTATAAAATATATAATTACAAAACAAATTACTATCAGTTGGGTGTTATATAAATTTCTCAAACATATGCTTTTCCAAATATATCAGAGTAGTCGCAGCAGTAGTCAAACATTCCATCTAGTATCCAAACGCCCATTCCATAACCCAAACATAATCTGCAAAATGTTAAATATCGAGGGGTTAGCTCATAGCTAAGTGAATGGTACTGTAACCGACATTTCAATCCAGAAATAACAAATCTTACAACCAATAAACACATAAGCACATAACGTCAAAAAGGACTGACGGTTCTTGTGTAGCCACACAAAGAACATCTTAAATCACTGGTATGCTATCACAGTGATTTACCGATAGTTTGAAGCTATCTTCACTGACTAGGGTTCATCCATCAATGATGTGTATCGGAAACACCGCCAGCCAAACAATAGCAACAAACCCAACTAATGTTGACCTCTGAATAATCCACATAGTCACATAGTGCATAATAGTCATGCCATCATGGAATAACAACAACCAATCAACCCAAATCATTAATAATAGTAACCCAAAAGATTAAACAATCAATACCAATAACTATATATATATTCACCCGTTGTAACCAAACTTGTTACAACTGGGTTGAACTGAAGGTTACAGTTACCACTCATCAAAATTCCCAGTCTCAGAACTCAGTAGTCTTATATCACTGAGTTTCCTTTTGCTTATCTGAGAACACAACAAAGTAACGAGTTAGTAATTCAATTATACTAATACAACTCGTCTCAAAACATATCATTTAATTATAAGGATCATAATTATCCAACACTCATTATGTAGTATAACATTATATATCAATGAATTCATTAAACATATATATAGAAAGTATAGAATAATACTAAAACTAACTTATTCTCATTTTTCACACGTACCCGATCGGCTAGAAACACATACTCGAACGGTTATAAGACTAATGTTTAGATTTTGCTTCAATTGAACATGCTGTCATAATTTTGTTTATTTCAGCCGATAGGCTAAAAGTAGCCGATAGGCTGAAGCATAGCCGATAGGCTAAAAGTAGCTGATAGGCTGAAGCATAGCCGATAGGCTAAAAGTAGCCGATCGACTATCTTACCCAAATCCAGATGCCTGTAACTTTCTGCAAATTCCCAGCTCAAATCTAAAACCCTAAATTTCATAATTCAGTTGCAATACACATTTTTATCAAGAAAATGACTTCAATTATCATCTATAAACATAACACAATAACAAATAACATCATCTAACCTCAATTTCTATACATATATTATTAATCTAACCTAATTTTTAACCACAATCAAGTTCAAATGGATTTTATTCAAGTACAAACATAATCCAACATCAAATAACAATCAAAGCATGGATGCAAGTAATCATTTACACATACAAATCTCAAATTCCACAATTTTGACCTAAACTAGCTTATGACAAGTACTAGCATGTATGAACTTACAACTCATTTTGAGAAGATGAAGGTGATGATGATGATGGACTGATTTCTACACTCTAGAATACAAATAATGTTTGTTCCCTTATTTCCCTTTTTGATTATTAAGAGGGTTTAGTGAAAGTGTTTGAGAGAGAAACCAAATGGGGAAGTTGCCATAGGATTTGGGAAAAATGAGTCGGCCCACACACCAACAACACCTATAAACAGTCTAATTTTAATCCCCCATCTAAACCTATTATCTGGAACTGAAAACCATTTACAATTTTATTTTAATGTCAACTCGATTTATTTAAAACACGTATTATTTTATTAATCACAATAAGTCCCGAGACTCTTTTACCTATTTAATTTCCCATAACAAATGTCAAAACTACTTTTCTAAACCAATTTCCAATTCAAATTTATATTAAAATTCTAGGCCCAAAATCAGGATGTTATAGTAAAAACAGAAAAATAGGGGCTATGAGACTCACATGAGTCTTGAAGCGTTTAACTTAATAAACTTGATTTGATTTGCCGAGTATTGGTGTCTGAATACTTGTAACCTGAGGGTGTCCACGACACACGATGGTTATAAACGTGAGTAAGTATCTAATAAGATTACCTTTGTAGTTGTTCATCCAACTAGAATGTCCAAATGACTACGATTTGATTGGTTTGATTGAGTTTTGAAAACGTGTACGGCCCATTGGTGATTGTTTGTAATAATAATCTCAACATTATAATTATGTTTTTGAAGTTTTATACTTAAAAAGTATGTTCCATTGTGTTTTAGAAGTCGCATCGTATAAAGGTTTGAGGTCATACAAGTTTGACACTTAGTATAAAATGAGTTGTAAACTTTCTATTTTTAGCGACACTTATAGCGACACTTATTGGTTTTGGCATTATCTTTTGTAAACATATGAAGATTTTATAGTATTATCTTTTGTTAATCGGTTATGTATTAGAATCTTCAGAATCTAATTATGTGAACTCATTAATGTTGTAAACTTATGACATAAACTATGTATTACTTTTGTAAAATGTATAAACGTCTCATGTAGAGTCGTTTGCTTATACTTTGGTGTTCTGATTATTGATTAGTCACACCCAAATTGTCGCTTCCGCAAATCATGAAATCGGGGGTGTGACAGATTGGTATCAGAGCCTGAGGTTATAGCGAACTAGGTTACATTTAGTGGGCCTAGACTATAACCGTTATGCAGTATTCCTTATTAGGTATAACTGGTTCAGGGATTACATCATATGAATTTAATTTAACATAGCCTGATCAACTATTTACAATTAAAGGAAGATGATGTGAGATCTGAAAGGGGTTATGTTGAATAGGAATGCACAAGTTGACTCTGACCACGAGAGAACCGGGACTCATATTTGTTTTGTGCTAGACACAACTAGGCGGATATATATGTATATATGGTATATACATACATGATTAGGCTATTATATATATATATATATATATGAATGGGCCTCGAATATTCGGTGATACACTTGATATATATATATATATATATATATATATATATATATTGTATATTGTATATATATGTATAGGCCTTGGGAATTCGGTAATATAAATCGGTTAGGTATCGACAATCTATATTTGTTAATATGGAACGGTTATAGTTCCAATCGGTATCGGTAGTCATTCTAAACTCTAGGAACGTGGTAGGACTTACAAAATTCAATGGACTATTAAGTCTATTCATAGTTATACTCAGTAATTACGGAACGACCTGGTCATGCAGACATAACGGTCGAGTAGAATTCGGATCCTCTCATTTTGTTTAATGATCGGTAGGCTTAAGCCTAACAAGGGGAGAAAAACTTGGATAAACCAGAAGTCTTAATAAGTAGACTCGTATTATATAGTTGACCTTAGAAACACGCGGGCCTCGGTTTCGAATAAATTTCAGGATGAAATTCTCCTAACAAGGGGAGAATGTGACACCCGGTCAAAAATGGGCAAAAAATTAGCGGCTAATTTGAACTTTAATCATTCATCCTCAGTACATGTTAAAACGAAAGTATTCGGATATTATATATATATATATATATATAAAGCTAAATGATTGTTTAATAATCACTTACAAACAAATCTGAAAGAATGCGCAATCTCAAATACAGACGTTGGCGAAACAATTATTAAATAATATGGAATTATTTAATAACATTATTCGTTATTTTATATGATGTCAATAATATAACAAAAGTATATGTTTGTTAAAACGTAATCGAATGTGACCAAAAATGAGTGAAATGCGTCCGATAATCAAAACAAACTAAAGTTATATTTTATAACTCCTTAATAAGTATTTTGATCAAATACTTCAACTCAAAATATTGAAAGTTTATTCGTTATTTAAAAATGTGCGTATTATATATATAACGTCTAATTATATGTTTACACAACCGGGTAAACGAACATCGCACGGAGCGTAACTTTCAGGAACAATTTAATACACCCACATGGGGTAGGACCCACTCGAAATCAGCTGGAAGACCAGACCAAATCACCCCCTTAATTGGTGGATCTTGTTCCTTGACTTCTAAACACCAAACCAAACCACACCATCCCTATTCATTCACCATCTCACACTCTCCCTCTCCCCCCTCTCTCTCCATCTCGTTTTCTCTCTCTACCTCCCTGATTTCCAAACCCCAAACACCACCCCAACTCCACCTTTGAGCCACCATAGTGCCACCACGAGCCGCCTCATCGAAAATCCACAAAACGCGAGGAAACGAGCACGACATCTCCTTCTTTCTTCTCTCAGTTGTACATGTTAGTAATTTAGTGTAATTGAGGGATATGATTATTTGAATTGGTAATGGGTTAGGAGGTACGGAGTGTACGCCCATCAAGTCAATAACATCCCTGACCCAAAGCAATTGTGAAAACAGTCATGAGTCTAAAGGAGACAAAAATAGTCAAAAATAGACATTAGTCTATTTTAGGCTGGATTAGTCCAAAATTGACTATACAGTGGCTTAATAGTCTGAAATGGACTGAATTAGTCTAATTTAGACGGAAGTCCGAATTAGTCTAAAATTAGACTATTTAGTGGCGTAATAGTCTAATGATGGACGTAACGGGTCAAGAGGTTATTCTGACCCATTGCAACTGTTGGTTATCCTAACTGATAGGATTTTATGGTCTTAATGATTATGAATATCAAAAGGCTGGAATTGAAAGAGATCAATGGTAGATTTAATTGGACAATTAACTGTTGGAATAGTATCCAATATCATAACTAATTGGTAAGACCATCATTAAAAATAGAGTCATTTTTAGGTCGCCCTCAATGAACAGTAAGAGAAATAAATGAGAGATAATATTAATTGGAATTAATATTATATTTAGTTTATTAATTGGATATTAATTAGAAACTAAAAGAAAAGGAAATCCTGGAAACTCCATCCATTCGTCGTATGGAAGTTCCATACGACGTATGGATGCTAGGGTTTGTAAAGCGGTGGACGGCTGTCAGAAAGTTCTGGAAACATCATCCATACGCCGTATGGATGGAAAAACAGTTTATCCCACATCGGATGGAAGACCAAAATGTGGGTCTCCTCCTCCCCTATAAATAGGGGACTAACCCTTAGTTTTCTAGACACCATTTTTGAATTGAAAAGTTTTCAATTCATTTTCTCTTTTTCTTATTCCTGCTCCTTGTAAGAGTTTTACGACCAAGAGTCGTGACTATAGGAGAGTCGGGATTTCTCTTTGTTTCGTGGGTGTGAAATGTTTAAAATATACCCCTAAATTTTAAAATGTTTTAAAATAGTACCGTAGACTTTAAGAGTTTAAAGAGAGACGTTACATATATTATGAGCTATAAATATATGTATCATTAAAGTTAAATACATCGTTAGTCAATTGATGAATTGGCTCACCCATAGCGAACAAACTATAAGAGAGGTATTCTCTGCTTCTTTGTGCGTTCAATAAAGCTGCCAAGGACTTTGATAGGATGATGTCAAGATCAAAAGTATGACCTAAAAGTACTAAAACAAAATCTCATTCTAGATACTAAAAATGTGAATAGTATGCTAACCCATGAAAACCGCACATCTTTCGTATGGTCTCTTAATGGAGCGTGTGTGGTTTACCGGCACATTAATATGAGAACCTATTGAGAGGTGATGTGGAACTCTCGATTCTCGAGCGTACTCGAGCCGGGGACCATGCGGGTTTTGCATGATTAAGTTCACCATCTTATTCATGATCCTCGGCATACCAGTCATGAATGGTAGATGAGCATATCCGAGATTAACATGCCGTTGATGAAAATCAATGAATCTCAAAAGAACTAGGAATTTCATAGAGAATGAAATTGACAAAAGAATTGTCTACCTAAAATAAATTCGTGATATGATTACGACAAACCTCTTCATAAAACGAATCTAAAATATGGATCTTATCCTTAATTTTGTAATTAGGTAATTAATTAAGGAATATTTAGTGGGTAATTAATGGATCCTATCCTTAATTTTGTAATAGTCTAATTTAGACTTAGACTATTTAGTGGCGTAATAGCCTAACGATGGATGTAACGGGTCAAGAGGTTCTTCTGACCCATTGTGACTGTTGGTTATCCTAACTGATATGATTTTATGATCTTAATGATTATGAATATCAAAAGGCTGGAATTGCAAGAGATCAATGGTAGATTTAATTGGACAATTAACACCAATTAACTTTATGGATTGTTGGGTGCTCTTATAAGGATAAGTATTTCACATGAGAGAAAAAAACACAACAAGAAATACTCTATAACACACCACACATTTTACTTTTTTTTTTTTTTTTTTTTTTTTTAACAACGTCGGAAGCGCAATCCCATTCATTTTATATAATAAATGGCATGACGTCATTTACCAAACATTATATATACTATAATATTATCTGTCAAATTACAAACTATTAAAGAGTATCTGAGCAATATAAAGTATCAAAATAATATCAGAGTAGTCATGGTCAACCACTTCCAAGTACTCCTTGCCCAGTCCCATTCAAGTCAAACCTGTAAGGAGTAATAACGGGATTAGCACGAAGCTAAGTGAATAAACTTGTTACAAACAGTTTGTCTTAGCTCAACATAATTAATTATCAACAATTAACACATAAACTCAACATCACCAAGAGGATCGGTGGTCCTTGTGGCGCCCTCAGACCGCGGTGGCCCACCAAGCAACACTTATGATCACTGCAGGCCAATACAGTGATTTACCGATAGCTGGTTACTACCTTTAGTCAATATGTGTTCCATTCTCAACACATGATCACAAATCTCACATTGACTAACCTGTAGTAACCCAGCCCAACAATCGTTGACCTCCGAATCACCAAATGCCATAAGGCGACTCATCACATATTACACGTGTATTTCATCAATCAATAGTCAACAATTCAACAATCACAATAGCAAATATGTTCACTTGTTGTAACCAAATATGTTACAACTAAATCCCACTGAGAGTACAAGTTCACTCACCTGTCAACTTCTTACCACTACTCAGCTGACTAAATCACTGAGTCTTCGGCGTGTACTTTAAAGATTCTTAAGTGGGAGATGATGATGAAATCAAGCTAGAATCAATAAATCACAGCTTGTTACGGATTTCTAATTTGGTTGGAATTCTTGTTTAAGCTTATGTAGGTTTTTGTTCTTGCAAGGATTTCACATAGGGAAAGCTTAAGAAGCAGAGGATTAACACCTCAACCCACAAAACCGACTCTGTGATTTAATTATTATACCCGTCCTAATTCTATTGTCTGGAACCTAAATACCAATTGCGAGAAAACTATTTTATTGTACTGTGAACTAGAACTATTTAAATTTGTCAATAATTTACTAGTCACAATTAATCCTTTGACCAAATTTCGTAAGTTATTAACCAAAATATATAAGACACAATAATTTAAATATAACAATTAAAATATATAAGTAAGGGAAATTACCAGATTACCCTCGAATCACAAAGCGGGTGTTACATACTCTCTAGCACCAAGGTTTAGTTTTGTTGCCTCAAACAAGAACACCACACTTTGTCTTATCCCAAAACAAAATTTGTGTAACCCAAGGCATATAAGGTCGAATTGTTGTTTTCGGAAAGTGATACCACGATTCAAAGTGATATCCGGTCATTGAAATCTTTACCCGTTACACGGTTTCCTCCAATAGTACAAACATTGTAAGAACATCATTTCTATTTCATTATACTTGTAATATACTTATTATCATATTTCAAGGTCCACTTAATAATAGGATGTTCAAATAATTAACCGAAACGAGTTTTAAAAAAAAAACTCGAAATCTTAAAATATGTATGCTATCCAGAAAATAACTTCAATTCCACGATTTTTAGAAAAATCATTTATCTTTGAAAATGGACGTTTCTTAAGTCTAAAATGAAGTACAAGAAGTAAGCTTCAAAAAAATATTTTTTCGTAGCATTTCGACTCCGTTTAATACCCGAGAATAATTTTCTCCCGCGACATATACTTTCTGTCTTCTGGAGATAGAAAGTTGCACCTCCTTCTCGAGACCATATCTTAAGTTCTAGACCACTAAAACACATGATACTGGTGCCAAAACTTCATAAATTTCGTTAGCTTTAAAAAGTTCTTCTACGTCGTCTCTTGAAAATACAAGGATTTACCCAGAAAAATAGATCTTTGGACTTGTATCCTGATTGGTCATATTTGGACCTCATGGGACTTTCGATTTTATTAACCAACTAAACGACTCTTAAAATCCTTGTAAAAATCACATAAAATAGCTAACATATAGGGGTATTATAGGTATTTTTCTCGGGAGTTATTGCAGAATTTAAGTTGTCGAGATGATGAGAGGAATCGGGACCAAAATCTGTGAAAATGAAACTAAGGGACTGTTTTGGTATATTTTTGAAAACAACACTTCGAGTGACCCACGAAACGAAATAATAATTTGGTAACACTTATTTAATATATTTTAGACTAGTGTAAAAGTATCGGGTCAAACTGAGCATGTTTGACTTTAAAACCGAACATGAAAGACACTTATACTTTGGAAAATATACACTACACTTGAATCAATTAATATATATATATATATATATATATATATATATATATATATATAGGAGCTTACACTCGCACTCATTAATATACATACGAGTTTACACTCGCTTAAACTTACATTCGAACGACGCTTACACGTCATGATACAAATGACAGGCTTATGAATATACTTTACAAGTATACAATATAACGAAATACATAATAATATTACTTGAATTATTATTACACGCCATCACCAATAGGCCGTACACACAATCTACAAACTACAAATACAAACGATTATAAACTTACAAACAAACATTGGACATTAACTAGTTGAGTGGACACATATCGGAAATGATCTAAATAGACATTCACTCATGTGTATAACCTTATATGCTTAGGGCATTTGAAGGTTTCGGGATGTTCATTCCATATCGGATAATCATTGCTCGGATTCAGGTGAGTCTCATGGCCCCATTTTACTATTTTAATTCGGGGAGATGCAACACAAATTGTTTTCTTGATCACAGTTATTCGGTTAGTTAATTTAGTTATTAACTCGGTTATTCGGTTATCATTGTCGATATTATTTTTGTTCGGATATTGCATGAGTGTTTTAATTCGGTAAAGTCCTCATCAGTGTATGGTTCGTTAACTTAATAAGGCGCGATTACTAAAAGATGGATCTATCATGGGAGTGACGTCCCCGTCCGGGTTACTAGCTACAACCACGTACAAACGGGCATTTTAGTAATTGTTATAGGTGTTGACACCGTTCGGGAGGCAGAAAATCGGGTTTAGCCTCGAACCATGGCTCAGTGCAATGTTAGTGTCGGTATATTTAATTCGGAAACCTTAATTGGTTTAATCATTGTTCGGTTATAAATCGTCGGATAATATTGTGTATCACATCAATGTTTTACTTTAAACCTGTAAGATTCACCAGCTTTATAGTTGACATTTTAGTGTTGTATTCTCAGGTGATCAACTACAGTAGGGTGGCCCGCAGGATATGCTAGCTAGCATGAGTCGCATGCATCTATAAACATATGAAGATTTTATAGCATTATCTTTTGTTAATCTGTTATGTATTAGAATCTTCGGAATCTAATTATGTGAACTCATTAATGTTGTAAACTTATGACATAAACTATGTATTACTTTTGTAAAATGTATAAACGTCTCATGTAGAGTCGTTTGCTTATACTTTGGTGTTCTGATAATTGATTAGTCACACCCAAATTGTCGCTTCCGTAAATAATGAAATCGGGGGTGTGACACTTAATGCGTCACTTAAGGAAGTGACGCTATACTGTTTTTGGCCCTAGGGTCACTTACGTCTGGTCAGATCCGAAATTTGTCGAAAATGTGTTTAACGACCACCACTTGGTCTAATTCTTTTTCCCAACCCATATTTTGGTTCAAAGAGTTCATAAAAATCATTACTTTGAGTTGGTTGCGTTTCTAGAGTCGTTTTCTTTAAAATGACCAAAACTGACATTTTCCGACAATATTTCCGAAAATGAGTTTCAAACATATATTTGGACATTTCTAGCCTAAATAAACAACATACAAGTAAAAATGGACGAAATCGAAGAATTTCAAGATTTGTCGGAAACTTACAAGTTATCGTGAGAGGAATCCGAAAAGATAGAAATGTTGATCGTGACGTCGTGGTTCTTTTTCTTCAAATGAGCAAAATGATTTAAGGCCGTTTGGTGGTGTTATTTAGTGATTGGAGGTGGTGGTGGTATGGAGGTGGTAATGGAAGAAAGAAAAGAGAGGGAGAGAGATGATGATGAAATGATGAAATGAAAAGTGGGGAGGGGTTTCCCCCTTTTTTGGCCGGTTTGGTGAGGTCCATGGGTGTGGGCTTCATCAATTTTTGTACCCCTGTTTTTGCGCTCCGTGCGTTGTTCGTTTAAACGTTTAAATGATTTTACGCGCGTTTAAATAGAGGTTTTAAAATACGAGTATTTATTCGATATTTTTGTTGAAGTATTCCATTAATTAATTTATATTTGAGTTATATTTCATAACTTAGAGTTGTTCCAATTGTTTACGCGTTTATCATTTTAATCGCGTAGACATTGTTTGTACGATATGAAATAAATATGAAATATTATTAACATAATATTTTGAACATAACAGTGTTATTAAATAATGTTATATTATTTAATAAGATTATTCACCAACGTCCGTATTAATTGAATCGAATTATATTCGATTTGAATTGTGTACGATGTAATCAAATCACATAATTGTATATATTCAGCAGTTATATTAATTGATACATTAATTAGCCTAATACAGAACTAATTACATATATTACGAATGAATTTGGCGGGTGTAAAAAAAAAGAAGCTTTGTACGAAAAACTAATAGAAGTAAATCACACCCTTTATGTAAATCATACTAGCTATAGATTAGAATACAATTAGATAAAACAATGCTAACATAAAATAAATATAATGATAATAGAAATGATACATACATTACCGTGCATCGAAAGATAGCATAACACGTGTTTCAAACTTTCAATGAACATCACATATCCAAGAATTGTATAATTGTCTTTGTATTCTTTTTAACCTTTTTAAAAACATTTAACGATGAATTTCGTAACTATTAAAGTTTTATTCCATCTATTCCATAAGTTTATTTCACAATAGTTTATCCCAACTAATATAGTAATTGAGGAAATATTATTAGTAATGTGACAACAATACAAACAATGAGAAGAGATTCGTGGACCAATAATGTCTACTATGAAAACGAAAGTTTTATTTTCAATAAAAGTAATGTCTACCTCAAAAAAGTTTGTCACTAATCTAAGTTTCTCTCCTATAGTCAACAACATCAATATTATTACGTGCCCAGATTTCTAAATGATAATTTGGACAGAACTAAAAGGAAAATGCGATAAAATATTTTGGCAATAAAATAATAAAGAACAACCACGGAAGCAATGAAGAGTTGCCTTTGTAAACCAAGATCACACATATGAATAATGAACAATTTGATGATAAAGTAAGGCTAGAGTTTGGGTGGTAGAGAGAGAAAGTAGAGAGATGATTGAGAGAGTTAAGTGTGAATTAGGGCAAAAGGTTTATTTTGTAAAATAGAAAAACTTACTACATTAACTCTATTTATTAGCTTTTATGCCTCAAAGCTAAAGACACTAGTTGAGACAGTAAGCTATTTTTGTAATCTTCATAATATCATTACTAACAATCTCCCCAACATTGTAAACATTGTTTGAATTGTCTTCAATTCCGATCTTTAACTTTATAGCTTTGAATGTTGAGAATCTTTAGTAAGCTGAGACAACTTTAAAGCACACTTTTAAATGACATCTCAACTTTAAACTTTATCTTTGATTCTTGAAAATGAAGATTAATCCTTTTTCTTGTTCATCAATGACAACTTCTTGTCTTGAACGAATAGTTCTTTAACATTATAGCTTTCAAGCTCTTTTCTCTTTCAACAAACTTTGTTAACATTCTTTTATCTTCAAAACATTATAGTTTTCAAGCTCTTTTCTTTCAGCACACTTCTTTGACCTTTTCTCATTCAACAAACTTCTTTATCATTTTCCAATATCTTTTTCTTCATTCTTAATACTCAAATATCTTCAAACACTAAATCTTCAAACTTCATACAATAATTAATTTGTAATATAGAAAAACTTACCACATTAACTCTACTTATTCGCTT
The DNA here is from genome assembly GCA_963422505.1 of Pseudognaphalium luteoalbum. Classification (NCBI taxonomy): domain Eukaryota; kingdom Viridiplantae; phylum Streptophyta; class Magnoliopsida; order Asterales; family Asteraceae; genus Pseudognaphalium; species Pseudognaphalium luteoalbum. The sequence goes on from OY730198.1 coordinate 74,188,668, forward strand.
TTATATCTCTAAGCCAAAGACATTGTTTAGCCACTAAGTTATGTTTACAATCTTTAAAATATAATTGCTAACAGCCTTGAATGTCCATTACCTTGTCATTTAATTTGGCGTAATATCTATTGAATGCAATTGAGAAAAATTATACTTCTTGTTAGATTACTAACCCTGCTTATTAATTGATTTAATTATAACACTTGCTCTAAGTTGTTCCCTGGTCGCTCAAGTAGCTCAACGAGTTAAACACTTGGTGTATGTTTACTCCCTGGCCTAACTACTTTGTAATGTCTTTGTTATTATTTTCAAAGCCAAAGGCTTCAAGTTGACAAGATAAAAGATCAGTTGTCCAAGTCAAATACCGAAGTTACAGAAAGAAAAAACACTTGCTATATGGATATCAATGAGGGTTCCTATCAACAATTCAAGCATAAAATATCCGATGAAGTTAACAAAGTTTCCAAAGTAAAACACTCCCTTTGCTAAAGATCTTCGTATAAGATAATGACCTCAACACATTTAACGCTAGGTACCTCACCTTATTTTTTGTCAGAAATGTGATGTTTTTCCGGTTCATGTTTCCAACCATCGTACCATGACTACCATCTCCATCAAAAGATTGACATAATTTAAGGTTGATAAACACATTAACCACTTATCTCCCAATAACTATTATTTCTATTATTTCTGAACCAGTTGCTATTTTTATTTGTCTCAAGTTCTCAACATCAACTTCTAACTTTCAAAGTACATTATAGTCTTATCTCACTCTTAAACAAAACTGCTGGATCGGTTTGACCCATCTAAAATTGTCAATGCTTTAAAATGCCAATTTTACATTTTCTTATCTAGGGATCACAATGGCCAGAAAAAACCCGTGACTTGTGGGTACCAGCCCATCATGGTTAGGTAAACCGTAAAATTTTTACCCATGGGTGGGTTATAGGTATGAACTTCTACACATCGGCGGGTCGCGGGCAGGTGATGGGTATAAATTTATACCGCGGGTAAACCCGACCCGCGAACCTACAAAACATATATATACTTACAAGTGAATATGTATAATTTATTCTCCACACACACACACACATATATATAATGGTTAATTTGAACCATATATGATAAAACTATTCATATATTTTTTATGTTTCGAGTAGCAAACTATTAGGAGTATGTCTTAAATTTTAGCAATTTAATTAGTTTAAAATACGATCCATTCATTTGAGTATGTTTTAAAATATTTTTATACATTAAAATTATATAAAATATGTTGATACTTTGATAAAATGTTTATATTATATAAGACTCGTGGGTTACCTACAACCCATGGGTATTCGCGGGTCGCGGGTATGGGTGTAAAAATAAACCTGCAAGCCGGTATTCACGGGTTTGCGGGTAAAAAAATCCGTCGCGGATGAGTGATGGGTTTAGCATATCCGTACCCACGATTCGCGGGTGTCATCCTTATTCTTATCGAAGATGAGTGATCGCAAATAGTTTTAAGATTGTATGCTACTTACATTATTGAACACTTGTATTGAGATGGATAAAATATAACTATTATAAGTTTCCAATATTGTCGGTCATACAATAATTAAATAAACCAAGGAATGTTAACTCCTAAGATAAAAGTGTACATGCACATAGAATACTTATTTGTAGTCATGTACAATAATACAAGGATAATTACTTAAAATATACTCGAACTATCGACGGATTTTAGATTTAGTAATCAGGTATTAAAATTATCAATAGGATAAACCATCATTTTCATCATAATTGTAGCGATATACTACATCAAAATTCAAAAAAAAATGATAACGTTTCATGTACGACGTTGATTGTCGATTTCTATTGTTGATAATTTTGATAATTGTTTTGGGATTTTGCTAAATGCAACTTTAAAGGCTTTCATTAACATGCATATCTTGTTTGTACCATAATTTAAAATTCAAGGTCAATAAAAATCAAGGAGGGGAGAAAGAGTTAATTATTATTTTAGTACACCTTCTAAAGCATGTTTAAAATGTTTAAAAGGAACTCTAAGAGCTTTATTTAACAAAATCTTTTTTTTTTCTTTTTTCGATAGTTCATTTGTGCTTTAGATAATGGTCAAAAATAATTACTCTTAATCCTTTTAAAAATTTTGAGTTTGAATTATCATGGTTTACTCCATAAACCGGGCCCATTTATCATCAGTTTCTATGTGGTATGGTCCGGTCTGTTTTGGTCTTATATGAACAACCCGAAGTCAAAGGAGACCGCACCACTATATAACCCTTTGACTTGACTCAATCAATCATTGTGAAAACATTGAGTTGAACCAAAACAGAAAGAAAATACATAAACAAATGTTTAATTCATGTCATGATTTATGAGCCGTGTTCAGGCTCGGCTCGGCTCGACTAAAATAACCGCCTGACTCGCTCGCCGATGTTGACATTTTACATGCTACTGAGTTTTGAGTTTCCATCGTTTCTTCGTGTTCCTCCTCCTTTTACATATGTGAGTGGGATTGATCCCACTTTTATCACAAGGCCTTCCAATATAAATATTATAATATTGTAATAATATTATAGTAGTGATCTATCTAGTCTGGTAACTATAAGTAACTATTAGAGATGACAATGGTCACTAAATTTGGTGAGTATCCACCTGATCCATCCACTAAATGATGAATATTGATATCTAAATGAATAAATAGTGGATATGGATATGTATGTGGATGATTAGTATATCGGATATGAATGACGTTTATCATTTATGGATATATCCATTTATCACCCGAAATAATATATACATGCATAAATTTATACGAAATATACATATATTCATATACATTTACATATCCACATACACATATACATATATCATAAACTATTAAAATATTATCTAATATCATGGTTGTAGAAGATGTAATAATGTGAATATTACAAATCTGCATATTTAAATATCTAAAGTATATTTGAAGGTTTTTGTATCATTGATTTATAGCAAATCAAAATGCATATATCTATAGTGTCGAGCCAAATTTTATTTCTGACGCTATAGTGAAGTCACAATTGATGATAGATTACAACTAAAACATGCATAATTGACCAATAAACATAGATATTTACAAATTTACATTTGTTTAAACATATGTTTAATTGTAATTGTATGAAATAATGCTCCATTGACGATAATGGTTACACGTTCTTATATGACTGAATTTTACTATGGTACATAATACATATTTTTTGCTACTTATATTTGTTTCTTTCATTTTATATTAGGAAATATTAAAACATTCTCTCGAATGTCCAGTGGATATTCATTAAAATGCTTAATCCAACATATATGAATATGGATGGATGAACGAATAAATGGATATTGATATGGATACGGATAAAATTTTTTGAATGAAAATGGATGTGGATATGACATCACTCGATCCATATCCGATCCATTGCCATTATTGGTAACTATCAATGACAATGTCAATAATAATTACATGACACCATAAAGAACTACACATTTCAAATTAAATTGTCGTACCCACAAGTTCAGGTTGCGGAAGAGGGTCGGGGCGCTACTAATCAATAATCACAGCACAAAGATATAATGAACGACTCTATAAGCGTCATTTTACAATTTGTATTGATAAAACCAAAGTTTACATCAAAATATAGTTTACATTAGCTCAGTTTGAAATCGAAAGATTTACATACATCATTAATTTATACAAAATATAATAATGCAGCTAAATCTCTGAATATTTGCATGCTGACACGAGCTAATGATTTCTGAATTGGGCAATCCAATCTACTGCTGGGTACATGTGATACATGCTAAAATGGGTCAGCGAAACGCTGGTGAGCTCACAGGTTTGTATGTCAACACATATTGTATGAACCGCAAGGTTTAATTGAATTTAAGTTGCAATGAAGCAAAATAAAAGTTTTACAGCCATGAGCACATAGTCTGAGCTTAACTCGAGGTGTCAGGTCCACATTTAAGGTATCCTGATCGAGGTGCCTCCCACGAGTGCCTAATCTACACTCGTCTGAACAAATATTAGTACATCCGTTTACCCGGTTAGTGCATGTTAACCCGAACGAGGAGGGTCAATCCTATATGGTACCATATACTAATATTCACGCTACAACGTATTACCAAACTATGCTGATGAGGGCTTTGAAAAGATTAGTGAGATAACTCATATAGAATTGGTTTGATGTCGTACTTGCGTTCATATAGTAAAATAAAACGAGCAATGATATCACACCCCTGAGTAAAACAGTAAAATAGGGGCTATGAGACTCACCTGAGTCAAGAGAGTTTAAATTAATAAACTTGCATTGATTAGCCGAAATGAGTTATCCGAAGACTGGTAACATGAGGGTGTCCACGACACGCGATGGTTATAAATGTGAGCAAGTATCTAGAAAGACTACCTTTGTAGTTGTTCGTCCAACTAGAATGTCCAAATTACTACAATTTGGTTGATTTGATTATGTTTTGAAAATGTGTACGGCCCGTTGGTGATTGTTTGTAATAATAATCTTCAACATTATTATATTGATTTCCAAGGGGTGGCAACCCCTGACGTGGTCCAAGGGGCAGAGCCCCTGACTGGGGTCGAGCTGCCAGGTCAGATTGGAAATTTTTTATTTCTACTATATTGTTATAGTAAAAAACGTATCTAAAATTTGAATTTGGGTGAAATCAAGTGATAAAATTTTAGGTCTTGACACTTAGTAAAATCTGTGTTTTCTAGGTTCTGTTTCATGCGACACTTATAGCGACACTTAGGGTTTATGCGTCACTCAGGAAGTGTCGCATAAAATTGAGATTTTAATACCAGTAGCGTTACTTGAGGAAGTGACGCATCAAGGGCGACACTTAAGCGAGTGTCGGTCGAAAGTGTAGGATAAAGGTGTTAGACGTCACTAGACAAGTGACGGATCAAATTAGAATTCGGTTGTAGGCGTCACTTAGGCAAGTGACGCTAGAAATGTCGGATGGGAGTGCCGGGTATTGAATTTGCGACACTTAGACAAGTGTCGGGAAAAAGGGGTTTTATGCGGCACTTAGGCAAGTGACGCAAAATTAGGGTTTTTAGCGACACTCAGTGCGTCATTTAAGTGACGCATTATGTGACACCCGGTCAAAAATGACCCAAAATTTGGTCTAAATTTAAACTTTAAATATTCATACTCGGTATGAACTAAAACAAAAAGTATTAAATATATACGTAATTATTTAAAGTTACGTACAAACGTATCGGAACGAATCCGACAAAATAAATACAAAAGTTTGTGACACAAAACAATTAATAATGAAATTATTAATTACGAGTATTTTTACATTTATAATATGAAGATAAAACACGTTAAATATACGATTATATATAAAACGTATTATACGCGAACAGAAACAATTGTAAAACATACTCAAAAGTCAAAATGTTAAAAAGTTCTATTTTTCTCATTCATTTGAAAGTATTTGGAACATTACCTCTAAATATGAATTCGAAATTCAACTGTAATTTAGCACCTAATTGGACACTCTAAATAAAGATGTACAAAACGTACAACAGTCAAAAATAATCAAAATGTTATTTTTTTGACTTTAAATAACGTATCTGAAGAACATCTACAAAATAAAAATATTAAATATTAAATTTTATATTGCACTAATTATACCTGTACCCGAAATTAACGGGCTAAAATATTACAACTAACTCCAATTATTGGAGATGTCTTCATAAGCCACGATCCAACACCTCTGTGAATTATTTGTTTCTTCATATTTTTCAACGATCTCTCTCGGCTCTATATTATCAACAAAAACAATAACAAAAATCAAGAACCAAATCAACAATCAAGCAACAACAAACTTGTAATCATCATCAAATTATCCTCATCATTTATCCAATCTCTTTCTCCACCTCTCGGCACCATCACCGAACCACCACCATCGTCGGCTACCACACCACCGGCGGTCATAATCGTGAAGAACAACAGTAGTCATCGAACGCCATCATCATCGTCACCATCTCCATCTTCTATGGTTCCTCACCATCATCATCTACACCTCGATTCACCATTTTTGGTGTGGTAAAATCTCCACTTTTCCTTTTTACTTTGAGTTTAAATTACATACATGATCAAGTATAATTATTATACTCACTTGTAAATCCAAGATCAAAAGTTAGAAAACTCATCTGTGAATTAATCGTGAGTAGCAAATGAAAAACCCATACATACGTTGTGATCTTGTGGAGAAACAAAAATATAAGCTGTTAAAAACATAGATATATAATATACTTGGTAATATATGAACAAATAACACACTTAGCCCTGTGGTTGGGGCGTGAGGTTGGCAGTGAAAAGGTCACAGGTTCAAAACTTGTGACCATGTTTTGATTCCATTTATTTTTGAATAACCTGTTATTAATACACATATACATATAAACCTTGTGATTAATAACCTAAGCAACATATAGTTAGGTGGTTAACGATTAGTGGGTTGAATCGCAAGGTCATAGGTTCGATACCTGTGACCAACTTTGTTTTATACACTTTTTTTTATTACTCAATCACATGAATAAATATATATAAATAAGGAGATGATATATTCAAGGAAGATTTTACTAATTACACGGAATAGTATAACTCTATATGTTTATAGTATATATTTTTATGCATCTATTTCCTTGTATTTAGTAAAACAGTCCTTGAGTTAATCAGCTATAAATAGTGTGTTATAAATTGTGTAAAACTGTATACGACAATTTTAACAAAATATAAATTCTGTTTAAACGAATTAAGCTCAAAAAGACTATTATATATATATATACATATATATATATATATATATATATATACATAAACTGACATACGATAAACATGTATATATAGATGTATATACATACGATGACTTTTTCTATGTATATATATACGATATAATTTGTACAAATATACTTTTTTAAAGTATAAACAAACTTAAAATTTTTATATATATTTGGATATACATACGCATAACAAATGACATAACTCGAGGAATACAAATTTTCTCAAAATCAAGGAACAACAATGAATATTACATATTTAGACTTACACAACTTACAAAACAATCACTTCATTTGCATGATTTGACAAACCGTCAAATACTCATGTAATATATCTCTTACGTTTAGGACGTTAGAGGATTACAGATTGGATATTACTTGCTGTTAGGAACGCTAGCACCCACAGGTGAGTCTCACGACCCCTTTTTACTGTCTTTACTTTGGGAGAGATGCATTGCTTATTTTACTTGTATACATATATGTATGTATGGTTTTACCAACTTATATACTTACTGCATGACCGACTTACAAATTTACCATTTTACAAACTATACCGACTTACAGACCTACAAACTTACAGACTTACCGAATTGCATGAGTTACCATTTAATCCAATGAAATCCTCTGAATTATAGTTGTTAGTTATGGGATAAGCGCGAGTTTTAGTATATGGATCCATATGGGACTTACAATCCCCGCCCGGGGTAGCACGCACTACCACGAACCATTCTCGTATAAACGGGCATTTTATTCTCGTTTCGTATGAGTGTTTTTGGATTAGCACTTACAGGGGGAAAATACAGACTTGTTAAGCTTCGACTATGATAGCTCATGGCAGAATACACCGACCCTATTATGCTTGTGCAATCCTTACTTACTGACCTATTGCATTTGTGAATTTCTTACTTACTGCATTGGTAACATTGTGATACTGAATGTACTTGTACAATAATTTACTTACTACTTTGTGTACAAATTTCTATTACTATTTTCTATAAACCTGTGAGATTCACCAACCTTTTGGTTGACGCTTTTTGTAATGCATTCTCATGTACGCAGCCACAGTAGGATGGCCCAGCAGGATCTACTATTATGCTAAGCTATTACGAGTCGCATGCATACACACTTATGAAGATTTTACTCGCATTATCTTTTGTATTATGATTATGTATTTAAAATCTTCAGATTTATTTTGCGAACTCATTAATGATGTATCTTTATTACTTAAAACCTTTGACACTTATGTAATGTACTATATTGTAATGTATTTTCTAAAACGTCTCATTTAGAGTTGCTATCTATCTTGTGCTTTGGTTATTGATTAGTCACGCCCCGACCCAATTCGCTTCCGCAACCCGAATTAGGGGGTGTGACACATTAAGTGACGCTACGCTGCACTGGTCTGTGCGACACTTAGGTCTGTTGGCCGGATTTTGAGCCGAAAATGTGTTTTACAGTTTCCGTTTGGTCTGAAACTTTTACCCAACCCATATTTGGACATTTCAAGCTTAAATAAACAACTTTTATGAAAAATAAATGAAATCTAAGAGTTTTTGAGAATTGTCGGAAACTTACGATTTAACGCCGAAAGAAACCGAAAAGGTAGAAATGTGGATCGTGATGAGGTGAATGTTTTTCTCCAAAGGAGTCTTGAAATCCGAGGTCGTTTGGTGGTGCTTTTTGGTGGAAATAGGTGGCGGTGGTGTGGTGATTGTGTTTAGAGAGAAAAGAGAGAAAGTGTAAGAGTATATGTGTGAAAAGTGGAAAGAATGAGGGGAGGGGGTGGAGCCGGTTTTGGGGGGAGGAAAAGGGGAGGAATCTCCCAAATTTTAATTCCCCGCGTTCGCGCTCTGTGCGGTGTTCGTTTTCCCGATCGTCTAAACGTTTAATTTAATTATTTCACAAGTTTAAATATAAGTTTAAAATACGAATAATTATTCGATATTCTTCATTGAAGTATTTCACTAATTACTTAAGAATTGAGTTATAAACTATAACTTAACTTTATTTTGATTGTTTGCGCATTTAATATTTTGATCGCGTAGTCATTGTTTGTACGATACGAATTGTGTACGAATATTATTTAAATAATATTTTGGATAAAATAGAGTTATTAAATAATGTCATATTATTTAATAAAATTGTTCACCAACGTCCATATAAATTGAATTGAATTACATTCGATTTGAAACTTGTACGATTTAATCAAATCGCATACTTGTATATATTCATCAATATATATTTCGATACATTAATTAGCCTAACACATAACTAATTACATGTATTAACAATTGATTAGGCACTAATTACTAGTCCTAATTTGGCGGGTGTCACATAAATTCACCTTTATTGATAGCTCTAAAAAGGGTACCGGTCCTAACCCCATAACATATTTCAATAGTTCACATCTACTCCATTCGTAAGGAGCATCAACGTCAGACAAATTATTTGTCCATCAATCACTCACATGTGATGAGAAATGGATTCGAATCTCTGACCTATAGGTCACACATGTGAAGTCTGGATGTTTGCGGTGATGATACCATTTGAAGTATGTCTAATAGATTTTTATTGATAGCTCTAAGAGCAATAATAGTAACAATAACGACAACAATATAATAATAAATAATATATTATAGTCATATTTATACAGAGAGCTAACTTATTATTTTTATGTGTTTATGTTTATTAGTTTGTTTGACACAAGGTTTTTTATCATGAAAATAAAATACTCATATGATCAACTGTGGGGGATTATAAAGAACCTTAAAAAGTTATAAATATTCTACAACATTTTTTCTATAAAGATTTCTTAAAAATCTCACTTATATGTAAAAAGCAAATAAACCGAATACATGAAAAAATTTTGAGTGAAATTTTAAGAAATCTTGCTCAAATTCAAGAATTTCAAGTCAAAATCTATCTCCCTTCCGTCCTTAACATTGGAGATTTGGAGGGAAATTCTCATATTTCAATGAAAAAATTGAAGTCTTTATTCAGTCATTTATATTAGAAAAAAATTATTCATATTTGATCAAGATTCTTTTATAATAGTTTTCTAAGCTTTCACATTTCAACATTTAGAGCCCAAATTTATCTGGAATCCCTTTTCAATTTGTTGTATTGTAATGAGATTCTATACACAAGATCAATTTCTTTCATTTTTACATAAATCTCATTGTAATTGTAAAATATGTTATGCAAATTTTTATTAGTCATGTTAATTATTGTGTAACTTATTAGACTTTAGTCACATATAATTATTATATACCCACACAAATTTGACCTTATGTAATAAACTCATAAACTTTCCAAACACATTTAATAACATTTAATCACTCGTATTAATGAATGAATTGATAAATTATTTATTTCAATTTAATTTAATAATAAAATTATATTAAATTAAAGAATATATATAAAATAATATTATCTCATCTCATGCTCCAGGAAGATCCACGCGTCTTGAAATGGATCCCACCTACTCCCAAAATACCCGAAAATACCCAAATACCCAAATCACTCTCACCTATAAATACAATTCCCAAAATCCATATTCCCAAACCTCTCCAACATCTCCGTAATTCAGACAGACTCCATGGCCCTCCACAATCTCAACTCTAACGTAAATCATTTCTCTTCTCTCTCTGTTTTTATTCCAATTTCAATCTATATGTACATATACATATGCATACATGTTGATTGATTTCAATTAGGTTTATACGTATTCATATTTTATACATATATATGCATCTGTTCCTGCATGTGTTTGATAATCATGATTGCAAATAGTTTTTTGTTGAGACCTGTTAGCTATGAGATTAATCGTTAGCGTTACAGAAATGGAGTCTGTGTGTATGCGTGTGATCAGATGAAATGAATTTAGGTTATGACTAGTGATCAGATGATATTGCTGAAGATTTTGATTTGAGTTGTTGACTCTGTTTTAGCCTTTTAGGTCAATTTTGTGTTATTGTTAATCATGACGGTCTGGTGATGGTGAACTATAATTTTTAGCTGAAGAACAAAATAGGTAGGGAAAACTTCAATTTTTAGCTAAAAAATAAAATAGGTGATTAGGTGATGAATTAGTTATAGAGCTGAAGATAGGTGGTTGGAGGATTTAATTGAACACAGTTTGGTAATAAATATAATTAATTATGTGTGATGTAAAATTATGGTGATCATGTGATTGAAACTTACTCGTTGTTCTGATTTTAATCTCAAATAATGTCAGTTATGCCTTAAGATGATGGAATTTACTTGAGGAGAGAATTTGTGTAAGGAAAAAGTATGCGATAGGTTATTAAGTAGGAAATTGATAACCATTTATATGGATAGTTGAGAGAGATATAATCGTCAATCAAGATTGTACGTGGGCCACCTGGTATTTAACCGTATGTAGTATCAGTTGTAAATGTGATCTTATTATAAGTCATAACCATTTATTGCTTTATAAATTGAGGTGGTATATATTATGGACCAAATTACTGATATGTTTGTAACAAATAGACCCCATTGACATTCGTTGGATTAGGTTCAGTTTTGGACTTACTTGTGGCTGCAAGCGCTGGCTCATTGAACTTGGTGGAATCTTTATGTACCAGATAAACACATTGCATGAACATTTTATACCTGTTTATAGAACCTTGATACTATTCTTCCAATGCACTCATTTATCCCGAGTGGATTGAACAAAATCTTGCTTAGTGGTCTCTTAGATGCTCTTTGGACCACCATTCTACCAAGATTCGCACTATTAATCCTTTTCTAGAATACTAAAAGATATGAACATTTGAAATGTCATGGGTAGAATCACTCACAGATGGGCATATTATCAGATTCAACAAAGTCTCTTGTAGCATTTTTATTAGTAACACAAAGTAGGAATCAAGATTCCATAAGAGTTTACATTTTTCAGGGGAGTATCTGTAGAGCAATATATTCTCATTCTATTCAGATCAGACGGTGTCTGTAGTTATATATCATCATATGCTGTGTGGATTCTAATAATAACACCTCCTTATTTTTGAAAGTATGAAAATAAAATACTTATCTCTAAGACTCTAACTACATATTAAGCATTTTTGGATATATCTTAAAAGTCGAATTTTAGGGGAGAGAAAAATGAATAAATTTCCATAAAGCATTTGTCTCCATACATGGTAGATATGAAAGTCCATTCAATAAATTATCCTACCTATCTACAGAAAGTATATTCGGTGGAGCAAAGTATCAACATAAATCAATTTACTAAATTGCGTATAAAAGTGTAATCCTTCTAATGAGAAAGTAAAAAGACCAATATTATGCATCAGAAAAGAAAAAAAAAACGACATTAAATCAAATTATCACTGATTCATCATTATAGACTATAGATAAAATTTTGTTTCTGGATATTTTACTAGTTATTGGTATATCATCTACTGTATCATACGAGAATGATTTTCCTTATGTTTAATAATGTAATTTATCTTTTTTGTTATTTACCTGTCATACATGTTCATTTTTTTTCCTTATGCTCGTGGCGCGTAATTCAATTTAAATAGGGTGATGCATCTACTGTTCCATATGAGAATGGTTTTCCCGATTCATTATCTCTTGTAAATTCCGAGAAAGCTGTAAGGGAAGTTATCGAACAGCCTCTTGTTGAGGGGATTGAAGGTCATCTTGTGGAGTTTTCAGAGGCCATGAGAAGTATGATTTCGTTTCCATTCTTCTAAGTTTCAGTCTACATGAAATTGTTAGCTGACTATGTTTGAATTGGGTATACAGCCGTTAGTAAGGTTTTAAGGAGAGCGGCAGAGGGGAAAGCTTCTGCTCAAGCTGAGGCATCGGAATGGAAACGCAAATATGAATTGGAGAGGGAACGGAATTTGCAGCTGGAAAATAAAGGTCTAAAATACTAGCAATTTAATCATATCACCTTTTTCTAGTACATATAGTACAAATGCATATACACACGTGCTTTTGATGTTTAAGTTGCACATTATTGGTGCTGAACTGCTAATGCCTTGGATGTTTGACTTCAAATTCTTTTCATCAATTAATAAGACAAGTGGTCTGAATGTCTTTTTCCTCTTTCCATGCCCTGTTGAGGTTCCTCCCAAATCCCTTCAAGGGAGTGTTTGGATGTTCAAGCTTGTGTTGAACGTGCTTTTGATGTTTGATTTGTAATAGTCAGATAATAAGTTCTATGTGTGTTTGACAGTTCAAAATATTCTATGGGGTTAAAAGATAACAAAGGACATGTGCATGACAAAATGAGATATATTATCTGATATAAAAGTAATAGTAAATCAAGTTAGCTTAAAGGAAAGGTAAACTGGCAGTTTTATATTACCCTCTGATTTTCGTTTTGTTGCTGCTTGAATATGTGTCTTAAACAGTTGGATACTCATAAGCAGAACATGTTCATCCGAGCACTAAAATCTGATTAGAAATCATATCCAAGATGCAAATCCTAACTGTCCTGTACAAGAGTACTCTTTGCTTTAATTGGTGCTTGTAAAGTTTACAACCAGGCGTAACATATGTTATTTTGTTTTCCGGTCTATGATAATGCATACTTGCTTCATGATCCATCACTGTACCAGTATGTTCTAACTAATGTATTTCACCATTTAATTTCAGTTCTGACATCTGTAGAGCGTAATGGTAACTTCACTGAGAATAAAGTAGAAAACTCAGCACATCACCTTAAACTATTGCCTGAAATTGATGAACAATCTCGAAAGTATTGTGGGAAGAACGGTATTTATTCCCATGAGGTTCTTCGGGACAGGGAGCACAACTCTTTTTCTGATGTTCATGGCAAGCTTTTTCGGAAGGTAAGAATGCCAATTGTATATACAGAAACAGACTATTAAAAAACGGTGCCAATATGATGCTGTAATTTTCCATTCTGATGCATCGTATCATTGTACTTTTAACCTTCGACTTTGTGGAAACGGTAACTGAAAACAATTTGATGGCTGCCACAGGCATCATTCAAGCTACATTGGTGCTGTACAGGAGAAAAGAATGATCAACATAAACATGACATTGTCTCCTTTGAAAAGGGAAACATTACTACAGCCGAACGTAGTAGTAAACAGGTATGGCACTGTAATCAAGATGTATAATTAGTAAACCTTAATACTTAATCTTGTATCGTATTCATGTTGATATATGATCTGTCATACTGCTGTAATATTCTATTTTCCATTATTTCAGATTTGTTTGAAATGGGAATCTCCTCCACAGACCGTTCTTATTATAACAAAACCGAATTCGACGTCTGTTAAAGTTATTTGCGCTGAAATGGTCAGGTAGCATCCAATAGTATAAACATTATGTTTCTTTTCTTTTATATTTTTGAGTGTGCCAGCGATTGTCTTTGCCAGACTATACTGCATGAACTCACATGTATTGGTTTGAACGTATTGCTTTATGCCTGATTTAACCAATGGTGTTTGAAATGGGTGGGTTGGTAACATGTCAAAATTGGTCAAAATGGGCACGGTTAAACCAAAACATTTTTTTGTCCCTTTTGAGATATATATAAGTAATCAATATTTTGAATGATAAACAACTAAATATTACAGTAATATTCTTTTCTTATTAATAAAGTGATTCAGGAGATTTTATGCATCAGAATTGCACGTTGGGCGACTTTTGGCCCGTTTGACTCTTTCCCTCTTTAGCTATTTTTGAATTTCACCTATTTGAATATTTGATCCATTCATAAGTAAATAGATAGTCTTTACAACCGCTAACAGTGGTGTTCATCTCAGATGGTTGAAGGAGAAGAAATTAAATATATTTGTGGAACCACGAGTAAGAACAGAACTTGTAGCAGAATCTTCATACTACAACTTTGTACAGACCTGGAATGATGGTGAGCCATGCAGCTCTTTCTCAATTCATTCTTAAAGTAGATTATTCATTCTTTAGTCCATAAAACTTCAAGTAACCTTCTCATTTTCTTATTTCATTTATCTTAGCTTATCACGTTTAATGTGGCTATTCTACCACTGTTGCCATTTTTGGGGATTCTTTATATATTGAATATGATTGGATTATACGTGGGTGAACATTTATCTTATGTCTATGGCTCTATGCCATAAACTTTGAGGATGTGCTAGAAAGTTACTCTTGTCAATCATTTTCGTTTTGTTACTTTACAGACAAAGGCATTTTGCTTCTACATGAGAAAGTTGATCTTGTTGTAACTCTTGGTGGAGATGGAACTGTGCTTTGGGTATGTGCTTCCATTTCCGTTTCTTTTGGAATCAAAAATTTGATCAATTCACTAGTTGGTTGTTTTAGAATTTAAATGACTCAAATGACATACCGTGTTTTTTGTATGCATAGTAGCTATATTTGGATAAAATAGAAATGAGAGTTCGAATAATTTTGGTGTTGATGTACGAATTTTATCTAACCTGAAATCACCAGCTTAGATAATTTTACCTTTTCTTATTTTGCAGGCCGCATCAATGTTTAAAGGCCCCGTTCCTCCAATTGTGCCATTTTCTTTGGGTTCCTTGGGTTTTATGACTCCATTTCGTATCCTTAAATGTCCTTGAAGTATTCCTTTTGTTATTTCCGGTTTTGAATCTTGTATGGTGCAGTAGAAGTGGCAAAATGTATAGGCTTGGGTAATGGGTCAAAACGGGTCAGGCTGGATTCCTTTTTTTCTTCTTCTTAATCTCCATGTATTGACATACTTAATGTGTTGAATATGATCACAAAGACTATGTTATTACAATTATAATTGTAAATTTAGAGTAAAATGATTTAGGAAGCTGTAAGCTCGAGTTTTATCCTGTTTGACCCCATTTCCCCTATAGACAAAATTTTCTATTTGACCCGTTAGTCTAATGAAATTGACACCCCTAAGATTGATAAATATTCGAGTTTGGTTTTATGCCCTCTTAGAATTATTTTATAATGTTATTGTAAGTGAATTGAAGTTGGTTCTTAGTGATCCTTAATTCTAATTAGATAGTGAACAATACAGAGAATGTCTTAAATCAATCTTACAAGGTCCAATTAGCATCACACTTCGACATCGCTTGCAGTGCCATGTGATTCGTGAAGCTGCTAAAACCGAATATGAAACTGAAGAGCCAATACTTGTGTTGAACGAGGTTACAATTGATCGTGGAATTTCATCGTTCCTTACAAATTTGGAATGTTACTGTGATAACTCATTTGTCACATGCGTACAAGGAGATGGTTTAATTTTATCAACAACATCTGGGAGCACTGCTTATTCCCTTGCGGCTGGAGGCTCAATGGTTCATCCACAGGTAAATATCACTATTTCATGGGTTATGGTTTTACCCTTTGCACACTTTGGGGTTATTTCATTTTGTGCCTTGAATATGATCAAATAACCATTTTAGCATGTTTGGATAAACCGGTTCTCCTTTTGAAATCTCATCATTATAGGCCAACTAGTTAGTCTTGTATGATCAGTTTTATACAGCTGCAATGCAAAAAACATCTGATCATTATTCCTTGAATCTGATTCAGTTTTCATAATTGGGTTCTGCTTGCGATCAGTCATGGCTTATATTGTTCAGAATCAGTAAATGATTGTCAAAATAAAATGACTTATTTATCCTGTCTTTATCCAAATCTGAGAGAGAGAAAGATAAAGTGAGAAACATTTACTCCCATTTTATCAAGGGTCTCTCATTTTTTTCTTTCTTTCTTTCTTTCTTTCTTTCCATCAACGATGTCATTATCGGTCATTTTATTATTAATTTGTTAATAGTCAACAGTTGTCACACACTTGAACATCTGATTATCTATATCATTACAACTATGAACAACAGAAGCACATCCAAACACTATCTCATATGATCTGTTATATTACATTCTTCGTTGTTACTCATATAGATGTTTGCTTGTACTCTAATTGTATTTTTGACGTTTGGTTACACGACTGAAACAACCATGCAGGTTCCCGGCATCTTATTCACCCCCATTTGTCCACACTCATTATCTTTCCGGCCTCTAATATTACCTGAGTACGTAACACTCAGAATCCAAGTTCCCTTCAATAGCCGAGGTCATGCGTGGGCGTCGTTTGATGGTAAAGATAGGAAACAGTTGGCTCCTGGCGATGCACTCGTGTGTAGCATGTCTACTTGGCCTGTACCCACAGCTTGCCAAGGTGATTCAACCAGCGACTTCTTACACAGTATCCATGATGGCCTACATTGGAACTTGAGAAAGACTCAATCTTTTGATGGGACCCGAGAATCGAAATAATCAATTATTCGAGCTTAATGTTGTATGTGGATGAAGTATATGCTTGTAGTATTGTAGTTTAACCTGTAATTTTATATGGTCAATGATAAAAGGTGATAGTGTTGATTTTTCTTTAGCCAGAAGTTGGTTTAAGCATATGATGAAAAAGATTGGATTATTGGAACTTTGATAGAATGCATACAAGCAATCACATATACCCTTAAAATGGTATAAGGCTTTCGTAGCGCACAACTTACAGCATGTAGGCAGTGAAAGCTTCTCTTCTATTACCAATATCGGACGGATTACTACATTGACATTAAGTCTCCACAAAATGTCTAGCTTTGCACATAGACACGAGTACAGTAAAGGAAAAATGAAGTTCAAATTAACATAGTACTTGATAAATGCTCACCAACAAATAGGCTTACACTTTCATTCATTCAGAATCATGTTAGTCTTCCCACTTATGGTTTGTAGGGATAAGGCAAAGGGGTAACTTCTTTTCAAGAATCAGAGTACCACCCTCTTCCATGTTCAAATCTTCATTCTTTACTCCGACCGGAAATTCCCAATCAAACCAGTAAAGAAGGTTTGCAATCACGAACTCTACATTAGTGGGATCTGAGTTCATTGCTGGGCATGATCTACGCCCCCCTCCATAAGGTACCATCTCACAATTTCCTATTCCATAATCTACATCAAGATTCTCGAACCTCTCTGGATAGAACTCTCCTGCATTCTCCCCCCAGGTGTTTGGGTCTCTTCCTATTCCCCACGCATTAATTAAAGCGCTCGTCCCAGGAAGGACGTCATAACCACAAATTTGAGTATGGCTTAAGCTTTCATGGGGGACCAACAATGGAGCAGGGGGGTGCAATCTATATGTCTCTTTCACCACCATCTTCAAGTACTTCATTTTTGTGATATGGAGTTCATTTACTTTTTGTATTCTTCCAGTACAACTTCGGATTTCACTTTGCAACTTTTGCATCACTCTAGGATTTCTAATGACCTCGGACATTGTCCACACCATCGTCGTTACAGTTGTAGTGACTCCTCCGGTAAGTATGTTCTAAACGTACATACATCAATTAGTTAAGTATGATATAATAGTACCATTGGTTGGGGTTCAAACAAGAATAGAAATTTGTGTGAGAATGAGGGAATCAAAGAGAATGTTCATATGTACAAAACCCATTTACCCTCAACATCAATTATCTCACAAACGACAAATCGAAAAATTATGAAAATTGCACCATTAAATTCAGCGTTTCATCCTCTTTGCTTTGCCGTCCCTCAAGGCATACTTTCGACGAGTTTTTTTTTCTTCCATTTTTTGGTGGGTTTCACATTTACTAACACATGTGTTAAAGTGTTGCGTTTAGGGTTTGGGGTTTAGGGTTTGAGGTGTGGGGTTTCTCCCCGAAACCCTAAACCCCAAACCCTAACCCCCAAACCTTAAACCCTAAACGCTTTACGAAACTTTAAACCCTAAATCATACTAAACCCTAAACCTTAAACCCTACTAAACCCTAAACCCTACTAAACCCCTAAACATTACTAAACCCTAACCCTAAACCCTAATTTTAACCACAAATTAAATGTACAAACAATCACTAACACACGTGTTACTAATTTGTAAAACCCGAAAAAAAAAGTTGTCAAAAGTATGCCTTGAGAGACGGCAAATCAAAGAGAAGAAAATGTTGAATTTTATGGTGCAATTTTCATAATTTTTCGACTTACCGTTTGTGAGATATTTAATTTTTAAAAATGTGAACGAGAAAGAATAAAGTGACACATAACATAAATTTATTGGTACTCATTTGAACGTTACTCCCGACATTTAAATAAATCATTTATTTACCGATATGAGAGCTTTCATATCTCCATTGGTCAACTGATGCCCAGAATCATTTTTGGCCGAAGATAATTCAAGTAAGGCATATACAAAATCTTTTTGGTCATCACT
This sequence comes from Pseudognaphalium luteoalbum, assembly GCA_963422505.1. Taxonomy (NCBI): domain Eukaryota; kingdom Viridiplantae; phylum Streptophyta; class Magnoliopsida; order Asterales; family Asteraceae; genus Pseudognaphalium; species Pseudognaphalium luteoalbum. The sequence goes on from OY730198.1 coordinate 74,207,717, forward strand.
TATTTCTTCAAGGTTATGCTTGCGATGATCATCAATGATCGTCTCAATGTACGCATCAAGATTTTTAAATCCAGCAATCAGCCTACCATTCCATCCGGAAAATTGGTCAATTAATCCACCTAACCACGGAAACGAATCACCAATTGATCCATTCAACAATTCCATAGTTTCTCCAAGCATGGCTTCCCATGACGGACCGTTAAGTGGTTCTTCTCTATACTTCTTACCAAACGCTACCTTGCACACCATCCCCTTTACTATTTTTCGAAACAAACTATTTAGCTTTACTTCAGTGTTTAACGGTTGTGAAGACAGTGAACTAATCACGGTCTCTATCTCTTCGACCAACACCGAGTTACGCAATCTAGCTCTCTTGGGACCAAAAAGCTCAGTTACCATAAGCTTGCGCATCTCCCTCCAGTGACTACCGTGAGGCGAAAAAGCAATGTCCGAGAAGTTATACGTTATTAGCTTAGTGGCCTTGTAAAGTGGACGCGAACAAAATATGTGATCTTGAGTTTTCAAGATTTGTTTTGCCATGTTTGGAGAAGAGATGATAAGGTAAGGCTTTGAACCAATATGGAATTGCATAATAGGACCATATTTTTTAGAAAGATCCCAAAGGGCCTCATGACGAGGTTTACATAGTATTTGGTGCAAGTTTCCAATTATGGGAAGTTTGGGTGGGCTTGGAGGAAGGTTAAAGACACCCTTGGATGATCTTAAACTATATAAAATATGCAGAAGATAAAGAGAGCTAATAAAGCTGTAAGAAGCCATGAAGGCAACACAGAGAAGATCATCTCCATGTAATTTTGGTTGTGGTTTGTGAATTTCAATGGATGGTATTTGAGGTTATTTCTATATAAATTGATAATAATTATAATTGTTTGGATCAGTGTGTCACTGTCACTTTCTTAATAAATCAAATTCTTAAGGGAATCAAATGTATATTAATAAATACTCGTGGTAGCCAGCGAAATCACGTTTTCTACTACTTAATTTTATTTGTACGACTTTCTTACAATTTTTTTTGTAATATTAATCTCTACACCCTTATAATTTATTTTCCACTTTTCTTTTTTACCTTAACTTTTTAAAGAATACTAATTACCATTTTACCCCTACTTTCATTCACATAAACAACTTTGCCCTTATATAAATATGGCAATAACCTAACCACGAAGCCATTCCCATTTATTTACTTTAGTAACTAGCCTCCTTGTGTGTTATATTAAGAAAGTATATTTCATTGGAGACTTTTAATATATTTTTTTTCATATTTAACAAGATATCTACGTTGTGGCTTTTCCACTTTTGATTGTGTTTCTTTTATTTTTTTGCTATTGAATTTAGACTCTATGTTATGGTTGTTCCATCGTAATATGAGTTTTCCATTTTCATTAGTTTTGATTATGCTCATCTGATTTTTAGTAGAAACGAAATATCTTACATATAAAATTATAAAAGCATTCAAACTTAATAATAATTACTTTTTATGTTTTTAATTACTCTGTTTTTTGTAAAATAGTAGTTACCTTCACAGGTGCTAATATGAGGCCACATGACTCAACGTGTCAAACTTAAATTCTGTTTTGAACATGAGCAATGACATTCTTGTGAAACAATTATCCTAATAAGCTTTATCAAAATAAAAATATCAAATTAATAAACCAATAACTCCTCATATAAATTGACGAATAACAATCACATGTTATGGATGTTCGATAAACATATGCATAAAAAATATATAATTGACGAATAACAAATATATGTTATGGATGTTCGATAAACATATGCATAAAAAATATATAATTGACGAATAACAAACATATGCTTATAAACTATAACACGGTATTCATTTTTTCAAAAGGTCAAACAAAATAATAAAAAATATTGTCAGATTATGAAACAGTCAATCAATAATACACAAGTAGATCTTATGCATTCACCAAATTATTTAATTGATTTAACCATTGATTAATTCCATTAATACATTCATTTCTATGTATTATATAAAGAACCATAGTAGACTTTGTAATCTATGCAAAAATTTCCAACATGAATAACCAGAGTAACAACACCCTAAATAATGCTTTCTTGACGACACCACCCGTCAATGAACCCTCCGCTAATGCTTTTAATGTCAATGTTTTGGTGATGACACCAACCATCCATGGACACGCCGCTAATGCTTCTCATGTCAACGATGACGACACCAATCGAAGATGAACATGCAACTAACGCTTCTAATATTCATACTTCAAATGTCAACGCTCCAATCGTAGTTACTCCTCCAAATTTCGTTGAGGTATTTTCAACCAAATTTGTAGAGTATTCACATTTTAAACTAGCATGACTTTGTGATATTTCATTTCATACATCTATTAACCATTTTTAATACGTTTTTTTTAACTTGTCAGATTGATTATATTCATAAAAAAACGTAACAAGAAATTGATTTGTCAAAATGGAACTTGACTGATGTTGTCGACATTAGCTCCGATGAAGAAACTTTGCCAATGTCAAACGTCAGAATTTACCAAATCACTAAAACTTTTACAATATGTTTTGTAATCTTTGGCTTGAGATGTTACAATGGAATGAAATATTGAAAAATATTTGAGTCAATTTTTATTTATCAACTTCACTCATGTTGTCCTTTAAGGCGTCTGTCATGCCATTTAATTATATTTCTTTGGGTGAATTTGATAAACAATCTAACTAAGTTTTACTGATATGATTATCCATATCCATAATATTTATTGGAAACTTTTAATAGAAAGAAAAACATTGTTAGTAATAACCATTAGATAATTTAGTCCTTAGTTTATTCAATTTTCAAATGTTATCATTATTTTATAAACAACACTAGCTTATTTTACTTATGTATGTATAACAAGTTGTTTTAGCTCGTACATTCTGGCGGAACGGAAAAAAATATAATTTATGATGAATATATTATACGCACGTATTGCATATAAAATGTAAAATATTAAAATATATATACTTATATTTGAATACACCCAACTATCAATACCATTATATAAAGTTTCTCATATTTGAATAAAATATACCATAAACATATATGTTTGTCACTATTGTATTGAAAGAACAACACCAAAGTTTTGAAACTTATTATTATCATCATCATCATCATCATCATTGTAACACCCCCAAATTCGCTGTTTAGCGGAAGCAAGCTTTGAGGTGCTACTAATCAAATATCATAGTACAAAAGTAAAGCAAACGATATCTATATGCAACGTCGTACAATAGTAAAAAAGTATTACATTGTCAAACCAGGATAACAAGCATCGAGTTCGAAAATAATTTCCTAGAGATCCTAGTACATAACTGATATACAAAAAGTAATGCAAGAGAATCTTCACAAGTTTATATGCATGCGACTCGAGCTATCAGTCCTGAGGGTGTGCAGTCCTACTGCTACTGTAAACATGAGATAAATGCTAAAAGTGTCAACCAAAAGGTTGGTGAATCTTACAGGTTTAGTAAAGTAAATCATTTATGAACCACAAGTAAGTACCAATAATCCCCTCGAACAAGGTAAGTAATTCAGTAACTCAGTAAATCAGTAAGTCGACACAATTACCATGAGCTCACAAGTTGAAGCTTAACAGTGTAGTGTGAATGGTACAGTTAAGTACAGTATCACGTACCCCCGTGAGTGCTATCCGAACACTCATATGTAACAAATACTAATATGCATGTTTCTACGGTGTAATCCGTGATAGCGCTACTACCCCAGGCAGGGATTGTCAGTCCCAAATGGATCCATCTACTAGTAATCACGCTTAAGTCCATAACTAACAACTTATGATATGAGGCTTTCAGTGGATAAAAGTAACCCATGTAATGCGTGTAAAAGTAGTGTAAACAGTTCAATACTTGTGTTCATACGTAAAACGGTAGCAAATATCTCACCCTAAAGTAGAAAACAGTAAAAGTGGGGCTGTAAGACTCACCTGAGTCTAGCAAGTACGTTTTTGTAAGAAAATAATTTAGCAGATGTAAGTCCGTAAGTATGTGTCAGATGTAATTCCGTAGTGTGGTTCTCTGAACCCTGCAACCTTTTGGCGTACAACACGCACAAGGTTGTAAGTAAATAAGTAATTAGGTTGCTGTCTCAAAAGGTACCCATTCTAGTTGTCCACACAACTAGGTAATGTCCAAGTATCTGTTTGTATATTTGTAATCATTTTATAAATAAGTGTGGCCCGTTAGTGACGGAGTTGTAATCATAATTATTGATTCGAGTGTAAGCTCCTAAGTATTCAAGTTGTGGTGTATACTTCCCAAGGTTTATGTATATCATGTATGGGTAGTGTCGTATAAGGTATAGTTGTAGTATGTATTTCATAAAAAATATGTTGAAGTTTTTGTAATTAGCGACACTAGCATCGAGTGTTGCTATCCTAGCGACACTAGATGATATATGGTGACACTAGGGTTAGTGTCGCTATGGGCGTCACTGAGTGGCGACACTAGGGTTAGTGTCGTTATATGCGACATTCGGTTCTAAGTGCGACATTAAGATTAGTGTCGCTATGTGCAACACTCGAGATTTATGTGACTAATATCACGTAAAAAGTCACGTTTTTACTACCGATATCTCTCTCATTCTGGAATAATTCTTGGCACTTTAACTCAAAAACATTACAAATCTGTAATATTATGTCAAGATGGTAAAAACAAGGTTACACGATGAAAATCAAGCAAAACGGATAGAAAACGAAGATTAAACGCACGTTTGAAGATTCAAGACATCAAAATGAGATTTCAAGACAAAAGAGCCCATCACCAACATCTATCTCATCCAATATGTTCGCTTTCAAATTACGAACCCAACAGAAGAAGAATCAACAAAAACGGACGAAGAATGAAGATTCTACGTACGCCGGAAGATCCAAACGATTCGCACAACACATCTAAAGTTCAAAGATATATTTTTGGGATTTATTTTCATCAAAAGCTTTGTTTTTGAATTACGAATCTAACGCAAAAAGAATCAACGCAAACGGATGCATAACGAAGAAAACACGCACGAATCGAGAAACGAGGCAACAGGCGACGAACCGGTGCGGGGAGTGCCAGCCGCCGCCGGCAGTCACACCACCGCCGCCGGAAGCCACACCACCGCCGCCGGCCATCACTCCCCCGTACGGATCGCGCTTTTTTGTCCTTTCGTGTACCCGGTGCTAGACCTTTACATGCTTTTCGTACCTGGTGCCACTACCTTTTTCACCTTTTCATACCTGGTGTCACTACCTTTTCCACCTTTTGATATCGTGAGCTTTGGGATGCTAACTTGAGCTAAGTTTTCCTATAAATAGCAGCCCCTAGCTCTTATTTCAACACACTCTCATTTCCACACTCATACATATACTCTCACCCTTCCATTTCCACTTTTTCACTCTAAAAATTCTCTTATATTTTAGTCTAGGATTATTGTAGTTAATCTACGGATTAACATAGAGGTTAGGGCGAACGTTGGGAGCTTGGAGATTCATCTTTGTACGTGTGAACGAGTTTTCAATCATAATAATACGCTGCTACGTATTTATTTTCGGGTGATATCGAAACCTTTATCATACTTACTTTATTTCATATTTTAATTATGTATTATTGTCTTGTATGTGATTTGTCTATTGCCGTGAATTGTGAGTAGTTTATTATTGTGATTGTTGATAATGTAGATAATTATAAGTAAGGATGCCATTATACAATTAAGTGTACGACAATTGTAAAAGTGATGTAACGACCCCTATTCGGCAGTTTATCTGATATAGTACTGGAAACATTTTATACGGAGTACAAATGTATGGAATTCGATAAACGATCGAAGGTAGTTACATCAATGGAATCAGCTCTGGTTTAACAGTTGGAATTCCGAAAGGATAATGCAACTTCACAACTAACTGGTATATCCTACGAAAGTCAATGCACAGTAAAATGATGTTCGAAAACGCGTTCAGATAAAATAGGAATTAATGACCTTTGTATCATTAAGACTTTATGAACTTGAGTTTAATTTATGGAGTACCCTTTTTGGTTATCCACGTGACTGCAACCTAGTAATTAGGACTTGATCAACCTTAATTATGGTAAGTAGTTATCTGTGCCCATGACATGCAACAAGTAAGACACAGTGAACCCACTCGTTGTACATATTAGATTTACATTTCTGCATCGTTTTACATTTAGTTAGTTTAGAGTGTCACGTTCACCGTCAATTACTCCTGACCGCATGTCTGACGTAAGAAGCAGTTGAACTACCACGTAAAGTACACTGTCTAATTACTGAAAGGCATGGCCTGCATATGAAACACGTTTTTATAAACTGCGAATAATCCAGGGATGTATAACTATTTGAAAAGAAAGGCTCAATTCATAAGTTGAAGTAACCAAGCCTTAATGCACAAAACAAGACTTAGGAATAAGAATAAAATCCTAGTGACCTAGAATCCTTAAAACACTAAGTCTTACATGATTAACGGTCGAAATATACAAAGTTATTAATCTGCATGCTAATGAAATACTAAACCATTTTAGGGGTTAAGAAAGGTCGGACCTATGAGACGATACGCTACTGATTCATGCACCTCGGCGTTAAGCCAAGATAGGTTGTTTATCTTTCAACTAGATAAGTATTGGAAGTTTGCGTATTGCTCCGATCAGAATCAAGATAACCTAGTTCCTAGTGACATGCCAATGGAAAATTTAGTTGGTAGGGTTCTAGAGTTTATACCTAATAGTTTAAACCATTACATTTAGTATTGTCCATATTTAATCTGTCATCCCAAAACATTAATTATCGAAATCTCAGCAATCACATGTTTATCTTTACCTGTTTTCCTGCAATTTACTTTTCTGCATTTTAATTACCTGTCTTTAGTTTAAAACCCCCAAACCTACCTACTTTGTTCCATCCTAAATATTTCCTACCGAAAGCACCAGCTTTAATTGCCCACACGTTTGGATTCATAGAACGATCTTAGGTCATACTTACCGCTTACTAACCAGAGTAGGTAGTACGTATAATTTAAGCCCATCTAAATATAAAATTTAAAACCCCTGCTGCGCCCGCATCACCATCAGGAATCGCAACGACACTGAACCAACGGTTGCAGGTGCAACAGTGACATTGGGCTTAGTGTCGCAGTATGTGACATTCGGATGTTAATGCGACACTGGGCTTAGTGTCGCAGTTGGGTTTGGCCCTCTTGCGACACTACCGGCTGTTACAATATCAAGTGTCGGTTTTGTGGTCAAACGACCTCGGTTTGACCCGAAACTTTTACACAAGTCTTAAGACAGTTTATAGGGTCTACGAAAATTACTGATTCGCTTCGTGGTTATCTTGAAGTGTCATTTCTTCAAAAGTGTCGTCTTTAACCGAAAATGACCTTTGTTCAAAGATTGATTTTTATCCGTAAATCCGTGAGTTTTCAAGCCGAGCCAAAGAAGAACTTTTTGTAGTGGACTTTCATATGGACATTACGGCATAAGTTTCATGTGTTGAATCACTCTAGAACTCGAGATATGAAATGTTTTGTGAGTCGGTTTTAAGGTGACAGATTTTATAGTTTGAAACAACATGTTCTAAGCTTGTTTATGGACATTTCAAAGTTGTATAAACATGATAGCAATTAAATAGTCATAAAACAAGAGGTTTCAAAAAGTGTCGGGAATCTTACAATAGTCGGTTTTAAAAACCGAGAAGATAGAAACGTAGAGCTTCCCGGGGTGAACTTTTTCTTCCAAACGAGTCAAGCAATCCAAGCTATTTTTGATGGTGTTTTTGTGGATGGAAGTGGCGGTGGTTGTGGTGTTATAAAGAGAGAGAGAGAGAGAGAGTAACCGAGAGAGAGAGAGAGAGAGAGAGAGAGGGGGGGGGGAGGTGAGGGAGATTGAGTGTAAAATGGTAAATACACGAAATTTACCATATATCTAGATTAATAGAGAGTGTGCATGTAATTACACAGAAGATTATATATATCTAGATTAATATAATGCTAAATACACGAAATTTACAAGTAGTTTAGGCACTAATTAAAGCCCTAAATTTACGGTTGTCACAATCATCATCATCATCATCATTATTTATCTATTTATTATATTATTATTGATTTTATTTATTTGTTAATTCTATAAGTATTCTTTTTGTCTCGATGACTCATTTATGCTAAAGTAATAGTGTAATTAATATCAAACAAAAAATACATTTACTTTAAATAAAATGCATCTATTTTTTTGTCATATCAAACCGATGATATTTCTTTTGATAAGTTTTTATGGAAGAAGTGGAAATGAATTATAAGGGGTAAAGATAAGTGAAAAAATTACATGAAAAGATATCGAAATCAAAAAAGAAATTTAAAAGGCTAGTTTAGTCATTTATACACTCAAAGGACTAACTTGGGAAAAAGTCCAAAACATAAGGATGACCATTATAATTAAAAAAAGTAAACGGACTAATTTGAGAAAAAGCACAAAACATAAATATGACAATTATAATTAAAAAAATAAAGGAACTAAGAGTAGAAAAATGAAAAACCACAAGTAATGTACCCTTTACTAATTATGACAATTGTGATTGAGCTTCTGCTTCTTTGCTAAGTTACTCCATCATTCAGAGTTCACTTCATCACTAAAGTCTCAAGTACTAATATAGTACTATATCACACTATAATTTGTTCATATTTATTGTTTATTTGAAGCTTATAATTTCATCTAAATACACGTCAGGCTTTAATTTGTATTGTTAATACTCCATTAAATTTACAATATTTGTTCGTCTTCTTTCCCATTACATTTTTATAAAAAAAATTTTTTTATCCTTTTTGAAATAGCTTTGCATTACACTTATTCATCTTTATCATCAACAACAAACATCTACTCCCAAGAAATATATATTCTTATAACTCATTATTAATTCGTTGTACACAAATTCTCATAGAATGTTTTTAGAGATTATGGCTTTCATAAGATATACTTTTTTTTGAACGGAAGAAAAAATGCATTAAAAAAGATCAACTAGCAAGGAGCTAGAGATCAGAAAAAACAAAAATCCAGAATACAACAATTACATAAACTAGATTCTTCCTGAAACTTTAACTGCAAAGATTGCAAAATAGGTGAAAAAACTCATGACGATTACACATACAGCGAGGCATGAGAAAAACCCCCACCAGCGAAGGCCGTGCCACCGGTTTTCACTTTAAGATGTTTTTGATGCAATCCTATACAAGTCTCAAGGAAAAGCTCCAATAAGGATACAAGATTAGCCACAATGCGTCCTATTTATGAATAAGAGAGGATTTTGTAACCACACCTCCCATGAAAGATTTTGGTTCTTGCATCTGGCAGAGAACCACAAGTATGAAAAATTAATAATCGAATCAACAAGAACCATGCTCCGCTTCTTAAAATGGTTAAAAATGGTGTCATTCTGAAATCTCCACAATTCCCACCAAGTGACATAAATGATGGTAATGATAATCTGCTTCGATTGCTTACGGTGATAGTTGTCATCTACAAAATCAAGAATTTATGAGAAATCAAGATGTAAAGGAATCAAAATATCAAGCCATTTACTAACAGCTTTCCAAACATTCCTAGCAATTCGATAGTCAACCAAAGCATGATATAATGTCTCGATGCCATTACTACATGAAGGGCATATAATAGAAATGTTCTGAATGTCTTTCAACCACAGGTTATATCTAGTCGGAAGACGATCATGAATAACCCTCCACGCGTGAATATTGATTTTCTCAGGGACGATTCTGTTCCATTTGGTAGGAAAATTGTGAGATGGTAAAGAAATATGGTCAATATGTTTACGAACCCCATTAACCGAAAAATCTGTCATTGCAACGCATGTCCATCTCCAACTATCCGGACTATCAACAATAGTAACTTGAGAAACACTATTACAAAGCTGATTCAATTGAACTTGTTCCTTACCATCATGGATTTCACGCCGCCAAACCCAGCAAAAATTAGTTCCGTTCCATCTATCTGCAATAGAAACATGTTTGCATGTTTCTAAAGAAAAAAGGCTTGTATACTGTCATATAAACTTAAGCAAATTGTCATTCAGAGTAATATTTGTACCCTTCATACAATCACACATTTACGCTAACAATTATTTTGGCATACTTGTAGTTGCTAATGGTATTTTAAGTCGCGATATGCTATCTTCATTTTACATCTTACAATTTTATCACTGCCTTCATCACCCATCGTCCATCGTCCATCGGTCCACCACATAGTACCATGAACTACCATGACAACAACCGTAGATTTATAAGAGCAGTATGAGGGTGTAATTTTGAGATGCCTAAATTGTATATATATTAAAAATTTTAATAAAAACATATTTGCAAGAAAGCTTACCTCTTTACATAGTGTGTGATATTTCAAAGAGGAACAATGAAATGAGCAAAGAAGAATAAAAGAAATGTTAAAGATATGTAGAGTTTATAGAGATGAAAGAAAAGTTTGAGATGATTGATTGATGAATGGAGAGTGTAGAGTAGAGCAATACTCTATGTTGTCAAATGTTATCATTAAGGGTACAAAGACAAATTTATATGATTAAAAAGGTAGCCTAAATTCTATCCAGGTACAATGGTCAAGAATCGAAACTGTGACATGAGTAATAGCTTTTAACCCTCAAGCTAGAATTGTTTAGTTTTTTTTAATGAGCATTAATTAAAAAATATAAAGTGATCAATAAAGTTAAGCAAATTATTACTATTTAACACTCACTCAATTGATATTAGGGGATAATGTTTCATAATTGATGGATAACCTATATTAAAGTTACTGATAAATACTATTAGGAGTTGCCTTGAAATAATTGTAAACCATTTTCCTTAACGAGTATAATAAACGTTGTTTAACTAATGACATTGGTGCGTTTAATAAAGAAATTGAAAAATAAATAAATCAAGTGTATGATAGATATTTGCAAGTTTCATTAGATAAAATAAGGGGACAATGTGTTGTTATCTTTAATTCAGATGTAAATTTGTATATGTTGAAATATTAAGGGGCTGAAAATATAAAATACGAAAATAAATGATGCTCCATTTTCGTTTTGTCCGATCTACTTCAATGATTTTAATATTTTAATATATATGCTATGATAATAAAATACCGTAAATTACAAATTTACCCCTCCTAAGACTCCTGTTCTTCTTCTCGGTAATCGGCCGACCGCCGGAACCACATCATGCTAACCCTAGAATGCTACAGATCGAATTAATTCAACAATTAAATAGCTAATTCTACCTCATTTCATTGCTGATTGATTTACTGTAACGTCTGAAGGTACAATTCACTTTCCGCTTCTAATTGACTCTTAATTCATTTTACAGTTTCTTTTAGTCAATTTTATATTATTATTATTATATAAGGCTTTGTAATATTCACATTATATAGGTCAATATATTGCACATATATGTATAGATGTTGAATCATATGATAGGAAGACTTGCGAAAACGATGCCGATTTCGATAGGAATAGAACTTTTGTAATGCTGTATGAATTGAATTGAATGTGTTTTTGATTAGAATCACTCACATTATCATAACTTGATTAATTAGTATTTTAGAATGTCTACATGGTAGTGATTTACTGTGAATTTTTCCGGCTGCAGGTTTATAACATTTATTATATGTAACACTCTTACTTTGTGTAAACTTTTGCCCTGATCAAAGTTTTACCGTAAATGCTTGTTTTGTGTTATCCGGAGATAACGATAACTAGTCATTCGAAAAGGAAATCTGGTAAATGATCGAGTACATAGATGGAGAGATATTACATCTGATTTGTATCCAGTCATGGTCATTTAGTACTTGCTTTTAATTTTTCTAGTGTATTTATTTGTCATTTATTGTATGGATAAAGTGATAAACATTTCTGTTTCTTTGTAGTCATGGAATGCAACGAGGGGAGACATAACATTTTGATGGTATCTGACTTCTTCTATCCAAACTTTGGGGGCGTGGAGAATCACATCTATTTATTATCACTATGCTTGCTTAAGCTTGGTCATAAGGTTAGATAATTCAATAAATTAATTGGAAATTACTGGGTGGGTTAAACTAGTGTTTTGTATATATATTTTTCAAAACTATAAAGCGATCACTTTTGATAATCTTTAGGTGGTGGTTATGACACATGCTTATGCAAACCGCTCTGGTGTTAGGTATATGACGAATGGCTTAAAAGTTTATTATGTACCATGGAAGCCATTTCTTATGCAAAATACGTTGCCAACATTTTATGGAACACTCCCGATTGTGAGGACGATTCTTATTAGGGAAAAGATTTCACTAGTGCATGGGCATCAGGCCTTTTCAACCCTCTGTCATGAAGCTTTAATGCACGCACGCACAATGGGTTATAAAGTCATATTCACTGATCATTCACTTTATGGTTTTGCTGATATTGGAAGCATTCACATGAATAAAGTACTGCAATTTACTTTAGCAGATGTGAGTCAAGCCATTTGTGTCTCACATACTAGTAAAGAAAATACAGTCCTGAGGTCAGGGCTGCCCCCAGAGAAGGTTTATGTTATACCGAATGCTGTGGACACAACTATGTTCAAGCCTGCTCCAGTAAGACTTAGCATGGATCCGATTGTTATTGTTGTCGTAAGTAGATTGGTTTACCGTAAGGGTGCAGATCTGCTGGTTGAAGTTATTCCTGAAGTATGCCAGTTGTACCCTAATGTAAGTTTTTGCAATCATTACTCCCATCTTGGAAACAGTATAATGAAGAGTTCAGGGTGCCACACTGCCACTTATATTGCTTCTCATCTAATCTAATTAGCATATATTAAGGTTCGCTTCATCATCGGAGGAGATGGACCCAAGAGAGTAAGATTAGAAGAGATGAGGGAAAAACACTCTCTTCAAGATCGAGTTGAAATGTTAGGTGCAGTCCCACATGCTAAAGTGCGATCAGTGTTGAACTCTGGCCATATATTCTTGAACAGGTATGATTCTATATATGAATCTCATACTAAACCATATCTTTCCTCCTAAATATTTTTGAATGTTGTATACTCGACTTAGGTATGTATATCCAGTCATCTTTTGCCATGTATCATATCTATATCTTCTCTAAAAGAAAAAGCGATACTCATAGTGAAGATTCAACAGATTTAATTTGGTGGCATGACATATTGATCCTCGATATATGTACTTATGATAAACCGATGCAGAGTTTGTTATGATGTTCTTGAACATATTGATTAATTATATCATATGTTGTATTTATAAAAACTAGAAAGTGGACCGAAAGTGTTTAGGGGTCACTTGACACAACCCAGTACTAAAGTTAATCATTTGTAAACTCACCTGTTTTGCCACATCCCATAATTATGTTCAAGCGGATGTGGTTGTGGTGTTCTTGATATCGCACATTAATTTATAAGGGTCTTTTGTCTTTTTATAGTTCTTTAACAGAGGCATTCTGTATAGCAATACTAGAGGCTGCTAGCTGTGGATTATTGACAGTGAGTACACGAGTTGGTGGCGTTCCAGAGGTGAGAATTCAAAGATTTTGCATTTGCATTGAAAATATCGAATACTTTTTCTCCATTACCTTGGCTTCTATTTATAGTTCATGCTAGAATGTCTTTCTCTTTGGTTTACAGGTTCTACCGGATGATATGATTGTTCTTGCTAAGCCAGATCCTAGTGATATGGTACATGCGATTAAGAAGGCAATACGGATACTTCCTCAAATTGATCCGCAAGATATGCACCTTCGTGTAAGTTTCATTTGTAATATAATTCCAGTAGTGATCTGGGCTGTGCTATTGTCGTCTATATGCTGACCGGTCTTTACTACTTATGTAATTTTGACCCGTGTACTTATATAAAATGGGTCGATTTGGGTTTTATCTCTGAACAATGGGCTAAGTTAAAGGAATTGAACTAAAATCAATGGGTCAAACAGGCTGAAGTTCATCCAAAGTGTAATGTAAATGCATCAAACCTCCTTAATCATTCTATTTAAAAAGGCTTAATATTTTGTAGTAATATAGTTAGGAGCCATATATAACACATTACCTGTTTATAGGATTTAAAAAGGTGGATAAAAAAATCCATTGTAGATCAGCACAATCCCTGAGAAAGAACTACTTGCTTTGATGAGAATAAGTTGTGACCTATTACACAACCTGTTATCTTTTTCAATATTGCTGTGTACTAATACTTGTGTATTCATTAGATAAAAGGCATGTATAGTTGGCACGATGTTGCAAAAAGAACGGAGATTGTGTATGACCGTGCCATGAGATGTTCAAATCAAACCCTATTGGAAAGACTCCCACGGTATGCACTTGATAAGTACAATTATTCTTTTACCTGAAATCAAGTGATCATGAGTTCACGACATGAACACATAATTTGAAAACCTATTCGCCCCTGTATCTTCTGAAATGCTATATATCATTATGGCGGATGCCATCATTATATACGCTTATACATATACAGAAACATAAGTCTATTTAGCTTAGCTGATATTGTCATTTTGTTTGATTTGCTTTAGGTACCTCACATGTGGTGCTTTGGCAGGCAAGCTTTTTTGTCTAGTTATGATCATTGATTTCATATTATGGCGACTATTACAACTGTGGCAGGTATGTGTGTTCCCATTACTCTACAAAATGACTGCCCGTTCAATTTGTAGTAATGGTATTTGTATAAAATCTCTGTAGCCCGATTCTGAAGTTGAGCTGGTACCTGATATAAAGTACTCAGAGAGCAAACAGTGATGAGAAAATGGTCATAGGTACAGCTTAAATCCAGCAGATCCAGTTGCATTACAAAGGTTTATTGGTATTACTAATCAGTTACAACATAATATTTTGTAATACTTACCAATCGGTAAATAGGTATACCTAGATTTGAAATTTTAAAAAGAAGACGTACGGTCTGAGCAGATTAGAAATATTGTAATTCTTCTGGAACAGGAAAAATATGGCAAGCTGAGATTCATGGTTGAAGAGGAAGTATGTTTTGTAGAAGTTTCAACTGTCTTATTTTTGTAGAAAACTTTTATGTACATATCTCCATCTCATATTTCTTTATAATTCATAAGCATAAGCACTTGCAATGTAAATTATCAAATGGTTGCTAATTTTGTTATTTTGAAGATCTATATATTTTCATTATGATTATGATATTTATAAATATGACTTATTATTAATCAATTAATTAATGATGAATAACGTAGACAGTATTCCATTTATATGTGTTAGACTCATTTGCTTTGCCACCTTTAGCTTTTATATGGTATTATGTGTTATTAATTAATTTAATATTAAAATATATTATAGTGAAACCACCTGTGATACCTTTATACTTGTAGTAATTTAATCTGTATTTCCCACTAGTCTTACCTTCCAATGACTTGGTTCTACAAGAAACACAGTTAGTTCACCAAAGTTAGAGAACCCACTTATACCAATGAGAAAACATGGGTTAGCCCAACCAACTTTCCTAATTAGTCTAAACCCCCTACATTTCATCTTCTTACATTTCTCCCAAAATTTGGTTCAATCTCCATACTTTCAACCCAAAAATGACTTCTTGTTTCCACCCTCCTTCCATCGAAGACGACTCCGCAGCCCTCTTCACCGCCTCCGACAACTCCCCGGCCCAATCCACAAGCCCATCATCCTCCTCCCACCACTCCCTACCACCGCCTTACCCCTCAAAACCATCTTACAAGCTCACTATCAAAAACCTCTCATACATCATCAAAACAAGCCCGGATTTTGCACTTTCATGGCTCATAAACAAACCAAAACATATTAATATTCTGAAGTCGGTATCCTTTGTCGCACAAAGCTCGGAGATCATGGCGATTGTTGGCCCGAGTGGGAGTGGAAAGTCAAGTTTGCTTCATTTTATATCGGGCCGTGTTAGAAACAACACGTTGGATCCAAAAATTACAATTTCACTTAACGATTACCCGATCACAAGCCCATCACAAATGAAAAAGATATGTGGGCTTGTAGCCCAAGAAGATAATTTGCTTCCTTTGTTAACTGTGAAGGAAACTTTGATGTATAGTGCTAAGTTTAGGCTAAAAGACATGAGTTCAAAAGAGAAAGAAGAGCGGGTCGAGTGTTTGATGCGTGAACTTGGGTTGGTTCATGTTCGTGATAGTTTTGTTGGAGATGAAGACGATAGAGGTATATCAGGTGGTGAAAGGAAACGGGTATCAATTGGTGTTGATATGATTCCCGACCCGCCCATTTTACTCCTCGATGAGCCTACTTCAGGGTTAGATAGTAGCTCGGCGCTTCAAGTGATCGAGCTACTATCAAATATGGCTTGTTCAAAGCAACGGACCATCATTTTATCTATCCATCAACCGAGTTATCGAGTCTTGCAATACATTTCCAACTTCTTAATCCTTTCGAATGGTTCGGTAATTCATAATGGTTCCCTTGAGTCACTAGAGGAAACCATTAATCAGTTGGGATTCGAAATCCCAACACAATTAAATGCACTTGAGTTTTCAATGGAAATTAAAGAGGTTCTTGAAACATCATATAACTCGAAAGATCCTGTTACCACATTTAGAGACCTTATGGAACCATCTTTTGCAACGGTTTGGGCTGAACAAACAAACGGAACGTTTCAAGAACTTTTAAGACGAGACCAAAACATGGAAAGATATCGATACAAACACCGGCTATACGAGATTCTTGTTCTTTGCACACGGTTTTGGAAATCAATTTATCGGACTAAGCAACTGTTCCTAGCAAGAACGATGCAAGCGATTGTTGGAGGGCTCGGTTTAGGGAGTGTTTATGTAAATATTAAGAATAACGAAAATGGGATTGCAGAAAGATTAGGCCTTTTTGCCTTTAGTCTTAGTTTTCTCCTTTCTTCAACAGTAGAAGCACTTCCTATATACCTTCAAGAACGTCGAGTCTTGATGAAAGAAGCATCAAGAGGAGCTTACAAAACGTCTTCTTATATGATCGCTAACACTATCGTGTTCCTACCCTTTCTCTTTGTAGTTGGGCTTCTTTTTGCCATTCCAGTTTATTGGCTAGTTGGGCTGAACCCATCGTTCACTGCATTCGCCTTTTTCGTATTCGTGGTTTGGCTCATTGTACTCATGGCTAGCTCGTTGGTTATGTTCTTAAGTGCGGTTTCTCCTGATTTTATATCCGGGAATTCACTCATTTGCACGGTTCTTGGTGCATTTTTCTTGTTCTCGGGCTACTTCATACCGAAAGAAGTGATCCCGAAATACTGGATGTTTATGTACTACGTGTCGTTATATCGTTACCCGTTAGACTCGTGGTTGGTTAATGAGTATTGGGAAAGGAGGGAAGTTTGTTTTTCTGGAGAGAGTTCCGGGTCTAAATGTATGGTTACTGGGAAGGATATATTGATTGGTAGAGGGCTTCATTGGGACACTAGATGGATGAATGTTGGGATCATGTTTGGGTTCTTTGTCTTTTATAGAGTACTTTGCTGGATCATTCTTGCAAGAAAGGTCTCTAGAACAACAATATGAATCTTTAATCTGTTTGTATATTTAACTTTTGAATCTTTGTATTTTGTTTAGAATTCTTATAGCAAGATGATTACTGTTGATAAGTTTAAGCATTATTTTCTCTTTAGTCATTTATATCCTTAATTTTTGTTTGTCATGATTTTGTTATTGGGTGGATAAGTACACATGTTATGTATCTATATTCTTGTTTTAGTGCAGCTAGAGTTCATATGAGCAGAGGTTGTATGGGAATCTTTGTGCTTATTAATCACATAGGGTGGGGTTTGGGAATAGTATTTTGTGTGGGAATGAGGTAACCAATTATATCATACCATGTGTATAGAGAGAATGCTTCACAGGTACAAAACTCATTTACCCTCAACATCAATTATCTCACAAACGACAAATCAAAAAATTATGAAAATTGCACCATTAAATTCAGCGTTTTCTCCTCTTCGATTTGTCGTCCATCAAGGCATACTTTCGACGAGTTTTGTTTTTTTCATTTTTTTGGTGGGTTTCACATTTACTAACACATGTGTTAGAGTATTGCGTTTAGGGTTTGGGGTTTAAGGGTTAGGGTTTAGGGTTTGAGGTTTCTCCCCGAAATCTCAAACCCTAAACCCTAAACCCCAAACCCTAAACCCTAAACGCTTTATTAAACTCTAAACCCTAAATCATACTAAACCCTAAACCTTAAACCCTACTAAACCCTAAACCCTGCTAAACCCTAACCCTAAACCCTAATTTTAACCTCAAATTAAATGTATAACCAATCACTAACACATGTGTTAACCCACCAAAAAATGGAAGGAAAAAAAAAGTTGTCGAAAGTATGCCTTGAGGAACAGCAAATCGGAGAGGAAAAAACGCTGAATTTTATGGTGCAATTTTCATGATTTTTCGACTTACTGTTTGTAAGATATTTAATTTTTAAAAATGTGGAGGAGAGATAATAAAGTAACACATGACAACAATCTATGAATTCTCTCATTCTTACTCAAAGTTGGTGTACTCATTTGAACCTTACTCTAATCACATATCTTAATTTATTTATATACTATATATATGTTATGGAACACACGATAGCATATGATAACATTTCTTTTTGTATAAAATTTAATAATTGCCACCCAAAATCTATGAGTAACTAACTCATGTTCCATGAAACAACTAATTTATCAAGAAATGTCTATCCTTTGAATCTTTAATCACATAAAGATAGCACTATTGAAGCAATTTTCTAAACACATCATAAAGGTCAAGTCTTTGAGGGCTACAATATAAATAAAATAAGGGGATGTCATATATGCTCTCAAACAGCACATAACTTACACTATAACATTTGATTTTTTTAGATATACATAAATGATCCATCTTTTAAACTAACAGCACCGTTGCACGAAATATATGTTTCCATTATAAATTACAAATGTTCTTTACTGAGCTATATTTCACATATTCTTGAAAATCTAGTGATATTTCCAGAAGCTGAAGTCAAATATAATGACTGCAAATGATATGGCAAGTACAATGCATATCATAATGTCACATAATTGTTGGATAATTTAATCCCTTGTTTTTCTAACATGTACTTTCTATACACATGATTGGATTCAATTATATATCATGGCTGAACAGGTTGTATACATATATTATTGGAGCTGAGCACCTTTGAACAGTTCTTTCCATTTTTCTGTGTTGCTTCCTGGTCCATCACCCTGCACCATGTCAACATTTGACCACTATTTAGTTACTATAAACAGCACACCCTTGTAAAACTCGTCTAGCGATGCTCCCCAGTCTTAAAAAACAGGCCTCAAATAAGATTGCGGCAATGGCCAAGTATTGCTACAATATAAGTTTTGGTATGATGAACTAATATCAAGAGAACAAACTCTACAAATATATGAAAAAGTTGGATTACTCACAAGAACCGAGTTGATTTCATATATTTGGCCTTCTGTAAAATCTATATCCAATGCTTGAATGCAAGCTTCAGCAACAACTAGCCTACTAACCTCTCCTACTAGTTTATCGCCTGTGAAGCACAAGCAAGTAAAGAAACAATTAATGTCTACTCAACAAAACGTTATTATTAAATTTAGATATCTAAAATAAAAGTGAAAACCTGATAATATTTTGTATTATATAACCAAGCAAAAAAATGGGTCATGTACTCAATTTAGTCCAAGACACTACATAAAAGGCGATGAAATAAATAACTTTAACAATACGAGAACATGCTTAAGTGAAGTTATCGAGAAGAGTGTAGTTTAAGTACCTTGACCAATAAGGACGGCTCGTCTTTCACCTGCTGTAGCTTTGAGCAGAGTATTAAGATCATATGATGTATAAGGTCCATCTGTCAACCTACCGGGTCTAGTAATCACAAATAAATATCAAACTAGTAAGTAACTACATAATGTGCAGTTATGACAGTGGTTGAACCATTTTTTAAAGCTCTTTGAATCAAGGATCCATAAGAGCAATGAGAATGTGAGCCACAAACCTTATTATTGTATAAGGAAGGCCGGAATTAATAACGAAGTCCTCCCCCATCTTCTTATATTTGAGAACACCAAAAAGGTTCATTATGCTGAGATTAATGAAGAAGCAAAAGTAAGGAAAATTTAAGGGAGTTTTTCACTTTTAGGTTTTTGGTCTACACCAAAACCACATTTGCACATGATCAGTAACATACATAAAGGGTGAAATTAATCATTTGCTAGAAAGGTGGTGCTTGGATATGTGTTTTGGAACTGATTATCAAATAGTTACAGCTTGATGTCGCAGTAATCAATTATAATGTTTCGGATAAATAGCTTATGTTTCTGATTATCTGTTCTTTAGGGGCAAAATTTTCATTTCTTAGCTAAATTTAGAGATTTTTACTACTTTTAGCAAATAATCAGTTTTTTACATTTCCAAAACACATAGTTTTCTTCTTTCAACTATCACTTAATGTTTTAATTTCTATAATAATCAGAACTCTTTAAACAAACACTCAGACATCTAGTTATCAATATTACACCTCAAACAGCGTAAGCCCATTCAACCACTATCTTCTACATCACATTTTATTACGTATATGATTAGTCAATACAAATTATTCACTTTAGAAAAGCACATCCAAACACCCCTTTAGTTTCAAAAGACAAAAAGGTTTGAAAATATCATATTCAAGGGTAGTCAACAGTTATTGGTAGAAAGAAAAGTGACCAACCAAATACAATACTTGAATCACATGACCAATTTTGTCGAAAATATAAACAGTACTTATCCACAGACAGAAGAACCTATAAACAGTACTTATCCACAGACAGAAGAACCTAAAAGCATGCACTTAAATAGTACCCATACGGCCATACCTCCAAGGTAGTTCATTAGACTTGGTTACTCCCACCGATGAAACTAGGATTAGTCTTGACAGCGATCGAGGCAATACTGACACAAGGTTTCTCACACCTTCCCAATCTTCAACAGCAAATGACAATGAATTATCAGAACTCAATGCAATTATCAGAGAATAAAAGATGGCACACTATTTCTGATTATGACTAACAAGTTATCTCAAATTTGTCTTAACAAGGTATATTTTCAAGTAAATTACTAATAATTATAGACTTCTACATATGTGTCAGGTCAAAAATTGCATTTGATGAGTAATTGAGTATTAGGATATAGAAAGAAAACACATCTTTCGGAACTTCATCGACTGTGTACATGTAATAGCTAGACCCTATGTATGTTTGTCATAGTGTAAACTTAACACGAGGCTTCTTAAACACCATGACTGCATAACTAGGTAATCATTTAAGCTTCACAGAGGTAATATATATTCCTTTCGGTTGTTAAGATATAATATGAATATATATGTGAATAATAATAAGATTCATGATTTATTTTCCAATAAGTAAGATTCAGACCTACTCTTTCAGGTGTATTATCTCCATCCCATCGCCTTGAGGGAAAGGCTGTAGTACCCGTGCAGCAAATAACATGAGTTACACCCTATGCATCAAAATGTTCAAGGTTATTGCTGAAACTAGACATGGCATAACGGGTCGTGGGCGGGTCACGCAGGACGCTAACAGGCCAAAGTAGGTAAACATTTGGTGTAGGCCAAAATGGGCCTGGTCAAGTCGATTGGAGACACCTTTTAATTTTATACAAAGAAATGATTAATTATTGTCTTAAACATGAGTACAAAAATAAAACATATTCAATAAAAATCTAGATTTTTGAAGAAAATGATATAGGAGGTTTTATCACTTTATGTATTAAAGATACACTTTGTGGGATTTCAACCCATTTGACCATTTTGACACATACCTTTCAAGCTGTGTTTGTATTATTAAGACCGTAAACTCTGTTTATATATAAAACAAGCCCGGATCGACCCATTTATAAGTAAATGGGTGGAAATAGCCACCTGCTGCATATCAATGTTTGTCTAGGAAACCTTAAACCAATTGAGAGGACAAACCTCAAACATGGATGGTTCAAGCTCCTCTGGATTTCGAGTGTCAGCTTTCACCACCTACCAAAATCCCTTTTTAGATAAACTTTTATGTCCTGATGTGGTTTCAGTAATGAATGGAAAATGGTCAAGGTAAATAAATAAGCGTATGACATCAGGTTTTCCTTCATAGCACATTTTAAGAACAGAAACAGAAATAAACCTGTAATTTATCATCTTCTTGTTCTCCAAATAGAGTAGTTGCTTTCTGTGGATCTCGGAGTAATAATCGCAATTTAACATTCCTATTTAGCAATGACGCTACCACTAATTGTCCTGTAGAGAAGCAGCACTTGCATGTTAGGAATCCATGAAATCTCAACATACTACACCTCATACTAGTAGACATCTGGTCTTGTCCCATTTGCTAAGCTAACGACTTACCAGTTATTTAGAACATATATATCCATAGGATATGTTTGGATGTGCATTTTAGAGGTGCTTATTGCTACTTGACTAATCAAACTTAGATGCTTTAGTTACTAAGTTAGTTAAACATCAGGACATAATTTTACATTGATGTCAATAATCAGTTTTGTTAAAGCAACTTCTACCAGTCTCTCCAAATTTAGTTAATCAGTTAGTCCTAATAATAGTACTTTAAACACCATTGCGAGCTCAAGCCGTAATAATCAGGCTCATTTCACTTTCAACCACCCTCATAAATCTCAAAAGAGTCTACATCATCATCATAGATACATATTTGGAAACCTAACATGACCAATCCTCTAATAGCATTTGTAATTGTATATAATAAATCTAAAAAAAGTAGCAGCTTTTGGAATATAAACCTCAATCTACAGCATAAAAACTTAGTTTTTTACTCAAACCAATCAGAACACAAAAGTCCAAATTCAAACCCAAATTTTGGACCAATTAGCAGCACATATAAAATACCCTAAAACACCACCCAAATATGAAAATTGAAATAATAATTTAAATCACACAAACAACAAAGAAGTAACTTAATCACATACCAACTCCACCAGTGCCCCCAGTGACAAGAACAACCTTATTATCAGATGAATTAGTAAGAGTTGGGTTTGGGTTGTCAACTGTTTCCTGTTTCAGTGAGCTGCTGCAAATAAATGATTTTTGTTTTGAAATGAGCCTGGATGTACAATTAAGTTTTCTTTCAAGTGATGATGATGTTGATGAAGTAAAAACAGGGTTGGTTTGAAGGAATTGAGTGTGAAATGTTGGGATTTGAAGGTGTTGTTTGATGGGAGTGAGTGAGAGTTTAGAAGCCATGGAAGAAAATGAAATGGTGGCAAGTTTATTTGGGTGGTGGTTATTGCCTTATTGGTTTAACCAATTATGGTTGGGCCAAAAGCTTATTTGCATTTGTGTGTATGCTAATATGTTATTTGCTAAAATATTAATCCCTGCTTGATCCCAATCTAACAATATATACTCATTCACATTTATTTTGTAGAAAACTTAAAATAACTATATTACTTATCAATAAAAAAATATCATTCTTCACTTACATACTTTACATTCAATTAAAATTAAAAGTAAACAATAAATTTGAGAAATCTTTTTAAAAAAAACACGAACAATAAAATTTGTGAGGAAGATACTAAATGGTTATAATTCCATCTTGATTTCTTTATGAATGTGAAGTTGTTAGTCATTAATAAAACATTAAAACTCATTACTTGCGTCTATATAATGGGGTTAATTTCATTTGTATCCTCACAAACTTTAATATTATTTGAATATCCTTACAAAATTTTAATATACTTGTTAAATCCAAATAATTAATTAAATAATAAGGAAATCATTTTTGTCGCACACCCAAATTCGGGTTGCGGAAGCGAATCGAATCGGGGCGTGACTAATCAATAATCACAGCACAAAGATATAATGAACGACTCTATATGCGTCATTTTACAACTTGTATTGATAAATTCAAAGTTTACATCAAAATATAGTTTACATTAGCTTAGTTTGGAATCGAGAGATTTACATACATAATTAATTTATACAAAATATAATAATGCAGCTAAATCTCTGAATGTTTGCATGCTGACACGAGCTAATGATTCCTGAATATAGTCCAACCTACTGCTGAGTACCTGTGATACATGCTAAAATGGGTCAGCGAAATGCTGGTGAGCTCACAGGTTTGTATGTCAACATATATTATATGAACTGCAAGATTTAATTGAATTTAAATTGCAATTAAGCAAAATAAAAGTTTTACAGTCATGAGCACATAGTCTGAGCTTAACTCGAGGTGTCAGGTCCACATTTAAGGTATCCTGATCGAGGTGCCTCCCACGAGTGCCTAATCTACACTCGTCTGAACAAATATTAGTACATCCGTTTACCCAGTTAGTGCATGCTAACCCGGACGAGGAGGGTCAATCCTATATGGTACCATATACTAATATTCACGCTACAACGTATTACCAAACTATGCTGAGGAGGGCTTTAAAAGATTAGTGAGATAACTCATGTAGTAGTTATTTGTTTTCGTACGTGCGTTCATATAGTTAAAATAAAACGAGCAATGATATCACACCCCTAAGTAAAACAGTAAAATAGGGGCTATGAGACTCACCTGAGTCTTGAAGTGTTCATCTAAATAAACTTGAGTTGATTAGCCGAGTAGTCATGTCCGAAGACTTGTAACCTGAGGGTGTCCACGACACGCGATGGTTATTAATTGATTAGGTATCTTAAAAGACTACCTTTGTAGTTGTTCTTCCAACTAGAATGTCCAAATGACTATGATTTGGTTGATTAACTTGAGTTTTGAAAATGTGTACGGCCCGTTGGTGATTGTTTGTAATAATAATCTCAACTATTATTATTATGATTTCGAAGTGTTATACTTAAAAGGTATGTTCCAATGTGTTTTAGAAGTCGTATCGTATTCGTGTTTGATGTTATAAAAGTTCGACACTTGGTGTGAAATGTATTTACAAACTCTAAGTGACGGGAATCCGGGTGCAACGCCCCTGGTGAGCGGGGTTCCAGGGGTGGCAACCCCTGGCGGGGTCCAAGGGGCTGGCCCCTGGTTGGGGTCCGAAAATTTTTTATTTCTACTACATTGCTTTGGTGAAAAACGCACCTGGACTTGAATTTGGGTGAAATCAAGTGATAAAATTTTAGGTCTCGACACTTAGTAAAATCTATGTTTTCTTGGTTCTGTTTCATGCGACACAGTGTGCGACATACAACTTTGTGTCGCTAAGTGTGACACAGTCTGTTGTGTCGCAGATCATGACTGCGACATAAGGGTTTGTGTCGCTAAGTGCGACATCCGCAATTTAATGCGACATAAGGTGTTGTGTCGCTATGTGCGACGGGAATAAGTTTTGCGACATAGTGTTTTGTGTCGCTATCTGCGATATCTGAAGGTATTGCGACATAGAGGCTTGTGTCGCTATATGCGACATAGGCCATGATTTGGCGACATAAGGCCTTGTGTCGCAGGTGGCCTGGAGCCTCTGCGACACAACGAGCTGTTGGCCGAAAAATGAGACTAAAAGGTGTTTTCCGGTTTTGATTTGACTTGAAACTTTTACCCAATCCATATTTGGGCATTATAAGCTTAAATAACCCATAAACAAGTAAAAATAATGGAAATCGGAGTGTTTCGGGTTTTGTCGGAAACTTACAAACTTAACGCCGGAGAAATCCGGAAAGATGAAAGTGTAGATCGTGATGAGGTGATCATTTTTCTCTAAAGAAACTTCGAGATTGGAGGTCGTTTTGTGGTGTTATTTTGAGAATTAAGATGATGGTGGTGTGGTGAAGTTTGAGAGAAAATGAGAGGAAAGAAAATGGAGAGAGAGAAAGGAAAGTGAAAAATGAGGAGGGGAGGGGGAGTTTTGGGCAGATTTTTGGGGAGGGAGGGGAGGAAATCTCCCAAATTTTAATCCCCCGCGTTGCGCTTCGTGCGGTGTTCGTTTCCCCGATCGTTTAAACGTTTAAATATTTATTTTAAAATACGAATATTTACTAAGGTTTTTGTTGAAGTATCTCATCAAATACTTTACTTGAGTTATAAAATATAACTTATTCTTGTTTTGGTTATCCGCGCGTTTATTATTTAAATCGCATAATTGTAGTTTGCACGATACGAACTTGAGTTGAAATATTATCTAAATAATATTTTTGATAAAATAGAGTTATTAAATAATGTTATATTATTTAATAAAATTGTTCACCAACGTCCGTATTAATTGAATCGAATTGCATTCGATTTGAAACTTGTACGATTTAATCAAATCACATACTTGTATATATTCAACAATATATATATATATATATATTGATACATTAATTAGCTTAACACAGAATTAATTACATGTACTACACTTGATTAGGTACTAATTACAAGTCCTAATTTGGCGAGTGTCACAATTTTACTATTAAAACTCATATTTAACTTAAAAAGACAAAGTTTTATGATGCTTTTACCTTAATCAAAATATAAAATGAGTTCATGATTTTATTATTAATGTGGATATAAATGAGTAATACTTTTAGACCAAAAGCACATTTAGGGAAGAAGGTAAAAATGGACATATAACATGTCTATTTGTATTTGGAAAGGAATTGTAAATATTAAAAGTTATTTAATTATTAATTTGGATATAAATGAGTATTTTGAAATTTTTGAAGAATACAAAGTAATTTTGAAATTTATAAGGATATTGATGTGATATTTATGGTTTGTAAGGATACGAGTGAAAATTATCTCTTTTTAATGTACATTTCTGAATAGATGGATTGTTAAAGGTCCGGAGTGTATTTGATGGATTTTAGAAGGGCTAAAGTAACTTGCTGTTATCTTGGTTCCAGATTTGTGAATTCAAGATACTTTATGACTTTATGTGCTAAAGCCGGTTATCTCTATTCTCTCTCTCTCTATATATATATATATATATATATATAAGAAAACATGTGAAAGAAATCCCCCCTTCATTTAAAGATAATCCTTTATTAGCTGACCTGATTTAGTGATGTCATTAGCCTTAATAACGGTGTTACAATTTACCCATTTACCCCTAATTCAAAATTAAACACCATCATTTGTCTGAGGGTTTGTCGACATACCACAAAAAATTAGATCGGTTGGGGGGCAAGTGGTGCAGAACCTGCAAAAACACGCTTGCCACCATCGACCCAATCTTCATCCATTGAGAGAGCTACGGTATTCAGATCGATAACCGCATATGGTTGTGTTGGTGTCACACCTCCAAATTTACTATTTAGCGGAAGCAAGCTTTGGGGTGCTACTAATCAATAATCAAAATACACAAGACATATAATGAACGACTCTATATGCGTCGTTTTACAAATACATTGATAATGTAAGTTTTACAATGTATAAATGTTTATAAAAGCCCAATAATTACAATGTTTAGAGAATAATCGGCATAACTTAGTTACAAAATGTAGTAATGCAAAATAATCTCCTGATGTGTATGCTGACTCGAGCTATGGGCATCCTGAGTGAATAGGTCCTACTGTTGTTGGGTACCTGAGAGCACATGCTAAAAAGGTCAGCTAACGCTGGTGAGCTCACAGGTTTGCATAATAAATATGTAAGTGTGAACCACAAGATTTAATGGTAACCGTTTGAAATAAATCAAATGATGTATATGTCTGCCATGAGGTCATAGTCTGCGCTTAACGTGGGTGTCAGGATCACAATACAGTGCCTGATTGTGGGTGCCTCCGGGCGAGTGTCTAATCCGCACTCGTATGAACAAAAGTTAATGCGTCCGTTTAACCAGTTAGTGCTTGCTGACCCGGACGAGGATGGTCAGTCCTATATGGTACCATACAATAACATTCATGCTACATAAAGTATTACCAGAACTATGATCGTAAAGGACTTAAAAGTGATTAGAAAACAGCTCATGCAGAATATAGCGAGTTTTGTACTCGTGTTCACGTGTAAAATAGTTAGAGCATGTATTCCCACCCCGGGAGTAAAAACAGTAAAAAGTCAGGGCTATGAGACTCACCTGAGCCTAAAGAGTTGCAATGAAGCAAATGTGGTGAAGTAAAATGAGGTGTCCGAGGACTGTAACCTGTCGGGCGTTTATAACGCGCAAGTTTAAATAAAATAAGTAGGTATCTTAAAAGATAACCTATGCTAGTTGTTCATCCAACTAGTAATGTCCAATGATTTGATTTGATTGGTAACTTCGAGTTTTGAAAACGTGTACGGCCCATTGGTGACTGGTTGTAATAATAATCTCATTAATATTGTTATGATTTTTGGAGTGTTATACTTAAAAAGGATTCACAGACTTTAGGTGACGGGGGTCCGGGGGCAGCGCCCCGTGTTGGCGGGGTCCCAGGGGTGGCAATCCCTGGCGGGGTCCAAGGGGCTGGCCCCTGGCTGGGGTCGAGAAATTTTTATTTCTACCATATTGTTATAGTGAAAAACGCATCTAAGATTTGAATTTGGGTAAAATCAAGTAATAAAATTTTAGGTCTCGACACTTAGTAAAAATCTGGGTTCTGTTTCATGCGACACTTATAGCGACACTTAAGGTCTATGCGACACTCAGGAAGTGTCGCATAAAATGAGAAATTCTGGGGTACTAGCGTCGCTTGAGGAAGTGACGCATGAGATGCGACACTTAAGCAAGTGCCGGGTGTGAGTGTCGAGTAAAGGTGTTAAGCGTTACTAGGGAAGTGACAGTACAAATCAGATTTAGGTTATAGGCGTTACTTAGGCAAGTGACGCTAGAAGTGTCGGTAAGTAGTGTTAGGCGTCACTAGACAAGTGACGGATGTAAGTGTCGGGAAAAAGGGGTTTTACGCGGCACTTAGGCAAGTGACGCAAATTTAGGGTTTTATGCGTAACTTAATGCGGCACTTAAGTGATGTACGAAGTGACGCTATACTGGTCTGGCCTATGAGACACTTATGTCTGTTCGACGGATTTTGAGCCAAAAACGAGTTTTCCGGTTTCCGTTTGGTCCGATTCTTTTACCCAACCCTTAGATGGACATTATGAGCTTAAATAAACAACTTTCAAGTAAAAATGTACAAAATCGAAGAGTTTCGAGATTTGTCGGGAATCTTACAAGTTCACGCGGAGAGATTTCGAAAAGATGAAAATGTAGATCGTGACTCCGTGAATCTTTTCTTCCAAACGAGCGAGACAATCCGAGTAAGTGTGGTGGTGTTATTTTGATGATTAAAAAGGTGGTGGTGGTGGTTGTCTTGAAAGAAAGAGAGAAAAAGAAAGGAAGAGAGAGAGAGAGAGAGGGAAGGGGGAGAAATGAGGAAAAAGGAGGGAGGGGAGGGGGTTTTGATGAAGCCTCATCCTTTTTCGCCCCTGTGTTTGCGCTCCGTGTGGTGTTCGTTTTCCCGATCGATTAAACGTTTAACTTAATTATTTGTGTGTTTAAATATATGTTTTAAAATATGAATGTTTTATCAATATTTTGTTCAAGTTTTTTACCAATTACTTAATAATTGAGTTACAAAATATATCTTAACTTCGTTTTGCTTGTTTGCGCGTTTAGTATTTTTAATCGCGTAAACTTCATTCGTACGATACAAAATAGTTATGAAATATTATCAAAATAATATTTGTGATATAATAGTGTTATTAAATAATGTTATATTATTTAATAAAATTGTTCACCAACGTCCGTATTAATTGAATCAAATTACCTTCGATTTGAAACGCGCTCGATTTAATCATGTCACACCCCCAATTTCATGATTTGCGGAAGCGGCGATTTTGGGTGTGACTAATCAATAATCAAACATAGAGGTTACAAGCAAACGACTCTACATGAGACGTTTATAAATATATTACAAAAGTAGTACAAAGTTTTAAGTCATAAGTTATAAGTTTACAATAACAACGAGTTCACATTTGATTTTGAAGATTTTGATACATAACCATTAATACAAAACATAATGCAAGAAAATCTTCATGTCCAAATAGATGCATGCGACTCGTAAGTAGATAGCTTATCCTGAGGGTCATCCTACTATTACTGATCACCTGAGAATACAACACTAAAAGGTCAGCTATAAAGCTGGTGAATCTCACAGGTTTAACATAAACATTGATGTGATCAACATGATTATCCGACGATTTAATACCGATAAAGATTAAATAATACAACCGAACAATGATAAACCAATTAAGGTTTTCGAACAATGATTAAACAATTAAGGTTACCGAACTATGATTAACCAATTAAGGTTACCGACTAGATTTACTGACAATGACATTTGTATTGCATTAAGCCATGGTTCGAGGCCTAACCCGATTTGTGCCTCCCGAACGGTGTCAACACCCATAACAATTACTAAAATGTCCGTTTGTGCATGGTTATAGCTAGCAACCCGGACGGGGACGTCACTCCCATGATAGATCTATCTTTTAGTAATCGCGCCTTATTAAGTTAACGAACCATGCAATGATGAGGACTTTCCCGTATTAAAACACTCATGCAATACCCGAACAATGAAAATCAAGACCGACAATGATAACCAACATGTTTAACAGAGTTAATAATTAAATTAACTAACCGAATAACAGGGATCACGAAAACAAGTAAGCATTCTATCTCACCCCAAGTTTAAAAACAGTAAAAATGGGGTTGTGAGACTCACCTGAGTCACCGAGCAATTATATCCGATATGGAATGGACAACCCCGAAACCTTCCAATGCCCTAAGCATATAAGGTTAGACATATGAGTGAATGTCTTAATTAGATCATTCCCGATATGTGTCCACTCACCTATTAAATGTCCATTATATTCCGATTGTATGTTTTTGAAGCCGACTAAATTTGCATTTTATAAAAGTGTACGGCCCGTTGGTGACGATTCATGATAATAATTTAAGTATTATTATGTATTTCATTGTATACTTATAAAGTATATTCATTATCCGTATTATGTGATAAAATCATTATCCGTAAATTCTGTGTGTGTTTAACAATGTATATTTTTCGAAGTATAGATATATGAGTATAACTTGCTTATCCGTACATTGTACCGTATATATATATATGTGTGTTTGTGTGTACATATTGTCGTTTTTATCCAAGTTTCATAAATAAAATTATCAAAGTTCATTCTTGGTCCAAAATCTTATCGTTTCATCAAGTCGGCTCGTTTTTGTTGACTTGATCAAACGGACTCGGTTTGACCCGAAACTTTTAGGATAGCCTTAAATATGTTTCTAGGCCTCGGAAAAATTACCGTTACGTTTTATGTTTGTCTCGAAGTGTCGGTTTTAATATGTGTCACAAACTTTACTTTGTTTACATGTTACAAATTTTTACCCCAATACAACTTCCATTTTCGACCCTTTTTTTTTGTCCGATATAGAATCCACCAAAATTTACACTTATTCTATCATGGGTCTAATATATTCATGAATTTTAGTATAAACTATAGGGCTTATTTTGTTAGCTAATAAAAATTCCACAACAAAAGTACTCTACTTTCGGCCAGATTTTCATACCATTCGTAAATCTTATTTTCTACCAAAATCTATGAACATCTAGTCCAAGAGCTTAACACGAAAGTTGTAGTAAACTTCAATACGCAAATTTTGACAGGTTTTTCATCCATTAATTCCATGTGTACGATTTTATATGAATTTTTCCGTGGGCTGTTTTTCTGGAACCGAAACAGATTTTTATACAAGTTGTAAAAATGTATTTTGATCATTATTTTTGACATTTTCAAGTTGAGTGAGCTTATAAACATGTAACTATACTTAATCCAAGATAATCAAAGGAAAAATTTAGAAATTATACCAAACAAAATCGTGATTTAGGGCCGAAACAAGTGTAGATAAACTCGGTTTTGCTTATCCTTCGTTTCCTTCCTTTTTCTTTGGTTTTCTTCAAGTAAATGATGTTGTTTGATAATGGTTTAAGGTGGTGATATAATGAGCCGAGAGAGAGATAAGAGTTTGAGAAAGATAGATGATAAAAAGGAAATGAAATGGAAGTATACTTGCACATGTGTTATGTATATTTTAATCTAAAGAAAATCAAACAAGATCCATAAATATTGGGATGTTGTTGGCCGAAATTTTGGGTCAAAAAGTGAAGTTGATTTTTGTTAAATTTTGTCTCCCAAGTGTTGGCATTGTACCCGTGTTTGTGTACCCGATCGTTAATTAGTATAATGTTTTTAAATGATAATTTTCTAAATATGAGATCGTATAAGTTTTCAAATTAAAGTATTTCATAAAAATACTTTTAGTGAGATATAAAATTATATCTTTGTTTTAACTCAACTTGACGGATAGTTTTCGGTGTACAAAAATGTGTTCAAATATTTTCTAAGTAAATAAATATTATTTCTAACAATAATATATCATTTGAAAATGTTTTGTACTAACTTTTGTTTCCATGTTTATGTGTTCTATCAGATTGATTTTACGCGATTTTTAAATAATCATTTATGTAATTATATATATATATATATATATATATATATATATATATATATAATACTTTAATACCTTCGAAATAACGCGTATATAATATGTGTATTTAAGGTTTAAATTTGGCGTGAAAAATGTGTATTTTGACTAGGTGTCACAAATCAAATCAAGTAATTGTATATATTCAACAATATATAGTATTTGATACACAAATTAGCCTAACACAGTACTAATTACATGTATTACAAAAATAATTAGAACCTAATGAGTAGCCTAATTTGGCGGGTGTTACAGTTGGTAAAACCCACAGTCCTGCGATTAGGGGTAAATGCACGATTTGCATCGGATTTTTTACGGTCCGTGTGAATCGGAATCACGATTTCCGCAGTTGATGGTTGTAAACTCAGAAGGCTGTTGGCAAGAATACTCACCGCATATGGTGTTGATGTGCATCATCAAAAACAAGGTATCGATTTTCTAATTACTCATGTTATGTGAATGCGTTTTCTGATTAGTTCGCACGGTCCCTTATCCATTTTGCTTTATTTGTTCCACTTTTATTTCCAGTTGCGTGTATAAAGTTGTAAGGAGGTGTTTGATTTATTGCACATTAAGTGTTTGATGAAATGCCACACTTAGTGTGGATGCTCAGTTGAGACTTTTGGGAGAAATGTGGATGCTCGGTTGAGACTTTTGGGAGACGTATTGAAAAACTACTACTTTGAGTAATGCACATAACTTAGTAACCCACTGCAAATTTCATCATTCGTATTTTACTATTCCATAATAACATGAGTAATTAGGTCCAATTTGGATTATTTTGATCCAAATATATATGACAAATCATTCTATATTTGAAAATGAAAGGGAGAAATACGTAAAGTCAAGTAACAACAGAATCGTCAAGTAAAAAAAGAAAACTCAATAGGGCCAGCTACAACTCGTAGTATGCATTCTGCCCTGCAAGTTCATACTCTAAGATTACACTTCTATTAAAGATTTTGAAATACTAAAACCAACAGCAGAGGCGCATTTGGACGTGCCTTGTTGGCCAGGAAAAGGGCAACATGTGACTTATTTGCTATAAAGGTAAGGATCTGTGTGTTTAGAACTAATAGGTAATAACATGCTTTCTTTCCTAATATAACATATTTTTGAAAAGCTTTGCTGTATGATTGTGATCACATAATGGAGGTGGCAAATAAGTAGGTCGGGCGGGGTGAGTAACGGGTCAATATGGTCTGGTTTGGTTGTAGTACTTGGGTTGACACAAGACTGTTTAGAATTACGATTTCAAAAGTTATTATAAGTGATTCGTATTGTCAAATATGTTTACATCTTTTTCAATAACAATTTAACGTCTTGGTTAGAATGATGCAGGGGCTATTATTCATTTTAAATACATTCTAAGTGATTTTCGACATGTATCAGATATAACGTAACCTAAATGGACCAATTTAGAATGATTTTGGCGGAAATTGCCACCTAGAATGCAATGCGATATTTGTTTACTTGAACAATTTTTTTTAATTAACAGTTGTTGTAGCTTCCATTAGTGATAATGGGTGGCTGAGCATCGAGATGTTCAGTTTCGGTATAATACCTCCTTCCAAAATCTAAATCAATTTTGGGACTACTGTGCACTGTTATGCAATTGAAAAGTGGACAACTTTACTCATCTTAAAGTTTTAATTTGTTTTTGTAGCTGACAGATCTTGGGCTATCTAAGGTTGATCTCATAAACAGCACGGAGGCCCTATCAGGATCAATAACCATCCAGACTGCCAATTTTCAGGACAATGAAATCAAAACATAGTCAGCATCATTAGTGAACACATAATAGCCACAAAAGTTGTATGTTGTTAACAAATAACGTTTTAAAATTCGAACTTATCCAACATTTTTGGCTAATTGTGTTGTTTTTTTGTTAAACTTTTATATCTAACCAGTCAAATGGTTAAACTTTTATATCTGATCAGTCAAATGGGTAAACTTTGTGTTTCCAGATAATAGCGTGGAAGAACTGAAACATGAAGTAGGCGATAAATATGATCAATATGTACCGCAATCTCATCATCCTCTTCCCCTTTGTTAACCCAGGTAATAATAATCAAAACTTTATCGTCTTATTATTTTCTTGATACAGTTTCCTGATGGGTTTGTTCTAAATTAGTTGTTTGACCCATTTAATATCTTTTTTTGTTATTATTATACTTATACATTGTTGAAGCTAAGTAAACCGTTTTTGTTGAAGTTTTAATCTCAGCCGTCTAAAGTCATTTGATTTTGGATCTCGTCCGTCTATAGTCCATGAGCAGTTCATCATTTCCTGTAACTGTCCTCAAGCAGTTCATCACTAAATTAACTGCTACTATGGTAACCACCATGTTGTCATTAGGATTATTAAGCGGCTTTCATCTCCAGGCACAAACATTCAATTAGATACCTCGATCAACCAAGTTAATACATCGATTGTTGCTACATGAAAAAGTGTTTCCCTCTTTCTTCGAATTCACCGGATCAACTATCAATTTTGCCCTAATCATTGCCATTAATACAGGTGATTCATTTCTTTTATCGATTCTAATTTTATATAGTTTGTCAATTTAAATGTTGTATACCTAAATCCATATGCATATCCGAATTGTATGAATCTCTTACAACGCCTTTTTTACAATCTGTAGCATCCTCACGATGTTTCATGTCACTAAAGTAGAACTAACATTTCATTTCCTTGAATGCTTCTCAGAAGAAGTAAGAGAGTTTGATTCCTGAATGTTAGTTTTTTTACATTATGTTTTTGCTCAACTTACATCTAACAGTCATAGATGGGTTGTCTTGAGCGTGAGATTGACTCCTTATGCTTGCTATAAAACAAAAGAATCAGTTGCTAATTTGCCTTTGGTTGCTAAACGATGTGCTAATTTGCATGTCAGATTCGAGAGTTATACACGTGATAGCTACCATTATTTTGTTTATATGAAACTGCATTAGATACTAAATTATGGGCATCGAATTAAGCATCAATTTACAACCAATTAAGACTTATTTTCATCTGTTCTGATTGTGTCCGTTATTAAAAGATGAAAGTGCGGTAGTTGAAGATTGCGGTGATCTAATAACATATATATATTAGATGATGCAGAGCTAATGGAATCATTTTCATGTTGCAACTAGGTTATCACTTCTTTTATATTACTTTCACTATTACTTAACATCAATTTATGTTCCTGAAATTTTTGACAAAGTGTACTTGCTTGGGACATTCTGTACATTTAGCGAATACAAGGATAATATGTTCTTACATACATTCGAGATATGGAACTTGGTGGTCAAGGCTACCTTCCATGGCCTAACCGGCTAACCATTGACAGGTAATGCTTCTATAATGTATAAAAATTTGTTTTTTATAATTGTTATATATTAAGCCCTTACACTTTGTACCGCATTATTAAGGCTTTGTACAGAGTCCCATGGGTTAAGGGTCATGTTTGAAGTCACTGATTTCTTTATCCATTCTTGATGAGCTCATTTTGCTCCATTAACTAATTATCGACTTATTGTAAATTATGTTGATTACGCTTTGTATGGTTATTCGTTAACTTTGGGATTCCGTATTTACAAGGTCATGCTATCAATGTTCAATTGCAGTATATACTTGAGAGATTAAAACAGAACGGTTTGGAATTGGCAACGGCCAAAATGGTCCATTGTATCTGTTGCCTTTGACAAACATCTTTATGGATAGCATCAAATGCGATATATTTGATGCTGATTAATCTTTTCTTACTACTCAACATGTTTAGGTGCACATGGAATCACATAAAGTAATTGAGCTTATGGTAGAAGGAGAAAATTCTTATGTGACTTCGACAAGGAACTTAAGTAACAAGATGATGATGATTATATTGTAGCATGAATACTGTATTCTATTGATTTTCTATTTTTTACTTATTATTTTTTTACGGATATGTTTCAGCTAAAGTCTATGTGACCCGCCCATTTTGTAACCGCTACTACTTAAGGAGTTGCAGATTTCAACTATGGGTTCTAGATCAATTGACTTTTAATTTTGAGGCTAACACATAATTAACTCTATAATTGACTTTTGAGCTCAATCGTTCTAATATAGTAATTAACTCTATAATCAGTTGTCAGTGCCATTTAGTTTAAACTCTTCAATCATTTAGTGAATTTCTTGATCATGGTCATACTTATTGTTGATTTTGCAGTATGTTGGCATTTTAAGGAAGCTGTTAATATCAACTCGCTGCATGGGGCAACAACCTAAGGATTTGATCATGGTCAAAGTGAAAGTCGGTCTAAAATGAGCAACTGAAGGTGGAATTTCAGTATCAAGACTGATAAATTTTTGGTGAAGGTTCTAAATAATATTTTCATTGTATTAACATTAATATTTAATAAAATTTGTAGGATTTTCTGACAGACCACACATTCATTCATATATCCTAAATAACAGATTGATAGATTTCACAAATTCATCCAAGTATCCAACTAGCATGGAGTAGCGGGTTGATTTAGAAAGAATAGATGATTGCCCATTATAATGATTCACTTGGTGTGTTTTTGTTTATGGTGGGGTCAATGGAAAGGACTAATCTATATTTTTGCTTGTTTGGGTCCGTCTCTGGATTTTGTGGAAGTGTGCATTTCTTGGGTGTGGTTCGGAATGAAAAACTTTAATCCAGATTTTGCCAGACATTGTTTGGGTTTGTGAGAGCGAAGCTCTGCACTCAGATTCTCTACATTCGATGCCTTTTTGCTGCGTATGGAGGGTCGGTGGGTTGGTGCTACATTAATTTCATTTTGTATTTTTTTTTTGTATTGGTGTCCTAAACTTTGCAGCCTTTGTAAGGTATTGGTGCATACCATAATTTTTAATTTGAATATCTGTAATTGTTATATACATATTGATAGATTACTCTTAATATGCAATTTGATTTAGACGATTTTCGTAACGGGCTAATACGATCTTGTGTTAAAATATTACTTTGTATTTCTTACGGTGCAAAACTATCAAACATGATCAGTTAACAAGTCAACACATTAATTGGATGTAAAGGGTCTAGAATAATGATATTTAACATGAGATATAAGATGTTCATAATCAAAGTGCATACAACTGCTATAAAAGGTTGGCTTATTTCAAATTTATAGTCGTCGTATTTGAGTCGAAACATAATCATGTCATAACAAGTCGCGACAGACTAAACACATAAAAGGTTTACCCGGGGCACCGCCCGGGTATTACACTAGTTGCAGGTAGATGGGGTG
The DNA here is from genome assembly GCA_963422505.1 of Pseudognaphalium luteoalbum. NCBI lineage: Eukaryota > Viridiplantae > Streptophyta > Magnoliopsida > Asterales > Asteraceae > Pseudognaphalium > Pseudognaphalium luteoalbum. The sequence continues at coordinate 74,245,521 of OY730198.1, forward strand.
TATGTTCATTTTCACCTCAAGTTTAAATGTAATGAATTTACTGTATATATGTTGAAATCCCAAAAAATAGTTTGTGACTTTTGTAGTTCGTGACTATTGACTTATGCAAGCTGCTCTCCTGGAACAATTATCTAAAGTTTCAATTTTGGTTCACTATTATGGTTCCCAATATATGCGCTTTCTGAATTTGTCATTTGGTTAATTGCAATTCTGATCATGTTGGTTTAAAACTTATTAGGTGCAAGCATGTAAGCAGACTGAGGTAGGTTCTGATAATGACGTTTTCAGTAATGCTCTATAGAGAGAAGTTGCTATCAAGGCTACATAAATTCAGCTTTCAGTAGAACCTTCCGCGTCCACTTTTTTTACAAGAATTTGTCAGATGTTATCCGACCAAACTCATGGTTTCTACATTCTGTTCTTTGTTTTAAGTTGAACAATCAGTTTCCTTTTACTTTGAGTGTCAATATTTACTTTATGAACCACCTATTATATGTAATACACGCTTTACTTTTCTGTTAAGATTGCTATATTGCCTTATCATAGCGTTTTCATGTGCCTATTTTACACTTTTCCCTTTAAAATTCTGCATGAACACGAGATCTGTTAATATCCAAGAGATGGTTAGAGGGTTGTATTCGTCTATGCTAGGATCATACTTTGGCTATTTATATATACAGGATATACACTCTAAGTTGGTGTTTTGGGTATGTGGAAATTAAGTACTCTGTCCTTGTAGTAATGCCTACATGGATGCATAGGAACAAATTGGTTTGCTTAATGCTAGCTTGCTTATAATTAGACTACTTTTGTAAGCGACTATAGTAATACTAATTATTGTATATCGTAGTGCCTGTTATTTTATGGGTCATATTTTTCTACTATTTTTACGAATGCACTAGGGTACTTAGGGCCAGTTGGGTTGCTCTATAGGTCATTTTTAAAAGTTATTCCTTATTGCAATATGATTGTCCTTTCATTTTTTAGTTAATAAAGCCTGATGGCTAAATCTTTCATTGACTTTTTCTACACTTTCGGGAAAAGATACTTGCTGATGTAATGTTACAACATTGAAAATGATGAAACCGGTAACTTCTATTATTTTAACTTGGCATAACCTTGTAGGGTCATCAAAAAGTTACCTTTAAAGTAACATGGAGAAGCTCATGACTTTTGTATTCGTTTTGTTGACATTTTTTGCGTGTTTAGATTCGCTAACCAACCAAAAAGGATACTGATTTGCGATAATTACGTAAGCGGAGTTCTACCTTCATTTCGTTGATACGGTTGTATGTAAATACCCCAGTTGTTTTGGTTTATGCTCATGTTTTAATGCTACCTTTTTTGCTTACGAAGTAACAACGACCTTTTGGAAGCGAACTTCCAAACACTAACTCTAAACGGTGCTATAGTTATGAAATAAGTGAAAACAAAGTTTATATGTTTTAAAGTTTTTAAGCTATGTTACTAGCCTTCGTCTATTTATAATCCATTTTAAGCTATGTATTACTTCAACTAGCGGCTACTTAGTTTAGTATCAATTTCCCAAAACTAACGGTCACCATCACATATCTTATTCATAACTATTGTTTTAATGCAACGGTGGTGAAAAAATTGAAAAAATCGCACATTCTGCGTCCTATACATCTTTCATAATTAATATATAACTCTAGCTGAACTATTGTACCTGCATGCTTAACATCAAATAAAATATGTATAACTATTATTCAAGTACCACCTACAATAGAGTACCTTAAAAGACACCCGTAATTTTTGCGGGTTTTAAACTAATTGTTAATTTATACAATAGAATGAGATATTATTTATATTAACAGTCTAGCGAAATTTTCTGTTATCTGTATGTAATCTGCATTCTTACTATTTGGATTTGCGTTGTTCTTGAAGATTTTAGATCTTTAATATGTGTTGATTTCTAATATATCTTGACCTTATTAAGGTACACAAGATTTTTAGGAGGTGATATTTTTGTTAAATCATATCTTAAAGATGTATTAACAACTCTTTTATGTGTATATATATTAACAGCAAAGTTCAATGCACATGATAAAAAAGTTCCAAGTTGAATTGAATACATATAACTGACATTAGAGTTAATTGTATGAATGGTCCCTATGGTTTACACATATTCTCATCGTTAATCCTTGTACTTTGTTTGTTTGCATGGATAGTTCAAAAACTCAAAAGTTATTGCATACTTCGTCCCTCATCTACCTAAAATGACTAAAATACCCTCATCTGGTCAAGCAAAATCGATAGTATCACTAAGGTTATTTTAGTCATTTTAGGTAGATGGGGCACTAAGTGCAACAAATTTTGAGTTTTTGGACTGTCCGTGCAACAAATAAAATACGAGGACTAACTGTGAGAATATGTGTAAACCACAAAGACCGTTCATATAATTTACTCTTTGACATTAATAGTAAAGTTCCATGCACATAATAAAAATTGAAAAGGCTCAATTGTTTTTAATGTAGCTTAATGAAATCATTAGTTTGGGTTTTGATCTCCTTTTCTCACATACAAATGTTGTTTTTCATCTCCTAAAGGCACATAACAAAATTAAGAAAAAAAATTATGAGGCAGTTTTAGGAGTTCTATGAAACCGATGACGAAGACGACGAGGAAGGCGGAAATGAAGATGACGAGTAGTTTCATTATTGTACTTTTAATTTTTTAGGACTGAATCACAAATTTTAATTTATAGGAATGATCGTAGAAAGGAATGTTACACCTTGCATAGCGGTCCGTAGGTTTTTATTTCGGGTGAAAGTATCAACCGCCTTTTCCTTGCGCGTAACATTTCATTCTTGGAGTTGACAATACGCTCCATCATCTCTTCCATCTTTGATTTCGGGGTAGCTATAAGTGAAGAAGTCACCGCGTCTGAAGAACTAGAACTTCTAGCCGTTTTCCTTGCATGGTTACGGCCCATGGGCCGTGAAAACGGGTCATCCTCAAACAGATCGTTCGGAAGGGGAGTCGGGTTGTCTTCGAAGAGATCAACCAAGCCTTGGAAAAATTCGGTTTCCTAATTTTGAACCCCAAGTGGTGCACGCCATTTTGGATGAAATCTTACAACCTCCCAAGATTGTTTCATGTTGTAGGTCTTTGTGTACATTTGAAAGTATTCCTCAACGGATCTATCGTACACCATCATATCGTCGTTATCGCTACCCCAAACACGGTTGTTTGATTCGTATATTGATTATAGGAGTAGGATCTAGAACTTTTGCCTCAAATCCATCAAGAGCTCGAGTATTTTTATTCTAAGATCCAAATTGGTATTACTATAACTTTTGAATAATAGCAACAAAAGACAAAATCTTATTAATAAACTATTGAACCAAAGCAATAAAATGTGGAATTATAATAATGAAAAATTGAATCTTAGCAATAAAAATAAAAATACTGAATAGTAGTAAAAAAAATCATTCTCCCTCTTCTCTCCCTAAATTTCCTTATTTTTCGATCATGTTATCATATAAAGTCTTTGCAATATTTATTTATATAACACTGCTTGGAGGATAGTGTGTCGGCATTGCGAACCCAACCGTCATTATTGGCATTAAACTTTTCTTCCACCGTAGACCACAAAGTACCTTTTTTTGTGACTTGCCGGCGACGGAGTCCTCGGACGTGTCACACCTTTGCTGACCAATTTCTTTTTGGACATATTTTGGGACCCGAATCAAGACGCTTTTTAAGGCCTCTTTTTTTTTGAGATTGTTGGGGTTGTTTTTCGGATCTTTGGGTGGTTTGTTGTTTAGGTTGTTGGCTTCGTTTTTGGTGTTGAAAGAATGGTTGTTGAGGGTACATGGTCGGATACATTCCCTAAGGTTGTTGTTGTTGGTTGTAATCAGTTGGTGGTTGATAATATGGTGGGTACATTCCGTAAGGTTGCATATTCAGATTGCGAATAGGGGGTGAGCTACTCGAGCCGGATGTGTTTGATGTTCCGAATAACATGAGGTTTGTGTACGACATGTTTTCCGGAGTTAGGGTTTGATTTGAGTTGGAATTGAGGTTTTGATTTGAAGAAGACATTGTTAATGAAATTGGGTTTGATTTGTGGAGAAAGTGTTTAGAAAATGTGTAGTATGTAGTTGAATTGTTCTGTGAAAATATGTAGTTGAGTATGTCTCCATATATATAAATCAAGGTTTTTTCAATGTTTAACCCGCAAATGACACGTGTCTTACTCTGGAGGGTGTTTTGTTGCTAATTTTCATTACATACGTCTGTAACTGCTTCACTCTTCCTCCCCACGCTCAACTTCTCACTCGAATCTCGTTTCTTCCTCCCCTTTTCATTCGTTAACATCACAGCAGGTATGGAATTCTAGGGTTTTCATCATCGCCTGTTCACTCAAAAACCTTGGCCGACATCATGCTGATTCTGTAACTATCCTAAGAATTGGTTATGTGCAAACATCATGGAGATTTTGTTGTTTCTGATTGCAACCTGCCAACCTCCAATTAGTAATCTCAGATTCATAAGGTAGAGTATCGATACTTCAATTAGTCTATGAATTTCTGTTTGTTGATATTTCTATGGATAATAACAATAACGTCATCGATACATTCTAAACTAACCTCACCTTCTCATCCCACCTAACCCTTTTTGACGCCTCACTTCCTGTAAGCCTCTAATCCAACTTATTTACGTTGTTGTTCTTCATTATCAACCTTGATCACTCTAACTGTTTGATGAAATGCCCCAAAGAAGAAAAAAAAATATTAAAATTATACTTATTCTTATTAATTCTTGATGTTCATGTTACTGTTACTCAAAATTAAACTAGTTTTTTGAATTGGTTTATTCATATTGTCCTATGGATGAAAGAAGCTATAAAAGTAACTATATCATCATTATATATATGTTTATGTTCATATATGTGTAGAATAGAATTAGTTTATCTGCAAAAAATTATTTTCTTGATTCAAAGCTTGTCCACTCAATTTGCATTTGGTTGTCTGTTTTTAATGATTGATGCAGATGCAACTATGGCAATCACTAACTATGTCAATCACTTAATGTTGATAGTGCCCGACTGCCCAGGTTAATTGATATCAAAGACGGACTTTACTGGATACAATTGAGAAGTATATAACTTGAATGTGCAGATCACACCAAAGCATAACATTGTACCTTGTGATATTCGCTGCCTTCTGGAAATGTCCTATCATTGTAGCTCTGGTCTATGGTAGTGTGTTGGTAAGATATTTGTGTTCAAATTAACTTTATAAAGAACTATTGTGAAGAATAGTGATAGCTTAATATATGTTTTGTTGGTTCATACATGTTTGTATGTATGGGTGTATATGTATTATTATTATTTGTGTGACTGTGTGTTTGTCTACTCTTTTTGATAGTTAGTTTCTTTATCTGAACCAGCTCATATACATTATGTGAATTGCAGATTTCTTAAACATTGTATGATAGGTTTGTTTTAGTTATAATGGCTTGCATTTTTGATGATTATGCATATGGTTAAAAAATGTAGACCTTAACTTTATTATTGTGTCGCACCCCCAAATTCGGGTTGGCGAAGCGAATCGGGTCGGGACGCGACTAATCAATATACACATCACATAAGATATAATGAACGACCACTAAATGCGTCGTTTAACATTGTATTGATAAAACCAAAGTTTACATCAAAAATATTGTTTACATTAGCTCAGTTCCTTGAAATTGAGAGATTTATATTACATAATTACTTTATACAAAATATAATAATGCAACTAAATCTCTGATTGATTGAATGAAGACTCGAGCTAATGAATCCTGATTGGGCAGCCAACCTACTGCTGAGTACATGTGATACATGCTAAAATGGGTCAGCGAAACGCTGATGAGCTCACAGGTTTGTATGTCAACACATATTTGTATGAACCGCAAGATTTAATTGAATTTAAAATGCAATTAAGCAAAATAAAAGTTATACAACCATGAGCACATAGTCTGAGCTTAACTTGAGTGTCAGGTCCAATTAAGGAAACCCGACGGAGGTGCCTCCTACGAGTACCTAATCTACACTCGTCTTCCCAAATGCTAATACGTCCGTTTGACCAGTTAGTGCGTGCTAACCCGGACGAGGATTGTCAATCCTATATGATATCATATACTAACATTCACGCTACAGATGTATTACCAAACTATGTCTGTGGAGGGCTTTAATTGATTAGTTGAAAACAACTCATGTAGTATTTGATTTGTATTGTACTTGCGTTCATATTGTAAAACAAAACGAGCAATGTAATCACACCCCTGATGAAAACCGTAAAATAGGGGCTATGAGACTCACCTGAGCCTTGAGTGTTTATCGAGATAAACTTGAATTGATTAGCTGTGAATTGATTTCCGAAGACTTGTAACCTGGGGGTGTCCAAGATACGCGACGGTTATAACATGAGTAGGTATCTCGAAAGACTACCTTTGTAGTTGTTCGTCCAACTAATTTTCAAATTACTACGATTTGGTTGATTAACTTGTCCAAGTTACTACGAATTGGTTGATTGTATTGTCCAAATTACTACGATTTGGTTGTTTAACTTGTCCAAGTTACTACGACTTGGTTGATTTGATTATGTTTTGAAAACGCATACGGCCCGTTGGTGAATTGTTTGTAATAATAATCTCATTATTATTATTATGATTTCGAAGTGTTCATGTTCAAGAACGTATCCCGATGTGTTTAAAAAGTCGTATCGTAAAAGTGTTTGAAGTTACATAAGTTTGACACTTAGTAAAAATCCGTGTTTTCAAGGTTCTGTCTTATGCGACACTAGGTGCGACATAAGTTGTTGTGTCGCAGATCATGATTGCGACATAAATCATTGTGTCGCTATGTGCGACATCTACAATTTAATGCGACATAACATGTTGTGTCGCTATGTGCGACGGGGATGAGTTCTGCGACATAGCGGTTTGTGTTGCTATATGCGACGTCCAAAAGTATTGCGACATAGTCATTTGTGTCGCTTTATGCGACATCCGTGATGTGGTGCGGCATAGAGGTTTGTGTCGTTATGTGCAACATAGGGCATAATTTGGCGACATAAGGCCTTGTGTCGCAGGGGGCCTGGAGCCTCTACGACATATCGAGCTGTTGGCCGGAATTTGAGCCGAAAATGTGTTTTCCGGTTTCCGTTTTACTTGAAACTTTTACCCAACCCATATTTGGACATTTCAAGCTCAAATAAACAACAAACGAGTGAAAATAATGGAAATCGGAGTGTTTCGGGATTTGTCAGAAACTTACAAACTTAACGCCGGAGAAATCCGAAAAGAGAGAAATGTAGATCGTGTTTTCGTGGTTCTTTTTCCCCAAACGAGTCTTGTAATTTGATGTCGTTTTGTGGTGCTTTTTGATGGAATTAGATGGTGGTGGTGTGGTAGTTATGTTAGAGAGAAAATAGAGAAAGAAGATGGAAGAGAGAGAGTGTGTGGATGAAAAATGAGGGAAAAAGGGAGGGGGTGGGGTGTATGGCAGATTTTTTTGGGGGGGGGGGGGGGGGGAGGGAATTGGGGAGGGAATCTCCCAATTTTTAACCCCCACGTTTGCGCTCCGTGCGGTGTTCGTTTCCTCGATCGTTTAATCGTTTAAATAATTATTTTTAAAATACGAATATTTATTAATGTTTTTGTTGAAGTATTTCATCAATTACTTTACTTGAGTTATAAAATATAACTTATTCTTGTTTTGATTGTTCGCGCGTTTATTATTTTAATCACAAAATCCTTATTTGTACGATACAAATTTGAGTTGAAATATTATCTGTGACAATCCTCCATTTAGGGTATTAATCCTTTCTTAATTTCATGCATTACCTAGAGTAATTCCCTGATAAGTGAATTCAAAACGATTTCTATATGTTAAGTTTGTGAAACTTACTATGTGATACGTGATGTATTAGATTCGTAGTTATATGTATATATATAATTACGTACGAAATGAACATATTCAACTTGACAAACTAAATACAACAAAGTTGATGATATAAAATAATTAATAATTCGAAAATTATTAATTACAAATATTAGATATTTATATTATTGAAATAATATAATAACTTATACGTTTTATATTAAACGTATCAAACGCGAATCGTAAAGTTCCAAAAAGAACTCCAAAATGCTTTTGAATAATTTTTGTTTGAAATTATTTTAGAAAAGTATTAGAACGAAAATGAAACGGAAACCTTTAGACTGCTTTATAGGACGCGTTATACACGAACAGAAACAATTATAAAACGTACCTAAAGGTCGAAAATAATAAAAGTATTTATTTTCCCGTTCCTGTTTTTGTATTTGGAACATTGCCTCAAAATATAAATTTCAAATTCAACTGAAATCTGGCACGCAATTTAACTGTACAGTCCCACTACTGCGAATAATTTTATTAATAATTTTAAATAAAATTATTTCATTTTTGTATTTGTCAATTACAAAGTTTAAAATAAAATTTAAACAAACGAATAATTGAGTGGGACACGGGGTACAAATAATTGGACCCGTACACGGAATTAACGGGTTAAAAACCCAAACTATTAACACTTGAAAATATCTACTCGACACCTACTATTGATCACCTTACCTCTGTTGAAAAATTGGAACCAAAACCATTTCTTATATATCTACCTCACTAATATTGATTCATACACACACACATACTAAATTATTGAGCTACCAACTTTGTTACTGTGATCTTCAAGCGATTGGAAACAAGAAGGAGCAATAAACCCATCTTCATCATTTTCACTTTCAAACTAAAACCTTCAAACCAACACACAAACTAACAACAATATGGTATCTTAATCATCATCATCATTATCCTCATCCGAGATCATCATCAATCATCACAGAAATCATCATCATCTCATCCTAAAATCATTGTGAGGAACTTAATTTCTATCTTTAGTCCATTTATATAAATTATTATCATTATGAAATTTGGTTGACGATCGTTGTAATAAAGTGTTAAAACATGCTATAATATAATTATATAGTTGTGTATAGATTATGTGTATGTATGATCCCAGAAAACAGAAAACTGAGTTACGGTTCTTTGGTTGTAAATAAAACAGATTTTACGAAAATTTCTAACATATATATATATATATACGTTAAGTAGATTGCAAAGAAAGAAATGAGTTAGCCTAGTGGTTAAGACCTTGAGTTTAAAAGGAATGGTCAAGGGTTCGATTTCTATGACATGTTTTAATTTATTTCCATTTTTTTACTAACAGATTATAAATACATATAAGTATATATTTAGTAATTAAATCAAACATGGCAATCATAGTCTGGTGGTTAGGCGCTTGTTGTTTGAACACAAGGTCACAGGTTCAAGCCTGACCTGTGATGTGTTTTTTTTTTTTTTTTTTTTTTTTATGATTTAATAAGTGGGCTAGAATTGTGACTAATATATGGGCCCAAAATCTTTACAATTACATTGGGCCGGGTTATATTTAAATAATGGACCAAAACTATATAACTTGTTATTGGGCCGTATTGGTTCAATGTAGGGTTTAATATATTTGGGCCAAATGAGTAAACGGGCTAGTTAACTTAATAATTGGGCCGAGCCCAACGGGCTACGAGATTTCAAAATGCAAACTTAAATCGGATTATATATAAGTGACGAGTTAAACGGGACAAATGAGATTAGTAACACGACAAATAGATTATATATATAGTGGACGATTATAATTTATATATAGTTATATAAATGAACTACGACAATCGTATTAAACAAAGTTATTTTTATAACTACTATAATTATGTTTTTGGAAACATAATCAATGACAATGACGACAAATAACAAATATATATTAGAATATATATATATATATATATTCAACTAATAAGTATATGTAAATATATACTTGTACGCAACGATTATTTCAACGCAAATATCACCAACAACTAAAATGTTATGAACATTTCAACTTAACGATTAGTCCATATACTTATGTAAAGTATATTTAATTGTATCTAGGTATTTGAGAGGCACGTTCGGACTACTGTATTACTAGCTGTACTAGCTGAAGACTTGCTACACGTGAGTTCACAGCCCCTACCTTTTACTTGTTTTAAATGCTTTTAAAACCAGGAGTGGAAAACATAGAACTATGTGCTATTACATGCTACTTGTTTTATATAATTGCTCGACATGCTTTTATATCAAACTGATTTATATAAATGCTTTATGCTTTATAAACAACTGTTAACTATATGAAACATTTTCACAACTTTTTGGGAATAAGACAACGAATCTTGGTACGATCCTAGGTTTACATGAGGTAGTTGTAGTGCACATAAGTCTCAGTGCTTGCAACCTATAACTATTAGCTAGGTGACTCTAGCCACTGAGTATACAGATAGTACTATCGTTTTGACAAACCTCCCACTGATATAACTCGTTGGTCATTCCAACCACACGATGGCAGTCGTAACGAGGAGTGTATACTTACCGTGTTACCGAGGCAAAAACATCAACTAGTCGTGGTTTGGTTATAGTACTAGGAGTCGTTACTTTAACTTTAAAGGTGTCACTCACCTTAGAGGGATCATAGTCTATATTTCCCACGTAACTAAACAACAAAACTACAACTTGATTTGGGAAGGGTATTCCCTGCGATAACTAATATGACAGGTGTTCCTACGCATGATTTCTTTATAGGAAACGTTTACCTTGATTGGATAAACTTGGTTTCCCGACAAAACAACTTTTATATGGAAATGTTTGCTTGACTGTTAAACCTGTGTTTCCTACAGCTGTATATATATGGAAATGTTTACTTGATTGTTGAACTGTATTTCCTGCAACCATTATTAGGAAATGTTCATGATTAAACTTGTGTTTCCTAACACCTCGACTGAATTGTAGTAAGAATGACATTCTTACAGTAAAATAGGAAATGTTTTCTTTAATAAGAACACTTGTGTTTCCTGCTATACATATAAACATTTTGTTTGTGTACATGAATAATTTATATAAAACTTGGTTTAACTACATTTACACTAAACCTGTGAATTCACTCAACATTCAATGTTGACGGTTTACTATGTTTTTCAGGGAATTAGGACTCAGGTACTTCTGCATGCATAAAGGACGTAGGCAACCCAGACTATTTATGATGCCACTTTTGGGACACTTGGATTTCCTTTGTATTACCAATTCCATTGGTTATACTTACGAAATCCCTTTTTTATAAACTCATGTTTTGTAAACTTATGTTGTTCTACAACACCACTACTTGTACGACTTTATAAGTCGTACCCTTTTGTAATAACGCTTAAACTTATGGCATCTTAAATTAATATGTTCTGTATGATCATATGCTCTGATACAATGAATGCACTATTGTAACGTCAGCACCCCCGCTGTTAAACTGTAACTTACAATGCTTCCGCTAATTAACTAAAGCTTCCGCTAAACCATTAATAAACGCAATTACCGATTTTGGGGTTGTGACATTATCTAAATAATATTTTGGATAAAATAGGGTTATTAAATAATGTCATATTATTTAATAAAATTGTTCATCAACGTTCGTATTAATTGAATCGAATTGCATTCGATTTGAAACTTGTACGATTTAATCAAATTGCATACTTGTATATATTCAACAATATATATATATATATATATATATATATATATATATATATATATATATATATATTGATAAATTAATTAGCCTAACACAGAACTAATTACATGTATTACACTTGATTAGGCACTAATTACTAGTCCTAATTTGACGGGTGTCACATATTGTTTTAGCATTAGTGCTGGCTTTGTCAATTAGGTAACTATGTTGTTGGCATGAAGAATTTAAAATACTCTCTTAGGAACTGTTCATAATGCGAACCATTGGGAATCGTTCTACTTTTAACAACCCCCTACTTAGGTTGAGATAACTGTCATGCCATTACTGAAGTTGAACAACGAATTCGTGACCTCCTTAAGCGGGTTCAAGGTGTTTTTGTGAGGGTTTCTTCCCCAACATACGGATTAGTATTTCAAGTAGATGTGTCAATTTCAACCCGTTCGCTTATTAATCAGTCGATTTTGTTTATGTTTTGTCCCTACCTTGTCAAATGGTTATGTGGAAAAATATCAGATAAAACTGGTATAATGGGTCGAAGGGGTCAAAAGCTGCCTAAAAGTGTATTTTTGATAGAACCTTCCGAATAATTTTGTTCAACATTGTACTTATTACAGTATATAGTTTTTTTCTTAATTATATTCAATTCAGTGGATTAAATATATAAATGCAATGGAAAAATACTTAGAAAAATAGTGTTTTTGGGCCAACATGACCCTATCCTATTCGACCATATTAAAATAACCCATTCTAAACTGTTACAGAACTCACCAATTTTGACGCCTCCAATCTTAGTTAAGAAGATTGGTCATTTTTTTAATTTTTGTTTTGTTTCTTCTTTAATAATAATAATAATACTAATAATTACGGAGTATTATAATATATAATGTTGTCTATGCTCAGAATTAACGGTCATGATTGTTGTAATCTCATGATAATTGTGATATTTTGGAATCCATAGTACTAAGAGTTACCGGTTGCACCAATGGTTGTTCTCGAGCTTACTTGGTTGAACTTGGATTTGTTGTCATGACTTTAGTGCTTAATAACAACCTTTAGTGCCATCTAGATTTGGTTAATGAATTTTTGTATGTGTGCAGTTTGTCATCTACTTAATTGGGTTCTTTCTTACGCATCACACTGATGTTAAATTATTTATTAAATGTTTTATGTAGTTTCATATGATTATCAAAAGGTTTGGTGGTATGGGTTGACCCATTGGGGCAAGTGTATTTCTTCATTAAACGGTTAAATGTGTCATTTCTGGATATGCGATTATATGTACAAATTCTCGACCATAATACTATAGATATGGAATTATGGAATTTCTGCTGGCACTCGACCATAATACTATAGATATGCATTCTATCACGTGTGTGTAAAATTACAAGCACAGAGCTAATTGGGTTCTTCTAAAATGACGATAAAGCTACATGTTTTGCTGTTATGAAATAGTAAGATCTAAAAAACTGTTTTATACATTTTAGATTGGATATACTACTAAAAATGACACTTGATTGCAATATTAAAGATGTGAGGTGACTGATTTGCATTGTGAAATTAATGGAAATTGCTATTCTTATGAGTTTATGTTCATTTTTGTTGCTTTCATGTATTTAGTAGCCTCAAATGTGTAATATATAAGCAAGGTATATGAGGTAACTTCTTTCTGATTCTGCACTGTCCAGTCTGAATCCACATAAGCAATATTTCAAGGTACATCTCATCATATGTTTTTTCGTATTATGCTATTCTATTCTATTATTAGAATTAAAGGCGGAAAATGGGCATGATGGCCAGGTTCAGTAAGAGGTTTGAAAATGGGTCGGCTTGACCTAAAATACTTTGTTTACCATTGGAAAGTTTCAATTTTTTTTACCCAGATTGTCACCTAACTTGAGAGGAAGACCTTGGAGATAACCCTTAATCAGAAGCACCACCACCACCACCATCATCGTCAATGTCATCATCGTCATCGTCATCATCATCATCATCATCATCATCATCATCATCAACATCATCATCATCATCATCATCATCATCATCATCATCATCATCATCATCATCATCATCATCATCATCATCATCATCATCAAAGTTTTATAAGCTCAAAGGTAATTTTGAAAATCATATTAATAGTTGCAATTGATTTTGGATGGTAGTATTATTTTATGGATGTCTTTTAAAAATAAGTAATGCACATTGGTTGCTATATCAACATGACATTCTGTTACATTAGGTCTTACAGAAATTAGGAACATTAGAACTATATTCTTATATAGATCATCTCATGGCCACATATCACACTTTGGTTTGTTGATTTATGTATGTTGTCATTTCAGATTTTTATTGGTTTTTGATTTTGAACTTGTCTCAATAAAGTGGTGGAAATATCTATTTTTCAGATGGTGATTACATTGCAATACAGGTGACACTAATTTCAATGTCAATGGAACAATATTATCACTTTTAGCCCCTAAAAAAAAGTTTTCAACTACATGAGGATCGAGTTATTTTTAATAGAGCCAAACTGATATCAATATGGAGAACTGTGCGTGGAGTTTCTCCTAGACTGTTAACTTATATGGTGGTGGTTGATTTTGAGTCTTAATTGTAATTAATTTGGACAAGAAGTAGTCTTTAATTTTTAAACATACAATATCGTATGTGCTTTTGAAATTGCATATCCTGACATGCATCAATGCAGGTTGTAGGAGTTCAGTTCCAGTTCCAGCATTATCTTGGAATACTGATAGTTGGATATTAAATTGATAGTTGGATATTAAACTGTAAGGTTGTTTATTTTATATGGGTAGTTTAGGTTTGTAAATTTAATTTAAATTGTATTTTGACACTTGCTTTATAATATACTAAGCATTTGTTGTAGGAAAGCAAGTTAAGGGGTCCAATGCTTATATCATAACCATTGCCCTTTTGTAATTTTCTTTCGTTAGTTAATGAATTTTATTTTGTTCAAAATAACGTTGATGCATTTTATCATTTGTATTCCCCTTTAATAAAAAAAGAAGAAATTATAATAACCAATTTTAATTTTAGTAAAATGCTAATATTTTGATTCATTAATAAAGACATTTTTGAGATTTAATTTGTTAAATGATGCTTTGATATTAATGCCGAGTGGGAGACTTGAAAGTTTCTGTTGGCTCATCCATGGCATTATGGATAGAGCTTATAACTACTCCATATGAATCACCACTAGATGCTACAAAAATGCTTTGACCTCTTGCACTACCGCATAAAAGTCACTTTAAAGATGCAACACAAATGAGGACCGTGAAGCTCGAAAACGGACCGTATACAAATGTGGTCTCAGATTATGTTGAAGGAAGTCCTCCTCATGGTAGGAATGGAGATTCTTCAACGACTTATGTTAATATAATAGTGGTGCTGATAGTGAAACGTCGGTGACAAAGACTCGAATTGTTACTTCAACAACATTACAAATTTTAGCATTCACCTTGCATGAGGTTTCTGATAGGTATGTTTTTTATCCCTTATGGAAAGCTATTACCTCTTTGTCTGGATATCAACAACAGATATGGTGTTTAGGGTGTCACATATGGCCATATAGCTTTAGGCTGGTTATCGGGGTCGGTCGGTGGTTCAGTAACAGGTCACGGGTTGGGTTGAAATATGTCTCTTTTTAGTATAGGCTGAAAAGGGATGAGCCTTCAATACCTTTTGTCCAATTTATACAGAAGTATAAATAGTTAACACATTATTTACAGATCAACATTATTACATGACACTCGTAAGTTCGAATTGAACGATTTTGGAGGTCATATGTATAAAAAACATGCGCAGTTTTTTTTCCTGATTTGACCCCTTCTAAAACAAACCACGTTCAACCTATTTCGCGTCGGTCAATTGACAGCTTCTTTGGGGCACCACTCCCTAAGAAAGCGAGACCAGAGTGCAGTCTTTTAGTTCCTCCTCCTCTCAAATAATGGGATTAATGATGGTTCCATAAGCTGGATGTAGAGGTGGCAAACTAGGCGGGTCACACAATGGGGATAAAATTCAATCTGTTGGACCTCCACCAAGTCACACATTTTTTTGTAACCCAAAATATGCATTTTGCAACCCATAGTAAGCATATATTACACCACAACTATAAAATGAAATTAATCAAGAAGGACTTCGTATTTAGATTTAGAGATTATATGTGTTGTTTGTTAACTTTTATATAAAGGGTGGGTGTTTACCCTTTAGAATACTTATCTGTTTAGAATTTAGAAAGGGTTCAATGTTTGTGATAACTTGTAGGTTTGTCTTTCTAAAAAGAAAATTATTTTTAGTTAATTTTTAGAAGAGTTGTGTATAAGTTTTATGAGGGTTATGTGTTTAGCCTTTACAAAAGCTGTGTATTTGACACTTAAGAAGGTTTTACTGTTTAGTTTTTTATAAAAGTTGTGTATTGCTTTTTATAAGGTACCATGTTTGGATTTTTAGAAGAGTTATATGTTCACGTGTCAAATGTTCAATGTTTAGCTTCTTAGAAGCATTCTGTGTAGCTTTTAGAAGGTTACATATCCAACTTTTTTAAGGATTTATTTATTTAGCTTTTTTTAGGGTTATGACTGTTAACTTTCATAAGGGTTTTATGTTGAGGGTTTAGCGTTTTATATAAGGGTTATATGCAATGTTTTAAAACCTGAGTTTTAAGTTAACCCGTTGGGATCACAGGGTCCGAGTCAACCCGGGTTAACCCGTTTGTTACAACTTGCCAAAAGTCAAACTTTAGTCTGAAACATCCAACATATACAGAGGATTAAAGCTGCATGACCATGTTTTTAGTATTTTTTATTATTTTGTCACATTACCCGATACAAAGATGCTACGGAGTACAAGACTCGTTCCTTTCATTTATTACTTTATCTACCCTATTACTTTGTAACTCACAACCGCAAATGTCTTCATCCTCACCATTTCCATTTTCTATGTTTCATAATCTCATTCTTTCATCTTCATGGTATAGCTTCTTTCTCTACGTACAAGTTCATAGTAAATAATTTTGAATATAAAGAGTTTGTTAAAGATGTGAGTTAATATCCTTATTTCACACAATCACACACTACAATAAACTCGCTTGTACACTTCGATCTCCTTTTTCAGGCAAGGTGCCGGTCGGAGATGGATGGAAATTGGTTTTTTGGTTCTTGAAAATTGAAACGATGAGCTTGTTGGCCGCCACTTATATTTTTTCTTTTTATCTGGCGGGTCAAATGTCACCGGGTGGCCGGTCCAATCGAAAAACTCGGCGGGCGAACCCGATCTGAAAAACGGTAAAAAACCGTCCCTAGTTAACTCGGTTCGATGCCTGGGTCCCGGTTCAACCGGTTCACCCACCTGAGTCAACCCGAAGTTCAAAACATTGGATATATGTTTAGTTTTAGATGATCTGGTAGTTTAGATTTTGATAAAGTATAAAATTAAAGATATTTTATTCAATGTAGTGATTGTGTTTGGTTTAATTAATTAGTCATGTGTTTAGTTATTTAGATGGTCTTATTGTTTAGCTTTTGAAAAGAGTTTTATATTTAACCTTTTATAAGTCTTAGGTTTTAGTTTTTTTGGATGGATTTCATGTTTACCTTTAAGTAGATATGTGTTTAGATTTTCAAAGGGTTTTATGTTTAACTTCTTAAATGGTTTTGTGTATATGATTCGGTGTTTAGCTTTTTATAACGTTTATGCATATAGATTGTACATGTGGCGAGGGGGTTCAATCCGTGTCCACATGTTCCTTTAATCGCGGGTTACACAATTTAACTCCTTCATATTGACGATGAGACCAATCGACCGGGGGCAGCCTGACGGTCGTTTACCATTTTTAAAAAAAATTTGTACATATGATCAGTTAAGATATAACTGAACTTATATGACTCGTTACCTAAGTAATCTAGTCGCTATTTTACGTGAAGGATAAACTATTGATCATCAATTTCGTTATTATTAGACTTCGGATACCATCTTTGGTGAAATAGTTTCTATAGTTTACTGAAAAATGATAAATAATAATTAAAATTGAAACTTCATTAATGAAAATCAAAGACTGACTATGAATTTGATTTTATTGAAAGTTATATAAGCTATTGTCATTACATATATTATAATCTCTTCCTCAATTACTTTGTCTTTGTTTTTAAAATAATATATAAATTAACTAAATAGACATAATTATTTATCATCGATAGACTAAAAAAGTTGTTTATTATGTTTAGCATTGTCAGGATCGGGCATATTATTGTTCTTAACCGCACATTGTGCGGGTTATTTACCTAATTTTTATTTTCTGATTTGACCCCTTCTAAAACAAACCACGTTCAACCTATTTCGCATCGGTCAATTGGCAGCTTCTTTGGGGTCACCACTCCCTAAGAAAGCGAGACTAGAGAGAGTGCAGTCTTTTAGTTCTCCTCCTCTCAAATAAATGAATTAATTATGGTTCCATAGGCTGGATGCAGAGGTGGTAAACTAGGCAGGTCACACAATGGGGGTAAAATTCAATCTGTTGGACCTCCACCAAGTCACACATTTTTTTGTAACCCAAAATGTGCATTTTGCAACCCATAGTAAGCATATATTACACCACAACTATTAAATGAAATTAATCAAGAAGGACTTTGTATTTAGATTTAGAGATTATATGTGTTGTTTGTTAACTTTTATATAAAGGGTGGGTGTTTACCCTTTAGAATACTTATCTGTTTAGAATTTAGAAAGGGTTGAACGTTTGTGTTAACTTGTAGGTTTGTCTTTCTAAAAAGAAAATTATTTCTAGTTAATTTTTAGAAGAGTTGTGTATAAGTTTTATGAGGGTTATGTGTTTAGCTTTTACAAAAGCTATGTATTTGACACTTTAAAAGGTTTTACTGTTTAGCTTTTTATAAAAGTTGTGTATTGCTTTTTATAAGGTACTATGTTTGGATTTTTAGAAGAGTTGTATGTTTACCTTTTAAAGGATATGTGTCAAATGTTCAATGTTTAGCTTCTTAGAAGCATTCTGTGTAGCTTTTAGAAGGTTACATATTCAACTTTTTTAAGGGTTTATTTATTTAGCTTTTTTTAGGGTTATGACTTTTAACTTTCACAAGGGTTCTATGTTGAGGGTTTAGCGTTTTATATAAGGGTTATATGTTTAGTTTTAGATGATCTGGTTGTTTAGCTTTTGATAAATGTATAAAATTAAAAATATTTTATTCAATGTAGCGATTGTGTTTAGTCTAATTAATTGGTTATGTGTTTAGTTGTTTAGATGGTCTTATTGTTTAGCTTTTGAAAAGAGTTTTATATTTAGCCTTTTATAAGACTTAGGTTTTAGTTCTTTTTGGATGGATTTCATGTTTACCTTTAAGTAGATATGTGTTTAGATTTTCAAAGGGTTTTATGTTTAACTTCTTAAATGGTTTTGTGTATGTGATTCAGTGTTTAGCTTTTTATAGCTTTTTATAACGATTATGCATATAGATTGTACATGTGGCGAGGGGGTTCAATTCGTGTCCACATGTTCCTTTAATCGCGGGTTACACAATTTAACTCCTTCATATTGACGATGAGACCAATCGATCGGGGGCAGCCAGACGGTCGTTTACCATTTTTTTTAAAAAAGTGTACATATGATCAGTTAAGATATAACCGAACTTATATGACTCATTACCTAAGTAATCTACTCGCTATTTTACGTGAAGGATAAACTATTGATCCTCAATTTCGTTATTATTAGACTTCGGATACCATCTTTGGTGAAATAGTTTCTATAGTTTACTGAAAATGATAAATAATAATTAAAATTGAAACTTCATTAATGAAAATCAAAGACTGACTATGAATTTGATTTTATTGAAAATTATATAAGCTATTGTCATTACATATATTATAATCTCTTCCTCAATTACTTGGTCTTTGTTTTTAAAATATAAATTAACTAAATAGACATAATTATTTATCATAGATAGACTAAATAAGTTGTTTATTATGTCTAGCATTGTCAGGATCGAGCATATTATTGTTCTTAACCGCATATCGTGCGGGTTATTTACCTAGTTATTTACCTAGTTTATAAAAATATTTTCGACGTTTTATTATTTTTATTAATTCTTTTATTCACAATAATCATATTTTATAACTTGACAATCACATGAATAATATGTGATTATTATGTCATATATTGTGATTATCTCGAACACATGATAATTACATATATTAAAGAATATTCACATGTGATTATCATGTTACATTGTGTGATTATGTTAAATAATCACAACAGAATGACTGTAAAAACAAGTTTGAAAAAAAAGTTTGATAAAAAAGTTTGAAAAAAGTTAATATTTTTTATTTATATTTATATCATAGCTTCCAAAAGTTATTTTAACAGTAATCATTAAATTTTTTTTAAAAGATAATGTGTTTCGGATAGTTAAAAAATGATGTTGAAGGATTTCCTAAGTTGATAACTTTGAGAACCACAAAGAATACATGTTTGTTCACATGTGATTAACTTCAATCATATGTGAATATTGACATACGTTTAATTAAAAAATAAAAAAGTAAAAAAAAAATCCTAAAAATATATCAAAAAACGTAAAAAAACAAATATATGTTCACATGTGAACGATAATGTGAAAAATGGGTTAAAATCTGTTTTAAGACGTAAATTTATGATTTTTTTTGACTTTTTTCTTTCTCAATCTAACATAAATCGGTATTCACATATGATTGAAGTTAATCACACGTAAACAAATACGTATTCATTGTGGTTCTCAAAGTTCTCAACTTTAGATTGGTTCTCATTTGAACCTCCCAATATATATATATATATATATATATATATATATATATAGTTGAATGATCCAGAGGGAACACATTTTTTGAGGGGGAATCGTTAGTATTCATCAAGAAGCATATTACATTCACCCATACAAATCTCAAAAAAGCGAACTAAAATTTAGTAAATGTTAATCAGAATCGATGTTATGAATATTAAGCTTCCTTGATAAATTCTTTCTGCAAGTTATAACATCGATTTATGAATATTAGACCCAAATCCGTTAATATTCGTCGCGGTGAATGTTAGTTAACATTCATTGTGATGAATGTTAACATTAAAAATATTTTTCAAATAATGTGAAGTTTTAACATTCACCGTAATGAATGTTAGTTAACATTCATCGTAATGAATGTAAGTTTTAACATTCATCGTAATAAATGTTAGTTAACATTCATCACGGTGAATGTTAACAATTTATTAAATAAATATCTATCAACTAATATAATGACTTAAAAAAGAAATTCATTCGTTAAAACATTCTTTATAGCATCAATTTTGATTACTATTTACCGGTAAAAATAATTTTTTGTTGTCGTTTTGACTGATAATTGTAAGATGTTTCATGATGAATAATAACACTTCTCCCTTCCTCAAAAAATCACTTCCATCTTAATCACTGCCATATATATATATATATATATTTGTTTTCATTAAAATCTGGGAAATAAATAAAAATAAATAAATTGCATGATGGTCCTTCACAACGCTCTTCATTTTGCCCGTTGAGGGCTCCACAACGCCCCTCCCAAAATGCCCCATTACCAGTGTTCTGGACGTTCCCGACCAAAAACGCCTCCATGCTGGGTGCGTTATAAGTGGTCTTATTTTCCTAACAAGCCCATTGCTCTGCAGTTTACATCATAATATCTTTCAATTTAATATATAATATATTAGTATGAATGTATGAATGTATGATGATTTAAATTATTTGTATTTAATCCTAGCTGAATTAACTAACATGTCTTTGGTTGGTGTAATACGTAGTGGTAGTGATAAATTATCCAATAGGAACAAACAGCAAATATTTCATTTTAATATGTTTCATTTATTAATTTTTATTTTCTTTTATATGTAAACTTCAGAACAAAATCCATAAGAAAAGTAGTTGTTGGATTCGGCTTACATAAAAAGAAAGACCACGTCTAGTGGATACACTCTACATTATAAGTACTATACAATATAATCATATATCTCACTCATTCCCTCATATCTACAATCATTTGTACCTTTCAAAATTCAAAAAAAATATGGTAGTGATATCGACACACATAAGTCCATGTACCACATGACGATTCAAATACTTTTGAAAGTCAGGGACGACCAATGAAACAAATTGAAAATCACATAACGATTTAAATTATTTACTCTAATTCAAAAAAGAATATGAAATATGATCCGTAACGAATTACGAATACGAAAATAATAACAGAATGATAGAATAGCAGGAACGTGAATGAAAACAAGATGAGAATTGGAAGAACTTTGCTTTTATATTTTCTTCTCTCTCAAAACTTACAAACGCACTGACGTTGTTTTTCTTTTCAATGGGTTTATTTTTGTTTGAGGCTATATATCTAACTCTCTTCCTATTTATTCTATTTATAATAAAATAAGACTAACAATAAGGAAGGCTATCTCTTAGTTACATAATTGAATCAAACATGAGATCATGATTATCAACATGCAAGAATATAGGAACCAGAAACCACAACTCCACGTTTCTTTCTTTTGTTTATTTTCCATCCTTGTTTCTCGGTGGACAATGCGATCTCACCGGATCACGCCTCCCCTTCTTCGGTGAAAGCGAGCAACTCCTGTTGATCCTAAACTTGATGAGGATGAAAATGGCGGGCTTCCCCAATTTCCTTAGAAACCCTTTTTGTTACATTCGGACATCTTGCATGAACATAAGCAATCAACGATGTTTGTACTTTTGCTTTTGTTGACAATATACTTCTTGCCATCTTTTGTCAATTGGTATTGTTGTGCACGTCGGAAGTAGATTGCATCCCGCTCCCATAGATATGGATTGCCAAAAATCACCTGATAGATGTCAAGTGGAACCACCTCGCAAGTAACTTCATCTATAAACTGATCGGTGATAGCAAACCGAAACGTGCATTGCCGGTTGACTTGTGTATCAACATCTTTTTGAATCCATCCTAGTGAATAAGGACTAGGGTATGGTTTCGTCTCCAAACCCAACTGTTGAACAAGGCTAACCGAAATCAGATTCTTTTCACTTCCCGTGTCAATTATTGCTTCAACCAACGTTTGCTTCACTTGGATTTTTAAATTGAACAATTCTTCTTTTTCTTTTGTTGGTGGCTTCTCTTTGGGTTTTATCATGAGTGTCAAGCTTTTGTCTACCTCCTCAACTTGGCCAAGCTCGACTGCATCATTTGCAATTGTTGTAGCAGTCATATACTTTTCATGACCACCTTTCACCCATTTTTGTGGAAAAAGCTCGGGGTTGTGACTTCCAACACTTCTCTTCAACATGACCTGCAAATTTACAATGATTACAATATTCGTTATTTGCAACTGTTGAATTTTTCTTGGCATTTTTGTCAAAATTATTGGCATCAAAGCCTTGTTCTTTCACGCCTTCTCCCATCTTTTGACCACCATTCTTGTTTTTTAATTCGATAGCCATAGCAATGCGACTAGCACAAGAGATATCCCTCAATTCATGTAGTCGCAATTCATTCTGGATTTGGCAATGTAACCCGACTACATACTTGGTGATGACATCTTCATTATCTAATGAAATTCCCAATGCCACCGCAAGGCGCCAAAACTCCGTGGTGTATATTTGTACCGACTGCCCACGTTGTTGTTGAAGACTATGCCATCACGACCATCAATATTGTGAATATCCCATGGGATAAAACTCTTTGCGTAAAAGTCGAATAAATCGAGCCCATGTAACTTCCTCCTGGGTCTTTATTTTCAAGTGAGAATTCCACCAAGCCAACGCATGGCTTGTCAACTTTAATCTTGAAAAAGAAACCTTCTCGGTACTACTAAACCCATAAAGAGTAAAATAAGTCTCGAGTTGGTCGATCCAAGAGTCAAGCTTCTCAGCATCAACAGTGCCATCAAATGTTGGAATGTCAATTATTGCTTCAACTTTGAATGGTCGATTAGAACCACGACTCCGAAGCATGATAGTATCACTTTCTTCATCGTCTTCGTATTATACTTCGAATCTTCTTCTTCCTCTATTGTTTTCTTTAGCGGTGTTTCTGGAGCTTTTGGCTTTTGTTGGGTTTGAATCCATGCAAGCACGAACTCAAGTTGAGTTGCTAGTTGATCGACCTTAGCGGAAAGTTCGGTCAATCCCGGCATGTTACTTCCTTCCGGTATCATTGTTGATGAAGGACGACTTTTGTTTGTTGTTTTTCGATGACTTTTTAACTCAGAGAGAGGTTCACCGGAAACTTTGTAGTCGGACTTTGTTTGCACCATACACACCTAGGAACGATGCTCTGATACCACTTAATCCGTAACGAATTACGAATACGAAAATAATAACAAAATTATAGAATATCAGGAACGTGAATGAAAACAAGATGAGAATTGGAAGAACTTTGCTTTTATATTTTCTTTTCTCTCAAAACTTACAAACGCACTGACGTTTTTCTTTTCAATGGGTTTGTTTTTGTTTGAGGCTATATCTAACTCTCTTCCTATCTATTCTATTTATAATAAAATAAGACTAACAATAAGGAAGACTATCTCTTATAGTTACATAATTGAATCAAACATGAGATCATGATTATCAACATGCAAGAATATAGGAACCAGAAACCACAACTCCACGTTTCTTTCTTTTGTTTATTTTCCATCCTTGTTTCTCGGTGGACAATGTGATCTCACCGGATCAAAATATGGTAGTGATATCGATACACTTAAGTCCTTGTAAACTTATTTCTTTTTCTTGTATTATTTACATAGAAATTTCCTCCTCTTACTTGGTCTTCTCCGTTATCGTTGAATCCAAGAAATGATTTCCATCAACATCCATGAGATAAAACTCATAATTCATTCCTTGGATGTATGGTTATATAAACTTGATTATTATGAAACTATATATACTTTAGGATATTATCTGGGCTGTCAACAACACACAATAAGTTCATTAAGATTCATAGTCAACCGAAAGACTTTGAATACTCTTTAATTGTGATAATTCATCATGATCGGGACAAACTACCGGTAAAAAGTAGAGAAGAAGATATTAATGACTTATCTTCGTTCCGGTAAAACACCATTTTCGAAGATAATATATCTATACAAAATGTAATAAAGATTAACATTATAGCCTTTCAAAGAGTGGGTTGTGCTTCCCAAGGCATGCTAGCTTACTAGTATAATCCATTAAGTTTCGATATAAACATTCACAAGGTGACCTAGTGGTTGGTAGGTTTGTGTCCAGATGGTCCTCCTCACAAGAGCTCTCAAGTCCAAACCTCACTAGCTCCACATCTTGAAGGTGCCCAGAAAAAGGTCGGAAACGATCATATGCACACATCTAAGTAAAAAAAACTCGTCCTACTGGATAACCTAAACAGTAAAAACTTCCACCGTTTATCCGTTTGAAGTTAGATATGTGTAAGTAAAAGGGCACTTTCTCCAAAATCACAAGAAATTTATGAACACATTTTTAATGGCATAGTCTTATATATCTCATAAACCTCATAAATCACAAGAATATATATGCCGACGTCATTTCTTAGCAACTTGCATGACTTTGATTTGCTTAACTACAAAGATAGATATCAATAAATTTTATAATTAAGACTAAGATGTGGACTCCATTTCTTGGTGACCCACATGACTTTATCACCTTCTTAACACGACCCCATTTCTGTGTAGTTTACGTAAGTGAATAATTTTTTACTTTTTTGTTTTTTACTAGTACTAAAATCTCAAAAAATTTAAAAACGTAATATCTTTCATGTTAATAGTATGAATGTATAATGATTTAAATTATTTGTATTTTATCCTAGAAATGTTATTGGTTGAAACTTTGACAAAATTACTACCTGATATGAAAAACAATCAAACTAAATTTCAGTTTAATATGTTTATTTATATAATATATATATATATATTTTTTTATCTTTTATGCATGTGTTAACTTCAGAATAAAATCCATACGAAAAGTAGTTATTGACTTGGGCTTCCATAAGAAGAAAAACAACACGTCTAATGTATCCTTACTCTCCATATAATAACTAATCAATTAATCATATCCCACTCATTCCCTCATATCTAAAGACTATAATCATTAATACCTTTCAGAATTCATAATATATGGTTATTCTCAAAGAAGTACATGAAGCATCATCATCTTCTTCTTCACCATGTAATGGTCATCATCAACAGTATGATGTGTTTTTAAGTTTTCGCGGAGCTGATACCCGTCTTAGCTTCACTAATCACCTCCACAAAGCCCTTGAGGATGCTAATCTCAAAACCTTTTTGGACGACGAAGAGATCGAAACAGGTGTTGATTTAAAACCGGAATTGGAGATTGCTATTAAGGCATCCAGGGCTTCTGTTATCGTGTTATCCAAGAACTATGCTACTTCGACATGGTGCCTTGATGAGCTAGTACTTATTCTTGACCAACAAAAAAATTTCAACCAAATTGTTATCCCCATTTTCTATCATGTGGAGCCCACCGATGTGAGGAAGCAACAAAACAGCTTCGGAGATGCAATGGAGAAACATAAACAGAGGATGGATGCGGAGATTGATGTGGAGAAAAAAAGTTTATTAGCAAAGAAGATAGAGATATGGAAGGCAGCTCTAACAAGAGTTTCTCATTTAAAAGGAAAAAATGCAAAGAATCGGTAACTACTTTCTCAATATCAGATATCAGATTATAATTATCTAACATTTTAAAAAAGTTTATTTCCATAAAAGCAAATGTTTTGATTATTAAAAATTGTAAAAAGACTTTTCCGAAGCTATATACTTATTTGTAGAATGTACGTAATTAAATTGAGGGTAACAAAATGGTTAGATATAAATTGAATATATTATATCTACAAATGCAGTAGATTCATGGCATTATTTTCTAAGTTGTAATTCGTATTTTAATATATTTTCAGGCTAGAGACTGAATTTATCGAAGAAATTGTTAAGGACCTTTCCAAAAGAATACGTGTACCCATCATGAGTACTCTGCCCCTACTTATTGGGAGGGAAGAGTCCATAGAATTCATGACTTCATGGTTAAAAGACGAAACTGTAGATATTCTTACTCTCTATGGTATGGGTGGGATCGGGAAAACATCGTTAGCCAAGTATGTCTACCAGTTACATTTTCATGAATTCAGCAGAAGCAGCTTTATTGAAGATATCAGTAGGAGATGTGCTCAAACTAACGGATTGCTTGATGTACAAAAACAACTTTGTGATGCCATTTCAAATGCAAGTTCTATGCAAGTTTATGATGTTTCTGCATACACCTCCATTATTGAGAATACAGTTACACGTGAAAAGGTTCTTCTTGTTCTTGATGATATTGATGGTTTGGGCCAGTTGGATGCGTTACTTGGAAACCAAAGATTTCATCCAGGAAGCAAAATCATAATAACAACCAGGGATGCGTCAGTAACAGAGAGGTGTGCACTATTCAACCCTCAAGTTCAACCTAAGCATAAAAAGCAATTGCTTAACGGCTTGTATGCAACCACATCAAGAAAACTTTTGTGTCTGCATGCGTTCAAGTGCAAAAAAGTTCAAGAAGGCTATGAAGAGGTGTTTGATAATATTGTGAAATATTGTGAAGGACATCCATTGGCTCTTCAAGTTTTGGGGAGGCATCTACATAATCGAGATGTTGCTTATTGGGTGGACAGCATAAAAGAGCTAAAGAAAGGAGCCCAAGGACCCGGTTCTGCTATAAATAATGTCTTGAGATTGAGCTTTGTCAAATTGTCACCCAATGATAAGGAATTGTTTATGCATATAGCTTGCTTTTTCGTTAAAACAGATAGAGATTATTCAGAAACAATTTTAAAGGCATGTAAGATACGCACAGGTTCTGGGATCACTAATCTCATTGATAGATGCCTTCTTCATATTGGATGGGATAACGAGTTCACTATGCATTCATTAATTCAAGAGATGGGAAGAGATGTGGTACATCAAGAATCACCTGATAAGCCAGAGGAGCGTAGTCGATTATGGTGTCGTAAGGAATCATTCAAAGTGTTGAAGAAAAATAGGGTAAGAGGCCATACATGTTTTTTACTTGGTAGTAATGCAGATTATTTATCATGTATGTAACACTTGCCTCTTAATATTTTTTACATTGCTTTTTTTTAGGGGACAGGAAATACTAAAGGCCTCACACTTGACATGAGATTGAGTGAGAAAGAGAAGTCATGTGGATCATTATTTGAGGTGGAAACAGAGGCTTTAAGTAAGATGCATAAGCTAATGCTACTACAATTGAATAATGTTCAACTCAATGGGTCTTATGAGTATTTTCCAAAGAAATTAAGATGGTTGTGCATGCAATGGTTCCCTTTAGAGTCTCTGCCTTCGGACTTACCAATGAAAAAGCTAGTTGCTCTTGACTTGTCTTATAGCAATATCAAATCTTTTGACATGTCTTGCAGTAATCCACAAAGACCAAAAAATATGCAAAAGGTAAGAAATTAGAGTGATCTACTTTAACGTTTGCTATTCTTCAATGTTGAATCGATCATTATAATTTGCTGACTATTATTAATACCACTTAGTGCAGTTGACGACTGGATCTTGCTCAAAAGATACACGATTACTTGGATCCTTGAAGATTCTTGATGTGAGTTTCTGTAAACAGCTTCATAGTCTGGGTGGCTTTTTCGAACTCCCTGCACTCGAGAGGTTACTGGTTAGACATTGCATAGGTTTGATTGAAATATGTGAGTCAATTGAGCTGTGCGCTGAACTTGACCTCATTGATCTACGTTACTGCAACAGACTTGAAAAGCTTCCAAGATCCTTAAGAAAGTTAAACAAGGTTAAAACATTATTGCTAGATGGCTGTAATTTAGGTAAATCTCAAATTGAGATGAGGGCTAACAACATTGGTGTAAACTCACCAACAGGTTTCAAGTTCTTTGCGGGGGTTTTTCCAAGCTCATTGGTAAGGTTGTCACTTGAGTGGAATAATTTGTCCTGCGAATCCTTTCCCATGGATTGGAGTTGCCTATCCATGCTAAAGGAATTGCGGTTAGATGGTAATCCAATTGTTTCAATCCCCAATTGTGTGAGAACCCTTCCTAGGCTTGAATACCTTAATATGGCTGATTGTTACGAGCTGATATCAATCGAACATCTTCCACCTACCTTAACACATCTTAACATCTTCAGCGATTCCGATTCATTTGGATTGCAGAAAATTGCATTTGATCCAGAAATGTCTCCAATCACGTTAAATGTTCTTTGGAATAACCTAGCATATTCATCCATGGAAGTTGAAGGGGTAATTAAAGTCCAGCCTATGTCAGATGTTGAGGAAAGGTTATTACTTAGTTTGGGCTGGAGAAATTTAGACTTCACTAAAAAGAAGTTCATCAAATTTCGTCATGATCATGGTTACTACCCATGTGGATATTGTAAAGAGGAATGGAAAGAGGGATGTAAAGAGGAATGTATAGAGGAATCTCAAATCCAGGTTTTGTCTACTAAACCATCTCGATCTATTTGCGTTAATCTGTATATATGTATATAACTAACATGTATTTAAGGTTGTAATTAATCAAGGTGGTTTAATTGTAATTGACAGATGTACTATCAATTTGGAATATTCAGCACAATTTACGGAGGGGAAAAGATGCCAAATTGGATTACGCATAGAATCAAGGGACCATCAATATCATTGATCATCCCTTCATCTTCTGAAAACCTATTCAGAGGATTGAATGTCTGCGTGCTGATCATCACAAGTCCTGACTTAGTCCTTTCATATTTCCCAGTGATCAAAATTAGTAATATAACAAAGAACCGCACTTGGATATACCGCCATTTTATGGACTCACGTGTCGTGGTATATGAGGAGCATTTAACATATATAAGCCATTGGATGTTTACGAAGAATGACATGGAACCTGGTGACCACGTTACTATTACCACCTGGACTTGGTCTGAAGATGAAAAAGAATGTATGTGTGGGGTGAGTTTCGTGTATGAAGATGGAAGCATGGAAGAAAAAGAAGAAGAAGAAGAAGATGTGTTGGGTCGTTACAAATCATGGAATCATATAATTGGTGGTGATCTCTCCGCTTTTGAATTAACAACTGGAGAATACCTCCTCGACTGTAACAGTATTTGTCGAACTACAAATGACATCGTTAATGGGGAACTTGAGGATCTTGGTTTTGCAAGTTCCATCTATAAAGGTATGTTATTATTATTATTATTATTATTATTATTATTATTATTATTATTATTATTATGAAGAAACGAAAATATTGTTGTATCATATAAATTATCTAATTATTCTATATGTTTTTTCATTATTAGTTGGTGGAAGTACAAATATCTTTCAGGATCTTATGAAATTTTGTTCTACGACACGTTCCATCTATAAAGGTATGTTACTATTATTATTATTATTATTATTATGAAGAAACGAAAATATTGTTGTATCATATAAATTATCTAATTATTCTATATGTTTTTTCATTATTAGTTGGTGGAAGTACAGATATCTTTAAGGATCTTATGAAATTTCGTTCTACGACACGTTCCATCTATAAAGGTATGTTACTATTATTATTATTATTATTATTATTATTATTATTATTATTATGAAGAAACGAAAATATTGTTGTATCATATAAATTATCTAATTATTCTATATGTTTTTTCATTATTAGTTGGTGGAAGTACAAATATCTTTCAGGATCTTATGAAATTACGTTCTACGACACGTTTCATCTATAAAGGTATGTTACTATTATTATTATTATTATTATTATTATTATTATTATTATTATTATGAAGAAACAAAAATATTGTTGTATCATATAAATTATCTAATTATTCTATATGTTTTTTCATTATTAGTTGATAAGATGCTCTTCAAAGCTTTCTCATGAAGGAAGTCCAACAACTCTTTTGAGTGATTTAAGGTAGAATTCACAACACCCACACACTTCTCGAATCAATGAACGAGAAGGTCATAGAAAACTCCCAGTTCACTGTATGATGAAGTATGCATTTATTTTGATTTAGTGGGTGAGTCAGTTTACATTCATTAGTTTCATTAATTGATTGTCTGATAAGTGATAACTAACGGTTTGTGTATTTGATTAATTAATTTGGAGCTCATTTCTCACTTTGAAGCAACTTGTATATGTTTAGTAACACTGCATATTAGGTGTTCGATGAAATGTCATTGCTGACTTTTGTATTATTAAATGCCTGGATTGTTCTATTTCTAAGAGGGTTATAAGTTTACTAGTCTCTTTATAAGTAATGTGGATGCAATGCCCAACTTTTTACACCGAACATGCCACTTTCCATTCTCTTCCAATATAGTTAAATGTTTTTGATAACATGGATACTTAAGTAAATATAACTTCTTTTGATAAGATCAATGTTTTAAGTTCAGCAAAATTTTCTTTGTGTACAAAAATATATGTGAACAAAAGACATGTTCCTATTCATCAAAGAACAGATAAGTCGTAAGTTTGATGTTAACGTTGTGACTGATATTATCCTCGTGGCGGGCGTGTGGGTCGGTTAGTGTTGATGGTTATCAACGTTTTACAAGAACTTTGTGACTAACATCAAAGTTAACAATTAATATCTGTGCAGAAAGTTTAAAACCAAAAATACTAATTGAATTGTTTATATGCACTTAAAACTTTTATCTTCCAGGTAAATGGTACAACCTTTAATCATAGAGTACGAGAGAGGCATATCAGTTCACAAACTAATACTTCATTAGCTATGGAGACGGATGCTACGCAAATTTGATATCTCTGTTTCTATTTTCCTTTTTTTTTTTTTTGTATTTTTGGAAACCTATGCTCTACTTGTGTTGTTGGTTTATTTTCTATTTTTAAATCAGTGATACTTTTTTTTAACATAAAATTAGTGATACTTGAGGTTTTCAATCTATAGCATCTCCTCAGACTTTTGTGCGGAGTTTCTTTTGTTGTTGCAAGTAAATAACTTCTTGTTAGCTTTTGAGGGAGTATAACAAACTATGGCAATAGCATTTCTTTATTGCGAAAACTTCCTCTTATTTTGGTGTGTAATCGGGTAGTACTTTGGATATGTTGCTTATAGTACTAAATCAACAGTTTGAAGTCCCTTCTTTTTGTCTTTTTTCACTTGCTCACAATCTCATATGATAGTTTCGAGTTTTCATTGATCCCCAAATCACATAACAGAATTGACTTTGTATTTCTTTCGATTTGCGATAACTATATGATATGATCACCCATTCAAGATATAGAGTTTTTGTTCTCCACTAATAAACATTCATGTATGTGGGCTTCTTATGTGTTCTTTTCTCATCAACATCAAGTTCTTGGGCTCTTCCCAGTTGAGCCTCATGTTGAATCGTATCAGTTAATGAATGATTATTTGTCAAACTCTAATTTCCGTATATGATCATGAAATATACATTTACTTTGACACAATGCATATGGTCTGTGTTGTTGATTTATTAATTCGGAGCTCTTTTCTCACTTTGAACCAAGCTGTGTGTTACCTTATAACACGCATATCAGGTGTTTAAAAAAATGTCTCGCTTGTTAATTCCATATTCCATATTTTAATGAATTGAGTGTTTTACATTTCTTTCACCAAATATAGCAATTCCTTTCGTATTCTGTGGTTAAATTTATTTGATAAGAAGAACATAGTTTATGAATACTTTAATAAATATGTTGCTCTGATATCTTATAGAATCCTTTGCTTTCGGTATTTAATTTCTTTTTTGTTGGATTCCATGTTTTACTTGTGTTGTTGGTGCCATTTCTGTATCATTATTCGTATGTTTGGTGAAATCAATGAACATTATACTTTAGGTTTTCATTTTCTAGAGAAAAAAATTATATATACGTAACTTGACAAAGTACATCCACTAATTTACATATACAATATCATGAGAAGTATGGCTGAATGTGGTGCTCTGACTTCACACACAAATGAACTCCATTCTTACATGTTCAGTTGTAATCATTCAAGTTAAAATTAAGTTATACAACTATTCTGGACTGACTTGCGATATTTCGAGTTCCCTTGAAAACAAACTGTATAATCAGTCAGTAGTGATCATCATCATTTGTTATTTCTGTAAATATGCTTGAAATGATTATACTTAAGTTGATTTAACTATGCTTGAAACAGTTGTTGGCGGGTGTAATACATCAGTAATGGCTATTCTGACGTATCTTTTAGAAGTATACTCATCAAGTAATGACCATCCTAAACAGTACAGTATACTGTTTTTCTAAGTTATCGAGATTTTGATAGCCGTATGTACGTGATAAGTTTACTAATCGCCTCCATAAATCCTGTTAGAAATAAAGGGATTCGGAACATACCCGAATACAATAGCGGAAGCGGAAGCAACGAACCACTGTTTAAATCACCGGTCGGGTTAAGCGATCACAAACGGAAAGGTTACACGATTTCACAGCCTAAGATTCCCATACCACGTTTGCATCAAACATACACTAGACTAACGAGTCTTAACTCGTTTGTGTGATGTCCCACAATAACACTTGTTTGCACGAATGTATTGACACGAGCTATGAATTCTTAACAAGAAGTTTGCGGAATAACACTTGTCAAGTAGGAAGATTTATGTATATAACTTGTAATGCAATTGAAACAAATTTGTAAACAATGTAAGAACACAATTGATTCAATAGCCAAAAGCCTCAATATTATTATTGAAATAATACGGATACACTATTGTTGTATCAGGGTTACAAAGCAACCTTGAAGCTTAGTTACAACTTGACTAGAGACTTACAAGTATTCAAATATACACAGATACAAGTATTGACCCACACTCTAACAATGAGCCAAGTACATACTTATACACTTAACAACTTGTATAAAATCTATACAAAATCTACTTTCCTAAGACAAGTTTTCTAGGAAACACACCAGCATTAAATGCATTACCATTCCTTGTTTGCAGCGTGCACTATTCCTCAAAAACATGTCTGCAGTAGGTGTATTTGTGTTGCAGAGTTGGTAGAAAGCAGATCCACTAAGCAGCATTAACAAAACAATGAGCAGAACTAACAATTTGAACTGGCAGAACTAATCTTTGCATTTCTTCACTCTTGGCAGAACTAACTTTGGAAACACTTGGCAGAACTAATGATAAATGATTTAGCAGAAATAACTCTGGAAAACTTTATTTTCAATAAATGTACAGAGCTAACTTCCACTAGCAGAACTAAGTCTTCATTGCACCAACAACATTAACTTTGAACAGGCTAAACACTTAGAATATTTTAAGCATTTGATCTCCAGTAGATTTTAGCCCAACAGTTTCACTCAATTGTCTCTCATGTGTGTATTGGGTATATTTTCTCTAAGTCCAACCCTTGCATATAAAGTGATTGTTGGGCCGTGAAGATTAATTTACGGGCTAGGGTTTTTTTGTTTTAACTTGTTGTCTAAGTTTATGATACCTTATAAATATTAACCCTTATGTACATGTAATCTTGGAGCCGTAAAAGTAATAGTAAAGAAAAACTCTCTGATTTGACCCTGTGGACTAAACCAATCTCCAAGTTGGAGATTGAACATAACCACGTTAAATCTTTGTGTCGTATTGTTCGATTCTTTATCTTGTTGCTTTGTTTTGATTGCTAGGTTTGCAATTATTATCCGTTTATTGTTTGTGGGTGTAACGCGATTACATGAACGTTTATTGACTCTATGAAAATGGATAATTAACAAAGTCACTCTAAACTACTAATACAAATCGTAAATATACACTAGTGAACTAATGAACTGGCCTTTGTCCCTCGGACGTGGACGGTCATCAAATCAAAACCCTCCTCTCCCTTCCTTTAGTTGCCAGTAGGGCACTAGCCTAACAAGGGGAGGAAGACAAACACAATTTGACACATGCCACAACTATTCTCAGGTGACACACAGACTACTACGTCTAACAAAATTTCAGGACGAAATTCTCCTAACAAGGAGAGAATGTGACAACCCGTACTTAAGGGTCGTCATTACCAAAGATCATTAACGCTAATACATGTATTAAGCATCACATTAGGTTGAGCACCTAAAACATTTCATATATTATATATATACGCATACGTAATTGATTATAATTACGCACACTCATCGGATGGATTCCGACACACACGGCCATTGGTGTAACTAACATAAATCTATTTTCACTATAAAATAGTCGTTATTCACATTGAAATATTATTTTATAATAATATAAAAGAAAAACAATTACGTTTAACTTAAAATGTAACATGTAGGATAAAATGCACGGATTGAGTCCGACACCCGAACGAGAACTCAACCAATATTTTGGTCACCTCAAAGTATTAATTTCAAAATGTTCAATTCATTTATATATACATATACATACCACAAAGTTACGCGATACATTTATTGCTCGGTTCAACGTTTAACCGACCACGCAAAATAAAGGACCGAGATCCGAGCCCAACCACCATGGGCCAGGCCCAAGCATCGGCCCAACAGTCCAGATGTCGGCCCAAGGGAGTCAAAAACCCAGCCCAAGACCATCCATGTATATATGCTACCATAACACTTGAAATCCCTCATTTTTAACCCACAAAAACACACACATACAAGGCTTTTTCTCTGCCCTCTCTCTCTAAAACGACCACAACTCTCTCTCTCTCTCTAGCAAAATACTGAAGTTCTCACAAGATCTAGTAAACCAAATCACTTCCCCAAGTCGATTTAGCAAGGGAAACACGAGAAACAAGACAGCAACACTTCTTCACTCATTTTCGGTTTAGATAAGTCCTTCCGCTGTAAGAACTACTCCTTTTCCTCTAGACCTTCAAGTATAACATATATCTTGATGTTATAACTTCGTTTTACTGGTGTATTGTTCAAATCTGTGCTCAAAACTCGTTTTGTGTTGTGGTTAACCGTTGGACCCACTGGACAAAAGAAAACCGACCTTAGATCAGTGATGACGAACACATTACTTCACTAAATCTAACGTTTATTGACTCTAAATTGGATTTCAAGAAGTCTACTTTCCAGATCTGTAAGCCTCACGAATTCAGGAGGTCATTTACTATTTTTAAGAAAATGAAAAAGAAAAAGTGTTCAGACTGAAAAGTCTGACCAGAATCTGGGCTGCAGTGATTTGAGCATATCTCGAAATGTACGACGAGGTTGGTCATGAAACCACTTGGAATACCTCAGCAATTTTGTCCTCACTGGAAATGACCACAAATGGATTTGTAACCTGATGAGTGAACATATACACTAAAAACGGGCTGATTGGACCACTCTGGCTTTGCGATTTTATTCCATGAGTTCTACGTAGTTAAAAAGGTCATAAAAGTAGGCGTTTCGAAGTTAAAACATAGGACTATAACATATATCTTTCTCAGATTCTATATCACACGAAATCATTGTTAAATCAGACTTTGAACAAGACCTAAAAAAACTGAAGTATATATTCGAGTGGACTGATTTTGAACCAATTAAAAACCGACACTTTCGGGTTAACCCCGAAGAGCAACGATAATTTTATTAGGCTTTAAAAACATATTTAAGGACTCTCCAAAAGTTTCAGGTTAGACCGAGCTCGTTTGACCAGTTTGACCAGCGATTTGAGGTTTTGTGGACTAAATAATCCGTTAGCATCATACACCCATTTATCAAGTATCAAATTTGTGTAACAAAAAATATACTTTATACGACACCACTTGAACATACAAATACATATACTTTATAAGTGTACAAAGAAACGAAACATTATAATTATAACTTCGGAAATTATTACTACACACTTAAACTTCACCAACGGGCCACAACGTTTTAAAACAACAAACACTTGGACAATACAAGTTGATTGACAACTAGCAATGGATAAACTATAGGGTCATCTACTTACATTATAACCTCATGTGTTTAAGGCACTAGGAGGTTATGAGCTAGACCCACTTTCGGTTTAGGAAAGCTAGCACCCTTCGGTGAGTTCATAGCTCCTTTTTTTACTTGTTTTGAACTGTTTTGGGGTGAAATACATGCTCTATTTTATAATACTACTTGATCTCTGTTTTATGAACTACTCTGAACTACTTAATTTCTGTTTTGCGAATTACTTCGAATTCTGACTTATGATTTACTTGAACTCTGATTTACTAACTACTTGAACTCTGTTTGAACTTTGTGAACTCTGTTTTGAACTATGTGCACCCTGTTTTGAAATATGTGAACTCTGTTTTGAACTATGTGAACCATGTTTTGAACTGTTCGAACTATGTTCTATGAACTGTTTTGTACTGTACTCTGAACTATCTTTGGATAACTACGATAACACTTGGGGGAACTATGATAACAACTACGAGCCCTACTACGATAACTACGATAACAACTATGGGGACAACTACGATAACAACTAAGAGTCTCACTACGATAATGAATATGATAACAACTATGATTTCAACCTTGGTTAAACGTTGATTTAGAAATGGCGTACTTTGGTTTGGCATCTCTGACAACTTTGAAAACTCTGCCCACTTTGAAAACTCTGACACCTTTGAAAAACTTGAGACTAAACTATGATTTGAAAAATCTTACTATGATTTCAAGTATGATCTTTACTCCGTTTTCAACTACGATTGTTAGTATGAAAACATATGAGCTCACCAATATTATTGTTGACCCGTTTTAGCATGTATTCTCAGGTTCACAGCTGGACTAGGATTACTACAAAATATGCTAGCTCGAGTCGCATGCATACATTTTGTCGGAGATTTCCTTGCATTATTTTTGTAATATTAATTATGTATTGAAATCTCTAAAGCCTTTTGGCAAACTTTAGTTGTTTTGTAAAAACTTATTACATTAAGTTATATATTTTCAAACTTCTCATTTAGAGGTCGTTTGCTTATGATTATGTGCAATAATTTCTAATTAGTCACGTCCTAACCCGAACCGCTGCCGCCGAGTAAATTTGGGGATGTGACAGATACAGATTTTAATCTTGAAAATAAATTAAAAACTCTCATGTCATAATGTCATATCCTCTTAAAAAAAGGAAACTAACTCTCATAATTGAAAAACTTATTTTTAAATTTATCATATATAAATTCCTCTTAAATTCATTTATCTATTTCTGTTTATTTATTTATTAATTATGTCTATAACCCCAACTTTGATCATTCTTCATATAATATCTTCCGTCAATCACCCATAAAACTGAACCCAAAGAATCCATGTCTCAAAATTTGTAAGAACATCTTCCTCATCCTAATTCTTGTTTTTTTTAATTATTAATTTATATTGCCAGATTACTTTAGTTATGTTATACTCCGAAGAAAGTTAGTGAAAATAATATATAATTTTGTAATTTTTTGTCTTTTCTTGAGAATCTTACTTTATTTTGTATTGTTGTTGTTTATATGTATGATTATGATACATGAAAAACGAATTTTTCCCCCTTTTTCGAGAAATATAGTAAAAAAAAAACAATTATATACAATTAGTCACTGAAAGGTACTAAAATTTTAATTAATCATTTGTTTACTCGGAAGTTTTTGTTTATTCTATCGTATACGTTGATGATTGCATGTATGTAAAATGCGAAATTGATACAACTTCAGATGGTATACGTATTTGTACTATGTATACCCATGTTAGTCTCATTTGCATTATTGCTTATAACAAATTTTACACTCTAAATAACACGTAATAAATTTTTAACTTTGTTGCTACAAAATTTGATTTTTGCTCTTTTGCACTATTGTTTACTTATCCGGGAAATGATCTAGTAATTTATAAAAAAAATGGATCAGAACAAATTTGGGATTTGTTTCTTCTCTTTAATTAAATACAAAATTTAAGACCATTGAAACTTACTAAAAATAACTCTATATTGACCATAATTATAATTTATAACTTTAGAATAAACTAAATGGTCAACTTAATATTGAATGTAAATTAGCAGTAGACGTATTCAAATAAAATATATTTGGAATTTGTAGTGTTTTATGTTAGATTAATTGTTTTTAATATTGATTTCACTTATCAATCAACTAAACATATTTATTTATTTATTTTCTTTATTGCAATGAAAAGTAATTAAGATTTGATGAACAATTGAAGTGTAAATATGATTTATGCAAAGAATTTTTTTAACACATATTATATGTATACGTTTTTTAAACTTATATATACGTTTTTTAACGTTTGAATAAGTATAATAAATATGATCTATGTATTTTTTTCCCAACTAATTATTATCAAATAAGTCTTTCACATGCAGAAGGAATGCTTGGGTTAAATTTAAAATTCAAAATTACTAACTATAAAGAATTGAATATGATAAAAATACACAAGGTAACTATAATCAAGTATTAAGTTTAGTATGATGATTATTTAAACTAACTAGATGTGAATAGTTAGGTTAAGTAAGGGTAATTAGTCTAAATCTCAGAGGGCATTGTGGTTTTTATTTAAAGTTGACTTTGCTATTTAGGTATATAAAATTAGGAGAAAAGATCAAGGGTTGTAAGAGCACAGGGTGTGGTGCACGATGTCCTGGACAGTATTCTGGAGAATGTTGAAAGTGAGGATTCTATGGTGTGGTGAAACTGAATTCACAGTGTTCTGAAGTTTTTTTATTATTTTTAAGGCAATTAGTTAAATAAATTAACTTAAATAACAATAATTAAATAAAACTACAATTCATTATTAAAAAAATAGAAAAATTTACAATTTTATGTATAAATACACTAATTTTAGAAAGAAAAAAAAAACAAATTAATTTTCTTTTTACATAAAATGGGCTTGACCTTTATTTTTAAACCATTCCATTAGGCCTAATTTAAAACCAATTTAATAGCCCAATTTTAATACCGTATCTTCCTTCTTCATCCTCGATTCCTCCTGCATATACAAAATACAGAACTCACACACACCACACAACAAAACCCACATACACAACTATTATCGAAAGAAAAGGAGGAAAAAAAGAAAGAAAAAAAAAAGAAAACGTCGCATGTTTCGCCGTCCGGATCTGAATGTTGGGGCTTAAACGCCGTCGAGAACGGCGACGAGAACGCAACGGCGGGGTGGCGGAACGCCGGATTCCGGCGTTCTTGATGCTGAACGGCAGTGGGAACGGTTACACACCTTATGCTCTAATTATTTTGTCTTAAGTCATCATAGGGTCGAGATTAATGTAAAGTGAGTTATTTTTAGTATGTATACTTAACTAAGGTTTTCTTATACTGTCTCGGTCCCAAATTTATAGTCTAGTATTTCATTTTGGACTGTCTCAAATTAATTATCCATTTCAAATTTATATATGTAAGACAAAAAAAAGGTAAAAGGTAAAGGGTAAAACTCTCATCTTATCAAAAAAATAAGAGAGAAGTTGATTTGCGTATTTTTTTATTTGAGAATAATTAAATTGAGACGGAGAGAGTATTAATTAAGAGAGTATTAATTAAAAGAGAAGAAAGATGGTTAATACCTTAAAATCATGTGTATGCCTACTAGACATACATCATATATAATTCTCATCTATATTAATTTTCTCCAACATTATCTATATTCTATATTCTATTGTCAGAGATCAAGTATACTCTCATTATAATGAAAAAGTCAAAGTATTTCCTTTTATATTCTTGTTCATCAGATGATAAATTCTCCCAAAGAAAGTTCAACACACTTGTTTGAGTGATTGAGGTTCGATTTACAACACCCAAACACTTTTCAAATTATAATTTATAAAGTTTTAATCATTTTTGTATGCTCTGAATCAAAGAACAAAAATGTCATTAGCAAATGTATGATTTAATGCATGTGAGTCAGTTTACATTCTTTGGGTTAATTAACTGATTGATAACTAATGGTTGGTTTACTTGATTAATTGATTAATTTAGACATCATTTCTCACTTCGAGGCAAGTTTTGTGTTTATATTTAATAACAACACGTATGTCGGGTGTTGGATGAGATGCCTTGCTGACTTTATTATTTATTTGTATTGTTAATATGCCTATGATTTTAAATTGTATATTGTATATTAGTCTGACTTTATACCACTCCTAACTTTGTAAACTGAAGGAGGGACCCATCCCCATAGTCTACATTTATTATAATTATTTTGTAGAGTAGAGTTCAATAGTATTCTGTCATGTGTACAAAGAGAATGCTTCACATGTACAAAACTCATAAACCTACAATATCAATTATCTCACAAACGACAAATTGAAAAATTATGAAAATTGCATCATTAAACTCAGCGTTTTCTCCTCTTCAATTTGCCATCCCTCAAGGCATACTTTTGACAACTTTTTTTTTCTTCATTTTTTGGTGGGTTTTACAAACTTAGTAACACATGTGTTAGTGATTGGTTGTACATTTGATTTGTGGTTAGGGTTAGCGTTTAGGGC
Source organism: Pseudognaphalium luteoalbum (assembly GCA_963422505.1). Lineage (NCBI taxonomy): Eukaryota > Viridiplantae > Streptophyta > Magnoliopsida > Asterales > Asteraceae > Pseudognaphalium > Pseudognaphalium luteoalbum. The sequence goes on from OY730198.1 coordinate 74,286,649, forward strand.
TAGGGTTGAGGGTTTTGGGTTTAGGATTTAGGGTTAGGGTTTAGTAGGGTTTAGGGTTAGGGTTTAGGATTTAGTATGATTTAGGGTTTAAAATTTTGTAAAGGGTTTAGGGTTTAGGGTTAAGGGTTTGGAGTTTCAGGGCGAAACCCCAAACACCCAACCCTAAACCTTAATCCCTACCCCAAACCCTAAACCCTAAACGCAACACTTTAACACATGTGTTAGTAAATGTGAAACCCACCAAAAAAGTTGGCAAAATTTTTTTGTCGAAAGTATGCCTTGAGGGACGGAAAATCGAAGAGGAGAAAACGCTGAATTTAATGGTGCATTTTTCATAATTTTTCGATTTATCATTTGTGAGATAATTGATGTTGGGGGTAAATGAGTTTTGTACATGTGTAGCATTATCTTTGTATACATGACACAATATCATTGGTTCCTCATTCTCATACAATTTTCTATTCTCATTTGAACCCGCCCTTATTTTGTATCAAAGTAAATTTCCAAACAGCTTCCATTTGAGAAGTAGTTATTGACTTGGATCAATGTGGGTGAGATGCAAATCATATCATAATCATTTGACAATCTCCCAAATCATTCATACATTTCATAACTAACAAATGGTTATTCTCACAGATGTTACAGAAACCTCTTCATCAAGTAATCATCATGATGAAATGTATGATGTTTTTATAAGTTTTAGAGGTGCTGATACTCGTCTTAACTTCACTAACCACCTCCACAAAGCCCTTGAGGGTGCTAATCTCAAAACCTTTTTGGACGACAAAGAGATCGAAACCGGGCTATATTTGAAACCGGAATTGGAGATTGCTATTAAAGCATCCAGGGCTTCTGTTATTGTGTTGTCCAAGAATTATGCTTCTTCAACATGGTGTCTGGATGAACTTGTATTGATCCTTGACCAACATAAGGATTTTGACCAAATTGTCATTCCCATCTTTTATCATGTGGAGCCCACTGATGTTAGGAAGCAACAAAAGAGCTTCAAAGATGCAATGGAGATTCATGAACAGAGGATGGAGGCAGAGGGAGATGTGGAGAAAAAAACTCAACTGGCTGCGAAGATAAAGATATGGAAGGAAGCACTAACACAAGTCGCTGATTTAAAAGGGCAAGATGCAAAGGACCGGTAACTACTTTTCTTCCCTATATTTCAACAAGAAATATCTATAAAGTTATCTCTTATCTGAGTTTAATGTATTCCAATCATGTAACCGGCCTTATATATAAGGGAAAATTTCAAAAAAAAGGTAACGGAAGTTCCAGTTAAGATCTATATAGGGAACGTAAGTTCATTTGTACATTAAAAGGACTACAAATTCAATTTTGGTCATAACAAAGAGTGAAAGTTCAAATTTATCAATGAAAGAGTTAAGATATTCCGTTGCCTAAATTGAGCTTTACATGTTACATTACCTTATTATGAGAAAAAAAAAAAAATGAACACTCACTCCTTTTAACAGGCAAATGAACTTAGTTCCCTTATCGAGCTATATGGAACTTTCCTTGCTGTTTTCTGGAATTTTCCCAATAAATGTAGCTAGAAAATGTCACAAGTATGCTACTGAGTAGGGACCAAAACTTAAGGGACTTTTAAACAGGTCAGTGTCAAACTATATAATCTCATTTACCCATTTCCATTTACCTAATTATAAACCAAATTTTAGTCGCAGCACACCATACCCATATAAATTAGCTAATCCTTATACATAGCCTATTGTACCAAGAGAAATCAACTCAAAATATGTATTTGATGTAACTTGGAGTAAGAAAGACAATCAATCCTGGAGTAGATCGAGAGTCAAGCAAAACTGGGTGAATTAAAAACAATAAAACGGGTCGAAAACCTTGGCTTTCTATCCTTTTTGCTAAAAATAAGCAGGAACTAAAATCAGAGAATTTGATCATTAAAATTATTCATCTACATAGATTAGCCATTTGGATAATTCTAGCTTTCTGTGGATTAGATCCAGTGATTTCATTTTATATTTATTTTAACTATGAGTTCCAATATGATATTTGGAGCTGTGAGTTCTGACACCAATCTTAAAAGCTATATTTTATTTAATTTCATAAATGTATACTTTATTCTACGTAACTTTCAATATAATTAGCCCCAACAATAAGATACAAACACGAATGTATAACCTAACTAAAAATTAAAAAATAAAGATTATACCTTAAATGAAGCTTAGATGGTTGAACGCTTTGACTACCTTTATTTTCAGGCCAGAGACGGAGTTTATTGAAGAAATCATTGATGATATCTACCGCAGATTACATGTACCCATAAGGACTACTCTGCCACTACTTATTGGGATGGAATCTTCCGTTGATTTCATTACTTCATGGTTGAAAGATGACTCCTCGCATAATGTCGACATTCTTACTATTTTGGGTATAAGTGGGATTGGGAAGACATCTTTAGCCGATTATGTCTATAAGCTACATCATCGTAAATTTGATGCTAGTAGCTTTGTTGAAGATATCAGTAGGACATGTGCACAGTTTAATGGAATGCTTGGTTTACAAAAACAGCTTCTTGGCAACATTTTAAAAACAAGTCCAGTTCAAGTTCATCGTGTTTCTGAATACACCTCCAATATTGAAAATGCACTATCCCATCAAAAAATATTTCTAGTTCTTGACGATGTTGATAGTATCGATCAGTTAGATGTGTTACTAGGCAACAAAGGTCTTCATCCAGGAAGTAAAATCATAATAACGGCCAAGAACGCCATGTTGACAGAGAGTTGTGCGCTATTCAACCTGCAAGTTCAACCTAAGCATACAAAGCGCTTACTTGATGGATTATATGACGATGCATCGCAAAAACTTCTGTTTCTTCATGCATTTAAGTGTGAAAAAGTTAAAGAAGGCTATGAAGAGGTTTCAGACAATATTGTCAAGTATTGTGGAGGACATCCTTTAGCTCTTAAAGTTTTAGGCAGCTCTCTACATAAACAAGATGTTGCTTATTGGGAAGAATGCGTTAATGAGCTCAAACAAGGACCCGAAGGACCCGTTTCCCGTATAAATAATATCTTGAGGATGAGCTTCGAGTCTTTGGAATCCAAAAATGAAAAGGAATTGTTTAAGCATATTGCTTGTTTTTTTGTTGGAATAGATAGATATATTGCAGAAACAATATTAAAGGCATGTAAGATAAACACCATATCTGGGATCACTAATCTTGTTGACAGATGCCTTCTTCATATCGACTGGAATAATGAGTTAAAGATGCATTCATTAATTCAAGTAATGGGAAGAGATGCAGTACATCAAGAATCACCTGACAAGCCAGAGGAGCGTAGTCGATTATGGCGTCATAAAGAGTCATACAAAGTGTTGAAAAAAAAGACGGTAAAAGGCCATACATGCTTTTTAATTAGTATGTAGTAATGACAGAATTTGATTTTTTATATCATGTATGTAACATTAGCTAGCTTCTTAATATTTTGTTGTGTTCATTTCTTCTTAGGGTACGGGAAAGATTGAAGGCCTCGCCCTTGACATGAAAATGATTGAAAAAGAGAAGTTACATGGATCATTATTTGAGCTTGAAACAGATGCATTGACTAAGATGGAGGATCTGAAGCTACTACAACTCAATTACATTCAACTCAATGGGTCTTATGAGAAATTTCCTAAAAAATTAAGATGGTTATGCATGCAGTGGTTCCCTTTAGAGTCTATGCCTCTAGACTTGCCAATGAAGAAGTTAGTTGCTCTTGACATGTCATACAGCAATATCAAATCTTTTGACATGTCTTCTAGTAATCCGCAACGACCTGGAAAGAGGCAGAAGGTAAGAGCTCAGAATGATGTACTTCTTTTTTTACTATTAATTCTTCAATGTTAAGTCACTCACTGCAATTTACTAACTACTATTTATGCACATTACTGCAGGTGAATGGATCTCGCTCAAAAGACACACCATTGCTTGGATCCTTGAAGATTCTTAATTTAAGTTTTTGTAAACTGCTTCGTAGTTTGGGTGGCTTTTTCGAAGTCCCTGCACTTGAGAGGTTAATGGTTTCAAATTGCACGAGTTTGATTGATATTTGTGAGTCAATTGAGCAATGTGTTGAACTTGTCCTCATTGATCTGAATTACTGCAACAAGGTTGAAAAGCTTCCAAGATCCTTAGGGAAGCTAATGAATGCTAAAACACTATTGTTAGGTGGTCGTGAGTCTCAAATTGAGATGAAGGACAAGGATTCACTAGAGATGATCAAGGTTAACAACATTGGTATAAACTCACAAACTTCTTCATCTGCCATTGTGAATGCTATACCACGAAATTTGAAGTCCTTGGCGGTTTCTTTTCCAAGCTCATTAGCAAGGTTGTCGCTTGCGTATAATAATTTGTCTTGTGATTCATTTCCCGAAGACTTGAGTATCCTATCCATGTTGAAGGAGTTAACTTTAGATGGTAATCCAATTGTTTCAATGCCCAATTGTGTGAGAACCCTTCCTAGGCTTGAGTACCTTGGTATGAGTTTCTGTGAAATGCTGACGTCAATCGAACAACCTCCGTGTACCTTAAGACAGCTGGTGTACGCATCTCCTGCCAAGCCTTTGTTACGAAAAATTTCATTTGATCCAAACATCATGTCCCCACTGATGTTAATATTGAATATGCAAAAATTAGCATCTTCATCCATTGAAATTGAAGGTCTGGTCAAACTCCAACCAATGGAAGATGTTGAGGAAAGAGCATTACGTAGTTTGGGATGGAGTAACTTAGAATTCACTAAAAATAGGCGCATTGGAACTTACAACACTAATAATGGGGAACCAGAGGGATCTCAAACCCAGGTTTTGTCTAATTACCATCTCTTTAATTTTTTTTTTTATTATTAATTTTTTTTGGTGTGAATATGTATGTGTGTGTCAATGTTTTAAAACTCGGGTTTTTAGTCGACCCGGAAAATTGTTATTTTCTGGTCGGACCGGTTGGGCCGGAAGGTCGGACCGAATTTAATAATAGTATACAATAGTAATATTTAGTGAATTTTTTATTTTTTTTTATAATTATAAATATAATTATTAATTATATCATGTATAATAATTATAATCCATAGAGTAATAAAGGGTGATGACACATCGATTCTCTTGTTATTTTTGGAATACACATCAATATAATAATTATATAATCCATAGAGTAATAAATGGTGATAACACATCAGTCAAAGATTCACTTATTACCCTTATTATTCTTGAAATACACAATCAATAAACATTCCTTAAATATAAATGATTAAATGTACATAGAAAGTTAAAAAAAAAAAAAAAAAAAAACATGAAACCCGGGTCAATGTGTGTTTCCGGGTCCCGGTCCGACCGACCGGGTCAACCGGGTCGTTGAGTAGTCAACATATTGGAAAACCCGGTTTTAAATGGCCCGGAAAACTCTAAAAGTGCGATCCGACCGGTCCGACCGGGCCGGTCGAACCGGGTCTTAAAACATTGGTGTGTGTGTGCGCTTCGGAATTAATTAATTAAGCTTCTTGAATTGAAACTGGCAGATGTACTATGAATTTGGAATATTCAGCACATTTTATAGGGGGGAAGAGATGCCAAATTGGATTACTCAGACAAGTCTGGAAGAATCAATTTCATTTACCATCCCATCATCTCCTAATAACCTCACAGGATTGAATTTCTGCTATGTGCTACGTAAAAAGGAAAGATCTCTATTTCGTGGATGTTTTGTATTGCCAATGATAATAATTAGCAACGAAACAAAGAACCGCACATGGATGTATAATCATTATATTAGTAGGGAGTTACTCAATGTAGGTGGTGAGTGTTTAACATTTATAAGCCATTGGATGTTTGGGATTAATGACATGGAAGTTGGTGACCACGTTACTATTAATGTTGAAGAGGAAGAAGGTCAATTTACATGGGGGTGCGGGGTGAGTTTCGTGTATGGTGATGAAAGCATGGAAGAAAAAGAAGAAGAAGATATATTGAGTTATTACAAATCGTGGAATCGCATAATTGGCTGCAATCTTTCTCCTTTTCAATTACCAACCGGAGAATATCTACTAGACATCAGGCAGTTTCATCCACAAATGCATAAAACGGATTCAATTTCTCCTGGTATTGCAATAACCCCCATCTATAAAGGTAGATATATTTTTACATACATATTTTTCTATAAAGAAACAAAATTATTGTTGTGTCATATGAATTATCCAATTCTTTACTTGTATCATTAGACAACAATCGATAATTAATGTACTTCTTTTCATATGCTTTTTCATCAGAAAAATATATACGGTTCTTCAAAGCTTTATCGCAAAAGAGGTACTCCAACATACTTGTTTGAGCAACTGAGGTATGATTTACAACACCCAAACATTTCTCGAATATGTTTTAGTCATTTTTTATGCTCTAATCTTAATGAACGAGAATCTCACTAGCAAACTCTTTTTGCTTGCAACCAGAAATAGTAGATCCGATTGTTAATATGTTATTGAAACATTCTTCTTCCAGGTTATCAGTAAAGCCTTGTATCAAGAGTTACTAGAGAGGAATAATATCTGTTCACAGACTAAAGCTTCATCAGCTCTGGAGAGGGATATTTGTAGTTTAAAACTGGATTACTATTATGTTTTACCTTTAACATCAATCTCTTGTAATTTTTGTTTTATGTTTTATGTTTTATGTTTTTGTCTCAAATTACAAAGTTAAAAACTATGTTTTCATTGTGTTGTTGATGTTTTTTCTATCAAAAGTGAACATTAAACTTCCAGTTTTCAAATTAGGGTTAATATACAAATAAGTTACCGTACTTTACGAAAATGTTCATTTGGGTTACTAAACTTTAAAAATGTTCAATTGGGTTACTGTACTTGTAACACATGTTCAATTAGATTAGGTTACCAAACTTTCGACATAGTTTAATTAGGTTACTGTACTTGTAAAAATGTACTTAACAATGTGCAATTGAGTCACTAAACTTTTAACCAAAATTAAGCAAAATAGGCATGATGACACTTTTTACAAGTACAGTAACCCAATTGAACATTTATAAAGTTTAGTAATCCAGATGAACATTTTCGCAAAGTACAGTCACCTATTTGTATATTAACCCTTCAAATTACAGCATCATGACTCTTTTCTCTTAAAGCCCAAAATGCAGTCAGATACTAAATGTATTCTGGGTAGCTGAATCTGGTGCTTCAAGTTCACACACCAAGGAACTCCTTCCTTACATTTATATTTTGTAACTGGTACTGGTTTACTACCCGGACTCATAAATAAAAAGCTCTAGTGTATGTAGTAACTGGAGCTGGAGTGGTTTACTACGTGGATATATCGTCAGTATTACTTCTCACACTTTTACCTGTGGCAGAAAAGAAAATATTTTCGTCAAACCTGATTGTGAAGTGATACTATACATTCGCTAAACATCTATTATGTCTTCTTATAATAACTGTAATTCGTATGTCTTCTATTGTTGAATTCATAGTATGCTAAGTACTAACTAATAATACTTGCTTTGGTTGAATACTTGGATGAAATGACAAGTTGGATATCATCATTTCAAAGTAGTGAAGCTTCACTTTCTTTTCTTCTTGCAAACAATTAAGTTGTCTTGATAACTTTTGAGGGAGAATAGCAGACTTACAAGATGATGCTACCTCCTCTGTTCAGCCATAACTCAACATTTACCATTGATCAGATGTCATCTTTAACAGTTAGTAATGCTTGCGAAATGAAATAGCATTTCGAAATATCTTGCTAATAGTATATAGTCAAACTAAACATTTCAATCGTTGTCCACTAAATTAACACTTTGAGGTTCCTTCTTTGATCTTCTTTCACTTGTTCACAATTTTATATGACGTTTAGAATTTCCTTTGATCGGGCAAACACATAATCTAGTATTGATAATGTAATTACTAATTACTGGTATTTGGATTTGCGGTAACTATTTAATGTGATCACTCTTTCAGTTTATAACAGAATTTGTTTTGTACTACTAATTTTAAGGGTCAAGTGCCTGAGCTTGAAAATGTACATAAATAATTATTGACCTTACCTAACGAGATTGACCGTCATTGTGTGCACGAAACTATTAATTTTGTACATTGTATATATACCATGGACCACAATTTGACCTTTCAAACATAATTGAATAATGACGTGTCACCAATATAATAACGAGGATGCATACATAGGCCTGGCCCTGAGCAGGTGCCGGCCTACCGGGTGGTCCACCGTGCTGTACCCAATTTCTAGTGGACCCATTTTTCACTATATGTCCAATGTATAATTAATTGTAATATGAATTACAGCACGGCTAGACAATTTGAGCCCAGTCCATGTTTACTAAGGCGTGTATCATGCTTAGTGCTAAATGCTACACGCTTAGAGACTTACACTAGCTATGGCAATTCGGGTTGGGTCGAGTTGACCTGCTCAGGTTATCGAATTGGTAGATCAGAAGTAGTCGACTTAAACCCGACCTGATTTTATAATCGGGTTGAGTATTTCAACCCAGCTCAACCCTGTCCCAACCTTACTCAACCCAGATTACCCATTAATCTAGTGAGATCAACATGTTTCGGGTCATTTTCTATTAACGGATCAATTTCGGCTCAAATAAATCACATTAATTAACATAAAATTGTACTCCCTCCGTCCCAAAATTATAGTCATCCGACAAAAAAAAACACGCAGTTTAATAAATCATTACTACTTTCTCTTTTTCTTGCTTTTTGCAGAATGACAGTTTTATCCTTGACCAATTAATTAATGCTTTCTTAAAAGTGTGTAATGATAATTTCAATCAAGGATGGTAATCATGACCAAACTTCACTATCTAAGTGGACAATTAATTTGGGACGTCCGAAAAAGGAAAATGGACTATAATTTTGGGACGAAGGGAGTATATAAACTTCACAAAAACTCGTATCACCTATCAAGTTAATCAAAATTTAATATTAAAATATCAATTAAATACATCAGATTATTATACTAAAAAAACTTCTAAATTTTTAGCTACACTTACAATATACTATATTTAGGTTGTCGGGTCAACCCAAAAACTCATTAGGTGACGCAAACCCGACTCAAAAAAATAGTGAGGTTGGCAGGTTTCGTGTTGACGGGTTCTTGGATAAAAAACTTCAACCCAACGAGTCAGTTTCGTGTCGGGTTTCAAGTCGTGTCGAAAATTATCAGCCCTAAGTTACACGCAAAAACAATTTTATATGTTTTTTGTTTTTCTTTTCATCTTTAAAATACTTGACTAACCAAAATATCAAACCTAACTAGTTATTGGAAACCCAACATATATGCAATATTGATCCTTTTTCATTACGGAGTTCTTTTTTTCTTTTTTATTCATAATTTCATCTTCGAAACTTTATTATTTTATTATTAGAACTAGGTTTTAAACCCGTGTATAAACACGGGCTATTTTAGAAGTAAGTTGAAATATAAAATACCTAGAAATGCATTTAGTAAAAGCGCAAATAAAATATTCATAGTTGAAATATGTTATGGAAGAAAATGTTAGTTTGTTGCAATTGTTACAATTTAAAATAGTTCTTTTTTATCTATTGTAAGATGGAAAACTCATATACTATTAGAAGAGGCCTCTCAAATGAATTACTATAAGAAAACAAAAACTATAGGGAAAAAGTTGACCAGCACCGATAACTATTATAAATGTACTTTCACGAGTTCTTCTTACCTTCGCATTATGACGGGGTATTGAAAAATACATTTTGAATATAACTCCTTATCTTTTATATCCTTAAAGTTTTAGTTTTTAACTAATATAGACATTATGTATATGATACGTGGAGTTTATAAACAATATATATCGAATATCACATTTTTTTTAAAAAAATCTCGTTTTATTGACAACTCTATCACAAATTTTTAATGATAATCAAGTTAGTTGTAAAAAACCTTACATATTTTTATTACGTAATCGATTTAAGTCTCTTATCTATTTATGCATTTAAACACTATGTATCATACATTTATCAAGTGTTAGTGGTTGACTACTTAATTTTTTAAACGATATTCAAAATGTATACTTTTATTTTCTAGAGACATAATAGAGAGTAAGCATAGGTAAAACAATAAAACTCACATTTTATATTTGATTATTTGCTAATTAAAATTAAAAGGAAAAACATGTGAAAACTTTGATTGATTACGCACCATTACATGTTTTCATTAAATGATTTATTGATGTCTCTTTATCTATTGCCATTTAATTAAATATTCATGAGCTAGACATTTATACACTTAAATGGTTTCCCAATTAATTAACTCTCCTAAACGATATTTATAATCAATAAAACGCAAATTGAATTTTTATACTTTAGTTTTTGACGATATAGTAGAGAATATGAATGTAAAAAATGAAAATCACTTTTGCGTGTATGTGTATATATATATAATTAATGATGTTATACTCTGTTTAGGGAAAAAATAGAATAAATAAAAGAATAAGGAAAAAAACTTGAAAAGTGTTGATAATGTATTTGCTTTAATATAAACAAAATTGAAAATCTTTAGTTGCTAAAGGAAAAATTACAAAATAGAATATTGAAAAGCTTTAATTGGGAAAACAAAATAAAAATTATTAGAAGCACTATTCTAAATATATTCACATTTACTTTGGTAAATGTAGTAGCTAAAAATTTTGAAACATAGAAAAACTTAATAGTGCTTCATAATAGTGGACAACCGAATTAAATAACCTTCATAACCACGTGTTAATCAAAATTTTAATCTCAAAATAATTTATATAAGTAAACTAATGCACAACATTTGTAATTTGAATGTTCCTCTAAGTGTATCATGCACATCATACGATTATAGGGGATGCTTATTTTAGAAACGTTATTTATAGTAGGAAACGTGGAAACGATCTTATTAATTTTTATTATTAGAGTTTTATCATTTTTTTAATATTAGATTGATTTAAAAAGAATAAAATATAAATGAGATATAAAAAAAAAGTTGTCACAACCTTTATGTGTGATATTGTGATAAATGCTAAAGTTTTTATGATATTAAAGAGCATGTAATTCTAATAATTTTGATATAACCTTTAAATGGAAAAAACTAAATCAATCTTAAAATAAAAATTAAAAAGTGCATTCCTACCGTTTCCACCATAAGAAATTTACCTATTTGAATCTTCGTTATAATATAAAATAGCAATAATCAAAGTTTTGAATAACTTAGACTCCTCTTTTCTATAAACTAATAAAGTACAATAGATTTTATTTCCAATCTTTTCATCCTGATTTACTATGTAGACTTCTTAGTAAAATAAACATATTGATTTGTTAAAAGTAGGTCACTAAAGCCAATTATTATTATTATCATTATTATTATTATTATTATTATTATTATTATTATTATTATTATTATATACGTCGATTAGATTTGCTTAACCAAACTTGCAGTGATTTTCCTCGTTAATTATTATTATTATTATTATTATTATTATTGTTGTTGTTGTTGTTGTTGTTGTTATTGTAAATTGTAAATAAACAAATTATTATTATAAATAAATAAATATTGGATAATTCGATATATAATTGCCGTGATTTTTTATTAAGTTTTATCTAAATAGAATTTTTAGGTGGTTAAATAGATTTGATAGGTTAATTAAAAGTTGAGTTTAATTAAGAGATTTGATTGGTCAATAGGGTTTGATTTTGAGCAAAATTGAAGGTAGACAAGTTTCTTTTATTAATATTTAGATTAGAATTAACCCACAACGACCTGGGAGGAGACAAAAGGTAAGAAATAATAATTATACACTTCAATTCTTCCATGTTGAGTTACTGAATTATACTTATTGATCAAAACTTACCGAAATCTTCATAACCATTTATCAAACTGATATTTCATCTTTAAGATCTTGATCAACTTTCAAATTTTGATCCCCTTCAAACTAATACTCTTTTTCTGGAGTTTGATCAATTTTCTTTATCGTCTTTTAAATATGTTCCCCCTCAAACCAATAACTCTCTTATAGGCTCTAGTAGGAAGATAATACAAATCGTTATTGAAGCTTTATCTTCCTTTAAACACTTGACAACATTTGTTGAGAAAATTTAATCGATCATTTTACTTCTTTAATTAATCATGTCTCTTGCTGAAACCTCGGGCTTTAATCAATTCCGTCTCTCATCCTGAAATCTCGGGCTTTTCAACCGTCATTGATTAACTTTTAATTTCAATATGATATTTCTTTATATCACTCTTACTCGAACTCTCTTTTCATTCAATCTTTTCAAATTCTAATTCAATCTTGTAAGCTCTTCTCTTTCAGCACACTTCATTTGATAACTTTTTCTATCCTTTACCTTTTCTTCTCGACTATCTTTGAACAATTTATCCTTTCTCTCCACCTCATGATGTTTATGATTTTATCATGAGCATCATGAATCTAGTGTAATCCAAGATGTTTTGAACAATTGATGATCCTAACAATCACTCCTTAACCAACGATCATCCTCACCAACCAAACTTTCAAAAACATTTTGTGAAATGTTGATTGACCATAAGCGTCATGTAATATTAACCAAAATTCATGAATTTGATGAACATTGTGATCAAATCAATTATCTCGTGATAATGATGCAGAAAATGATCATCAAAATTCAATAAAACATTAAATTTGTTAAGAATCGAGTAATACAACAATTCACTTGAGTAAACAAAGAAAAGTTGTTTGTAATTTTTGAAGACAATTCCAGAATCCCGGATCACATAGATTACTAATTAACACATCAACTAAATCATGTAAATGATTCAATTGAGTGACCTACTTTCAATGCCGTCGATGATAGCATTGGTAGGATTTTCATTCAATCATCGTGAAATACCTATGTTTAGATATCACTATGAATGTTCCGGCAAAGTCACAAAGACTTTCAAAAGTGTCACAAAGACATGTATAGTGTACAAGAACACTTGTGTCCTAGAGATGTGTTATAAACACATTAGGATCTAGACTCTATAAGTGCAAGAAATGAAGTCGGGGACTGGAGCTGACTGTCCTCCTATTTCAATATCAACATTCTCTAAATGAGAAGTCAATAGAGTATGTGCTAAGTCTCCGTGAGAATTGAAACAAGGACTTTTCAAGAAGTACTTGAGTGGTTAGGAGGGTAATATGCATTGCATCACTGGGTCCATGATGTCTTCTTCAATACCAGAAATCAATGTATGAAAACTGATAGATTGTGTGGCAACCCGGCGATTTAGTAGCTTAGGAAGGGTTTTCTTTAACCCTGTCACACCCTCCTCACTCAACCTCACATATTTTTCAACTCCTCTCTCATTTCAGTCATTGGTGAACTTGTCACGCAATGTTGGCATTTTGATGTTTATGTTGATCTGCGCCCCATTCTCCATCACCTATCAAAATTTAATCTCATCACACACTAATCTAGATCCCCTTATACTTGATCCTGCTCACCTATACCTAAAGGACCCTCACATCCTAGTTTTGATAGGTGGCTCCTGGGGTAGATCCAACCGGCTTTGGTGGATTGTAGGAGATGATTGTATACTATAACACTCTGTGCAGATTTCAGCATTTACCAAGTATGATCATGAGTTGATCATGATATCACATCATTGTGATTTAAAGTCGTTGGTTGTATGGCTTCGATGAAATTTCTCCGATATAATAAGAACAAAAAATGATTTGAAAAACATCCAAAATATTTTGGATATATCAAAATTTTGAACATTTAGAAGTTATAGCCTTGTAAAAACACTCCCCCTTAACATAAGCATTGATATTGGGAAAATATACATATGAAAGTGAGACGACATTTCTTTTGAAATTGTGCGAGCTCCCCCTTAAAGATATCATACTTTTCTTCAAAAGCGTAATGATGGGAGCTCGACCTTGAGCATTGAAATCTTTTTTCAAAATATGAAACTTTTCATTGAAAAGTTCAATCCTTCATATGAGCTCATTCATTGAAGAGCGGGTTTTATACTGAAGTGTTATTATGTTTGAAAGCTAGACCACAACTTTGGAAACCCATTTAAAAAACGGTGCCAATGGGTTTTGAAAACTTTGAAAACCAACTGTAAGTTGTGTCTATTTGAAGTAATGATGTTGAACTCCACTTTGATTTGAAACTCAGTGTTTCATTTCGAAATAAGGTTCGAGGAATCAACGGTGATTGAAATCGTTTGGGAACTTGGGTTACAAAATCATCTCGTTTTTGCACCGCATAAGAAGCATTTTGTGGTGCAAGTTCAAACATTTTCGATCTTGAATATTTGAAAGATTTTGTCAAAGAAAATTTCTCTGAAAAACTTTGCTTCAGTTTCCAAACTTTTGTTTGCTTTTGAAATCGTGAAACCGAGTCTTTTGAAACATTTGAACCATATGTATCATGAAGATCAAAACTCTTTTGAGGTGTGAATGTTCCATTTGATTGTGATTTATTAGAATACCTCGTATTCTTTTGCAAACAATAATTAGTAAACTGAAAAATCTTTTACAAAAATGGGTTAGAAGATTTATCCGCGTGAATCTTCCTTGGAACATTCACATGTGGTTTTGCTTCTTTGGACACTTGTGGTTTCTCAGAGGTCGGCAAATTATCAAACCCTTGTTCCCTTTGAGATGTAGGCTTAGATTTGTAAACTTTTGGTTTAAACTTTTAAATTAAGTCATCATCAAAAGATACCTCTTAATCCATATCTTTATCAAAATCTAGTTCCAATTGGGATTTTGACACCGGTTGTGATTGAGAAGACGAAGAGGTACTCTTGAGTTGTTCAATAATACTTAAAAAATTTGCTCGTTCTTTTTCAAAGTCATTTAGTTGAGTGGTAATATGTTTTTCTAAATCAATAATTTTACTTTCCAACACTAAGTTTGGAATGAAAATCTTAGAAATTACCACTTGTTGACCAATTTCTTCTGAAGATGAGTTTTCTTTTAGTTCAAGTTCAGATTTTGAATAACTAGGGAAATAGTCTTCGGAAAGTGGGATTATCCGATTACCATAACTGTTGTTTAATTCTTCATAATTAAACGAAAATTGAGCTTTATCCTCTTACCCTATTAAACTTCTCAATTTCTTCTTCCCCGTCAGTTATTTTCACAAAATTCATTTGTACACCCCGACCCATGTATTCTTATCATACACGGTGCATTTTAGAAATCGCTTCCTGTAAATAGTAAGGATTGTCAAAACCCAAACCCTCCCATGGATTATAAAACTTGATCCCTTTGGTTTGTTAAGAAAAATTGTTTGATCAGTTTGGCCTCTTTTGAGAAACTTCTCTTCGAGTTCTTTGATTCGAGCATAAATTTTAGCATTTTCAGTTAAAATGTAGCTATTTCTCAAAGTACACACTCTTTGTAAACGTTCTGATTCCTCAAATTTCTTAGTTACCTCAGAAATTTGATTTGTCAGTTTTTCATTTTCAGAAATAAACAAATCATGTTGCTTTTTATAATATATAAGTTGATTGTTTTGGACAGCCTTTTTCCTGACCATAATTTCTAGAACCCCAATGTTATTAGCAACCTCTTTTTCTAGTTTAGCAACTTTTGATTTATCAAAGTCAATCTTGTCCTGATATGAGTTCATTTTATTTTGCATGAGAATTAACTAATCTTCATTTAAAGCAAGTGCCTCAAGTTCAGATGTAGATGAAGACTCAATTGACAACGCTTCACGAGACATCCTTAAGTCACTTCAAGATTTACAGTTGGCACAAAATCTGGTGGTGTAGCAGGTAAAAGAGGAACTCCCAATTGCGTAATAACCAAGGAAAAAAGTAGTAACCCAAAAATAAAAGATGCTTTAATACAATCTAGCACAATACTCCAAATGGTGTAATACAAACCAAGCACAATACTCCAGATGGTGTGATGGTGTATTACAATTTAACACAATACTCCAGATGGAGTAATGCAATCTAGCAGAGTAGGATTGTTCTCAAATAAAGTTGACGTAGGAGTGACTTTGGCATAATAGGAGTTTGGCGTGTCTCAAAAACTGGTGTAATACACTGATTGGTGTAATAGAAGTGCTTGTCACAAAATCGAGGACAAAATCTCTTTAAGGGGTAGAGATTTGTAACAACCTCCTTAGGGGCCTAGTGGCAATCTAGTAATTTCTTGACTTTAAATATATTGTTTAATGTAATAGGAAATGAAATTGTTATTATATTATGTTTTATTAACAAACCATTAGTTAAAAAGTCGAATGACTTATTGTGACTAGTAAAATATTGATTGTTTTAAATTTATAGAGTTGGCGGAAGAGTAAAAATAGTTGAACTTACAAATGGTTTTTAAGTTCCAGGCAATAGGTCAAAAAGGGGAGTAAAATTATACAGTCTATTATAGAGGTCGGTTAGAGGCCGACTTACTTTTACTTTCCCCAATTCTTATTACTCTCTTTCAAATACATCTACAAATTACTTTTGAAGAAACCAAAAACAAATTTTGTAAACACAACTATTTGGGTGATCCTTGATTCAAGATTTGCTTCTTCAACATCATCATATTGCTTCATTCTATAGTTGTAAGTGTTGTTGATTTTAAATATAAACTACTTTGAGTTAAATTAGTGTAAATAGTGATATACCTATTTACATGAAATTGAAAATTGAAAGAGTTAGGAAGATGTTATAGTATAATTCTATGATGATTATATGATATTAACAAGATAAATATTTGATTGTTCTTCGATTGTAATTTTATTATATTATTAGGGTAAATGATAGAGATTGAAGTTTAAAATGAAATTGTATGATGTTAATGATGTTAGAGAATGGATATTGAGGTTGTATTGATGATTAGGAAGTGTAATAAATGGAAATTGGTCAAGTAGAAATCAAAGTTTGTGTTTTTGTTTCAAAATTTCGGAGCTTAGTTTGTAACAGAGTTGCAGGTCGCTTGTAAGGGTTAGGTACCCGACGGGTACCACATTTACCCGGCGGGTAAGAGGGTTCGGCAAAGAACCCGACTGATAACATAACTAGCCGGCGGGTAAGGTGACAAAACATGGGAAACCGGCTGGTTATAAGGGAACCCGGCTGCTACTCTGGGCTTTAAAACGAGACTTCGTTCTGTTACCACAAAATTTAAAGTACTCGGCTATTTTGCCGGTTACCTGGCTGATTATCTTTCTACCTGGCGGGTAGTGAGAGAACCCGGCGGGTACTCCATTGTTTTTAGAATTTTTAAATTTTGATCTCTTGGTGAGGTTTATGAATATGTATTATGTTCGATAACTTGTGTATTATGATAATTTATATTCTAACTAAAGTACTTGGGTTCTTAGTTGGATATTTGAAATAAGTTATATACTTATGAAATGGGGTATTGATTAAATAATTAATTGTAATCTAGTATGAATAATACTTATAATTTGACTATGGTTGTATGTTAATGATGCATATTGAGACATTTGATTTCAATATAATTGAGTAGTTATAATTGATATTATAACTTGATGATTATTTATAGTTGGATATTTGTAACACTTCCAAATTTACTGTTTGGCGGAAGCATACTTTGGGGTGCTACTAATCAATATTCAAAATACACAAGGTATATAATGAACGACTCTATATGCGTCGTTTTTATAAATACATTGATAATATAAAGTTTTACAATGTATAATGTTTACAAAAGCCCAATAATTATAATGTTTAGAGATTATGCAACATAACTAGGTTACAAAATGTAGTAATGCAAAATAATCTCATGATGTGCATGCTGACTCGAGCTATGGGCTTCCTGAATGAATAGGTCTATTATTGTTGGGTACCTGAGAACACATGATAAAAGGGTCAGCTAACGCTGATGAGCTCACAGGTTTGAATAATAAATAAGTAAGTGTGAACCACAAGATTTAATAATAATTGTTTGAAATGAATCAAATGATGTATATGTCTGCCATGAGGTCATAGTCTGCGCTTAACGTGGGTGTCAGGATCACAATAAAGTGCCTGATCGTGGGTGCTTCTGGGCGAGTGTCTAATCCACACTCGTATGAACAAATGCTAATGCGTCCGTTTAACCGGTCAGTGCTTGCTGACCCGGACGAGGATGACCAGTCCTATATGGTACCATACACTAACATTCACGCTACATAAAGTATTACCAGAACTATGATCGTAGAGGACTTAAAAGTGATTAGAAACAGCTCATGCAGAATATAGCGAGTTTTGTAATCGTGTTCACATGTAAAATAATGTAAAGCATGTATTCCCACCCCTGGGTTTAAAACGGTAAAATGAGGGGCTATGAGACTCACCTGAGTCTGGAGAATTGCAACGAAGCAATATGATGTAATAATATGCGGTGTCCGAAGACCGTAACCTGTCAGGCGTTTATAACACGCAAGGTTAATATGATAAGTAGGTATCCATAAAGACTACCTTTGTAGTTGTTCGTCCAACTAGAATGTCCAAAAGGTTACGATTTGGTTTGTTTAACTTGTCCAAGCTACTACGACTTGGTTGATTTGATTATGTTTTGAAAACGTGTACGGCCCGTTGGTGACTGGTTGTAATAATAATCTCATTATAATTGTTATGATTTTTGAAGTGTTGTACTTAAAAAGTATTTACAGAATTTTAGGTGATGGGGGTCCGGGGGCAGCGCCCCTGGTTAACGGGGTTCCAGGGGTGGCAAGCCCTGGTGGTATCCAAAGGGGCAGAGCCCCTGGCTGGGGTCGAGCCGCCAGTGACGCAAAATTAGGGTTTTAAGCGACGCTTAATGCGTCACTTAAGGAAGTGACGCATCACTGCTTTGGTCCGTGCGACACTTACATCCGATGGACGGATTTTGTGTCGAAATTGTATTATCGTGTTTCCGTTTGCCCCGAAACTTTTACCCAATCCATATTTGGACATTTCAAGCATAAATAAGTAACTTTCAAGTAAAATATATGAAATCTAAGAGTTTTCAGGATTTGTCAGGAATCTTACAAGTTTACGCCGGGAGAAACCGAAAAGATGGAAACGTAGATCGTGACGTGACGAGGTGAACGTTTTCTTCCAAAGGGGCGAGATGATTCGATGAGTTTTGTTGGTGCTTTTTAGGGATTTAAGGTGGTGGTGGTGATGGAAGTATTTAGAGAGAAAAAGAATAGAGAGAGACAGTGTGAGGAGGTGAAATGAGAAAAAGAAAGAGAAGGTGGGGGTTTTAGGTGAAAGCCCCACTTTTCGTCCCCCGCAATTGCGCTCCGCGTGGTGTTCGTTTTCCTGATTGTTTAAACGTTTAATAATTTAATACGCATTTAAATGCGGGTTTCAAAATACCAACATTTATTTAATATCTTTATTGAAGTATTTTACTAAATACTTTATAATTGAGTTATAAAATATAACTCAACTTTATTTTGATTGGTTGCGCGCTTAATACTTTAATCACGTAGACATTTGTTTGTACGATCCGAAATAGATACGAAATATTATCAAAATAATATTTTGAATATAATAGTGTTATGTAATTTAATAAAAATTGTTTACCAACGTTCGTATTAATTGAACCGATTACATTCGATTGAAAGCGCACGATTTAGCCAAATCGCGTAATTGTATATATTCAACAATATATATTATTTGATACACAAATTAGCCTAACACAGTATTAATTACACGTATTACAAAATGATTAGGACCTAATGACTAGCCCTAATTTGGCGGGTGTTACAATATTATTAAATTAAATGAGTTATATGTTAATATCTAGTACTAACTCATTTGTTTAATTGTATTCTCAGATACGGGAGAAGGCTTAGTAATATTAGACTTCTGAGCTTGCGAATGAGGTAACGGTGAGTGGATCTGTAATCATATCCTCAGTGTGATTTAGTTGTAACAAGTTTGGTTACAACAATTAAATATTTTATTATCATTTATAGACTATTTAGTCTGCCATAATATTATTATTGTTGATGGACTGTTGATTCTGACATATTATCATGACGATTATGGATTATGTCATGATGTGATATATGGCCATTGGGCATATGTGATTATTCAAAGGTCAATGTGTGTTGGGCTTAGTGGCTATTGTTGGCCGACGGAGGGTTCCTTGTACATATCGTTAATAAGAACCTAGTCGTGTGAGGAATAGCATTAAGCTATCGGTAGATTCTGTATAGGCTAATACAGATTGTGATAAGCGTTCTTGGGGGCCACCGTGACAGTAGGGTTTCTCAAAGACCACCGATCCTCTTGATAGTTGTATGTTTACACTTATTAGTTGTAAACTGAATTGTTTTACTAAGTTGGAATGTTGATTATATATTACCTCACTTAGCGTTGAGCTAACCCCACCACCCTACTTCTTGCAGGTTATGGTTTGGATATAACGGGTTGGGCAAAAAGCTTGATTTGGATAGAATGTTTGACCAGGTGGTTCTGATATTTGCTCTGGATGAGTCAATGATATGTTTTGAAATTATATAACACCCAGTTGAATATACTATAATTTTAAAATAGTATGATTTTGTTTACATGATATATAATGTAAAGTGGTAATGTATGTTTAGACATGCGCTTCCGAATTATCTTATAAAAAAATGGCCCTATAATTGAGGGGTGTTATATTGCCCTCGTTGATCTCAGCTACTGCAAGAAGTGTAGAGAACTTCTACAAAATATGGACATCTTAAGAAACGTTAAAACACTATGACTAGATGGCTGTAATATTGGTGAACTTCTGCTAGAAACCAGAGGTATGGATTCCATGAAAATACTCGATCCTAACAGCGTAGACATAACCTCACAAACTTCTTCCTCTGCTATTGTGGAGGCAATACCAAGAGATTTGAAGTCCTTGACAGTTTCTTTTCCAACATCATTAGTAAGGTTGTCGCTTGCAAATAATAATTTGTCATGTGAATCTTTTCCGGTAGACCTGAGTAGACTATCCATGTTGAAGCAATTATTTTTAAATTGTAACCCAATTGTTTTAATGCCCAGTTGTGTGAGAAACCTTCGTAGGCTTGAGTACCTTAGTCTGAATGATTGCAATACGCTGACGATGATCGAACATCCTCCACACACCTTAAGAGTGTTGATGTATAGTTGTCGTACCAGACCTTCGCTATGGAAAGTTGTATTTGATCCAGAAATGTCCAGACTGCTATTATATGTAGATTTGCAAGCATTAGCACCTTCGTCCATAGAAATTGAAGGTGTGGTCAAAATCCAACCTATGGCGGATGTCAATAAAAGTGTATTACGTAGTTTGGGGTGGAGTAATATAGACTTCAATAAATAAAAAAACGGCGCATCAGAAGTTGTACTCTCTGTAGGGACCCAGAGGAATCTCAAACCCATCTTTTCGACTGTTAACCATCTCTACTGATATGAACATGTGTGTATATATTAAATATATTGCTCCTTATTTAAATTTGTATTTAATTTGGCAGACATATTATGAATTTAGAATATTCAGCACATTTTGTGGAGGTGAAGAGATGCCGAAATGGATTACGTGTAGTAGCAAGGGGTCATCAATATTATTTACCCTCCCATCATCTCCTACAAAACTCAGAGGATTAAATGTCTGCTACGTGCAGACATTATTATTACTTCAATCTGTGTTTGCAACTCCAAATCACCTGACAATTGGATTGCTAGATATCAGAATTAGTACTATAACAAAGAACCGCATGTCGCCATGTGGGTATACAAACATTATATATGCGGCGTCAATGTAGGTGGGAAGTATTTAAACATTTTTAAGCCATTGGGTGTTTGGGATGAATGAGATGGAGGGTGGTGACCAGGTTACCATTAGTGTACAGAAGAAATACTAACAACTTATAAAGAAGTGTGGGGTGAGTGATGTGTATGATGATGGAAGCGTGAAAGAAGAAGAAGAAGCATTGAGTTATAACAAGTCATGGAATCACAAAAATCGTGGTGATCATCTCTCTCGTGATCTTTTATCCACTGGCACATACCGCCTAGATGCTAGCATGTACCAAGGTTATCATTCTATTATCCCGAAACAGGATTTAAAGGTAGATATGTATCATTTTTTCCTTAATTACGTTAAGTAAAGCGGACTGTTATTGCATCATATACATGTATTATTTTACTTGTCTCCTGATCCATAAGCTGTTAAAGTATTGCTTTTATATGCTTTTTCATCAGGGAAAAGCTGAACCTCAAAGCTTTTACTCAACCGAAGTTCAACAAACCTTTTTAAGCGCTTGAGATATGTTGCTTGACACCCACGCACTTATCTTGCATCACAAATAAAGACCTTCACAACCGAATATGTATATCATCAGATGAGTTATTAAGTGGTCACAGGATGTAACCACATGAAAGGAGTTATAACCTTGCATGGAAAATGATAACATCATTGGGCTGTACGCAATTATTACTACGACGAGAGGTATGGTAACGTATCTCTATATATGGATAGACTTTGTTTTAGTTTTAAACTGTTGGCATAACCATTAATTCATTATTATGTAAAAAAAGCTACAAAACTAATTGAAATTCTATTCTTTTACAATACAAGAAACAATCCGGATAGAACTGTTATACTAATTTGATGGGTTTTTGTAGAGCCCTTTTAACTGTCTTGAATTGTGCTGGTACCCCCTTCGAACAGGTGCCATAACTACACCGCTAACCGACACTTCAACAGTTGTGTCTCATCGAATAACAGCCAACAGAATCAGCCAACACTTCCAACAGTTGCAATATGTATCTCTATGTTTGATAATGTCAACGAAATGTTTACTTGCTAGTTCGATAGTCAAGTCATTCTTACGAGAATTGATAAGAGATCACAGTAAGTTGCGGTGCATTTGAGTTTATGATTTGGCTTTAATTGATGATGATGTAAAATATCTAAATTTTGCGTTTGTGGACCATTATGGAGGTCCGTCCCTTCTGTTACAAAGATTATGTTCATTGCATCTAGCCAATCACAATGGTGTTCAGTTGTATAAATTTGCCTTATCAAGCTACCTTGAATGAAGAAATAAGTAGTGTTTTTGACTCTTATCAATGGCAGGCAACATTTTGTAAGTATTTAACATTCACATATACTCATACTATATTGTAAATGTCATTTCTTAGTTTAGCATGTACGCATGAATTTAAGGGTCGGGTATATGAAAATGTATTCAACTTTACTTCAAAATTTTATTGTATGCATCAAACTTAGAATTTTAGTTTTACACTATTTAATTTAAATAACAATATTAATCAACCAAAGTAGACGTATTTGAAACTATGGGTTGACGAACATCATGATTCTGCCATGTTTAACTGTAAAAACACATGCAATGTGCTAGCTTTCTTCATCTCCATCCTAACAATTAATGGACAAAGAAACTCAACCAGGAAATAACATCTTGCCTTAACTCCTTTTTTACATCTTGAAACACAACACAGTTCTATATATGGGATAATCCTAAGGCATTCGGGTTGGAGCTAACTACCAACTATCACAGAGGCACAAAATCACCCCAATACATTTCATTTATCTAGGGATGTGCTTATTCAGGGAAAGTTGAAACGAATAGTAAAGAACTACACTTGATAATCAGCTAGCTTCATTCGGTTTGGGGATCTTCTTGTATTCATAGTTGTTTATGTCAACACTCTGCTGCAAAGCCTTCAACCAAAACAATCCATTGATAAGCTTCAAAAAAGTTAACACAAAATAACTGGGTTGGCAAGGTTGGGTAACGGGTCAAAGTTTGATCGATCAAGAACGGGTCGGGCTACTCCCAAATCCTTTTTTATTGTGTTTAGAACAATTTTTGTGTTAATTCTGATTATAAAACTATTTGATTACTATTATAATCTAAACTGTTTTCTGAAAGCAAATTCTAAGATTTTTTTTTTTAATTTGAATACATTTAGATCACTTTCATATATTTGGTCTGTTTGCGTTTTGGTAAAAAAGATTTGTTTACCCATTTGGAGTGTAACCTAAGAGATAAAACATTACCCAAATCGACCCATTTGTATAAACACGGGTCAAGCTGACACTTATAGGGAATTAGTTTATAGGATGTTTTATCACCTTTAGCTCCTCTTCAAGAGATAAGTTTTTGGGCTTGTAAGCTTCAATTGGTCCTGTTCTTGAAAGGGCTTTTTTTGTTTCAAGAATCTCCCACTCTTGGTCGTCTTTCACCTTGGCTATATCCTTGCTGAAGTACAAAATTGTCATCGAAAAGACAATAATTAAACGAACAAATATGAAAGTATGAAACTAATGATATCATTTGCTATAAATCAATGAACATGAATGTCATTAGCAAACTCCCATTGATCATATGATGAGAAACGCATTTATTTTGATAATTTTATATTAGCAAAAGAGCACTCACCTGCCCTGCAAGAGATGACCGAGTCCAAGTGCTCCAAAAACGGTGAGTGAGATCATAGGAAGCCCATATCTAATAAACGGCCCTTTTCTTCCCCACCTTTTGAACCCGGAAGCTGAATTCTGAACTTTAGAAGCATCTGTAGCTCCAACTTTATTAGCTTTATCAGGTTGATCTGTAGTTGTTCCAACTGTTGTCATCCTTAGACACCACAAAGTGACATGAACTGTAATGGCATGATGTAACATGATGCCGAATGTCAGATCACCGAAGTGCTTAATTTTTGTTGGCAACAATCAATAAATTCATCATTTCTTCTACTGCTTCATTCCACTAAACTGATTGTGCATCTACTAGTACTTACATATGAGAAGCTGACATACGCAACCTAAATAAGCTGTTTGGGAATTAACATTTACCTAAAGCAAATGACTGTACAGTTTGCCCGATGAATCTATCAACCGATTCTATTTAACTTCTCAATACCATGAATTCTCGCAAATGCAAGTCACACGAATGATCAAATTCATTAAATTTCAGGCAATCAACAACATAATTTCTATGTGAGTACTCCATTGGTCTTAACAGAAGACACTCAACCAGATACATACACATATATGCACAAGCACACACACACACACACACACACACACACAACACTTGCAATGAAGAGAGCAGATTCTGGAAGAACACTTGGTTGTAACCATCAATCCATAACCGTAAGTAGAGTAGTTTATTTAAAGGTATACTAGACCAAATACCAATTCATCTGGAAATCAGAAGTAACCCCATTGTAGGGTTACTTCAATAAGAATTTGTTTCCTTTTTGATCCAAAATCAACAATATATTTACCTCAAACTGACACCTGAGCTGAGACTATAATATTGACAGCTTTTTTGTTAAATGGTAATAAACAACTAAAAATAAATAAGGGATCACCTACTTATTTTTTTAACATATAAGTACTTACAAATAAGCAAACCCAAACACCATCAGATACACGTTCACAACAGATTACTAATTTTTAGGGAGTCAAAATCACTTTCAGCCGAATACTAAATAACGAATAAAGCATATATATTTGGTTACTAAGAAAGCCACCAACTGTTTGTTAATATGCCAACCATAAATTTCTTGTTTGTACTATCTTTGTATAAAAACAAATAATACTCAATATAAACAAAATAAGAGCCCTAATCCTGTAACCTAATTTTACATCTAACGCAGCAAGAAATCATTATTAAGTTACAATGATAAGCGTACAAGTATTTATATTTATTTATGTTTGTAGGAATCAAAAAGCCTACCTTAATCACCGTTCACGACTCGTCTGTGGAGCTGAGAAATGAGAAATCCACACCTGAATAATGATGGGAGTATATTTATTTGAGTTTGAGCGTAATAAATAACGGAATATACCAACTCGATCGATCTCGTCGTTTGGTTCGCAAACACACTCTTAGACAAATTCGTAGGCTTTAAAGATTTTATGTGATTGAAAATAACATTGGACATTTCATTTGAAACAAACAAAAATAGAAATGTGAATAAGGATGGAGAGAGTTTTATTTAAACAAACATAAATTTCTAGTTTGTACTATCTCATTTTTGTAATTGTAAACCCAAAGTTTTAAATGAGACAAGTTTACCTAATAAGATCATATATCTAGTTCAATCGTGAATTAAGCTTTGATCACGTCGATCATTCCCCAATCACATTATATGTTTGTTGTTTGATTGATAATATTCCGCATGCATTCCATTATGTAGATTTGAAAATTAGATTGAATCCTCCCAACGATCCGGGTGTTTCGAACTAAGGGTATTTTAGACATTCTACTTACATAACAGTCAATACTCAATATGCTAAGATTAACCAAAAAATGACGAACTTAGGAAAAACTGGGAACCATTAGTATGGCCGTATGGGTAAAAATTCACAGACAAAAAGTGCAAAAGTGATACACCACATAGACAAAAAAAAAATTGTTCTTTTAATCTATATTAAAATAAAATGTGAGACCAACTGTATAAGTTACCAAAAAAGTAAACACAACGAAAATATAAACATTTACTCGATACCAAAGTTGGCGCGGGTGAGATTTTCTGGTTAACCCAAAAAGTAAATCAAAAACTGCAAATGTAAATGACCAAGTTGTCAAGTTTTTGCACAAATAAAGCTACAACAAACTAGATGAATAATGATATATCCAATAGAAACTATGTTGCATATACATTTCCAGTTTTTCAATAAAAATGATCAAGGTTCTCGTATACTCTCCAAACTAAGTTCTACATGTTCATACTCCCTAACGAATTTGACAACCTTTGATTTTTAATACTGATACCTCAATCAGACACTTTAGATTAATGGCTTAATTCGTTTACTTTCCTGGCCTCTAACGGATTTTTGATCAAAACTGGCGTACGTAAACAAGATCAAAACTGTGAGTTACTAAGGAATGAGACCATGCATCGGGTACTCTGAAACAATCCATCTAACTTTTGCCAAACAGCAGATTGAGCCTCTAGAAGCTTCTGTGCCTTCACTTGTAACTTGGATTGTCGCCTAATAGTTTCACCATGTATCTGTCAATAACAAACAACAGCATTAACATTAATGAATTAACTCGAAATCCACACACACAGAAAGAAAGAAACATACAAACAAAAAAATTTGCAATTTGAAAAATGTAACAAAGATAAGAACTTGAATTAGTGCAAACCTTCAAAAACAATCGAATTAAAGCTTGAATGAACTCAAAGTTATTTCTGAAAGAGATTTCGTGTATTAGATACTCGAGTATAAGTTCAATGATGAGCAACTCTGGTCTATTTTCAGGTTCTTGCTCATCATCATCATCAATAATCTGAAGCATCCTTAGTTCCACATCTAATGTTGAAGGAGATAAACTCTTGAGATAATCTGTCAACACCTCAACTGTACATTCGGATGTCACAAGTCATGGAACAAGCAAATACTTAGTATCAGAATTATGAAATGATGTTGCGCCCACCTAACAGTGTAACCATACTTTGAAATTATAAACTTACAGTTTTTCGTCTCAACAGATGACTTTAGAAATTGTACAAAGGGTGACGAGGGAAGATCGGTATTTATAATATTTTTATCAAGCTGATCATCTTGCATTCCGTTTTCTTTGTTACTCGGTTCAATCGGTTTAAACAATATTTCTCCAGAGAGAGATGGTATTGAAGGTAAGAAGAAAGGTGCCTTTTCAGGCTTTTTTGGAGGCTCGGTCGGCTTGTTGCGGGCCTGCAAATTGCAAATTAGTTAGACTCATATTTATTATTACGTGTTCTCCAACATCTTTTTTTCTTTAAAATAATGACAAACAATTGAATAGAAATTGGAACCTTTATGAGGTCCAAGTTGATCAAACTTTGCCACTGGCTCTTAGGCAGAAGAGAAAGTGTGACTAGATCTGGGATCTGTTTATCGATTTGTGGAGTTTGACTAATGGCTTCAGGCTGAACGCTGTTTAAAATCGGCTTATTTTCAGAATCGTCGTCTTTTGTACCTTCTCCGGAAGAGATTGAAGGTAATTTAACGTTAACTACTTCCTTCCCACTTCCATAAGAATCAATATGTGAAGCTCCAGAAAACATTGTCTGGTTCACCCTGATAACGGAGAAGCATAAAATTTGATCTCACATTCCAACATTTAACAGATCGATAAGAAACTGTACAATATTACTTTGTTGATGTACTTTCTAGGGACAATATTGTAAACCATAAACTAATATCGAAAATTCTATTTGTAAGAAGGAAACTAGGCAAACAGGTAATTACTTTTTACTAAAAACAATCTACGAGGTGCGATGTACAACTTTGATAAAAGACCCCCAAATGGAAGGGTGTGAAATTCCTATGGGAAAATAATGTATACACGCATCTCCTTTCGCTCTAGAGTCTGAATAAGACATACATACAACCTAGAGATAACGAAATGGAATACTTTTATATCCACTTGACCACTTCATTGAAAATATATATAAAAAAAAATTAATAGAAAATTAAAGTTATATTTTCAAGAAAAAGTAAACAGAAGCAACTTCTTACCACAAGTAGACTCCATTCTGATCAACATGAGTTGTTGCCAAAACATCCATATTGGGTGACAAAGACAAAGCAGTAATTGATACATCAACATGTATCGCATCGATCTGCCTTGCTAAAATGACATCCCAAATCCTAAGAGTGCCATCCATACTGGATGACAAAAGCCATTTTCCATCCTCACTAAAACAAACGTCAGTGATTCTATCAGCATGGCCTTCAAACTTACGAACCAGTTTTAGTGACACCACATCAAACATACGAATAATTAAATCATCCGTAACAGTAGCCAAAAGACCTAAAAATTATTCAACAAGAGTCATCATAAATATGTGGACAACGGTTTGTATCTATATGTGTATGATAGAACGGGAAGATAAAGAGAAATTAAAGCAAATGTACCATTGGAACGGTGGTAGATGATCTTCACAACATTGCAACCAATTTCCCACTTCGATTTCAGCTCACGTCCCTTAAAATTCCATACCTAAAAAATATAATTGACATATCTAGTAAGTCATTATTGTGCATATATATATTTTAGATCGTGAAATCAAAGAACACATAAACGCTTGAGCACACACCTTTATATCCCCATTATAGCCTGCACTGATCATTAAAGAATTTGTTGAATCACAGGCAACACCAACCACTTCTCCATCATGAGCAGATTTTCGTTTTTCTGACACGTCCAGATAAGAGCCTCTGCTCAATCCCGATTGAAGATTAAATTTTTCAATCCAACCTCCTGCTGTGCCCAATATAGCAAAGTTTCCACACGAACTAATAGCGCATGCCTGCCATCAAATAGAAAATGCTTTGTAAACTACTTTAAATACATACATTGGCTAAAAAGAATCAAATCAGCACGGCAAGGATATGATGTGCAACAAGTAAAGTAACTAAATTACTAACAAATACTTACAACTAGGATCGGGTTGCAACATATTGTAAGGAATTAACAGCATGAAAAGTCGCATAGATTTTTTACCTTAACTGGAGCTTGATTATCTGGGCTGGGAGTCAGGATATGCTCACCAAGAACAAAATTTTGTAGTCTCCATACATATGCATGTGGCGTATCCATATGACAAGTGACTACATTGGACCAATCTCGTTCCCTAATTTCAGCTGATATAATAAGCCCAAAAAAAAATCAGATGACAAATGGATAGTGCTCCAGACTCCAGAGTATCCCAAAACGATAGATTACAAAGTTGAGATAAGAAATGACACTTTCTTGACCATATTAGCACCAATATAATAGATAACAATAGTACTTTCATTTGGGTGAAAACAACTGGTATCTGCATTATAATTATCAACAGTTTTTTCTAGAATAGCAAAGCTACAACTATCCCCCATAATATGTACAATCACACACATTATACTGTACATTGTCTCAACTGAGACTTAGACCCACAACCTCTTGGTTGATGGGTTCCTCCCATACTGTTAGGCCAGAATCCCTTTGGTTCAATTACTGAAAATTAGAACTTTGAATTGGAAGGTTGTAGGTTAAAAAGGAAAAAGTACAATATAATAAGAATAAGTAGCTTCAGAAATATAAATACGCGACATTGAAAAGCATATCATCTCCTGGTCCAACAAAAAGGATGTGGTAGAAATAACTAAAGGCGAACATTCCCAAAACGTTATATTTATCTGTCCTTCCCAATTAATAAAAGATGCAGAACAAGATTAGAATTAATTGACAACATACCAACATCAAATGCAATCACAGGCTTCAATTTAATTTCTTCTTCCTGAAAGAAGACAATTATTAAAAATAAGAAAACTTTAACAGAATCCCAGATGCATAGAATAAAATTGCAAAGTTTATTAGAGGCCCTGCAGTTGTAAAAGTTACGACCTAGATGGCTAGTATAGAACTAAATGTCCTCCATACATAATGATTAGAAGATGACTAAATATATAACTGGTAGAAGAATGAAAATGCCATGATCATCCACAAAACACTACCTTCAATTTGAGTTTCTTTGCTCTTTTTGTTATATGACGCTGAGAAAGCTCTCTACTTTGTTGATCCTGATTGCAACAAAATTAAATGAACACAATGACGAACAAAAATCAATTAATTACACAACTCACATATTCAATTTTATATACATCTTAGGCTAATATACAATTTATTGATTGCCTTTTGCCTAAGTGAAAAGGTTAAATAACTAAGTTAACATTATACGATATTTTTTGCAGATGATCCATCTCTAAAACAAAACAGAGCATCCTTAAATTTCCAATTGTTATGAGAAGTGTAAATCTATATTCAACTGTATGTTAGTTCATCATGTACACATACACAATTAACAAAAATATATATTACACACACATACATATAGCATACGGTGAGCATAACATGATATCAAACCTGAATAACAGAGAAAAGGCGGAATGCACGATCTTGACCAGCAGATAAAATGTGTCTCCCATTAGCATAGAACCTACAAAGTTCCTCGAACGATGTCAAAAGACAACATAGATGGTCTCCTGGTTCATACCCTTACTTATATGTACAAAAGAATCAGAACTAATACTCGATCACATTATTGATTCTAAAACGTACGCACAGTGACTCCATATTACCTTATACAAAGAGGAGGCGCACTGTGCCCACTTCGAAACTTTAGCAAACGGGGATCACCATCAGTTGTATCAAAAATCCACATCTGCAGGAAAAACAGTATTTTGGTAAAATACAACACGTCGATAAACTGATGTAGCATTTCATCTTTACCTTTATAGAGTTGTCTGCTGATGTACTCATCAGCACTGGTTCATTAGCAAAGAAATGTAACGAAATCACAGAGCTATCATGAGCATCTCTAATAACAGACTGAAGCCTCCTCTTTTCAAGATTCCATATGCTTATGACACCAGATGATCCTCCAGATGCTAGAAGAGGTTGACCATCTGGAACATTAAGTCAAAATTAGAACTTGCTTGACATGTATAAAAGCAAGTACAAATTACTAATTTAATATCATGATCAAAAAGGGAGAAATTGAAACCAAAAAGATATTCAACCTGGCAATTTCAGCCAAAATCAGTAAAAGTAGCCCAACTGAACTGTTTGAAACAAGTCTATAGAAAAATTTGGGCAATGCAAATTTATACAACAGGTTTAAATCAGCAGAAGACAGGCACGTCTTAGAAACCCAATCAGGTCATTTGGGCTAGATGGTGGTTGTTTTCCACTTTTTCTGAATAGATATATAATACACCACATTCATATTATGTTTATCAAGGTTGGTTATTTGTCCAAGTAATAATATTCTGAAATTTGATCTTTAATAGCAAATAACACAAAGACAATTAAAATTAAGGAAAAAGGAGAACAAAGTAGTAAATAGAAACAGAGAAACAAACAAGTCAACCCGCACCAGCCCGTTGGAACTGCTGTCAAATATTACTCTTTTGACCCATACTCATTTTGAGACATCACCCAATTCAATTCATCCAGCCCATTTGCCAATATCAGGAGAACTCATTCTATCATGAGTTATGATAATATCTTGATAAAATGGTTAATATATTCCCGAGAAGATCACAATTTACTTTGTAGTTTGACATTAAGGGATAATTATAAAAGACCAAGGTTCAGCTAAAGCCAAAAGAATAAAAAGAAACATAATAGAACAATCTTCAACAGTCATCAAATTTGAGATCTTACCCGTTCTGAATGACAAGGCAGTGACAGCACCTCGAGTGGATTGACTAAAAGTAACAACTTCTTCATCATACCGAATATTGTGAACATGAATGGTTCCATCAGCACAACCAACAGCAACGACATCTAAGGCTGGAGAAGAAACGCAGCAACATATCGATGATTTCCATCCTTTAAATTCGTAAAGTTTCTGTTTTGTGCTGATGTTCCAAAGTTGAAGTGAACCGTCCTGACTTCCAAGCATAACCTGTTTACGTGCTTTCATTCAGTTAACGCAGAATGTGATTGAACAGTAAAATGTGTCTTTAATTGAAACTAAATAAATACCTTGTTTAAATAAGTGTCCGGATGCATAATACAACTTGGATTGAATTCACTGTCTAGCAAAATATGTCCAACAGGAGAAAGATTCTCTTCAATTCCTTTAAAGGCCCATATGAAAACGTTCCCTTCAACATCAACACTAAGGATGTGTTCTCCAAACAGAAGTAACAAGTTGACCTTAGCATTATGTCTGCTCCATGTAGCCACCTGTTCATTAAAGCAGTCTCTTTCATCTCAATTTGTATCAAGAATATTACAACAATAGAGAACCCTCCAATATATCAATTTATTAAACAGAAATACATATAATTAGTTTTGCTTCACTTAAGTCAAAAGGTTGACATTGTATGTTCAATCCATATTATAAAAAGGCAGCGGATTGGAACAAAATCAAAATGAACAAAAAACAAACCAAAAAAAACAAAACATTATTGAGCAGGCATTAGTGCATTACAGCTTTAAATAAGCAACCAAAGGACACATACAAGGACCTACGAGTCACATTAATAAAAGTTTCTACTTGCATGAATTTGCAAATGCAACGTACCAACATAAAATGCAAAACTTAAACATATAGCCTGCCCTATGTAAAACAAACCACGTACTTAAAAACTTCAACTCAACTCAACTTAAGTAAGTAATAATCATGTAAAGACAAACCTGATGAGCACGCTTAAATACACCAATATCATTCCCATATGCAGCAAATGTATAATCACGATAAGATGCTAGCGCCCTAATCTTCTTTGCAAGTTGAGGACCTATAAACAACTTCCAAATATCAAAACAAGCTTTCGATAACGAATACCAAACATCACACAATACAAAAAGTACTAACATTCAATGATCCCATCAATAAGTATCATACAAAACTTATGCCTAATATGTAGATAATCACATTATCACTACAATCTGAGATATTAAAAAGCATAAATTTTTAACAAATTAACAAACTTACCAACAAGAACAAGACTGAGCTTAGCACACTGTCAAAATAAAAAAGAAAAATTAAAGCATGTAAATTTGAATTTGAAATAAAAATAAACATATAAACATAAAAATAGAAAAAAGAAGGTGAAGACAATTAGGGTTTTGATTACGTTATAAATCTGCCATGATTTGCCAACGCTGACAGTAACGAAAGTTTCAGTACCCAATCTTTGAACAGAAAAAGGAACATTACTTGTTATGTATCCAATTGCACGGAACGGTTCAAATATACCCATTTTAGTGAACTGGATTTGTCTTGCAAATTGCTAACTTTTTAGGGTTTTGATAATTTGTGTAACAGCGGGAGATGAAGATGGAGATGATAACGGAGAAGGAATGGAGGGAGGTGACCGGTAGATTTTAGGGTTTTAGGTTTTGGTTTCAATTTAGGGGTTTATTGGAAGACCTATACGACATCGTTTGGACTGGTACTGTACGGCCTGTAACTTTGTTTTAAATTTAAACCCGCGTTTGGCAGCGGAACAAAAATTTATATACCTTTGTGTGATGAAATAATTTGATATCTATGTAACTTATAATGGAGTATTTTGTATGTAATAAAATTCGGATATCTAAATGTCTTAAGGAGTTATGTAATGGATGTAAATTTTATGTTCATTGGTCAATTATATTTTTTGTCACGACAATAGAAATATCTATAATGTTTACGATTTTTACCTACAATTAGATGTATAAAAATTTTTGTTAATTACAAAATTACATTAAAATTGTTCAATGGGGGTTTAATATATATGATTTCTATACCATATTCACATAAAAATGAATATTAAAAATGTTTACCAAAACTCATTTCTCGCTATTCTTTCTTAACACCTACACATATCTATATAACCATAATCAGCTCATTCATTCTACACAACCGTTTACTAATTATGAATAATTTCTTACTATGCTTCTATATATGCCGTACAATATGTTGTTGGATTACTTGAATTTTAGAGTGATGCATATTAAAACAAGCAAAAGAAATGAAGTGAAGAAAAATAGATGAGATGTGAGTTATATGTTAAACACTTAAATTAAGAAAATAAAAAGAGAAAATAATGTGCCCAAAATTGATTGATCATGTACTATGTATTCATTATTAGCGTTTAAGCTAATTCCTCAATTATGAAGCTAAGAGTATATAAAAATCTTGTGCTCCATACCCTGCATCTCATGATTAACATGGTTGCCATTCGATTATAAAAAACTATAAATAATTATCAAATATTATTATATTAGTGACATTGTTAGTGTTAAATAAGATAGATCTATAATTTTTATTGTTATTTCGAGTTAATCAATTAACTAAAGAGAAATCACGTTGATTAATCGGGTGTTTGAAAGTTTATGTAAGATATAATATATGCAATTTACAAAACATACAACTTGAAAATTATAATTATAATTAAAGATATAATAATCTATAATTATATTTTTGTATTGTAAAGCAAAATATTCATAAAGTTATAACTAAAATAATTTTGATGATTATTTGAGTATAATTAAGTTAATATGTTATGTCATCTAAAATGAATATTATTATGTTACTTTATAATTTTATAATACATATAATAATAAAATAATAATAAAATAGAAAAATATTATAGTTACTATTCATTTAATATTAAAATTCACTTGGTGAATACTTGTGGCACTTCCAACCGACACGGTAGTCTTCGCAATGGAAGGAGGCACCACAGTGGAGTAGTTTTAAATTTATAGAGTTGGGGACCTAAGCTTACTATAGCTGTATAGCAGCAGTATGACCTAGGGCCGTTCTTCAAGCTAATTGTATTGTGAAATGAAGTGTCGGGATAAACAGTAGTGACAGGGTTAAAAAGGTTTGAGTGATGGTTTTGTTACTTAGGTCCGTAATTAAACTAATTAAATAAACAGTAAGTAGACATAAAGTAGAATAGGGGTGTGATCAGTAACATAGGAGATGTGTTTGTTATGACTTTGTTAGCTTATGCGGGGGTGATACTAGGGTTTTGATATGAAAGCGTCTTTTAAAGGTTTGTGACTTATCTAAGTTTAGTTGGTCGTAGTGTAAACACTAGTACCCTACCGATTAGGGAAACCAATCAGTATGTCATTGAGTACTAGGCCAGATTGAGTCTGATCGAAGGAGGGAGCTCAACTCTTCAACGTTATTCGGTGACGGAGTAACGACCCTTATTGGGAAATTAATTCCTGGGGGCATGAGTTCCGACCTTTCTTAACACTACGGGGGCAACTAAGTCAGGTAAGGCATTTAAGATTAAGACTTGGTTTGGTGACTGTTAACTTTACATTAATGGTCATGATTTAGTCATGAGCTTTGTGTTCAACATACAGTCTTCAACAACCAACATTTCCTTAGCTTCCACGTATTTGTACTCCACCAGAGGTGTTTCCAACGCACAGTGCCGTTTACTGTGATCTTTCCGGTATCACATACTTTACGGTCACTTCGGACTAGTTTAAACTAAGTTTGTATTAAAGTTCAACCATCTATGATATAAAGTAGCCCTCACTATTCCCAATAAATCCCTGATTGATTCACGGTGTACTATACGAAAGGTTTTAAACAGTATTTCCATAGTTACACAGTTCAGACCATGTTTACAGTTTAAGAAAACAAAGATAGGTAGTGACCGTTTGATCAAGGTTCGCGACTCCTTGTAATAAAGGTTCTAACCACGTTTATTTGGAGGAAAGGCGATATAATTTAGGTTTAAAAATCATAAATGCAAAGTAACGGTACACCAGGTTTTCAATCGTATATTAAAGCAACATCATCCCACACATATGTAAACTAACCACATCATAACAAACACACAAAGTAACTACTCACTATGCATAATAACAGGTCATAAATCTAGCATAATAACAATAGCAATCATCATTATAAAAGATAGGGAAAGAAGGAACCATAATTAAAGCGTTGATTGAATAAGTGTTTGAAAGAATACACAAGCAGAACTTCCGCAATATCTTCGACAATAATACAAATAAGCCCCTGAACTATTCCTCGCGCTATTACAAAATTAGTCCCTCCGTTAGTCCCAGTTAAATATTAACTGAGAACTAACTGACACCAACCCTAATTCTAGAGAGAGAAAATGAAGAGAGAAAGAGTAGAAAGAGAGAAAGTGAAAATGGGGAAATGAATGGAATGAAGAAGTGAGTATGGTGTGTTGAAATGAGGAAGAGGGGTCTCCTATTTATAGGCAAAGTCTCAAAACACACATACAAGCAAAACAGCACACCGTACAAGCAAATGAAACACCATATGGGGGCAGGGGGCCGTATATGGCCTATAGGGGCCATATACGGTCTGTATAGGGCAGTATACGGTGCCTATAGGGCCGTATACAGTTGCCAAGGCCGTATACGGGCTCTATCGGTTTTCGTTCGTTGCTTAAACCGCTCGTATCTCCTTCCTTACACGTCCATTTGAGCAGATTCTTTTGCCTACGATCTCGTATTTCTGTTACGCTTCTAATGGTACCAATTCCAAAGAAATTGGATGTGTATAGCTCAAGCATTGTTGGAATGACTTTTAATGATCTATAAAAGCCGTATCTTTTCCGTTCTTTATCCGATTTGCATGATTCTTGATTCTCCCTCTCGTTTTTACCTATTAAATCATATCATAAGGTTAGAATGTGTTTCTCATAAGGTAAATGAGGGTGGAAGAATTGGATGTTGTTTATTTGCTCTGTGGTCGTTATTCGGACGTTTTTAGTGATTTTTGTTGCAACATCTATATTTGGAGCACTTTAGTGATTTTTAGTAAATAATGATTATTTTAAAATGTTTTCACTAAAGATGTGCCCAAAAAGTGTGAAATATTGTACTTAAAAACATGACTCTTTGCATCACATCAAGTTATCCCACACTTAGACGTTGCTTGTCCTCAAGCAACACTCAGTTTGAAAACGTTTTAAAACATTTTAGAGCGAGTTGGAATATTTTTAGGAGTTACCACTTCTAGATGTAAGTAAAATAATTTCAAGAATATAAGGAAAGATAAGATAATCCTTCCTTAAACAGAAAAAAATTCTCTTAGGCATACTTTCAAATCTCGTGATCTTGGAGTACACATGACTAGGTGATCTCACAAAAGGTGGCCACTCAATTTACTCAAAGTGTA
This sequence comes from Pseudognaphalium luteoalbum, assembly GCA_963422505.1. Classification (NCBI taxonomy): domain Eukaryota; kingdom Viridiplantae; phylum Streptophyta; class Magnoliopsida; order Asterales; family Asteraceae; genus Pseudognaphalium; species Pseudognaphalium luteoalbum. Next base: position 74,324,275 of record OY730198.1, read on the forward strand.
TCGGGTTTCCTATCATTCTAGAACAAACGAAATCGCTCAAACAGCAAGTCATGCAACACTCATCGTCATAGGCTTGATCGAGAATCGGATCTCCACCACTTAGGTGAGGACGGTGCTAATTATCCCAAGACATTCATGAGGGTTATAACGTTTGGTGAGGGTTAAAGGGTATGGATAGTGGTATATTTGGTTGGTAAGGGTGTTTGCTTATCCTAAAATCAGTGAGATCATGAACAACTTTATTTAGAATGGAAAGGAGATAGTTGTTTGTCTTTTATCCGATTCTTCTTGTGAGGATGATACTTTGAAGGACTTTAGCTTTATTTTTGCGGAACTATTTTCTTTTCTTTTCTGCTTTTTCTTTTTTTTCTATTTTCTTTTTTTGTATTTTCTATAGTTCTATTTTCTTTTCTTTTTCAGAACTTTTGTCAGAGAATTTCCAATGACGTTTTTCTTTTGATTCTTTCAGAAATCTCTTATCTTGAACATTTCAAGTCTTTTCGCCAAGTCTTTTCGCTGTGCTAATTTTTCGCACCAAGGATTCTCAAGAGAGATGACTTTTGCAGAACACGAAAGGATAGGATAAGTGAAGCGGATATTCTAAAAGTTGTTCTTCATAACCTCAGAAATTCAAAGATAAGTTTGGGGATATTTGAATTTGAGAAGTAGGGTTTAAATATGAGGGTTTAATGAAATGAAAGGTTTAGGCTCAACAGGGTTTACTAGGCCTGATGGGTCTACATCCATCCTTGAATGTCATCACAGATCATCGATACTAAAAATGAGCATCGGGGGGTTTGGGCTTGAAAAGATATGTAAAAAGGAGGGTTATGTCCTAGGGAAGGTCAAGGTTTTTTAATTGCACCTATACCGCGTACGGTACACACCAATGTGGTCTTGAAGTGTATGTCAATAGCAAGTTCTAATTCATAGATGCATGCATCAGTACATACAAGAAATGAAAGTGAAGCATTATAGATGAATATTATTAGGCTCAAGACACCTCACTGCAAATAGGGTTGTATGTGCTTCGTCATGCTTCCTATTAGATTATCATTTATTGCTTAAGAAATTTCTACCTTATTTTCCCTAGATTCCGAAATATCTTACTCATATTTGAAAATAACTCATCTCAAAAGATATATGACTCAAAAATAGCAGAGTAAATCAAAAGATTTAGCTCATACTTTTAATTTTCTTGAAAAATTCTAAAAAATTTGAGGAACATTTTACGAGTTTACTATTTTGGATATTAAAAATCATAAAATACTAACCAAGGTATTCTATACCTGCTATCTCACATGTTGGGATTGAAGCTGAAATGACTATGTGTTGAAGATTGAAGATAAAGTCTCAGCCACTGTTAGAGTAAAAGACTGCCGCTGTTAGAAGAGATGAAGACTAGCCACTGCTAGTATGTTTGTAATAGATAGCCACTGTTGGTAGAATACTTAGTATTTTGTATATAACACTCGTAGCCACTGTTAGTATATAATATAGTCACTACCACTGTTGGTATGTTTAATGAAGTCGGTTAGGCAGTTAGAGTTATTTACGGAATAGATTTACATTCCATGATTCGATGACAATTGGAGATTTTATAGGACTCCATGCATTATAAATAGAGATCCGTAGAACCTAAAATAGGTTAACTTTTAGCTTCAAGGTGTAAACCCTAATACTCTGTGTATTCATATTATTGTTCTAATAATATTGAAGCTTTTGGTATATCATTTTCATATTGTTTAAACTTTCTTGAATATTGTTAAGTGTTATTCCGCGACTTCTAAACAAATAAATCAAAGCAAACTTAGTTAGATCGATAACTAGGTTTAACAAGTGGTATCAGAGCAGGTTTTTGCTTTGATATTCAAGAAGTTTGAAGGTTTTAAATTTTCTAGAAAGTTATAGAGATGGCAACAGATTCGAATGATGGAATTCAAGTCACAAGGATTCCCATGCTCAAACCAGATGAGTTTGAACTATGGCAGACTCGAATCAAACAATATATGCTGCTCACGGACTATCAGATATGGGACGTGGTATGCAATGGTCCTGCATATAATGTAGATGGTGATGGAGTAGGTCAGGAAAGATCACCACCAACTTCAGAGGCTGAAAGAAAGATCAGAGCTACTAAATGGAAAGCATTAAGCACTTTGTTGTTGGCTATTCCTAATGAATATCAAAGAAGATTCGAAAACTGTCAAGATGCCAAAGTTTTAATGGAGGCATTAGTGAAAAGATTTGGTGGGAATGATAACACCAAGAAGAATAAGAGATCTGTACTCAAACAACAGTATGAGAACTTTACTGGGGCCATAACAGAAACTCTTACTCAAACCTTTAATAGGTTTTCAAAACTTGTTGGTGATCTATAAAATCACCAGGTTAAGATAGATCATGATGATCTCAATAGGAAGTTTTTGAGATCTTTGGGAGATGAATGGACAATGTATATAGTTGGATTAAGGCAAAGTTCAAATTTGGAGGAGAAAGAACTTGAAGATTTGTATAATGATTTAAGATCTTTTGAATCTGAAGTTGAAGGAAAGAAACAGTCAACTGGGTATACAAACAATGCTGCTTTTGTCTCTGTTGGTAACAATGGTGAAACTAGAGGATCAAGTTCATCCAAGGACAAATCTAATGATCATGTTCTTGAATCTTTCTTCACAAGTCATGTGAATTCTTCACTTACTAATGAAGATTTGGAGCAGATCAACAATGATGACCTTGAAGAGATGGACTTAAGGTGGCAGATGGCTATGATTACCTTAAGAGCAAAGAGATACATGCAGAGAACTGGTGTTAGAAACCTAGCATACAGGAAGGATGGTGTTGTTGGGTTTGACAAGAGCAAACTAGAGTGTTTCAACTATCACAAGATGGGACACTTTGCTAGAGAGTGCAGAAACAATGGAAATCAAGCTGGAATGCAGGGTTTTGGAAACAACAATGGGAATCAAAGGAGGAATGTACCTATTCAGAATAGTACATCTAATGCTTTGGTGTCTCAGGATGGTCTGGAATTCGATTTGTGACACCCGACGATTTAGGGTTACTGATTCACCTGCTAGAAACCCTAATTACGTGTGTTTAGTTTAGTATTAGGCTAAATACTTGTAATTACTTGTGACTATTTGTATATTTATGTGAATATACACTCCCGTAATTGATTTATATTACGCTACGTAATTTGTTGTAATTACGCTTACGCAATTTGGTGAAATTGTGCAAAACAACTGTTGGTGCATTTTGTGTGTCAGTCAGTTGGTCAAACGTTTGTAATTGTCAAAGTCAATTAGTCTGCGTATGTATAGTATTTAGTGTGTATATGCGAGTTTGTAAACGAATAGTGAAATAGAATATATACACAAAATAAGTGTTTATGCGACACTTAGCTAGTGTCGCATATAGCGACACTTGGCTAGTGTCGCTATAGGGTTGGACCGCCTATAAATAGGCATGTAGGGTTTCATTTGTAGGGTGATCAAATCCTAGAGAGAGAGAGAGAGAGGGGCACAGATAGAGAGAGAGAAAGTGTGTGTAAACGTTTATACTTTAATTGTTAATATACAGAAAAGGTTATAGAAATCGTGTATTTGTTTATTCGTTCAATAATCGCTAACCAAACGGATTCCGCACGTTTGGTTGATTAAACGATCCATTAGATCAGAGATACGGGAATCTTCAATTGGTATCAGAGCCGTGAATCAAGGATTCGACGGTTTCGGATCGTGTTTAGAACGTTTTCGATTGATTCGCAACAGGCTATAATTGCAGCTCAGGCTTCCCAGATAAAGGATTTGGAGCTCAAAGCTGCCGAGGTTGATAATCTCCAGCTTCAGGTGACGAATCTGTCGTCTAGGGTTTTAGAGTTGGAGTCTGTCACAATTGTTTCGGGGGAGGATATTCCCAGGGAGTTAGAAACAAATGTAACTCCTCCCCCTGAACCAGAAAATGTACAATCTTCAGATATAAATGAAAATATTGCTTTAGATTACTTTGTTGATGTTCCGGGACAACCAACTCCGATTGCAGCTGATTATTCAAATGTCAATCTGACATATCTGCAGAGTTTGGTTAATCAATTTGATGAAGTTGACAGATCTTTTGATCCTGATGATATAGAAATGGATGCAGAGGTTCCAGGGTCGGATGAGGAATATATGGATAATCCAAATCAAGAACCGGCGCCTGAACATGAACCGGAGCCAGTGTTACAACAACCTGCTCAAGCATATAACTTTGATGCTCCGGTTATTGAAACAAATTCTTCAGAGGATGAGGCAGAACCTGCAATGGAACAATCTACTGATGAATCAGTTCCTGTGTCTACATCTTCTGGAACTTCAAAACCACAAGTGGTATACAAATCAATTGCACCTGAGTTGAAGACTTGTAAAACTTATCTTGTTAAAGGTGAATTGACTGGATTAATCAGAAGCTGGAAATTTGATGTTGATAATTTTCTTATTTTGATCAAAAGAAGTGATGGCGTGCAATACTTCAAACCTAGATTCAATCATATCAGCACATTGCCAAAGGTCAAACTGAATCGTCTTGCTCAACTAAATATTGTCAATCACTCTGAAGATACTCGAGGAGAGAATTTTGAGAAAAGAAATTTATAGCAAGAAATATATGTGGATTAGACCAGAGCTGGGAGTTCGGTATTCATACAAGAAGAAGATTGATTTGAGAACTCAACAACCAATCGTGAAATATCATTATCCACCAGCTGCTAGTCTCAAGACTGTTCCCCTACAAGAGTTACCACTGGATTTCTTACGAGATTTAACGTATTGGTGGTTTGACTCTATCACTCAAGAAGCCGTAATTGAATATTCTACAAAGACTGCAGTGGTACAAACACAAGATATATGGGGAGAATGGCCAGTTAAGGAGTTTGTGGGAAAGTCTATTCAAGTTTTTGATCCGATCAGCCTAATAAATCTGACGAAGAAAGATTTGAAAGCTCTCTACAAGAATAAACTTCAGTACAATCAAGTTGATTTAGAGGAAGCTTCAAAGTTTACAAGGGTGGTCGAGACTTGTTTGAAGGTGGGAATACATGCTGGAGGAACATTCCCAGAAGGTTGGTGCTGAGTAAAGTTTTGAAGATTTTGAAGACCAAGCTGAAGACACGGGGGAGTTTGTTGATGCATATTAGTTTGTCTGTCAGTTGGTCTATTGAGTTGTAAAAGTGTCGTTAGTCATATAATAGAAATATAGATTTTGTATTATGCGACACTTAAGTTTTAGTTTAGGCGACACTTCCCTAAGTGACGCATAGCGACACTTAGGTAAGTGACGCATGAAGGCGGCCACATGCGACACTTCCACAAGTGACGCATGTCGGCCAAAATTTTAGTATAAATAGAACCTACGGGTTTTCGGCTAGGGTTGACGAAACCCTAGCACCATTTGTTGACTAAACTCACCTATAATCAGTTTCATTACGTTATTCAAGCTAATAAACTAGTTTACTTTGTTTAATTCAATTGTTTCGGTTTGCGTTTATTAGTGATTTGTGCAATTGATTGTTTCCGCCTTTCAATAGCAGTCGATCATTACTTAGGTCCAACGTTTAAGGCACTCTCAATTGGTATCAGAGCCGTGAATCAAGGATTCGACGGTTTCGGATCGTGTTTAGAACTTTTTCGGTTGATTCGCAAAGGTATTAATCGATTATAATCAGTTTCTAGGTTATTTGTGTTGATTATTTTGAGTTTTGGGCTGTTTTTTGGTGCAAGTTCATTTGCCGTTCGTCAATTTTCGTTAGGGTTTCGAAAATTTCGATTTTTAGGGTTTTTGGAGCTGACAGCCGCGTTTTTGCGTCACTCGCTGCGTCACTTGATAGCGTCACTTGATAGCGTCACTTGATAGTGACACTTAGAGCGTCACTTCCGTGAGTCACTTCTTAGCATCACTTACCCCCTAGCGTCACTTCAGTACGTCACTTACCTGCGTCACTTACCCTCTAGATTCACTTCAGTGCGTCACTTGATAGCGTCACTTGATAGAGTCACTTGATACCGACACTTAGTGCGTCACTTACCCTCTAGCGTCACTCTCGTGCGTCACTTGATAGCGACATTTTAAAGCGTCACTTCGTAGCGACATTTACCTAGTGTCGCTCTAGATTCGAAAAAAAAAAAAAAATTTGGCGGGAAACTCCGAAAATTTTTTGCGTTTTCAAAATTTTTTCATAGGCTTAAAAGTGTTCAATTTTAGCCTGGAAAAAGTTTCATTTTACCTGGTCATTTTTTGATGTTTTCGGACGAAATTTTGGCGGGAAAAACGCGAAAAAATTTGATAATTTTAAATTTTGTTTTTAAGCTTAAAAGAGCTTAATTTTAGTGTCGGAAAAGTCTCGCAATACTCGGAAAGTTTACGAAATTTTCGAATTCAATTTTGGAGGGAAAATTCGGAAATGGCTTTCGGTACGCAAATGCCTCCTTCTACATCTTTGTTCTATAGTGATTTTGCTAATTGGAAGATTAAGCTATGCAATTTCATTAAACACAAAGATCCAAAGTTGTGGAACTGGTTTAATACTATTGATCGATATGAGCAACCAAGACTCAATGGGGTGCTTAAGTCAAGAGCACAAATGTCAGTCAAAGAACGGGAATAGTTTGACAATAACAATAGAGCATATGAGATGATTACCATGTGTTTGCCAGAAGTTGTGATAAGTAAATTTGAAAATCAAGCAACTTCTATAGAGTTATGGGACGCTCTTATAGAGGCTTATGGTCAAAAGAAAATAATGGTAAATAAAGAAGAGGATCAACATACTCCAATGATGGCTCACATCACACCCGAGGTACAAAATGAACCAATTGAGCCTTTTAATTGTGCTACTTGTATTCAATTGACTGAATCTCTTGAGGTCTATCAAAAGGACAATTTAAACTTGCGGGAAAAGGTTGTTAAACTTACTAAATCAAACAATTTTCTTAAAGCTAATGAGAAACTTTATGATAAGAAAATTGAGGCATATAAGTTAGACACACAGACTTACAAATCAAAAGTTTTTAGTCAACAAGATGCTATCAACAGTTATATTACTGAAATAGAACTGTTAAGAAAGGAGATCTCTGATTTAAAAAGTGAGTACGATAACCATAAAAGCAAAATTTTAGGTTCTTCATCCGCAACTTTTGTCTTTACTAAAATTGTTAACAAGCAAGGGACAGGCGGTAAAAAGAAGGAAGGACTTGGTTATAACCAAGTACCACCACCTTCCCATGCCGAATATTTTCCTGCGCCTGTTAAGGAAGGACTTGAAGAGATTCCAGTTGATTATACGAAGATTTATGGTATTAAAGCTAAAGAAGCTAAGCAAAACAAACAGGCAAAGAAGAAAACCAAAAGGCCAGAGTATCCCTTGCCTAAGTTTGTTAAACCTGAAAGTAAATCTCAAGTTAGTGTTGAGGAGATTGTTGAGGTAGAAGATATACCAGAAGAGTCTACCATTGAGGTTGAGAAAATAGCTGTCAAACCTGACTGTTTTAAATGCAAAGGCAAAGCTAAAGTTGATAATGAATCTTTCAAAGTTAAAAATGTTAAAAGGGATTCTAAATCTACTAACTCAACTTCAAGAACATCTATTTCAACATATACACCAAAGCGTGCATGTTCAACAAATGTTCCTGTTCATAGACCTTCTGTGTATTGTCCTCCACCAAAACGATTTGAGGGAACTCATTGGAATACATATTTTGTGGAGCGTCGTTCTTGTTTTCGTTGTGGTCAACATGGCCATATTATTAGGGATTGTAAGTTATTATCCCTAGATAGGTTTGGTAGAGAGATGCCAAGAACTTTCTCTTTCAGAAATTCTTTTTCAAAACCTTTTTCAAGGCGTCGTTCGTATACGCCTGTATCTAGTTGTGCATCAAACTCTCCAAAACCTATGGCAAGAGTAAACAAAGTTGTGCCTAGTAGACCTCAAGTTCAACAACACAACATTGTTGAAAACAAATCATCTGAACCTAAACAGGTTTGGAAACCCAAATCCACAAACAACGCATCAATGAAATCTTCTGAGTTTTTAAAATATCATAAACTCATTGATGTGATGATTATGGATGATCATGGACAACCCAAGTCTATCAAGGCTTGGGTGTCCCATAAGTACTAATGTTTGATTGTTTGTGGTGATGCAGTCAGTTTCTTGTTAATTAATCTTTTTAATGACTGCATGGATGTGGATATTGTTGAAAAAATGTTATGATGATTTCTGAAGTTTCTGAAGTTTTGTGGTGGTAAAAGTGCTAAAAGGCATTTGATTTGACTTGATATGTGATTTTGATACTTTCCTTTTAAATTTTATTATTATTGCAACAGCCATTCTTTGTACTTTTTAGTATCAAAGAAATGCAATGTTGCGAAATATCTTAAATCAAAAATTACAAAAATATGTTTAATGTTTAAGGGGAGTACTTTTGAATTGGATTTTCGAAAAGAATTTATCTTTCAGGGGGAGTAATTAAAATTCTGATTAATTGGATCAGAAATGTGAACAGCAAGATTCTTATTCCTAAAAAAGATATTGGATTGTGTCTGTAAACAATATGGGAAATGATTGTACATCAGATGACATGCACAAAATGGAAATTTTAAGGTTTATGTTTGATGTGTCAGTAGGTTTATCTGGCATGTTTAAAATAGCTTTTATAAACATTAGCTTTATCATATGATGTACTGGTAGACATGATACACACCGGTTTCTGGGTTACTAAGAAGTAATTTTAATACGTGTCTATGATCTTGTGGTAAACACCATATGATGTACGACTAAATGTCTTAATTCCTTAACGTAGCATGACATATTTCTATACCTGAGGTTTATCTGAAATCATTTGGGGGTCTATACTGATTGTTTCCTCTGTTGTACGTAAGTACAGACCTGGTCTCAATTAGTATATGCTTTAAAATTAAGCAAACGCAAGTCAATGAACTTGAAAAAGTCTTAAATCATAAGATACCTAACAAGGTCACCAAAATGGTTTGACCAAGTATGGTTTTGCTTACACCTGAATCAAGTTATGTCGCTTTGTTGTACGTTTGTACAGACCTGTCACCGCTGACTTGATTCTTAAAAATGCTATTCTTATATTTTCTATGGATTAGGAAGTTATGCTCATGTCTGGGTTACAGGGGTATGTCATAGGTAGGGACTATGGAGAAATATTCATACTAACAATAAAAGGTTAACTCACAGACCCGGATGTAATGTGTTTAAGTGGATAAACAATACCGGTAATCGTCTTGAAATAATTTTTATAAAAGGTGTTTTAAATATTCTAAGTAAATTTAAAGTGGACAAATATACTGATAATCGAAATAACACTTACTATTTCCTAATAATTGCATGGTGGCCTGATATGATCTCTAAGCAGACGTAAAACAATCCTATCCCCAAATTTTTTTTTAATTTTTGTTCTTTATTTTTCCTTTATAAAGAAAATACAAAAAGATTTTATTTCTATATTATTTTCTTCAAACATTACATATCTTGTTAAAGTCAAATACTGAAGATGTAAAGGATGTCGGTTATTCTCCAAAGACTGTGAAGATAAATTTTATTGGAGAAGCAGTTGATGATTGAGAGATGGTCACTGAATTTGAAGATCTTATTGTATGATGAATTTGTGTCAATCACATGAATTTGGACATCAAGATTTCTTTGAAGACCATGCTATCTCAATGGGGGAGATTCTTATTGTTAAAGACATGAAAGAGATTCTGATTGTTGAAGACATGAAAGAGTTTGTTGATGAAGACTAATTGAAGACTTATTTGACCAAGCTGCTGACATGGGGGAGTTTGTTGGTGCATTTTGTGTGTCAGTCAGTTGGTCAAACGTTTGTAATTGTCAAAGTCAATTAGTCTGCGTATGTATAGTATATAGTGTGTATATGCGAGTTTGTAAACGAATAGTGAAATAGAATATATACACAAAATAAGTGTTTATGCGACACTTAGCTAGTGTCGCATATAGCGACACTTGGCTAGTGTCGCTATAGGGTTGGACCGCCTATAAATAGGCATGTAGGGTTTCATTTGTAGGGTGATCAAATCCTAGAGAGAGAGAGAGGCACGGCTAGAGAGAGAGAAAGTGTGTGTAAACGTTTATACTTCAATTGTTAATATACAGAAAAGGTTATAGAAATCGTGTGTTTGTTTATTCGTTCAATAATCGCTAACCAAACGGATTCCGCACGTTTGGTTGATTAAACGATCCGTTAGATCAGAGATACAGGAATCTTCAACAACCGGACGAAGTCCGACACAGTATAAATACGGACGTTGGTGAACAAAATATTAAATAATATGAATTTATTTAATAAACTCAAAAACTCATAAATATTATGTTGATAATATTTAACACGTTAATTATATCGTATAAAGTAACAAAAACGCGATGAAAGCGCGCAGAACGCGCCCGACAACTGACTGAAAGTTGAAATGTATTTTATAATTTAAAATATATTATTTTGTGAGAAATTATTATTAAAAATATCGTATAATGATTCGTCAATAAAAATGTCTATTTAAAACGCTACGCGATTAAACCTCTGTAGAACTAACACGCAAATCGAGGCCGGTAAATAAACGGAACGTTTTATAAGTATTTCCAAGTATTTAGAATAAATATCTCAAGTGAAATTATCAAGATTTAATTTTTATTAAAAACGCCTGCTTAAAACGATTAACGTATATATAAACACCGAAACTAACGAGGAAATGAACACCGCGCGAAGCATAAATCGAAGAAACAAGAAAATGACCAACATACCTTTGGTGGGACCACATGGGGGCCGGCCACCCCATGTGCCACCTCCCCTCTCCATCCACTCCTATTCCATGCAAATTCATGATTAGATTCCACTAGCTTACTTTCATTTTGTCTTTCACCACTCTCACACACTTCATTTCCTCTCAACACTTCCATCACCATTTTCTCTCTACTCATTCTCTCACTAAAAACTCAGAGAAAACACAGCCCAAAACCACCATAAACCACCTCTAAACCACCATCAACCACCACTATTTGAAAGGAAAAATCAAGAGCAAGGAACCAAGAACAAGTCTTCCATCTTCATCTTCCTCATTCTCCTTCACTTTCCTTTGTAAGAAGCACTTTATCTCTGTAAAATTTTACTTTCATAATGTATAATTATATGTTAAAAGCTCATTCAACAATGTTATGTCCAAATACCTTGCTAAAATACGTTTTTATAATTTATATACAAAGACTACATAATCTGTCTACAAAAACTCAGTTTACTAAAAATGTCATATCTTGAATTTTAGGAGGAGTTAGATGATGCATTTTTTCAAAAAAACTGCATATTGAAAAGATCTACAACTTTCATGTTTTACGTTTTTGCCAAATCCATACGTATTTTTTTCTATAAGCTGATTTGTGGGACTATCTGTATGAAAACAGAATCTGAGCTAGGCATTGTTGTTTATTTTGGTTCCCTATGAAGATGAGACTTAAAATTCTTAGAAAACTTATGTTAGATCCTAGATACATAGAAGAACGGTTGGTAAAAATTGTGGACTCAAATTTGGACCTAAAGTTAGTAAGAATTATGACGAAACAAACCGACAAAAACCGAAAACATAACTAGGGACTGTTTTGGAACTTTTATAAAAACCGACACTTCGTAACGACTCCGACACAAACCGATAAATTATTTGGACTCTATTAACTAAAATTTGGCTTGTGTAAAAATTTCAGGTCAAACCGAGCCCGTTTGACCATGTTACCAAAACAAAAACACAACTGTTGACTTTGCGAGTTGACTTTGACTTGCGAACTGAAGACTTACGAGTTAAGTTTGACTTGCGAACTGAAGACTTACGAGTTGAAAGACTTGCGAGTTGAGTTTGACTTGCGAACTGAAGACTTGCGAGTTGAGTTTGACTTGTGAACTGAAGACTTGCGAGTTGAAAGACTTGCGAGTTGAGTTGACTTGCGAGTTGAAAGACTTGCGAGTTGACTTTGACTTGCGAACTGAAGACTTGCGAGTTGACTTTGACTTGTGAACTGAAGACTTGCGAGTTAACTTCACGAGTTGACTTTTTGACTTCGCAAGTTGACTTTTCAAGTTGACTTTTTGACCTTGAGAGTTGACTTTTGACCCTTAGTTAATTTTCAGAAAATCACATTTTAGATTCTAAATTCCGAGCCTTAACACGTCGGACATATATATAAACATATATATAAAAGCAATAAACACCTACAAAGATCAAACCTTTACGATGTAGAATCATATATGAAACTCATATGCTTCGAGAAGTATACAACACGATGAACATAATAATAATACTTTGAATTATTATTACATAACCACACCAACGGGCCATACCTGTTTTCCAAAACTCAAACAAAACAATCAACTTATTTGGACATAGTAGTTGGATGAACTAGCTATAGGTGGACATTAACTCTCCACCTACTTAATTGGCTTAAGTGGACATTAACCCCCACTTATACAATCACTATAGATAGTCTTATGAGACATCTACTTACCGAACCTTATACGTTTAGGACGTTATAAGGTTGCACTTTGGGACTCATACTGCTTGCTACTTGATTATTGCTTGCTACCTGCTAAACTTTGGTGAGTTTCATAGCCCCTTTTTACTGTTTTATATCCAGGGGTGAGAATACATACAACTGTTTTATACAACTGCTTATATGATCACAAGTAACTAGAAACAACTTTTTGTACGGATTTCATGAGACCTGAATAATCCACTAAAGTCCTCTACCCATCATAGTCATTAAAATTTGTGCGTGAGTATTATTGGATAGACCTATCAGGGTTTGACAAACCTCGTCCGGGCTAGTCGCGCTAGTCAACCCACGGGCGCAGTATTACTTATGATTTAGAAGTGTATCAGATTAGTACACTTACCGGAGGTAAACAACATTAAGCTTGACTATGAGACTCATGCAAATGGTATACTTATATTGCTATATGCAATACTTTTACTTATCATTGGCTAACGATACTTTTACTTATCATTGTTCAATGAAACTACTTATTTTGGAAAACTTGTGGATCATATTAGTAACTGATTGCTTAACAAACCTATGAACTCACCAACTTTATGTTGAACCTTTTTGTATGTATTTCTCAGGTAACCCGCTGCAGGTGGATGCTTTGGATAGCATAGCTCGAGTCGCATTGTTTTCATACATCAAGGAACTAAATTGCATTACTATATTTTGTAGTTATAGCGATGTAATACAACTTTTATTATGTGAACTCCAGAAAATTTTGTAAACATTTGAATTATGGTAATGTAATATTTTCACACGTCTCATATAGAGGTCGTTTGCTTTAATCTTTGTGTTGTGATATTTGATTTGGTCGGCGCCCCCGTGACACCTCTCACTTCCGCTGCCACGTGTTTTGGGCGTGCGACAGATTGGTATCAAAGCCAAAGGTTATAGCGAACTAGGATTGCATTAGTGACCTAGACTATAACCATTAGGTTAGTATTCCTTTTTTAGTATGACTGGTTCAATGATTTCATCATTTGAATTTAATTTAACATAGCCTGATCAACTATGTACAATTAAAGGAGAATTGATGTAAGACCTGAAATGGTTATATTGAATGGGAATGCATTAGAAGACTTTGACCAAGGATAGAAACGGGACCAACCCTATACGTGCTTATGTGCTAGGTTATTATATTTCTATATATATATAACCTTAACTTCTCGTATACTAAACTCCTTGCCACAGAAATGGCAGACTCCTCTAACGTATCATCAATCGACTTGAACAACGAAACTCAAACGCTATCCACTACTGGGGGTACCACTCCCTTACCTATCTCTACGACACCAAACTCTCCCGAACCTCTTTACTACATGACTGGTGAAGCTCGAGTAGTACGAAGATGCCGAGGGAATGCCGGATCATCCCGAGCAAACCCTTACTCAAACTCCATTGCTAACACCACAACTAATACCCGCCGTTCGGCATACGCCCGTAAGTGGGACTGGCTACCCACAACCCTAAACACTTGGAGGTCTGAGGAAGCTATACAGATTTCGGCTGACCCCATGGACATCTCCCCGTACACACACGAACCAACGCACCATACGGTGCCGATGTTAGCAGCCCGACTTCATCGTCATGAAGAAAGGCTCGAAATCTTAGATAGGGGTCATCATGTAGTAGAGAATTATCTGCTACGCCAAACCGATGATTGCATAGCACAACTTCTTCAAGAACAAGAAGGCACGAACCGTACTCTGGAAATGATTCATCAACAGGTTATAGACAACAAGAGCGCTACTGACATCCTACAAGCAAGGTTGGAAGAATGTGAACAACGTTCACGGAAAGCTAAGGAGTATGCTCGTGCGCTCGAGCAACAACTAACCTTGACTGAAGAAGGTGTCAGGTAAACAAGCAGACTTGCAGATACTATAAATCGCCTCGTCACTCTAATGTCATGAGTAAACCTGCGTCAGAACTAAATCTATTTCTATTATTGTAACCTATTGAGGCGGGATGTGCTCAACTTATTATCCTTTATTATGTTTTGTAAACTTTCGAATTCAGACCGGATGTAACATTCCCGGCATCTTTTGTAATCCTTATGATTGTTGTCTTTTGAAACTCGTACTCTGTATTCATGTGACACCTCTCAAAAATTTAATACGCGTAGTATTGCTTAATTCATAATTAGTTATAATTACGCACAAAACATTCAGAACGAACCCAACAAAAGTACACGACCGTTGGTGAACAAAATATTAAATAATACGAAATTATTTAATAAACTCAAAAACTTATAAATATTATGCCGATAATATCTAACGAATCATTCGCATCATATAAAATAACTCAAACGCGATGAAAATGCGCGGAACGCGCCCGACAATCGAATGAGAACCCAAATATATATTATGAAATTAATATATATTGTTTCAAGTAAAACTTTTACTTAAAATATCGTACTTTGAATCGATGACGAAAAAGGTGTGATTAAAACGTTACGCGATTTAACCTCCGTAAAATGAACGCGCAAATCGAGACAGATAAATTAACGGAACCTTTTTATAAATGTTTTCGTATTTAGAATAAAGATATCACATAAAAAGATTGAAATTTAAATCGTTACTTAAACGCGCATATTAAACATTTAACGTCTAATTTAACGTCGAAACGATCGGGTAAACGACCACGGGACTTAACGTAACTTTAGGGAATTAAAATTTGACCAAATCTTATGTGGGACCCATGAGAAATCTGCTGATTTCTCATCACATGCCACCCCATGTGCCACCTCCACTCCCACCCTATCAAATTTTATGCAATTACACCTTTTACACTTACCCACACTCACTACTTCCAACCTCCTTTCATTTTCGTCTTTCCTCTCCACATTTCTCACAAAAATCCTCTCAAAAATACTGAGAAAAACCAGCCCTAAACATCATCAAAATCACCTTTCATCATCACCAATTTAGGAGGAAGATCAAGAACAAGCTCAAGAACACCATCTCCTTCATCATCTCTTCTTCATCTTCATCATTTCTTTGTATGGACCACTTGAACCCCTCACTTATTTAGTTAAATACTAATGATTTTAATGTTTATTAGCTCATCTAACTAGATTATGTCCAAGATATATGTTAAAATACGTTTTTGAAGTTTTTATATAAAAGTGATGATTCTGTCTAGAATGTTACAGCTTACAAAATTGACCATAACTGGAGTTCTAGGAAGAGTTATACAATGAATTTTTTTTAAAAGTTGCGTATTGAAAAGATCTACAAAAAGTTCTTCTTTGTCTCTTTCCATAAATGTACGAATTTTTATATATAACCAGATCTTTGAGCCTGGTCTGAAGGTTTTCAAAAACCGAGTTCGATTCCTTAGCAAAATTAATTACCTATGAAAATGGACACTATAGTTGCTATAAAAGTTATATGTTAGTCTAGAAACCATGGTGATCAGTTGGTAAAATTTTTGAGGCATGATTTGGACCAGAAGTTAGTAAGAACTTTGGCGAAACAAACCGACAAAAGCCGAAAACATAACTAGGGACTGTTTTGGAACTATTGTAAAAACCGACACTTTTGGTGAACTCCGACATAAACCGAAAATTTATTTGGACTCTATAAACTGATATATGGGTTGGGTGAAAGTTTCGGGTCAAACCGAGTAAGTTTGACCAAGTCAACAAAAGTGGCTCGATTTCTAAAAACTTACTATTTTTGGAAAATGGTAACAAAAATGGGTTTGGTTGACTTAGTTGGTACCTTTGACCAACTTTGACCACCTTTGATTAGTTTGACCAACTTTGACAGGTTTGACCAACTTTGACCAACGGTTTAAGGTTGTTACAAACTAAATAATCTGTTTGCAACATACGATATGTACTAATAGATGGTATACAACAAAACAAACTTAATAATAATGTCGAAATGAATTATTATTACAAACTTTCACTAACGGGTCGTATATATTTTAATAAACGAACTTGAACAACTTATTTGGGCATAACTAGTTGATGAACGCTAACATGGATGATCAACTACGACATCCACATACTTACACTTGTAATCTCATACGTTTAGGACGTTAGGGGATTATTGACTCGAAACATAATTGCATTAGAGACACTAGCAACCACAGGTGAGTTCACAGCTCCTACTTTTACTGTTTTCAATACTTTTCTCTAACAGGGGTGAAGGACATAGCTACTACTCTATTGTTTTGATACAAACGTACAACAATTATTATAAATGCTTTCATACTATTACTCGAACTGTTTACGAAATGACTTTTCACACTATTTTGGGAACATGACAACGAATCTTGGTACGGACCTAGGTTTACGAGAGGTAGTTGTGTGCACAAAAGTCCCAGTGTACGCAGCCTATAACCATTAGCTAGGTGACTCTAGCCACTAGATACACGGATAGTACTATCGAGTTGACAGCCCTCCTACTATTATAACTTGTTGGTCGCGCCAACCGCACGACGGCAGTCGTAACGAGGAGCGTATATTTAAAATGTTACTATGGCAAAAACGTGAAACGTCGTGGATTGGTTATAGCACTAGGGGTCGTTACTATAACTCATAAGGTCTAGCTAACCTTTGAGGGATCACCGTCTATATCTCCCAACTATTATGAACATCTTTGGAAATAACATTTTCCTACGCTTGATTACATAGGAATGCGTTCCTACTATTTATACAACTAAATTGTTTTCTTTCCAAACATATACAATTGGATGTGTTGACATCACTAAAACGAAGCGATACTTTTGGATGACGTTCCAACTAAAACGAAACATTATTTGACTTTTGAGTCAACGAACTTACAAACAAAAATTGGTTTTTCGAACCATACTTATAAAACATAAAACCTGTGAATTCACTCAACATTTTGTTGACTTTTTGCTATGTCTTTCAGGAAACTAGCAGCACCAGTAAGACTGCACACATTCTGGATTAGGCAACCCATGAAAAATTAGGATGCCACGTTTTGGGACACTAAGAATTTCCTTTGTCTTACTGATTTCCGTTAGTCATACTTGTGAAATCCTCTTTTGAAATATGTAATCTTAAACTATTTGGATCTTGCAAATACTATTCCTACGACTCTGACGAGTTGTAGCTTTTGTAACAAATGCTTACTTAAATGGCATCTTAATTTACCGTTCAGCAATAATCATATGCTCTGATATGCGTTATTGTCCTACGTTAACGTCGGCACCCCTACTTAAACAAATGCTTCCGCTAACCACGATTAACGAATTTGGGGGTGCGACAATTCAACCTTTCTATCTAATGAATTATGGTTATCATTCGGTGCTGTTGTATATTACCTCATTATATATACACATGTGATATATCATAACCTCGCGCAAACCTCTTACATGTCTCATTTCATTGTTGTTCAGCATCATGCCTCCAAGACGACATACTTACACCGACACCGAAATCGCTCAAGTCATTGCACAGAGCGTAGCCCAAGATCTTGCTGCTCAACAAAATCCGGGCGGTGGAGGCACACCTGCTAACACATCTACTCCAAAACCATGTACCTACATAGACTTCTTGAACTGTAAACCCTTGTATTTCAAAGGATCTGAAGGAGCTATCGGTCTGATACGTTGGATCGAAAAGACAGAATCTGTTTTTCGAATCTGCAACTGCACTGAGGAAGACAAGGTTAAATTCTCCACATGCACCCTTTCTGACGGAGCTCTCACCTGGTGGAATTCTTATGCCCAAACTGTGGGTATTGATACCGCATACAACTTCCATGGGAAGACTTCAAGACAATGCTCAGGGAAGAGTACTGTCCCCGTGAACAACTGCAACAACTTGAGGAAGAATTCTGGAAACTTACTGTCCAGGGAAACGACATTACCACTTACACCACTCGATTCCACCAGCTAGTTGTCCTATGCCCATCCATGGTGGACCCCGAATACAAACGTATCGAGAGATACATTTGGGGGCTACCAGATTCAATCCAAGGGAACGTCATCTCATCAAAACCCGGGACCATCCAAAGTGTTGTCCGCATGGCACACGAACTCATGGCCCAGATTGTCCGCTGAGGGACAACCACTGAGAAAGCCATTGGGGATAATAAAAGGAAATGGCCCGGCAACAACCACAACCAGCAACAGCAGCAACCAAACAAAAAGGCCAAGACTGTTAAGGCCTACACCTCTGGTTCAGGGTCGGGGGACAAGAAAGTGTACGTTGGGAACAAACCTTACTATTCCAAGTGTACACGACAGGGACATCTAGCCAAAGATTGCAGAACCCCCAACCCAAACACCAACCCTAACGCACCAAAGTCTTGTTTCGAGTGCGGCGACACGAGCCATTTTAGAAATAACTGCCCGAAACGAAATAACAACAGGAACAACAATAACAACAACAACAACCCTCGCGGTCGAGCTTTCGTGCTCAATGCTGGAGAAGCTCGCCAGGATCCTAACGTTGTTACTGGTATGTTTCTCCTCAATGATTTCATATCCGATAAATTCTTTCCATTACTAAACATCACACCCATTACCCTAGAGGCTAAGTACACTGTAGAATTAGCGAATGGCAAACTGATCGAGGCCGATAGTGTAATACCAAAATGCACTTTAAACCTCGCCAACGAACTGTTCCCTATAGACTTCATCCCCGTTGAAATCGGGAGCTTCGATATCATTGTAGGCATGGACTGGTTATCCAAACACCGTGCCAAAATCGTTTGTTTTGAGAAAATCATGCGTATACCTCTCGCTACCAGTGGAACCTTGATCATACAGGGGGAGATTGGTAGGCGAAACCTGAACATCATATCTTGTATGAAAACTCAAAAGTACCTGAGAAAAGGGTACCCGACAATCCTCGCTCATGTAACCGAAAAGAAGTCGAATGAAAAGCGACTTGAGGATGTGCCCATCGTTCGAGACTTGCCAGGCCTACCTCCACCTAGACAAGTCGAATTCCAAATTGAACTTGTGCCCGGTGCTGCACCCGTGGCACGAGCCCCAGGAGTTATCCACCCAGTTACAGGAGCTTCTGGACAAGGGATTCATTCGACCGAGTTCTTCACCTTGGGGAGCTCCGGTCCTATTCGTTAAAAAGAAGGATGGATCCTTCAGATTGTGTATTGACTACTGCGAATTGAACAAACTTACCAACAAGAACCGATACCCACTTCCAAGAATTGATGACCTGTTTGTGACACCCGCCAAAATAGGACTAGTGATTAGTTCCTAATCAATTGTTAATACATGTAATTAGTTTTGTACTAGGCTAATTAATGTATCGAATTATATATTGATGAATATATACAATTATGCGATTTGATTAAATTGTACGCGACCCAAATCGAATGTAATTCCATTCAATTTATACGGACGTTGGTGAACAATTTTATTAAATAATGTAATATTATTTAGTACAAACATTATATCCAAAATATTATTTTGATAATATTCCGTAATTAGTTTGTATCGTACAAATAAACGTCCAGGCGATTAAAATGTTAAACACACAAACAAACGAAACCATTTAAGTTATTAAGTATTTGGTAAAATACTTCAACAAAAATATTGAATAAACATTCGTATTTTAAAACATATATTTAAATGTATAAAATAATTATTTAACGTTTAAACGATCGGGAAAACGAACACCGCACGGAGCGCAAATGCGGGGATTAAAATTTGGGAGATTCCCCCCCACCCTCTTCCCAAAAATCTGCTTCCCCCCCCCATTTCCCCTCACTTTTTCATTTATCATCTTTCTCTTCCACCTCCTTTCTCTCCTTTCTCTCTAACCATAACCACCACACCACCACCACTTAAATCACCAAAATAACACCACCAAATAACATTAAATCATCTATCTCGTTTGGAAGAAAACGTTCACGGAGTCATGTAACAACCGCAAAATTAGGGTCAATTTACAATTTTCCTAATTACGTGCTTATTACTTGTATTTAATATGAAATAGGATTAAATACGATGATTACTTACTATATATATATATAGGTGATATATATATACACGTATACGATTCGTTCAAATCGTATGAGATTACAAAAGTACAAAACACGGACGTTGGTGAAACAACTATTAAATAATGTGGAATTATTTAATTACGCAAGTTACTACATTATATTATGGTTATAATATAACAAACGCGCACGTTTTATTTAAAACGTTACTGAATATTATGAAACGCGACCAACCGACAAAAACAAAACAAAGTTATATTTTATAACTTAAAAACAAGTAGTTTAATAAAATACTCCGACTAAAACATCGAATAATATCTCGTATTTTAAAACGTACAAATAAACGCGTATAAAATAATTTTAACGTATAAACGACCGGGGAAACGAACACCGCACGGGGCGCAAACACGGAGGAACAAAAATTGGTGAGACCACATCATGGTGGCCCCACCATAACCGGCCAAAGGTGAGGGGTGCCAACCCTCACCTTTTTGATCACTTAAGCACACAAACACACCCTTACTCAACCTCTCTCAACTCTCTCTCTAATCTCTAGTCTCTCTCTCTATCTCGGCTCACTCTCTCTCTAGAAAACACCCACTAAACGAGCTTGGATTACAAAAAGAAAAGGGGAAAAGTGATCACCGCAACGAGGGCTACGATTCCATCTTTTCGGTTTCTCGATCCGACGATTTGTAAGTTTCCGGCGACTCTCGAAACTTTCCGATTTTGATTATTTTTACATGTATGTTGTTCCCCTAGTTTCGTAATGTCCAAATATATAACTTAAACTTGATTTCGGAACATTGTCGGTTGTGGTCACTTTTAAGAAAATGACACCTCGAACACTAAAAACGTCAACTAATAATTTTTATGAACTCATTATAACATTCTAAGACTTGTGTAAAAGTTTCGGGTCAAACCGAGGTCGTTTGACCCAAAAACCGAGCTCGAAAACGTAACAGCCCTTGTGTTGCGTTAGGCCAAAAATTTATGAGACACAAGGCTTGTGTCGCATAGAAGCATAAGACACAAGCATTGTGTCGCATAAAACATAAGACACAAGGATTGTGTCGCATAAAACATAAGACACAAACATTGTGTCGCATAAAACATAAGACACAAGGATTGTGTCGCATAAATCATAAGACACAAGCATTGTGTCGCATTTTGTGTTGCATTAAGTTGCATATCATAAGACACAAGCCTTGTGTTGCGGAACACAAGCATTGTGTCGCATAAATCATAAGACACAAGCACTGTGTCGCACTTAGTGTCGCAAAAACCCAAAAACAGAAGCTAAAAACATTCTAAGTGTTTAAAAATCACTTTTTAACAACCAAATCAAATACGATACGATTTCTACATGAAAATACTATACTTTTGGAAGTATACACCAATACTCGAGTACATATAAGATTACACTTATTTAAAATGCGAGATCCCACTCGCGCACATACACGAGATTACACTCGAACACCTATGAGATTTCACTCATACATTCTAGGGTTACACCCACTCGGATTTACATTCACTTGAACGTTACACGTTACAATACAAAAGTACTTGACAACTATACGATTACAAAAACTGCATAATAATAATAGATGAGACTATTATTACACTCCGATACCAACGGGCCGTACAACTTTGCTACAAACTACAACATACAAACAATTTCAAATGTACAAACAAACTAATGGACATTAACTAGTTGGGAACAACTAGCATGGATACTTTACAAGTACTCCATTTACTTACATAACCTTACGCGTATTAGGACGCTAAGGGTTGCTAGTCAGGATACTATACCGCTTACTTTCTGCATCGTCTGCTAGACTCTCAGGTGAGTCTCACAGCCCCTATTTTACTGTTTTTCACTCAGGGGTGAGATGCATTACTGTTTTACATGAACACACGTACTTACTTGCTGGCATGATTTACTTACTTTACTGAATTACGGATACGCCAATTGCATGAGTTTCAACTAATCTAATGAAAGCCTCCTAATCATAGTTGTTAGTTATGGGATAAGCGCGAGTTTTAGTATATGGATCCATATGGGACTGACAATCCCCGCCCGGGGTAGCACGCACTACCACGAACCGTTACTGTAGAAACGGGCGTTTCTTACTCGTTTCATATGAATGTTTTTGGATTAACATTCACGGGGGTACTATATTTACTGTATGTTAAGCTTCAACTATGGTGGCTCATGGCAAGGGTATCAAACGGTTAGCATGACCTGCAACCACCACTTACTTACTTACTGGCTGGCTGATGTTTACAAATACAACTGTTACTTGTGTGTTCAAACTATTTACTTACAAACCTGTGAGATTCACCAACCTTTTGGTTGACCGTTTTAGTAATGCTTCTCAGGTACGCAACATCAGTAGGGATGCCCAGCAGGATATGCTTATTAGCTCGAGTCGCATGCATTTACAAGCTTGGAGATTTTCATACATTACTTTTGTACTAGTTGTTATGTAATAGAATCTCTAGGAAACTTACTCGAACTCGAGCTTGTATTTTGAATTACTTATGTACTAATGTAATAACTTTTCGAATGTCTCATATAGAGTCGTTCACTGTATCCTTTGTGCTTGTGATTATTGATTAGTAACACCCAAAAACTCGCTTCCGCAAACCATTAAATTTGGGGGTGTTACAAGTCACAATCTACAATTCCCTCTTTTCAGATTCCTCCGACGTTAAGTTTGTAAGTTTTCGACAAAACCCGAAACACTCCAATTTTACTCATTTTCACTTGTTTATGGGTTATTTAAGCTTAAAATGTCCAAATATGGGTTGGGTAAAAGAATCGGACAAAACGGTCGCCGGAAAACATGTTTTTGGCTCAAATTCCGGCCAATAGCTCGTTGTGTCGCAGAGGCTCCAGGCCACCTGCGACACAAGCCTTTATGTCGCAAAACCCCCATTTATGTCGCATATAGCGACATAAGTGACTATGTCGCAAACCCTTCGGATGTCGCATTTAGGGACACAAAACACTATGTCGCAAAACCTATTTCGGTCGCGTATAGCGACACAACATTTTATGTTGTGACACCCGCTAATTTAGGACTATGATTAGTGCCTAAACTACTTGTAATTATGTGCATTTAGTATTATTTTAATCTAAATATACGTAACCTTTTGTGTAATTACATACACGTTCATACGATTTATTTAAATCGTACACTCATGAACCGGACGAGGTCCGACACTGTTTATAAATGGACGTTGGTGACAAACTATTTAAAATAATGTGGATTTATCCAGGCAAACATTATTTACCTTAATATATTGCGAGAATATATTACACATATTAAATATCGTATAAAACACTCCATACGCAATGAAAACGCGCAAAACGCGCCCGACGGACGAAATAAAGTCAAATTATATCTTATAACTCATTATTAAGTATTTTGATAAAATACTTCAAGTAAAAATATCGCGATTGCACGCGTACTATTAAAACATAAAACGAACGGGTAAACGAACACTGCACGTAACGAAGCTTTGGGAAATGATTTAAACACTCACCTAGTGGGGGGGACCCATGAAAATCTGCAGCCATGAGGGCATGGCAAGCCATACCCAAGACTTTCACCCTCTTGGCACTTACACACTCCAACATCACCATGCCTCCTCACTCTTTCATTTTATCCTCATACACTCCACCTCCAAACTCTCTCTACACTCCTCTCCTCTCTCCCTTTACCCTCTCCCACGAAATTCCAGTCACCACCACAAACCACCATCATCCACCATTGGCCAACACCTCATTCTTGAAGGAAAAACGAAGCCGAAGACACCAAAATGATCGCCTACGCGTGTACATCACTTCTACCGTCCTCGTTTCTTCATACACCATTGTGAGGCTTCATAACTCTTAAAATTTACTTACATTATGTATATTATCATGTTATGTTACTTATTCAACTTGTTAATGTCCAAATAAGTGATCAAAACACAAATTAAAACTCGAAAACAGGAAGTTAACCTTCCTGTCCAGATTTTGTACCCACTTCCACGAATTTTATAAAAATCATTAAAACACCAAAATGGATGTTTCTTAAGCCTAAAATGTAGTACAAGAAGTTATCTTTCCAACAAAATTCATCTCGTGACTTTTTGACTCCGTGTTCTACTTGAAAACATTTTTCTCCAGTAACATAGGTTTACTGTTCCGACGAGCAGTAAAAACCGCCTACTTCTCGAGACCATATCTTGAGTTCTAGAATCAAAAACGTGTAATACTACTTGGGAAATCTTGGTAATTTTGTTATATACAAAAAGTTCTTCTTTGTCTCATTCCAGAAATACACCCATTTCTCCAGAAAATTAGACTTGTGAGAAGTGGTCTAATCTCGGATTAAACTGAACCCTGCACTTTGTGAATTTTTATAAAATATAAAACGACCTCCAAAAGTCATAAAAGAATTACAGGAAGTACATAACATATGTGGGAACATTGTGTATACATTTCAGAACGATTCAATAATGTTTACTATTTTAGATAAAAATCACAAAGTCGGATGAACAAAACTCCGTGAATCTATTGTCGTATGAACAGTGGTCCGAGAATGCGATTGTCACATGAACAGTGTCCGTGAATGTCATTGTCGGGATACATATTGTCGCACGAAATGGAAGCTTTAAAATACTTTTTACACTAAGTATTGAATACATACAACAGCTATACCGTATACGACAATACACTTACATGATATACATATTCTTTGGGAAGTATATATGAAACTACCTTACTCGACAAATTAGTACATGAAAACTACTATACTATGGAAAGTATATGACACAACTTATAAGTACGGAGGAGTTTACACTCACTTTATTATGAGATTACACTCATACATACACGAGATTACACTCAAATCTTTTGACTTAAAAAGACGAGCTTACACTCACACGAGTTTACACTCGAACAGACTTATATCCGAACAGCGATTACACATCGCATTACAAATAAACAACTTATGTATATACTTACAAAGTATACAATACGATGAATTACATAATAATGACATTTGAATTATTATTATACCTCCGTCACCAACGGGCCACACTTATTTACAAAATAATTACAAAAGTACAAACAAATACTTTGACATTTCCTAGTTGAGTGGACAACTAGTATGGGTGATCCTTCATGACACCAACTTACTTACTTGCTTACCACCTTGTGCGTTTCGGACGTCAGAAGGTTGCAGGGTTCGGAGAACCACACTACGGAATTACATCCGACACATACTTACGGACTTACATCCGCTATACTTGTTTGCTAGACTCAGGTGAGTCTTACAACCCCGTTTTTATTGTTTTCTACTTGGGGTGAGATATTTGCTACCGTTTTACGTATGAACACAAGTACTAAACTGCTACACACTACTTTTACATACATTACATGAGTTACTTTTTATCCACTGAAATCCTCCTATCATAAGTTGTTAGTTATGGACTTAAGCGCGATTACTAGTAAATGGATCCATTTGGGACTGACAATCCCTACCTGGGGTAGTAGCGCTACCACGGATTTCACCGTAGAAACAAGCATATTAGTACTTGTTACATATGAGTGTCCGGATAGCACTCACGGGGGTACGTGATGCTGTGCTTGACTGTACCATTCACACTACACTGTTGAGCTTCAGCTTGTGAGCTCATGGTAATTGTGTTGACCTACTGATTTACTGAGTTACTGATTTACTTTTTATGCTCGAAGGCATTACTGGTACTTTACTTGTGGTTCATAAAGGATTACTATACTAAACCTGTGAGATTCACCAATCTTTTTGGTTGACACTTTTTAGCATTTATCTTAGGTACATTACAGCAGTAGGATTGCACCACACTCAGGACTGATAGCTCGAGTCGCATGCATACGAACTTGTGGAGATTCTTTTGCATTACATTTTGTATATCAGTTATGTATTAGAATCTCTAGGAAATCATTTTCGAACTCGAAGCTTGTTATTATGATTCAACAATGTAATACTTTTGTACTATTGTACGACGTTGCATATAGATGTCGTTTGCTTTACTTTGGTGCTTGATTATTGATTAGTAACACCCAAAGCTTGCTTCCGCGCAACAGTAAATTGGGGGGGTGTTACAGATTGGTATCAGAGCCTAAGGTTATAGTGAACTAGGTTGCATTTAGTGGGCCTAGACTATGACCGTTAGGCATTATTCCTTATTAAGTATGATTAGGTTTAGTGACTACATGATATTGGTTTAATTTAACATAGCCTGATCAACTATGTACAATTAAAATAATATGATGTGAGATCTGAAAGGAGTCATGACTGAACAGGATACACTAGTTGACTCTGACCACGAGAGAAACCGGGACTCAAACATGTCCGTGTTAGACACTTTAGGCTATTATGTGATATGTATATATACATAGATAGGCCTCACTCTCACTCAATATCTTAGGCTATATTATATATGCATTATATGAATATAGGCCTCATTCTTTCTAACGTTTTGTCTCAAAATGGCATACCTTCCTACTGTTGCACCAACCGATTTAGGAAACGAAAACCGAAGCTTTATCTTCTACGATAGGGGCAACCACAATAACCGCTCACACGAATGTAACGAGCAACGAAACTATAATCTCATGAAAGATCCATCACACAATATTACGGCACTTGGTGCTACATTCACAGTACATTTGTACTCCATTACGGTACCTCGGGTACTGCATTCCTGGCACTTGGTGCTGCATTTGGGCACTTGGTGCTACTTTCGATACATACGTTTGAAAACACACAATTTATTACTCATCCCTGGAAATAAGTGCTACAGTCGGAAATCGTATGATTTACACCCACTTCTGGCCTTTGTGCCACATCCGAAACTCACACGACTTTTAGCCTTCGTGCTACATTTAGAAGTCACATGAGCTATACTTATATTAGCCATCTTGCTACTATTTTATACTCTTATCATTGACATATGTGAAATTCTCACACACGTACTACTCTCTAGGATATTGTATATCGAATATGTACGAATAGGCCTCAATTGCTCATTACAACCCTGTCATCGAGAAGGACAACATGTTTCGTTGTACTACCTACCACTCATGAGAAAGATACTGCTTTGTGTCCTTCCTACCACTCTTATCCTTCGGGATCGCGTATGAGACGTACTACTAGAGAAAACTACTAGGTCTCCTCGATCTAGATCTTAACTCATACACTTGTCAATTTCACTATACCTGGAACACACCAAAAGGCAGTCGCCCACCGAAGGGGCTGGCTACCTGTCTTCTATTTGGAAATTCAAACACAGCAGTTGAAACAAACTTAACACTTGCAACATATTCTCAAGGACTAAAATCCTTTTTCTATCATTTCCTATAGAACTCACTTGCATGGAAATGGCAAACTTCACCGTGGACGAATGCACGACTGACAACGAACAGATTAACGAGGAACAAATTCAATACACATATCTCGATGAAGAGATAGCCCCAACGGAAGAAATCATAAACAAGTGAATCGAAGATCTAAACTTCAGGGTAGTTGACATCGAAGAATACGAAAGAGTACGAGATCAGGACGAGGACTTAGATGGCCGAAATTGGGAACTTAAACTAAAATGCAAGACCTACGAGTTGGAATTGAGAATTCTAAAAAGGTCCATTTCCGAACGAGTCCTAGATAGGATCCGTCACTGGGGTGAAGTGGCTACTAACTTTAATCAAAGAGAGAAAACATGGGTCAAGTGGATGTACCAACAAGCTACAGAAGATGCTTGGACCTACCCTACGCCCCTACGATACCGGGACATGCTTGAAGCCCGTTATTACCCTCATGACCTGAATCTAGGATAGATAGACAGTAGCTATAACTCCCTTGTGTAGCGGATTTATGTATGCAGTAGGTCGCACCGAGAACCTCTAATTAGATGGGTATATAGTTACCCCATCACATTTTGTATAATCCTTTTTGGTATTCGACCGGATGTAACAATCTCGACAACTTTGTAAACTCTATGATGATAATCTTTTTGGTATCGAACCTTATCATCTAATGAACTAAATTGTCACTTGTACGGTTGTATATTACTTCCCGGTACATACCTTTTAATTAAATATACCTTATGCATGATTGCACTTTAAACCTCACCAACGAGCCCCTTTCCGTTGACCTGAAGTTTCGACATCATTGTTGGTTTGGACTGGTTGTCCAAGCACCAAGCTAAAATCATTTGCTTCGAGAAAATCATTCGAATTCCTCTCGCCACCAGTAATACTTTGATCATACAAGGGGAGACCGGTGGGACGAAAGTGAACATCATATCCTTTATGAAACACCGGAAATATCACCCATCTCTAAATGATGGAGACCAGCGATGAAGTCACCACCTTACGACTAAAACTAGGGTACAAAAGAAAACCCTCCTGAAACCAGTGAAAATTTCTCTAAGAATGCATAGTATGTGTGAAAACAATTCTCAACAATTTTTCGCTAGACATCCTTCGAGGACCTTTCTCAAA
The DNA here is from genome assembly GCA_963422505.1 of Pseudognaphalium luteoalbum. NCBI lineage: Eukaryota > Viridiplantae > Streptophyta > Magnoliopsida > Asterales > Asteraceae > Pseudognaphalium > Pseudognaphalium luteoalbum. Next base: position 74,353,367 of record OY730198.1, read on the forward strand.
CGTAAAAATTCTACAAATTCTCATCGAAAATCTACTCCAAACTTTTCACAAATTTCGTAAACAGAATTTCCAACGTATGGTCGATAACAAAGAATTTTCAACACATTTGATTAACTTTCAGTTTTCAACGAAATTCTATCATCTCAAGTTTTCAGTGGATTTACACCAGCAAGGGTTTGTAAATAAATTTTTTCCCACAAAGAGCTTTATGAAAATTTTCAAAATCCATAAGTTATTAATAAAGTTATCTAAATTTCGATGATGTTCTTTTTTTTAGCCATAAGAAAACCACATATATGAACCCACGCTTGATTGTCGCTCAATTTATCTCTATGATCTAAACCCTAGTCCCACTTTAAGACTAGGACAACGATAACAACTTATACAAGTGAATACCTGCGGATCCTATAACGATTTACATTCTGAAGCTAGGTTCCAACGGTTCATTTTGGATGTTATCCACCATACTCATACGAAACTCGTTACTTGATCATGTTTGGTCACTATCTCAACACATACAATAAGTGATCCACTCATAACACAAAACACATTATCTAATCATAATTTGATCACCTTTGACTTTGATTGTCATCAATTTCTCGTACGCCTTATTGGATCATGATTGACCACTACACGATTTGATTACCGCTCGAACAATGAAGTAGTCTTTATTGGACTACTATTTTAACAACAAAATGGCCAAGGATAGACCACTTTTTATAAATCGATTTAGGCTGGTTAGCACAATTCAAATCCCACTTCAAGATTGCAGATTAAGCTCTTCTCTCTAGACATGATAATCAATCGAAATCGAAATACGTCCGTAAAACAAAAGCTCGGCAGTACACCTATTCTATCCTTACCCGAAGGCAACGATGACTTCGTAGTATACTGCGATGCTTCACACCAAGATCTCGGTTGCGTCCTGATGCAACGAGACAAGGTCATTGCCTACACCTCTCGACAACTCAAGGTCCACGAAAAGAATTACACCACTCATGACCTAGAGTTGGGAGTAGTTGTATTCGCTCTTAAAACCTGGAGACACTACTTGTATGGTACCAAGTGTACAATCTTCACTGATCACAAAAGTCTCCAACACATCTTCGATCAAAAGGATCTTAACATGAGACAACGCCGTTGGGTCGAATTACTTACTGATTACAACTGTGAAATACGTTACCATCCAGGCAAGGCAAACGTTGTTGCCGATGCCTTAAGTTGTAAAGAACGAGTGAAACCCCTTCGAGTCCGAGAACTTGTCATGACTATACACAACGACCTGATAATCCAAATTCTTATCGCTCAACTCGAAGCACTCAAAGCTGAAAATGTGAAACACGAGGCCTTGCGAGGCATGGATAAACAGTTTGAAACCAAACCAAATGGGGCCAAGTACTTCTCTGACCGACTCTGGTTGCCCAACTACGGGAACTTACGAGACTTGGTGATGGACGAGGCACACAAGTCTAAATACTCTATACACCCTGGTGCCGACAAAATGTACCATGGCATCAAGGAGTTGTACTGGTGGCCCAACATGAAAGCCGACATTGCTACCTACGTTGGTAAGTGTCTTACTTGTTCTAAGGTTAAAGCCGAACACCAGAAACCTTCCGGTTTGCTACACCAACCGGAAATCCCTGAATGGAAATGGGAGCAAATCACCATGGATTTCATTACCAAACTCCCAAAAACCTCTAGCGGTTGCGATACCATTTGGGTAATCATAGACCGACTCACTAAATCTGCTCATTTCCTAGCCATCAAGGAAACTGACAAGATGGAACGTTTTGACACGGATCTACCTGAAAGAGATCGTGTCAAGACACGGCGTGCCCATCTCGATTATCTCTAACCGAGATGCTCGATTTACTTCTCACTTTTGGCGAGCTCTACAAAAATCACTCGGTACTCGTTTGGACATGAGTACTGCTTACCATCCACAAACTGACGGCCAGAGTGAACGAACCATACAAACACCGGAAGACATGCTACGAGCCTGCGTAGTTGACTTCGGTAAAAACTGGGAAAATCACTTACCTTTGTGTGATTTTTCATACAACAACAGCTACCGCACCAGCATCAAAGCTGCACCCTTCGAGGCACTGTACGGTCATAAGTTCCGGTCGCCTATCTGTTGGACTGAGGTGGGGGATACACAACTCACCGGTCCGGAAATCATACACGAAACAACTGAAAAGATCGTCGGTATACAAAACCGAATGAGAGCTGCGCGTGACCGTCAGAAAAGCTATGCTGACGTGAGACGCAAACATCTCGAGTTCCAAGTTGGGGATCGAGTACTTCTAAAAGTCTCGCCTTGGAAAGGCGTTATTCGTTTTGGCAAACGTGGGAAACTGAATCCCAGATACATCGGACCATTCGAAATCCTTGAAAGGATTGGTCCAGTAGCATACTGTGACACCCGACCAATTAGGGCTAGGAATTAGCGCCTAATCATTTTGTAATACATGTAATTAGTTCTATGTTAGGCTAATTGTATGTATCATTACGTGTATTTTATAAATATACGCATTTACGCGGTTAGATTTAATCGTGCATGTTATTATATTGGCCGAATTCCGATACATCATTGCGGACGTTGGTGAACCCAATTTATTAAATAATATTAAATTATTTAATAAACATAGTGATTTTCTAAATATTATTTCGATAATATTTCATAAGTATTTCGTATCGTATCGACTAAGTTATACGCGACAAAAGTACGTGAATCACACCCGATCAACAAAATAAACTTAAGTCATAATTTTATAACTCATTAGTAAGTATTTTGATAAAATACTTCGACTATAAAGATCGAGATTATATCATTATTTTAAACGCACGTATAAAACGAATAACGTATAATTAAAAATTTAAACGATCGGGTAAACAAACATGGATATAATACCATCAATTGGGAGGCAAGATTTTAACAAACCCCACCTCCCATTTTATAATAAAAATCTGCTCAAACAAGATCCACCAAAAGTGGATCTTGTTCCTTGACTTTAAGGATCCAAAACACACCCTTACTCTTTCATTCCAACCACACCCCTCTCTCTCTACACTCTCACTCTAAAACCACCTCCCCCTCTCCTCTGGTCGTTTTCCAGCCCACCACCACAAACCACCATCATCTACAACTTGGATCTTGAAGAAAATCAAAGGAAAAGCTCGGTTCTCGCATCCTCTTCGCACCTCGGCTCTAGATCTTTGATCTTCTTGTAAGGATCTCGTTTCTTTTGCTAGAATTACTTGGATTAAGTTTATTAGCATGTTAGTATGTTCATATAACTAGAAAATGTCCAAAACATAAGTCAAATCGCATTTTAAAAACTCAAAATCTAGAGCTTAATCTTCCTGTCCAGATTTTGTTCTAACTTCAAAGATTTTTATAAAATTCATTTTTACATGAAAATAGATGTTTCTTAAGCCTAAAATGTATTACAAGAAGTAAAGTTTCTAAAAAAATTTGTTTCGTAACATTTCGACTTCGTTTTCTATTTTAAAATAATTTTCTCCGGAGACATAGAACTACTGTTCCGGCGGACAGAAACTTTCAGTAACTTCTCGAGGCCATATCTCGAGTTCTAGACCTCAAAAACGTGTGAGACCACTTGGGAAATCTTGATAATTTTATCATATACAAAAAGTTCTTCTATGGCCCGACTTAAAAACCCACAGACATAAGTGTAAAAAAAGGATCTTTGGACTGAACTCACTTCCGAACCAAATCTGACCACTCCTCATGTTTATTTTTATTAAAAATAGTAAACGAAGATATAAAATTACCATAAAGTTCAGAAATGGACCAGGTTCATAGGTGAACACGCATGAGTTTTTTTGAGACCTAGATCGGACTAAAAAGTGGTGAAAACGGGAGTTGAATCGAGTTAAAAATCTGGAAAGGACATAACCGGGGACTGTTTTGGACAACTTTTAAAACCGACACTTCGGGCTAACCCCGACACGAACCAATAACTTTTCCGAGCCTTAGAAACATATTTAAGACTTCTCTAAAAGTTTCAGGTCAAATCGAACCCGCTTGACCAAGTCAACAAAAATGAGCCCCAAAACGATAAACGCAAACCTATTTGCAAAACACTAAGAATTCTAGCCCGAAATGAATATATAAGTTCTATTATGAAACATGGATAAAATAATACTTATGAACCTAACCCGAGCTATAAATACGACACTCGACGAATACTAAACACTTCAAATATACTCTACAAGTATATCATTACAACATTTTAATAACAATGTAATGAGATTATTATTACAATTAATCACCAATGGGCCGTACATGTTTTCGAAAAACGAACGAACAAACCAATGTATTTGAACATTACTAGTTGAATGAGTAACTAGCATAGATGGTATGATAAGACATCTAATCATTTTAAAACCTTGCGCGTTTAATACGCCCGACAGGTTTCAGTCGTTGGAGACGACATCATTACTCTTGAACAACATTATTATTGCTTGTTAGCAACTCATTATGCTCAGGTGAGTCTCATAGCCCCCTTTTAATTGCTTTTACCTAGGGGTGAGATACATGCTCATTTTGTTTTACAGGTGAACACAAGTACAAAACATCATCGTATGCTACATGAGTTGTTTTCATTTAATCAATTTAAAGTCCTCCATCACATAGTTTGTTAATATGATTTAGCGTGAATGTTAGTGTATGGTACCATATGGGATTGACAATCCCCGTCCGAGTTAGCAAGCACTAACCTGTCAAACGGACGCATTATCATTTGTTCAGTATGAGTGTTGATTAGGCACTCATAGGGAGGCACCTCGATCAGGTCCTTGAATGTGGATCCTGACCCCCTCAGTTAAGCTCAAACTATGGACTCATGGCTGCATGTACATTCATTATTTGTTTGATTACAAATCATTATATAAATCTTGTTGGTTCATAAATCTCATTTACTCATATACACCTGTGAGCTCACCAGCTTTTTAGCTGACCTTTTAGCATGTTATCTCAGGTACTCAGCAGTAGGTTGGACTGCCCATCAGGATACTTTAGCTCGAGTCGCATGCAATCATTAAACATCAAGAGATTTCCTTGCATATCTATATTTTGTATAATTGGAAATGTACTAGAATCTCTCAGGGTAATTATGTGAACTCAATATAATGTAAACAGTTTGTAAACTCTTATGTTATATTAATGTATTTTGTAAACGACGCATATAGAGTCGTTCATTATATATCTTATGTGCTTGATTATTGATTAGTCGCACCCCGACCCGATTCGCTTCCGCAACCCGAATTAGGGGGTGCGACACATACAGACTGCAGCTACCTCCTGAACTCAGTAGCGTGCACCCTACCTTTCACAATTTTCTAACTTGAAGAAATGTCTGTTTGATGAGACACTGATCATACCTCTTGATGAGATACACATTGACGATAAACTACACTTTGTCGAGGAACCCGTGGAAATTATGGACCGTGAGGTCAAATGCTTAAAACATAGTTGTATTCCCATTGTTAAAGTCAGGTGGAATTCGAGGCGTGGCCCTGAATTCACTTGGGAACGGGAAGACCAAATGCGATAAAAATATCCACACTTGTTCACAAACTCTACTCACACCCCGACTTCGAGCTAATTTCGGGACAAAATTCTCCTAACAAGGGGAGAATGTGACACCTGCTAATTTAGGAATATGATTAGTGCCTAAACTAATTGTAATTACGTGCATTTAGTATTATTTTAATCTAAATATACGTAACCTTTTATGTAATTACATACACGTTCATACGATTTGTTTAAATCGTACACTCATGAACCGGACGAGGTCCGACACTGTTTATAGATGGACGTTGGTGACAAACTATTTAAAATAATGTGGATTTATCCAAGCAAACATTATTTACCTTAATATATTGCGAGAATATATTGCACGTATTAAATATCGTATAAAACACTCCATACGCAACGAAAATGCGCGAAACGCGCCCGACGGACGAAATAAAGTCAAATTATATCTTATAACTCATTATTAAGTATTTTTATAAAATATTTCAAGTAAAAATATCGCGATTGCACGCGTACTATTAAAACGTATTATATAAAACGTTATACGATTAATTAAAACATAAAACGAACGGGTAAATGAACACCGCGCGTAACGAAGCTTTGGGAAATGATTTAAATACTCACCTAGTGAGGGGGACCCACGAAAATCTGCAGCCATGAGGGCATGGCAAGCCATACCCAAGACTTTCACCCTCTTGGCACTTACACACTCCAACATCACCATGCCTCCTCACTCTTTCATTTTATCCTCATACACTCCACCTCCAAACTCTCTCTACACTCCTCTCCTCTCTCCCTTTCCCCTCTCCCACGAAATTCCAGTCACCACCACAAACCACCATCATCCACCATTGGCCACCACCTCATTCTTGAAGGAAAAACGAAGCCGAAGATACCAAAACGATCGCCTACGCGTGTACATCACTTCTACCGTCCTTGTTTCTTCATACACCATTGTTAGGTTTCATAACTCTTAAACTTTACTTACATTATGTTTATTATCATGTTATGTTGCTTATTCAACTTGTTAATGTACAAATAAGTGAACAAAACACAAATTAAAACTCGAAAACAGGAAGTTAACCTTCCTGTCCAGATTTTGTACCCACTTCCACGAATTTTATATAATTTATTACAACACCAAAATGGATGTTTATTAATTCTAAAATGTAGTACAAGAATTTATCTTTCCAACAAAATTAGTCTCGTGAATTTTTGACTCGGTTTGCTACTCGAAAACATTTTTCTCCAGTAACATAGGTTTACTGTTCCGACGAGCAGGTAATAACCGCCTACTTCTTGAGACCATATCTCGAGTTCTAGACCTCAAAAACGTGTGAGACCACTTGGGAAATCTTTGTAATTTTGTTATATATAAAAAGTTCTCTTTGTCTCGTTCCATAAATACACCCATTTCTCCAGAAAATTAGATTTGTGAGAAGTGGTCTAATCTCAGATTAAACTGAACCCTGACACTTTGTGAATTTTTATAAAATATTAAACAACCTCCAAAAGTCATAAAAAAATTACAGGAAGTACATAACATATGTGGGAACATTGTGTAAAACTTTCAGAATGATTCGATAACGTTTACTATTTTAGATAAAAATCACAAAGTCGGATGAACAAAACTCCGTGAATCTATTGTCGTATGAACAGTGGTCCGAGAATGCGATTGTCACATGAACAGTGTCCGTGAATGTCATTGTCGGGATACATATTGTCGCACGAAATGGAAGCTTTAAAATACTTTTTACACTAAGTATTGAATACATACAACAGCTATACCGTATACGACAATACACTTACATGATATACATATTCTTTGGGAAGTATATATGAAACTACCTTACTCGACAAATTAGTACATGAAAACTACTATACTATGGAAAGTATATGACACAACTTATAAGTACGGAGGAGTTTACACTCACTTTATTATGAGATTACACTCATACATACACGAGATTACACTCAAATCTTTTGACTTAAAAAGACGAGCTTACACTCACACGAGTTTACACTCGAACAGACTTATATCCGAACAGCGATTACACATCGCATTACAAATAAACAACTTATGTATATACTTACAAAGTATACAATACGATGAATTACATAATAATGACAATTGAATTATTATTATACCTCCGTCACCAACGGGCCACACTTATTTACAAAATAATTACAAAAGTACAAACAAATACTTGGACATTTTCTAGTTGAGTGGACAACTAGCATGGGTGATCCTTCGTGACACCAACTTACTTACTTGCTTACGACCTTGTGCGTTTCGGACGCCAGAAGGTTGCAGGGTTCGGAGAACCACACTACGGAATTACATCTGACACATACTTACGGACTTACATCTGCTATACTTGTTTGCTAGACTCAGGTGAATCTTACAGCCCCGTTTTTACTATTTTCTACTTGGGGTGAGATATTTGCTACCGTTTTACGTATGAACACAAGTACTGAACTGCTACACACTACTTTTACATACATTACATGAGTTCCTTTTAATTACTGAAATCCTCCTATCATAAGTTGTTAGTTATGGACTTAAGCGCGATTACTAGTAAATGGATCCATTTGGAACTGACAATCCCTGCCTGGGGTAGTAGCGCTACCACGGATTTCATCGTAGAAACAGGCATATTAGTACTTGTTACATATGAGTGTCCGGATAGCACTCACGGGGGTACGTGATGTTATACTTGACTGTACCATTCATACTACAATGTTAAGCTTCAGCTTGTGAGCTCATGGTAATTGTGTTGACCTACTGATTTACTGAGTTACTGATTTACTTTTTATGCTCGAAGGCATTACTGGTACTTTACTTGTGGTTCATAAAGAATTACTATACTAAACCTGTGAGATTCACCAACCTTTTTGGTTGACACTTTTCAGCATTTATCTTAGGTACATTACAGCAGTAGGATTGCACCACACTCAGGACTGATAGCTCGAGTCGCATGCATACGAACTTGTGGAGATTCTTTTGCATTACTTTTTGTATATCAGTTATGTATTAGAATCTCTAGGAAATCATTTTCGAACTCGAAGCTTGTTATTATGATTCAACAATGTAATACTTTTGTAATATTGTACGACGTTGCATATAGGTGTCGTTTGCTTTACTTTGGTGCTTGATTATTGATTAGTAACACCCAAAGCTTGCTTCCGCGCAACAGTAAATTTAGGGGTGTTACATATGTCGCATTAAATTGCGGATGTCGCACTTAGCGACACAAGCCCTTATGTCGCAGACATGATCTGTGACACAATAGACTATGTCGCAACTAGTGACACAAGCCTTATGTCGCACGTAGTGTCGCATGAAACAGAACCAAGAAAACACAGATTTTACTAAGTGTCGAGACTTAAAATTTTATCACTTGATTTCACCCAAATTCAAGTTTAGGTGCGTTTTTCACCAAAACAATATAATAGAAATAAAAAATTTTCGAGCTGACTTGGTATCTCGACCCCAACCAGGGGCCAGCCCCTTGGACCCCGCCAAGGGTTGCCACCCCTGGGACCCCGCTAACCAGGAGCGCTGCCCCCGGACCCTCGTCACCTAAAGTTTATAAATACTTTTAAGTATAACACCTATCGAAAATCAAAATAATAATGTGGGATTATTATTACAAACAAATCACCAATGGGCCGTACACATTTTCAAAACTCAAGAATAATCAACCAAATTGTAGTCATTTGGACATTCTAGTTGGACGAGCAACTACAAAGGTAGTCTTTTAGGATACCTAATCAATTAATAACCATCGCATGTCGTGGACACCCTCAGGTTACAAATCTTCGGATATCACTACTCGGCTAATCAACTCAAGTTTATATAGATAAACACTTCAAGACTCAGGTGAGTCTCATAGCCCCTATTTTACTGTTTTACTCAGGGGTGTGATATAATGCTCGTTTTATTTTAACTATATGAACGCAAGTACGAAAACAAACGATTACTACATGAGTTATCTCACTAATCTTTCAAAGCCCTCCTCAACATAGTTTGGTAATACGTTGTAGCGTGAATATTAGTATATGGTACCATATAGGATTGACCCTCCTTGTCCGGGTTAGCATGCACTAACTGGGTAAACGGATGTAATAATATTTGTTCAGACGAGTGTAGATTAGGTACTCGTGGGAGGCACCTCGATCAGGATTCCTTAAATGTGGACCTGACACCTCGAGTTAAGCTCAAACTACGTGCTCATGGCTGTAAAACTTTTATTTTGCTTAATTGCATTTTAAATTCAACTAAATCTTGCGGTTCATACGATATATGTGTTGACATACAAACCTGTGAGCTCACCAGTGTTTCGCTGACCCATTTTAGCATGTATCACAGGTACTCAACAGTAGGTTGGACTGCCATTCAGGATATCATTAGCTCGAGTCATCATGCAAAACATTCGGAGATTTAGCTGCATTATTATATTTTGTATAGATTAATTATGTATGTAAATCTCTCAATCCAGGAACTGAGCTAATGTAAACTATATTTTGATGTAAATTTAGATTTTATTAATACAAGTTCTAAAATGGCGTATATAGAGTCGTTCATTATATCTTTGAGCTGTGATTATTGATTAGTCGTGCCCCGACCCGATTCGCTCCCGCAACCCGAATTTGGGGGTGCGACACTGTTTGACCAACTTCAAGGTTTGAGCTTCTGCTCGAAAATCGACCTACGGTCGGGTTATCATCAACTTCGAGTTCGAGACTCCGAAATCCCAAAAACAGCTTTCAGAACCCGCTATGGGCATTACGAATTTCAAGTGATGCCTTTTGGCTTAACCAACGCACCGACTGTATTCATGGACCTTTTGAATCGGGTGTGCAAACCCTATCTAGATAAGTTTGTCATCGTGTTCATCAACGACATCTTGATCTACTCTCGCAACAAAACTGAACATGGCCAACACCTGAAAACCATCTTGGAATTACTCAGACATGAGAAGTTATACGCCAAGTTCTCCAAGTGTGAGTTCTGGATGCGAACAGTAAAGTTCCAAGGGCATGTCGTTGACAGACAAGGGATACGTGTTGATCCGGCCAAGATCGAGGCCATTAAGTGCTGGGAAGCACCAACCACACCAACTGAGGTACGACAATTCTTGGGTCTCGCGGTATATTATCGACGATTCATTGAGAATTTCTCCAAAATAGCTTTACCTTTAACCACCCTAACTCAGAAAGATAAGAAATTTGACTGGACTGACAAGCAAGAGGCAGCATTCTAACTTCTGAAACAGAAACTATGCAGTACACCACTCATGTCCTTACCCGAAGGCACTGATGATTTCGTAGTTTACTGCGACGCCTCATGCCAAGGACTAGGTTGCGTGTTAATGCAACGTGAAAAAGTCATTGCTTACGCCTCTCGACTACTCAAAATCCACGAAAAGAATTATACCACTCATGACCTTGAACTCAGAGCTGTCATATTTGCTCTTAAAATCTGAAGACATTACCTTTATGGCACTAAGTGCACCATCTTTACCGATCACAAAAGTCTCCAACACATATTTGATCAAAAGGATCTCAACATGAGGCAACGTCGATGGGTCGAGTTGCTTACCGATTATGACTGCGAAATCAAATATCATCCAGGAAAAGCAAACGTTGTTGCTGATGCCCTCAGCCGGAAGGAATGTTCAAAACCCCTTCGTGTTCGAGCCCTTGGTTTAACCATTCACAATGATCTCACCACTCAAATCCACACCTCTCAACTCGAAGCACTCAAAAACGACAACATCAAAAACGAGGCCTTGCAAGGCATGGAAAAACAATTAGAAATCAAACCCAACGGAACCCGATACTTCTCCAACTGAATCTGGTTACCAAACTTTGGAAACCTACGAAATTTGGTGATGGATGAAGCTCACAAATCTCGATACTCTATACATCCTGGTTCCGACAAGATGTATCACGACATCAAACAACTTTATTGGTGGCCCAACATGAAAGCTGACATAGCCACTTATGTTAGCTAATGTTTAACCTGTTCCAAGGTTAAGGTCGAATACCAGAAACCCTCTGGATTGCTACAACCACCCGAGATACCTCAATGGAAATGAGAAAACATAACCATGGACTTCATCACCAAACTACCGAAAATGCCGAGCGGTGGCGATACCATTTGGGTGATCGTTGATCGTCTCACGAAATCTGCCCATTTCCTAGCTATCAAAGAAAACGACAAGATGGAGCGTCTGGCTCGCATCTACATCAAAGAGGTTGTGGCACGACATGGCATTCCCATTTCAGACATCTCATATAGAGATAGCCGCTTCACCTCTCGATTCTGGCAAACACTTCAACAAGCCCTTGGTACTCGCCTCGATTTGACTACTGCTTATCATCCGCAAACTGATGGTCAGTGTGAACGGACCATTCAAATCTTAGAGGACATGCTACGAGCTTGCATAGTTGACTTCGGAAACACATGGGAAAACCACCTACCCCTGTGTGAGTTTTCCTACAACAACAGTTACCACACCAGAATTGATGCTGCACCATTCGAGGTACTTTATGGGAGAAAGTGTCGATCACCCATTTGTTGGACCGAAATCGGCGATAGCCAACTCACTGGTCATGAGATCATTCATGAAACAACCGAGAAAATCATAACCATTCAAACCCGGCTGAAAGCCGCACGAGATCGTCAGAAGAGTTATGCTGACATGAGACGCAAACCCCTCGAATTCCAAGTCGGGGACAAAGTACTCTTGAAAGTGTCACCTTGGAAAGGTGTCATTCGTTTTGGTAAACGCGGAAAACTAAACCCTAGGTACATTGGACCATTTGAATTCCTCGAAAGAATTGGACCAGTGGCATATCGGCTGCAGCTACCACCACAACTCAGTAGCGTGCACAACACATTCCACATTTCTAACCTAAAGAAATGTCTGTCTGATGAGACACTTGTAATCCCGTTTGAAGAAATCCACATTGATGAAAAACTCCATTTCGTCGAAGAACCTATTGAAATCATGGACCGTGAGGTCAAACTCTTGAAACAGAGTCGTATTCCCATCGTTAAAGTCCGGTGGAATTCTAGGCACGGTCCTGAATTCACCTGGGAATGGGAAGACCAAATGCGGCTGAAACATCCACATCTATTATTAGATACCTCACAGACTGCGGCAACAAACTAATTTCAGGATGAAATTCTCCTAACAGGGGGAGAATGTGACACCCGACAATTTAGGGTTACTAATTCACCTGCTAGAAACCCTAATTACGTGTGTTTAGTTTAGTATTAGGCTAAATACTTGTAATTACTTGTGACTGTTTGTATATTTATGTGAATATACACTCCCGTAATTGATTTATATTACGCTACGTAATTTGTTATAATTACTCTTACGCAATTTGGTGAAATTGTGCAAAACAACCGGACGAAGTCTGACGTAGTATAAATACGGACGTCGGTGAATAAAATATTAAATAATATGAAATTATTTAATAAACTCAAAAACTCGTAAATATTATGTTGATAATATTTAACACGTTAATTATATCGTATAAAGTAACAAAAACGCGATGAAAGCGCGCAGAACGCGCCCGACAACTGACCGAAAGTTGAAATGTATTTTATAATTTAAAATATATTATTTTGTGAGAAATTATTATTAAAAAAATCGTATAATGATTCGTCAATAAAAACGTCTATTTAAAACGCTACGCGATTAAACCTCTGTAGAAATAACACGCAAATCGAGGCCGGTAAATAAACGGAACGTTTTATAAGTATTTCCCAGTATTTAGAATAAATATCTCAAGTGAAATTATCAAGATTTAATTTTTATTAAAAATGCGTGCTTAAAACGATTAACGTATATATAAACACCGAAACTAACGAGGAAACGAACACCGCGCGAAGCACAAATCGGAGAAACAAGAAAATGACCAAAATACCCTTGGTGGGACCACATGGGGGCCGGCCACCCCATTTGCCACCTCCCCTCTCCATCCACTCCTATTCCATGCAAATTCATGATTAGATTCCACTAGCTTACTTTCATTTTGTCTTTCACCACTCTCACAAACTTCATTTCCTCTCAACACTTCCATCACCATTTTCTCTCTACTCATTCTCTCACTAAAAACTCAGAGCAAACATAGCCCAAAAACCACCATAAACCACCTCTCAACCACCACTATTTGAAAGGAACAATCAAGAGCAAGGAACCAAGAACAAGTCTTCCATCTTCATTTTCCTCATTCTCCATCACTTTCCTTTGTAAGGAGCACTTTATCTCTCTAAAATTTTACTTGCATAATGTATAATTATATGTTATAAAGCTCATTCAACAATGTTATGTCCAAATACCTTGCTAAAATATGTTTTAATAATTTATATACAAAGACTACATAATCTGTCTACAAAAACTCAGTTTACTAAAAATGTCATATCTTGAGTTTTAGGAGGAGTTAGATGATGCATTTTTTCAAAAAATTTGCATATTGAAAAGATCTACAACTTTCATGTTTTACGTTTTTGCCAGATCCATACGTATTTTTTTCTATAAGCTGATTTGTGGGACTATCTGTATGAAAACAGAATCTGAGCTAGGCATTGTTGTTTATTTTGGTTCCCTATGAAGATGAGACTTAAAATTCTTAGAAAACTTATGTTAGATCCTAGATACATAGAAGAACGGTTGGTAAAAATTGTGGACTCAAATTTGGACCTAAAGTTAGTAAGAATTATGACGAAACAAACCGACAAAAACCGAAAACATAACTAGGGACTGTTTTGGAACTTTTATAAAAACCGACACTTCGTAACGACTCCGACACAAACCGATAAATTATTTGGACTCTATTAACTAAAATTTGGCTTGTGTAAAAATTTCAGGTCAAACCGAGCCCGTTTGACCATGTTACCAAAACAAAAACACAACTGTTGACTTTGCGAGTTGACTTTGACTTGCGAACTGAAGACTTGCGAGTTGAGTTTGACTTGCGAACTGAAGACTTGCGAGTTGAAAGACTTGCAAGTTGAGTTTGACTTGCGAATTGAAGACTTGCGAGTTGAGTTTGACTTGTGAACTGAAGACTTGCGAGTTGAAAGACTTGTGAGTTGAGTTGACTTGCGAGTTGAAAGACTTGCGAACTGAAGACTTGCGAGTTGACTTTGACTTGCGAACTGAAGACTTGCGAGTTATCTTTACGAGTTGACTTTTTGACTTCGCGAGTTGACTTTTCAAGTTGACTTTTTGACCTTGAGAGTTGACTTTTTGACCCTTAGTTAATTTTCAGAAAATCACATTTTAGACTCTAAATTCCGAGCCTTAACACGTCGGACATATATATAAACATATATATAAAAGCAATAAACACCTACAAAGATCAAACCTTTATGATGTAGAATCATATATGAAACTCATATGCTTCGAGAAGTATACAACACGATGAACATAATAATAATACTTTGAATTATTATTACATAACCACACCAACGGGCCGTACCTGTTTTCCAAAAGTTAAACAAAACAATCAACTTATTTGGACATACTAGTTGGATGAGCTAGCTATAGGTGGACATTAACCCTCCACCTACTTGATTGGCTTAAGTGGACATTAACCCCCACTTATACAATCACTATAGATGGTCTTATGAGACATCTACTTACCCAACCTCATACGTTTAGGACGTTAGAAGGTTGCACTTTGGGACTCATACTACTTGCTTCTTGATTATTGTTTGCTACCTGCTAAACTTTGGTGAGTTTCTTAGCCCCTTTTTACTGTTTTATATCCAGGGGTGAGAATACATACAACTGTTTTATACAACTACTTATATGATCACAAGTAACTAGAAACAACTTTTTGTACGGATTGCATGAGACCTGAATAATCCACTAAAGTCCTCTACCCATTATAGTCATTAAAATTTGTGTGTGAGTATTATTGGATAGATCTATCAGGGTTTGACAAACCTCATCCGGGCTAGTCGCGCTAGTCAACCCACGCGCAGTATTACTTATGATTTAGAAGTGTATCGGTTTAGTACACTTACAGGAGGCAAACAACGTTAAGCTTGACTATGAGACTCATGCAAATGGTATACTTATATTGCAATATGCAATACTTTTACTTATCGTTGGCTAACGATACTTTTACTTATCATTGTTCAATGATACTACTTATTTTGGAAAACTTGTGGATCATATTAGTAACTGATTGCTTAACAAACCTATGAACTCACCAACTTTATGTTGACCCTTTTAGTATGTATTTCTCAGGTAACCCGCTGCAGTAGGATGCTTTGGATAGCATAGCTCGAGTCGCATTGTTTTTATACATCAAGGAATTAAATTGCATTACTATATTTTGTAGTTATAGCGATGTAATACAACTTTTATTATGCGAACTCCAGAATATTTTGTAACCATTTGAATTATGGTAATGTAATATCTTCAAACGTCTCATATAGAGGTCGTTTGCTTTAATCTTTGTGTTGTGATATTTGATTTGGTCGGCGCCCCCGTGACACCTCTCACTTCCGCTGCCATGTGTTTTGGGGGTGCGACAGATTGGAGTGACCAAGAATGTAACACCCGGTCAAAAAGTCAAATTTTCGCGTCAAATTTAAACTTTAAATAATTGTATTTTTATATGCAATTACAACCAAGTGATTGAAAACTTCATATATTTTTATATAATAGACAAGGATTATTTAATAATCACAATTGAAACGAGCTGAGACCAAATTACATTTTTGTAATTCAAGTGAAATGTTTTCATTTAAAATATTTACGAAATAGTTTGAACAAAATTATAAAATTTAACATATTAAATTTGTATAATAATCGGGTATTTTATACTGGGAATTGGAGACGAAATGGGGGAAAACCCCCTCCCCTTCCCTTTGGTTAGCCGCCCCAAACACACCCTACCCCCCTCTTTTGTTTCATTTCCATCCAAACACACACACACAACTATATTCCTATCTCTTTCTCTTTTCTCTCAAATCATCCAACAACTAACAACAACAATCAACAACAATCAACAACAACAAACATCATCATCATCACTTGTATTTTCGGAATCATCATCAACAAGAGAAACAACAAACATCCACCATCATCATCTTCATCTTCTTCATCTTCAAGATCCACCATCTTCATCCTCAAACCCTCGATCTTCAAATCGTAAGTATTTCTTCACTTTTTCTTAAGATTTCTTGTTAAAAACACTTAATATATCATGTATTAACTTTATAACAACAAGATTCGGCCTAAAAATGGGTTAGATTGCGTTTTTGGGTGAAAACCCGTCGAACAGTTGCAAGTGTCGCCCACAGACCTGCAGTATAGCGTCACTTACCTAAGTGACGCATGTAAGTGTCGCATGTAAGTGACGCATCCTAGTGACGCATTTAAGTGTCGCCCTTGAGTGACGCCCGTAGCGTCACTTACCCAGTGACGCCCCTTAGTGACGCCTGTATCGTCACTTCCCAAGTGACGCTAATCTTAAGTGTCGCCTATAGCGACACTTTCCTAGTGTCGCCCAAAACAGAAAATACACATACTTCACTAAGTGTCGAAACCCAAATTTTACCGCCTAATATTACTCCGAAATTTCATTTCACTAAAGCAATATAGTAGAAATAAAAATTTTCATTGCTGACTTGGCAGCTCGACCCCAACCAGGGGCTCTGCCCCTTGGACCCCACCAGGGGTTGCCACCCCTTGGACCCCGCTACCAGGGGCGCTGCCCCCGGACCCCCGTACACGATTTCTAAACTTAAGCAACAAGCGAATACTCGAACAACCAATTTAGACATACTGATTTGTCTATTACTTAAATTACCTTACGTGTTTAGGACACTAGGAGGTCACCATACAGCAGACACGCGTATCTCAGGATCGCCAACAACTTACAGGTGAGTTTCATAGCCCCACTCTTTCAACTGTTTTACTATTTTCGGGGTGAGACGCATGCTCAATTATTGTTTTCGGATTATAATAATAAACCTTTATAATTCACACTTAATCATATTACTGTTATGTATACAAATGTGTAATACTTAGAAATTACACCCATAATAATACTATTGAACAAAACCACTACTTAACCTAGTTAGGTTATAATTATACTTTGGTCATATTGTCGCGAGACAATATCATGGAATACATTAGAACTAGTTAGTTCTACCCACATTGGACAACATCTAGATTTTTACAGGATTAGTTTTCCTTTTAGGTACTAAAACTGCTCATAGTACTGTTGGCTCAATTACTCAAGTTGGGCATGTCAGGCATGTTGTAGTACTGCTGGCTCAATTACTCAAGTTGGGAATGTCGTAGTACTGCCGGCTCAATTACATACTTTACTTGCGATAAATTCGGTCGATGCCAGTTGGGCACACAACGATGCCATGGTAAAGTGGGCACAAAACGATGCCACGGTATTGCAGTGGGCACAAGTACGATATCGCGGTAAAGCGATACAAATCGATGGATGGGCGAGCTTATGCTCGTGATCCACACACATTCACGTATGGACGAGCTTATGCTCGTGATCCGCAACAAGTTAACGGGTCAGTGGAGTTTCCACGCGGGGCCGTTAGCTCAATCATGTACGGGTTAGTTTATACTAACTGGTTAAACGGACACACAAACCATTTTCAATCATGTCCGGGTTAGCTTATTCTAACTGGTCAAACGGACACACTAAACATTTTCAACTATAGCTCTAAGGAACTACAATTATTTGCAATAAGTCCGGGTTAGCTAACGCTAACTGGTCAAACGGACACACTAAACCATCAACCATAGATCTGCGGGTCTACAATCAATTGTTATTGGATGCAACGCACTATATATACTCAATCATAGTTATGCGTTACTACAATTATTTGTTATCATATGACGTGGTCATACCATTACTCTATAGCTATTAGGCATGTACTGCCTCACGTTTATGGATTTACTATTACCTGATAGGTATCTAGGCATGGATTGCCACATTTCATTATGTACTTAGGTGCACAACTAAACCGATCTAGGTATGAGATACCTTGTAGGGTGTATACACATTGGTATTACAACTTTAATACAATACATATCAGAATCGCAGATACTGAACTACTTTTCAAAAACATAAAAGGTTTATACTTTATGTTTTAACTAACAATCCTATGAACTCACCAGCCTTATAGCTGACTCGTTTTAGCATGTGTTCTCAGGTGCCCAGCAGGATTAGGATTGCTACGAGATAAGCTAGCTCGAGTCGCATATTTTCAAACAATGGGGACCACTCTACATTTACTTTTGCATTTTCAAATTATGTAATTGAAACTTCTATTAAACTCACAATGTTGTAAATGTTCTACTTTGGAAAATGTATAATTATTTTCAAACGTCTCATATAGAGTCGTTCATTATGTATCTTACGCTGTGATATTTGATTTGGTAACACCCGACCCGACCGCTTCCGCAACTCGAAATTTGAGGGTGTTACAAAGAAGAACATGAAGTGACAAATTAATGTATGATGGCTGTCACAGAAGAAACCAAACCTTCAGAGATTCCATATGAGGTATAATCCAAATTGTGTTCTACTGGTTGTAAGAAAATGGTTAAATATTACAGGGACCACAATATTAAGGTGTGTGATGAACTTAAATTGTGTGAAATTGAAAGTAAACACACCACTGCTGCTATTGAAAACCTTGAAAAACATATTAAGACATATCAAGCTATTGAAACTCAATTTAACTATGATATAAAATACTTGAATTGGGAAAAGAAGGTTTTAAAGGAAAAGGTAGAGCAGTTGAACATGAAGCTATCTGAAGTCATAAGTGAAAAGGAGTCAATTAAACTAAAAGTTGATGACTTAGAGAATGCTTCTAAAGGAGTACAACAATTGATTAAATCATAGATACATGACAAGCTTAAAATTGGTATAGGATATAATTCAGTCCCTCCACCTTATAACAACAACACCTAAAAGTGATCTAGACTTAGATAAACTTAAGGTAGGAATATCAGATGAGGTTAAACAGGTAGATCCAGTAGCAAGCTCAAATGGGAATGTTGATTTAAACAAAGTTGAAATCTCTAAATGGTCTGAGGAAGATGATAGTGATGATAGTACTTCTACTAGTGCAAACTCTGTGTCATCATGTGATATATCAATTACTTGTTTAGACTCTGAGCTTAAAGCTGATAAACTAGAAGAGGGTAAGAAGATGTTTCAAGAAAGGGTTAAGCAACAGATAGAACATGTGAGCAAAGCTAATAAATCTAGGAATGGTATAGGTTATATTAGCAAAACAGTTAAACAAGAGTCTAAATCTGTGAATAAAGTGAACCTCAATGATAAATGTGTTAACTATGCTTGCAAAACAAGATCTTCTGCACCAAAACCATTTAAGAACACTGCACCAAGAGGCAATCAAAGAAATTGGAACCAAATGGTTTCACAAAGATTGGGCAAAATTTTCAAATAGTGAAGGAAAGATCCTGTTATATCTGTGGAAAAACCAATCATCTTCAACATGATTGTTATCACAATCCTAAAAATTTCAATAGGATTGTGAAACCATGGTGGATAGCAGCTAACATGATTAATAAACAAAATTTTAAATCCAAAGTTAATCATGTTGCCACTTTCAAGAGGATGAAGAATAAGGCTAACAATGGTACAACTGCAACCACTGCTACTTTTGCTGCAGTGGTACCACAAAACAAAGCCAACAGAGGCAAGAAGACTACAACAGTGGACAATGTTGCCACTGTCAAGCATGGAGTCACTGCTAGTGGTAAACATTCCAACAGAATGTTTAAACCAAGGCAGACTACCACTGCTAGAGTGATTTACACAGGCCTAAGAGTTATCAATGTTAGGCCAATTCCCACTATTAGGTCTGATATTAGTTGGATTTGGAAACCAAAGAACACTGTTACATCCAAAGTTTCCAAATCTAATAGTGCATCAAAACTAATTATCTTACAGAGAGTTGATTTTCATGATGCACGTGGGAAACCCAAAACCAAATTGGTTTGGGTTCCCAAGAGAAACTAACTGTCTTTTTGATTACTTGTGCAGGGCAAGCCAAAGAATTTATGGCATATTGATAGTGGTTGCTCAAGGCACATGACTGGAGATAGGAACAAGCTATAGAACTTCAAGGAATTTGATGGTGGAGATGTAGCATTTGGAAGCAATCCAAAAAGAGGAGGGATCACTCGTAAAGGGACAGTAAACAGTAGTAAGTTAACCTTTAATGATGTATATTATGTTGAGCAATTGAGATACAACTTACTTAGTGTGAGTCAAATCACAGATAAACAAAATCCTGTTTATTTCACTGACACGGAATGCCTTATTCTTTCTGAAAAACTTAAAATTCCTGAAAATCTTATTTTAATGAGAGTTCCAAGAAAGAATAATGTGTACTGTAGTGACTTAATTAAGATGGAATCTCAAACATTCAACTGTCTTATATCAAAAGCTACTGTGAATGAATCTGATCTTTGGCATAGAAGGATGTGTCACATAAATTATAAAACAATCAATAAACTTGTCAAAAATAACCTTGTAAGAGGTTTACCAAAAAAGTTATATTAATGTGATGATCATTGTATTGCTTATCTTAAAGGCAAGCAACACAAAACTTCCTTTAAGACCAAAATTGTGAACTCTAATTACTCTCCCCTACACTTGTTACATATCGATCTGTTTGGTCCTACCAATGTAGCCAGTCAAGGGAAGAAATCATATTGCTTGGTGGTAACTGATGATTACTCTAGATTTAGTTGGGTTTTCTTTCTCAGGACTAAGGATGAAACAGGTGAACACCTTAGGTCATTCATAACTAGAATAGAAAACAAAACTAATCAAAAGGTTAAGATCATTAGGTGTGATAATGGAACAAAATTTAAGAATCATGAGATGAATAAATTCTGTGAAGTTAAAGGTATAGAAAGACAGTATAATGCACCTAGGACTCCTCAACAGAATGGAGTAGCAGAAAGGAGGAATAAGACACTAATTGAGGCTTCTAGGTCTATGTTAGCAGATGCTAAATTACCTATGACCTAGCAGGGTAATTTATGGCTTGCATCAAGCACCTAGAGCCTGGTATGACACTATATCTATTTACTTATTGGAGAATGGATTTAAAAGAGGTACCATTGACAAGACACTTTTCATCAAGAGGGTTCACAATGACATCTTGTTGGTACAAGTGTATGTTGATGATATTATCTTTGGGTCTACTAAAGATGCACTGTGCAAGGAGTTTGAGAAGCTAATGCATCAGAAGTTCAAGATGAGTTCCATGGGGGAACTTAATTTCTTTTTAGGACTTCAAGTCAAGCAGAGAATATATGGTATTTTCATCAACCAAGGAAAGTATGTTAATGAGATCCTAGACAGATTCGGCTACAAAGATTCTAAAGTAGCTAGCACACCCATGGAGACACACAAGGCATTGCATGCATATCTTGAGGGGGAGGATGTAGATGTGCATCTATACAGATCTATGATTGGCTCCCTCATGTATCTCACTTCATCCATACCAGATATTATGTTTGTTGTGCTAGATATCAAGCCAATCCCAAGCAATCACATATGTATGCAGTTAAAAGGATTTTTAGATATTTAAAGGGCTAACCACAGTTGGGCCTTTGGTATCCAACAAGTTCTTCCTTCGAACTCATGGCTTTCACAGATAGTGATTATGGTGGTGAGAATCTGGACAGGAAGTCTACCTCAGGAGGTTGTCAATTTCTAGGAGAAAGATTGGTGTCATGGCAATGCAAGAAGCAGACCTCTGTATCCACTTCAACAGCTGAGGCAGAGTATGTTGCTGCATCAAGTTGTTGTGCACAAGTGCTTTGGATTCAGAATCAAATGCTGGATTATGTCTGACTTTTCTAAATACTCCTATTTATATTGATAATAACTATGCTATTAGTATCATTAACAATCCTGTTAAACATTCTAAGACCAAACATATTGAAATTAGATATCACTTCATAAGAGATTTTAATGAAAAGAGATTGATCCAAATCTTTAAAATTAATTCTAATAATCAATATGCAGATCTTTTCACAAAGGCTTTCGATGTGGGAAGGTTTACATTTTTGGTCACCAGTATTGGAATGATCAATCTAACTTAACATACATTTGGTATTAGAATTGATACTAACAGTGGTTCTTTATAAAGTACAATGCTTTATGTTTTAAGTGTTTACCACTGTTAGCATTCCTTTGCTTTTTGTTAGTACCACTGTTAGAACATTCTAGCCACTATCTTTATAAAGTTGCCACTGCTTGTACACTTGTGTAAATTATTGCCACTGTTCTTGTTTTCTAGCTAACCACTGTGCAGGTTCTTAGCCACTGTTAGAAGACATTGCTACTGCTGGAACTAACACGTTTTCTTTGTTATTCTTGATTTTGTAAAATAAATAAATAAATAAATAAAAATAATAATAATAATAATAATAATAATAATATATTTACTGATAAAGCTAAGTGCTTGGCACTGCTAGTACTAAGTTGTGGTTACCTTGGTTACCATTGCTAGTGTTGGTAGCTGATGTTAGCTTTATTAGTTCTTTTAATTTTAGCTATTGAAAAATTGACCCAAGTGTTACTGTTTCCCACTGTTAGGTATCACTCATACCTTACCACTCTTAGTGATAATGGTTAGTGCCATTGCTAGCACACTTTTCTAGGGCTTGGCACTGCCCTAATAACTAACAGTATTTAAGTCTCAAACACTTCAATTTTTCATTACGCTTTCAAATCCTCTCCAAATAACCACTGCTCTTGCACTCAAAATCAAATCAACTCTTCTTATACAATCAATTAAACAATCATGACATCTTCTTCTTCATCTGATTCTACTTTAAGGGTTTACGATGAACACAACATGATGGCCTTTTTGATGAAACCCCAAACTGCACATAATTTCACACAAATTGTTGATTTTCTATGTGCTAGTTACATTCATCATGCGCTTACCATATCACCAAGGGTTTCAAGAGGTCATCTTAATGACTTCTGAAAGAATTCCACAATAGAAGTGGTACAGGGTAAAGAGAAATTGGTTTCAAAGGTTCAAGAAACCAAGGTGGTGGTTACAGAGGATGTTCTACAAGATGTCCTTCTTCTTGATGATTCCACATGTATAACTTCTTTAGATGACATGGTTTTGTATGATAATCTTAGACTGATGGGGTATGAGGGTGATTATACACGATTTACATTTTTCAAATCATTCTTTAGTCCCCAATGGAAATTTTTAATACATACAATTCTCCACTTTTTGTCATTTAAAATAACTTTTAATGAATTTGGAACACAAATAGCCTATGCACTTGTATGTTTGGCTACTGGTCAAAAATTTAATTTTTCCAAATACATACTTGATGGCATGATTAGAAATATTACCAAAGGTAAAAAGGATATGTTTATTATGTATCCTAGATTTGTGCAACTTGTTTTGAATAAACAAATTAATGGGTTAGTTGCACAAGAACGTGTTATTGGTGTTGGTACTCTTTCTGCAAGAACATTTACAGGAATGAGTAAAAATACCAATAAGAAGTTTTTAGGGAAGGATACAGCTTTGTTTTCAACAATGCTTCATGCTCCTTCCACCACAGATGTAGTACCACCAACTACATCTGAACCACTAGGTGACAGGCCAACAGCACCAGTTGAGCCTGAACACACACCAAGTGGGGGTATTAAAAGAAAAAAAAGGGAACCTAAAGCCTACCCAACCAAAAGCCAAGAAACTAAAGAAAACTAAACAGGCACATGAGGCTACTGCTGCTCATGTGTCTTAGCCAACAATATCTCCACAGCAGGTGACCCCACAGTAGATGGGTGGTCATTCTGGAAGGGTTGCCACTACTGTTACTAGTCCACTGACAGAACAGGATAGTGGTAACATCAATAAGACCAAACCAGAGGCAACTTCTAATGCTGAACCCACGGGTAATGATGTAGGTGAAGGTCCTAGTACCAAAAATCAAGGGACTTCTGCTGATCATGCTAGGCATGAGGCAGATGATGCATTTGTCAATGATTCACCTAGGAGGTCACACTCTAATGGTGATGAGGCTAGAACTTACACAGAATTGATGAATGTACAATTGACAATGGCTGTGGATAAGCTTTGGGAGAAACTGGTGAAGGAGAAAAGAATAAATAAGGTTCAAAATGTTAAAATTGCAGAGCAGACCTCTAAGATTGATGAGCAAGCCCAGATGGTTGAAAATTTAGAGGACGGGGTGGCAAAGCTTGAATATGTGGTGGTCAAGTGTCTGAAAGAAGGCAGGCTGATCGCGCCCTGAACGGTCGGTCAGGGAATCGCTTCCCTGTCGTTGCGGACCTCACGCTCGAGGCGGGCGATCAGTGGGTGGTTTTAAATTTATAATAGTCGGAGGGAGCCAAAACCTTCCAAACTACTTACTATTACTAGGTACGAATACCTGATATTAGTATGTGGTAAGGATGATCCAGGGTTGTTCCTCACGACGGTAGAATTGAAATGGAACTCGTTCGGATAACTTAGTACTTAAGCTGAGGTTTTGGAGAGTTGGGTAGGTATTTGTGTTTGGTATTTTCTAAATTAACTACAGTACAAAAAAGTAAATACTAAACTACGGATAGGGTAAGAAGATAGATAGAGATTGTGATTGCTGAAGTTTCAATATTCAGGTTTTGGGATGATGTTCATTATAAAAGATGATTGGAGACTTTCCTTTAATAAAATTAAAAGAGGTTTGGTGTCAACACTAGTATCCTACGATTTAAGTGGAAAACCTAAGTCGCATGTCACTGAATACTAGGTTATCATGAGTCTGATCAGATCAGGCTACTCAGTCCCCCAACACTGTCCGATGAGGACTAGTGACCCGTCTTGGAGTTAACTCCTGGACGCATGAATAAGGCAACAGACCGATATTTAATTTCTAACCTTTCTTAACACCTAATTCTAATTGAATTTATTAAGGGTCGTACTATTGCTTGCTAATGTATGTTAAACTGTCAGTTATGTTGGATCAAGGGGTTTAAGCATCCTACACTACAGCTGAATGTTTGCTTTCTTTTCAAGATCCCTTAGATTTAATCGAGGAGCACAAATACTTCTGTCAAGGTGTAGACCCTCCTTTGCGATCAAACGTTCATCCCTAGGTTCATTTCACAGTGTATACTACGTTTTTTAGCAGTTCCACAGCTTTTATATATACCTAGACCATGTTCAGGTAGGGTGACTTCCAGGTATCCACGGTGTCATATGCTTATGACCGGTCCATAGCTTCCACGCACTTGTACTCCACCAGTGGTGTTTCCAACGCTATACTAAGTACTGGGTCATTTTACAGCATGTCCACAGCTTCATACAAAAACACAGATAACTATCTACTGATACTAGGGTTAGCTACGTCCTAATACTAAAGTAATAACCACGTGAAAGCTTGCAAAGGGTGGATTGGGTGGTTTAGATCTACCGCTTGAAAAGTTTAACCCGATACATAGCATAACAATTTCCAATCACATATTTAATTAAAGATTAATTTAACATCATCCCTACTCCTAAATATCTACATTTCAACAATCATAATATTATACTACTCAATAAACATGGCAATAAGTAAAGCACATACCATAATATTACGCATGGATAAATAAGACATAATAATAGTATGAGGGAATAGATATCACCGGATAATAGAGCGGCGTAACAAGAGAATAAAACTTGCAATCCTTGAATAAAAGCTTAAACACCAATACTCCTTGATTACAAAAGCTAATCTCTACTCTAATCTACTAGCTACCCACTAATTAAGAGAAGTTAGAGAAAGAAACTAACTAACTAATGAAAATACAAGAGAAAAGTGTTTGATTTGAATGGATTTGAATTGTTGTGAATTGATGAGAAAGGAGGAGGTTTAAGCCCCTATTTATAGGCTTCCAAGATACGATTTTACACTTAACACCCTCGCTCCAGTTTAACACTGAAATACACCCCCGAGCTATAAAATTCGACACCAACAGGGGCGTATTCGACACCAAATAGGCGTATTCGACACCAAATAGGCGTATTCGGTAGCAAATAGGGCGTATTCGGTAGCAAACGGGGCGTATCCGGCACCATAGAGGGGGTATATGTTGATGCATATTAGGTGTCTGTCAGTTGGTCTATCGAGTTGTAATAAGTGTCGTTAGTTACTTAATAGAAATATAGTGTTTGTATAGTGCGACACTCGTGTTTTAGTTTAGGCGACACTTGCCTGAGTGACGCATAGCGACACTTAGGTAAGTGACGCATGAAGGCGGCCACATGCGACACTTCCACAAGTGACGCATGTCGGCTGACTTTTTAGTATAAATACAAACCTACGGGTTTTCGGCTAGGGTTGACGAAACCCTAGAACCATTTGTCGACTAAACCAAATTGTAATCGTTCCCAAACAGTTATACAAGCTAATATACACGTTTACATTGTTGAATTCCTTGTGTTCGGTTTGTGATTTGTTAGCCATACAAGCAATTGTTTGATTCCGCCTTACGATTGCTGTCAATTGACATCTAGGTCCATGACTAGGGGCACTCTCAACTGGTATCAGAGCAACTAGGTGAATACATTGACGTTTAGATTCGATTTTGGGTTGATTTCGGCTTTGTTCGAATAACTAATTGAGATTACATACGGTTTTGGAGTTGCTAAGGTGTTTTACAGTCAAAATTCTTCATCATCTACAGGTTTCGTCCATTAGGGTTCAAGGAATTTTCGTTTGGTTTACGAAAATTCGACATTTTTAGGGTTTTGGGATTTTCCAGCCGTTTTGCGACACTCGATCCGTCACTTGGACGCGTCACTTATAGCGGCACTAGCTAATCCCAAAATTAGGGTTTTACCGTCACTTAGACGCGTCACTTGAAGCGTCATTTGAGGTTATACGACACTTAACTTAAGTGTAGTCTACCCTAATACACCGTCACTCAAGTGCGTCACTGTAGCACGTCATTTGAGTGTTAAGCGTCACTTACATTAGTGACGCCTTTTGAACTATAGCGTCACTTTTTCTAGTGACGCCTATTCGATTTAGCACGACACTCAAGTACGACACTTGAGTGCGTCACTTGCTCGATTGACCGACACTTACTTATAGTGTCATCAGTCATTTTGTACGTCACTCGATAGCGTCACTTTCCAAGTGCCGCTAGTCGCTGCGACACTTGAGTGCGTCACTTACCAAGTGACGCCTTTGGTACTAATTAGTTTGCAAGTTCTTGTTTTTGCGTACAATTTCAGGTATATCTTCAATGGCTTCTATTGCTGATAAAGACGATATTAGAGGACTCAGAGATATGTTAAAACAGAATCATGATGTTGGTTCTAATAATAAACCTCCTCTGTTTACAACTGACATGGATTACGTATATTGGCGTGCTCGATTTGAACAATACATCAACTTTCACTGTCCGGAGCTCTGGGGTCCACTCACCGAAAAATATGTAGCTCCTCTAGCTGAAGGAGTTTTTCCTACTATGAATATGCCTCCGAAAAAGGTGTACAGGTCCATGACTCCAGAGGAAAAGAAAGATTATGATATGGAGAAAAAGGCACATGCGGCTATTTGTATGTGCCTATCCAAAGATGTATTACGAATGTTCAAATCACATGAAACCACATATGAGCTGTGGAAGGCAATAGAAACTAGATGTGGTGGAAATCAACGGTACAAAGCAGCCAAGTTGGAACTCATTAAGAAACAATACGATCTGTTTGATTCTTTGCCAAATGAGACGACTGCAGGAGTTTTTACTAGATACTCACAACTGGTGAGTGAGTTGACGAAGGGAGCTTACGATTTTCCACCACTTGAAGTAAACAAGAAACTACTGGATGTCTTGCCTAGCTCTTGGGATGTTAAAGTACAGCTTCTCAAGGAAAGTCAAGAATTAGCTACCATGAAATTGGATGAGCTAATTGGCATTCTTCAAGCTCATGCAATGGAGATGAAGAAGAAAGAATGCAAGACAGGCGGTTTTGTTCAAGACCCGTCCCTGTATGGAGGACAAGTTAACACGGGTAAAGCGTATGGTGGAATGGCATTTGTTTCTTCTACAAGCTCTCCACTTCAGACTCCTTTGTATTCTACTGGTGTTTCTCATCTAGTATATGCTTCTGGACCCTCCCAGGGGTCAAAACAGCAGGTCCCCGTCTCTCCTGCAATTCAAGAGCAGGCTGCTATCTATACAGCCTTTCTATGTTCTTACAAGGATTTGGTTTCACAACCAAATGCTACTTTGGAATTGGCCAAGGAAGACTATGCTTAACTTGATGATGATGATCTTGAGCAGATGGATCTTAACTGGAACATAGCTATGATATCCAGGCGTGTTCAGAAATTCTTGCAACGAACTGGTCGCAAGAGTTTGGAGGGAGATGGCAAAACCAGCTTCGGTTTTGATAAAAGCAAAGTGAAATGTTACAATTGTCAGAATCTGGGACACTTTGCGAGAGAATGTGAGAAGCCTAAGGTTCCTCCGTCTGGTTTCACTAAGCCTGATGCTCCTAGAACTCCGAAGAAGGATCAAGTAAAGCAAGCAACAGCAGATGCACTAGTTGTTTTTGAGCCAACCAATACAGATTGGAGTATATATGCTGAGAACTATCAACAGTGTCTTATGGCTCACATCTCGAATGAGGTACGTAATGAACCTGAAGAACCCTTAAACTGTGTATCATGCATTAAGTTAACTGAATCCTTAAGGTGCTTTCAGGTAGACAATGTAGACTTAAGAAGAAAGGTCGAAAAACTTAATGACTCAAACAAATACCTAAAAGCAAATGAACAATTGTATGATAAGAAAATAGAGGCTTATCAACAGGACACACTTAGGTATAAGTCAAAAGTTTTCAGTCAACAGGATGCTATTGATAGCTATCTTGCTGAAATTGACCGTCTGAACAAGGAACTCTCTAATCTTAAAGAAGAATATGACAACTATAAGAGTAAGATTTTAAGTTCCTCCTCGTCTACTGTTGCCTTTAATGATATACTTACTAAGCAAAGGACAGATCACAAAACGAAGACGGGAATAGGTTATAATGTAGTCCCGCCTCCTACTGAATACTGTCCTATGCCGGTTAAGGAAGGCACCGAAGAGATTCCGGTTGATTATGCATTGTTATACGGTGTCAAATCTAAGGTTGATAAGATTAACAAACAGGTGAAGGAGAAAACTAAACGGTCAGAGTACCCTTCACCTCAGTTTGTTAAATCAAAGTGTGAATCTCCTGTTAATGTTGAGGAGATTGTTGAGATTGAGGATATTACCGATGAGGAGTATCCTGAGTTTAAAAAGGTTGAGGTAAAATGTGAAAAGGTGTTAAAGGTTGAACCTACAATTAAAGTTCAACCTAACAAAGAAAAGAATAAGGTTTTAAATACAAAATCCCAAGCTTTACAGGCATCTGTAAAGATTTTGCAAAATAAATCTAAATCTGTAAACAATGTTTGTAATAAACCTTCTACGTCAGCCACTCAACCGAAACAAGAACATTCTAAGACATGCACGAAATGTGCATGTTCTAGAAATGTTTCTTCAACTCTGGCGGTAAAACCTCAGTTTCAACCAATTGTTGAAAATAGATCATGCTTTTACTGCAAGAGACAGGGACATCTAATTCGTGATTGTCCCAAACTGTCTCATCAGAATTACGGGAGGGAAATGCCTAGGACTTCTGTTTATCGAAATTCTCTTT
This sequence comes from Pseudognaphalium luteoalbum, assembly GCA_963422505.1. Taxonomy (NCBI): domain Eukaryota; kingdom Viridiplantae; phylum Streptophyta; class Magnoliopsida; order Asterales; family Asteraceae; genus Pseudognaphalium; species Pseudognaphalium luteoalbum. The sequence continues at coordinate 74,383,726 of OY730198.1, forward strand.
CAAGATCTCCTCCTAGGCGTTACTCTGTCTCTCCCAAACCTGCTGCAAAAACAAGTAATGTTGGGCAAAAATCTTTGCCAAAGCATGAGCCCGACATTACTCCAAAGCAAATTTCCAAACCATCTACTGTTTGGAAAATAAAGGAGTCTACTGCAGACGCCAATGTCATCAATAATAACACATCAAATACAAAATTTGATCTGTTTAAAAATAAAGTCTTGTCTGATGTGATTATTGTTGATGACTGTGGTCGACCTAAGTCTGTAAAGGCTTGGGTCATCGTTTCTCACTAATCTCCTACTTTTGTGTTGCAGCAGTCAGAACGCGTTAAAGACAGCGAGTGGTTTGTCGATAGTGGCTGTTCGCGACACATGACAGGCGATGTGTCCCTTTTGACGGATGTTAAACCACATTCTGGAGGACATGTTGCATTTGTTGGAGATACAGGAGGAACCATTTCTGGGAAAGGTACGCTAACTAACGGGAAAGTTAGTTTCGAAAATGTGAACTACGTGGCTCAATTGACTCATAACTTACTGAGTGTATCACAAGTCTGTGATAAGGATTATACAACAGCGTTCACAAAGACAGAGTGTGTGATTTTGAAGCCGGGTTTCGTTATCCCCGAGGAATGGGTGCTTTTAAGGGCACCAAGGAGAAATGACACCTACATCATGAATATGCGCACTGTGGAGACTAAAGATGAATATACATGTCTCCTTTCGAAGGCTTCAGAAAAAGAATCATTATTGTGGCATCGACGAATGGGACACATCCATTTTAGAAAGATGAATTTCTTGATAAATAATGATTTGGTAAATGGAGTCCCTAAACAGTCATTTGCACTAAAAGATGATTGTGTCGCCTGCCATAAAGGGAAACTTCATAAGAAACCTCACAAGCCTAAGTTAGTGAATTCCATTGCAGCACCATTGGAATTATTGCATATGGACCTATTTGGTCCTATCTCAACCAAGAGTATTGGTGGAAGATCGTACTGCTTAGTAGTCACCGATGACTACTCACGATTTGCATGGGTGTATTTTCTGGGGGCAAAGAGTGAGACACCAGATATTCTGGTATATCTGTTAGATAAGTTGGCAAATTTATGCAACTTAAAGGTTAAAAGACTGCGAAGTGATAACGGGACTGAATTCAAGAACTCTACTCTTGAGTTATACTGTGCCACAAAAGGCATTTATCATCAGTTCAGTGCCCCTCGAACTCCTCAACAGAATGGAGTAGCTGAGCGTAAAAATAGGACTATTATCGAGACAGCTCGGACTATGCTGGCCGATTCTAAGCTTCCTATAATCTTTTGGGCAGAAGCAGTCAGTACTGCTTGCTATGTGTTGAACCGAGTGCTCACGATTAAGAAGAAAAATAAGACATGTTATGAACTCTTTAATAACCGTAAGCCCACCTTGCAGTTTCTGGAACCTTTCGGGTGTCCATGTCTGATTATGGTCTCTAAAGACAAAGTCTCGAAGTTTGGAGCTAAAGCAGTTGAAGGAATCTTCCTTGGATATTCCGTCAACTCTCCAAATAAACGAGTCTACATCAAGTCGACTCATCAAGTGGAAGAGCATTTTGAGGTGAAATGCTTACGATACACGGATCCTCCTCAAGGAACGGGTCCGGATTGGCTATTCAATTACAAGGATGTGTTCAACTCATTCGACATACCAGAAGGAACTTCTGATGAGGACGAAATTGTCACTCTACTTCATGGTATTAGTTTGTGTCAGGACAATTCTACCTTAACACCGGCATCCCCACCTACAGCAACACCCACACCGTCACCTCCACCACCTACTACTACACCAATATCTACCACATCCACACCTTTGCCTACGGTTCCACCTTCGGATGTTCCTTCGACTTCAGGAACAACTAAAACAACAGAATATCCCGATGATCCCAATGTGCCACCATTGGAGGAAGACGAAGATGATGACATGGTCCACTCTCATCTTTTCTCTAATGAAGATGATACGGAACCTCCAGTGCAACCAGAAAGTACTACTGTTCCTGCAACTAACACTGTTCCCGTCACTGAAGGGGACATGAATAATTTGGAGTTAGTACTTGCACCCGATCGAATCCCAGTCACACGTGTACACAGGGATCACCCCATTGATAACATTATCGGTGATCTCGAAGCTGCTGTTCGAACAAGGCATCAAGTGCAGCAAAATCCAAATCAGGAAATGTTAAATTTGATCGCCCGGATAAATTCCTGTCATTTATCCCAAATTGAACCGAAGAAAGTTGATGAAGCCTTAAAAGATCCATCTTGGGTCGAGGCTATGCAAGAAGAGTTGCAGCAGTTCAACAAACTACATGTATGGGATATAGTTCCATTACCCAAAGGTGCTCATTTAACTGGCACTCGATGGGTGTTTCGCAATAAGATGGATGATAGGGGTATTGTAATTCGGAATAAGGCCCGATTGGTCGTTCAAGGATTTAGTCAGATTGAGGGCTTGGATTATGATGAAGTCTTCGCTCCTGTGGCCAGACTTGAGTCCATTCGGATCTTTCTCTCATTTGCGTCTTACAAAGAGTTTCGCGTTCACCAACTCGATGTCAAGAGCGCATTTTTATATGGGAAAGTAGACACTGATGTCTATGTGAAACAGCCTCCTGGCTTTGAAGACCCTGAGCATCCAGAATATGTCTGCAAGTTAAACAAGGCGTTATACGGTCTTCATCAAGCCCCGCGATTATGGTACGAGAGGTTATCTAATCATTTAGTTAAGCATGGATTTGTTCGTGGAAATATCGACAGTACTCTGTTCATTCGCAAAGAACGGACTGGCGATCGAGCGGATATGCTACTTGTGCAGGTGTATGTGGACGACATTATTTTTGGCTCTACAAATGAAGCGATGTGCAAGCACTTTGAGGAAATCATGAAAGCTGAGTTTGAGATGAGTGCGATGGGGAAGCTCAAATTCTTTTTAGGTGTGCAAGTTGAGCAGTCTTCAAAAGGTATTTATATTCATAAGTCAAAGTATGTCAAAGACATGTTGACTCGATACGATCTGCTCAATTGTAAAACCTATGGGACTCCCATCGAGCTTAATCACAATCTCCAACTTGCTGAGGATGAAGAAGATTGCAAAGAAAAGGACTATCGATCAATGATAGGTTCTTTGATGTACTTGGCTGCTTCTCGACCGGATATTGTCTTTGCGGTATCCGTATGCTCTCGCTTTCAAGTCAAATCAAAGGTGTCTCATATGAGGGAAGTAAAGCAAATCTTCGGTTATCTGAAACATAGACCCAATCTTGGTCTATGGTATTCAAATGAGAAATCCTTCGCTCTCTCTGCCTACTCGGATTCAGATCATGGCGGCTGCAGCATAGACAAGAAGTCAACCATTGGTGGATGTCAATTCCTAGGAACTCGCCTAGTGTCATGGCAGTGCAAGAAACAGACTACAGTTTCTCTTTCAACTGCAGAAGCTGAGTACGTGGCTGCTGTAAGTTGCTGCTCTCAGGTTCTATGGATACAACATCAACTGCGTGATTACGGGTTACTTCTTTCTATGACTCCTATTCATATTGATAATACTGCTGCTATATCTATCATGCGCAATCCCGTACAGCACTCTAAGACTAAACACATTGAACTTAGGTTCCACTTTATACGGGATTGCTATGAAAAACACCTAATTGACCTTGTCCAGATCGACACCTTAAAGCAGAATGCGGACCTTTTCACTAAAGCCTTTACGCATACTCGATTTGACGAACTAATCAACATGATTGGTTTACGATTCTTTCTTGCTAAAAAGTAATTAGTGACTTGGATTGTTTTTTTTTACTGTAATGTTAAAAAAAAAAATGCAACCTTTGCAACTGACACTCATTATACTTTCTAGTATTAATGAAATGCAAGGTTGCTACATTTTAAAATAGACGTTGAAGTTGTGTCTGTAAACAACTTGGGATATGATAGTACATAGGGTGACATGCATAAAAATGGAAATTTAAGGTTTATCTTGGATGTGTCAGTAGATTTATCTGACGTATTGAAAACAGTTTTTATAAACATTGTCTTCATCATACGATGTATTAGTAGGCATGGTATGCAAAACTCTTTGAGAAGTCTTAAGAAGCTTAATCATTAACTGTCTATTTCAAGTGGTATAACACCATTAGATGTATGACAAAAGTCTTAATTTCTTACTTATACTAGACATGCTTTCGTGAAAGATGTTTATTTGATATCATTTGGGGGTATATATTGATAGTTTCCTCTGTTATACGTAAGTATAGACCTGGCTTCTATTAATATATACTTTAAACTTAAGCAAACACAAGTCAAAGTACTTGCAAAGTCTTTAAAAAAATAAAGATACCTTACAAGGTCGCCAAAATGGTTTGACCAAGTCTGGTTTTGCTTAAACCTGAATCAAGCTATGTCGCTCTGTTGTACGTAAGTACAGACCTGTCACCGCTGACTTGATTCTTAAAATTGATTTTCTTATATTCTATCTGTAAATGGAAGCATGGTCTATGTCTTAAGTTAAGATGTATATCTATGGTGGGAACTACAGCGAAATGCACATACCAATAATAATAAAATACTTCCTAGATGTGAGTATAACATGTTTAAGTGGATAAACATACTAATAATCATTTTGAAATAATTTTTATAAAAAGTGCTTTTAGTATGTCAAGTAAATTTAAAGAGGACAAATATACTGATGATCGAAATAACACTTACTGTTCCTAATAAATGCATGTTATTCCGATATGATCCCTAACCAGACTATATCAACTCCGTCCCCAAAAAGAATGTGTTCATTTTTCTAGTTATAAATTTACATTCTTATTTTCTCTAAGTTAGTGTAATTTTAGTTATTCTCCAAGTTACAGTTACATTTTCAAATTTGAGTACCGAAATCACAACGCGAAAAAATCGAAGAAATCGCAATTTTTTCACTAAAAGTGAACTAAGCGTCACTTTCATAAGTGACGCTACCAGTGAAGCATACGATATTGCGTCACTCACTTTAGTAATGCAGTAAGTGCCGGGTTGAGTGACGCATACTAGGGTCGGTGTATAAATACCCCTTCCCCACGACACTCAACCTCACCACTTTTCAAATTACTATAGCGTCACTTGCTCTAACACACCAACACTCAAACTGTCTCTGCGTCACTTACTTCTGGGCATTTTTCGTCGATTGATTCGTGCGTTCTGTGGCTTTCCATCGCATTCCAATCCAATATTCTTCTTCCTCTCATTCACACGAACCATTTGGTACTTACTTTAACCCTTATACTTCGATATACATGTTGTACTTTGATTTAGGGTTACGGGCTTGGGTTTAATATTGAAATCGCTCGATTAAACACTTGATTTGTTAATGTTTTATGGTTTTAAAACATCCATAGCATTCGGTTTTACCATACGCACAAACCCCTTACTTCAATTTTGAAAACCCCCAAATTTGAAATGTGGGCATGAACAGTGACACGATGATCTTCATCGTTGCGTCACTTCGAGCGTCACTTACCTCAAGTGACGCTATTTGGTAATTTTGAAACCCATACCGTCACTTAATAAGTGACGCTTGATTTTGCGTCACTTCTTAAGTGACTGGTGTAGTGACGCATATAATTGCTTTACTTGTTAAGTCCGTCACTCTTCCTAGTGACGCCTTTACATGCGTCACTAACCCAAGTGACTGTCTAAGTGACGCTTATTTCTAAACGTCACTTATACCGTCACCTCGTAAGTGACTCCCTTAGGATACCGTCACTATGATAAATGTCGCATGTTCCTCACCCGTCACTTTGCAAGTGTCGTATAAATTAAATCACCAAATACAAACGTCACTTACATCAGTGACCCTTGATAGCGTCACTTCCAATAAGTGACGCTATTATTTGATTTTAATTTTAATTACTGTACAATACGACACTCCCTAAGAAACGGTATTGGCCATGCGTCACTTACCATAAGTGACGCCTAAAATCAAAATTCGTTTTCTAACCCTTCTGTGTTCGGGCTAACTCTATAACGCTTTCGGTTATTTTTCTTTGTAGTTTAGCTTACAGATGGCTGAGTTACAGAATTATTACCGCCGCACCAACACTCATCACAACATAACGGCGTTCTTGAAGTCAACACACGCCAACTCGGCTCCCTTCCGGCCTATGATCGAGTTTGTCTGCCGATCAAGGACTTATTACGCCCTCACCGCATCGACTCCAGTTGATATGAACCAAATTGAGGAATTTTATGATCATGCGGTGATCAGAGTTCAGGGTGACGTCCCGAGGATAGTTTCAAAGATGGATCCGATCACCCGACATCCTATTGTGAAGATGATTTATCCACCAGCAAAGTATCTACAGAAGATACCTTTGGAGATCATCCCGTTAGACTTTTTGAATAGGTTGGTGTATTGGGAATATGATGATATTACGGGTGAAGCTGTGATAGTTTTTATTCCAAATTCAGAACCAGCTACAGACCCGGAGTCTTCTAATGCAGATAAGGGAAATAACGAGAAAACAGCTTGGGATGCTGTTTAGCCTACGAAGAGGTCGTTATTGGGTCTTAAGAGGAAAATGTTTTGTGTTTTTAACCCATTAAGTTTGATCAATCTTTCTGCTCAAGATATGAAAAGATTACATGAAAACAGAATTGAGTTCAAGACGAAAGATAGAGCTGAAGCGTTAAAATTTCAGAAGATCGTGGATATCTGCGTCGCCAATGGAGTACACGCTGGTGGTGTATTTCCAGCTGGCTGGAAGTGAAGACTTGAAGATTTTTTAAGACCAAGCTGAAGACACAAGGGAGTTTGTTGATGCATATTAGGTGTCTGTCAGTTGGTCTATCGAGTTGTAATAAGTGTTGTTAGTTACTTAATAGAAATATAGTGTTTGTATAGTGCGACACTCGTGTTTTAGTTTAGGCGACACTTGCCTGAGTGACGCATAGCGACACTTAGGTAAGTGACGCATGAAGGCGGCCACATGCGACACTTCCACAAGTGACGCATGTCGGCTGACTTTTTAGTATAAATACAAACCTACGGGTTTTCGGCTAGGGTTGACGAAACCCTAGCACCATTTGTCGACTTAACCAAATTGTAATCGTTCCCAAACAGTTATACAAGCAAATATACACGTTTACATTGTTGAATTCCTTGTGTTCGGTTTGTGATTTGTTAGCCATACAAGCAATTGTTTGATTCCGCCTTACGATTGCTGTCAATTGACATCTAGGTCCACGACTAGGGGCACTCTCAGTATACCACCCCTACAGGGGGGTATACGGCCCAAAAGAGGGGGTATACGGCCCCATAAGGGGGTATACGGCCCCATAAGGGGGTATACGGCCCCTGTGGGGTGGTATCCCCTTGGTCCGTGGTATTGTGTGTTGGATCGTAAGTCTTGTGCACTGGTCGAACTTCGTTTGGCCATAACTTCTTCATTCTTGATCCGTTTTCAGCGTTCTTTATATCCACGTGATTGTAATTACCTGAAGATCATTATGAACTAATCAAATAATAATTTCAAGGTAATATGCTAAAAAGTGCTTGTGGAATGTGACCATATCGTTTATACTTTGTTTTGTATGTTATTTTGCCATTTTACTTGATTTTTGAAGCAATGCCTTATTTTTAGCCTTAATAATAAATTATGGTCAAAAAGTATGGATATTAATGATTTCATTCATTTTGGGGCTAAAAAGGTGGGAATTATGTATGCAAAAACGTGACTTTTTACGTCAAATCAAATATCCCACACTTAGACATTGTTTGTCCTCAAGCAATACTTCAACTATCCTCACTTTAAAAATATGTTTTAGGTCCGATTTTTGCGAATTAAAATATTTCTTAGAATAACCATTCTTCATAAAAGTAACTTGTTTCAGAAAATCGAGACAAATAAGATATTTGTTCCAGAAATAAGAAATGAATAATTTTGGGCATGCTTCTGATTCTCGTGATCTTTGGCATACACATGACTTAGGCAATCTCATCAGGTTGTCACTTAATTCACTCAAAAGTGTATCGGGTTTTCTATCATTCTAAACAAACGAAATCGCTCAAAAGCCAGGCATGCAACATTCATCGTCATAGGCTTGATCGAGAACCAAATCTCCACCACTTAGGTGAGGACGGTGCTAATTATCCCAAGACATTCATCGGGGTTTTGTGTGAGGTGAGGGTTAAAGGGTATGGATAGTGGATATTTTTAAGGTTTTAAAGGGGGTATGCTTATCTCAAGACTTTTAAACTTATGAAAAACTTTATTTAGATACGCTTTTTAATGAAAACGGAAACGGATAAGGGTAAGGAAGTAAAGATAGCTGACTTCTATCTTTGAAAACACATGGAATATATATTTTTCAGAGATCGGAGTTTTCGAGAGATTTAAAGCACTTAGCTTTATTTCTATGACATGTTTTTGGCTTAGAATTTCTTTGCCAAGGAGATTCTAAGAGATTTTTTTTTTTTGAGATCCTTTCTTACTTTCATTTTTTTTCAATCTTTTGACATTTCGAATACTACTTGTTGTCAATTTTTCACACCTTCAGGCTTTCTCGATTTTTTTGAGATTTTGATTATTGAAACGCACATGAGAAACTTTGAATAAAACACGAGATTTATATTTTTTGAGTGAAAGCAAAAAGAATACCTAAATAGCATTTTTCAAAAATTTCAAAATTCTAAGATAAGGTCTTGGTGGGTATGGAAGTGAGTGGGTTTTAAAACTTGGGTTTTCAAGAAACGAAAAGGTTAAGGCTTAACATGGTTTACTAAGCGGATCATCGATACTGAAAATGAGTATCGGCAAGGTTAGGCTTGAAGAGATATGAGAAAAGTGGGTTTATTTACTAGGGAATGTCAAGGTCATCTAATTGCACCTATACCGCGTACGATACTCACCAATATGGTCTCGAAATGCATACCAGGAGCAAGTTCTAATTCAGAAATGCATACATCGGCACACACAACAAATGAATAGTGAAGCATTTAAAATGAATGCTTATATAGGCTCAAGATATCTCACTGCAATTAATATGGGTTGTATGTGCTTAGTCATGCGCTGCCCCTAAGATTATCATTTCTTAATTTGAGAAATTCCTACCTTATTTACACTACTTTCCAAAATAACTTACTCATATTTAAAATGTTTCCTCTTAGAAATATTAAAATTCAAAGAAATAGCAGAGCTAACTGAATGAGTAGCTATCTACTGTCGAAGTTAAGCTCATGCTTTTCTTTGTTTTATGCAAAAAATTTAAAATTTTGATCAATTTTTAAAGTGAGGATCATTTTCTGAGTTGCTATTTGGACATAAAAATCTATCTAAGGTATTCTATACCACTATCCCACACTTAGAGAAACATTGTCCCTAATGTTCTCTTAAGTGGAGATTTTACTGAAAGTAAAATCCCACACTTAGAGTTTAAACATAGAAGAAAATGTTTCTCAAGTGTTTGTTTTGGGCTAGAATCCCACAATTAGTGATAAGCTTAGGATATGGTATAGATTACTTTGATTAATTAACAGTACTAAGTAAAGCAAAATGATAAAAACGGAGAAAGGATGAAGAAACTCCCCAGGTAGCTAAAAGCTAAAGGTCTGAATATGTGCCGATAAGAAAAGTCTTTCTTTTGTAGCAGCTCCATGAGGATTATTCAGCTTTTAGGGGGATTGCCTATAAATACAGGCTTTGCCTTTCATTTCAACGATCATTTGTGAATCAATCTCTTAAGTGTGAACACGTTGGATATACCTTTTAACTCCATATTTTTGCAATGAAAAAGAATCATTGTCTCAGAATGAAAAGATGTTTTCTATTACAAATCATTTTGTAGAACAAATGTTTTTAAACGAGTTCGAGCATAATACATAAAAGTAGTATGCAAGTACCTCAAATGCTCGAAACATATGAACTAATTTTTGAAAAGTGTTTCCTATTTATCTGAGACAAGTGATTTTTTGCAAAAGATGAGTTGTGGCTTTAAAATATTTTGAAAATATTTTTGAGGTATATCCAAGTGTGAAGGATATTCAGAGATTTATCTTCACTTATCAACACACAACTTATCAACACGTCTTATTGCACGGGTTGCCTCTCGAGAAGCGTTGTTGTTATAGTCGAGAGCTCGACTTGGATAGATTGTAGAAAATAAAGCGAAGTGATGGCGTCCTCCGGATACTGGAATAGTGAAAGCCTCTCCTTGATGAACTAGTCATAGATAACTAGAAATCATATACGCGTCTGAAAGCACCATCTCTTCCCCTGCAAGGTAATGCTCCAAAGATTTCCAAATTTAATAAACTGTAAGCTCCCCTTGTTGCCTTTCCATCGTTCTCAAAGATTCTTCATCCATAGGCATAAATCCCTGTTTGTTAGGCATTTGTACAAGTAGAACAAGCAAACGTGATCTAACAAACAAGTGATTATCCTCCAAATCAGAGATTCACTGGTTTGCAAAAAAAAAAACTATCAAAGTGAGTACTTTGAAGATGAAACAAACCAGTATATGACTTGGAGTCTAATCTCACACTAAAAGTGTTAATTGCCTAAAACTTCACTGTAGCAGATATGGAAATACTAGTATTATTAGTTGAATCAGGTAGCCAAGAATAGAGATATCCAAAGCACACATTTTAAATGAGTTCAAGCATAATACACATATTGACATACAGATCAGGATATCAGATTAAGCATTAGTATCTCATGTATGTTCACATAAATATATGTAAGTACCTCAAATGCTCGAAACATGCCAGTGGGTATGACTAATGCTCCTAACTCCTAGTAGGTTTCCATGAGAGTGAAAGGGATACTGAGAACTTGAGATCTTAGATAATGGTAAAAATTAGATTTTGCAATAAAGTTCAAACAATTGGGAGTATACTATGTTTCACGGTGTAGACCCTCCTTTGCGATCAAACGTTCATCCCTAGGTTCATTTCACGGTGTATACTATGTTTTTTAGCAGTTCCACAGCTTTTATATATACCTAGACCATGTTCAGGAAGGGTGACTTCTAGGTATCCACGGTGTCATATGCTTACGACCGGTCCGTAGCTTCCACTCATTTGTACTTGTCGTACACCCAGCAGTCGGTCGGATTTTACTCCAGTCGTCGGTCCGGCCACCGAGATACACGCCAGGGTGGTTTTGATATTTATAATAGTCGGGGGGAGCCTAATCCTCCATACTACCTACTGGAACTGGTATGAATACCTGATACGAGTAAGCGGTAAGGATGATCCAGCGTCGTTCCTCACGACGGTAGAATTGAGACAGAGCTAGTTCTGATAAGTCGGTAATTAAGCTGGGGTGTTGATAAGTTGGAAGGGTTTTGTTTTGGTTTTTATATCTAATTAAGCTAAACTACTGAAACTAATAAAGCATAAAACTAAAAGGAGACTAGCATATATAACACTTAAGGATAATGAAAACATGGTTCACCATGACTTAGAATAGCTGAGATAATGTTTTAGTTTGAAAATGTCTTTTAAAGGTTTGTGTCTTGCTTTCACGTAGATATCTTGTAGTGTAAACACTAGCACCCTACTGATCAGGTGAACCGATCAGTATGTCACTGAGTACTAGGCTATCGAGAATATGATCAGATCGGACTGCCTTGAAACCTCCCTCACCGTCTCTTGAGACGAGACCAAGTGACCCTCCAGATGGGGTGCAGGAATAAGGCGACAGTCCGCAATTTATCCACTGACCTTTCTTTAACACATACAGAGATATCTAAGTTGGGCAAGGTATTTAAGATTAAGACAATTAGTGACTGCTCACTTATACATTGATAGTTGTGATTGAGTTCAGAGTTATTCGGCTGTGATACAGTCATCAACCTTCAGAGTTTTCCACGGTTACATTGTGTAATCACCCGTTTTACGGTCTTTCCTGGATCACAGACTACACCAGGATGTAATACAATGTTCAGCCTACGGCCTTTCCACGGCTTACCGGATACTCGGACGTTTTAGGGCTTTATCCTGGATTACATACTTTACATCCATCTGAACTCAATATATCTAAGCTTGTATTACAGTAAAACCATCTATGATAGCCAAACAACCCGTTCACTTTATAAATCCCAGCCCAATAAATCCCTGATTAATTCACGGTGTACTATACGATAAGTTGGGCAGTATTTCCACAGCTTCAAAATCAGACCATGTTTATTTTGGGAAAACATAGATAGGTAGTGACCGTTTGATCAATGGTTAGCTACTTCTTGTCATAAAGGTTCTAACCACGTTTATTGGAGGAAAGGTGATAGTTTAGTTTGAAATCATAAATGTATAGTTAAACAGCACCACAAGTTTTCAATCGTAATATATAATAATCGGGAAGATTATTCCACAACGGATTGTGCCCATGACTTTCATAGCTTCCACGTTCCGTACTCTACACATTCGTGATGTTTCCGGCACTATACAAATGAAAGCCGTATAACGTTACCTCAGTTGTTTCATAACGATATTATCCCAATCTTATATATTTAAAGTAACATCATTACTACTATCTAAATCATGGCAAACATACAAGCACACTACTCACAATGCATAGCAATAAACATTTCTAATATTAATAAATCACATACATCAAACAAGAACAATATGACAAATTAATAATAGAAAGGATAGAAAATACCGATAGGAATTGCGAGCAGAATAACACTTGTATTTCTTCATTAATATCCAAGCATTACATAATCTAGCCTCTACTAATTAACTACATAATTAATCTAAAAGGAAAGGAAAGGTTTCCCTCCCTAATCATCTCACTAGTTCAAGGGTTTAAAACCCTAGCGAGAAACTAGAGGAAAAAAACTAGAGAGAGAACCTACTACCTACTAATTCTCCTCTAACTCCTAAGAGTAGTGCTAGAGAGAGAATGCTAAACTAATCTAGAGAGAGAAAATGAGAGAAATGAGATGAGAGGTGTGTTGGAAATGAGAAATGAGTCCACTATTTATAGGAGAAAGGAGGTAGCCATGGTACAAGTCCTTAAGCACCAAGAACAAGCACCAAAGCATCATACGGGACAAGCGGACCAAGGGGGGTCAAATGGCACCTCACAAGTCAAAAGACCTCGTATACGGCACACTAGGTACCGTATAATGCACTTAAGGTGCCGTATACGGCACCCTTGGTGGTGGTGGTGGGGGGGGGGGGGGGGGGCGGGGGTTGGTGCTCCATTTGGCCTCCGCTGATTCCTCGGTTGCTTGGTTCGTCCGTATCTTCTTCGTTTGGAGTCCGTTTTGCTTGATTCTTGCGCCGTTGGATTCATTTTTCTGTTACGCTTCTAATGACACTAAGTTTGGCAATTTTGGAGATGTTTAACTTTTTCGCGTTCCGGATGACGATAGGCGAGCTTCCGAACTGCATATCTTTTCCGTTCTTCGTCCGTTTCTTCTGATTCTTTTACCTCCGGTCTTGTATTTTCCTATGGAATCATAAAATATGAATTAAGATCTAATTACATAAGGAAATCAATAAGGGAATATTTAAGGTGATAGTTTTGCCTTGATTTGCGTGTTATTTGGACGTTTTAACCGATTTTTGCATCAACGTCTATATTTAGACTACCTTGGTGATTTTTAGTAAATAATGATGGTTTGGAAATTTTTTCACCAATTAATAGTCCAAAAAGTGCGGAAATATGTACTTAAAAACATGACTTTTTAGGTTACATCAGTACTCCACCAGCGGTGTTTCCAGCGCTATACTAAGTACTTGGCCATTTTACAGCATGTCCATAGCTTCATACAAAAACACAGATAACTATCTACCGATACTAGGGTTAGGTAAGTCCAAATACTAAAGTAATAGCCACGTGAAAGCTTGGAAATGGTGGATTGGGTGGTTTAGATCTACCGCTTGAAAAGTTTAACCCGATACATAGCATAACAATTTCCAATCACATATTTAATTAAAGATTAATTTAACATCATCCCTACTCCTAAATATCTACATTTCAACAATCACAATATTATACTACTCAATAAACATGACAATAAGTAAAGCATATACCATAATATTACGCATGGACAAATCAGACATAATAACAGTATGAGGGAGTAGATATCACCGGATAATAGAGCGGCATAACAAGAGAATAAAACTTGCAATCCTTGAATAAAAGCTTGAACACCAATACTCCTTGATTACAAAAGCTAATCTCTACTCTAATCTACTAGCTACCCACTAATTACTCTCTAACTTCTCTAGAGAGAGAAGTTAGAGAGAGAAACTAACTAACTAATGAAAATACAAGAGAAAAGTGTTTAATTTGAATGGATTTGAATTGTTGTGAATTGATGAGAAATGAGGAGGTTTAAGCCCCTATTTATAGGCTTCCAAGATACGATTTTACACTTAACACCCTCGCTCTAGTTTAACACTGAAATACATCCCCGAGCTATGAAATTCGACACCAACAGGGGCGTATTCGACACCAAATAGGGCATATTCGGTAGCAAATAGGGCGTATTCGGTAGCAAACGGGGCGTATTCGGCACCATAGAGGGGGTATACCACCCCTACAGGGGGGTATACGGCCCCCAAAGAGGGGGTATACGGCCCCATAAGAGGGTATACGGCCCCTAAGGGGGTGTATACGGCCCCTGTGGGGTGGTATCCCCTTGGTCTGTGGTCTTGTGTGCTGGATCGTAAGTCTTGTGCACTGGTCGAACTTCGTTTGGCCATAACTTCTTCATTCTTGATCCGTTTTCAGCGTTCTTTATATCCACGTAATCGTAATTACCTGAAGATCATTATGAACTAATCAAAGGATAATTTCAAGGTAATATGCTAAAAAGTGCTCGTAGAACGTGACCATATCGTTTATGTTTTGTTTTGTACGTTATTTAGCCATCTTACTTGATTTTTGAAGCAATGTCTTTTTTTTAGCCTTAATAATGAATTATGGTGAAAAAGTATTGATATTGAATGATTTCATTCATTTTGGGGCTAAAAATGTGGGAATTATGTACGTAAAAACGTGACTTTTTACGTCAAATCACAGGCCTTATAAAATTATGGAGAGTAGTGAAAACACTTCCAACAAGGGTGAGAAGAAGGCACATGATGAGGTTAAGGATGATGATGAGGTTAAGGATGATGCAAATAATGATGGAGATGAGAATGTAGAGAAGGAAGAACAGAAAAACATTGTGAATGATGAGGTTCATATGGATGATGAGCAGACTGAGGTTGTTGAAAGTGTTGTTCAACCTACTGAAGATAATGTGGAAGATGGTAAAGAAGTGGTGCAACCTGTGAATGAACAAGTTGGTGATGATGTGATTCATGTAGAATCTGAAAATATAGAGGGTGATGGTGCAAGGTCAGAGGCTCAGGGGAGACTAATGTCAGTGTGTGCCTAAAGCAAATATGGGAAAAAAGAAATCAATTCCATTCTTTAGTATCAAGGTTGCTAGAGTTGAAGAGCGTAGGTGGGTTAAATCTACTACTGCCACTGCTAGTACTACTCCCACTGCTAGTACTACTCCTGCTGCCACTGCTACAACACCAACCACTGCTATAATACCAACCACTGCTACAACACCAACCACTGCTACAACAACTACTACCACTGCTACTACAAAACCAATACCCACTGCTACACCAAATAGAACTTCAACTAAACCTGCGACTGCCAGAACACTTGAAGTACCTGTAACAATTAGAGAAACCACTAATTTGCCTAAGCCTGATTCCGAATTACCCAAGATAGATCCAAAAGATAAAGGCAAGGGTAAGTTCTAAGAAAAACCAAAGATGAAAAAGGTACAAAGAAGTGTTGAATATGATCATGATTATGCTTTGAGGGTGCAAGCATAATTGATTAAACAGGACAGAGTGGAAGCTGAAAAGAAAGCAGTTGAGTCAAAGAGATCTGTGCATGTTCAGGATATTGAAAAAGAGGTTGATGAGGTGAATGTAGAGTTGAACACAGGCAAGGTTGTGAACATGACAAAGGAAGCAAGCATAATATATGAGGAGATGAAAATAAAGGGTTTGAAGGTGGATGATGATTCTGTTTACAATGCATATGTTGAAAAGACAAAAGGCAATCATTTGCAGATGGAAATTGACATAATCAGGCAAAGACAGGTTGAAAAGAAAGTTGTTAAGAAAAGGGAAAAGAAACCAACAAAAGCATAATTGAAAAATGATTTGGTTTGCAAGCTTAGAGGAGGTAGAATACCAACTCTGACTTTAAGAAGGATGTCATTGGAAAGATTGCAACAACTGTATGACAATAATCCTAGTGTTAATCCTTAAGCTAGAAAAAGGCTAGAGGAGAAAAGGAAGGAAGAAGAAGAAATTCAGAGAAGGTTAAGGGTGAGATATGAACAGATTAGTGAGGAGCTGGAGAAAGAAAAAGAAGAAAAACAAAAGGCTGAGGAGTTGAAATTGAAGGTTGAAGGGATTAAAAGATCTTTTGCTATTTTTCAAGAGTTGGATGGTCAAGTGTTTGATCTGGATAGGGATGAAGAAGTCTTAGAGAAACTGTTGGTGGAAAAGTTTGATAGGACTGAGAATACAAATGTAAGTGATGAAGACTTCTCAGAAATTGTTAAATGGGAAGGAATTTTCATAGAATCCAGTAGAGTCTCACATGAAATCAGGATTGAGATGAGGAATGGAGATGTAAGCTTTCACAAGTCAATGCAGGATATCTTGAAAAGAATTAATTGGTTTGATGTTTATGAGATGTACAAGATTGGATTGGAGAAGGATGTGAAGCTGATCAATATTACTCTTGAAAGGCATATATATGAATGGTTGCAGATGATCTTTGAGCCACAGTTATATGGAGATATATTTTTGTGTGCTGAAGTTGTTGGTTATTGGAGACATTTTGCTAGAGCTGTGGTGCATTGTATATCACTTAAGAATGGTAAATACATGTACATGCTGGAAGAAAGAGAATATGTCCTGAGTATAGCACTGTTGGAGCAATTGGTCAAGAAGAAATTGCAAGTTGCTGTGAAGATAGAAAAGGGCAAAGACATAGTGTACAGGATCATGAACCAGTATAGCAAGAGGAGTCAACCAAACCAAAAAGGATCTGAATCTCCTACAAAAGATTGAAACTCAATGAAGAAACTTAATGTAATTCAAGATTGATTAAGTTTAGGGGGAGATTGTTGGGATTGAAGCTGAAATGAATAAGTGTTGAAGACTGAAGATAAAGTCTCAGCCACTGTTAGAGTAAAAGACTGACGCTGCTAGAAGAGATGAAGACTAGCCACTGCTAGTATGTTTGTAATAGATAGCCACTATTGGTAGAATACTTAGTGTTTTGTATATAACACTCGTAGCCACTGTTAGTATATAATATAGTCACTACCATTGTTGGTATGTTTAATGAAGTCGGTTAGGCAGTTAGAGTTATTTATGGAATAGATTTACATTCCATGATTCGATGACAACTGGAGATTGTATAGGACTCTATGCATTATAAATAGAGATATGTAGAACCTATAATAGGTTAACTTTTAGCTTCAAGGTGTAAACCCTAATACTCTGTGTATTCGTATTATTGTTCTAATAATATTGAAGTTTTTTGTATATCGTTTACATATTGTTTAAACTTTCTTGAATATTGTTAAGTGTTATTCCGTGACTTCTTAACAAATAAATCAAAGCAAACTTAGTTGGATCGATAACTGGGTTTAACATCACACTTAGAGGAACATTGTCCCTAATGTTCTCTTGAATTGAGATTTATTGAAAGTAAAATCCCACTCTTAGAGTTTGAACATGTAAGAAAATGTTTCTTAAGTGTTTGCTTTAGGCTGGAATCCAACACTTAGTGATAAGCTTATGATAGAGTATAGATTACATAACTAACTAACGAAGCAAATAAAATATAGAATCAATAAATAAAATGGGAGTAAAGGGTTAAGACACTCCCCAGATAGCGAGCTGCAATGAAGCTGAGAGTCTGAATTTGCTGAAAAGAGATATTTCAGGATCCTTTTCTGCATCCATGAAGATTGGCTCGGCTTCAAACGTATTGCTATTGATTTTCATTCATCCATTATTTACTTGTATATAAATCTTGTAGGTGTGAACACGTTGATCGTACCCTTATTACAAACTCAATGTTTTTGAAAATGAAAAGTGAAATTACTGTCTCAGAATTTTGAAAAGATGTTTTCCATTACAAATTAGTTTTATAAAACATATATTTTTAAATGAGTTCAAGCATAATGAATAGAAGTCGTATGCAAGTACCTCAAATGCTTGAAACATATAAATTTCAAGTTGATTTCCTATTTCCTGAGGCGAGTAATTTATTTGCAAATGAGTTGTAATATTAGCAAGTTTTGGAAGTATTTTGGTAACGACCAAGTGTGAAGGACAGTCAGATATTTACTTCACTTTTTGACACATTTCTCTCTACACGTCTTATTGCACGGGATGCCTCCCGAGAAGCGCTGTTGTTAGAGTCGAGAGCTCGACTTTGCCTTCATTTAGCTAAAATGGGTACTGGAACCTCCAGGGCCGGAAGTGGAACCCTTGGATTGCATGGGTGGATTCTCGGAAAATGGCAAGTGATGATGTCGACGATGCTTGATATCTTTGATGCAAAAATTGGAAAGCCATAGAGATATTGCTCAACCTTTTTCATGTGCAGAAGGTCCCAAGTAATCGCTTTTACTGCTTTGGAGATGGCTCCACGGGAATCCACAATAGAGAATCCATCAACCTCCATCATCTCTCATTCAGGATGCTGCTGTCTGAGTGAGTATATGAATCCAAAGAACTGCAGATGTAAAGTCTCATGATCTGCAAGACCAGATTTTCCTCCAAATTCTCGGATTGACTCATGAATACCTTGAATGAGTTGGTTTTGATAGCGGGAAAACATGAGGTTGGAGTTTCTGAAGATGTTGTTAACTATGTCGTACACCTTACGTAATCAACTGCCTATGCTCTTCTTCGTGAACCTCAGCAAAGCTTTCCTTGATCCGATCTGTGAGGAAGTTCATGATGTTAACCATCGAACCTTCAGTTATAAATGAAGGGATGTTACGCGTTCTTTCATCATAACTCACATACTCGAGATCATGGACAATATTGTGAGCATGGTACTCCACCGTACAGTCGATATAGAACCTGTGGGGAGAAGTCTCGTCGATGTGATCATTACTAGATATAGAATTCAACAGTACTCTAAGATCGTTCATCAACCGAATATCTACATCTGCATCAGGATTCCCAGTGGCATCATATATATTACCGCGAAATAAATGTAAGAACCCATGTTGTTCGGTGAAAAATAGAAATGCGGATCTAATCAGTGTGTCGTAGATCTTCCTATAAATGCATCTTTGGTCTTCAAAGAACTCCAGCTCCTCAGGTGTTGGTCCAACATTGTGATGTTCTTAGAGGAGCTGAGCAGCGATATCTTCAGCAAAGACATTTAGGCCGTTGTGAAAGTACTGAGGATTTGGGTTGTTGTTGGCTTGATACACTTCAAACTCGGCCTCAAATTCTTGTATTAGGTCTCTTTGACGTGGAGTGTATCCATTAGTAGGGTTAATGATAACGCTCATCATGGTAGATATGTCATTTTAAAAGTCTTCGATGGCATTTATCATTTCCTCGTGGTTTGAGATAATCTGGATTTGGGGAGAAGCGGGAACAGCTGAAAATGCAGGAAGCTGGATAGACCGGATATCTATTGGAATATCAGTGTAAATGACATCATCCTCATCACTTTCTTCTACTGGAGTGTCCCTGGCATGGAAATCAGAGAACTCAACAGTGTCAGAAGGTGGTAAGGTGTCATCTGTAAATTGAGATATCGACTAAGAGGAATCCATCTCAATGTCTTTCTCCACCTGAGAATCAGAATCATGGCTAGATCCAGAAGTGCTTCACTTCTATAATTTACTTCGAGGTGCAGGTGTGTCAGAGGTTTGAATCCTCTGGGGAAGTCTGAATGCTTTGTAGGCCGCAATCTTACTCAAGAGTTTATCTCATAGCTCTGGATGCTACTTAGATAAAGTGATAGTCTTTTCAATATTCAGCAGAGCATCTAGGTGAGGAGACACGAGAGGTTTAGCTGATGCAATGAGTTTCTCCATGATGAGACCAAATTCTGCATCATGAGAGTAATCAGTCGGTATATCTTCATCCGGTTCACTGTATAACAGGGATAAAGTTCTCGAAGTTCTCAATCTGCATAATCTCTGTTGTCGGCAAGTACGAATCAGGAAGGTACTGGTGAGGTGGTGTGGACTAGTATACTTTCTCAGGCTCTAATTCTTCCATTTCTTCCTCTGATTCTTCCATTTCTTTTGGTTCCGTTTCTTCTATTTCTTCTGGTTCTGTTTCTAGTGATGATTCATCTTCATCCGGCTCTAACTCCTCCATCTCTTCTACTATTTCTTCCTCCAGTTTAGATTCTTCCATCTCCTCCTCCTCCTCTAATTTGGAATCTTCAGTTGCTGAGATGAGACAGGTGTGCTCGTCTGTCCTGTATGGTTTGATGTATGAATAATAAGTGTCATCATCCGAAGTAACTTTGCCCGTAGATATTGCGTACATCTCTGCATATTCTGCTAGTGAACAGTTTGATCAATCTTCAATGATACTGTTTGTCCATGCACTCGTAGACTGATAACCTGAGAATATACATCAATAATAGCACGTGCAGTATTCATGAATGGCCTACCTAGAATAATGGGTATGTTAATTCTTCCTATATATCCATCACTACAAAGTCAGTGGGGAAATAAAACCTGTCAACCTTAACCATGGCGTTTTCAGCTATGCCTCTCGGGTATCGAATGGATTGATCGGCAAGTTGGACATCATCTTAGTGGGATGCAGAGGTCCTAGTTCTACTCTTGAGTAGAGCGAGAAAGGCATCAAATTGATATTGGCTCCAAGATTGGCCAAGGAGCGTATTGTGCCAGAGTGATAGAAGGAACAAGGCAAGGTGAATCGGCCCGTATCTCCTAGCTCATCTGGTAAGGTATTCTGGATGACGGCTGAACATTCGGCGTTCAAAAAGACTTTGGGGGTGGCAGGAATCTTGTCTTTAGTTGCCAGCATTCTTCAGATGTACTTTGTGCTGGAAGGAATTCTAGACACGGTGTCTAAGAATTTTGCATCGAGCTTGAATGACTTTGGCATTGTACTTCTTGTGCAAGTGATCAGGGAAAGGAATATCAACCTCACGAGTCGGCATGGGCATATATTTGTTCTCAATTGTCGGCGGGACAGGAGAATGTTCCCTTATTGGTGAAGAAGTCGTAAAAGGAGTTGGTGTTTTATCAGAGTTCAAGGTCTTTGCTTCCTCGACATGAGGGTTCTGGATAGTGTTGCTTGGTAGGGTCCCTTGTGGTCGAGTATCGAGACTTTGGGTTAACTGAACGGTTTGGTTCTCAAGGATTTTTAGGACCAATAGTTGGTTTCGAAGGAACAAATCAGTTTGGTCTTGTCGGGCCGTAGTCTTCTGATTGAAAGCGGTTTGACCTTGGATGAATTTGTTGAGGTTGTCATCAATACTCGTGACTGGAATGACAGTCTTTGCAGGTTCAGCAGGTTGGATATCCTCAGTGGCGGTTAATGGAAGAGGTTGGTTGTATGGGAGTTGTGGTTGTTGTGGATACATCAGATATCGTGGCTGAAACCTGGGTTGGAAGGGTGGTTGGTTGTTCCCTATAGGATACTGATTTCCTCGAGTTCTAGGCAATAAAGTTCTAGTGAAGCCAAGAGGGTTTTGAGGTCTGGCAGGGGCGTAATAGACTAAACCGTCAGTGGGATCTTCATACTCAACCTCGTATTCTTCAGTGGGATGGTTGGCATAGTTCTGGCAAGCCTAAACTTGGTGGATCTGTTACGGCTGTCTCTTTAGCTCTCATATCTGCTTCGTCAGAGTTTCAATTTGTTCACTCAAAGACTTGATGGCTTCAGTTTGGCGGGTGTTATTGGCGGAAAGAGGTAAGGATGAGGATTGCTCATCGGACTTCCAATCATGGTGGTGCATCGTCATATCCTATCAAGCTCCATGCTTCGTCATCAGTCAGTTCATGAAGTTGCCTTGAGCGGCGATGTCAAGATTAATGCGATGGTTGGGATCAAGACCTCTATAGAAGGCGCACACCTTGTCAGTCTTCGTCATTTGGTGGTTCGGACATTTCCTTAGTAAACTCTTAAATCGCTCCCATGCCGAGTAGAAAGATTCATCGTGAGCTTGTTGGAAGTTTGTGATGTCATTTTTTGCCTGAGTTTGTTTTGACGAGGGTAAGTATCTAGCAAGAAACTTGTTACCCATGTCAGTCCAAGAGGTGATTGAGTCGGTCTCAACTCCCTCAAACCAGGTAGAAGCATGTAAAGTGAGAGAATAAGGGAACAAGTATAGGCGGACGATGTCCTGCTCAACCCCATTTTGCTTGTATGAGTTTAAAACCTTAATGAATTTGTCGATATGAGCATTGGGATCATCACGGGGTAGACCATGGAATCGGAAGTTGTCTTTTATAAGTTATAAGATGTGGTGTTTTACCTCAAAAGATGCTCCGTCGATCAACGGATAGCTAATCGGTCCTTCTCGTCCTTCGATGGATGGTTTGGTGTTGTCGGCGAGAGTAACATGAGCGACCATTCGTGGAAAGCGGGAACGTTTTTCTTTGCGGATAGTTCGGATAATCGACTCAGGATCGGGTACGAAAATGAGAGATTGAGATCCGGATGATCTGGTCGAATATTGTTGTGTGTTGTGGGAAGGTATTTTCGGTTGGAATAAGGAAAAGAAAAATAAATTAAACCACGGGTATCACTAAATAGAAAGGTTCATCGGGATGCTTCAGAGTCTTACGTTAACTCCCTGGAAGCGGCGTCAAAATTTTTTGGCACTCCTAACCGACACCGTCATCTTCGCAATGGAAGGAGGCACCACATTGGGGTAGTTTTAAATTTATAGAGTTGGGGACCTAAGCATACTACAGCTGTATAGCAGCAGTATGAACTAGAGTCGTTCTTCAAGCTAATCGTATCTTAAAACGAAGTATCAGGATAAACAATTCAGTTTAGTGACGAGGTTTAAAAAAGTTTGAGTTGGGGGTTTTGCTACTTAGGTCCGTAATTAAACTAATTAAATAAACAGAAAGTAGAATAGGGGTGTGATCAGTAATGGAGAAGATGTGCTTGTTATGACTTCGTTAGCTTATCCAGGGGTGATACTAGGGTTTTGATATGAAAACGTCTTTTAAAGGTTTGTGTCTTATCTAAGTTTAGTTGGTCGGAGTGTAAAAACTAGTACCCTATTGATTGGGGATCATCAAATCAAAAAAGGTTCATCATTCGAAATGTTAGCATATCCGAGTTCTTGAATCCTTGTTGGGTTGAATACCTCAATTAAGCAACATAATGAATAAGCTTGATATAGATCATACGATATATCTGGTTTATACAATACCTCACCCCAACTTTTTGCTACTAGAGATATTCTCAATAGAATAACATACGAAAGAAATACCCTTAATTTCTAGCCAGACCACAAGTGAGTATGTGACACCCGTCAAATTAGGACTAGTAATTAGTGCCTAATCAAGTGTAATACATGTAATTAGTTCTGTGTTAGGCTGATTAATGTATCAATATATATATTGTTGAATATATACAAATAAACGATTTGATTAAATCGTACAAGTTTCAAATCGAATGCAATTCGATTCAATTAATATGGACATTGGTGAATCATTTTATTAAATAATATGACATTATTTAATAACTCTATTTTATCCAAAATATTATTTAGATAATATTTCAACTCAAATTCGTATCGTACAAACAACATTTATACGATTAAAATAATAAACGCGCGAGCAATCGAAACAAGAGTAAGTTATATTTTATAACTCAAGTAAAAGTATTTGATGAAATACTTCAACAAAAAAAACCTTAATAAATATTCGTATTTTAAAAAATTTCGTATTCACCAGCATTTCGCTGACCCATTTTAGCATGTATTGATGTGTGCTAAGTATAGGCAATTATAATCACAAGTTTTAATTAAGGAAATACTAAATAATACTATCACACAATTCAGGCAAGTGTTATCCTGATCATAGAATATAGTTTTATAAGTAAGTCCAGATTCGAACACAGGAAACGTGATTTAATCTATAACTAACTATTTATTTATCCTAATTACAATTATTACAGTCAATATACAAATTTACAAATTATTTACAATAATATACAAGATAAGGGGACATTTTAGTTCCGATCGAACATATTTATAATTGATACCAATTCTTTAATAGATAAGTTTAAAGGAACAATTTAAGAATACTAAATGGGATAGAAGATTATGACTATTTAAACTATTATTTATTAAACTTATTATATCAACTTATGTCTATTTGCGTTTGGCTATTATTATTGTGATTTACTAATGTAGAAAACCTCAAAGGTTATGACAATTCTCATATAGCAATACAGTCAAAGGTTATGTAAAGTATCACTATTTATTAAGATCTATCAACATATTATTGATGCAATTCCAGGGTCGGTTGAATTATAATGCTATTTAACATCTAATGAAACATAATCACTTAATTTAAAAACCCAAAGGATTAGTGAAGTTTATCTATAAATCAGTTAATTATGATCATTAACATAATATAACACATAATTCTTGCATAATAATATTCAATAATATAGTTCCAACATAAACATATAATTCATATAATAAACCTAATAAACATACATTTAAACATTCATAACGAAAATCTAACAAGTAATTAATTCAAATAAACAATATCCATAGTAACCCAAAAGGTTAGTGAAGCTACAAGGATAAAGAAACCGAACCAATTGATGAACTAGCTTTTCCTAGGGTTGAAAACTTTCAAACCTAGCTCCTTAGCCTCCAAATTCGCACCTAAAGTCGACCTTAATCCTTAATATTCGACTTTGTATTCTAAGAATCGTATATCGTTTAATCAAAACTAAGCCTCTATTTATAATATTCCTGGCCGACCCTCCAACCGCAGGTTGGAACCTCCAACCGCCGGTTGGAGTTAATTGAACATTACTCCAACTCTGCGCTTTCTCCACCGCCTTGAACCCTTAGCCCCAACCACCTGTTGGTTAATCCAACCGCCGGTTGGACTTAAATTCCAGAATATTCCAAAATCGGTTTGGGCTTCAATGTGGCCTTTCCTTTCTTCTTTAACGGATTCAACTTATTTTCTTGGCCCAATTCTTCAATATTATCATTTTAGTCTTCATTTCTTTAAGGTTTAAATCTTCTTTTCTTCAATTGCTTTAATTTCTTTAGTTTCGGTCTTATTTTCGTTCTTTTTCTCTAATCTTCAATTAAAATACATTTCTGCAAATATTAACAAAATAAGTATCTAAAATTATATAAATGCATAAAATGTATACACATATAGGGATAAATAATATAAAATATAGTATTTATTTGATGCTTATCATGTATCACAGGTACTCAGCAGTAGGTTGAACTGCATTCAAGAATCATTAGCTCGTGTCAGCATACAAACATTCAGAGATTTAGCTGCATTATTATATTTTGTATAAATTAATTATGTATATAAATCTCTCAATTCCAAACTGAGCTAATGTAAACTATATTTTGATGTAAACTTTTATTTTATCAATACAAGTTGTAAAACGATGCATATAGAATCGTTCATTATATCTTTGTGCTGTGATTATTGATCAGTCGCGCCCCGACCCGATTTGCTTCCGCAACTCAAATTTGGGGGTGCGACAGATTGGTATCAGAGCCTAAGGTTATAGTGAACTAGGTTGCATTTAGTGGGCCTAGACTATGACCGTTAGGCAGTATTCCTTATTAAGTATGATTAGGTTCAGTGACTGCATTGTATTGGTTTAATTTAACATAGTCTGATCAACTATGTACAATTAAAAGAATATGATGTGAGATCTGAAAGGAGTCATGACTGAACAGGATACACTAGTTGACTCTGACCTCGAGAGAACCGGGACTCAAACATGTCTCTGCTAGACACTTTAGGCTATTATGTGATATATACATAGATAGGCCTCTCTCACGCTCAATATCTTAGACTATATTTTATATGTATTATATGAATATAGGCCTCATTCTTTCTAACGCTTTCTCTCAGAATGGCAAACACACCACCCAATTCATCACGCTCTCATCCGTATAGATCACGAAACCCAAGGGTGGCTAGGAGGAACACCAGGTTACCTCGAGCTGACCCATACCCCACTCACTTCACTTTGTCGGACTTAGCCACTAGGCTGCACCGACATGAGCAACGACTTGATACTATGGATATCGAACTCCAAGAAACCAACGAAAACTGGAGACTCACATCACTCGAACGTATCAATCAAGTCTCCGAAGATCACGAAAATATCGTCAGCAACATGGACACCCTTGACACCCATTTGGGTGAAACCATAGAAACTATGGAGGTTGTCCATAACCAAGTGATTGGCAACCGAAATGAAATCTCCGTCCTACAATCAAGGCTGAATCAGTGCGAGACACATCTAAGGGAAACCGAGGACGCCCTCCGAATGGTAAGCAGACTTGCAGAATCTGTGGACCATCTCACCGCACTACTACCACAACTCAATCTACGACAGGATTAGCTTAGGCTAAATCTGTGCTTTATCATGCTTTCGTAGGACCTATGTAATTCGACCGGATGTAATAATTCCCGGCACTTTTGTAAAACTTCTAAGTCTGTGACTTTTGAAACTCCTAACTAGAAATTGTCTGTAACCATTTGACTTCGTATTATGAATTGACAATTTCTCCCATTATTTCTACATTGTGATTTTACCATGTGATGTTGTATATTACCACTTTTATATATGTACATCTATCGTGCTTATTATTCTGGTACCACATCTCATGTACCTTTTATTTCTCTCTTGAAGAATCATGCCGCCAAAGAAGAAAAGTTACAGTGATGCTGAAATTGCTGCCATCGTTTCCCGAGATGTGGTCAAAGCCCTAGCTACTCGGGATTCACCACAAAACTCCAGGAGGAGTAATGATACTCCATAAATTACTCCTCTCATCAAGCCTTGTTCTTACAAGGATTTTCTCAATTGCAAACCGCTAAATTTCAAGGGCACGGAAGGTGCCATCGGTCTAATCAGGTGGGTCGAAAGGATCGAATCTGTCATCGGTTTGTGCAACTGCACGGAAGACAGCAAGTCAAATTCGCTGCTTACACCTTTCAGGAAGGTGCACTCACATGGTGGAATACTCATGCCAGTTCTGTGGGCATTGATGTAGCAAACCAACTCCCCTAGGCAGACCTGAAGAAAATGCTAAGGGGCGAATATTGCCCCATCGAGGAACTCCACCGATTGGAGGAAGAGTTATGGCATTTAACTGTTCAAGGCAATGATATCGCTGGTTACACCACCAAATTCCAGCAACTCGCCCTTCTATGTCCGGGTTTGGTAGACACAGATGAAAAACGCATCAAGAAATACATCTGCAGCCTCCCAGTGAACATCCAGGGAAATGTCGCCTTATCCAATCCAACCACCATCCAAAGTGCTATCCGGCTTGCACATGAACTCATGGCGATGATTGTCAGCCGTGAAGCATCCACCACCCCTTCCAACAACAAACGCAAATCTACTGAACACCACGACCAGACAAACAAGAAACCCAATGCCATCCAAGCTTACACCTCCAACACTGAACCCAAACGCAGGTATACTGGGAACAAACCTTATTGTTCCAAGTGTAACCGCCACCACGAGGGTCAATGCAATACCCCTTGCAACAACTGCAGGAGGCACGGGTACTCGACCAAAGATTGTCGAGCTCCCATGTAACACCCGCCAAATTAGGACTAGTGATTAGTACCTAACCAGTTGTTAATATATGTAATTAGTTGGTTTTAGGCTAATTAATGTATCAAAATATATATATATTGTTGAATATATATACGAATATGCGATTCGATTAAATCCTACAAGTTTCAAATCGAATGTAATTCGGTTCAAGTAAATACGGACGTTGGTGAATATTTTTATTAAATAAGTGCAACATTATTTAATAACACTACTATATCCAAAATATTATTTTGAATATTTCAATTACATTTCGTATTGTATAATAAACGTCTACGCGACATATACACTTAACACACAAATAAACGAAACCATTTAAGTTATTAAGTATTTGGTAAAATACTTCAACAAAAATATTAAATAAACATTTGTATTTTAAAACATATATTTAAATGTATAAAATAATTATTTAACGTTTAAACGACCGGGGAAAACGAACACCGCACGGAGCGCTAACGCGGGGACTAAAAGTTGGGAGAAAACCCTTCCCCCTCTCCCCAAAAATCTGCCCAAATTCCCTTCCCCCTCCCCATTCTCCTCATTTCCCTCCTCTCTCTCCATTTCTTTCATTCCCTTTCTCTCAAACAAAACCAAAACCACCATCACCTTAAATCTAAGAAAATCACCACCAAACTTTCTCCAATCGACTTACTCATTTGGAAGAAAAGAACCACCGCGTCACGATCTACACTCCTATCTATCCGGAATTTCGATTCATCACTTCGTAAGTTTCCGGTGAACTCTCGAAATTCATCGTTTTCACTTATTTTTACATGCTTATAGTTTGTTTAAGCTTAAAATGTCCAAAAATGGGTTGGGTAAAAGTTTCAGGTCAAACGGAGGCCGGAAAACACCTTTTCGGCTCATTTTCCGACCAACAGCGCGTTATGTCGCAGAGGCTCCAGGCCACCTGCGACATAAGCCTTTATGTCGCTAAATCAGACCTTATGTCGCATATAGCGACATAAGCCACTATGTCGCACTAATCACGGATGTCGCATATAGCGACATAAATAGTTATGTCGTAGAAATTACGGACGTCGCATAGAGCGACACAACGCCCTACGTCGCACTGAATTGCGGATGTCGCCCTTAGCGACACAAGCCCTTATGTCGCAGATATGACCTGCGACACAACAGACTATGTCGCACTTAGCGACACAAAGCTGTATGTCGCACGCTATGTCGCATGAAATAGAACCAAGAAAACATAAATTTTACTAAGTGTCGAGACCTAAAATTTTATCACTCGAGTTCACCCAAATTCAAGTCCAGATGCGTTTTTCACCAAAGCAATTTAGTAAAAATAAAAATTTTCCAAGCTGACTTGGCAGCTCGACCCCAGCCAGGGGCTCTGCCCCTTGGACCCCTCTACCAGGGGCGCTACCCCCGGACCCCCGTCATTAACGGGCTTCGCCCTTACCCTAGAGTCACAAGTAACGGTGTTACATCTAAACTTTCACACAAGGTGTTAAAATTGTATAACATCAAACACGAATGAGACACAACTTCTAAAACACATTGGAACTTACTTTTAGGTATAACACTTCAAAATCATCAAAATAATAATGTGGGATTATTATTACAAACAATCACCAACGGGAAGTACACATTTTCAAACACTTAAACAATCAACCAAATTGTAATCATTTGGACATTCTAGTTGGACAAACAACTACAAGGTAGTCTTATTAGATGCCTTCACATGTTTATAATCATCGCGTGTCATGGACACCCTCAGGTTACAAGTCTTTGGACTTCGATTCTTGGCTAATCAATATCAGTTTACTTAGATAAACTCTTCAGGCTCAGGTGAGTCTCATGGCCCCTCTTTTTACTGTTTTACTAGGGGTGTGATACATTGCTCTGTTTTTAACACATGAACGCGAGTACATATTTCAATATACTACATGAGTTATTTTCAACTAATCAAATCAAAGTCATCCGTCAGTATAGTCTGGTAATACGAAAGTAGCGTGAATATTAGTATATGGTACTATATAGGATTGACCCACCTCGTCCGGGTTAGTCGCGCTAACCTCTGCAACGGACGTACTAATATTTGGGAAAACGAGTGTAGATTAGGCACTCGTGGAGGCACCTTGCTTGGAATTCTCTATATGGGACCCGACCCTCGAGTTAAGCTCAGACTATGAGCTCATGGTTGTATACACTATCAGTATCATTTGCTGGATGCAAATCAACATTTAAATCTTGCGGTTCACACACATTATTAGATTTTGTATAACTAATTATGTACTTAAATCTCTCATATTACGAACACGAGCTATGTACGAGTTCAAACTGTTGTAAACCTTTTAATATTAATATATTTTGTTGAATTTTACCCATTGATTGACATCACCCCTGTTGCTCTAGATGTTAAGTACACTGTAGAACTAGCGAACGGTAAACTCATAGAAACCGATAGTGTGATACATAATTGCACTTTAAACCTAGCCAACAAAACCTTTTCAATTGATCTTATGCCCGTTGAAATTGGAAGTTTCGACGTCATCATAGGAATGGACTGGTTGTCTAGACACCGGGCCAAAAATGTTTGTTACGATAAGATCGTTTGCATCCCTCTCGCCGCCGGTAGAACTTTGATCATACAGGGGGAGACCGGTAGGACGAGATTAAACATCATCTCTTGTTTGAAAATCCGAAAATTTCTAAGAAAAGGGTATCCGGCAATCCTCACACACATCATGGAGAAAAATTCGGAGGAGAAGCGACTTGAGGACGTGCCCATCATTCGTGACTTTCCAGAAGTCTTTCCCGAAGAACTGTCTGGTCTGCCACCGCCAAGACAGGTCGAGTTCTCAATCGATCTCGTGCCAGGTGCTGCACCCGTGGCTCGAGCACCATACCGATTAGCCCCATCCGAACTTTAGGAGCTGTCCACCCAGTTATAGGAACTCCTGGATAGAGGATTCATTCGACCGAGTTCTTCACCTTGGGAAGCTCCGATCTTATTCGTGATAAAGAAAGACGGTTCTTTCCGAATGTGCATTGACTACCGAGAGTTGAACATATTGACCGTCAAGAACCGATATCCACTCCCTCGCATCGATGACCTATTTGACCAACTACAAGGGTCGAGTATTTATTCAAAGATCGATCTTCGGTCAGGTTATCATCAACTTTGAGTTTGCGATACCGATATCCCTAAAACTGCTTTCCGAACTCATTACGGACATTATGAATTTCAGGTAATGCCCTTCGGATTAACAAACGCATCGGCCGTATTCATGGATCTTATGAATCGGGTGTGCAAACCTTACCTCGATAAGTTCGTCATTATCTTCATCGATGACATTCTCATATATTCACGAAATGAACAAGAACACATGCAACACCTCAAACCATCCTAGAACTACTCAGACACGAGGAGTTATATGCCAAATTCTCCAAGTGTGAGTTCCGGATACAATCCGTTCAATTCCTTGGACACATTATTAATAGTCAAGGAATCCACGTTGATCCATCAAAAATCAAGGCTATCAAGTGTTGACAAGCACCAACAACTCCAACCGAAGTACGCCAATTCTTGGGTCTTGCTGGGTACTATCGGCGATTTATTGAAAAATTCTCGAAAATAGCCCAACCACTCACGACTCTGACTCAGAAAGATAAAATGTTCGATTGGACTGATAAACAAGAGTCATCCTTTCAACTTCTAAAGCAAAAGCTTTGCAGTGCTCCTATTCTATCATTACCTGAAGGCACCGATGACTTCGTAGTATACTACGATGCTTCTCACCAAGGTCTTGGTTGCGTGATGATGCAACGAGACAAAGTCATTGCCTACGCCTCTAGACAACTCAAAATTCATGAAAAGAACTACACCACCCACGATCTTGAGCTTGGAGTTGTCGTCTTCGCTCTCAAAATCTGGAGATACTACCTTTATGGCACTAAGTGCACAATCTTTACTGACCACAAAAGTCTCCAACACATATTCGATCAGAAGGATCTCAACATGAGGCAACGTCGGTGGGTCGAGTTGCTCACCGACTACGATTGTGAGATCAAATATCATCCGAGTAAGGCAAATGTTGTTGCCGATGCCCTCAGTCGAAAAGAACGAACGAAACAACTTCGAGTCCGAGCCCTCAGTATGACCATTCACAATGATCTAAACATTCAGATTCTTACTGCTCAACTCGAAGCTCTGAAACCCGATAACATCAAAAATGAAGCCTTGTGAGGCATGGATAAACAATTTGAAATCAAACCTAACGGAGTTAGATACCTCTCTAACCGAATCTGGTTGCCTAGTTTTGGGAACCTGCGAGACTTGGTGTTGGATGAAGCTCACAATTCTAAATACTCTATCCACCCGGGATCCGACAAAATGTATCACGGCATCAAAGAGTACTATTGGTGGCCGAACATGAAAGCTGCAATCGCCACATACGTCAGCAGGTGCCTTACTTGCTCAAAATTCAAAGCCGAATATCAAAAACCTTTTGGTTTACTCCAACAGCCCAGCATTCCTGAATGGAAATGGGAGCAAATCGCCATGGATTTCATAACCAAACTGCCAAAGTCATTGAGCAGTTGCGATACCATTTGGGTGATCGTCGATCATCTCACGAAATCTGCTCACTTCTTGGCAATCAAGGAAACCGACAAAATGGAACGCCTCACACGAATCTACATCAAAGAGGTTGTTTCTCGACACGGTGTTTCAATCTCGATTATCTTCGATAGGGATAATCGTTTCACATCTCACATTTGACGATCACTTCAAAAATCATTGGGTACCCATCTTGATAAGAGTACCGCATACCACCCTCAAACCGACGGCCAAAGTGAACGAACAATTCAAACACTGGAAGACATGCTACGAGCTTGCGTAGTTGACTTCGGTGTAAATTGGGAAAAACATCTACCGTTGTGTGAGTTTTCATACAACAAAAGCTATCACACCAGCATTAAGGCTGCACCTTTCGAGGCACTGTACAGTCATAAGTGCCGATCACCGATTTGTTGGACCGAAGTGGGAGACAATCAACTCACTGGTCCTTAGATCATCCACGAAACTACTGAAAAGATCTTCGAGATCCAAAACAAACTCAAAGCCGCACGTGATCGTCAGAAAAGTTATGCTGACGTGAGACACAGACCACTCGAGTTCCAGGTTGGGGATCGAGTGCTACTCAAAGTTTCACCTTGGAAGGGTGTTATCCGATTCGGTAAACGCGGGAAATTGAATCCTAGATACATTAAACCATTCGAGATCCTCGAGAGGATAGGTCCAGTGGCATATCGATTGCAGCTGCCATCCGAGCTCAGCAGCGTGCATCACACTTTTCACATTTCAAATTTGAAAAAGTGTCTATTTGACAAGACACTTATCATTCCACTCGATGAAATCCGGGTTGACGACAAGCTTCATTTTGTTGAATAACCCGCCGAAATCATGGACCGTAAGGTCAAACAACTCAAACAAAGTCGTATTCCCATTGTCAAAGTCATGTGGAATTCGTGGTGTGGGCCGGAATTCACCTGGGAACGGGAGGACCAAATGCGGCTCAAGTATCCTCAGTTATTCACTGACGTTACTTCAATCACGACTTTAAACTAAATTTCAAGACAAAATTCTCCTAACATGGGGAGAATGTGACACCCGTCAAATTAGGACTAGCAATTAGTGCCCAATCAAGTGTAATACATGTAATTAGTTCTGTGTTAGGCTGATTAATGTATCAATATATATATTGTTGAATATATACAAGTATGCGGTTTGATTAAATCGTACAAGTTTCAAATCGAATACAATTCGATTCAATTAATACGGACGTTGGTGAACCATTTTATTAAATAATATGATATTATTTAATAACTCTATTTTATCCAAAATATTATTTAGATAATATTTCAATTCAAATTCGTATCGTACAAACAACATTTACGCGATTAAAATAATAAACGTGCGAGCAATCGAAACAAGAGTAAGTTATATTTTATAACTCAAGTAAAAGTATTTGATGAAATACTTCAACAAAAAAACCTTAATAAATATTCGTATTTTAAAATAATTATTTATACGGTTAAACGGTCGGGGAAACGAACACCACACAGAGCGCAAACGCGAAAGTTAAAAATTTGGGAGATTCCCTCCCCTCTTTCCCCAAAAATCTGCCCTAACTCCCCCTCCCCACCCTCATTTTCATCATTCTCTTTTTCTCTCCTTTCTCACTCTTCCTCTCTTTTTCTCTCAAACTTACTCACCACCATCACCACCTAGAACCACCACCAAAACTCATCAAATCATCTCGCCCATTTGAAGAAAAAGAACCACGACATCACGATCTACATTTCCACCTTCTCAGATTTCTCCAGCGCTAAGTCATAAGTTTTCCAACAAAACTCGAAACTCTCCGATTTTACTTATTTTTACTTGTTTATGGGTTATTTAAGCTTATAATGTCCAAATATGGGTTGGGTAAAAGGTAAAAGTTAAACAGAAACCGGAAAACACCTTTTCAGCTCATTTTCCGGCCAACAGCTCATTGTGTCGCAGAGGCTCCAGGCCACCTGCGACACAAGGCCTTATGTCGCCAAATCATGGCCTATGTCGCATATAGCGACACGCCTCTATGTCGCAATACCTTCAGATGTCACAGATAGCAACACAAAACACTATGTTGCAAAACTTATTCCCGTCGCACATAGCGACACAACACCTTATGTCGCATTAAATTGCGGATGTCGCACTTAGCGACACAAACCCTTATGTCGCAGTCATGATCTGTGACATAATAGACTATGTCGCACTTAGCGACACAAAGCTGTATGTCGCATTCTATGTCGCATGAAACAGAACCAAGAAAACACAGATTTTACTAAGTGTCGAGATCTAAAATTTTATCACTTGATTTCACCCAAATTCAAGTCCATATGCGTTTTTCACCAAAGCAATGTAGTAGAAATAAAAAAATTTCGAGCTGACTTGGCATTTCGACCCTAACCAGGGGCCAACCCCTTGGACCCCGCCAGGGGTTGCCACCCCTGGAACCCCGCTTGCCAGGGGTGCTGCCCCCGGAACCCCCGTCACCTAAAGTTTATAAATACTTTTTAAGTATAACACCTTTCGAAAATCAAAATAATAGTGTGGGATTATTATTTCAAACAAATCACCAACGGGCCATACACATTTTCAAAACTCTAGTTAATCAACCAAATCGTAGTAATTTGAACATTCTAATTGGACGAGCAACTACAAAGGTAGTCTTTTAAGATACCTAATCAATTAATAACCATCGCGTATCGTGGACACCCTCAGGTTACAAGTCTTCGGACATCACTACTCGGCTAATCAACTCAAGTTTATTTAGATAAACACTTCAAGACTTAGGTGAGTCTCATAGCCCCTATTTTACTGTTTTACTTAGGGGTGTGATAAACTGCTCGTTTTATTTTACTATATGAACGCAAGTACTAAATCAAACGAATACTACATGAGTTATCTCACTAATCTTTTCAAAGCCCTCCTCAGCATAGTTTGGTAATACGTTGTAGCGTGAATACTAGTATATGGTATCATATAGGATTGACCCTCCTCGTTCGGGTTAGCATGCACTAACTGGGTAAACGGATGTACTAATATTTGTTCAGACGAGTGTAGATTAGGCACTCGTGGGAGGTACCTCGATCAGGATTCCTTAAATGTGGACCTGACACCTCAAGTTAAGCTCAGACTATGTGCTCATGGCTGTAAAACTTTTATTTTGCTTAATTGCATTTTAAATTCAATTAAATCTTGCGATTCCTACAATATGTGTTAACATACAAACCTGTGAGCTCACCAGCGAAACGCTGACCCATTTTAGCATGTATCACAGG
Organism: Pseudognaphalium luteoalbum; assembly: GCA_963422505.1. Taxonomy (NCBI): domain Eukaryota; kingdom Viridiplantae; phylum Streptophyta; class Magnoliopsida; order Asterales; family Asteraceae; genus Pseudognaphalium; species Pseudognaphalium luteoalbum. The sequence goes on from OY730198.1 coordinate 74,419,485, forward strand.
TACTCAGCAGTAGGTTGGACTGTATTCAGGAATCATTAGCTCGTGTTAGCATGCAAACATTCAAAGATTTAGCTGCATTATTATATTTTGTATAAATTAATTATGCATATAAATCTCTCAATTCCAAACTGAGCTAATGTAAACTATATTTTGATGTAAACTTTGATTTTATCAATACAAGTTGTAAAACGACGTATATAGAGTCGTTCATTATATCTTTGTGCTGTGATTATTGATTAGTCGCACCCCGAACCGATTCGCTTCCGCAACAAGGATTTGATGGTGCGACAGAGTAACTAGCAACTCTATCTACCGTTGGTTGTACTTTCAAGAATCCATCCACAAGCTTGAGAGTGCTTGTATTAAACGAGTATAGCTCACGTCATCCTTACAACGCACGATGGCACCATAAGGGCCCCATCTCGAGCATTTAACAAATTGAATTTGATTACAACTTAACCACAAGTATAACTTCTGATATGAAAAAACGTTTATGTCAATAACCAAAGCAAAGAGCTTTAAGCTAACCTGCAAGTTCGAGTTAGGTTGTAAACATTCTTGCACATGCTAGTTAACTAACATAATTAACATGTCTATTACAAATTATTGAGCTAAATAAACATTTGCCATTAACAATCTTAAACAACTGCATGTGTCTAGATTCTCATTAGCTACTCATATTTAACAACCTGAATATGAAATGTTAGAGTGAGCGACAATGCCAAACAAGTTTCTATATACAAGGGTAGGGATGTTTATGCGAGTAGGAGATATGAAATATTGAATAGAGAATATAGTCATTAGTACGTCCAATCATCAATGGAAAGTTGAAGTTGAATGAGTGTAAATATATCTCCGTGCAAGTCTTAAAGCTTGAAATTGTTTTCTAAAAATATATTTAGAAACTTTCCTTTGAAAAGTACTTGATCATTGCATGGGTGTGTTCATATAAAACATCCCGGCATAAATACATGTCGCCCTATCTAAATAGGAATGGACTTCTTAATCATCTCCATATTTAATAGGGACAGACTCTTTAGGCATCCCTGAACGTCGTCATTCTAATTTACTATGACGGATTCCTTTCTGATCGTTCTTAAAAGTTAAAATTGTAACTTTAACTATGACAACGTTTAGGCTATCAACAAAAAAAATAAAATGCACGATAAATTTTATAGCTCAAGATAACCACAAAGAATGCATATAGTAGTAAAATTAGCTAATAGCAAAAAAAAAGTGCAACATAATTGATCAAACATAACAAAATGAATATAAGACTCAAAGTAGAAACATATAGAAACTTACTCAGATTGGGGGATGGGGAGGCTGAATTGTTGATGATGGTAAGTAAAGTTTTTTTTTTTTTTGTATAGTTATATGTTAGTCTTAAGGAAGGTTTTCCATGGCCATCTATTTCATTCATGAGTATCTCTAGTTATAATCGAACTATGAGATGTCCTTTGAGGTTCTATCTCGACATTGTTTCAAGAGGGATTGGACCTTTATTTCATTTCTATATGTTATCCAATCTACATAGTTTAGTGTCCTTTCGGTCTTTGTTGGTTTTCTTTATTGGTAGGCTCATTTATGGTCCGTTATTTGATTACTCTTTCCATTCATTTTGCATGTTGGTTTATATACATTTGACTAACAATTCTTTCATTTCACTTACAATTTACAAATCTTTTATTCATCTATCGTGAAAGTATATACCACTTTAGTGCAACCTTGTTTTCATCATCATCATCATCATTACTATTGTTGCTGCTACTACTTAAAATTTCATGAGTTTCTAAACCTACATTGACTAATGTGCTCAGATATAACACTAGTTTATGATTTACTATATGCCTTTTATTTTTTGTTGTTTAAGAGTAACTAATTACATTATAACTAACCACTATCGACACTTGCTTACTGAAATAGATTTTTAAGAGAAAATTGATGTGGCAATTGTACGCTAGCTTTAATATTCATTCTATTTGTCTAAAAGACTTAGACCTGTCACTATTCTTACACATTCATATGCTTTCGTGGTTATTAAGTTTCTATGCGGAACTATTCATCACAAAAGTGTTCATACGTACTCATCTCACGAATGGGATTTTTACTCTTGTCTATAGCATATTTACTAGCATGCACATTATAATATACATGATTACATATAAAATCTACTTTGTGTTTCTATTCATTATTCTTATAGACGTATTAACATAATTATCTTGTCATATGTGTTCACTTATCTTTACTAACGTACTAATATATTGATGTTATTCCACACGTTACGTTATAACTAAATAGCAATTGTTTCGTTACTAAGTTTAAATTATATCAACTTCATTGTACCTTATCAAAATGTCAAGATGTTACACATTATTTATAAAATGATACATATATTGACATGCATACATTGACATGCATACAATCACCGAAGTGATTGTTAACTATTCATAACCTATTTAAACTCAATAAAACACTATATGTAGCAACTCAATGATAATAATATTATATATATTGACTTTTCACATATTTTGTTAAAGCCTCTTTTCTTTTATTTCTTTCTCTTTACCTTTAAATATCTATATGATACATAATATACTTTTCTATAGAAAATGAAGAAGACGAAACAAATATTTCAAGTTCTTTCCACTACATTATTTGATGTGCATAATCATATTTCAAAAAAATTTCACATTAAGTAAATAAAATAATTATTGTGACAATTTATGAAATTCACTATTTGTATTAAGTTGCTAATTATGTCATTTCAAGTTCTTCCCACTACATTATTTGATGTGCATAAATATATATAAAATAATTATTGTGACAAGTTATGAAATTCATATTTTATTAAGTTGCTAATTATGTCTTATTACTCCTTTAAACAAATAATTGAAGTGTATATGTACGTTACAGATTTTGCTAAAAAACCATTACCAAAAATCATTCATACTTGCTATATAAATTTTAAATAGATAGAATTTAAAAATCATGATACCTAATCTATACTTAAAAGTGTAAAGTATTATTTTAAACGATGTATACAATCACCAAAGTGATTGTTAACTATTCATAACCTACTTAAACTTAATAAAACACTATAACAACTCAATGATAATAATATTATATATATATATATATATATATATATATATTGTCTTTTCACATATTTTGTTAAAGCCTCTTTTCTTTTCTTTTTTTCTCTTTACCTTTTAATAATTATATAATTTATAATATATTACGGAGTATATACTTTTTTTATGGAAAATAAAGAAGACAAAACAAATATTTCAAGTTCTTCCCACTACATTATTTGGTGTGCATAATCATATTTCAATATCTTTTTCATATTATGTAAATAAATAAATATTGTGACAATTTATGAAATTCTTATTTTGTATTAAGTTGCTAATTATGTCTTTTTACTCCTTTACACATACACTCTGTCCATCTCACCCCAAGTGTCCACCTTTCTATTTTGGGTTGTCCAAAATCAGTGTCCACTTTCATGTTGTAATAAATCGAAAGAGACTTTAGTGAGTAGATATGTTATTTGATTGGTGAAAAGTGTAGTTAGTGGAGAATCCTAAAACTACGTGCAAAGTCAAAGTGGACACTTTGGGAGGGAGGGGGGAGTAATTGAAGTTTATATGTAGGTTATAAATTTTTCTTAAAAACCATGATCAAAAGTCATAAATACTTGCTATATAAATTTTAAATAGTTAGAGTTTAAAAATCATGATAGCTAATCTATACTTAAAAGTGTAAAATATTATTTTAAATAAAAGTTAAACAAGTAAATTGTATGCAAGGTACCGAAAAATAGTAGAATACATGAACTATGCAATTGAAATATGAACAAAGAAGATGATGAATGGTGTATTGATGCTACAAGTTTATATTAAATTGTTACTTAGATAAAAATATCACACATAACCCATTCACAGAACTCAAAAATATTACAAAATGTTTGTATTGATAGTTTATTAGTATATTATTGTTATGTATTAAATTCAAGTTTCACTTGAGAGTTGAGAAATACAATCTAACTTAAAGTTGAATAAAGTATACGAGTGAAATATATCTATTACATAGAAACCTATACGATATGTCTATGAGTTAACTTTGAACAATTAATCAGATTGCCGGTGAAACATTATACAGTATTTACAATTTTATAAGTATAACTAAAATCGATCGACCTAAAGAAAGATTACTCTCATATATATATATATATATATATATATATATATATATATATATATATATATATATATAATAAATTTTATGTTGTATAAAATCCCGCTACAACGCGCGGGTATAAAAAGCTCGTTAAAAAATGTTAGACACAAAGGTCTACTTTTTATTGCACAATGGGCTAATTAAATACTTTAGCCATTGTTGCATTTAATGTGATATAGGGAAGGGATTGTGGGTGTTAATTCTTTAATTAATTTGTTCAGTTGTATACTTTGATATGTAACATATCTAAAGTTTATAAATTGAATTGTTGTTATTGCTTGTTTACTCGCTAATTGAACTAGTTTGACAGATATAATCTTGTGATATACCCTTTCTCAGTTATACTTGAGAATCTAAATTTTTGTAAAATTAAAATATATCATATATTAAAAAATCAATAAGTACCTTACTTTTGTCTATTCCCAATGAATATAAAAAACCGTTTGAAAAGTGTGTGAATGCCAAGGAACTCTGGAAAACTATAGAAAAGAGGTTTCGTGGTAATGACATTACAAAGAAAACTCAAAGGTCTATGTTGAAGTAACAGTTTGAGAATTCAAGTTATGTAAAAACTAGACCTTTAACTCAGACTTTTGATAGATTTACCAAGCTTGTGATTGTTGGAATAGTGTTCAATATCATAACTAATTGGTAAGTACATCATTAAAAGTGGAGTCCTTTTTGGGTCGCCCTCAATGAACAGTAAGAGAACTAAATGAGTATTAATATTAATTGGAATTAATATTATATTTAGTTTATTAATTAGAAACTAAAAGAAGAAGAAAAAGAAATGAAAATTCTGGAAACTCCATCCATACGCCGTATGGAAGTTCCATACGCCGTATGGATGCTAGGCTTGTAAAGCGGTGGAATCACCATCCATACGCTGTATGGAAGATCCATATGCCATATGGAAGATCCATACGCCGTATGGATGTCTGTCCCACATCGGCTAGGTGACAAAACCCTAGGCCTTCCTCTCCCCTATAAATAGGGACCTACCGCTTAGCTTTCAGGTTGCACTTTCTTTAGAATTGAATAGTTTTCAATTCTAGTTTTCTCTTTCTTATTCCTGCTCCTTGTAAGAGTTTTGCGATCTAGAATCGTGACCTTAGGAGACTTGGGATTTCTCTTTGTTCGTGGGTGTGAGCCATTAGGGGTGTTCTAGTTTGGGCACTCGCCACCAAGCAAGAAGGTTTTGCTAGTTCGTCTACGAGTGAGAAATTGGTTTTCTCAAAGGTTAGTAATTTCTTATTTATCTTATTTAATTTATTTCTTTTATTTATTCAAGTTAAGATCCCTTAGGAATTAATTTCCTAATTGCCTTAGATTAATTATTTTTGTTATAATTCCGCTGCGCATATTAATCTAGTTAGGGAATAGAAAACCCAACAGTGGTATCAGAGCCTTAGCTTGATAAATACTAGCATTTAATTAATCAATAGTATGTAGGTAAAGATAAATTGAAAATAGAATTGTCTAAATTGGTAAAATGAATTTACACTTTAGACCCTATATTTTGAAATGTTTAAAATATACCCATAAATTTTAAAATAGTTTAAAATAGAACCGTAGACTTTAAGAGTTTAAAGAGAGACGTTACATATATTATGAGCTATAAGTATATGTATCATTAAAGTTAAATACATCATCAGTCAATTGGTGAATTGGCTCACCCTTAGTGAACAAACTATAAGAGAGGTGTTCTCTGTTTCTTTGTGTGTTCAATGGAGCTGCCAAGGACTTTAATAGGATGATGTTAAGATCAAAAGTATGACCTAAAAGTACTAAAATAAAATCCCATTCTAGATACTATAAAATGTGAATAGTATGCTAACCCATGAAAACCGCACATCTTTCGTATGGTCTGTTAATGGAGCGTGTTGGTTTACCGGCACATTAATATGAGATCATATTGAAAGGTGATGTGGAACTCGCGATTCTCGAGCGTACTCGGGCCGGGGACCACGCGGGTTTTGCATGGTTAAACTCACCATCTTGTTCATGATCCTTGGCATACCAGTCATGAATAGTAGATGAGCATATCCGAGATTAACATGTCGTTGATAAGAATCAATGAATCTCAAAAGAACTAGGAGTTTCATAGAGAATGAAATTGACAAAGGAATTGTCTACCTAAAATAAATTCGCAATATGATTACGGCAAACCTTTTCATAAAACGAATCTAAAATATGGATCCTAGCCTTAATTTTGTAAATGGGTAATTAATTAAGGGATACTCAAACTAACTAAAATTGTTTATCGTATAGATGTCTTCTACAAATGATAATAATCCTCCCGTCCCCAATTCCGCACACAACTCGAACTTCTCACTTATCTCAGTTCTTGGAAGGGAAAGACTGACTGGTCCAAACTATATGGATTGGATGCGTAACCTAAGGTTTACCTTGAGGTACGAGAACAAGGAGTATGTTCTCGATGAGCAGATTCCCGTGATTGATGAAAACTCAACCCAAGAGGAGATTGAGGCACACAGAAAATATTATGATGATGCGAATAAAGTGTCTTGTATCATGGCATCCTCCATGAGCCCCGAGTTGCAAAAGACTTTTGAGAATACTTGGGCTTATGAAATGAACCAACAGCTTAAGGAAATGTTCCAGGCAAAGGCGAGCAAAGAACGCCTAGATGTGGTTAAGTCACTCATGGCTTGCAAACCCAAACCTGGAGCATCTATCTGTGCTTTCGTCTTAGAGATGAAAGGGTACTTTGATAGGTTGGAATCATTGAATATGATGTTTGACACAGAGTTTTCCATTGCCATAATTTTGTCATGTCTGCCAGCTGGCTACAATCAGTTTGTAATATCATATCAGATGAATATGAATGAGAGAAAAGGCTCAATAATGGAACTCCATAATTTGCTGCAAACCGTTGAGCTAGAAATCAGAAAGGATGATATGTCCTCTAGCTCAGCAGATCCTGTGTTGACAATTGGTCAAACTGCAAAGAAAAGAAAGAAGTCAAATTGGAAAGCAAAGACTACGAATGGAAAGTCCAATCGTGGGTCCAAAAGAAAGACTGATTCTGATATTGCACCAGTGAATGATCCGAAGGAAGCAGTGTGTTTTTATTGCAACACTAAGGGGCACTGGAAACGTAGCTGCCCGAAATACCTGAAGGACCTTGAGAATGGAAAAGTCGAAAAGAGTGTCCACTCAGGTATGTTCATGATCGAACTCCATAATACTACAACTTCTAATTCATGGGTTCTGGATACAGGGTGTGGTACTCACATTTGCACTGTATTGCAGGGTCTAAAGGAAAGTAGAAAGTTGAAGCATGGAGAGCTTAATCTAGTCATGGGAAACAGAGGAATCACGCATGTTGCTGAGATTGGAAAGTATGAGCTCGTGCTGAATTCTGGAGTTAGGATAGATTTGAATAATTGTTGTTATTCATCAGAAATGACTAGAAACATTATTTCATTTTATTCTTTTTTTAAGGATGGTTATCGATTTTCATTTGATAATGAGAATGGTGATATTTTGGTTTATTTAAATGGTTGTTTTATTTTCAAAGCTTCTCCTTACAATGGCATATATGAAAATGTTGAATGTGTTAGCAATTTGATTTTAAATATTGATTCGTCTAATGAGCTTGATAAATCCAAATTGTGGCATTATCGTCTTGGGCACGTAAACAAGAAACCAACTCCAAAAGGATGGAGTGTTGGAATCATTCGACCTCAAATTGGATGATGTATGCGAATCTTGCTTATTGGGCAAGATGACTAAATCACCATTCACATGGTCGTGTGAAAGAAGTGAAGGACTCTTGGACTTGATACACACGGATGTTTGTGGACCATTCTGATGCACCACAAAAGATGGAAATCGGTATTATGTTACATTTAATGATGACTACAGTAGATTTGGACATGTCTATCTGATTAAGCATAAGTCGGATACTTTTGAGGTATTCAAAAGATACCAAAGCGAAGTAGAGAATCAATTGGGTAGAAAGATAAAGGTTCTCCGATCCGATAGGGGAGGAGAATACCTTAGTATCGAGTTTCTCGATCATCTTAGAGATTGTGAAATAGTTTCACAATTGACTCCTCCCAGAACACCATAGCTTAATGGAGTTGCTGAGAGGAGAAATAGAACCTTGTTGGACATGGTTCGGTCTATGATGAGTCGGGCTACACTTCTGATAAGTTTTTGGGGTTATGCATTAGAAACAGCCGCTCACATCTTAAATCTTTTACCCACCAAGAAGGTTTCAAAGACACCTTATGAGATATGGAAGGGAAAATGTCCTTCTCTTGGTCACATCAAAATCTGGGGTTGTGAAGTCTTTGTTAGACGAGAAACTCAGGACAAACTAGACTCCAGATCTGAAAAGTGTCTTTTCGTCGGTTATCCACAAGAGTCGTTTGGATATCTGTTCTACAGACCCGCGGATAATGTGGTCTTTGTAGCTCAAAGAGGAGTGTTCCTTGAGAGAGAAATGATATCTAAATAGGACAATGGGGAGTAAGATAGATCTTGAAGAAATTCAAGAGTCGGCCGATGAAGAACCTATAGTAAACACTGACATTCTTGTGACGCCTGTTGAACCGGAGGACATATCCTTACCCACTCGCAGATCTAGTAGAGTTAGCAAGCCTCCTCAGTTCTATTATGGTTTCCATATTGAGGAAAAGGATAAAATTAGTGATGGTACACTAAATGACTTAGATGAACCTGCTAACTACAAGGAAGCGATGGCAGGCCTTGAGGCTGCTAAGTGGAAGGAAGCTATGAAAAGCGAAATTCAGCCCATGTATGATTTGGAATTTGGTTGACACTACACCCGGTCTTAAGACGGTGGGTTGTAAATGGATCTTCAAGAAGAAGACTGGCACGGATGGGAAAGTACACACTTATAAAGCTAGGTTGGTAGCGAAGGGCTATACTCAAACCCACGGGATTGATTATGAGGATAAAATTAGTGATGGTACACTAAATGACTTAGATGAACCTGCTAACTACAAGGAAGCGATGGTAGGCCTTCAGGATGCTAAGTGGAAGGAAGCTATGAAAAGCGAAATTCAGTCCATGTATGACAACCAAATTTGGAATTTGGTTGACACTACACCCAGTCTTAAGACGGTGGGTTGTAAATGGATCTTCAAGAAGAAGACTGACATGGATGGGAAAGTACACACTTATAAAGCTAGGTTGGTAGCGAAGGGCTATACTCAAACCCACGGGATTGATTATGAGGAAACCTTCTCGCCAGTAGCTAAGATAAAGTCAATTAGGATTATGCTAGCCATAGCTGCGTTTCATGATTATGATATTTGGCAGATGGATGGCAAAACTGCCTTTCTTAACGGGAAACTGACAAAGGATGTGTTCATGGCATAACCGGAGGGTTTTCAAAATGCAAAGTATCCTAATAGAGTGTGCAAGCTTCAAAAGGCTATTTATGGAGTTAAACAAGCCTCTCGTAGCTAGAATCTCTGCTTCCATGAGAAAGTCACAGAGTTTGGATTTTCTAGAAGTGAAGATGAGTCTTGTATATATGTCAAGTTCAGTGGGAGTGTTGTAGTCTTTCTAGTGTTATATGTGGATGATATACTACTCATAGGAAACGATGTCCCAACATTAGAAAGTGTAAAGGACTGGTTGGGAAAATGTTTCGCTATGAAAGACTTGGGAGATGAAGCATATATTCTTGGTATAAAGATTTATAGGAATAGGTCGAGACGTCTCATAGGACTTAGCCAGGACACATACTTAGATAAAATTTTGAAAAGATTCAAAATGGAGAACTCTAAGAAAGGGAATCTACCCTTACATCATGGCATTAAGATCAGTAAGGATCTTTGTCCAAAATCTAAGGAAGAATCGGATAGAAAGAGTCGAGTCTCATATGCTTCAGCTATAGGATCGATCATGTATGCCATGATGTGTACGAGGCCTGATGTCTCATTTGCTTTGAGCTTAGTGAGTCGACATCAGCAGAATCCTGGTGAAGGTCATTGGACAGTTGTAAAGAATATTCTTAAGTATTTGAGAAATACTAAGGACAGGTTCTTGGTTTATGGTGGAGAAGAAGAACTCAGAGTAACGGGTTATAGTGATGCAAGTTTCCAAACAGATAGAGATGATAGCCGTTCACAGTCTGGTTGGGTATACTTACTAAATGGGGGAGCGGTGACATGGAAAATTTCCAAGCAAGATATGGTGGCAGACTTAACGTGCGAGTCTGAGTACATAGCGGTTTGCGAGGCTTCAAAGGAAGCCATATGGATTAAGAATTTCATTGGAGATCTTGGAGTTGTTCCAACGGTTCAAGACCCCATTGAAATATTCTGTGATAACGAAAGTGCGGTCGCCTTGAGTAGAGAACCCAAGGATCACGGAAAGTCAAAGCACATTGAAAGAAAATACCATTTTGTTCGGAGAAAAGTAGAAGAAGGACCCGTGATTGTGAAGAGCATAAGATCAGAGGATAATCCGGATGATCCGTTCACAAAGCCACTTGGAAAATCCAAACATGATGAGCATGCTAGGAGCATAGGTTTAAGAGATAATATAAAGTTTTAGTTGTTAGTTTGATTTTTGAAACATTGTAAACAATGATGGAAATTGTAATAGACTTGGTGATTAAATAATGGAGATTTATTTATTGGAAGGAGTTCTGCCATTTACTATTGTTTGTCATTGTGTTTCAAGTTTTGCATGTTTAGACCCCACTTCCCGAGTAAAATAGTTTTACTTAAACCTCCTCAGTCGTTCACACTCCTGGAAGTAAGTGGTGAATCAAGACTGTCATGGAGTGTTAGTAGATTGTCTATGGAGATTAGACATGGCATGGAGAATGCTGCAACACTCATGGGTACTTAATGGGGATTTAAGTATAGGAGAGACCCGTAATTAAAGAGATCACTTCATGGATTAAATCACGAGTGATTTTAAGATGGTAATATCCTCTATTCTTGAAATGGAGATGCATCGAGTTTCTAGTTTTTCAAGTCTGTTATACTTTAGTCTATTCAAATGCTATGCGTAACTGCCAGCTATAAAAGGTACGCTAGGTATGACATGATGAGTTGACTAGTGTTATGTAGTCGAAATTTATTTGTTCCTTTTCACCTGAATGGAAAAAGTGATATCTTGGGTCCTCTGATTAGGGGTGTTCAAATGGTCGGGTTTTGGTTTAGTGGAGTTATTCGGTTTGGTTTGTTCGGTTTTTGAAGTAAATAAAAACCACCCAATACCCAAACCAGAATTACACAAACCCAATCCAAACCAACCGAATAACAATCGGGTTAATCAGTTTGAGTCCTGTAAATCCAAACTTACGATGAAGATTGAAAAATACTAAGAAAATAACTCAAATCTTTTCGGAAAATAGAAATATATTTTAATCAAAATTAACATTTATCATTAAGAGATAATTATTGAATTTTCATTTTATTCGTTTAATAATCATTGTACGTCTTACTTAATTGTTATCGACTCTGATTAAAATAAAAAATATGTATTAACTTAAATTTTTAAGTGAACTATAACAATGGATGTATAAGTTGATAAATAAAAATATGTTACTAATAAAATGTACACTTGTGTTTTTCTTTGGGTAATGGTATTCTTGTCTGCTTTTACCAAAAAGAAAGCAGAAATTTCATGAGATAATAAGTGTGTGATGGATTTTTAAATCCATCCTATATATAAAAAAAACATACTACTACTATATCGGGTTTTCGGGTAGGCCCCAGATTGAAATTTTCTAAACCAAATCCAAACAAAAGCCCAATTATGATATCGGTTAAAACCAAATAACCGAACCAAATCCAAATAACCTAAAACCAATTAAGCCAAATCTATTTGGATTGGGTGGTTTTTCGGTTCAAACCAATTAATGAACACCCCTACCTCTGATGATTAAAGATTGACTCTAAAGTGCTAGGCCTGGCCGAGACTAAGTTGATGGTTCAATAGTCTCATAAAGTCAATATAATCGGAAATCAGAAAACTAATCATGAATTTTGAGATTGATTAAAATCCATGTCTCGATTCATATGATATCAGTAGAGCAAAGGAATAGTTGATCATTTATCTAAAGGGCTAACTCTAAGATAAGAATCAGAGTTCGGCAGTTGCGTTGGATGGCACTCTCTGTTTAGTTAATGGATAAACTTAGACCAATAATAGTTGATGAATTATCCAAGTGGGAGACTGTTGGAATAGTGTCCAATATCATAACTAATTGGTAAGTACATCATTAAAAATGGAGTCCTTTTTGGGTCGCCCTCAATGAACAGTAAGAGAAATAAATGAGAGATTATATTAATTGGAATTAATATTATATTTACTTTATTAATTGGATATTAATTAGAAACTAAAAAAAAAGGAAATTCTGGAAACTCCATCCATACGCCGTATGGAAGTTCCATATGCCATATGGATGCTAGGCTTGTAAAGCGGTGGAATCACCATCCATACGTCGTATGGAATATCCATACGCCTTGGAAGATCCATACGCCGTATGGAAGATCCATACGCCGTATGGATATCTGTCCCACATCGGCTAGGTGACAAAACCCTAGGCCTTCCTCTCCCCTATAAATAGGGACCTACCCCTTAGCTTTCAGGTTGCACTTTCTTTAGAATTGAATAGTTTTCAATTCTAGTTTTCTCTTTCTTATTCCTGCTCCTTGTAAGAGTTTTGCGATCTAGAATCGTGACCTTAGGAGACTTGGGATTTCTCTTTGTTCGTGGGTGTGAGCCATTAGGGGTGTTCTAGTTTGGGCACTCGTCACCAAGCAAGAAGGTTTTGCTAGTTCGTCTACGAGTGAGAAATTGGTTTTCTCAAAGGTATTGCTTTTATTTATTCAAGTTAAGATCCCTTAGGGTTTAGTTTCCTAGTTGCCTTAGATTAATTATTTTTGTTATAATTCCGCTGCGCATATTAATCTAGTTAGGGAATAGAAAACCCAACAGTGGTGAGTTGGAGAATTACAATGTTAAGATTGACAAAGATGGTCTTAGCATAAAGTTTTTGAGATCCTTCGATGAAGAATGGACTATGTATATTGTTGCATTGAGATAGGGCAAGGATTTGGATGGCAAAGAGTTAGAAGAACTTTATGATGATCTTAGAGTGTTTAAATCTGAAGTTAACGTAAAAAACAACCTTCAAGCTATGGTTAGAATGTTGCTTTTATCTCAATAGGCAATGGACAGTCTGAAGGTACAAATTAGTTTGGGTCATTTTCAACTAGAAACTATGGCTCATCTTCTCAGGATAAACCATCTGATCCAACTTTGGAAGCATTCTTTGCTAGTCAGTAGTAGATTACCTGCCTAATGCAGTGCAATCTAAAATATATCTAAATTCAATGTCGGCAAAAGCAAGAGCCTTCAAATTTTATGTTTATAATACAAATTTTGATTATATTTTGTATATAACAGTAATTTATATTTATTTTCGTATATTAATTTCCATTAATTCAAGTTTCCATATATGTTTAGTTTGTTAGAGGGGTAAAGTGGTAAACTCGCATCTTTAAATTTAATCAAGTTATTAAGCAAAACATGTAAACCCTTTATATGGGTTAAAGATTAAAGATATGAACTTATCACTGATTATTAATCTGTAATAAGATACACAAACTTATTCGTGATACATACATTTAACACATTATTCACTAATATGATATACATAAAGTTACAATATGGATACATATAAGTATTAAAAATGCTAATAATCACTCTATATTAATAATTAATAATTAATAATAGGGTTTGGCTAACTTGTGCCCTAAGGCACAAGATAAGCCTCATTAAATGCACTATTAGTTACTAAATATATCACAAAATTCATTTATTAAACTCACTAATTTCCAATTATACATCTTCATTAATTACAATTTATATTACTTATAGAAAATTGTCGCGCCCCCAAAACATGTGGCAACGGAAGTATGAGGTATCGCAGAGGCGCCGACCAAATCAAATATCATCACACAAAGATTACATTCAACGACCTCTATATGAGACGTTTGAAAATAGTTACATTACAATAATTCAAAAGTTTACAAAAGTATTTGGAGTTCGCATAATAATAGTAGAATTACATAATTATAACTAATATAATAAATGCAATTCAATTTCCTAGATGTTTGAAAACAATGCGACTCGAACTAAGCTATCCAAAAGCAGTCTACTGTCTTGATTCTTGTGGGTCGTCCGACTGCGTCTGTAAACCTGAGAATACATACTAAAAGGGTCAACATAAAGTCGTGCTTCTTTCGAGTACACGATCGTTGGTGCCCCTGCAAGTGTCTAATCCGATACACTCGTGTGTACAAATATTAATATGTCCATTTGACAGGTTAGCGCGACTAACCCGGACGGGGATTGTCAGTCCCAAATAGATCTATTTACTCATACTCACGCTTAGTCCAAATTAACGAAGCTATGATGTGTGAGGAATTTAAATGGATTAGTGTGTTAACTCATGCAAGCCGTATAGCGTTGTTTGTTGTACTAGTGTTCATAAAAACAGTTGTGTAAAAGCAGTTGTATGTATTCTCACCCCTGGATATAAAACAGTAAAAAGGGGCTATGAAACTCACCTGAGTTAAGCAATTAGCGAGCAAATAATCAAACAAGCAAGCAAGGTGTCCCAAGGTGCAACCTTCTAACGTCCTATACGTATAAGGTTGTATATAAGTAGATGTCTCAAAGACCATCTATGTAAGTTGAGGGTTAAAGTCCACTTAAGTCAATAGTATAGGTGGAGGGTTGATGTCCACCTAAAAACTAGTTCACTCAACTAGTATGTTCAGTTAAGTTGTTGATTAAAAATGTGTACGACCCGTTGGTGAAAGTTTGTAATAATAATTCTTTAAGATATTATTATCAAGTTTGTTTCATTGTATACATTGTAATGGTATGTATCATGTGTGGTAATAAGTTGTTATCCAAGTTTAATACATAGTAAAATCAAGTTTCATGTTTTCTGTCTTTAGCAACACTAGGGTCAGTGTCGCAGGTTTAAATAAGTTTCAGTTAAGTAGCGGCATTGATAGCGACACTTAGGTAGTGTCGCAGGTAGTGTCGCAGGTCATGCAACACTAAGGGTCTGATTGATTTTCTAATTTAATCCAAGTGTTCTAAGTGTCGGTTTTTTGTTCAGGAGTGTTTTTAGTCTCGTTTTTGGTCAAATTTACTAAGTAAGTCAACCCAACCCATTTGCTTACAAGTTTTGCCAAAAATAGTAAGTTTGTCGTTTTTCGAAACCGAGTCCCGTTTTTGTTGACTTGGTCAAATCTTCTCGGTTTGATCCGAAACTTTTACCCAAACCTTATAAGTGTTTATGGACCATAAAAAGTTAGTTTTTCCATTTATAGCAATCCCTCAAGTGTCGGTTTTTAAAGTGTTACTAAAATCAGTCTACTATCTCATTTTCCAGAAAAATGTACTTGTTTGTCTAATTTTTATTAAATTGTACATTCTGAATTATCTCCTAAGAAAAATACTAGTTATTCCACCACATGTTAACTACTTTCAGTAATTTTTCTATAAATTGTAGAGTAGTCTAAGTATTTATCAAAATTGCATGTGTCGTCTGAGGTCCAACAGTTGACCAATCTGGACACATGCATGAAGATCGAGTTTTTGGGCAAAATCTAGAACTTTTCAAGAAAAGCTATCAGTATAACTTTTGTAGCTAACAAAATTTATAAGATTTTGGCAGTAGTTTCAAGTCATTTGGAGTTGTGTAGCTCAAGATATGATCAAAACCATATGAATAAGGTTTCTGACTTTTTAGAGCAGATTATATATATGTTTTTATATAAATTATTAAAAATAATAAACAAGCTCAGAAAAATATGAGGTTTTTGGGGTTGGAATGCTTATTTCTTGAACTTAAGTTTTGACTCTAAAAATGTCCATTTTCATAGAAATATGAATTTTCTAAAAAACGTGGAACTGGACACATCTTTCTAGACAGAAAGTATATCTCACATTTTGTTAAGTTTCAAGTTAGGGAAAGTGGTTTTGTATAATATCTTGTTATAATACTTGTTGAGTGAACTTATTATGAGTAAGATGAAGTAGAAATTATCCTGACAATGGTGTTTTTGAAGAACCTTGGACCAAAATGCAATGTGTGTTGCTTGAAACCTTGAAATCTTGAAAATCTTGTAAAATGGTGAAGTATTTGAGTGGTGGCTTATGGTGGTGATGTTGTGGTTTGTGGTGGTTGTTGGGGTGGTGGAAATTCTCTGGATTTTTGAGAGAGAGACTGAGAGGGGATTGTAGAGAGAAGGTGGAGGAAAAGATGTAGGTGAATGATGTCAAATGAGGCTTTGTATGGAGATTGAGTGGAAGTAGTGAAGATGAGTAATGAGTGGTTTTTACATGCAAGGTGAGAGGGGGAGGGAGAGGTGGCCGGCCCCCACCTGGGTTTATGGTTTTTAATTCACAGTTTCCAATCTGTGTTGAGTACAGTGTTCATTTATTCGTTATTCGGTTTAAACGTTAAATCGCGTAACGTTATTTTTGAGTTGTTTAAATTCACGATATTTTTGGGATTATTTTTCATTGAAGTATTAATAAAATATTTTATTTTTGGTTGTAAAAATATTTATTGACTTTCGTTTGGTTGCTGAATTTGATTCGCGCGTTTTTACTTCGTTTGTTATGTTTTAAACAAAACATCTAAGGTTTTCGTGCATTATTATATAAAAATAATAATATATGATAAATAACTTCTAAAAATAGATTTAGATTATTTATAGAAAGGTTTTCACCAACGTCGTATAATTAGGCGGACTCAGTCCGGTTGTTTCACGCGATTACAGATAAACACATAATCACGTAAGTGTATATTAAAATATACAAGTAATTACATATATATAGCCTATCACAAACTAACTACAAGTAATTAAAGTCCCAAAATAGGTTTAACAGTGACCCTAAATCGTCAGGTGTCACATTTACCCTAATACTAAACTAAAAATACGTAATTAAAGTTTCTAGCAAGTTAATCAGTAAGCCTAAATTGTCGGGTGTTACAAAAATTCAAGTTCATTTAATGTTGTTAACATGTGCCCTAAGGGCACAACTTAGATTTTCCCTTAATAATAACATTATAAAAGCTCATTTCCTTATATATTTTAAAGAAAACAATAATTAGGTTTCCCTTCCATAATTAACTTCTTTTAATTAACTTCTTTTAAGTTAATCTCCCCCCTCTAATCTTAATAGCCCTCTTATTTAAGCCATTGATCATCCTAATTAGTGGGTGACTACCTAATTAGCTACTACTAATGAAGTCCACTTACATCTAATGACCAATATAACCTCATTAGTTAGTCTTAATTAGCTACATTAAACTCATTAATTACTTTTATATTTTTAATTAACCATAATATTAAATCCGGTGTAAATTATCTTAAAGTTAAATACGGTGTAAATTAAGAGCGCCAATAAAACGACGTCGTTTGACAAACCCCTTAACTCACTTACAAACTAGGTCACAGCCTAGAACACATCCACACAGAGATCGCTATATTGCATCAAATCGGGTCATGAAAAAACACATCCATCAACCAAAATCGCGTCCCCTCGGATGTAGTCAAAATCTCTGATGATCATACCCACCGTTGAATATCATGATCGATCGAAGAAGGTCGCAACAAAAAATAAACCGCAAAACCCTTATGCGAATTGGTTGTTCCGAGCAATACTTGACGGCGGCACACATCCATCCGTAATTCAGATGATCGGCGGCCTACTCAGATTTTCTGGCGATGTTCGTCGATTAAGATTCGAATCAGGTATTTAATCTAAACCCTAGAAACAAAATTTCATCTAAGTGACTGATTTCATGTTCGTGTATTATTGAATTTCAAATTGTATTACAAATTAGGATTGGGGTAGTTTCGTCGTGTTAGTGTTAGGAACACACCGCAAACAGTTCGCCGACAACTATATCTTTTACTCTAAGCCCAATTTAACTTTAAATAATTGCTAGCCCCATTTGGTTTACATACGGGTTTCATTAGGAGATGTTGTAAAAAGCCCATTCAACATTACTTATATATACACATACATAGCACATCACAAGTGTTTACATACGTTAGTAGCTCATCTTCAATTAATTCATTTAAGCATTTCCGGCAAGCAAAAGTTCTACTAATGAGGTTTGTTGCCCGTATTGTCTAATTGTGATTAACTAACTAAACATAGTAAACCTTCTCCTTTTTTCATAACTTATCCTACATGTCTATGGATTCGCAGGCCGCTATCTGCTCCAGATGCTGAAATCAAGATAGAGATACATTTTGGTGGTTGATTATTACGATCCGACAAGCGTATCAAGTACGTGGATGGTCTGTGTTTGGTTGATTTGACTGTAACAACTATCGACGTCAACATGTTGTACCTGACATCGTTTCTCAAAGATTTTGTGAAATGTGCATGCGATCGTGAACATTGGTTCGCATCTATAATACAAGAAAGGAATGCAGAAGAAGATTTTATTTGGAGAATAGAACATGACATACATCTACAAACGTTGTTAAGTTACTTTGGTGTAGAAAATACACTCAAGGTTTTTTTGTTACATGGTTGTCGCCATGTTTAGAACCTACCATTGCATCAGGGATATTTACTTTACCTTCATCGTTTTAATAAGATACAAGGGAGATTAACTTAAAAGGAATTAACATTTTAACGGTTCGAGGTGATCATATGTGATATGCTAGATAAAAATCATTAGAAATGCAACGCATAGGAATTTGAGTCAATAACATTTTAGCATTGTGTAAAAACATTGTTACTGATTACTATAAGATGCGAACAAAACATGTATAGAATGAGACCATCCTTATATTCTTTTTATCTTATTATAAACGATGAAGGTAAATATGTGATATGCTAGATGAATATCATCAGAAATACAAAGTTAATTCCTTTTAGTCTTTTAAAATACGAATTCAAAGCGTAAATTGTCGAAATAGCCACTAAATGAGTATATTATGTTTGTTTGACCCTTCAACTATAAACTTTATTTATAAAATCATCATCATAAATATAATTTGGAAAGATTTTTCATTTACAAATTTGTACACATGCCAACCGTTTATTTTGTTTTATCTATCCAAATATAGATGCAAACGTTATTACATACTATCCATAACATCGTTTACATTAAAAATGATATATCGTAGATATCTTCCAAATATAGTATCAACAACTTACTTCACAATCCTTACAACAAACACATCTACCCTATATAAGTTCGCTTAGTGTTGGATGGATTTGTAGAAAAAGGAATTCAATGTCTACTCCATTAAAGATGCCTGATCGACATGTACATAACAACCGTATACGAAGGGTCATTGCTCCAAAGTAAGCATTTTAATATTCTTATCCGAATTATATCGTACATATTGTTCATTAATTTGCAATTTTATTGTATTTTGTCTAACTTTAATGCCAGTATTGATCACCATGTCCCGTGAATGATCGACATATGTGTGCATTATGATGCCCACATGTATCGTACAATTTACAGATTTGAGTATTTAAATGGGAAGGAAGCAATGATGTTTTCGATTCGACCAAACGAATTTCCAATAGAATATGTAAATCAATGGCTTTTTGCAGATCTTCATTTTATTCTACCTCAACAATGGTATGTAGATAGACATCCACTACGCATCCTTAATGATCGCAATTCACTCTTAAGAATTACTCGTGACGCTGACATACAAAATCTGCTATCAGTTGGTGAACGACACGACGTAATATATTTCTATATTTTAGATCGGCGACATATCCCAAACCTCCAAGATTGACAATACGTTGTTTACTCCAACCGACATTTTAGTAGTCATTCGATGTATGATGTATGTATTCGCTAATTTCAGTTTTAGAATGATTGCATTTTACGTCCTTTAAAACAAAGTCATTTAACGTGTTATACAATGCATAAGTTTTTACTAAAAACATGTAAATTTGACTACATTCTCTATATTTTACTTATTTCAACCAAATAAAAAAAAAGTTATGGAGCCCCGCAAATTTGCGGGCTATTAACTAGTTATTATCAATGTGGGAACTAAAAAGGTCTTGGAGTTGGAACTAGCGAAAATCAACATAAGTACTTAATGTGTCATGCTAAGATTTAAACCACAATCTTCATTTTGAATAATTTATGATTCTCTCATTAGTTTTGAAAATCATTTTAACTCCGTCTAGCATGTTATTACCCAAACGGAGAACTTTATAGTTGTTTGTCGGAGAAGAATAACGGTTCGTTGGAGAGGATAACAACCTTTTTTCGGAAAAAAGATAGGATAACGCAAGTTCGATTTCCGCCAACAGTGAGGAAATTATTGGCGGCATACGTGTTTTCTTTCAATTAGGTTATTTCTGTTGTGGTATGGGGCTGCTGACGGTGATGACGTCACCGATGGAGGAAGTTGTTGGTCTGATTTTTATTAGTAGTTGACGAGTTTTTGATGAGAGGAAATGATTTCTTTCAACTCGGCATGATTCTACTTCAACCCTCCTCCATAATCATAATCATAAGATAAGATTAAAAGTAACAAAGTAACTAACTTTTCTATGCATCATGTAAAAAGTAAAAACAGATAATGATCATATTGTTTTAATGCAAATCTCACGTAAAAATCACAATTCATATGAAACCGTCATCACCCAAATGAGTGACGTCACTACTACCAATTGTTAATTTCCTAGAATTGTTAGTTAAACTATATTAAACCCTAGTTCACACACACACACACATACTCACTCACACAAACATCCAATCGCCTCCTTGATTTCATCAATGGCGAATCCCGTCATTGCAGCAGCATCATCACCACCACATCGCCACGTGTTCAATTCGATGTACTCCGTCATTGCACTTGTATTCATTTTAGTCGCTTGTGTTGAACTCTGCGATGCATCTACCGTCGTTGACGTTTACCGTCTTATTCAGTACGATCTCGCCGGAGCTCCCTACGGATCTCGTGTTGCGGCACTTAATCATCACGCCGGTTCTTCGTTATTCGCTCCTGGTTCCGATCTCTCGCGTACTGTTGTTATACTTCCGTTACGTGAATTGAATGAGACTTTCGTTCGAGGTAAGCTATTCATTTCATTTGCATCTGTTGGAAGTATTTTGATTGTGATCGATGCTGTTGTATTGGTTTAGAGCATAATTCTAGGTTTTATTGAGTTTGATTAAGGTGAATTTGATAATTTCATTGCACATGTTGAAGTATAGTGTATTGATTGAGAGCTGGATACTAGGTTTATTGAGGTTGATAAGGTGAATTTAACGATTTCGTCTGCATCGGTTTGATTATTTTGATCATTTGTGTTTATAATTGATGCTAGTGTATTGGATTAAGAGCTGGATGTTAGGTTTTACTGAGTTTGAATAGGTGAAGTTGATAAATGTGTGTAGTAACTTTTGATCTGTTGATTTTGTCCGTATACGGTTAAGTACTAAATTATTGTGTTTTGAGCTTAGTTTTGGAATGTAAAGCGTATGATCAGTTTGCTATAGTGTTATTGTTTATCATTGATGTGAAT
Source organism: Pseudognaphalium luteoalbum (assembly GCA_963422505.1). Taxonomy (NCBI): domain Eukaryota; kingdom Viridiplantae; phylum Streptophyta; class Magnoliopsida; order Asterales; family Asteraceae; genus Pseudognaphalium; species Pseudognaphalium luteoalbum. The sequence continues at coordinate 74,441,313 of OY730198.1, forward strand.
ATATCTATATGCAGTTTGATAAAATTGAGTGGACTTAGATTGTTGCACTTGATTGAGTTTGAATAAGATGGAATTGATAAATGTGTTATAGATTGGGGGACTTAAATCTAGTTTGAAGCTATGCGAGAAGCAGGCAAAGGAAGTTGATTCATTAATTTTGTGACATTGACTTACAACCTTACATATTTGAGTAGATATATGGAAGATGTGAGTCAATGTTACAGAAGTAGTAAATCAATTGGTTTCTATCATTGTGAATACCATTTATTACTGATATGAATATTTCAATATCCCGTTCCATATAATTGAGTGGACTATGAAGCTTTGTAAACGTGAAAAATGTCACAAGCTAGCTGATTCACTGCCTCTGTAATGTTGACGTAAAGCTATACATATTTGGGTAAATTTATGGAAATTGTGGGTCAATGTTACATAAGCAGTGGATCATCTTGCTTCCCACAGTTTATTTTTACCTTCTTATTTGATTATGACTTCTGATTGGTGTTGGTCTTCTATGAGGGGTTATCTGATAGGAGCGATATTATTTAATGCAAATTAATTAGCTTTCTTATTTGATTATGACTTCTGATTGGTGTTGGTCTTCTATGAGGGGTTATCTGATAGGATCAATATCATTTAATGCAAATTAATTAGCTTCGAGAAGTGCTTGACCGATGCAGAAATTAGTGAGATGTTTACCGACTGGTTACAAAGTTTATGCTGTCCTGTTTACTACTATGTATGGAGCTGGAATTTGGATTCATTTTAGCAAATTAGGAAAGTGTTTGGTTTTGTGTGTGGTAGAAAAGTTAGTGTTATAGAGTTGTTATGTCCAGTTCATAACATATTTTCTGATTTTGAAGCGTAATGAAATAAAAGAAGTCAGGTAAGTTAGATATGGAAAAGAGGAAATGTGACTACTAGATATAAAGAGAGAAAAAAATAAATAGAGGATGAATGTATTTGTTATTTTGCTTGAAGTATCATAGTGGCCGATAATAGTTTTGTTGATCATTTTGATGCATTCATGTGAGCCTGCCCCTCGTATTTTGAGATGAAAGGTTTCTCAATTTTGTTATTGCTTCTGTAACAATCTGATTCAGCCTTTTAACTATTGTTGACCATATGGCAGAATATATTGAACAGGGAAAGCCTTTAGGGGGACTACTACTTCTACTTCCTCAATTTTTTCATTCTGAGAGCACTCCAACTGCTGGTGGATATCTTGGCGATGATAGTAATAAGGAGAATTTGAAAGAAAAATTGGCGGATTTAGAGAAGAAGCTAATACATGCTACTATTCAAGTAAGTGAACACACAATATATGTGCAATAACAACTATATATCTTTGTTCATGTTCAGCTGAAGGTTTCTCTAACGAAAAATCTGATGAGCAACTATGAGGCCTAGAAGTTTAAATAACAGTTTTAATCTTTTATATGTCAGATGATGGTGCTTAATGTTTTTTCTTTCCTGCACTTCTTTTTCTTGTTAATTAATTTAGTTTTCATTTTACAGTATCCTGTGTATTTTGCTTTTGAAGACGAAGATTTGCAAAAAGTGTTGGCTGATATTAAGAAAAATGATGCAGCTGGTCAGCCTGCAACAGCAACTACAGGCGGGTTAGTATATATTTAATCAGCATACATATTTAGTCTTAGTATAGCAATGCCACTAAAAGTTTTACATTTACCTTTTAATTGTTTTTTATTTAGGAAATTAATCTTCCAATTATTTTTTATAGTTACTTAAAGCTAAAAGGATAAGTTGAAACTATTGACTTCAAATTTAATGTTTCATCTCTTATCATCTCAGTCGGAACTTGTTTTATTTTCAACCTACATGTACAGTACAGTAGAGCCTATTCCATCTTTCTGATTATAACTTACTGCATGTTTTCTCGTATCCTTTTTTAAACATATTATAGTATAGTATGTAACACTTAAAGTAAATGTTTTTGTAATATAATCTATAAACTACGTTTATATATACAAAAGATCTGTTCATATGCAATGCTGTTTTAAAAAGTGCGCCTGAGGCGAGCTGCGAGGTGAGGCTAACATGTATTCGCCTTTTGTGATAAAAGGGTTGCCAATACAGAAGGCGAGATAGAGGCGCCACTTTTAACGCATCGCATAGCATCACACTTTGTGGCATTAGGACGCATTATGTACAAGGATATATATTGAGGCCTGATGTATAAATAATTTATTAAATGGGCTTAAATATCATTAAATGGTTATGTTTTCTAAGAACACATGTGCATTAAGCCCTTTCATTCTCCAAGAATATCTATATGTGTTCTCCAATCAGCTTTAATAGTAATATAGTAATAATCAATTATAATAATAATTAATTTTACAACAGCACTTGGAATCTATTATGCTACGCTTTTATTGGTTAAATTTTTGTGTATGAATAAAATTTAAATAGCACTTATAGTCTAATTGGGTAAAAAAAATTCCTTGCATAACGTGATGCGTTCGCCTCTCGCCTCAGTTTTTAGGACCTCATCGTAACAGACCACCTCACGCCTTTAAAAACCCAGATGCAATGCAACAAGCTGATCAGTTAGACAAAGCTCCATCAGTGTCTCTCACAAATTGAACGTGCATATACAATTATACATACATCATCAGAAGTCAGAACTGCTTGAGCAGCTACTGCTTAATAATAATTGATATATTGGTTTTTGCAACACATCCAATCTCTATTAATTGAAAATTAAGGTTTTCCTGTTTTATTTTGTCCCATTAAATATTCATGAAGTTTCTATATTACAGTCGACATAATTTGGAAATTGGTGATGATCTAGGTCGTAATTATTTCTGTCATTGCAGATACAAGCTTATTGTCACATCACCAGCTCCTAAGAAACTTGCATCTCCCACAATCACAAATATTCAGGTTTTTCCCTCTATGCATTTGATAAGCTGATCTCTGAGTAATTGTCGAAGTGGGATTTAACTAAATAAAACAACGAACCTTTTATTCTTAAGTGGAGGAAAACTGCAAGTATAGCACAAATGGAGATATATATATATATATATATATATATATATATATATATCTAACACCTGGTTCAAATAACCTTCCAGATTTCCGGTCATGAATGCATTCATGCGCAGTCCTCCTAGAGGCCTTTTAGTTTGTTCTCTTAACCTTCTTTGGATATTTTATCAAAATGGATGCTAATTGTAGATGTCTGTGAGAATATGTGAGACGTGCTTCGTAACAGATGTAATCGATCAAAACTGTGTGAAATGGCAATTGTTTGCTAGCTTTGCTCAGTGATGCCTCTTGAAATGATTTTAGCCGAGATATTCTGATACCGAGTTAACTATTCACAGGGATGGTTGCCTGGATTAAAAGCTGATGGGGATTCAAACCAACTCCCAACTATCGCCATCGTAGCATCATATGATACATTTGGTGCAGCTCCGGTAATTTACTAGATTACCCTTTGATTTACTTCAAATTACATTGCATGTACTTAGTTGTGCCTTTCGTTATCTGTTATAGGCATTATCAGTTGGAAGTGATAGCAACGGCAGTGGTGTTGTGGCACTTCTTGAAATTGCCAGATTATTTTCTGTTTTATATTCCAACCCTAGCACGAGAGGAAGGTATAATATACTCTTTGGGTTGACATCTGGAGGACCTTATAACTACAATGGAACTCAGAAGGTTCGTATCATCCTCTGTAGACTTCATTCATGTGGCAGTTTTGATCCATTAACTTACAAATGTGTTGATATTGGTTGTAATTTTATTTCAAATGGGTTGAACAGGTCAAACAAATGAAAGTTGCCCCAAACTTATTGTTAATGCATACAGCCTCTAATTATTTTATTCAAACTTTTAGGTTATTATGACATTTCTGTAAATTTGGTAATATGGTCAACTAGTTATGTATATCTATCTCATATCTATGTATATACTAGCATGTTGACTGCACAACACAACGGTGACAAATAATTTATCTATTTTAGTAATATAACATTTTCTTTCAATATTTTAGATATAATATTTTAAATGGTTAACATACCATGCCAAATGCTTTACAAATAAGTATAATATATTACCATTGATTATACTTAATCAGTGATCTTATAATTTTATAATAGGGAACAGACTTTTTATTGACAATATTGTAAATGAGTAATATAAATTCTTTGCTCCACTGAATAAACTTTGTGTTGATAATAATAAGAGTGCTTATGTAAATCAAATTTTGAAAAGGATATCGAATATATGATAGACCAAAATCAATGCTATTAAGTACCAACCTTGTTCAGACTATAACCAATTTGCAATAAAGTAAATTTGGAATAAAAACTTTTTTATAAAGTATTTTTCATTTATGAGGTAAATAGGGACAAATGAGTAATTTCAATTTTCTTCTAAGATATAGAGACTCAACATCTCAAGATGCTTAATAAACAACTATTGGATATATGTGTGAGTGTATATAATGTGGTCAAAAAGCTTTCACGAGTTAAAGCAACGTGAACTGGGCTCTTCATATATACTTTGTTTTCTTTCTTTTCCAAAGTTGGTCAATTATTATGTTTTATTCCTTGCAGTGGCTTAGAAGTTTTGATCAGCGTCTACGAGAAAGTATTGATTATGCTATCTGCCTAAATACTCTAGGGACTCTAAGCCCAGGCGAAAACAGTTTATGGGTTCATGTTTCTAAACCTCCAGAGAATGCTTATGTAAAGCAAATTTTTGAGGTAAGTGGATAGAAACCTCATAGTAAACATCATATGTTCTCGAGTGGCATAAATTTGCTCAAAAGCAGATAGCCGTCTAATTGCTCTTGTGTGCAGGGTTTATCCAATGTAGCAGAGGAATTGGGCCTTAAAGTTGGGCTAAAGCACAAGAAAATAAATGTTTCCAATCCCCGAGTAAGTAATTAAAGATAAACCAATATAATTCTAAGGATGTTACAAAGTTGATAATGATATATTGCATGTAATACACAGTTTTGAGAAGTCATTTGACTTTATGCTAAAAGGTTACTACATGCAGGTAGCGTGGGAGCATGAACAGTTTTCAAGGTTAAGAGTTACTGCAGCCACACTCTCTGGACTATCTGTAGCACCCAGTTTGTTGGAAAATACTGGAGGATTGTCTGATAACAGGTGAATATTAGGACACCTGCCATTTTTATCGTCTAAATAGATCATGTAATTAGAGGTATAATATCTCTGATGTTCTGGTTTATTTTCTTTGCTTTGTCATTAGAGAGTTTGTCAGTGAAAATGCAGTTGCTCAGAGTGTAAAATTGGTCGCTGAGAGTTTGGCGGTAAGACTCGTAAAAATGATAGTTATTAGTGTTACGTTCTCTTATTAGTTGTTACACGAACCTTGTTTTCTTTTTCATGTATGTATATGCTACAAACATAACATGCACTTGCATGCTTTCATTAGATTCCTTTTATTATTGCAACCTGAATATGTCTCCAAATCTTTTAAGCATATTGAAGAATTATTTTTTTGATATAACTACTGTTTACATGCAGAGGCATATTTACGGTCAGGAGGGAAAGAACATCAATATATTTGCAGATAACAGTAGCTTGGCGGTCAATCCTTCTTACATTCGATCTTGGCTTGACCTTTTGTCAAGAACACCCCGTGTAGCACCTTTTCTCTCCAAGGACAATGCACTCATCATGTCATTGAAAAAGGTGTTAACCATGACGTTTTATTATTTTCTGGTGTTGTCAGAAATAAAGTGAAATTCACTTTTTGCAATTTTCATTTTCAGTCAGACAATAACCTATTTGTTAATTGCAGGAATTAGCAGATCATGTTGTAGAAGTGAATTTGCAACACGACGTGATTGATGGGATGTTCACCTTTTATGATTCGACAGTTAATACTCTGCAGATTTATCAGGTGAAGTTATTCCCCACTATTGCATTTGTCCAATTTCATGATGGTATCATGTTAACTTCATTGAACTTATTTCACAATAGCCATTGATTTATGCACTTTTGTTACACTTATGCACCATGATTGTATCTTGCATTGAATCAAGTGAACAAACTTTTCTAAAGCTAACAGGACAATTATTTTGAATTCATTACAGGTTGCCAGTGTAACATTTGACTTGCTCTTGCTACTCGTTCTTGGCTCATACTTGATTACCCTTTTCAGTTTTCTCGTAGTAACTACCAGGGTATGTTCCTCTCATTAGCTAAACCTGTGGGTATATGTGGCAATTTTGATCCACTTGTGAATGGGTCAATTCGGGTTATGTTTTATTTTCAACAGCTTAACCGGTCAAATAGGTAGATTTAAAAAGTAGCGTAGAAGGAAATCAATCAAACGAGTCATAGTCACTGAAAGTGTATCTTTAGACTTTAAGGGATGAAACCTTAGATCATTTAAATCCCCATTTTGACCCGTTTAATAACCTGCTAGATACTCATTGCCATCTCTACCTTCAGGATGTTTGATTCTTATTCTTATTCTTATTGCATTTCCAAGGTATTAGCTGGGAACCTACATTTTTGTATAATAATAAATGCATATGATATCTCAGGGTGTTGACGATCTAATCAGTCTTTTCCGTCGTCCACCATCACGCAAAGTCAAAGCAGCTTGATGATGAAACATGATCCTGTTGTGCCACCAACCTCTTTGCAGATTCTGCAATACTTAAATTCATTCTGACTGCATGGATTAGATGTACTCTTAATGAACCATGATAGTCTCTTGTAGGTTTACTTGTAGTTACCGAGGATTAATTTTTTGTTATAATCACAACATGCTAAAAATTTTGGTTATGCTTGACATGTAACCTCTGTAATATTTTCCGGCAGTTAATGTAGGAAAATTTAAAGTACTCATGACCGAACACTTGATTAAAGGAAATCATGGTTGTGATGGGCAAAAGCAAACCATGTGTGTGTAGGTTAACGGTCAGTCGGTCAGTCTCAGTTACCGGACCTAGGATAGGTACTGACATAATAACATTCAACATGGGGCATCTCCAAATCTCCAATGATGTTTTGGTATAAAAAATAATCAACTCTTTTACATGAAAATTTCTAAGTTTTTGCACTAAATTTTGTGCAACATTAAACATTACGCCGGATTATTTGTATAAAGTGTTTAACTACTTTACATAATAAGATGGTTATAACAAATAAATATAATTTTCAAACAAAGAATGATAGTTAAATTATTGATTTATGATAAGAAGTTATATAATTCAAACTATAGGAAAGCAAATGAAATAATATTTATAATTAAATTAATAGTTTGTAAAGTTGAAGTAACATAGATATAATGACTTGAAGCAAACTTACATGTAAAAAAAAAGGTTTATGGGTCAATGTGTAAATGTTAAAAGGTATTTTTTGCATGCATCGGAGATGAAACACGTTTTTTTGTAAGCATATACTTAATATATTCTTTTATTATATCAAATTTGGTGTCTGGTTTCTTGCATACGTTAAAATGCCTTTATATGACAAATATAAAATAATTTGAGTTTATATGTGTCGGGTCAATTCCCTTTACCCAAATTTGCCCAAGATCACTTCACATGAATATGGACATTGAGGTCTAGCAGTTTATAAGCACTTCAACTACAACTTGACAAGTAAATGGTATTTTAGTATGACGATACTTCACGCTAGCATGACACTAAAACTTATGTGTATATGAATAATACAAAAGTGTGATTGTTTGATACTTTGATTTGCAACTTAAGACATGTTCAAAGATCTTGAATGGATTTTTGACCTAGTTAAACTGTTAACGTAATAAAAGTCTGTCGTAAACTGGTATTATCTATCGTACTAGACATAACATTTAGATTTTCGACTGTATATATTTCTAATCGTACATAAAAAAATTGATGGATGTTAAAGAAAAGAAATAAACATTTTATTTATATAATTGGAGTATGTGACCATTTAGGTTCATTTTAGTATTTTATAGCTAAAGGACTATTTATGTAAATACTCAAACCAAAGGGGTTAAACATAACTACTACTATTTATCCCATCAAAAACCATAAACCCCCTACAAAAACCCTAAACTTCAGCTTATCCTCAAACTACCATAACTGTCAAATTCAACAGCTTTATTAACCAAATCATCGAAACCAAAAAACATGCACATGTGCAGTGCATTCAATCCTTGTTCTTCTATTTCATTCAATCAAGAAACTTTACATTTATGCCCTAAATTTGTTCCTGTTAACGGAAGAACACCGATTACAACCGTAATTGCACAAAATTCCGGTACCAACGACGGTGGTTCGGCAGTTGATGACGTCAGAGGTTCCGGTACGACGGCTAGAGGGCGGAGGTTGCTCAAAGTTCGAGAAGAAAAGAGAAAACGTGAATATGATCGCCTTCATAATTATCCTTCTTGGGCTAAGTAATCTATTTTCTATACAAAAAATGTAAATTAATTTTATTCATTAAAGTTTTTATAGGATGTGTGAGGTTCCAATGGTGCAGCTTCATTTTGACGGGAAGGAGGGCCGTTGATTAATGTTATCAACGGCCCATATTCAGAACATTTGCAATTTACGTGAAATGTAGTGTTGTTAAGATGGAGCGTATTGGGCCGTTGATCACAGAATTCAACACTTTGGAACCTTACCCATTTAAGTTACAGTAATAAATTAATCTTTATGGGAGGTTAGTCATTAGTGTAGAAAGGCACTGCAAAATGAAGTATGCATCTCGATAAAATAAAATAAAAAATAGGTATCATGACACGTTTAGCACCAAAATCTTTCCAAAGAAAAGAATTGTGCATGATTGATTCATAGCATGAATGATTTTGGTGCTAACGAGTATGATGCACGGATTTATATTTCAACATGATGTGAAATTTTTGTGCATCATGACGCGTGTCAGCACCAGAATCATTCATTGACTTTTTACTATATAAAGAATTTTTATTTGATTTCGGTCCATTCTGATGTGACGATAAAAACACTAGTAAAAGTACTTTAATTTCCATGTGTTGTTATGGTTTCAGGGTCTTAGAAGATGCAGCTAAGAATGATATTGAACTTAGAAATGTTCTGGGTGATACCATTGGGAAGCCAGAACAGATGAGACAAAAGGTAGCAGATTATGTTCCTTGTACTTTTTTTCTTACCTGATGTGCTAGATGAGCACATGCTTAAGATAAGATGTGCTATTCTCTTTCGAAGAACTATTGGCATAACATGTTTTGATATTGGAGTTTTGTTTACATGTTTGATACCTTGTAATTTTTACTTCTTAGTTGGATTATGTTTTGTGTGAAGATATGTAATGTGTCTACAAATATATGACTATACAGGTAGAAGATAGGATCCGGAAAAAAGGGCGCGATTTTCACAAGGCTAAAACTGGTTCTGTCGTTGCCTTTAAAGTCACCTTTAGAGAGTATTTAACTTGCCATCTGTCTTGTATTTACGTTTGCATCAATTTTGAGAAGCTTCCAATCATCTGTGTCGATAATTGATTTCACTTGGTTGAAGATATATTCTTATCCCCTGAATGTTGAAAGTTGTATCTTTGAAAGATATCTATGTATAGCTTTTATTATCTTCTTGAAATGTCCCTTAATTTGACTGGAAATGGCCTTTGTTTTGATTTTTGATCGACAGCTTCAGTCCTGTTGGTTCAAATATATGGTTCAAGTTATATGGACCACCTTCTGATCGGGATGTTGACCTGATTGGCAGTGTATGCTTCCACACCTTTTTGTACTAGCTTTTTGGTGAAAGCATGCTTTCAGTTTTGTATATTTGTTTATTTGTTCTCCATTCCGCCATACCCAAATCGAGAAGATGGTTATAGTAATTGTTTCATTTCACATTTTATAAACCGGAAATCCAATTTCTGCATCTTTACACAGGGTATGAAGATTAAATAAAGCAATCTGGCTTATCTATGTGACAGGTTATTCAGTCATGGTATGTAATGGGGCGTTTGGGTGCATTTAATTCAGCTAATTGCCAGGTAACAACATAAATTTAGTATAATGTCCGTTTCATCAACTTATGTATTGTGTGTGTATTAAGTTAGGAGCATAATGAGTTGTTGCAGCTAGACCAATTCTGGTTCTTATTATTGTTTTTTTTTATTTATTATTATTATTAATTAATTACTCAGATTCTGTATATGCTGTAATTCTGGGAAGTATGAAGTTATAACCCTATTGAAATCCATGCACATAAGTACATAACTGTTTCTTTAGCCTTAGTAATTCGTTAGACCATGGATTCCCAGAATTATATTTGTTCATACTTAGGTTAGTGATAGAAACTCTGATTAGAAATGAGGAACAGGAACGAAAAGGTCATATTAATCCGTCTAGTATATTAACCCATTAAGCACTTGACACCTATTCGAAATACTTGAAGAATTATATGGGATCATGGGGTGTAATGGAAAGCACGTTGGCAAATATAATATGTTAATGTTTTTGAACACAAAAAGTCAAACATAATATGTATTTCTCATGTAGTAGCATTGATAGTGGTCTTTCATATTGCAGTTGGCAAATACATCAATGGAATACAATCCTCTGTACGATGCAGATAAGGGCTTCAATGTGATGCCGTCATCATTCCATGATGTCGGTGATGTTGAGTTTCAGGACAATTGGGGACGTGTTTGGTATGAAATTTGACATAATGCTATATTTTACTGCTACCATTACTTGTTTGTGAGGAATCAGATTCACAATAATGTCGAACAGGGTAGACATTGGTACTTCAGACTACTTTGCTCTTGATGTGCTGCTCAACTGCCTCACTGTGTTGAGTTCAGAGTAAGAGTCTTTCTCTCCAGTATTTCAGTCTACAATGTCCACAATCTGCTACTAAAATGGGAACTAGGTCTTAAAAATTGGGGTTGGTTGGTAAAGGGTCAGGAGTCAAAACAGGTATTTAGTACCTGTCAGAATGAGGGGTCGGGCAGACTGGAAAGATATATTTTATCCTTTTTACCAAAGGGCCTTTGGCCTAGCGGTATGTGGGGAACCCTTCAACCAAGAGGTTATGGGTTCAAGCCTCGTGGTAGGCATGTATATATATTCGTGTGATGTATATATTATGTAGGGTAGGTTAGATTGTAAGGTTGCCTTTCTAAAAAAAATAAAAAATAAAAATTATTTTATCCTTTTTGTTTAGTTTTTTAGGTGGTCGACTTGACAAGTATGATTACAATAATTATCTAAACCCTCATTTTAAATAAAGAGATTTAGAAGGTTTTATGCATTTATGATGACTTAAAACCTGTTTAAGCTGCTCGACCCATTTCTTTAAAGTTTAATTAGTTGGGTCTGACTCGTCAGTTATGAAACAAAACCGAAAGTAACCCGTTTGTGTATGAATAGATTGAAAATGCCACCTGTAGGAGGTAATATTAGTTCGTCCAAGCTTATTTACACCATTTCCGTTCTTCTCTCCTTTTCTTATTACGCAGGTATGTAGGTATACAGCAGGTAGTTTTCGGGGGTCGGTCAATGGGTGACTGGGAAGAGGGAATGAAAAACCCAGAAGATGGATACAAGTACTTCAAGATTTAAAGAGTTGTTGTAACACACAAGGTTTATGTAAGGAGGGTGTCTGAGGGCCTTTGACCAGGTCTAAAAAAGTAGTCAATGGACATGTGAACTGTCCTATACTAGTGCTTGTTGGTCCCTCAACAAATGAGGCTAGGTTAGGCTAGCCCAGAGATGGTTATCAGTTAGACTGCATGTAAAAATTAGTTCCATAGATTGTATGATATGTTCGTTATTTTCATCTTGTATTCTTCTCTTCCTTTCCTAGTTTCCTCGTGCAATGGTTTGCCCAATTCTGGACTAGAGGGCGATTTCAACCTATATTAATTATAAATGGATCCTTTTGGGCCTTGTTTCATCTCAAGCCGGTCAAATGGGTCAAACATGATGAAAGTCACACATAAGTTTTCTTTTCAATGCATGAACCTATTAAATACCTATATTTCAAAAATTCATAGTTTTGTTCCGATAATAGTTGACGTATAAGTTGACATAGATGTTTGCAGATTGAGTTGACCCCAATCATACAACAACAATACCCGAACCTGTCGGAGGCGGATATGGAAGGTAAGATGTAGACAATCATACCTCTACTTCCTCTACCTTCACACTTTGCAAAAACCTCCGGCTATAGAAAACAAAATATGGTACTTGTTATGAAATTGCAAGCACCAAATCAACAAAGGTTTGTAAGTTGAACTATTCTGCTGCAACTTCGTGTCAACTGAATCATCTCTCTATTTCAGTGGCATGTTGGTTTTTGTAGAAGCATAATGCTAATTATATTAATATCTTCCATAAATCCAATACTGTAATTCACTACTACTTACTGGTAATATTTGGGTATCTGGAGACCTTTGATTTTAGATGCCAAAGTCCAACTCTTTGATCGACAACCTTACAACACAAGTTGGACTAGATGAGAGCAATGGGTAAACTGAACAGGAACACAAACACCGAAACCAGATTAACCAAAATTGCCACTTAATAATCATACACTATAGTGTAACTTACAACATGATAATCTAGAATCTAAGGTTTGAACTTCTTTTTGGTTGATTTATATACATCTCTATATAACCCTCTACTAACTAAACCTCTGTCAATGCATATACTTACAATTGCACGAGCAAACTATGTTTACTGCTATCCTCAATGGAACAAGCATGTCAAACTGAAGCCAGATCACCTGCAGAACATTAATTCAAAATTTCAGGAAATTTGCATTCTCTCCACAGTCAAAAGGTGTTCAAAATGGACCCATATTCAGCACCATGCTACAATGCTTTCACCTTGCAATCATTCTCCAAACAGTGGATATTGCAAATCGTTGAAAGTAAAATTTAAATACTGGTTATTATTTAAATTGTAACGTATACAAACAGCTTATGTATCTACGTGACGCCGTGATGGTTTAGTTCTGACCTTGTAGAAGGTAATTACCATATTATCCGAATATAATTATGAGTACGCATATTAAATCATATAGTCTATAAGATATGCAATGTTAAGTGGCGCTATCTACTTAAACTCTTTTTTATATGTGTACACAAAGCATCTACAACTATATTACGATTCATCCTACATATGTAACTTGATTGATAACTACAATGCTGCAAAGTCTACTATCATTTTTTAGGAATAAATGAAAACAAAACTAATTCAAAGAATCTAAGATAAGTTAACAGGCAATCATATTTAGTTTGCGAGTCTACCTAATCAGTTTAGTATATGCGTGATATTGTAGTATTGTACCATATGAAGGTGTTATATGATATATAGTGCAACTAGATGTGATAAAGGAATTTAGAATACTCACTGCACATATGGTGTTGCTATCTCTGAAGGGTGTGCCCATTCTTTGCTTCAAGCCATTTCAAACTATTACGCACAACTTGAACTTTAGAGGATAGATGCTCATTGTGACCATCAACATCTTTCATCAAAGCAAGAAGTTGTTCTCGGTATGCTGTACTTAACCGCTTCTTTACACGCAGTTCAGCAGTTAGTTCTTGAATTTTCTTATCTTTCTCATCCTGCTCAAAACATAAATATACAAGCCTTCAAACATACTCGTATGCATTATGTAATCTGAAAGTCCCAAAGATAATCTAACGTTTGACTTGAGAATCATTTAATTTCTCATTTAGTTATCTAAAATGCCCATCAATAAAGATGAGAAAAACAAATGCTGTCGAAAAAAAATCAATTATAAGTTACATATATCTTCTAACAACAGCGAAAATTGGTAAATTTGAATTAAAACCTTCTCCCAGAAAGAATTTTTGCATTTTATTTTCGTACAGGCAAAAAGTAAAGTGTTGCATGAAACAAGATTCATATGCAGGAATCGCTGCAAACTTACAAATGTCGGACGTCTTCTTGAATTTGAAACATGAAGTGGATGGTTGTGTTCCCTTACAAATTTTCTAACAACCCAATTTCCAGGTTTGTCTCTCTTCACTAAAATCATCGCTGCACAACCTTCTTTACATTTATTCTTCTTCTTGATCTTAACACTTACATTTTTGTGATTCTTTAAATCCCCTCTACACCCAAGTCCACGGGAAATTATTGATCCATCTCTCTCTGACTTACGAGAAGATAAAACACGAGTAATGAAACCCACCCGCCCTGCATACTCATCATAAAATGTTCTTGCTGCTTCATCTGATTCAAATAGCATACCCTCATACGGTTCTTGATTTTTGTCAGTTTCACACAAAATTAGTTCCCCTTGGGCAGGTATTTCTATCTTTTCAATATCATCCTCTGTTGACGTTTGTTGATCATCCACTGCAGTAAAACAAATGAAGTATTACAAATTTCACAATCCCAATCGAAATTATTTTTTAAGCGAATAATCATTATTTCTTATGAATGGTCTAAAAAAGTTGGTTTTCATGTAACCATTAACCGGTCCACACGAGACCACCTCTGGCCCAACCAACTGATTTTTTCAAAATTCAGGTTCCTTTGGCTCAATTGGGGATTGAAACCAGGAGGTCCAGGATACTTCATATTTCCAGAACCAACGAGGCTAAATGTAGGACGCTATTTTTGAATTATCAGGTACAAACCTACTTAAACTGACATTTTCGAGAGCCACATTACAAACTTAACAGGTCTCTGATGTGTGCTTTGAAAGAGAATATGTGTATTGGACTTGTCTAAATCAAATAATCATTAATAACAAAGAAGGTATAAATAAATTATATAAATAAAACACTCATATTAAAGTAGTTGTTAACTTACCATCATCTATGCATAGACCTTGACTAATGTTATTGTTCCAACCAGTATCTTCTTGCTGACATGCAGGTGTTGGATCATCATACAATGTTGACATTTTCTTTATTCAATCCTTCACATTTTAAGGAATTAAATAAATAAAGAACACAAACCCCAATTAGTAAACATCAAAAAGTAACAGAATTTACAAACCAAAATCATAACACAATTGATTTCCTGATCAATATAGTAGTGTTATCGATAAGTTCAGATTTAAGCTAAAATTAGAAGATTAGAGCTCACAAATGAGATTGTGGACGGCGGCTATGGTGGCAGCACGGTGGAAGGTGAGCTCCGACGGAATAACCGTTGAGCTGTGAAAGTATTGAACCCTAGAATTTTTACATTAATTAAATAACATAAATTTACAAAGACAGGTAAAAAAAGTTATGCGACATCTGTTCAAGCCTCGGCACCCATATCCACCTATGATGTAGTGAGTTAGATATGCCCATGTTATCGAATCGTTGTCGATCGTAGGTCGGTTTGGGTTGTAGGTATTAACTTTTTGCCGCAAAATGACAAAAATCTAAATGAGAAGTGATAATTAGTGAGCTAAATCGACTCGAGAAATACTTGAAATCGACTCGGTACAAGTTGAGTCGAGCTCAAGGTACTCGAGGAGAGTTTCAAATCAAGTTGAAGTATTAAAACACTATACTCGAGAAGTTGGCGAGCCTAATCAAACTTGCATTATTTTAGTTTTTTACCCTTCATTAATATGTACATTATTTAATTTAATTATGTAGAGAAAAGTTCATTATAGTACAAAAATTATTAAAAGAATGGAAGTACCAATCAAATTGTGTCATGTGTACAAAGAGAATGTTTCACATGTAAAAAACTCATTTACCCCAAACATAAATATCTCACAAACGACAAATCAAAAAATTTGCACCATTAGATTCAGCGTTTTATCCTCTTCGATTTGCCGTCCCTCAAGGCATACTTTCGATGAGTTTTTTTTTTAATATATTTTGGTGAGTTTCACATTTTACTAACACATGTGTTAATATTTGGTTGAATATTACATTTAGATATAAGGTTTAGGGTTTAGTAGGGTTTAAGATTTAGTATGGTTTAGGGTTTAGTAGGGTTTAGGGTTTAGAGTTTTGTAAAGTGTTTAGGGTTTGGGGTTTAGGGTTTGAGGTTTGGGGCCCAAACCTCAAACCCTAAACCCTAAATGCAACACTTTTAACACATGTGTTAGTAAAATGTGAAACCCACCAAAAAATGAAGAAAAAAAACTCGTCGAAAGTATGCCTTGACGGGCTGCAAATCGAAGAGGATAAAACGCTGAATCTAATGGTGCAATTTTCATAATTTTTTGATTTGTCCTTTGTGAGATATTTAAGTTTGGGGGTAAATGGATTTTGTACATGTGGAACATTCTTTTTGTACACATGACACAATATCATTGGTACTTCCATTCTTTCAATAATTCTTGTACTCTAATGATCTCATCTCTAATTATGTAATAAACTTCAAGTCCAGTCGAGTCAAGCTTGAAAAAATGGAATTGATTAATATTAATATTTTAATATCGATAATCGAGTTGAGTTTGAAAGTTACGGTTCATTAGTCGAGTTGAGCTTTAGCTTGAATTACAAGCTCGATTGAGCTTGAGTTGAATTTTGACCTTTGAGTCGAGCTCGAGCTTGACATTAGGTCGAGTCAACTCGACTCACCCCTACAAAATTTAGCTGACTTTTATTTATTTTAATATTATTTTACTAAAGGGGTGATGAAATAAGATTGATTATTACTTATTTAATACATCAAACTTTCAAAAAGTGTGTTTAAATGTATTTTGGTGACATTTTGTTGATATGTCAAACTCTCCGGATGCCACGTGACACCTTATACGAACGACACATCAACAAAACCCATCAAAACACTGTTTTTAAAAGTTGAATGCATTAAAAATAGCAAATGTAAGTTGAGCACACACAATAGACATCGGACGCAAATTAGATGCATTTCCTGACACTAACCCCTTCATTTATCAGGCAATATATGAAATTTAAAACCCCTAATTAATTCCTTTAACAGATTTAACTAATAATAATATATACATGCATGAATCTGTTTACATATGACGTTAGGCCAATCTTTATGCCAAAGTGTTAGGCCTAAAAACCATTTCCGAGCTTTGATGATCTTGTCTACCGGTTCCTTCTTGACAGCTAGTCGGTATAGCTAGCTTATTTCCAAATTGACTCCCACTTCCCGTATATCGTGAGTGCAATTATGAGCATGGATACTCATTTCTTTGATAGTCTCTGAGCAGTGATCTATCTTCCTTAAAAGCTTATCTATAACCATCCTCAATCCCTCCTTATCCTCTTCCGTAAGAATAATACTATAACGAGACTTGTTGAACTCCAGTTCTTGCACAAGTGATGCACTTTCGTAAAACTCCCATATCCGCAACTCCCTGTCATGATTTTTCTTCATACGGTCTTTCCTCATACTAAACCAGTTACCACGCTTCCTTGCAAAAACATTGGTTAATTGTAACCATATGTAATTCAAAGTCATATATTCCATCCTTTGCAAGAATATGAATTCATCAATACACACAGTCATCATACTAAAAATACTTATTGTCATTCCACTTGATGCTTTCACCAATACCTTCACTGATTTGAACTCTTGGATTTCTTCATTGAATTGCCTTGCAAAAGCAATTGCTTGTTTACAAATTTTAGCAAAAGATTTGATATAATCACAAGAAATTGTAACACTTGTAGCAGGTTCAAGACCACGGAGTTTCTGTAACATCTCCACATATGAATATTCGGCTGTTCGACTATTTACCTCGATTTGTAGTAATGCCAACTTTACACTCCACCATCTATTTGATACGTCTTTAAGCAACCCAACGAAATCCTTATAAAGTGCGTAGGTTCCCCAACAGATTTCATAGTAGTTATAGACCATAACTTTTAACTGTGTATCCCTCCATTCTTCCTTGCATTCTCTTAGAAGTATGAAAGCTTCTTTGTTTGTTTCATGTAAAGTTGTACTGATTTTATGGATGTAATCGATGGAAATTCCTTCTTTTGTGTAGAAAAGGTATTTTTTTATACTTCTGGTGTGGTTCTTAATTATGATCGACTGATGTAAAAGGTGGCTTGAATCAGCTTCACGTAAATACCATCGAAGATCAGACGGAATAAATAAACTAGCATGATACAGAATACTCATTACTTCGCTCATGGGATCTTCATGTTGTTCCGGCTGCAGTGCATCTTTATCACGACCAAAATGAACTCCATATTTACTAGCCTGTAGATAACCCTTTGCAATAAATTGATTCAGTGTTGCCCCTGCGTCATTTATATCATGCTTGTATGTTTTAGCAAGGCAACTCATGTCTTCAATCTTCTCTGAGAAATGAATGATCTTCTTCTCAAGAATATCTATTACAATCATCATCTCCTCCCGATTTTCTTTAGTAATACAATCAAACCGAGCCATCTTGATTTTCAGTTCTTGTAGAAGAATTTGGTTCCCACAAAAGTCCTTAATATGCAACTCCCTTTCATAACTTCTCATCATACATTCCTCATTTAACCATTCATCATTTTTGCATGAAGTACTTTGGAGAAAATGCAACCACATAGAATAGGAAGTCACATTTTTCATCTCTTGTGAGAGTTTGCTATTACGTGTGTATGCTGCCAGAATACTGAAAACTCCTCCAACTAGTAAACTTGATACTTTCGCCAATTTCATAACTGACCTCGTAATTATATTTCCTTTGATCTCTCCATTTACATGTTCTATGAAAACAACTGTTTCCTTACAGATATAAGCAACCGATGTGATCAAACTCTCAGAAAATCTGACACCACCAGCAGCTTCGAGATCATTGAGCTGTTGTAGCAACTCTTCATAGCTGTACTCATCTGCTCTGCTTTTTGCCACAATTTGTTCCAATGCAAACTTTACACTTAACCAGCTATAAGACACGTCTTTCAGCAACGTTATAAAGTCATTGTAAAGTTCAGAAATTCCATGGCTAATTCGATAGTAGCTATAAACTATAGGAAATAATTGTGTATGCTTCAGTTCTTCCTTGCATTCAGTCAAAACTTCTTGGTTGATTTCAGTTAGACATTTGACGATTTTATGGATGCCATCCAAGGAATCTTGTCGTTTTCCGTAATCAATAATGAAGTTTATCTTCCAGCTGAGAAGGCCACAGATTATCGAATGACAGGAATGGAGGTCCGTGTCAGCTTCACAAGCACCTATATACCATTGCATATCAGAGGGCAGACTGAAAGTAGCTCGAAACAAAGAGCACAATTTCTTAGTAGTATAAAACTCATGTCGCTTCAGCTGCAGTATGTTTTCATCACGTATAAAACGAACTCCAAATTCAGTAACCACTAAATCACCACCTGCAACTTCAAATACCTTGAGCATTATACACTATAAGTTCAGATATCATGTACTCCTTGTATAGTAGTTTTTATGTATTGTTGACAACCATCATATAAGGACTAATATGTAGTAATATATTGTGTGTCAATTAGATACATTGACAGACTGCATGTAATACGACAATTGAATTATCTCTAGTATTACCGTTACTATTATGTAATATTTATTTATAAGGGTAAAAGCAAAAAAAAAAAAAAAAGTACCCCATTGTAGTTTCCAAAATTTACATAGGCACGCAATGTCTTTTGTAAATGCTCAAAGTGCATTGCGCATTTGTATACATTTTGTAAATTACAATGAGTTTTTTGTGGCTTTTATCCTATCTAGCCATAATCTAACTTTATTAACTAAATAATAGAAGTAGTATAACTAGTTTGTAATTACTAGATAGATTTTTAAAAGATAGACACGCAGATGTAAAAGTTATGTTTCAAAGTGAAAGATTGAGTTTCTGTTGATGAGATTTATTGAAATGAGTTCTTGTTCATCATGCGGTAAATCAAATTAAGATGCTACTAACCTTCTGGACCGACAGTAAACCAAAAAGAACATATGTTCATTTGCCTCGAGTCTACCATTCTTTTGAGATCATCATCAACCGTCGTGTAGAAAACCAATTGGTTCTCCAAACCTGTTCTAAAGAAGTTCACAGGTACAGATATTTTCCGATATGTTTCCCCAACACGGATATGAGCTGTAACCGTGTACTTAGCTTCCATGTAAGCATCAGAATGGTGGACGGCAATAACAGCACATATGGCCACTCCGACCCATGCGCCTTCAACTAGAATTTTTTTGTCTGATTTTAGCAGCTTGAACCCTAATGGAACTTCACTTCCAGCACCAAGTATCTCAAATACAGCTTCTGGTGCAATCCAATATTTTGAATGCAACTGCATACAAGAAAACGAGTAAATTTCATGAATGGTCCCTCTGGTATGTACAGATCTACTGGAATTGTCCCTAAATAATTCACTATCACTCCTATAAGTTTATGTTTGTCTGTAAATGGTCCTCATCCACCTAAATTGACTACATACCCTTATCTTATCATTTTTAAATTTATGGTTGAGGTTATTTTAGTCAATTTAGGTGGCTGAGGACCATTTACGAGACAAGGATAAACTTATAGGAGTGATAGCGCGAAACAAATTTTTTTGGGACAATTTTTCGAAATCTGTATATATCACAGGGACCACTCTTGGATTTTACTCAAAGAAAATTGATGTTTGAATAAGTTTGATACACATCTCACAATTCAGTAGCTAGAGCCAGTCAGCCAGTTCAATAACAAGAAACGTTGTTTGTTACAGTCAATCGTGGAACACACACACACACACACAAAGAGATGCATAGAGAGATAGACCTGAAGGTAACTGTTTAACATATCTTGTGCTAGAAAAATGCCACGTTCTTTCTCTGCCAGTTTAGGACAGTTCAAACATATTACTGTTGGACTAGTGTTGCTTGTGGCATGAAATTTGGAGACATCTATCTCTTCTCTCGAAATAATGTAATTGAATCGAATCTGAAGTCCATAAAGTGTGTCCTCATTTACTACCGAAAGTTTAGGTAGTAACTGAAGCCTCTTGCAATCGTTCAAACAAAGCATTCTAAGATTTGAGAGGAGACTGATGCTAGCTGGCAGAGAAATAAAATTGTTTCCAGATAGATCCAAATTTATTAATCGATGTAATAAACCAATACCATCAGGAACCACATATAGATTGCAATAACTTAGATCAAGTTCTTTTAAACCATCTGATAAAATATCCAAATTTGTGAAAAGAAAACCTCTTCTTTGTGATGAGAGCGGACATCTATGAACACGTAGCAGTCTTAATCTTTTCAGGTAATGAACAGACAAAGGAATCTCTTCTACCGACGTTTCACTTGCATCAAGCTTCCTCAAATTAAACATATTCCCCAAGTTTTCTGGTAATTTCTTGATGTTGGTTCCATCAACATACAGATGCTCTAACAACTTCATGTTCTGTCCAAAATCAGGAAGATATTCAAGATTTGAGCAGCCAGAAAGAAGAAGCGTCACAAGAGCTTCCATTTCCATGTTACTTCTGCCAAGACTTTGAAGAGTTGTACATCCGTTAAGATTCATGTATCGTAGCTTTTTAAGAAGAAGAACTGACTTGTGTAGCTCGTTCAATTTTGTGCAGCCTTCAAGATTCATTTTCTCCAGATTCGGAGTATATGTCAAGTCTGGGACTTTTGTCAAATCCTTTGAGAAAGCAAGGTTAATAGATCTCAAATTAGGCAGATCCTGTTAAGTGAGCAAAATTTTCAGATACCTTACTAACTTGATTTACTGAAAATCATGACTAAAACATAATTAACTATTGTAAACAATACTTACAAGATTTCTGTCCCAGAGTGTTTCAAGTTGGCTATAACGCATTTCGATTAGATAAATGTGCTTCGGTTCGAACATTGAAGGCAGGGATTTCAAAGAACATCTATACCATTCCAGGATCCGCAAATCATTGGAAAGATAATTAAGACCTCGAGGAAAGTGTATATTACTGATTTTGAGAAATTTAAGTTTCCTCATGTTTGAGAAACAGGAAGGATCATCAATGTATTCATCCACTTCTATGTCACATGGCTCCTGGTTAATGATTTCAACTGTTCTCGATTCCTTGTATAATCAAGCATTAGAAAATTATGAGTGACATATTTCTGTCATCTTATATGATACATGATAGGGTTAACTCTTTGAAAATGTATCAAACTTTAAATGAAATTCTACTGTATGTATAAAACTTTCAATATTTGCTATTGTATGCATCTGAACATCAGGTAAAAAGTATTTCTACTGACATGACAACCATATAACTTGTCACGTCATGTCCATGTCATAATAATTAGTTAGAAGCTTTTAACCAAAAGGCCTTTGGCCTAACGCTATGTATATGTCTGTGTATATATCTGACAACTTGTAGGATTACCGTTCAAAAGAAGAATAAAAATGTAAAAACCTTTAAAGTTGGAAATACGATAGAAGTTTAGGTACAGCCATACACAAACCTGCGGTTTGGATAAGAGGATATCTACGACATCATTATGATACTTGATTGCAAATTTTTTTCCACTGAATCTCCGTAATTCCTTTCGAAGGATTTCCCAGCACATTTGTTGGAGCAGATCATGCATCCACAAGCAATCATCAAGATTAATAGTTATGAGGAACTTGTTGATAAGATCTGTAATTCCACATTCAGGATACAAACCAATATTGGATAGTATGTCTTTAACCAAATTTACATCTCTCCCTTTCAAAAAACATGCAATATACATGAAGGTATCCTGCTGATCTCTATCTAGTCTAGCATAACCTATTTCTAGTCTTTCAAGTACTTGTTTATGTGGATATTCTTGAACTTTCTTCAATATCTCTTTCCAATACTTCTCCTCTTTTCCACATAATAGAGAACCATAGACATTAAGTGCTAACGGAAGACCGCCTGCAAACTTCACAATGTCGTGTGACAACGCTTCATAACCATGTGCAGCATGTCCTTCACCAAAGGCTGATTGACAAAATAGTTTATGAGCTTCTTCACCCTCCAATTCTTCACACATAAATATTTCATTAACTTCAAATGGACTTAACAAGTCGATGTTTGTCGTGGTTACAATTATTCGACTCCCCTGTCCAAACCATTCATGCTCCCCAGCCAAATATGTTAATTGGTCTGTGTGGTTCACATCATCCAAAACAATCATAACCTTCAAATTGTGTAGCTTCGTCTTCAACAAAGTTTGACCATGTTTAACACTTTTTACAGTTATGCTATCATCCTTCAAAATATCATCAAGGATCTTTTGTTGTAACTTGCATAAATCACTGCCATGATCCTTGGAGACGTCCTTGATGTTTTCAATGAAACTACTTTCTTCGAATTTATTCCGAATGCTCTCAAAAACTACTTCAGCTAGAGTAGTCTTGCCGATCCCACTCATCCCACAAATCCCAATGAAACGAATATCACTAGATTCTACACTTAGGATTTTTATCACATTATTTAGTCGAGATTCAATTCCCACCAGACCTTTGGAAACATCCACCGGCAACGCATCCTGCATACATTGCAAGATTCTACGTATGATTTCAGTTACAATCTCCGATTCATTCCTGCAGGTATTTGAAAAAATCATGTCAATCACATCAGATACTTTAATTACTTCTATACTTTTGGAAATAGCAAATATTTTTGGTTACATACAAATGATGTTATCCTCAATTCAGAGCATCATTTCTTTGATGAAAAAGTTCAGTTATAGCATATCACAAGACAACTACCTGTATGATGTCACATGCAATCCTTTGATAGACCCGACTTTTGCCAAAGCAGATCGCCATGTGGCCACTGTCTGCGGTATGATGTCAGGATCTTCTTCATAATGGACAAAGCATTGTTGGAAGCAGTTGCGTTGATGGCGCACATCAGAGGGAGACACATGGTAGAAAACTGGAATAACAACCAGCTTGCCCTGTTCTTCGCAATCAACAACCTTTGCAATTTCCTCCAAACACCATTTCGATGTTGCATAATTGCTTGACAAAATCACAACGGCAAATCTTGAAGTTTCTATTGCCTCTAGTAGCCTAGGACCGATGAAATTCCCAATCTCAAGTGACTTGTCATCTTTGTAGGTTTTGATGTGTTTTCGAGTTAAAGCATCATATAAATGGCTGGTGAACCCCATGCGTGTGTCTTCCCCATGAAAGCTCATGAAAACATCATAACTTTGCCGTAGTGTATTTGAAGATGATGATGCATATGACATCATTTCTATCACTTGCTACCGAACAACAACGTACCTTACAAAATCGTCCACTTTCGTAATTATAACTATATTCATCTATCTATCTATTATTGACTTTTTTGGGTTACTATCATTTCAAAATGGCTCCAAAAGGATTTCGATGAGGTTTGAACTTGAACCCACAAATAGTATGACTAAGATACTTGATCAAAAAGTAGCAGCAGATTTAAAAAGTTGTTATACTTTTATAGAGAGTTTTATAAAGTCAACAATACCATCAACTCAGTTGTTATCAATCAATATGTAATATTACAATTATTGAAGTTTAATTACCTAAAGTTATACTGTAATTCAGTGATAAACTAAGTAAGGCAATCGAATCAACTTAAACACTAAACGATCGATGTATTTATCTTAGTATTTTTTATTCATTATAATACTAATGAATTAGGAATGTTATTTAGTTGTTAAAAAATTGAAAAAGAGGTAAGAGATGGTGAAAACTGACCATTTATCCATGCAAAGAACTGAAGGCTACCCAAAGGTTGTAGGTCTGTAACAAGGTCAACTCCTGATCATGGTTTTTGGAAATTGGATAAAAACCAGAGGGTAATTTCGTATTTCTCTCAAGGCATCACTTTCAAAACTTTGTGTATGTTTGATTAATTCATTTGGTATATACTATAAAAAAAAGACATACTTGTAAATAATAGGATTATTATCGCCTATTATCAATTGTTGGTGATAAATACACCCTATCTTTTGATTCATCCTACAAAGTTATCCATTAATAAGTGAGAAAATTACCCAGTTTTGTGCCTGTATTTATTCAAAAAATCACATCTCGTCCTTGAATTCACGAAATATCGCCGGTGATCCTTATATGTAGGGATGTGCAAAGTGCTAGAACTGATCCGAACTGGCTCGAACCGAACCGCGAACCGTGAAACTACAAATATTAGAATCGGGAACCGTACCGTAGAGAAGCGAGAAGCGGTTCGGTACGAGATGATATGGTTCCTGAATGGTTTGTCGGTTTTCACGGTTCGAACCGTGTTTTGCACACCTCTAAATGTAGAACCGGCCCGAACCGAACCGCAAACCGTGAAACTACAAATATTAGAACCGAAAACCGTACCGTAGAGAAGCGGTTCGGTACGAGACAGTACGATTCCGGTATGATTTGCCGATTTTCACGGTTCGAACTGTGTTTTGCACTCCCCTACCTAGACGTGTTATTTTCGCTCACTAGTCGTCCCTCCGAACAAACCTCTAGTTTTCTCGGTTAAATCAAGTACCTTTTGTCTCTTTCCCTTTCACTTAAAAAACTGGAATACTCCGTATATGATTTGGAAACAAACACCAAAACATTCAAACAATAATTCCTCTGTGCATCCTTCTCAAACTCAAATCCGCTTCTCATTAAGATACTCGCCCTAATTTGTGGCTGAAAACCACCGCACCACCACCTAAAACTCCGACAAGTAACCACCTCATCACCAACGAATTTTGAGCATGTAATGGTTTCGTTGAGCAGCGGCCGGAATCCGACTCGCCACTCGTCTCCAGTCCCTCCGGCCATCTACAATTCTGACCGTACTTCCAAAATTACAAACAAAATCGACAGCGACGATTTCTTCACTTCCCTGACCACCACCACCTATCGACGGTCCAACAAAAATGAAATATTGAAAATAAACCTGCAAATTTGAGAATTTTTGTTCAATAATTGAATAATGATCGGTCTGTTTAAGGGTCTTTGATTTGGACACCATATTTTTTAGTGTTTATGTGAAACGCTTGAAAAATATTTGCGATTTTCATGTTGTACAGGAGTTGAGGAATTAGACGGCGACCCAAAAGAAGCAAAGGTGTTTGCACTTTCATTAAATAATTTAACAGACGTATATTGTGGTTTTTAGTAAGACAATAGTGGGTTTGGTATATATATTTGTCTTTGTGTTGTTCGATTTGTATTATTTGGTGTTGATTTGAGGGGATGTTATTGAAAAAGATTAGGTATGTAATTAGAGTTTGGGAATGAAAATGGAGTTGTAGTAAAATTAAAGTTTACTAATTAGGTAGGTGGCATGCTTTTGATGAAGACGAAGGGTATTTTGATTAATTTACTTGATTTAACGGAGAAAACTAACCAAGTTTATTAAGAGGGACGATTAGTAAGCGAATATAATAAATATAGGAATCATTGGTGACATTTCGTTAATTCAAGAATGAGATGTGATTTTTTGGACAAACACATTGATGAAACGAGCAATTTTCTCTTAATAAGTTGTAGTGTATATATTAACTATGTGAAAACTTGGTATGCAAATTAAATTAAACTCGTGGTGTATTTATCACTAGTTCACTACTCACTATGAGATACCAAACACTTATTAATAGTAAGTTGTCGGTACAATAGTATAAGGCTAGTCCTAACTGTGGTTGAACTACTTTCGCCACCTCAGCGCCATGTCAGATTTTCACAACTGATTTAAAACTTATTTACAACCAATTACCCATTGTCATCAATGACTAACCATTTCATTTTTCTGGGATCCACATTTACCAATATACCACCATTTCTATACACTAAAAAAAACACACACACACAGGCCTCAATTTTTAACCGATTTGCAATCGATTAACAAGTTTGGTGATCAAGTGGTTGGCAAGTGGTTTGCCCGTTGGCACCAACTTTCAACCGGTTTGGAAACCGGTTTGCAACCGAGCTAACCGTTGGTAGTGCCCTAAATATGAAGTATACTTCTTAAATAAAGGCTAAGCAACGAATCATGTTTGAATGACGCTAAATGGCAACTTAGAGATTGGCCACTAGATCTGACCTGGTTTCGAATCCCCTCGTTTCCGTATCTCATTATTGTGCATTGATTATTTGCTTTCTAAATTTTTTAAGTTTAAATAATCCCCTTCTCTTCAAATTTTTGAGTCCTTGATAAGTTTAAAGTTGTGGCTAATTGATATATTTCACCATGGTTTTTGGTTGAAACCTGAAGATATCCGGTTAACCTTGCTTTCGGCTTTGCGGGGGAGTGACATATGGTATCAGAGCCATAGCCTCTGGGGATGTGACCGGCACGCAGATCATGCATCCCCTAGGGTATGGATCTTGGTTATGTTTCGACTGGAAGTGGTCGTCAAGATTTTAAATTTTTGTAACAACCCGTCCCACATCGATTTAAGATAAGAAGTTTGAGTCCCTTATAAGTCTAAAGTTGTGGCTAATTGATACCTTCCACCATGATTTTTAGTTGAAAGCTGGAGGTATCCGGTTAGCCATTCTTTTAGCTTTGTGGGGCGTTACAATCCCAATCGCACTTTCATCACGTCTTGATATAAAAAGCTTGCTCACACGAATAACAAACCCGACCTACTTAGCATACACGTTGTTAAACGCATGTTCTGCTGCTTATGAATCAAACTCCTGCCCCACATACGGCTTCCATAAAAACCGAGTTATTGACTGTGTGGGCCGATTGAGGAATACATCTTTCTGACTCATCTTGATCGATTTTAATATTTGTGGTTACTTTAAAATACATTAATACCTCACTATTGACATCATCGTCAACCTCGAAATCCACTGTTCCGGGAATAATAGTTTTCATAATAAATGTTGGTCAGAAATAAACAACTAAAACACAATCACACAAAAACAAATACAATATGATTTTTATGGAAACATGATTTTATAGATTAATTAATATCATATGAGATTGTCAATCATTCGGCCGTTTAAGTTGGGGCATTACCATCTATGATAGTCTCATGAGTACAACTCAAGGACGGAGATACTATACGATGAGCCACATTGTTCACCTCTCTTCTAACAAAAGACTCATTGCACACATTAAAACTTAGACTGCTCCCAATAGTGACGCTAAGACCACTCACAACGCACAGTGAACGGGGCATTTTTGAAGTCGAGAACGCCCAGAACGCCCGAAGTGGGGCGTTTTCTAGGCGGCGTTGTGCAGTGGAACACGGGAAAGAACGGGCATTTTTTCGGGTCCCACAAAAATTTAATCTTTTTCCTTTTTTCTCTTCTTTGCAACGTTCTTTTTATAAATTATATATATATATATATATATATATATATATAACCGTTGTATATAAGACAAAAAATAATAATTTTTTTCCGTTGGCCACCCCAAGGGCTTTTGTAAAGTTCTTTTTTCTTTTTTCTACACTATATATACTACACACTTCCAACCTAAAAATACACACACTCAATTCATACAATTCATTCAAAAAACTTAAAAACGGATGCAATAAATTTTCTTTTCGATTCTTCTTCGGAAGATGAACTTCTTTTGGAAATTATGCAACAATACGGCGCTGAAAAAATATTGAGGTCGGTCAATGTTCTTTCGGAAAATGAACAACATTTATGGGACGACTACTTTGCTGAGAACCCAAAGTATCTTCCAAATGTTGTTTAAACGATGTTTTCATACGCGTCGACAATTATTTATTCGAATAGTACAAGGTTGATCTGACTACTCTATTGAACCTATTCCCGATCACTTTAATTATTTTTAACAAAAACCAGATGCACTTGGTCGGCTTGGTTTAACGCGCTACAAAAGTGCACGTCCACCATACGCCAATTAGCGTATGGAACGTCCGTTGATATGTTCGATGAATACTTACAAATGAGTGAAAGAACTTCAACCAACTGTCTTAACAACTTTTGTAAGTGTGTCCTCGATTTATACTCGGTAGAGTATTTGAGAAAGACGACGGCTACAGATATTGCTCGGCTATATGAAACACATGAGCAGAAACATGGGTTTAAGTGAATGCTTGAGAGCATTGACTATATGCATTGGCAATGGAAGAATTGCCTGAATGCATAGAAAGGCCAGTACACCAGGGGTGATCACGGACACCCGAATATTATGCTTGAAGCTGTTGCTTCATACGACATGTGGATATGACATGCTTTTTTGGCATGGCGGGTTCGAACAACGACATCAACGTTTTAAACCACTCTCCGTTGTTCGATTTCATCAAAAATGTGTGACAATCCTCCATTTAGGGTATAATCCTAAATTAATTTCATGATTTACCTAGAGTAATTCCCTGATTAGTGAATTCAAAACGATTTTTATGTGTTAAGTTTGTGAAACTTACTATGTGATACGTGATGTATTAAATTCGTGGTTATATGTATATATAATTACGTACGAAATGAACGTATTAAATTCGACAAATTAAATACAACAAAGTTGGTGATACAAAATAATTAATAGTTCAAACATTATTAATTACAAATATTATTAACTTATATTATTGAAATAATATACGATATATTATATGTTTTATATTAAAAACGTGACGAGCGCGTCGTACACAAACAGAAATAATTATAAAACGTACCTAAAGGTCAAAAATAATTAAAGTATTTATTTTCCCGTTCCTTTTTTTGTATTTGGAACATTGCCTCAAAATATAAATTCCAAATTCAACTGAAATCTGACACGCAGTTTAACTGTACAGTCCCACTACTGTGAATAATTTTATTAATAATTTTAAATAACATTATTTCATTTTTGTATTTATCAATTTCAAAGTTTAAAATAAAATTTAAACAAACGAATAATTAAGTAGGACACGGGGTACAAATAATTGGACCCGTACACGGAATAGTTCATTGATTATATAATGTTTATTATGAATGTAAAGTTGTTATATGATGATTTGGTGATATAAACTCTTGAAAATGGAAGTTTAGAAAATATGAACTCAAGAACACAAAATCGCAATATATGAAAATGTATGATTTTGTGTTGTTATAATCGCTATTAGGTATTTTTAGGATGATTAGTATTATACAAAAACATGGAATCAAACACCCAAACATTTTATATATACATCACATACCAAAAACAGAGCTCAGACTGGGCTGCGTATGGGAACCGATCGGCTAGGAAAGCATAGCCGAACGGCTAGACTAACCCAGCCGATCGGCTGGATGGAGTGAGCCGTATGGCTCATTAGAGAAAAAGAAAGAGAGCTGATAGGCTAACTTATGTGAACCGAATGAACTTGTAAATCTTTAACAATACATAAGCCCTTAAATAGAATTTGTTACAAATTAAAAACACTAACACTAAGCATAGCCTAGTGGTTGTGCATTGTGTGGGGGAAAGGAAGGTCACAGGTTCGAGCCTGTAACCAACCTTTATATATATTATATATATATATATTATATATATGGACAATATATCTACACAAATATTTAACGGTTAGAATTTTTGGGCAACGGGCCGAATCTATAATGGGTCAAAAATGGTATTTTGTTAACGGGCCAAAATGATTTGTTAAACGTAATTGGGCAAATTATTTTGGTCCACACATATTTGGGCCAAACTACTTGACTTCGATATTGGGCCAAACTAATTGGGCCGAGCCCAACGGGCTACGAGATTTTAAAATGCAAACTTAAACTAAATTATATATACGTGACGAGTTAAATGTGACAAATGTATTACATATAGTGGACGATTATAAGTTATATATGGTTACATAAATGGATTAAGACAATCGTATTAAACAAAGTTATTGTTATAACTACTATAATTAAGTTTTTGGAAACATAATCAACAACGATAATAACTACGTGTATATATATACGCGACTTTAATAATATACGTATATATGTATAATCAATGATGACAAATAACATATATATATATATATATATATATATATATATATATATATATTAGAATATATATATTCAACTAATAGGTATATGTAAATATATACTTGTACGCAACGATCGTATCAACACAAATATCACCAACAACTAAAATGTTATAAACATTTCAACTTAACGATTAGTCCATATACTTATGTAAAGTATATTTAACTGTGCCTAGGTATCTGAGAGGCACGTTCGGACTACTGTATATTACTAGCTGAAGACTTGCTACACGTGAGTTCACAGCCCCTACCTTTTACTTGTTTTAAATGCTTTTAAAACCAGGGGTGGAAAACATAGACCTACGTGCTATGACATGATACTTGTTTATATAATTTCTTGACATGCTATTATATCGAATTGATTTGTATAAATGCTTATTGCTTTATAAATCAACTGTTAACTATATGAAACGTTTTCACAACTATTTTGGGAATAAGACAACGAATCTTGGTACGATCCTAGGTTTACGCGAGGTAGTTGTAGTGCACATAAGTCCCAGTGCTTGCAACCTATAACCATTAGCTAGGTGACTCTAGCCACTGAGTATACAGATAGTACTATCGATTTGACAACCCTCCCACTGATATAACTCGTTGGTCATTCCAACCACACGACGGCAGTCGTAACGAGGAGTGTATACTTACCGTGTTACTGAGGCAACAACATCAACTAGTCGTGGTTTGTTTATAGTACTAGGAGTCGTTACTTTAACTTTAAAGGTGTCGCTCACCTTAGAGGGATCATAGTCTATATCTCCCACTTTAACTAAACAACAAAACTACAACTTGATTTGGGAAAGGTATTCCCTGTGATAACTAATAGGACTGGTGTTCCTACGCATGATTTCTTTTTAGGAAACGTTTACCTTGATTGGATAAACTTGGTTTCCCGATAAAACAACTTTTATAAGAAATGTTTACTTGACTGCTAAACCTGTGTTTCCTACAACTATATATATGAAAATGTTTACTTGACTGTTAAACCTGTGTTTCCTACAACTATATATATGGAAATGTTTACTTGATTGTTAAACTGTATTTCCCGCAACTATTATTAGGGAATGTTTATGATTAAACTTGTGTTTCCTAACACATCGACTGAATTGTAGTAAGAATGACATTCTTACAGTAAAATAGGAAATGTTTTCTTTAATAAGAACACTTGTGTTTCCTGCTATACATATAAACATTATGTTTGTGTACATGAATGATTTATATAAAACTTGGTTTAACTACATTTACACTAAACCTGTGAATTCACTCAACATTCAATGTTGACGGTTTACTATGTTTTTCAGGGAATTAGGACTCAGGTACTTCTGCATGCATAAAGGACGTAGGCAACCCAGACTATTTATGATGCCACTTTTGGGACACTTGGATTTCCTTTGTATTACTAATTCCATTGGTTATACTTACGAAATCCCTCTTTTATAAACTCGTGTTTTGTAAACTTATGTTGTTCTACAACACCACTACTTGTACGACGTTATAAGTTGTACCCTTTTGTAATAACGTTTAAACTTATGGCATCTTAAATTAATATGTTCTGTATGATCATATGCTCTGATACAATGAATGCACTATTGTAACGTCAGCACCCCCGCTGTTAAAACGCTTATTAAAATGCTTCCGCTATTAAACAAATGCTTCCGTTACACTATTAATAAACACGATTACCGATTTTGGGGGTGTGACAGAACTTGGTATCAGAACCATTGGTTATAGAGAACTAGAAGTCTTTAAGTGACTGAAAACCTTAGAGACCTAGACTATAGCCTTGGCTAACACATTTCTGCATTCATACTTTGCATACGTCTAACATTACATACACAATTGCCTTTGTCACAGTTATGTCTAGGCAGTTTCCGATCTACATCTCAGAGTCAGAGGAGGAGCCTGACTATGCTAGTGATGACCCTTCTGAGGAGGTCTACCCACCCACATTCCCTAGAGCTACTTCAGATGGCACTATAGGCACTCCACCATCACCACCCACTGATCCCACTACTCGTATGCTAGGATCTACTTTCATGGCGACTCGTCATCTTGGAGAGTCTTCACGTGGTCCTGGAATGTGTAGGACTACTAGGATGAGCGTTAGATCCCCACCTGTAGGACCCTTGGCACCTCGTGACAAGGATCCGATGACTGAGGAGAGAGAGATACCTTGTGATCAGCAGTCATTGCAGAGGACTAGAGTTCCGCATCTTGACTGGATGCCGCGTATACTACGCCACTAGAGGACACTTGAGAGGATTCCTTCCACTTTCGAGACTGGGGAGTCATCTCACTCATAGACCCCCTTACATCTAACTGAGGAGCCTCTGGAGCTCACTATCCCTACTGTAGTTGCAGTTGTCTGTACCCTTCTTGGATTTCATTATGGTACGCAGGATTCTATCGGAGAGTTGCACAGTGATGCCTCTCGACTGGACGGTGATGTGCTTAATATCTATGGACGTCTTGCCACTTCTGAGGTACACATTGAGATGGATCGAGAGTCCGCAGATGAGACTAGGGCACGTCTGATTAGGCTTGAGAGACGTCTGGGGATAGTAGGTTCTGCAGTTGGAGTTTGTGTACTGATGGCAGCTGTTAGGATGGTTTTAGGGATGTTTTTAGCATATTTCTATTAGATTCACCATGTTAGGACGGTATCTGTGATGTATTAGGATTGTAGCTATGATGTAGTAGGATAAAACTTTTGACTAGATGGATGTATAGGTTAAATCCGTCACATTTTGTAGATCATGTTTGATCAGATGGGTGTATTTTCTCCTTATTGTCAATCCCATTATTGTACAAAACTTATGTAAAACCTTTTGACTTATATATGATATATAACTTATGTTTAGTTTATGTCACTGTGTACACTGTGAGTGATATCAATTGGTGATTGATTATCATACTATATCTATATTTATCACATACTTTATGAGTGATGATTTGATTAGGGTATCTTATGAGTGTTTCTTGTGTGTGATTAGGACTGAATCATGCCGCCTAAGCGTAGGAATACCCGGAACGTCCGCAGAAACCCTTCACCACCTCCTGCTGTTGATGAGACAACTGAACAAATGGTCAACCGAAGGATTGCTGAAGCATTGCTCAGTATGATACTGACCGAAACCGTAGCGACAGGGTCAGCGGTAGCAGAAATACCGAACCTGTTGTATCTGACGGTAACCCTGAGAGTACCCAAAGAGGATGTTCGTACAAAACATTCCTAGCTTGCAAACGGAGCCACTTTCGTGGTACTGAGGGTGCTATTGGAATCATTCATTGGATAGAGAAAATGGAGTCTGTGCTAGATATTAGCAACTGTGCTCGTGACTGCATGGTAAAGTATGCTACCTGCACATTTTCTGATAAGGCATTGACATGGTGGAATAGCCAAGTTCAAGCACTTAGACGCATAACCGCCCACTCGATGACTTGGGAAACTTTGAAAACCATGATTGTGGAAGAATTTTGTCCCCGCGGTGAGCTGCAGAAGATTGAGACTGAGCTCTGGGACATTACTATGGTTGGTACTGATATCACAGGATATACCACCAGATTTAAAGAACTGGCACGCCTTGTACCACACATGGTCACACCTGAGTACAAGCGCACTGAAAGGTATATCTGGGGTTTGGTGCCACAGATTAGAAGCTTGGTGACTTCGTCTAATCCTGCCACCTTTAAGAGTGCTGTGGAACTAGCACAACGCTTGACAGATGAAGCAATCAGAATGGGAACCCTTACTAAGAAAACTACTTCGGGAAAGGTTGAATCCAGCAGTGCTGATGCTGGAAAAGGAAAACGTAAGTGGAATGACCGTCAGGGTCAACAGAACAAGAAGCCGACTGGAACCACAAAAGCTTACCTTGCCACGACTGCTGAACAAAAGACTTATTTGGGGAACAAGCCCAAGTGTGGCAAGTGTGAACGTCACCATGATGGTGATTGTATTTTCTGTGGAAATTGCAAACGCTGGGGGCATCTGGCCCAATACTGTAGATCGAACCCTACTACTCAAACAAATAGGGATCGACCAGCTAATGGATGTTTCGAATGTGGCGAGCAAGGTCATTTCCGAAACAAGTGCCCTAAACTTAGCTACGGAAACCAAAACAATCAGAACCGCAATGCAAACCCGAACAACAACAACCGTGGTAACACCAACAACCAACCAGCTCGAGGTCGTGCGTTTGTCATTGGAGCACAGGAGACACGCCAGGACCCCAACACTGTCACTGGTACGTTTCTAGTTAACAACCATTATGCCTCTGTGTTATTTGATTCAGGCGCCGATTTGAGCTTTGTGTCTACAGAATTTAGAGCACTATTAGACATTAAATCCCGTAAACTAGACAACAAGTACACTTTAGAACTAGCCGATGGTAGGTTGATTGAATAAAGAGAAATAGTACCAGGATGTACCCTAACATTGGAGGGTCATCCTTTCAAAATAGACTTACTACCGGTTGAGTTGGGAAGCTTTGACATCGTAGTCGATATGGACTGGTTGTCGAAGAATCGTGCAGAGATTGTTTGTTTTGATAAAATGGTACGTTTACCATTGTTAACTGGAGAAACCTTGGTGATACAAGGAGATAAGAGGACGAGCGCCGTTAAAATGATCAATTGCTTAAAAGCCACAAAGTATCTCCGAAAGGGATACCTAGCGTTTTTAGCACATGTTGTAGAAAAGAAACCCGAGGAGCAAAGTTTAAGTGATATACCTATAGTGCGAGACTATCCGGGAGTGTTTCCCGATGATCTGCCAGGATTACCACCTCCGCAACAAGTCGAGTTTCGCATCGATCTGGTGCCTGGAGCCACACCAATCGCTCTCTCACCATATCGTCTAGCTCCATCAGAAATGCAAGAACTGTCTACACAGTTGCAGGAGCTCTTGGACTTAGGATTCCTCCGACCGAGCTTTACACCTTGGGGAGCTCCGGTTTTGTTTGTCAAGAAGAAGGATGGATCTATGCGGATGTGCATTGACTACTGAGAGCTAAAAAAGGTAACTATCAAGAACCGATACCCGTTACCTTGTATAGATGATCAGTTTGATCAGTTACAAGGATCGGGTTACTACTCGAAGATCGATCTGCGTTCTGGTTATCATCAACTGAAGGTTCGAGAAGAGGATGTACCGAAGACCGCGTTCAGGACTCGTTATGGTCATTATGAATTCTTAGTCATGCCGTTTGGATTGACTAACGCGCCTGCAGTATTCATGGATCT
This sequence comes from Pseudognaphalium luteoalbum, assembly GCA_963422505.1. Taxonomy (NCBI): domain Eukaryota; kingdom Viridiplantae; phylum Streptophyta; class Magnoliopsida; order Asterales; family Asteraceae; genus Pseudognaphalium; species Pseudognaphalium luteoalbum. The sequence continues at coordinate 74,477,358 of OY730198.1, forward strand.
CATGAACCGAGTGTGCAAACCTTATCTTGATAAGTTTGTCATTGTGTTCGTTGATGACATCTTGATTTACTCGAAAACAAAAGAGGATCACGAACAACACTTGAAACTTATCCTCCAACTACTTGAGAATGAGAAGTTGTATGCTAAGTTCTCCAAATGTGAATTTTGGATTAGAGAGGTTCATTTCCTTGTTCACGTGATAAATGATAAAGGAATTCATGTGGATCCATCCAAAATTGAGGCGATCAAAAACCGGGAAGCTCCAAGGACCCCAACCGAGATTCGACAATTTCTTGGTTTGGCTGGCTATTACCGTCGATTTATCGAAAACTTTTCCAAAATAGCCCAGTCACTCACCACTTTAACCCAAAAGGATAAGAAATTCGAATGGGGTGAAAAACAAGAAGACGCCTTCCAACTGTTGAAACAAAAGTTGAGCACCGCACCAATCTTATCTTTACTTGAGGGTACAGAGAACTTCATCGTTTACTGTGATGCCTCACACCAAGGATTAGGGTGTGTTCTCATGCAAAACGACAAAGTTATTGCTTATGCATCCCGTCGATTGAAGATTCACGAGAAGAATTATACAACTCATGACTTAGAGTTGGGAGCAGTCGTCTTTGCACTCAAGATCTGGATACACTGCCTGTATGGTACAAAGTGTACGATTTTCACCGATCATAAGATTTTACAACACATATTCAACCAAAAAGAGCTCAACATGAGACAGAGACGTTGGGTTGAATTGCTGAACGATTACGACTGTGAGATTAAGTACCACCCGGGCAAGGCTAATGTAGTAGCGGATGCCCTGAGTCGTAAAGAGAATGTTAAACCTCGCAGAGTTCGAGCTTTAGTATTAACAATCCACTCGAATCTTATTACTCAAATTCTTGATGCGCAACGAATAGCTTTCACCACTGAACGCATGAAAGACGAATCCCTGAGGGGAATGGAGAAACAACTCGAAACCAAAGAAAATGGAGTTTTATACTTCATGAATCGAATTTGGGTACCGTGCGATGATGAACTACGCAAACTGATTTTGGACGAAGCTCACAAGTCCAACTACTCGATTCATCCTGGTGCAGATAAGATGTACCAAGATGTGAAAGGTTTCTTGATGGCGCCCAAACGGTCAGTCGGGTTTTCACCCCGTCGTCAGACCGTCCGTCGGAGCGCGCGTCGGTTGAGTTTTAAAATTTATAAAGAGTTGGGGACTCAATTTATAAGTACTACCTATCACATAGGGTGAGTAAGCAGTAAGTATAACTCGAGGTCGTTCTTAAATCGGAGCGAATTGAAACGAAGTGATGCCAAAGATAGAGTTTTGCTTTTAGGATGGGTTTTGTGCAGATAGGTAGGTTTTGGGGGTTTTCTATTTTAATTAACTAATTAACTAAAGACAGGGAAAGTAAATAAGATAGAGTAGAATCGGTAGCTAGGTAGACAGGTAGAGAATTACGGCGGTTGAAACTTCAATAATCAGTTGCGGGGATGATGCTTATTATAAAGATAATTGGGGACATTTTTAGTTAATAAACAGATGCATTATGGGTGTAAACACTAGGACCCTACTCATTCTAGTTAAGTACCAGAATTAGTATGTCACGAGACCTAGGCTATCGTGATTCTGATCAAAACAGGCTGCTCAACCCCCCACACTGTCTTTTTGGACAAGTGACCCTTCAAGGGTGCAGGAATAAGGTAACAGACCGCCACTTGGGTTATTCTGACCGTTCTTAACACCTAAATGTAAATGCTATTTCCTAAACATGTTCAGATTATTAACTTGTTATTCTAAACTATCAGTTTTGTAGAGTCTGGGGGTTTTAAAAACTCCGAACCACTGTTGGGCTTGACTTTCATCTCCAGACTCATTCCTTACGTTTTATTAGTTCAACTACTTCAGTCATGATCTAGCCTCTCCTTTGCAATCAGTCATTCAGCCCTAGGAACACCAGCGGGGTACAATGCATACTCCTTCCACAGTGTACTAACCTAGGAACCATTTACGATGTACCGCACTTAGATAATTCCACAGATTCGTGTAACCGAGGATGTACTTACGGTGTACTATGATATTTCCACAGCTTTTCATCCCTAGGTACATATACGGTGTATACTATCGAAGTGTTTCCATAGCTTCAGTTACAGGGGTAGCCAGATGGTGACTGTGCACTTCCACAGCTATATTGGTTTCTAGGCCATATTCTAGGGTCTCTAGGTAATCCACAGTGTCGGTACAGACGGCTTTTTCTGGAGCTTCCACGTTGTACTCCACCAGTGGTGTTTCCAAAGCTATACTCAGTATTTCAGCCGAATTACAGTGACAAACACGGCTTCTTTACTATAACACAGATAACTTCCTACTCTACCTAGAGTTGATCAGGTTCTAAGCCTAAAGTAGTAGTCACGCGAAGGACTGGAAAGGGTGATCCATAGCTAAGTCTAGATGCATGATAAGTTTAGACATAACAAATATAATAATTCCCAATTATATAGATTTAAAGATTAATTCAACATCATCCCTACTTCTAACTATCTACATTTTAACAACCGCAACAGCATACTACTCAATAAACATGGCAATAACAGTAACATACATCATACAAACAGGCAGAAATAATTCGGACATAGTATAAGTATGAAAAGAGAGATATCACCAGTAAAATTGAACAGAGTAACAGCTGAAAAGAAAAGGCAGAGTCTTGCATCAAGAATGCTTCTTATTACACCGTGATTACATACCAGCTTTTCTCTCTCTCTACTGCTAACCAACTAACTATCTAACTCTCTCTCTCTAGAGAGAGAAACTCTAGAGAGAGAGACTATCTAAACTATTCTAGAGAGAGACTAAAAATATAAAAATATAAGAAAATGAAGATTTGAATGAGATGTGTGAAGTGTTGGATTGTTGGATCAAGTGTGTTGAAATGATGAAATGAGGCTAGTATTTATAGAGAACACACAACCGTATCTGTAGACCGTATCCAAACCTCAAAATGCACAACCGTATCGCAAGGGCAAATAAAAATCAGATTTTTATCACCCAAATGCACGATACGGCTGAGTTAGGGTGAATACGGGTGAACTGGACCGTATACGGCTGCCCGTTGGGTGAATACGGCTGAACTGGACCGTATACGGCTGTTCATAGGCCGTACATGGCCTGCACAGACCGTATACGGTCTAGGTCCAGCCGTATACGGCCTGGACCAGCCGTATACGGCCTGGTTCAGCCGTATCCTGGCCTCTCGGTTTCCTGTTTCTTCGTTCGGGCGTAACTTCTTCGTCGTTTATCCGTTTTGAGCGTTCTTTATACCCACGCGTTCATATTTTCCTAAAGAAGAGAATGACATAAGTTAGAGGTCATAACTCGGAGCGTAGCTTAAAGTGCATTGAAATGCGTGAATGGTGGTGTGATAAAGCAGTTTTGCCCGGTTTCTTATGTTTTTCATGCCATTTTTTAGTGATTTTTCAAACATCGACTCCGTTTTGACTTAGTTAACAAAACTTTATGAATAATGTCCTTTTAAGTATGTTTTTGTTAACTTTGTGCCTAAAATGTGGAAGATAACGTACGTAAAAACATGACTTTTTACGTGTTATCAAATATCCCACACTTAGACTTTTGCTTGTCCTCAAGCAAACTTTAAAATTCTCACCTGCTATAAAGGTTTGAAAAAAAATCGGTTTTTGGGTTTTGACAAGAAATAACCTGAGATTTTTACTTAGTCAGAGACCAAGAAAACCTTTTTAGAAAGCAAGCATCATTAAGATAACCCTCCCTTAATCTTGAAATGTCAACCTTGGCATACTTTCACAATTCTCGATGGATATTGTACATGACTAGGCGATCTCACAAAGGAGGTCACTCAATTCACTCAGAGTGTATCGGGTTTCCTATCATTCTAATCAAACGAAATCGCTCATAAAGCCAGTCATGCATTTCTTCTCATCATAGGCTTGATCAAGAATCGGATCTCCACCACTTCAATAAGGACGGTGCTAATCATCCCAGGACATTCGAAATGGGTTGTAATGGTTGGTGAGGGTTGAGTGGTATGGATAAGTGGGAGTTTTTAGTTTAAAATAGGGGGTTTGCTTATCTTTAAGAACTTTAAACCTTTTGAGAAAACATTACTTTAAACACCTTTTTAATGAAAACGGAAATGGATAAATGGCAAGGGAAGAAGATAGCTATTTGACTTCTATCTTTTTGAAAATACTCGGGAGAGTTTATATCTTTTATAAGAACGGGATTTTTTTGAGAGATTCGAAGCACTTAGCTTTATTCTATTTTCTTTTCTTTTCTTTTGCTTCTATTTTTGGACTTTTCTAGGGATTTTTATTTTGTTTCTTTCTTTTGCCTTTTTTGAAATCCTTTTCTTTCTTTCATCTTTTTCATCCTTCTGATGACTTTGTATTTACTTGGTGTCAATTTTTCACACCATAAACTTTTTCAACTCTTGATTTTCATCAGGGGAACGCACACGAGAAAGTTTTGAGTAAACACCAGTATTTGTGATTTGGAGTGAAAGCAAAAAGGATAATTAAAATAACATTTCTCACAAGTTTAAATTTCTAAGATAAGATTTTTGGTAGGTGTGGAATAGGTGGGTTTAAATTTTTGGGTTTTGAAAGAAACGAATAGGCTAAGGCTCAACAGGGATTTCTAGGCGGATCATCAACACTAAAAGTGAGTGTTGGAAGGGTTTCGGGCTTGAAGAGATATGATGAAAAGGGTTTATATCCTAAGGAATGTCAAGGTCCTTTGACTGCACTTTCACCGCGTACGGTGCCCATTGGTGTGGTCTCGAAGCGTATACCAAGAGCAAGTTCTAACTTAAAGCACATGCATCGGCACACACATCAAATGAAAAAGTGAAGCATTAAAGATGAATGCTTTTATTGGGCTCAAATACCTCACTGCAATAGGGTTGTATGTGCCTAACCGTGCGATGCTCTTAGATTAACATTTCATTTTTAAGGAGATCGTATCTTAACTTATTTTACTTTCCAAAGCAGTTTAATTAATTTCTGAAAAATTTATTTTTCTCAAGATTATTTAGAGTCAGAAAATTTTAAAATTTTTAACAAAAGTGGGTTTTTATGAAAATTAAGCCAACTGAATGAGTGATAACTTCACTGTCGAAGTTAAGCTTATGATTTTTGAAAAAAATGTTTTCTAAAATTTTAGCAAGAATGAGGTTTTTAGGAAAAAGCTTAAGCTAACTGAATGAGTGGCATATCCACTGTCGAAGTTAAGCTTATTTTTGGAGAGTTATACTTTGGATAAGCAATCAAAGTCAAAGAATACGGTATAACATACCGTGTATCCCACACTTAGAGGAACATTGTCCCTAATGTTCTCAAACTAAGTTTAAAATTCTTGTGAAGGAATCCCACACTTAGAGTTTGAAAATATTTTGGAACCCTATTTCTAAGTTGACTTGATTTGTGTGGGATTTAGAATCCCATACTTAGAATTTAAGCATGATGGCATAACGGCGAGTTATAGATGATGAAAGAAAATCACTAAGGGATGGAAAAGAAAAACTCCCCTAGAAAGGACTGAGATGTGTGAATAAAGATTCTGATTTAGATGTGTAGGTCGATCAGCTTGTGTCAGGATCTTTGCGTGATTCGTGCGTCATCTCGGTTTCTTCTTGGGGAACTTTCATACTTTTTACTCTCTCTTTTATTGTAAGTAATCTAAAAACTAACTAAGAAATACATAAAATAAGTAAATGATAGATAAACGATAAGATAGGATAGATAGATGGGTCCAACCAGATTACAGGTTGGAACCCAAATAGTTCATGCAGCAACAGTCAAATATAGTAATCCCAAATATCAGTAATAGTAATGATAAGTGATACAGTTATCCAACACAAATGAAATAAAATCTGATAAGATCAAGGGTGAGAAGGATCCTGGTCGGATGGTGGTCCGTGAGCTGGAGGTGGCATGGGGTTGTAAGGTGCATGACGGGAGGCAGAGTGCTGTCCACTGGATAACCTGCGGGAGACTGATGCTGAAGATGAACTGCGTTGCCTGCCGGATGTTGGTGGCTGGATCGGGTACAAATGGAAGTTGGGATCTAGTCCCATCTCTGCAACCTCACACGATCCTAAGGAAGCACCGTGCATCGGGTACGGTGGAAGCTCAGCAGAAGGCACTGGGTTGCTTTGAAGCATCCCTGTGAATCCTGAAAAAGTAGGCACAACAGTAGCAGTAGTCATATCAGGCAGATAGTCAGTCTGCACCGGTACCTGGTCATCAACCTGCATGTCCTGTCTGAACCCTGACTGAGGTGAGTCTGTCTCTGAAGATGTGTCTGATGTGGCTGACTCAGCTGGTCTCGGACGGGTCATGGTACGGGAAGATGGCTGTCCAATACGTGGGATATGCGGCTCATGTGGTGTAGCAGTGTGCACAGAGAAAACCGGCTCAGCCGCAGGAGTAGTCCTGGTACGGCGGGCTCGAGGAATCTCCATGTGCACAGTGCGAGTGGAGGATGTGGGTGGTATGGAGGTGTAAAGGCATGGTGTGGTAGTTGGGTGGTCGTGGGCCGCATACCCATGTAGGACGTGTAGGTTGTGGGAATCCAAACTCAGTAGCTAAATATATGTCCTGTGTGTAATGTGAGTTAAGCATACCCAATATACCGTACATGAGCTCGGACGATACCGGATCTCCCCAACCAAACTCTCGGACAGGCGGTATTAGTGGACTTTGAGCCTCACCTTCCTCTCGCTCATGAGCAACAACGGTCCTAGGTTGTCGGTGGACCGTGCTGTCATCGAACTCAAACCTAACACTCTTGCTCCTCGGGGGCCTCATTCGAACTCCCGGAATGATATCACCATCCTTCCATCTTATCTGCCCATCAGCATCTTTATCTAGCAACCAAACCCTAACCGTATAGTTAATGTCATACGGCTTAGATACCCTGTTTGCTACTGGTGTCAGGTTACCAATCACCTTCTCAGTCAACAGCCCCATTCTCCTAACTAACTTAGTGATTATCGCTCCCATATATGCAAACTCTGACTCGGTGTAACCTGACTCATAAGGATTCTATCAGCAACCAAATAGGCAACATTAACGTGTTCCTGCTCTATAATGCTCTTAATGATCTGCAAGTCCTTTACCCCAACGGCTCCCTTAGTCTTCTTCTTTCCTCGAATGCTGCAAGCGATGAGGTTGTGGAGAACTTGGTAGTGCTTATCAAGAAAGGAAGTGGCCTTGACATTGGTCTCGCTGTTTTACCTCAGTGTTTGCCTTCAGGAAGAAAGGAGTGGTAACTTGATACTCAGTGTACAATTCAAGATGTCTGGCAAAGGTTGCTAATGACATGTGGTGAGGATTTCCCATGAAGTTGAATCTAATCATTCGGTCATCATTTAGCTTATCAATCGTTTTGTCGAACTGGAAGGATACCATAAACTCAGCAACTAACTCTTGATAAACATTTTCTTTAATCTCAAATAGATTCCTCCATGCGCGCAGATGTCGCTTCCCTTCCTTAAATACTATCAAATTTTCAAACCCTTCCTTTAAACCGATTTGCTCCAAATCCTCCCACACTAAGTACCTATTTTCTCCCAACTGATGTGTTAGCCATGTCTGATACCTTTCCCGTTTCTCTGGGTCCTTGATGGATTTTCTGATATACCGGGGAAAATCAGTCATCTGAAAATAAGAGAAAACAAGAACATAGTGAATTACCAGGAATAATTACAAGTTATTTGACTAAATCATATTCCCAATTTTGAATAAAAATTCGAAATGTGGGCTTTAGAATATGAGCAGTCCCAAAAACCTGTAATAGCTAATAATACTACCAAACTCAATTTTCAATCACCACAAGAAACTTTGGTTTACAATAATAGGCTATTAGGTCTTAATGATTTCTATACGAAAAGTCAAAGACTTATTCAACCATAATAAGCATATATGATAAAGAGGTATATCTTAATCATGTAATTACCTTATCATGGCAAGTATAACCTATTATCGCATGCAAACAAACCATGATATTTAAACAAGTATATAGCAATTTTGACCATATCATGCAAGTATTGCAACAAAGCTTCTTTAGTTGACAAATGTGTTACTTGATTGTATCTTTTAAGTAATTATGGTATTCTTTTAAGTAGATACTATTTTTAAAATTTAAAAGTAGTTAATTTAGGAAAATGTAGTATCTATTTAAGATTTACCATAACACTTTCAAAGATACAATATTTAGAACATCACCATGACTTTTTAACTAGAATGGTCACTAGTATTACTAAAAATTAAGCATTTTGACTTTTAAAGTCAACATTAACAAAGTAAGGTTTCCTTTTTGTCATTTGCCAAATCTATCATAATACTAACTTGCATTAGCAAATCAAAGCAAGGCATTAGCATCTACTTAAATTAAAACATCATTTTATCAAAGGTTTTATTTCAAAATGGTGACGTTTCAACAAAAGTCAACTTTCTATGCTTACTTTAATTTGCTAACTTGACCATATTACGCATTTAACCACAAATGAAGCAAATGAATAAGCTATACTAATCATATTTAGCAATAATCAATCAACAAACAACTTATCATAAGCAATTTAATCATTAATTGGCCAAAATGGGTTTACTAGTCACAAAAGTCAAACATCAAATTGCTTCAATCTAAGAAGTAATGCTAGTTCCTACATCATCCTATATCATCACTAAGCAAGAATCAAAGCTCAATTTCGCAATGTAAAGCACAAATCATCAAAAACTAACTTGAAACCCTAGGTTAACAAAGTTAGAGAATTTTGGTATTTTAAGCTTGGATATTACCTTAATGAAGATGCAATGATGTTAGATGACATAAAAGTGACCTAGAAATGAAGGTTTGAAGCTTGGTTTGGTTAACAATGGTGGAAAATGGTGGGTTAGGGATGGTGGTGATGGGAGCCGCGGCAAAGGGAGAAGGAGGAGGGGAAAAAAATATTTTTGTTGTTTTGACTTTCTTTGACCCATTTTTACCCCTTTTATTTACTTCTCCTTTTTACCATTTGTGCATAAATAACCTTTTAAATGTAATTACTAGGTATTTTGGGTAATTAAAAACCTTAGCCAAATATTTTAGCAAAAGTTTAAAATTTAGTATTTGACTGTGCGCAACAAAAGATTGTTTTATTAAAATGTAAGGAGAACTACTTAACTAGATAACAATAAACAATATTTTTGGTTTAAAATTTTTGACTCTTTAAAATCTAAGCAATTTAAAACTTTATAAAATATTTTGATTTAAGATTTTCAAGTTTTTAGAAACTGCGCAGATTTTGCGGAGACAAAGATTTTAAAAGGGTTTTCTTTTTCTAAAACAAATTAAACCACTAACTAAACTAACTTATTTTTAACCTAAGAAAATTATTTTAAAGATCTAATTAAAAATTTGGGTTGCCTCCCAAAAAGCGCTTGTTTCAAGTCTGTAGCTCGACTATTGTTCCAAATCTATTTAAAGAGGATTGCTTGAAAGCAATCTTGAAGTATAGCGAGGAATAAAATCACAGTTTAGAATGTTAACGACATAATCAACTAGCTTGGCAGGGTGTAATGAAAAATTTTCGAATTCGCTAAGAATCCTACATTCTTCCTGGCCTAATTCTAGCAGATTGTTAACAAAGTTATTAAATTCCTTGCTAACTTTCTTTTTACTTGAAATTCCTATTCGCATACCGCGATCTATATTATTAAGATCGTGAAGAAGATTTCCTAAAATTCTCTGAAACCTAAGTTCCTCTTTTGAGTCGGGATCTCCATTTGAAGTTTGCACTCAATTATGATATCCCAAATTAAAGATTTTTGAGAAACGGTAAAAGGGAATTTGGATTGATCGAACAACAAAGCGAGTTTAACGTGAATATCTTTTCTTTCGGCAAAGAAAACGGCTTCTATCTTGTCGTCGTCAGCTCCAGGAAATATTTCTTACAACTTGGCGATTATATAAGCGGCGGGATCTACGAAGAATGGAATTTTTCCAGAAATTACGAGAGTGATCGAAGGATCTTTAGAAGTTAATAGCTCAAGCTCTTTTATCATTGCTGCAACATAACGATTAATCTTGGTTTGTGAAACTGATGGATAATCGGTGCAAGCAAATAGATCCATGAGGCGATCTATTTCTGATAATAGCTTTTGCTCTCGATATCGAGTGAAGATACCATCTTCCTTTTGGTTCGGAAAACAGTGGAGAACACCTACGAGTATGTCAATCCTTAAGATGGTTTTTCTTTGCTTGACTGAGTAAGGAAAATCAGATATATTTAAGTGTAAAGCAAATGCCTTACACGCACCTAACCTCTTATCATGGTCAAAAGAATAACCAACGTATCGGATTTCATTACCATCTGAATCTTTCGGTATCTCCTTATCAACAACACGATAGATGGTGTACGAAGGTTCAAAAATTGGTGATTTTGAAAGATGTTCATGAATATCCTCATTCCTTATGGGGATTCGTTCTTCATTAGATGAGGAGTGAAAGGATTGAGTGTTTTCAGGAATATATTCGGCAAAATCAGGGAATCTAAGGATATTTTCTAAGGAATATTTAATCTCGGGCACAGGTAAAACCTGATAGCTTGGAATGCTAGAAGCAGAAGTTGAGATCTTCTGTTGAGATTTATGGTTTCCTAAGTCAAGATCTAAGAATTTCCCTAAGGTTCTAGAATCGTCGTCTGGGCTAGCGGAGGCTTCTTCCGGTGATGAGTGAAAGTCGGATTTCAACTCTGGTTCCAAGTGGTCGAAGAACTCAGCATCGTCCATAGCCGTCATTTCTTCAGTCGTCTTGGAGGCGGATAGAGAAATGGGACAGGAAGGCGTCGAATCGTAGAAAGATATTTTTGGATTTTTTCATTTTATTTTTAACTAAGCTAATTTATTCTAAGAAAAGTAACTTTCGAATAGGTTAAGGACAACCTATACGAAAAGGATCTCCTAATTGTTTATTCTATCTAAGGCGGCTTCAGAATCGTAACGCTCTACGATCCCCGGCAGCGGCGCCAAAAACTTGACGGCGCCCAAACGGTCAGTCGGGTTTTCACCCCGTCGTCGGACCGTCCGTCGGAGCACACGTCGGTTGAGTTTTAAAATTTATAAAGAGCTGGGGACTCAATTTATAAGTACTACCTATCACACAGGGTGAGTAAGCAGTAAGTATAACTCGAGGTCATTCTTAAATCGGAGCGAATTGAAACGAAGTGATGCCAAAGATAGAGTTTTGCTTTTAGGATGGGTTTTGTGCAGATAGGTAGGTTTTGGGGGTTTTCTATTTTAATTAACTAATTAACTAAAGACAGGGAAAGTAAATAAGATAGAGTAGAATCGGTAGCTAGGTAGACAGGTAGAGAATTGCGGCGGTTGAAACTTCAATAATCAGTTGCGGGGATGATGCTTATTATAAAGATAATTGGGGACATTTTTAGTTAATAAACAGATGCATTATGGGTGTAAACACTAGGACCCTACTCATTCTAGTTAAGTACCAGAATTAGTATGTCACGAGACCTAGGCTATCGTGATTCTGATCAAAACAGGCTGCTCAACCCCCCACACTGTCTTTTTGGACAAGTGACCCTTCAAGGGTGCAGGAATAAGGTAACAGACCGCCACTTGGGTTATTCTGACCGTTCTTTACACCTAAATGTAAATGCTATTTCCTAAACATGTTCAGATTATTAACTTGTTATTCTAAACTATCAGTTTTGTAGAGTCTGTGGGTTTTAAGAACTCCGAACCACTGTTGGGCTTGACTTTCATCTCCAGACTCATTCCTTACGTTTTATTAGTTCAACTATGTTAGGATTTATTAATTTGATGAGACAAAATAAAAGATGAAAGTTGAGGGACTAAAGATGAATTGTTTTATTTTAATTAGTTTCCTAGTATAATTATGATTTCTTGTAACCCTAATATCTCTAGTATATAAAGAGACATAGGGACGTAGGAAAAAATGTGCACACATAATGTAGACGTCTAAGAGTTTTTGTTTAGTCTCAAGATCAAGGTTTCTTGATCCTGTTATAGTTGTATAACCGTTTTATTGTGATCGAATAAAATTGAGGCTTGAGATAACATTGATGTTCATATTTATATTCCGCTGCATAATTTATCATTGTTATCATTATATCCTAGATCAAGACCTAAAAAGTCTAGAGCTTAAACGATCATACGTTTTATCAATTGGTATCAGAGCAAGGTGGCTCGTGATCAAGGATATACAAGTTTTACAAGCAAGAGAAGCCGTATTGAAGAAACCCTAGAAGATTGCAAGAAAAATTCGTAATTCGTCACTTTCTGCACAACGATAGTAAAAAATCCGGATCTCATTCGTTAACCGTTCAATCATCGTGAAATTTGAACTGTAGGTTCATAACACATAGACGCACATTCTGACCAGAGGAATTTTCGATCTGAGCTTTTGATTGAGAGATATTTAAATTCGAAATCTGCTGCTGAAACCGTATGGTTTTTCCGAACAGCTGCAGTAAATCGATCACTGTGTCTTCGTTATTCAACGAATGTTCTTTATTTTTAGATATGTTATTCAAGACATAGGTTTCCACATCGTGTAAAATTTTTATCGTGATCGGATGTGTCTACATAGAGATATGAAAATTCGAAATTGCTGCAGTATGTTTGTGGTTTCTGTTTGCGCAACTGCTGTGTTTTAATTGCTGTGTGTTCGTTAACCGTTGGATCGACTTGAATTTTGGATATGTGATTAATGAAACATTGATGAACTCCGTGTAAACATTTGAGCACGATCAGAATCGTAATCAGGGAGATATATAATTCTGAAGTTCCTGCCACTGCTAGTAGAAGATGCTTGCCGCTGCTATTAGAAGATGCTTGCCGCTGCTAGTACAAAATATGCTTGCCGCTGCTAGTATAAGATGCTTGCCGCTGCTAGTACAAAATATGCTTGCCACTGCTAGTAGAAGGTTCTTCCCGCTGTTAGTACAAACTAGCCGCTGTTAGTGTATTCTTGCCTCTGCTAGTACAATGTTCCCGCTGCTAGTACAACGTTGCCTCTGTTAGCACAATCCTTGCCACTGTTAGTGGAATGCAAAGTGATTACCACTGTTTATGAATTCCGAGTGGTTAACACTGATTGTCTTTATCACTGTTAGTACAAAACAATTAAAATTGTTAGTACTACTTGGTTACAAATGTTAGTGCAACTGATAGCTTTGAATCTCGATTGAATTGTTTTCATAACAGTTTATCCGTATTAATTTTATGGCTCGTTTTTGAAGATTATTTGAAGATGTGATTACGAAGAAGATTGATTATAGCTTATTTGATATTGAAGTTGAGTTTTACAGGTTTGTATCTCATCATATCTTAAAGTGGGGTGTTACAATTTGAAGATAACTTGTTTGGTTTGTATGGTGACGACGAAGACTTGACAAATCTAGCAAACGTGTGAGATTAAACTTAGGATGCTCAATGCTCACATTTGCTATCACTTGAAAGAGTTATGGTGGGCTCGGTGACTTATTATGGAAAATAAGGATTTTTGTCAAAGAGATTGCGATCTACTTATACATAGGATTATAAGTTCAACGTCGTGAATAGTACAAGATATAAGGTACAAGTTTGGAAGATTTAATTTCTTTATTAAGTTTGTCATACTCTATTTTCTTCATCAGTGATCATTACTTAGAGCCTATAAAGATTCGAGATACAAGAGATGGTTAACAAAGTGTTAGTTAAAAATGGTTAACACTATTATTGGAAAGTGGCTGAAGGAATTTCCTACTGCTTGACAAAAGTTATGACTGTTAGAGTATTAATCATTTGTACTGTTCGTTATGACTGCTACTTGGTACCGATTACTACTGTTAGTCATTTTTCAAACACTAGCGGAATTAGTGATGCTCGTCATGGATGGTACTACATGGTATTTGTTGCTATTGTTGGTTAGTTATTCGTACAGTTCTTATGATTGTTTCTATTGCTTTTGGTCAAGAGATGGTTAACATATTGATTTGAGGGGAAGCTTATGGAAAAAGTGTTTAACCATCGGATGATGTTCATGCATAATTATTTGGGATAAAGGTTTTATTACTACTGCTAGTTGTATAGTACAACTACTAGTGTAAGTTTCTAATGCTCAAATTCATTATTCTTATTATGCGTCATGGAGGGTAATTTGAGTCATTAGAAGGTTGGATTAGTAGTGTAATATATATTGTGCGGTTGTAAAGATTCAAGTTGCTTATCTTCAAGAAGATCCCTATTGGATTATGACAAAAAGGGGAAGAAGAATTGAAGATCAAGATTTGCAGCTTGTTATTATGCATGGCATGTTTACAAGAAATCAAGAGTTAAGGGGAAGTTTGTGCAAGAAGATAGATATTTTGTCATCATCAAATAAGGGAAGATTGTTAGGATTTATTAATTTGATGAGACAAAATAAAAGATGAAAGTTGAGGGACTAAAGATGAATTGTTTTATTTTAATTAGTTTCCTAGTATAATTATGATTTCTTGTAACCCTAATATCTCTAGTATATAAAGAGACATAGGGACGTAGGAAAAAATGTGCACACATAATGTAGACGTCTAAGAGTTTTTGTTTAGCCTCAAGATCAAGGTTTCTTGATCCTGTTATAGTTGTATAACCGTTTTATTGTGATCGAATAAAATTGAGGCTTGAGATAACATTGATGTTCATATTTATATTCCGCTGCATAATTTATCATTGTTATCATTATATCCTAGATCAAGACCTAAAAAGTCTAGAGCTTAAACGATCATACGTTTTATCAAACTACTTCTGTCATGATCTAGCCTCTCCTTTGCAATCAGTCATTCAGCCCTAGGAACACCAGCGGGGTACAATGCATACTCCTTCCACAATGTACTAACCTAGGAACCGTTTACGATGTACCGCACTTAGATAATTCCACAGATTCATGTAATCGAGGATGTACTTACGGTGTACTATGATATTTCCACAGCTTTTCATTCCTAGGTACATATACGGTGTATACTATCGAAGTGTTTCCATAGCTTCAGTTACAGGGGTAGCCAGACGGTGTACTGTGCACTTCCATAGCTATATTGGTTTCTAGGCCATATTCTAGGGTCTCTAGGTAATCCACAGTGCACTTCCACAGCTATATTGGTTTTTAGGCCATATATCATACATTTATTTTACATAGTTCATTGATTATATAATGTTTATTATGAATGTAAAGTTGTTATATGATGATTTGGTGATATAAACTCTTGAAAATGGAAGTTTAGAAAATATGAACTCAAGAACACAAAATCGCAATATATGAAAATGTATGATTTTGTGTTGTTATAATCGCTATTAAGTGTTTTTAGGATGATTAGTATTATACAAAAACGTGGAATCAAACACTCAAACATTTTATATATACATCACATACCAAAAACAGAGCTCAGACTGGGCTGCGTATGGGAACCGATCGGCTAGGAAAGCATAGCCGAACGGCTAGACTAACCCAACCGATCGGCTGGATGGAGTGAGTCGTACGGCTCATTAGAGAAAAAGAAAGAGAGCCGATAGGCTAACTTATGTGAACCGAATGAACTTGTAAATCTTTAACAATACATAAGCCCTTAAATAGAATTTGTTACAAATTAAAAACACTAACACTAAGCATAGCCTAGTGGTTGTGCGTTGTGTGGGGGAAAGGAAGGTCACAGGTTCGAGCCTGTGACCAACCTTTATATATATATATATATATATGTATATATATATATTTTATATCTTATATATATATATTATATATATTATATATATGGACAATATATCTACACAAATATTTAACGGTTAGAATTTTTGGGCAACGGACCGAATCTATAATGGGTCAAAAATGGTATTTTGTTAACGGGCCAAAATGATTTGTTAAACGTAATTGGGCCAAATTATTTTGGTCCACACATATTTGGGCCAAACTACTTGACTTCGATATTGGGCCAAACTAATTGGGCCGAGCCCAACGGGCTACGAGATTTTAAAATGCAAACTTAAACCGAATTATATATATGTGACGAGTTAAATGGGACAAATGTATTACATATAGTGGACGATTATAAGTTATATATGGTTACATAAATGGATTAAGACAATCGCATTAAACAAAGTTATTGTTATAACTACTATAATTAAGTTTTTGGAAACATAATCAACAATGATAATAACTACGTGTATATATATATACGCGACTTTTATAATATACGTATATATGTATAATCAATGACGACAAATAACGTATATATATATATATATATATATATATATATATATATATATATATATATTAGAATATATATATTCAACTAATAGGTATATGTAAATATATACTTGTACGCAACGATCGTATCAACACAAATATCACCAACAACTAAAATGTTATAAATATTTCAACTTAACGATTAGTCCATATACTTATGTAAAGTATATTTAATTGTGCCTAGGTATCTGAGAGGCACGTTCGGACTACTGTATATTACTAGCTGAAGACTTGCTACACGTGAGTTCACAGCCCCTACCTTTTACTTGATTTAAATGCTTTTAAAACCAGGGGTGGAAATCATAGACCTACGTGCTATGACATGATACTTGTTTATATAATTGCTTGACATGCTATTATATCGAATTGATTTGTATAAATGCTTATTGCTTTATAAATCAACTGTTAACTATATGAAACGTTTTCACAACTATTTTGGGAATAAGACAACGAATCTTGGTACGATCCTAGGTTTACGCGAGGTAGTTGTAGTGCACATAAGTCCCAGTGCTTGAAACCTATAACCATTAGCTAGGTGACTCTAGCCACTGAGTATACAGATAGTACTATCGATTTGACAACCCTCCCACTGATATAACTCGTTGGTCATTCCAACCACACGACGGCAGTCGTAACGAGGAGTGTATACTTACCGTGTTACTGAGGCAACAACATCAACTAGTCGTGGTTTGGTTATAGTACTAGGAGTCGTTACTTTAACTTTAAAGGTGTCGCTCACCTTAGAGGGATCATAGTCTATATCTCCCACTTTAACTAAACAACAAAACTACAACTTGATTTGGGAAGGGTATTTCCTGTGATAACTAATAGGACTGGTGTTCCTACGCATGATTTCTTTTTAGGAAACGTTTACCTTGATTGGATAAACTTGGTTTCCCGATAAAACAACTTTTATAAGAAATGTTTACTTGACTGCTAAACCTGTGTTTCCTACAACTATATATATGAAAATGTTTACTTGACTGTTAAACCTGTGTTTCCTACAACTATATATATGGAAATGTTTACTTGATTGTTAAACTGTATTTCTCGCAACTATTATTAGGGAATGTTTATGATTAAACTTGTGTTTCCTAACACATCGACTGAATTGTAGTAAGAATGACATTCTTACAGTAAAATAGGAAATGTTTTCTTTAATAAGAACACTTGTGTTTCCTGCTATACATATAAACATTATGTTTGTGTACATGAATGATTTATACAAAACTTGGTTTAACTACATTTACACTAAACCTGTGAATTCACTCAACATTCAATGTTGACGGTTTACTATGTTTTTCAGGGAATTAGGACTCAGGTACTTCTGCATGCATAAAGGACGTAGGCAACCCAGACTATTTATGATGGCCACTTTTGGGACACTTGGATTTCCTATGTATTACCAATTCCATTGGTTATACTTACGAAATCCCTCTTTTATAAACTCGTGTTTTGTAAACTTATGTTGTTCTACAACACCACTACTTGTACGACGTTATAAGTTGTACCCTTTTGTAATAACGTTTAAACTTATGGCATCTTAAATTAATATGTTCTGTATGATCATATGCTCTGATACAATGAATGCACTATTGTAACGTCAACACCCCCGCTGTTAAAACGCTTATTAAAATGCTTCCGCTATTAAACAAATGCTTCCGCTAAACTATTAATAAACACGATTACCGATTTTGGGGGTGTGACAAAACGACACCGGTCCGGACGCAGCTTTTGATGTCAATGGACATCACTACACAAAAGGGTATTATCTTGCCGATGATCGGTATTTATATGGATTAGTGTACACTTGTCAAAGGCTTTACGTCCTCTACTAATGAGAAACGAGCCA
Source organism: Pseudognaphalium luteoalbum (assembly GCA_963422505.1). Classification (NCBI taxonomy): domain Eukaryota; kingdom Viridiplantae; phylum Streptophyta; class Magnoliopsida; order Asterales; family Asteraceae; genus Pseudognaphalium; species Pseudognaphalium luteoalbum. The sequence goes on from OY730198.1 coordinate 74,495,537, forward strand.
AGTTCAAGATATTTCAAGAAAGTGCACGAAAAGATGTTGAACGGACTTTTGGTGTACTTCAAGATAGGTTTGCAATTTTAAAGATTGCGGGAAGATCAATGAGTGTTCACAAGATGCAAAGACCGTTGTACGCTTGTGTCATATTACATAACATGATACAAGAGGATAACGGTTTCGCAATATCTTCTATCGAGCAAGAGATGATCGACAACCCTGCTAACCGGCCTCGGCGGGATTTTGGGACTCGTGTGAGAGACATACAATCAAGAATAAAAGAAACGTGACAAACGGGTGCACGACCAACTACGAAACGATCTCACCGAGCACATATGGACACTTCCACCAACTTTCGCAGATTAAATGTTGTGGACGCTTAATAATTTGTAATTTTTTAAGTATTTAGTTATTTTAAATAAGTAATTTTAATTATTGTTTTATTTCAATCATTTATTGTAGATTAATGTGTTTTAATTATTGTATTGTAATTATATAAATTGTATTTATTTTGTTAAATAAATCAAAATTTATTTTGATTAGTGGGTCCCAATGGATAAAAATGGACGTTCTGGTGTTACCATTACATATGTTGAAAATGATGTTATGGTGACGTGACGCCTAAAAAGGGGGCGTTTTGGTGTTATGATTGTGAGTGGTTTAACTAACGCGTTAGTATTTGTCAAATTAGCGCCATGTCAGCAGTTTACAAAGCCGACATTACACTACTAACAGTGAACATCACTTCACTTTTTTCTAGGTCCCACACTTTATTATTGTATTATTTAAAATACAAAATTTAAAAAAAATCATTTTTATTAATATTAAAATCATTACATTTAATTAAAAATAAAATATTACATTAATTGGAAAGAAAATATTAAATAATTTAAAAACTAAAACAAAAACACATTAATTTAAAGCCCGTAAATACCTCTAAAAAAACTTATTAAAATAACAAAACAATTGTGGCCAATATATCATTAAAAAATCCTTTCAAAGCTTATTTATTTATAAACCTAAAATTCTATTCATCATCATCCTCATCCTTCCTGTTCTTCTTCATTCGCTGCACCTGAAACAGCAAAAAAAACGATGCCAAAAAACATTGAAACAAAAAACTAATAATAATAAGAGAAGCCATTGGGCCCCACTCCTTTTCTCTCATCCCGTCGGCTAATCGACGCATTTAACCGACGGAAGCAACCAACGATCCCGTACCAACAGCGTCGGCTCCTGCGGTTGCAACTGACGCCCGAGCCGATCAACCGTTGACAACAGTCTTGGAGAATTACATAAAATCTCTTTGAACATACTTGTAATTTGTAGCAAATTGGACTTGCTACGAAGCGCATTAGCCGGACACAAAGAACCAGTCTTGTAACCTCTCTTGAAAGTAACCTCTCCTTACTTCGCTCATGAGTCATAGCCCAAAGGATAGCTTTAGCCTCGGCTTCTAATGCTGAGTTCATAACATTATAATTAAGCACCTGGAATTAGTACATCACCAGTATGCTTTCGAGTTACAAATCCCAATCCAACTTTGCTGGATTCTCTTTGCCAAGCTGCATCACTATTAAACTTAATATGACTGACTTGTGTTTCGTATTTATACTTGTTGAAATTGAAAATGGTTGAAAAGGGCAAATGATCAAAAAGACAATTAACTTGTCAAAATTTAACAATGAAAAGTATATGTGTTATGTCGATGCAAAAACGACTCACATTTTAAAATCGTGCAATAAAAGGATTTTGGTTGTAATAAAAGTTGAGTTAAGGGTAAAATTATCGTTTCATTTTTAAAAATGTGCCATAAAAAGATTTAGTATTTTCAAATCATGTCAGAAATATGTTTAAACACTCAAAATAAAATTCGGGTTTAAACAATAAAAAAGTAAAATTAATGTTTATATCGTATGTATTCTAGTCACAAATATCATGTATATATTGAATGTTTGAATTTTAAGCCCCACATCAGCTAAAACATATCAAAAACTTAAAGAGAGAAAATGAAACAGTAATTACACATTTAATTAAAAATTTTAACAACTTAGATTCTCTTATGACACGATTTTCAAATGTAGGTCCTTTCTGAGCATCAATAAAAGTGCTATTCCTATTATTGTCATTTTTGACAAGTTAATTATCTTTCCGAGCCATTTACCAAATTAAAAACTCGAATAGACTAGATAGATGTGACTGACTTGATAAATGTTGGCGAGTGGAGACTTCTCACTTCTCACAAATGTTGTCAAACCGGGGTACGACCTAGTTTGACCTCGATTGAAGTATGATACAAATTTAAAATGATTATGTAATTGGATACAAAGCCTTTAACAAAAGAATACAAAGCCGTTCACATGGCGAGTCGTTCAATTCATGGTTTCACAAGACGATGTATTGCTTCGATTTTCAAACCCAATTTTACATCTTTCTCTACTCCCAGGTACCCAATCTTTGCAGTTTCTTCAATTAACCCATCAATAATCTTTACTTAACTACATTAATCTCACACCAATTCACTACATTCATTCTTTACTTCACTTATTTCAGGCTAATTTCACACCAAGAATCCACTTTTCATTCACGCATTTCATCAAACACTTGGTGGGCATTAGAGAACTTGACTATTTTTAGGTATTATGGGTCACCACCATCACATCCGTCATCGGTGCGTTGTGTGATATCTGATGGTAAACCCAAATTTGAGATACATGAAATCGATCCACCGAAGAAGTACAAGTGGCTGACGAAAAAACGGTTGAAGTTGCAAAGAAAAAAGGACAAGCAAAAGAGGAAATTTGCTAATAAGAAAGACCCTCGTAGACTCACTGTTAAAGGATCGAAAGCGAAAAGCAGGTTTGCGAATGCTGAGGAACGAATTACGTATAAGCTCGAAAAGGTTTGTATTATGATGTACTCATGTTTGCTGATAAATATTTTGGGTACATAATTGATAATGTGAGATATAAAGTATAAAGTATGTGCATCATATATGGAGGATATGCAGAAATGATATTCGCGATGTATGTATATTTTGGTTATGCTTGGCAAACTAGCTAGAAGCAGGAGTTGTTAGCTAAAGAATAAAGCTCGAAGCTGGAACTTTTTTCAAGCCATAACTGTAGCTTTTATTTGAAGGGTTATTTAGACAATTTTCTTTTCCATAAGCTAAAATTTTAATCAAAAAGCTACATTATAATTCGATAAGCTCCTGTAAGCTTTCTTAACCAAAGGTCCCGTATAAAAAAGTGCTAGAGTTTTAGCAAGCATGAATGTAAGCTCTCATAAACTTCTATAAGCTACACACCCAACACATTCTTCGAAAGAAAGCTTAAACGATTGAAAAGTTTAGAGAAAACAGCTTTTAGTCACCGAACTTGCTTCTAATATATCATGCTATATCAGCTTGATTATGTCTGTAGAGTATATAATCAATTCAAAGATATTGGAACTTTGTATATCTGTGTTTATGCAAACGGTTTGTAAATTATTTGAGTAACCTATCACTGACCATGTTCCAAAATTAGTATATAGGTTTTCGAGTTTAGGAATTGGTAAGAGCTGATATACATATTATGCTTTTACATAAAATCAAAGGTAGGTAGTGATAATCATATTTATGCTTACAAGGTTTTATCTGGAATAATGATAATAATGAATTATATATATGTTGACAACCCAAAAGAGTGACAAACTAAGTTTGCTATTTTTTCATCGGTGAACAGAAACAGTGGATTTGTGATGTGAATCTAGGATGTTTGTATTCTCCTCCAATTTTGTTGTTCCTTAGTTACAACCGTGATGCGTGAGTCACAATTATCTGTGCAACTTCATATTACATTACATTGGTATTTTTGTTTTAAACAACCTTCTGCTATTTCAGGCTAAAATTAAGGAGGCGTTACTTGTTGAAAGGCTCAAGCGCTATGAAGTTTCAAGACTCCAGGGACCTATGTTGAAACCAGTCGAAATTACAGGTGAAGAAAGATTTTACATGAAAAAAATGGCCCAGAAAGGGTCCAATTATGTACCAGTTGGAAGAAGAGGTGTATTTGGAGGTGTTATTCTTAATATGCATATGCATTGGAAAAAACATGAGACAGTAAAGGTCTACTGCAAGCCTTGTAAACCTGGTCAAATACAAGAGTATGCGAATGAAATTGCTAGATTAAGTGGTGGAATACCAATTCAGGTAATTGGAGATGACACCATAGTTTTTTATCGTGGAAAGAATTATGTGCAGCCAGAGGTTATGAGTCCAATTGATACGCTATCCAAGAAAAAGGTGAGTATCCTTTATGTTTTCAAATTACTTATAAAGTGTACAATCATGTTTTCATATTATCGCTATTATACTTTAGTTGATCTTTAGCTTTTTATTCCAGGCAGTGTAATAGCATGTACTGTGCCTTCAGGTTCTAGTACCCCTTTTGATCCAAACAGAAATCACTCGAGTTTTGCTATAATTTAGTTGGAAGCTTAAAAAGAATTGCGAGGAAAACTGTAACTATCAGGAAAAAGAAACCACAGCTCTGATACCGATAAAAAAAGAAGAAAATTTCACTGAAAGATATTATCTCACTAACATCCTACAAAAAGATGAATATATACCATTAATATTCAAGATTTTCCCTGTAATATATCATCCTACAGATTCATTAAAAATCGTCATTATGATTTCTGAGGAGCTACAAAGATGCTTCGTATATATGGAACTGGTAAATAATAATAGAATAAATATCTGAATGATAATATGCTAGTAGTTACTGTGGAGGGAAGGGTGTACTAGAAATGCGCTTGCTAGAAGAGAAGTTAGATGCCTTGTATTGATCATAACGTAAACATATGTTTCACCATACAACTTATTCAAAAGCTGAAACATCTAATGCCTTAGAAGAAAATCCGTTGAGAAGTTATTAGTTATTTTTATCAAAACGTATTCAATATTATTCTTCATATGTTTATCTATACCCAACATGTCAATGCTCATAATGTGGACTATCTGATTCTTAGAATACCCATGTGTGTGAAGAGATGTCTTTGTACAAAAAGAAGTTCCAGCGATATTGCCATAATTTTAGAATTAAGAAAGTCAGAGTACTAGTATTTAGACCAAAAGAACCCTCCTTGTCACGACGAGAACATGAAAGGTAGTGTTTAGGTTTAGGTATTTACGACGACGCATGGTTAAAATAGATGTGGTTCTAGCCCATATCTATAATGCCAGCATAGATACAGAATAAATTAACAGAATTCTGTTGACCTTCCATTTTTCATTGCCAGATATATTCTGAGTAATAAATGGAAATAATCTAGTACATGTCCTATAAACCACACCACCTTATTCATCCGAGTCCATTATAACTCTCAAATGTGTCCGGCCTTTAAGTTATTTTCTAGGGATCCCTCCCAGCAATATAAATATATAATGCATCCACTGGCTCAATGAGAGTGTGTGTTAAGTAACATTGATACTCCTCTTCATCTCAAATGTCTTTAATCTTCTTCCCCTTTCTCTTTTTGCAAATTATCTACTGCAAATGACCCTATTTCTAGATCTTCGTTCATTGGACCTTCCCCTACAATCAACAGAAAGATGACTAGATTGAGTAAACGGGTGGTCACTTAGAACTCGGATAATTAAGAGGGTATAAAAACTCAGTTTTCCATAAGAAGGTTTGAGGAAGCAGTTCTTCTAATTGGACATCTTAGCAGTCAGCTTATCCACGAAAGGGACTCTTTCCAATAAAGGGTAGAATGAAAAGAGCACAAGAACATTAGGGCTCATTGTAAGCAATTATTATCATAATAGCTAAATAAAAAATGTTTGCATGTTGCTTTCAGGTAGATATAATTGGTATTTAAGATACTTTACATGACTAAAAACTTCTAGAGGTTCTGTATTTAAAAGGAAGATAACATCTTACATATGCCATTTATCTTTATTTGGTTATTCTAGTGGCACTAGTTGATTTCCTCATTTTGATTAGAACTAGACTTCTTCTGAAACGACTACATAGAGTTTGTAAAAATTGTAATTTATGCCATTAAGCCTCGAAACTAGTAAGCTACATAATGAATAAAACTAGTACTGCACTTCAGATGTAATCGTGATTTGAACATAACGTACAACCAAAAAAAAAAATTCTTACAGATATATTAGGTCCAAACGTCTGAATTTCGTATGGTTAATCTAGCATTGTTCATTTGGACTTGGACTCATTTAAATGATTTGAACTAGTCCATAACAAATGAAGATAATTTCATTTTGCCTGTTGTGCTCCTCCCTCATTTGTCATTGATTCACGCAGGCACTAGAAAAGTCAAAATATGAGCAATCGCTCGAGACTGTAAGACACTTCATTGCTATTGCTGAGAAGGAATTAGAACTATATCATAGGCACATTGCACTTTATGGTGACCATGCTGATCATAACTCAAACACTATGACCAGTGGTGGAAGTGATAGCATGGGAGACCCAATAATAGGTGTAGCAATTGACAATGCTGATGACGCATTTTCCGCAAATAACAATGATGTAGATCATGATGTTGAGGATGATGATGACAGTGATGATGATGATACGTCCCTTAGTGATATGAACTGCACAGATGAATCTAGTACTGAATTGGATTCCTGCAATGAAGAAAGTCAAGAAACATAACGTGAATATGTGCGATTGAAGGCTAAATCCTTTAGCAAATCCAAACTGGTAAATATGCTTCAATCATATATTTAAGATGAATGTTATTTTTCTTTTTAATGTATAAACATTTCCTATTCGCTTTTATCTTTATCTTTATCTTTATCTTTATCTTTAACCCTTATAATGCATTTACATGTTTTCCTTAATAACTTATCAAATGGAAGATGCGAGATTACTAATATGCCCCCTTTGACTTGTTGATGACATTTTTGTTAATATGGTAAGTAGTATTTTCTTGTTTAAATTTAGAAATCTTTATGGCTTGAATAATATCTATTCATTTGCCATTAATTTTATCAACATCTCCATTTGATATGTGCTTTAATTTCAAATTCAAATTAATTTGAAACACACACACAAGTAAATTGTTATTGTGAATTTTGTTTTAAGAACATTAATTTACTCCACACTTATATGTATATTCATAACTATAAACGTTGTTGAACACAACATGAATAATCAGACAATATCTAATTAATATTTGTGTTTTATTATGGTAATTATAGCTCTATCAAATTATGATTTTAAAGTATGCTAATATTAATAATGAAATTTTATATGTTAGCGTAAAATAATGTACACAAAGGAATTGAGTTTTGAAGATCCATGATTAGGGATGAACACTCATATTAAATGTCATGTTATCACTATAACTCATGTCACCAATGCTTTTGACGAGCCAAACGGACAAATTATTATCACAAAACTGTTATCGCGACCACAGAACGAAAAAAAGATACGTAGTATACCATTGTTTTCCCGCTACATTGTGCGGGTAATTGACTAGTTTAATTATATTATTATCTGTTTTTCCTTGTTTGTAGAAATGAGGAGTTATACCTACTTCTTGGAGGCCAGTGAAACCACTTTGAAGAATGCATTTGGATTTATCGGGCTTGTGAAAGTGATTTACAAATGGTATATATGATCTGAATGTCCAAGGTACTGTACTTCACCTTGTGTGTAAGTATGTAACCATGTATGCTGGTGGACCATGATACTGATTTGGGTCATGCCATTTCTTGAATCAATTAGATCTAGGATGTACCAGTACAGTCATGGTTAATGAATTAAATTAATTTAATAATCTCTAAATGGTCCGATTTCAATGCGAACCTTGTAAAATCTACATGCTGCAACTATCCCATTTCGGTAGATACATCAACAAGGTTAAGATGATCTCTTTGGGTACTTCTATGGCGTTTAGCAAGAAAACGGGTGTCATCTAAAGTTAACCTTAACAAGGCAGTAGTCATCAAACTCACTTCCCAACCATCTAACACATAATTGCAGCTAAATTTACATCATACGATTTGACTATCTTTAGTAGTACTATGGTTTATTTAACGGTTAATTTCTTTTGTGTACGACATCTTGTCGTGATTCCTTTTTTGGCTCAATTCGATTAAACGACACCTGTTATCAGATAATAGATCTTTATTTGTACATGGCTATAGAAAACAAATAGTGTAAAAGTGACAGTTGAGTACATTGTTAAAATGCCTATGGGGAAAGATGGGTTTTGTTTGTGTTGTTAGCAAAATAGTACAAGCTTTTAATTACATCCTTTTCAATCATCTTATTGATATTGATACCTTCAAACTTTACTCAAATTTTGTCTACCTTTCCTGATTCCCAACGTATTTAACATTGCCACTTGCTCATGCCAACCTCATTTTGGTCCTCAAAAATATAGATACCATTGGAATCATGACAATTTTTTTATAATAAAAAATATCGTTTGGATGATGTTAATGAACTCCTTAAATTGATAAATTGGATAACAGCAATATAATGTTTAATTTTGCAAAATGGATTGTATTTTGTTACGGAGATATAAAGTTGATTCTACTTATCAATCAATTTATTATTAAAATACTAAAGTTGGAGTCAAATAGGCCTTTTGGGTTAGTACAAATTGTTATTAAATGAGAATTAAGATTCTTAAAGGTTGGATGATATTAAATCTGATCTAGTAGTTTATTATAGCTTACAGGAGTTTAAGAGTGTATTTGGCAAAATTAGCTTGTAGCTGGAAATGAAGATTATAGTTGGAGCTGGTAGTTGGATGTTATATTTTAAGCTAGAAGCCGGAGCTTATTTCCTTATAAGTGTTTGACACTTATGTAAATATATGAATTTACATAAATGGACAAGAAAATAATTGATAAATAAGTATATAAATGGCACTTATGTAATTTCTCATTTAATAAGCTAGGAGCTTATTTTAATAAGCTACTTCTAGTAGTTTTTTTCTAGAATTTATTTTTTCAATAAGCTCTTAAAATTGTGTACCAAACAATGCTAGTAACTTAAGCTTATAGAAAAAATAAGCTTAAGCTCCAATAAGCTAGTTTACCAAACACACCCTTATAAGATTATAGGCTTCAGCTACCAGCTTCAAATTTAAGCTTCTACTTACAATCACAAGCTTCCAACTTCACATGCTAACTAGTTTTGTCAAGCACACCATTAGTGCTACACCAATTCACTAATGGAGTTTTAAGGGTTAGCAATCCAACATTAATGATTAAAGATCCGATTTTACACCTAGCAGCGATTCAAAGAGATTCAATGAGTAGACATCCTCTTAATAGCTGAAAATGGATCTTCAATTTGTTGATGGTCTAGATCAAGTCCAAATATGTCAAAAAGGAAAAACGACAACTTCAAAAGTTCAATATCCTTCACAACGTCGTCAAAGCAACACCATAGAAAGCCTTATGCAGATTTTGACTTCCCAAAGCACTAATGTTTCATGTAACGAGGCTCGAAACTTGCTAAAAGATCGATTTAAATTATGTAATACTTTCAAGAGGCATCGTGTCACACCCCGCCAAACGGTAATTTCGATTAGTTATGTTTAGTTTGCGGAAGCATTAATGACGTGGCGGGGCTGCGAGCAGTTATTTCAACCAACCGTTACATACACATTCAGAGCATATGGTTATTGCATAACATGATAGATAAGGATGCCAGTTCAAACATTCGTTACAAAAGTAGTACGACTATGGAAGTCGTAACAATAGTAATGGAGTTTAAAACATTTTAGTTTTAACAATAATACATAGGTTAAAGTAAGATTTCATAAGTATGACTGCAAAGTCTGCAGTTATACAAATGAAATCCCCAAAAGCGGTCCCAACAGTATGTGGCATCCTAATAGGTCCAGGGTTGTCCATCCTGAATGCATGCGATTTCTTACCCAGCTAATTTCCTGAAAAACATAGAGAAAGTCGTCAACAAATATGTTGAGTGAATTTACAGGTTTTCATGTGTATGCGGTTTGTCAAACCAAGTTCGTATAAATGATTTGTTATTCATTTATAAAATACAAGTTATGTAGGGTTGTTACCCTGAAGTATTGTTATACGTGGGGTGTCATCCCAAAGTATGTACTGGTCGTTCTCCAGTGTGAAATAAGTTACCGGTATGTTTTCCGGTGTCCAACAGTAGTAGGATTCGTTCTTCCTAAAAGTATGTGGGAATTTTACTTAGACTGTGATCCCCTGAAAGGTGAGCTAAACCTCGCAGGTTAAAGTAACGCGACCTAACCCTATAACCAAACCACAACCAGAACTTATGTTGTTTGCCTGAACGGACATTTAAGTATACGCTCCACCGTAGGAGGGTCGTCACGGCAATAGTACTATCCGTATACTCAGTGGCTAGAGTCACCTAGCTAATGGTTACAGTAGCATGTCATGAGGTCTTTCATGCACACATTCCAAGTCTAGGTCCGTACTAGGATCCTTTGTCTAAATTCCCAAATAGTTGTGAAAATGTAATATCACAAGTTAACATTTGTATAAAAGCAATAAAGCATTTATAGTTTGATTGCATGTGTTGTATGCAATTTCTATGTTTAACACCCCTGTGTTTAAAAGCAGAAAACAATTAAAAATAGGGGCTGTAAACTCACTGTGGTTTGCTCGGTATGAATGCTAGCAGCTGACAGGTAATAGCCCAAAGGTTTGTTAACCTATATACCATAAATGTATTAACATAAGTACGTTTGATTTGTTTAATCAACTTATGTTAACAGTTTGTTTGTTTTGTAGAAACTGTTAATTTCTCAGTGATTTAAGTCGTTGCATTCGTTGGTGATGTTGTGTTGAAATATTGTTATTATTTCACACGTCGTATGCCTTATCAAGTGTGTATATATATATATCATACCCGTTCCATTTTATGAATATTCGTTTCGTGAAACGATTCGGGTCACGTCTTATGTTTGGAATGTTTTGGAAGTTTATTGGGCTCGGTCCGATTTGTTTTGTTTTTGGTTCACTATCTTAACCCATTTGCATAATCTCTTTGGCCCATTACAAGTCTCGTTCTATGGCCCGTTTATTTATTTTAATTCATTTGTTTTTACAATACTCAGCCCAACCCAAAGTCTTAGGCCCAAGAAACATTCTGTCCAGTTTGTAGCCCAGCCCAGCCGTTCGGCTTGGGCTAGCCGTTCGGCTTGGATAGCCGTTCGGCTTGGCCATCAGCCGTTCGGCTTGGCTTCCGGCCCAACCCACACTTTACTCGATCCAGTCCAATATAATAGGCCCGTTATTTATTTGATCCAGTCCATTTAGCATTTTAGTCCGGCCCAATAATCATTTTAGTCCGGCCCAAATACACAGCCCACCAGACTCGTACACAGCCGATCGGCTTTGAGCACTTAGCCGTTCGGCTTTGGTCTCTTAGCCGTTCGGCTTTGTGACCTTAGCCGTTCGGCTTTGGCTCGAGTCCAGGCTCTGTTCGTTCTTCAAATTTCCAAACTCGAAATCAAGGTATGTTTGTGCCATTTTTCGAACGGTTTTAGTGTTTGGATGCTTAGTAACAACAATATATGTCATTATATCACATTTTAACAAGTTTAACATATATGATTCATGGATTTATGGTTTGGTTTCATATAACCCATTTCAAGAACAATCAACATATAATCATCAAATTTATGTGTTATATTCATGGATTATGATGTTATCAAGCTATATAACACGAAATTTAAGTAAAGAATTCAAAGATTGAAGGTTTCCTTACAATGGATTTTGAGGATGATGAAGGTTGTTGAATGATGATGGGTTGAAGGTGGTGATGAAGAAACTCAGCTCCTTCTCCTTGCCACTGCTGCTTACTTCTTGTTGCTGCTACTAGTTCTTTTGTGTGTTGAATCAAAGGAAATGGAAGAAGGTGAAGATGTGTGTGTAGGTTGAAGAGATGGCAGAGGAGAGGGAATGGAGGGAGTGAATAAATCAAACGGGAATGGGAGATCACAGTATGTGGTCTCCCAATTATTGAAGTTTGGTGGAGAGTTTTTGCCCGTTAATTTCGGGTACGGGTATAATTAGTACAATATAAAATTTAACATTGTATGTTTTTATTTTGTAGATGCTTTCCTGGTTCGTTATTTAAATTCAGAATAATGATATTTTCATTATTTTTGATTGTTGTACCATTCCTGCGTTGGACTGCTAGCATTTAATTGAGCGTCGAAATTTCTGTCAAATTTCGGATTCACATTTTGAGGTAATGCTATAAATGTTCCCAAATGAATGAGAAAATTCGCATTTTTCTCATCTTGGTCTCTGAACGCATTTTAAAATTGTTTCTGTTCGTTTTATAATACGTTTTATGTTAAACGTATTTTTAACCCGTTTTATCTATATGTTATAGATACAATAGTACTCGTAATTAATAATTGGATTATTAATTATGTTATATCACCAACTTTTGTCGTACTTATCAGTCGGGTTCGTTCCGACACATTCGTACGCAACTTTAAATACTTGCGTATTAGTAATACTTTTTGTTTAAAGTACTAGGCTGCTAGACTTACATCACTTCAGAAGTTTTATTTTAAACTTAATCAGGAAATTAGCGTAAGAATGCACATGCTTAAATGTTAATTATTACCTAATTTGGAGAGTTGTCACATTCTCCCCCCGTTAGGGAAATCTCGTCCCGAGATTTAATTCATGCCGTGAGTCGTGGTCACGGTTTCAAACAGTCGAGGATACTTCTTACGCATTTCATCCTCTCGTTCCCAGGTGAACTCTGGGCCATGTTTTGAGTTCCAACGAACTTTAACTAGCTTGATTTGTTTGTGTCGAAGTTTCTGTGTTTTTGTGTCCATAACTTCGATAGGTTCCTCCACAAAGTTCAGTTTTGAGTCAACGAAGACTTCGTCCGGAGGGATGATATGTGTTTCATCAGAAAGACACTTTTTCAAGTTAGATATATGAAAGGTGTCATGAATACTACTAAGCTCTTGTGGTAGTTTGAGTTTGTAGGTGACAGGACCAATTCTTGCAAGGATTTCGAATGGTCCGATGTATCGTGGGTTCAGTTTACCTCGTTTACCAAATCGTACGACCCCTTTCCAGGGTGCAACTTTGAGTAGGACTTTGTCACCTACTTGAAATTCTAAAGGTTTCCGTCTGTTATCGGCATAACTCTTTTGTCGGTCGCGTGCTGTTTTCAATCGATTAAGCACTTGAGATATCTTGTCCGTAGTTTCTTGGACTATCTCAGGACCTGATAATTGACTGTCGCCCAACTCTGCCCAACAGAGTGGCGATCGGCACTTTCGTCCATACAATGCCTCAAATGGTGCCATCTGTATGCTGGTGTGATAACTGTTATTATATGAAAATTCTGCTAGAGGTAGGTGCATATCCCAATTACCTCCAAAGTCTATCACACATGCTCTCAACAGGTCTTCGAGCGTTTGTATCGTTCGCTCACTCTGGCCGTCAGTTTGTGGGTGGTAAGCAGTGCTCATGTCGAGTCTAGTACCCAATGCATGTTGAAGTGTTTGCCAGAAGCGAGAAGTGAATCGTGCATCTCTATCAGAGATGATGGATAATGGCACCCCATGTCGAGAAACGACCTCTTTCAAATAGATTCTAGTCAGCTTCTCCATTTTGTCTGTTTCCTTGATAGCAAGGAAGTGGGCTGATTTCGTCAATCGATCGACAATCACCCATATGGTGTCAACTCCGGATGTTGTTTTCGGTAACTTCGTGATGAAGTCCATCGTGATGTATTCCCATTTCCATTTGGGCATTTCGGGTTGTTGCAAAAGCCCAGACGGCTTTTGATATTCAACTTTGACTTTTGCACAAGTCAAGCACTTACTAACGTATGTGGCAATGTCTCGTTTCATGCCAGGCCACCAGTAAAATCCTTTCAAGTCATGATACATCTTATCTGCACCAGGATGTATCGAGTAGTTGGACTTATGTGCTTCGTCCAAAATCAATCGGCGTAATTCGTCTACGCATGGTACCCAAATTCGGTTCATGAAGTACAATACTCCATTGTCTTTGGTTTCAAGCTGTTTCTCCATTCCCTTCAAGGATTCTTCCTTAAGGCGTTCGGGAATGAAGGCTGATTGTTGAGCGTCACGAATTTGAGTAATGAGATTTGAGTGTATTGTCAAACCTAAAGCTCGAACTCTACGGGGTTTGACTCGTTCCTTACGACTCAAGGCATCAGCTACAACGTTTGCTTTGCCCGGGTGATACTTAATCTCACAGTCGTAATCGTTCAGTAATTCAACCCAACGACGTTGTCTCATGTTGAGTTCCTTCTGGTCGAATATATGCTGGAGACTTTTGTGATCCGTGAAGATAGTACACTTCGTACCATATAGGTAGTGTCTCCAAATCTTAAGTGCAAAAACGACAGCTCCTAGCTCTAAGTCATGCGTCGTATAGTTCTTTTCGTGAACTTTCAATTGTCGAGACGCGTAAGCAATGACCTTGTCATTTTGCATCAATACGCAACCCAATCCCTGATGTGAAGCATCACAGTAGACAACAAAGTTTTCTACTCCCTCGGGTAGTGATAGGATTGGTGCGGTACTTAGTTTCTGTTTCAACAATTGGAAAGCAATCTCTTGCTTCTCGCCCCAATCAAATTTCTTATCCTTTTGAGTTAGAGCGGTAAGTGGTTGGGCTATTTTCGAGAAGTTCTCGATGAAGCGTCGGTAATAGCCGGCTAGCCCAAGAAATTGTCGTATCTCGGATGGTGTTTTTGGAGCTTCCCAGTTCTTAATTGCCTCGATTTTGGATGGGTCCACATGAATTCCCTTGTTATTGATCACATGACCAAGGAAATGAACCTCGCGCATCCAAAATTCACACTTAGAGAACTTTGCATAAAGCTTTTCTTTCTCCAGTAATTCAAGAATCAATCTCAGATGTTGCTCGTGATCCTCCTTCGTTCGGGAGTATATCAATATGTCATCGATAAACACAATCACGAACTTATCAAGATAAGGTTTGCACACTCTATTCATGAGGTCCATGAACACTGCTGGTGCGTTTGTCAGTCCGAATGGCATGACTAGGAACTCGTAATGGCCGTACCGAGTCCTAAACGCAGTCTTAGGAATATCCTCATCCCGAACCTTCAGTTGATGGTAACCAGATCGCAAGTCGATCTTCGAATAATAACTTGACCCTTGTAGCTGGTCAAATAAGTCATCGATGCGAGGTAGTGGATATCGATTCTTTATAGTTACTTTGTTCAGTTCCCGATAATCAATACACATTCGCATTGATCCATCCTTTTTCTTAACGAACAAAACCGGAGCTCCCCAAGGTGAAAAGCTCAGTCGGATGAATCCTAGGTCTAAGAGTTCCTGCAGTTGTGCAGACAGTTCTTGCATTTCTGATGGAGCAAGACGGTAAGGCGCACGTGCAATTGGCGTTGCTCCAGGCACTAGGTCGATATGAAATTCAACCTGTCGTGGGGGTGGTAATCCTGGTAACTCATCAGGAAACACTCCCGGGTAGTCACGTACGATAGGTACGTCGTCTATACATCGCTCTTCGGATTTCTTTTCTACAACGTGTGCTAAGAATGTTTGGTATCCCTTTCGGAGATATTTACGGGCTTTCAAGCATGTAATCATTTTTGTGGCACTTTTTCGTTTCTCACCTTTGACCATAAGAGTTTCTCCTGTCGGTAGTGGTAAGCGTACTAACTTATCGTAACATACTATTTCAGCGTGATTCTTCGACAACCAATCCATGCCGACTACAACGTCGAAACTCCCCAATTTAACCGGTAGCAAGTCTATTTTGAAGAGATGACCTTCTAATTCCAAGGTGCATCCCGGTACTATTTCTCCTGACTCGATTAACTCACCATCGGCTAGTTCAATAGTATATTTGTTATCTAGCTTACGTGATTCGAGTTCTAATAGTGGTCTAAACTCATTAGACACAAAACTTAAATCAGCACCTGAATCGATTAACACAGAGGCATAATGGTTGTTTACACGAAACGTACCAGTGACGGTGTTAGGGTCCTGGCGTGCCTCCTGTGCTCCGATCACAAAGGCTCGTCCTTGAGCCGGCTGATTGATGATGTTGTTGGCTCGGTTGTTGTTACCACGGTTGTTGGTGTTGTTGCGGTTTTGGTTGTTGAGTCGAGGGCAACGGTTCCGATAGTGCCTCATGTCGCCACATTCAAAACACCCTTGGTTTCGGCGTTCGGTGTTCTCCCTAGTGGTAGGGTTAGCCTTGCAGTTTTGGGTTTTGTGACCCCAAATTCTACAGTTGTTGCAATACCAACATTCACCGTCGTGATGTTTGCCACATTTGTCACATTTAGGTTTGTTGCCCAAGTATGGTTTGGATTCCATAGTGGTGGCAGCATAGGACTTTGGGTTCCCCGATCCCTTCTTATTCGTTTGACCCTGACGGTCACTTCCTCTGTCATTCCACTTACGCTTTGTACCTCCAGAACTACCAGCTTCAGTACTGCTCGGCTCAACCTTGCCCGGTGTAGTTTTCTTGATCAGTGTCCCCATCCTGACTGCCTCATCGGTCAGACTTTGCGCTAAAACAACAGCGCTCCTGAATGTGTCAGGTTTGGAGGATGTAACCAAACTCCTGATTTGCGGTGCCAGACCATAGACATAACGCTCGATGCGCTTGTACTCAGGTGTTACCATATGTGGCACTAGACGTGCTAGTTCCTGAAACTTGGTTGTATAACCAGTGATATCGGCACCAATCATAGTGATGTTCCACAGCTCAGTTTCGACTTTCTGCATCTCGCTACGGGGACAGAATTCCTCCAACATCATGTTTTTCAGTACTTCCCATGACATGGAGTAGGCAGCTGGTCGTCCCAATGATTGGACTTGACTGTTCCACCAAGTGAGAGCTTTGTCAGCAAGAGTGCAGGTGGCATATTTCACCATACAGTCTGGTGAACAGTCACTAATGTCCAACACCGACTCTGTCTTTTCTATCCAGTGGATAATCCCAATAGCACCCTCGGTGCCACGAAAAGTAACTGGCTTACAAGCCTGGAATGTCTTGTATGAACACCCTCGGCGAGTATTCGCAGGTGCCTCAGTATTAACAGGGGTAGAACCGCTGTTATTCATTCCATTCTCGCGATTTCGGCTAGCTTCGTACTCAGCAATACCTTCAGCTATTCGCCGTGCTATCATTTGTTCAGTAGTTTCATTGTTGTTGGGTGGGGGAACGGTTTCAGGAATGGAAGAAGGTGTCTTTCGTCGACTGTTCTTAGTCACCCGTCGTTTTGGTGGCATGATTCCGTTCTGCGATGAAATAAATTGCAGAAGTCAATGCCAAGGTATTGAATGTGATGAACAAGATTTCACATTTTTAACAAAGAAACGATATGGAAAATTTGAGACTTTGAAACGCCCATATGTAGTTAGTACAATATAATCACGTTGGCCAGGCGTCATTATATAATGCTAAATACATATTTCCTTTCATCATCATTCAACACAATCGAGTTTAAAGAAAGTTCAAGATAGGAATCAATAGTCAAGGTGTGGTGTGTTTCATGGTTTCCAAGGAATGGTCAAATGTTATTGGTTGGCTACCGTCTCTAACACACGTATATACATGTAGATATACTACTAAAATCGTTGTTAAATGAAATGAATATGAAATACATCCAAACATAAGTTATATTATATCAAGAGGTGTAGCGCTGATACATCAGTTTTATACAAAACAAGATGGGATCCCAAATACGCCCCATCAGCGGTTAGCGCTATACAAAAGTCAATGGGTTTTCCTATACATATACCCATTCTAACAACTGTTTTTCCCGTTTAGTACATGTCCAGTACATACATACATCTACCATCTGATACTAGTCTATACTACGCGTGATGGATTTACTAACATATCCATCATCCAAAAAGTGGCCGGTTTGATGCCCCCTAGGCACAACCGCCGTACACAAGTCTAATGAAAATAAGGTAGAAACAATCCCACAGCTGTCCTCAGCACAGCTATCATCACACAAGCTCCAATCATCATCCCTGCTGTCCTCGCACGCCTCTCTAGTACTCTGACACGAGTACGTGCAGTCTCGGCTATCTCCCTGGCAGCAACCACGTTGCTCAACAAGAAGTGGCAACGCTCATGAATGTCTGCCATGTCTCCATCCAGACGGGAGACATCGCTCTGTAGCTCGGCAAGGTGAGCACCCCTGCTACCAGAAATGCGAAACAATGTGCGAATCACAGCCACAATGGTAGGGAGAGTCAACTCTACAGGCTCTCCAGTAGTAGGCAGTGGTGCGGAGGATCGGGAGGACTCCCCGGTCTCAAAAGTAGAAGGAAAACCCTCTAACGACCTCCACCGCCCCAACATAGGAGTCATCCACTCCAAGTGAGCAAGCCTAGGTACCCTCTGTGGCGGCTCATCACCGTGCATCACCCTCTCCTCTGCCATCGGCGCCTTATCCCGGTGCGCAAGTGGTCCTCTAGGGAAATCTCGGACACACATCCGTGGTGTCCTCCTAGGTACCGGTCCTCTGGAAGGTCCAGCAGTCGTATGGCGTGTCGCCATAAAGGTAGACCCTAACATACGAGTGGTAGGGTCAGTGGGGGTAGTAGCAGGTGGGACCACATGAGCAGTGGGTGGTGGGGTGATGTAAGCATCACTAGTGTCATCCGATAAGGCTCTCAGCTGAACCGGTGGACACGCAACTCCGGTGCTAGCGTCGCTATGGTAGGAATCCTCGGTCGGCTCCTCATCAGAAGCATACAAATAGATCGGACTGTGCCTCGACATGCTGAGACAAAGAAGTCGTAGGTGACGTGTCAGTCGTATGTTAGCTGTATGCAAAAATGCGTATGCATGCAATGAATGTTTTAGCCAAGGCTATAGTCTAGGTCTCTAAGGTTTTAGGTCGCTTAAAGACTTCTAGTTCGCTATAACCAATGGCTCTGATACCAAGTCTGTCACACCCCGCCAAACGGTAATTTCGATTAGTTATGTTTAGTTTGCGGAAGCATTAATGACGTGGCGGGGCTGCGAGCAGTTATTTCAACCAACCGTTACATACACATTCAGAGCATATGGTTATTGCATAACATGATAGATAAGGATGCCAGTTCAAACATTCGTTACAAAAGTAGTACGACTATGGAAGTCGTAACAATAGTAATGGAGTTTAAAACATTTTAGTTTTAACAATAATACATAGGTTAAAGTAAGATTTCATAAGTATGACTGCAAAGTCTGCAGTTATACAAATGAAATCCCCAAAAGCGGTCCCAACAGTATGTGGCATCCTAATAGGTCCAGGGTTGTCCATCCTGAATGCATGCGATTTCTTACCCAGCTAATTTCCTGAAAAACATAGAGAAAGTCGTCAACAAATATGTTGAGTGAATTTACAGGTTTTCATGTGTATGCGGTTTGTCAAACCAAGTTCGTATAAATGATTTGTTATTCATTTATAAAATACAAGTTATGTAGGGTTGTTACCCTGAAGTATTGTTATACGTGGGGTGTCATCCCAAAGTATGTACTGGTCGTTCTCCAGTGTGAAATAAGTTACCGGTATGTTTTCCGGTGTCCAACAGTAGTAGGATTCGTTCTTCCTAAAAGTATGTGGGAATTTTACTTAGACTGTGATCCCCTGAAAGGTGAGCTAAACCTCGCAGGTTAAAGTAACGCGACCTAACCCTATAACCAAACCACAACCAGAACTTATGTTGTTTGCCTGAACGGACATTTAAGTATACGCTCCACCGTAGGAGGGTCGTCACGGCAATAGTACTATCCGTATACTCAGTGGCTAGAGTCACCTAGCTAATGGTTACAGTAGCATGTCATGAGGTCTTTCATGCACACATTCCAAGTCTAGGTCCGTACTAGGATCCTTTGTCTAAATTCCCAAATAGTTGTGAAAATGTAATATCACAAGTTAACATTTGTATAAAAGCAATAAAGCATTTATAGTTTGATTGCATGTGTTGTATGCAATTTCTATGTTTAACACCCCTGTGTTTAAAAGCAGAAAACAATTAAAAATAGGGGCTGTAAACTCACTGTGGTTTGCTCGGTATGAATGCTAGCAGCTGACAGGTAATAGCCCAAAGGTTTGTTAACCTATATACCATAAATGTATTAACATAAGTACGTTTGATTTGTTTAATCAACTTATGTTAACAGTTTGTTTGTTTTGTAGAAACTGTTAATTTCTCAGTGATTTAAGTCGTTGCATTCGTTGGTGATGTTGTGTTGAAATATTGTTATTATTTCACACGTCGTATGCCTTATCAAGTGTGTATATATATATATCATACCCGTTCCATTTTATGAATATTCGTTTCGTGAAACGATTCGGGTCACGTCTTATGTTTGGAATGTTTTGGAAGTTTATTGGGCTCGGTCCGATTTGTTTTGTTTTTGGTTCACTATCTTAACCCATTTGCATAATCTCTTTGGCCCATTACAAGTCTCGTTCTATGGCCCGTTTATTTATTTTAATTCATTTGTTTTTACAATACTCAGCCCAACCCAAAGTCTTAGGCCCAAGAAACATTCTGTCCAGTTTGTAGCCCAGCCCAGCCGTTCGGCTTGGGCTAGCCGTTCGGCTTGGATAGCCGTTCGGCTTGGCCATCAGCCGTTCGGCTTGGCTTCCGGCCCAACCCACACTTTACTCGATCCAGTCCAATATAATAGGCCCGTTATTTATTTGATCCAGTCCATTTAGCATTTTAGTCCGGCCCAATAATCATTTTAGTCCGGCCCAAATACACAGCCCACCAGACTCGTACACAGCCGATCGGCTTTGAGCACTTAGCCGTTCGGCTTTGGTCTCTTAGCCGTTCGGCTTTGTGACCTTAGCCGTTCGGCTTTGGCTCGAGTCCAGGCTCTGTTCGTTCTTCAAATTTCCAAACTCGAAATCAAGGTATGTTTGTGCCATTTTTCGAACGGTTTTAGTGTTTGGATGCTTAGTAACAACAATATATGTCATTATATCACATTTTAACAAGTTTAACATATATGATTCATGGATTTATGGTTTGGTTTCATATAACCCATTTCAAGAACAATCAACATATAATCATCAAATTTATGTGTTATATTCATGGATTATGATGTTATCAAGCTATATAACACGAAATTTAAGTAAAGAATTCAAAGATTGAAGGTTTCCTTACAATGGATTTTGAGGATGATGAAGGTTGTTGAATGATGATGGGTTGAAGGTGGTGATGAAGAAACTCAGCTCCTTCTCCTTGCCACTGCTGCTTACTTCTTGTTGCTGCTACTAGTTCTTTTGTGTGTTGAATCAAAGGAAATGGAAGAAGGTGAAGATGTGTGTGTAGGTTGAAGAGATGGCAGAGGAGAGGGAATGGAGGGAGTGAATAAATCAAACGGGAATGGGAGATCACAGTATGTGGTCTCCCAATTATTGAAGTTTGGTGGAGAGTTTTTGCCCGTTAATTTCGGGTACGGGTATAATTAGTACAATATAAAATTTAACATTGTATGTTTTTATTTTGTAGATGCTTTCCTGGTTCGTTATTTAAATTCAGAATAATGATATTTTCATTATTTTTGATTGTTGTACCATTCCTGCGTTGGACTGCTAGCATTTAATTGAGCGTCGAAATTTCTGTCAAATTTCGGATTCACATTTTGAGGTAATGCTATAAATGTTCCCAAATGAATGAGAAAATTCGCATTTTTCTCATCTTGGTCTCTGAACGCATTTTAAAATTGTTTCTGTTCGTTTTATAATACGTTTTATGTTAAACGTATTTTTAACCCGTTTTATCTATATGTTATAGATACAATAGTACTCGTAATTAATAATTGGATTATTAATTATGTTATATCACCAACTTTTGTCGTACTTATCAGTCGGGTTCGTTCCGACACATTCGTACGCAACTTTAAATACTTGCGTATTAGTAATACTTTTTGTTTAAAGTACTAGGCTGCTAGACTTACATCACTTCAGAAGTTTTATTTTAAACTTAATCAGGAAATTAGCGTAAGAATGCACATGCTTAAATGTTAATTATTACCTAATTTGAAGAGTTGTCACACATCGGGTCTTAAAGTTAACTCCTCAAAGACTTGTCTTTATCTAACAACGATGTAACCATTTATTGTGTTAGAAACCTAACCAGAGTATATGATTTCAATCTGGACGATATCAGCAAGTCCTGTTGATATCAATTTCTAAAATCAATATTTAGACTTTAATCGGTGTCTGGGTTCACGAAATTTATTTCAGCTAAAACTCATAAAATTGATTATGGTTTGGGTTGAAAAGAACAACAAAAAAGAAAGTTTTAATTAAAAATAAAACACCTAGAATTAAATAAAAATGCATGTGGTAAAACAATACACTAGAAATGAGTAAATTTCAAGTCAATAAGTTACACAAATATAAGTTTTTGAATTTAGTTTGCTTAATATAAATACAAAAACGGGTAAAGGTTGGATACACATAATAGGAAAAAGGAAAATGTTCAATACTATAAAAAACCCGATAAAGTTTGATATGTATTCGATCAATTTGTCCAAAAATAGAAGGAAACATTTTCTTTATAAATTGTATTCAAGAGGTTGAGTTAATTTATAAATTAGTCAATGGTTGCACAGGTATTTGTAAATTTTTTTCTATAAAGAGGTGAAAAATGATGATGCTTCTATCAAATACTCACATAAGACAAAATGAATAAACTGAAATATTGGAATGCTGATGCCTCATCTCTAGACATTTTTTTCTTAGAAAATCAAACTCACGCAAATCTACCTATCACGAATATTAACAATTTTTTTCTAATATGTATACATGTCCACCATTAGACTTGAACTTATAACTTCGAGGTTGGAAGGTTCCCATCACAATACTGCTAGACTAATGACACTTTAGTATAAATATTTTAACAATCACGGTCGGATCAAAGTTATAGTCAGTACGCGATAGAATGTGCCACCAATTGATTAAGCCGACTTAGTGTAATATTAGTTGAAAAAATTATTGTTCTTAGAGTGCTACTTTTATATATATACGTGTGGTGCGCACTCTAAGTAAACTTAATAAACTAGAAGTTGAAGTATCTTCAAAAATTTTATAACGCTCGAGACTAAATTTTCTAGATCTGCTATGATCTTGAATTTGCAAGTTAATACGGATTATCAATTTGAGGATTTTTCTTTATTTTTTCATTTTTATATTTGGAACATGGGTTGTTGCTTTAATGATAATTTTTCTAAAAACAATCAACATGAACATGGTTTTAATGATCCATTAGTTTTAGTAATGAGTATATATATTAATGTTTTTATAGTACTTATTTCACATTTATATACTCAAAAACTACATGCAAATACCTTGGGCCACTTCTGACAACCATGAACCACCCTACCATTCCACCAACCATTCACAAATATTTACAAAATTACAAATAAATTCCCTTTAAATGGTAAATTATTTTTGTTCTCTATAGAGTGTAGACCAATAAATAAAGCAATATAAATTAATGATGACAAAACTCTTTTGTAAATTATTTACTTAATGCACAATATATATTGTGATAATAATAATAATAATAATCATAATAGTGATCTTTAATTTAATTTGATTTAATGTTTGCTAAAGACGGTGCTAAACATCCACAATAGATAGTGGTGATCTGTAATTACTTTTACAACTATACCTAAAACACTTATCTAATTAGTATAATCCAAATCTGTAATCCAGATAACGTTGTTATCCATTTTTCGTATTGAAATTTTAACAAATTTGCCAATAATTTCGGTTTTGTAATTTTAAATTTTGAAAGCGGCAAATATATCTATTTTTACTAATATATAATTCGTTTCCAATTAAATGTAAATCCTATACTATTATATACATCGTTATTTCATTATTTTATGGAAAAATATCCTAAGTTTTTGCAATACATACAACTATCCTAATAAATTCACCTACTTATCCACTTCATTTTGGTAGTATAATTATCCAATTATAATCATAATCACACTCACCTACATAATATTATTATTATTATTATTATTATTATTTAATATAAATCGATATTTTTTTAAATACAACCCAATAAATCCACATTCTTATCCAATTTTTCTTAATTTGACCAATTAATAAGACGAGTCCTTTTTCCCATATACTTCGTATAACCAGCCAAAAGTCAAATATCATCAAAAATCAATTTCTTAGTCCAGCATCACCTTTTCTATAAAAAGAATGTGATATTTTTTACGTGTATTTAATTCAATTTATCCTTACTTACAAATTTAAGATATAAATAGTATTGATAGCACTCCTTACCTACACACAATATTCAAATTTTACATCTTATATCTATTTATCTCAAAGTAATTATTCACTTATATATAAAATATAAAAAGTATTAATGCATTGATGATTAAATCTTCTATGATACTCTTAATTTTAAAAATACAAATAACTCTAAGAACACATTAATCTATAAAAGGTCAAAACTGTTGCTACATATTATAATACGTTAAAGCTACAATAAACATGTTAAAGCTACAATAAAAGTGTTTTAAAATGTGTTTTCAAAGTGTGAACAAATAATTTATGACAGAGAGAGTACAACTAAATAAGATCTAGCTTGACATAAACTCTTTATTATTATTATTATTATTATTATTATTATTATTATTATTTACAACAATCTTACAATATAACGTATCATGTTATTCTAAAAAATACTGCAGTTTTATTCATACATAAATCAATACATGTATCTAAACCGTATTGAATAATGTTTAAACTTCGCAAATAAAATAGTTTTGGTATCATATGTTATCATTTCAAACAAGTAATCTTTATTCATAAACTATTAATTATTTTATTAAATAGTTAACTAATAATTTTTTTTAGTTTTTAACTTTAATTTTTACATTTAATCAACAGTCAAACCGTATTAAAGATAATTACAAATACCGAGTACTAAATTTTATCCAATTATCCAAAAATTTACCAAACTTTTAAATTAAATTAAAATTAAAAACCTATAGATACACACAAATCCATATCTATATCTATATCTATTTTGTCCTTATATATACCCCTCTAAACCCCCACTCTCTACACTCTTCTCTTTCATCTCCAATTTTTTCCTCAAAATAAAAAAAAATAAAATCAAAAATGGCCGCCACCAACGGAACCGCAGATGAAAAATCATTGATCGTAAGTTTCGGTGAGATGTTAATCGATTTCGTTCCCACTGTTTCCGGCGTATCGTTAGCAGAAGCGCCGGGATTTCTGAAAGCTCCCGGTGGTGCTCCGGCGAACGTTGCGATCGCCGTTCAAAGACTCGGTGGAAAATCGGCGTTCGTCGGGAAATTAGGTGACGATGAATTCGGTCACATGCTCGCCGGAATATTGAAGGAGAATGGAGTTAACGGCGACGGAATTAACTTCGATAAAGGTGCACGTACCGCACTTGCGTTTGTTACGTTGAAAGCTGACGGAGATCGTGAGTTTATGTTTTATCGAAACCCTAGCGCTGATATGTTATTGACTCCTGATGAACTTAACCTTGAGCTCATTAGATCTGTACGTATAATGATTAATCTCTCTTTTTTAATTTTTATTATCTGTTTATTACTTACAACCTGTACGTATAGCCGAATCTATATCTATATCTAGTTTTATATGTATGCGTGACGTGTGACGTCATTGTATGGTTAGAAGGTGGTGGCGCGTGGTTGTCACTCTCTCACATTCTTTGTGACTAATCACACGCGCTCAGGAATTTTGTATTTAATTTAATTAATTAATTAGTAGTAAAAGGGACAGTTTTTGTTGACTTCCGTGGATCAACGTCATTTTAGGAGGAAAATTAAGTAATTGAATCATGTTGATTTTTTTATTTCAAGTTGAGATTTTTTTTTGTGTGATTTCTGTTTGGATGTTTTTATCGTTCATGAATATAAAAACATAATGATTACAAAGAGATACTGGCAAAATAATTTTAAAGAAATAAATGTTTAGGTTGTATATTATTTTATTTGTATACATACATATATTGGTTGATGTAAATATTGATTCTTTTATAATGTGAGATGTGAGATCTTATGATGACTATAGAGAGTTAGAGACTAAGGAATGTATTTGGAAATTATTAATTTTATTAATTTAATAGTATATATGCTTGGTTTTAAATATGAAACTTCAATGATTAAATATTTTAAATACATTTTGGAAGTGATTATTTGCATCTATTTAGTGTATATTATATTTATTTATTTTATTTATTAATTAAAGCAAATGCTATTTATCATTGTGGGTGTGATACACATTTTCATGCAGTGAATAGGAAGAGAAGCGTGTGCATCTACACGTGGATTTGTACCATTGAATAAAATAAGCTGCAATGGCTGTCCATTTTGGATTTTTTTTTTCTCTTTCTCTAAAACAGGCTGTATTGTGAATGTTACGAAAATTCATTTACAAAATTAATGCTTTGCTTAAAATTAATCTTTTGTTCTGTAAATTGTTGCTTTTGTTGAAGGTATTTTTATAAAAATTATTAAATGCTTACATACTTTCCTTAGGGACTGCTAACTTCAAATCTTCTTACTTTAAGGATGTAAATCCGACAATCAAGATTTTTATTAAGTATTTACTGTAGTTTTGGTTTTACACTTTTTAATGTGGTTTAATTATTTTAGAGAGTTTGGTAAAGTAAATTGGTTGTAGTTTAAGAGCTTGAAACTATATATATTTGTGATCAAATTAGAATGACAAAATTACTTATGTTGTTAAGTTAGAATGTTATTGTGATCAAGTAACTTTCGCACTCATCTCCATTTAGATTCTAAATGGAATATCAAAATGTATTGTAGACACTAATCAAATAGTCATTTGAAAATATAAGTTTGTTGGATAAAGCTGTGTAGCAGCTATAATAAACTTGTCAATTGATAAATCGAAGAAATGGAAATTAACTTTTGTGCTTGTTAATTTGCAGGCCAAAGTTTTTCACTATGGTTCAATAAGCTTGATAGTTGAGCCATGTAGATCAGCACATCTTAAAGCAATGGAGGTGGCAAAGGATGCAGGAGCACTTCTCTCCTATGATCCCAATCTCCGTCTTCCATTGTGGCCATCACCCGAGGAGGCCCGTGAGCAAATCATGAGCATATGGGACAAGGCTGAAGTGATCAAAGTGAGTGACAACGAGCTTGAGTTTCTCACAGGAAGTGACAAGATTGATGATGAAGCTGCAATGTCGTTATGGCACCCTAATTTGAAGCTTCTGTTGGTCACTCTTGGTGACAAGGGTTGCAACTACTACACCAAGGTATGTGCCCATCCTCACTTTGAGTTATTAAAGCTGAAAATCATGAATCTAATGTACAACTTCTTTAACATATTGTATGACTGTATACTGTTCTGAATACGTGATTTGTATGTGTTATGGCTTCAATAAAAGGGTTAGGATGTTAGGTAACATCGAATATGTTTAATTTTAATAAATCTGTAGTTAAGAAAATAATTACGTGGGGTAGAAAAATGAGAATTACATCTGATTTTGCATGTAACATCCTAATATTCTGAATATGTGATGTAGGTAATTGTATAAGATAGAATTGAAACATATGGGGAGCTGTAAAGTTAAAAGTTAACACTACAAGTTACCATAGTTGGTTAGGGTCATTAAGATGACCATGAGTTTTCTAAGTTTCCCTTTTCCAATATAATAATGCATCATTAGACTAAAATATTCTTTTTGTGAAATTACTGTATTAACTATCAATTAAATATCTGAAACGTTACCAATAGTTCATAGCTTACACAATGTTATCAGAAAAATATAGAACTCTGTATAGACACTTTTCAAAAAAAAATTGAATCATGCACTTAAAAGTACTATTTTGTTTATTTAAAGATAAAAAGTAGGGTCAAAATGTTTGATATACCATTTTAAAAGTTTTTCCAGAATTGTTTTTGGAACTTATATGTGATAAGCTGAGTTTTTTTTATCTTCAACTTTCTACCTCTGTTTTATGATAAAGACATTTCAACTATTTTGAGATAAAGTATGTAAATCATATTTTTATTCTGTTTTCTTGTTCATAAATGTTTACATATTTGTTGCTGTTGTGGGATTTCTGTTTTGATGAACCTTGAATAAAACACAATGCTTATGTTATTCCTTACTTCTATTCATTGCAGTTTGGTATTTAAGTATCTTTTAACACCCAGTACCAAATTTTAAATCTTATCTACTAAGTGACCAACTTGGTTTCTTTAAAAGTAATCAACTTGATATTTAAAAGTAAAGCAAAGTTATGTTATTAATGTTAATCATTATTAAGGTGCTTGATTATTATACAAAAAGGGACCATCTCTAACTTTATGATTCCCTCCTGGCTGCCAACATTTTAAAACAAAACTAAAGAGTCCTGCATCATAATGGATGAACCAACACTTTCATTAGTAGTGGTACCCATTTGACTATTAATTTTCTCTGCTTTTCATACCTAAAGTAAAACATACTTGAATCAAAAGGTTTAAATCTGAGCCTTGGATCTCTAATAAAGTTATAAAATTAGAAATTATTTTAAAAAGTTCAAAATGGAGTCTATTAGCTTTATTCCCTCAGTAATCATTTTTTAATATCTTTTACTCGTGACAGCTTTATACTTATATTATTATGAAATCTTGACAATTGCAGAATTTTCATGGAACGGTGGGTGCGTTCCATGTGAAAGCAGTGGACACAACAGGTGCAGGTGACTCTTTTGTTGGTGCCCTCCTAACAAAGATTGTGGATGACCAATCTGTGCTAGAGGTAATATCGTCACACTTTGGTATCTTACCTATATTTCAATAAAACATAGGAGTGTCTCAACCCATTTGATAAAAAAGGTGAAATGAAAAACAAAAGTACAGTTAAAGGAAAATGAGCCAAACGGGTTGAAAGTATATGTTTAAAACATAAAATCACCTACGTTTGTTCTAATATTCTAGTGTAATAATAAAAGTTGAAGACTTGGCAACAAAATGTTGCTAGACAGACCAACCCATACAAAAATTGCTCATTTGACCTGTGAACTAACATGGACCACCTAACCAATTTCACCTTTAATTTACATGAAAGATGATATCTGATTTTGGTAACTAATGCTAATGATATTTGTAATGCAGGATGAAGCAAGGTTGAAAGAGATACTGAGATACTCATGTGCTTGTGGAGCCATCACCACCACCAAAAAGGGTGCAATTCCGGCCCTTCCTTCAGTCTCGGAGGTCCAAACCTTCCTCAACGCACAACATTAGTCTTTTTTTTTTCCTTCTTTCTTCACCAAATAATAAATTTCATTGAAGTGGTTTTGTATTATCATCAATCAATGTCTAAAGAAGACATAACTGGTTTGCAATTGTGCAAAGATTTTTAGTCATGTTGATTAGTGGAAAACATTGATTTAGTGATTTAACAGGTTGGTTTACTTCTTGGTTTTGTTTATGTTTTTTACATCCTGTTTAGATGCTACATTTCCAATATGTTGCTTCTTTTGATTCGGTGCGGTTCAATGGATGTAAAGAGTTACCAACATTGTTGAGATCTCCTTAGAAATCTCTCAACTTTAATTTTGAGAACTATGAAACTAATTATCTACGTATCATCCAAAATACAACCGTAGACGTATATGAAGTATTGTAACAAGTTACATTGCTATCGAAATTAGTCAACTCGATTGTATTCACAAAAGGAGTTACTAGTTTGCTTGGCGTCTAAATTTTTAAGTTTTGGTGATGGGTAAGCATTTAAGTTGACTAAAATCAAAGGGCCATTGTGCCTTTTCAATCATGAGGATGGTTCATCATTTTGTGGCAGGGTATGTGAGTAAACCGTTCTAATAAAAATTTGAGCTGTCTAAAATTTAATAAGTTGATCAAAATTATAGATTAATGGGACAATAGTCACAAAAAACATAAAATTCTAACAATTGACCTTATGTGGCAACTATAAGGTGTTTGATTAAAAAACAATGCAAATCTTTACCTTTAAGCAAGGGTTGTGGAACATGATTATTATTTGTTGGTGAAAAACTTCAATCCATAATGAAAAGTTTTTTTATTAAAGGGAAAGGTTGACCCATTGATAACATGCATGCTGTTTCTTTAAATCGTAATAAGAAAAATATAATTGTAGATATGAGGTGTACCTTGACGTTACAAATTAATATAAGAAAAATATAATTATATAATTGTAGATATGAGGTGTACCGTGTGCTTTCTATGTTATTTTGCGGTACACTAGTAACCGCCAATTATATATGTTCTATTTGGTGTGAAATTATAGACACCGGTTAGACATCTCAGCTATTGACTGTCTAGATTTACAACACTACATTTTACATAAAAGACGAAATACAACTGAGATTGTCTATCCCTCCTTCCCATACCTCACTCTCACGAAAATAACTTGTAGATAATGAGTGTACAAAAATAAAATGATCTTTTAAATATATAGATCGTATATATAATATACGTGATTATAAAAAGTATTTAAAGGTCCACTTTACCAAATCTACTTTTAAATATAAACACATGTAAAACCATACATAATTAATATATAAGTAGTACATGATAAAATATTATTTTATGATAGTCAAATTTCTAGAATTTATAATAATGTGTCTTGATGCAAAAAAAAATAAAAAATGAGGCGTCGGTGTATAAAATTTTTATATATTCGACCAGTTCCTTTATGTGTCTATAATGCTTATTATACTAAATCAAATGAACCAAAATACTACTCCTTATAAATCAACTAATATTAAAATATAAGATATAAATAAACATATAATAAAAGAAAAGGATTTACATACTCAAAAATCAAAATCGTCTGATTTGATCCATGTTTTGGTTGGTGCCACATGTAGTGTGAATTAATCCACCGTATGTCAATATAATTAACATATGTTAACCTAATGTTACCTAATTTGGTACCAATGAGCAAGTGGATTTGATGTTATATAGAAGGATTAATATAGAGTTAAAACATAATTGGATAAAAGATTGTAATACTTACAAATAACTTTGTATCATTTGATCGTAAGTTTTAGTTTATACTTTAAAGATGCTCTAATTTGTAAATGACTATTTCGAGAATCCGAGCATCTTCAAAGTATAAACTAAAACTTATGATTAAATGATGTAAAAAATGAAACTTTTTAGCAATATGTTACAATAAAAAAATTGTTCATAAGGGTTGTAAGAGATGATTATGTTTTTCTTTATAAACAATCTCCTTGTTTAGTACTACATATACATAATGTTACAAGAGCAGAGCGTGTAAACCGATCACCATTATCGTTTATCAATATTTTATAAGAAATATTATATAAATTTTAAATATATATTTACGATAGATTTATCAACTAATACAATATACATTAATGGCAAATTTCAATAAACATGTGACATGTCAATGGCATCATCAACATTTGCAACTTGTATATGCAATAAGACAACTATCTTAACACTTGGATGTCTAGTCACACAATGAATAAAATATACTAATTAATGTCCTTTTCTTTAAATATAATGTTGACCTTTGAGATTCATAACATGTGAAACTTTAACAAATATGTTAGGTGTTATATGATACAAAATTAATTACTCCGTATTTGATTTCACTCAAACTACCCCACAATCCCTATATCTCACCAAACCTTGTTTTATTTCAAAGAAATCAACATAATTCATAAAAAAAAAGATCATCTTTTAAAAGAACAAGACAATTTGGCTTACATTTGTTAATTCTACCATCGTATTAATCAATTTTTATGTAGTTTGTATATACTTGAATAAGAGACATATTAGGTGACTCATTAACTTTTGTTTTTATTATGTTTGTATTATTTGGGTGTTGTATTCTTACTTGACTCACCAAACCTAGCCATCTTCAAAAGTGAGCATATATATAGATACAGACTTCTTGTTAATAAACCGAGTGTGTTAATATTGTTTTACAGAAAGTGAAAGTGATAGACAATTCGTATACCAAGAAAATTTGTACAAGGTGACAACTTATAGTAAGATCAGCAATGCATAATGCATGTAGCGGTTAGGGGCCGTTATAACCTACATCCGCCTCCACAACCCAATTTTTAGTTTATTAAGAATTCTAATTGTTTGGTTATGGTTAAAGAGTGAATCGGTTAATGGTTAAAGTCAATGATTAGGTTTGGTTATGGTTACATCAGTTCATGATTGATCAAAGTATAATAAACATACAATTAAACTCAACAAAAATAATCAGAACAATCTGTGTCAATACATGTGGCTACATTATACATTTGAAAGCATACGCTAACAAAGCTTTTTCTTGAATCCCAATACAAAAATATAAACCACATACTTTACGATATGTTCAATGACCCGAATATGGTAAAACATATAACAAAATATAATTTATATAGCTCATATGTGTTTACGGTTTGATTTGGTTAAGTTGGTTATGGTCGAGTTATATAACCATAACCCAACCATTCATTGCGGTTATCAAAATTTACAAACCGAACCTTTCAATATTTTGGTTAATTCAGTTTGGTTTTGTCAGTTAATTTGGTTACTTGCTAACCGGTAACTTAAAGTCATTGATAAGGAACGTTTTAACACAGATTATATATTGATCACAGATCACCCAAAATATATAATAATAATTAGAAAAAAAAACAGGCTTTTCTTTTAAATAATTTCACACTTAAAACTAAAAATGAAAAATGTTAGTTCCAAAATATTGAAAATTATAAAGAATATACAAACTCTGGAGGTGAAACAAATGGAAGATAGCAGTGGCTGCTGCTGTAAACTTTTGAAACCAATTACTCCCTCCATCTATGATATGTGCATATTATATTCTTTTCCATCAATTTCAGGTATGCAATATGACTATTTTGTCCTTTAGCCATACAGAGACATGACTATAGCAACTGAAATGGTACAAGGTTACATGGTTACAATGCAATTGCTTGTGGATAAGTAGCACTAACCTCCATTCGCAACGACCCCCAAACATGCTTGCATCCTTCCCACTTTGCCTTTATGCGAACCAGAAATGCCTCTGCCCACGTCTCATTTTCACCGTCTATGCTCAGATCATATGGTACCGAGAAACTGTTGACACCATATGAAATCATTACATTAATAACATTAACTTTGGGATATATGATTTGTTTATTATGATATTTAGGAGTATCTTGCATATGACTAGAAGTTGGATATTTTAACCATACTGTTTGACAGTCAAATATAGCAGACCACGACAAATATACTTGTCATATATCTCCTTATTTACTTTGTTAATCCCTTAGACCTAGACACCTCTATGCTGGCCCTGTTTAGCTCCAAAACCCAATTTGCGGGACATAAGGAATATGCAAACTAAAGCCTATGGGAAATTTCAACCTTAAAAAAAGAGGCAATCTAGTTGACATTCTCTATTCCTATGATCACGCAAACAGACATTATTAAAAATTTCAAAGGAATGTCAAAGAAGTCAGAGGCAGGTGACTAAGTATACTGATTCTGGTTTGGTACAGTACAGTTGCAGTTCGTTTGTATGATTTTTTAAAAACTAATTTCACACTTTAAAATGTGAAATAATTAGATACAGAGAATATGAGCATTTTGAAACAATGACAATGAATCAAGAAAAGAATAAAAAGTGAACTTATTAATTCTTACGAGTGTTACTTTACCTCATTAGTTCTTCTTGTGGAGGTCTTTTACCGGAGCTAAAGTTCCTACAATTTATAGTATACCAAGTTAACACTAAAATATGAAGTATGCAACTTTATACCATATACATTGACATGAGAAACAAACATAATATTGTAGCTCATGATAATGTCAGGTAACACTGTCATGAGCTCTATCTCATGATAAGTGTTTTAATTTGGCATTCGAATGCCAAACCTAGTAACCTGGTACTTCCCGAGTTATGTACGTAAACAACTTATACTTTTGATTACCATTTCATTGCTTCTTAGACTCTAATTTATGTTCAAGGAGATAAGAATAATGAAGTAGAATATCAACCAGAAATAACTGAATATCAGTACGAATAATGAAGTAGGATAATATGTTTGACTTGATAATTCACAAATGCTGAACCAGAAACCACAAACCTGTGGACAAATATGTTGAAAAGATGTAGTGACTTTGTGGTAAGATTATAAACAGCATCTTCTATATGGTCCTTGCCAAAAATATACACCACCGGGTAACCAAGAAGCCACCTACAACATTATAGCCATCTTAAGTTACTATAAATCAGATTAACCACAAAACTTATAGATATATACAACAGCTCAAGCATGTGATAAATACAAAACAGGCATTAAACAAAAGATAGTAGTAGATACAATAGGTATCTGCATGTAGATCTTGCAAACAAACTTTGAAATTTGATTTTAAATAGTAATTATTATAGATTTATAGTAACTACCATCAAAAAGTTTATTAGAACATAGTGTATGTTAAAAAGAAATTACAGGGGCGTTAAAATATGTGTTTTGAAACATATACTGATTGTATAAACACTGCTTCCAAGTATCAAATGAGGTTCTGGACAATCAGACATTCAGTTCCCTACTAGCTGCATCAAGATTAGAGAAGGGATAAATAAATTATAGAATCACTTCCTAAACGTACATCCGAGAATCCCTCCTAAACCTTGCATGTCCAAGGTAGAGAATTACCCGTTTAGAGTTGGCACAGTGACGAGCGTATTTTGCATAAAATGACTGAGATCAATGACGTCAGATGGCCGATTAGTAACATGAAGCTGACTATCAGACAATTCAGTATTACTTGTTGAAGCTTTCCCACATTCAGAAACATCATTTGTTGTTGCATCATCACAAAAGACTGATGAAAACAGCTTCTGGAGTGACATAAATTGAGCTCCTACGTCACTCCTTTCAATTTCAGTTATCATCTAAAATTATTGATGAAGAAAAAGTAAGTAAACAAAAGAACTAACTATAATAATACTCCGTATATAGTAGGTCACTAGGTCTGGATGATATTTACGCTTTGACCTTTAGTGGATCCTGTTCAAGGTCAACAAAATGCAGTTGTATTTCATTGTTTATTGTTGACTTAATAAGATCAGCAAGCCCACTGACATGAATCAGATATATCATATCTTCAATAACCATGACCCGCAAATTCTCAAAGATAGAAGACTCCTGAATACCAAGAGACATAAACAAGACAAAAACTAGTTCAGACTACGAGGTAACAAAACAAGATGGAGTATTCTAGCTGCACATAAGTTATAGTTATAGTTATAGTTATACCTCTTGGCAATGTTTGAGGGATGAACATAGTCGTTCTCTCAGTTCAGGCAACTTTCCACCATAATCTATCATTATTACTGGTCTCATTCCCGTGCATAATGCTAGAATATCTGTTACAACAAGCATCAAATATCATGTTATGCCAAATTGTATAGCCTCTAACACATGTTAACAGAGCTTTTTTCTTTGCAATCTAGAGGGGAAAGGACGTTAAAAATCAAAAACATACATGAGAGTTAGACGTAGACAAAAATTTGACATAATAATTAACTTATGTTACTTAAATTATTCAGTAAATACTTTCCTTCATATACATAAGTCAACACTAATTCAACACCATTCTAGCTTTAGCTTCCGTAATAAAATTAGAGGTGTTCGGGATTGTGTATTTCAAGTGCTTAAGGGCTTACTGCATTTCTTAAAGGCCAAAATAAACTTTAAAAAAAGCTTGCACACCTACATCTTTTAAGCTTATTTTACCATAAATAAGTATACTTTTTAAAAAAAAAATAAAAGTTATTGAAGTGGCTTATTTCAAATGCACCTTTTTCGTTGAGCACTTGAAAAAT
Organism: Pseudognaphalium luteoalbum; assembly: GCA_963422505.1. Classification (NCBI taxonomy): domain Eukaryota; kingdom Viridiplantae; phylum Streptophyta; class Magnoliopsida; order Asterales; family Asteraceae; genus Pseudognaphalium; species Pseudognaphalium luteoalbum. The sequence goes on from OY730198.1 coordinate 74,531,453, forward strand.
ATGCAATCGATTCAATGCAAAAAATTCCAAGTACTTAACGAAACAAGTGCATTTGAAATAACCATCACTTCAACAGCTTCTAAAAAGTACTTATTTCACCTAAACCTGAGTTTCGATATTTAAAAAATGCGATAAGCCCGTAAGCGCCTTTAAATTTGCACTCCTAAACATAATGCCCTTATCTTATGATCCTCAAGAACTAATTCCATCTTATAATCAGTGTAATTCATTATGGGCACAAGTGTTCATATATACAACCTAAATGCAAATTTAACTAGCAAGTATAATGCATATCATTTTTATTACTGATAGATGGTTTTCAATGAGGGTTTTAACTAAAACCCTAAATAACATAATCAATGGTGAAACCAGCAGACAACATCAGATTCACACATATAATATAATAGATATAAATAGTGAAATTAAAAATGACCTGTTTGAAGGCGACGCTTAGAAGATGGTCTGAGACGCCAGTTGGAGCGAGAAAGTGAAGAATCGAGTACCCTCAACACATCTTCAGCTTCCATAACCATGACACAACAATCTTCGTTTTTCACAAACTCCGTATATGTTGCACACAAATTGTTAATTTTACTGTATAAATAATATAAAACTATGCGCGTTTTTTAAATTCAGGTAACTCGAAAAATCATAAAAATTGCATCATAAAAATCAACGTGACAAGGTATACTTTCAACGAATTTTTTTTTTTTTTGTTTTTCAGCGGATTATGCAAGAACAACTAGTACATTTGTTAGCGGCGATTAATACATGTGTTACTAGCGAGTAACACATGTGATACCAGCTAGTAACACGTGTGTTACTAATTTTGTAAAATTTGTAAAACCCAAAAAATTAAAAGTCTTCTAAAATATGCGTTGTGAGATGGCAAATCGAAGAGAGAACAATAATGATTTTTATGGTGTAATTTTTATAATTTTTCGACTTACCGTTTGTGAGATATTTGATTTTTAAAAACGTAGGGAAAATTTAGTTTTGGGACACGTGAAACATTTTGGTTGGTTCCTCCAATCTCATTTAAAGTTGTTGTACTCATTTGAACTTCACCCTATAGAGTAAAGTACTTTAATTGTGTGTTTAAAGATGAGATCATTAGAGTACAAGAATTATTGAAATAATGGAATTACCCATGATATTGTGCCACGTGTACAAAGATAATGTTCCACATGTACAAAACTCATTTACCCCAAACTTAAATATCTCACAAACGAAAAATTGAAAAATTATGAAAATTGCACCATTAGATTCAGCGTTTTATCCTCTTCGATTTGCCGTCCTTCAAGGCATACTTTCGATGAGTTTTTTTTCTTCATTTTTTGGTGGGTTTCACATTTTACTAACACATGTGTTAAGTGTTGCGTTTAGAGTTTAGGGTTTGGGGTTTAGGGGTTAGGGTTTGAGTTTTGGGGTTTCTCCCCGAAACCCTAAACCTCAAACCCTAAACCATAAACCCTAACCCCTAAACCCCAAACATTAAACCCTTAACACTTTACAAAACTCTAAACCCTAAATCTTACTAAACCCTACTAAACCCTAAACCCTACTAAACCCTAAGCCATAAACCCTAATAAATCCTAAACCTTAGTAAACCCAAAACCCAACCTTATATCTAAATTTAATGTTCAACCAAATATTAACACATGTGTTAGTAAAATGTGAAACCCACCAAAAAATGAGAAAAAAAACTCGTCGAAAGTATGCCTTGATAGATGACAAATCGAAGAGGATAAAACGCTGAATCTAATGGTGCAATTTTCATAATTTTTCGATTTGTTGTTTGTGAGATATTTAAGTTTGGGGGTAAATGGATTTTCTACATGTGGAACATTCTCTTTGTACACATGTCACAATTTGATTGATACTTTCATTCTTTCAATAATTCTTGTACTCTAATGAACTTTTCTCTGAGTGTTTATGTTTCTTTGGTTTTTGTTAGTTTATAAGAGCTTGCTTAAATTATTATTGGCATCACCTCCATGGCTCCATTCTCTTTAGTTGTCTCAAAAAGAGGGTACACTTAAAAGATTAAGAAATTAATCAAAATGTCACTTTTTTCATGTATATATCGATTTGCCTTTCCGAAAAAATTGACGATATACCCCCTGAAATCGCAAAAGCAAACTTGCTTTTGCCAATGCCTTTTTTGCCATTTGCGAACCGTTCACAAGATGAGCCCGTTCTCGAGCAAAACAGGCGTTGGCAAATGGCAAACCCATGTTTGCGATTTGCTATTTACCTACGCACGGGCCGCTTTTGCGAATGCACGAGAAAGTAAGCCGTTGTCGAGAAAAGTATGTCATGGCAAATCGCAAACCCATGTTTGCGATTTGCCATTTACCTACGCACGAAGTCGTTTGCGATGGCACGAGAATATATGCCCGTGGCCGAGAAAAGTATGCCATGGCAAATGACAAATCACTGTTTTGCGATTTGCCCGAGCACGAGATAAATTTGCAATGGCTTGTTTCACGTGGTCGAGTTACCGAGTCGCATTTTTAACATTTTTATATATAAATACATAAATTTGTTATATATATATGCACACAATTTTTTATATATATATACATATTTACAATTTTACCACTATAAAGTCTATAAACGTGATCAAGTTTTCGCAAGTTCCTATTTTGGATAAGATTTTTCGTGATTTTCGTGATTTTCCATCATTTATCTCATTTTTTTATTGGATAAGGTTATCAACTTTATCACAATTTAATCTTTTTGCATAAGATTTTCCGAGATTTTCGTGATTTTCCAGAATTTATAAATACTATGACTGTAAGCAGATCACATTATCAAGTTTTTCACATAAATTTTTTTAAATGGTTTACACAGACCATTTTTGGCATTTTCAATCTCCTAATGAAGAACCAATAACTGATGAATTATACGCAAAAGTTCATGAGTTGTTTACCACCGTTTTTCGTCACGCTGGACATTTTCAGGGCGCGAAAAGAATGTATACGCAAGGTTTGTTGATGTTTATTGACTGCGTGGATGTTGATGAATTTTCCACCAAATTTCTTGACTAAGCTTTGGAAGAGCTAGGTTATTGGGCTCCAGATAAGTGGTTTCGTTACTTTAAAGAGCACGATAAAGACCTAGATACCGTGGTTGATACATTTTTCCAATGTACTATGCAATTAAATTTGTACTAATTTAAATGGTATTGTGCAGTAAATGGTGAGCATGATAACCGTGCATATAACTTGGTCCTATGGATCTAGCCACAATAGATAAAGTCATAAAGAATGTACATGAGGAATTCAACAATTTTTTTTAATTAGTTTGTTGGCCTTGGGATGTTAAATAATTTTTTATTATAATTTTTTGTTTTGGAATGATATATCATATAATGTTTAAGTCTCATACTTTGTTGCAACAAAATAAAAACTCTCATGTATTTTAATGTGCTAGCATATAACCCGCATAATGCGACGGTAACAACTACGTCATCTATTTTTTTTGAACGGCAGAATATATAAATATATATAAAAAAAATCCTTAGCAAGAAGCTAGAGACTAAAGAAACAAAAATCAAAAATTACAACAAAACCGAATTCTAGAAACAACCCGAAAACCTTAACTGCAAGAATTGTAAAAAGGGTGAAAAACTCATCCCAATTACAGCGAACCAAGACATGAGAAAAACCCTCACCGACAGAGGCCGTGTCACCGGTTTTCACTCTGTTTGATGTTTTTGATACAAACCCATACAGGTCCCGGGGCCTCCTAACACAAAACGACCAAAAGAAATACCAATGACAAGGAACGAAAAGCACCACCAACCAACGAGAATGATCAAATCTTCAGAGCATTTGACATCCAAACAATGACTCTACCCCAAACAATTTAAGAGTGGGTTTTTGAGCCACTCATCCCAAGATAATTTCATTTTAACTCTGTTAGAGAACCACAAGTAAGAGTAGTAGCTAACAATAGAATCAAAAAGCACTATGAGAGTCCCGAATTCACTATTGATTAGTGAAATGAAATCGCAATAAGTAAAGTTTAATTGTAGAAGGGGGGGGGGGGTTGAATACAATTAAAAACTTTTCTCGAATTTAACCAAGTTACTTAGACAGTTTTTAATTGTTTAATACAAATAGAGTATGTAATAAGAAGGATATGACAATATCAAAGTACGAGAGTAATAGTAGCTGAATTGTGAATTATATTAATCATAAAATTCACAAGTGTTGATTGCGGAATGGAATAGCCCAAGCTAATCGAAATCAAACACACAAGCTAATCTATTACAAATGAGATGAACAACAGTGGACAAACACGCTGACTGTTCACTCGCTGAATCGACAATACGTGCTTAGACAAACTACTCACTGACAAACAAGTGATTAACACGCATGAACAACTAGCCTCTAAAGTACAATATACTGAACTATTTATACTACAAGAGTTCCTAGAATATCTCCTACAAAATAGGATCTTGGAATGACACGGATTGGCTTGATCTCTGATAAACCGACATTCTGCTGGTCCCAATTCTTTTACCGCAAATATCTCTTTTCCTTTAGATCAATCATTCGCTGCCACGTAATCCTTCTGAATATTCTTCACATTTGTCAACTCTTGCTGAAGTATACATAAGTATAGTACTTGTTGATGGAGAGGCTTTATTGAATAGTCACTAAAGGTGCAGTAACTCTCCTCACTCACTGCGAGCTAACATGCTCTTGTAGAGTGACTTGAAATATTGATCTTCAACGACTAGCTGTTATTCGGGCAGTGACTTTTGCCTTTATTGATTTGAAGATGTAGAACTCTCGCTGCTTAATATCAGCGACACACATAGTTGAGTTCTAATCTTCCTCAACATATCAATTACTTGCGAATAGAATGAATAACGATCAGCAATAACAAACTTCAGCAACAACAACTTTGATACAATTCATTTCTTCATCGAGTAGTGTATAGTTGAGTTGACCAGCGACCAACGACTCAATCATGGTCAGCGACCAGTGACTCAACACACTATCTCTCATTTCTTTGTGGGATTAAAAATCGCATCATTCCTAAAATGCCAAAGTTCCCACCAAGCAACATACACGATAGTGGAAATAATGACCTGGGCCAGGGTCGACTTGATAGAAGCATCCACATGAACTAATAGATCAGGAGGATCATAATCAGAAGGAAAAGAAGTATTAAGCCATTTACTTATCGAGAACCAAACTTTTTTAGCAACCCGACAATCTACTAGAGTATGATACAAAGTTTCGATACCATTACCACATATGGGACACGCAATAGAATTAACATCAATACCTCTCAACCATAGATTGCATCTAGTTGGGAGACGGTCATGCAAAATCCTCCAAACACGAATGTTCACCTTTTTGGGAGCAACTTTGTTCCATCTAGTAGATTGGTAATATGTTGGGAGGGATAAATGATTAATGTGTTTTCGAACCCCATTGAACAAGAAGTCTTTCATAGATGCACATAACCATCTCTAAGAATATGGAATATCAACAATAGTAACATGAGAAATATGCTCCGGCCTGCATCCTTTTAAATTGATCCTCTTCCAAATCTCCTCTTAAAGGGCGTCGCCAAGATCCAGAAAAACTTTACCCATTCCATCGTTCAGCTACCGTAACATGTTTACAATTTTCAAGATAAAATAAATGAGGAAATTGATTAGCAAGTGGCTTATCATCAATCCAATTATCGAGCCAAAATGAAGTAGCATTTTCATCACCAATCTTCTTATAAATCGAGGCAATAGGGACTTTGTTTTCAGCACCAAGTTTTAGGATAGTAGCAAGTACTTTGTGCCAAGGGCCCGATCTCTTAATAAGATTCCCATTCGAGATGTACATTTTGCCATATAGCTAATCAATAACGTGCACCCACAGTGATCCCGATTGATTAACATATCTCCATCTCCATTTGTACAATAGCGCCATGTTGAAAGCACTTAAACTCCCCAAACCAAGACCCCTTTTTTCTTTACTAGCAATAACCAAGTCCCATTTAATCCAATGAATCTTCACATCATTTTTTTATCTGCTCCCTAGAAGAATTTTGCATGAATAGACTCAAGAGTCTTGCGAACTTTAACCGACATAGCAAACATCGATACAAAATAGGTGGGAAGAGCGCCCAGAACTAAGCTTACCAACGTGGCTCGGCCCCCAATAGAAAGCAATTTAGATTTCCAATTAGATAACCTTTTAGAGAACTTATCTATAATCGGTTTCCAAGAAGATGTCAAGTTCATATTAGCGCCTATAGGAATACCAAGATAAATGAAAGGCAGTCGTTCCCCTTTGCATCCTGCCAACGCAGCCATGTTTTTAACCTCCTGATCCTTTATCCCAATTCCATAAAGCTTAGACTTTGTGACACTGATTTGGAGCCCATAAACAAGATAAAAGCACCGAAATATATTCATCACATTCACAAAATTTTCTCTCGACCATTCTCCCAAAGTAACAACATCATCAACATAAATCAAGTGAGAGAGACAAATGTTACCAATATTAATACCTGTGAACCTATTAGCCTCAATCGCCTCTTCCATAATAACATGAAAGCCTTCCATGGCAATGATAAACAAAAAAGGAGCAAGAGGATCTCCTTGTCTCAAACCTCTACCCAAAGAAAACTCCTTTGTCGGTGAGCCATTAACAAGGATAGAAGTTCTAATCGATTCCAGGCAAGCTTTGATCCAATTCCGAAATTTAACACCAAAACCCATGAAACCCATAACAGAATAAAGGCACTCCCAGTTTAAAGAATCATATGCCTTAGCGATATCAACCTTGAAAATCATAGCCTGCTTCTTTTTGCGTTTAAAAGAATGAACGATTTCATTCAGAATCATAGGACCATCAAGAATTTGTCTGTTCTTAATAAATGCAGATTGAACATGATCAATGATATCATTCATTATAAGAGAAATCTGGTTCACCAATATTTTTTCAATAATCTTGTACACAACCCCAATGAGACTAATAGGGCGAAAGTCATTAACCATCAGTGGGCAGTCAGTTTTAGGGATAAGAGTTATGAACGAGGCATTACAGCCAATCGGGAACTCCCCTTTAGTAAAGAAGTCGAGCACCACATTGTGAATATCATGTTGCATGATGTCCCAGTACCGTTTCATAAAGCCAAATGTGAAACCATTAGGACCAGGAGATTTCTTAGAACCACAACTCCAAACAGCTTCTTTAATCTCTTCCAAGGTAACTTGAGCTTCTAACATTCCCACCTGGAATATGTCAAGACATTTAAAAAATCGACTGCACCTCTCGAGAGGGATAGAAGGAGCCCTGCAAAATTTACTAGAAAAATGGTTAAAGAAAATATTCTTGACAATTTGAGCATCTTTGCACCATACACGATTGTGAAGAATACCCCTAACCGATAGTTGTCTCCTCCTATTGTTTAAAATCTCATGAAAGAACTTCGAGTTCTTATCACCGACAATGGTCCATTTGATGCATGCCTTTTGAATAATGTCTTCATTTTTTTGTCTCTCAAGTTGACCAGCCTCCCAGTGAAGATTCATACGGTTTGCAATATCAAGATCAGTAGCAACATTATTATCAATGTTCTTGTCCAAATCACAAAGTTGTCTTTGAATGATATCGATATCATCTCTGTTGGAATTCCAATCAAGATTCCATCTTTTAGTTTCTTCTTTAAGACCTTTTAATTTGTTTTTGAGGTCTATGAGAAAAGGTTGAGACTTCACGTAATTACCTGTACACCAAAAAGACGAAACAACATCATCAAAACCATTTATAATAAACCAAGAATGATATACCTTGAAAGGAATCAGTCCATAATCCACCACAACACGTCTGAGGAGAATTGGATGATGATAAGAAATGTTACGATCAAGAACGGTAGCAACCATTGACCCAAACCTCTCCCAAATCAACTCCGACACAAGAAATCTATCTAATCGGCTCCCTTTAGAACAATCCCTGGTGACACGAGTGAATTTGTAACCACCCAAAGGAACATCCACAAGCTCCCCATTGCTAATAAACTCATTAAAATTATTCGCATTTAAAACAAAGAATGCCGATCCAAAACGTTCACTCTAATTACGAACCGAATTAAAATCACCAAACATTATATAATGGCCCGAATGTTGTGACACCCCAATATCTGAGGTATTATTTTAGTGTATCCAGAAATATATATATTATGAAATATTATTATTTGAATAATAAGATATAAAAGAAATCGCTAACAGTTTTTCAGTTCCAGATTGTAAGGAATTTAAAAGAATTAAGATTAATACATACCCATACATCGTTATCATTTTCAATTTCTAAAATTCTCCAGAACCATATGCACGAAGAACTTCAAATCGCGAATCATCATCACCCTCATCAATTCTTCAATCTAGGTTCAATTCAAGACTTAGAATCTTTGATTATTCATCTCCATCATCATCTCTAACTTCCTTGTAAGTGATTTCTTCATGTATCTTAACCTAGGGTTTAAGTGTTTATAGGTTTTAAGGGGGGTTTCACTAAATTGATGAAATTAACATGGAATAAGGTTCATTAATAGTGAATCAGTGCTAATTAACTTAGTAGAAATAAACCCTTAGTTTGATTATTATCCTATAATGATGATAACTCAAGTGATGTTCTTGAGCAACTATAAGAATCTTGCTAAACTTTTATGAATTAAGATATATCAAAGAAAGGTATGAATTTTGATGCTACTAGTATAATTGAAATGATTAGTTAGTTAGTGTTTAATAAACTAATCAAAGTGGGAGAGGGAATTAATGAAATTATAATAGGGATTAAGAATTCTTGAATTCTAAATGTATTGTTGTGTGTATAGGTTGTGAAATAAGTATGAAAGGATTGGAATAGCTAGTATCGTTGTTACTTGAGATTATCATCAATTGATAAGGTGAGTATATAGAGAATCAATTAAGTGAAGATTATGTAATACCGGATAGCTTACGAGCAAGAGTTTTTACCTAATCATGTGTTTGTTGCTATTATTGTATATTATTGAATATGATATCATTCTGTGAATTTGTTGTGAATTATATGTGGGCACTAGAATAGAGATTCATTGTTACGAAATATCAATTATACAATAATAATGATTATACAAAATATGTGTTAAGCACAATGGTATCTTATGAACCGCGGATCCATGTGGAGGTTAATCTCTATCTATGCTCATTTGTTGTATGATTAGGATGAATGTTGCTTGAACTGCTTAATTGGTAACCTATATATTCACTAAGCATTTATGCTTACCCCATTGTGTAATTATGTATTGTAGGTAGTAGTTCACATCAGGAAGGCAAAGACGTGAAGAAGGAATAGCGTGGATTAGCTTGCACGTTAGTAAGTAGCAAGAATTTTATCTTTTAAATTATTGTTTTGTATTCACTTGTGTAATACGCCCAAGTTTGTTTTGAAATACATTAGTAATATGTAACGTGTGGTTTTGGATATTAGTTGACATTGAAGGTCAACAACCGGTGTAAATTATGGATGGAAAGTGGAAAGAATGTCTTAGTATGTTTGTTGAATAATGAATGGGTCGTAAGTGTCAAAACGGGTCAATATTGACCCATATGTGTATAATGAGTTTGATCAAGGTTGTGAAATCTTGGTTGATTGCTTTAAGTTTGTTTGGGTAATTTGGAAAAATGGTGAAAAGTGTAAGAGCTGCAAATGTGTGTATTGTATTTTGAATTGTCAACCAAAAGTGTCGAAAATGGGTGAAAATGAGTCACGAGTTCAAATTCTGTGTTTTTGTGAAAATTGAAACAAATACAAAAAGAGAAACCTTCGTTTTAGTCATTTGAATGTGTCTGTAAAATTTTAGAACTTAATTCTTTACGGTTTAGGAGTTATGTACATTTGAATTTCGTCAAATTTTAAGTTATGATCTGATTTGGAATTAAGCTGATGAACGCGATCTGGCTAGGTGTTCGGGATCGCGTTCCTCATTGAAAAATCATCACCGAAGGTTTTTGAACTAGTGAACGTGATCCGGCTAAGGTTCTGGGATCGCGTTCTGTCACACCCCGCCAGACGGTAATTACAATTAGTTATGTTTAGTTTGCGGAAGCTTTAATAACGTGGCGGGGCTGCGAACAGTAATTTCAACCAACAGATACATACATACTCAGAGCATATGGTTATTGCACAACATAATAGATAAGGATGCCAGTTCAAACATTTGTTACAAAGGTAGTACGACTATGTAAGTCGTAACAGTAGTAGTGGAGTTTAAAACATTTTAGTTTTAACAATAATATGTAAGTTTAAAGTAAGATTTCATATGTATGACCGCAATGTCTGCAGTTATACAAATGAAATCCCCAAAAGCGGTCCCAACAGTATGTGGCATCCTAATAGGTCCAGGGTTGTCCATCCTGAATGCATGCGATTTCTTACCCAGCTAATTTCCTGAAAAACATAGAGAAAGTCGTCAACAAATATGTTGAGTGAATTTACAGGTTTATATGTGTATGTAGTTTGTTAAACCAAGTTCGTATAAATGATTTGTTATTCATTTATAAAATACAAGTTATGTAGGGTTGTTACCCTAAAGTATTGTTATGCGTGGGATGTCGTCCCAAAACATGTTACTGGTTGTTTACCAGTGTAAAATAAGTTACCGGTATGTCTTCCGGTGTCCAACAGTTGTAGGATTCGTTCTTCCTAAAAGTATGTGGGAATTTTACTTAGACTGTGATCCCCTGAAAGGTGAGCTAAACCTCGCAGGTTAAAGTAACGCGACCTAACCCTATAACCAAACCAGAACCAGAACTTATGTTGTTTGCCTGAACGGACATTTAAGTATACGCTCCACCGTAGGAGGGTCGTCACGGCAATAGTACTATCCGTATACTCAGTGGCTAGAGTCACCTAGATAATGGTTACAGTAGCATGTCATGAGGTCTTTCATGCACACAATCCAAGTCTAGGTCCGTACTAGGATCCTTTGTCTAATTCCCAAATAGTTGTGAAAATGTAATATCACAAATCAACATTTGTATAAAAGCAATAAAGCATTTATAGTTTGATTGCATGTGTTGGCATGCAATTTCTATGTTTAACACCCCTGTGTTTAAAAGCAGAAAACATTTAAAAGTAGGGGCTGTAAACTCACCGTGGTTTGCTCGGTATGAATGCTAGCAGCTGACAGGTAATAGCCCAAAGGTATGTTAACCTATATACCATAAACGTATTAACATAAGTACGTTTGATTTGTTTAATCAACTCATGTTAACAGTTTGTTTGTTTTGTAGAAATTGTTGATTTATTAGTAATTTAAGTCGTTGCATTCGTTGGTGACGTTGCGTTGAAATTTTGTTATTATTTCTCACGTCGTATGCCTTGTCAAGTGTATACATATACATATTCATATATATATAAGTTCTAAACACGTGGTTTACGTATTAAAATGTATATAAGTTTTATTTGTCATAAAACTTCTTATTGTATTTATTTCCGTTTATAAAATAAATAAATGTTATCGTTATTTAAAAGTCATCTTTTGTATATACGTAAAACATGTATTTGTATGGATTCGTCGCTTTGTTATTTAGTTTGTATATATATATTTATACATATATATATAGAATCATACACGTTCTATTTTATAAATATTCGTTTCGTGAAACGATTCGGGTCACGTCTTATGTTTGGAATATTTTGGAAGTTTATTGGGCTCGGCCCGATTTGTTTTGTTTTCGGTTTAGTAACTTAACCCGATTACATAACCTTTTTGGCCCATTACAAGTTTTGGTCCAATGACTCGTTTATTTAATTTAACTCATTTGTTTTTACAACTCTCGGCCCAAACCCAAAGTCTTAGGCCCAAGGAGTATTCGGCCCAGCTTGCGACCACGGCCCAGTCTGCAGCCCAGCCCAGCCGATCGGCTTGGGATAGCCGTTCGGCTTGGCTAGCCGTTCGGCTTGGCTAGCCGTTCGGCTTGGACTTCAGCTGTTCGGCTTGGGCTTCCGGCCCAATCCAAGCCCCACTCGATCCAGTCCAATATAATAAGTCCATTATTCATTTCGGTCCAGTCCACATCACTCGGCCCATTAAGCATTTTAGTCCGGCCCAAATTACACAGGCCACCAGACCCGCATACAGCCGATCGGCTTTGAGCTCTTAGCCGTTCGGCTTTGGTCTCTCAGCCGTTCGGCTTTGTGACCTTAGCCGTTCGGCTTTGGCTCGAGTCCAGGCCCTGTTCGTTTTTCAGTTCTTCAAACTCGAATCGAAGTATGTTTGTGCCATTTTTCGAACGGTTTCAGTGTTTGGATGTTTAGTAACAACAATACACATCAATATATCACATTTCAACAAGTTTCACATATATGATTTTGGATTTATGGTTTGGTTTTATACAAACCCATTTCAAGAACTAGTTGGTAATTCATCAAATTTGTGTGTTATACCCATAGAATATGATGTTATCAAGCTATATAACACGAAATTTAAGTAAAGAATTCAAAGATTGAAGGTTTCCTTACAATGGATTTTGAGGATGATGAAGGTTGTTGAATGATGATGGGTTGAAGGTGGTGATGAAGAAACTCAGCTCCTTCTCCTTGCCACTGCTGCTTACTTCTTGTTGCTGCTACTAGTTCTTTTGTGTGTTGAATCAAAGGAAATGGAAGAAGGTGAAGATGTGTGTGTGTAGGTTGAAGAGATGGCAGAGGAGAGGGAATGGAGGGAGTGAATAAATCAAACGGGAATGGGAGATCACAGTATGTGGTCTCCCAATTATTGAAGTTTGGTGGAGAGTTTTTGCCCGTTAATTTCGGGTACGGGTATAATTAGTACAATATAAAATTTAACATTGTATATTTTTATCTTGTAGATGTTCTCCTGGTTCGCTATTTAAATTCGGAATAATGATGTTTTCATTATTTTTGACGGTTGTACAGTTTCTGTATTGGACTGCTAACATTTAATTGAGTGCCAAATTTCAGTCGAATTTCGAGTTCATATTTTGAGGTAATGTTACAAATGTTTCCAAATGAATGAGAAAATTTGAATTTTTCTCATCTTGATCTCTGAATGCATTTTAAAATTGTTTCTGTTCGTTTTATAATACGTTTTATGTTAAACGTATTTTTAACCCGTTTTATCTATAGGTTATAGATACAATAGTACTTGTAATTAATAATTGCATTATTAATTATGTTGTGTCATTAACTTTTGTCGTATTTATTTGTCGGGTTCGTCCCGACACATTTGCACGCGACTTTAAATACTTACGTATTAGTAATACTTTTTGTTTAAAAGTACTAGGCTGCTAGACTTACATCACATCAGAAGTTTTTGTTTTAAACTTAATCAGGAAATTAGCGTAAGAATGCACATGCTTAATGTAAATCAGTACCTAATTTGGAGAGTTGTCACATTCTCCCCCCGTTAGGGAAATCTCGTCCCGAGATTTAATTCATGCCGTGAGTCGCGGTCACGGTTTCAAACAGTCGAGGATACTTCTTACGCATTTCCTCCTCTCGTTCCCAGGTGAACTCTGGGCCATGTTTTGAGTTCCAACGAACTTTAACTAGCTTGATTTGTTTGTGTCGAAGTTTCTGTGTTTTTGTGTCCATAACTTCGATAGGTTCCTCCACAAAGTTTAGTTTTGAGTCAATGAAGACTTCGTCCGGAGGGATGATATGTGTTTCATCAGAAAGACACTTTTTCAAGTTAGATATATGAAAGGTGTCATGAATACTACTAAGCTCTTGTGGTAGCTTGAGTTTGTAGGCGACAGGACCAATCCTTGCAAGGATCTCGAATGGTCCGATGTATCGTTGGTTCAGTTTACCTCGTTTACCAAATCGTACTACACCTTTCCAGGGTGCTACTTTGAGTAGGACCTTGTCACCTACTTGAAATTCTAAAGGTTTCCGTCTGTTATCGGCATAACTCTTTTGTCGGTCACGTGCTGCTTTCAATCGATTAAGCACTTGAGATATCTTGTCCGTAGTTTCTTGGACTATCTCAGGACCCGATAATTGTCTGTCGCCCAACTCTGCCCAACAGAGTGGCGATCGGCACTTGCGTCCATACAATGCCTCAAATGGTGCCATTTGTATGCTGGTGTGATAACTGTTATTATATGAAAATTCTGCTAGAGGTAGGTGTGTATCCCAATTACCTCCAAAGTCTATCACACATGCTCTCAACAGATCTTCGAGCGTTTGTATTGTTCGCTCGCTCTGGCCGTCAGTTTGTGGGTGGTAAGCAGTACTCATGTCGAGTCTAGTACCCAATGCATGTTGAAGTGTTTGCCAGAAGCGAGAAGTGAATCGTGCGTCTCTATCAGAGATGATAGATAATGGCACACCATGTCGAGATATGACCTCTTTCAAATAGATTCTGGTCAGTTTCTCCATTTTGTCCGTTTCCTTGATAGCGAGGAAGTGGGCTGATTTCGTCAATCGATCGACAATCACCCATATGGTGTCAACTCCGGATGTTGTTCTCGGTAACTTCGTGATGAAGTCCATCGCGATGTGTTCCCATTTCCACTTGGGCATTTCGGGTTGTTGTAAAAGCCCAGATGGCTTTTGGTATTCAACCTTGACTTTTGCACAAGTCAAGCACTTACTAACGTATGTGGCAATGTCTCGTTTCATGCCAGGCCACCAGTAAAATCCTTTCAAATCGTGATACATCTTATCTGCACCAGGATGTATCGAGTAGTTGGACTTATGTGCTTCGTCCAAAATTAACTGGCGCAAATCGTCTACGCATGGTACCCAAATTCGGTTCATGAAGTACAATACTCCATTGTCTTTGGTTTCAAGCTGTTTCTCCATTCCCTTCAAGGATTCTTCCTTAAGGCGTTCGGGAATGAAGGTTGATTGTTGAGCGTCACGAATTTGAGTAATGAGATTCGAGTGGATTGTCAAACCTAAAGCTCGACCTCTTCGAGGGTTGACTCGTTCTTTACGACTCAAGGCATCAGCTACAACGTTTGCTTTGCCCGGGTGATACTTAATCTCACAGTCGTAATCGTTCAGTAATTCGACCCAACGACGTTGTCTCATGTTGAGTTCTTTCTGGTCGAATATATGTTGGAGACTTTTGTGATCCGTGAAGATAGTACACTTTGTACCGTATAGGTAGTGTCTCCAAATCTTAAGTGCAAAAACGACGGCTCCTAGCTCTAAGTCATGCGTCGTATATTTCTTTTCGTGAACTTTCAATTGTCGAGATGCGTAAGCAATGACTTTGTCGTTTTGCATCAATACGCAACCCAATCCCTGGTGTGAAGCATCACAATAGACAACAAAGTTTTCTACTCCTTCAGGTAGTGATAGGATTGGTGCGGTGCTCAATTTCTGTTTCAACAATTGGAAAGCAATCTCTTGCTTCTCGCCCCAATCAAATTTCTTATCTTTTTGAGTTAGAGCGGTAAGTGGTTGAGCTATTTTCGAGAAGTTCTCGATGAAACGTCGGTAATAGCCGGCTAGCCCAAGAAATTGTCGTATTTCGGATGGTGTTTTCGGGGCTTCCCAGTTCTTAATTGCCTCGATTTTGGACGGGTCCACATGAATTCCCTTGTTATTGATCACATGACCAAGGAAATGAACCTCGCGCATCCAAAATTCACACTTAGAGAACTTGGCGTAAAGCTTCTCTTTCTCCAGTAATTCAAGAATCAATCTCAGATGTTGCTCGTGATCCTCCTTCGTTCGGGAGTATATCAATATGTCATCGATAAACACAATCACGAACTTATCAAGATAAGGTTTGCATACTCTATTCATGAGGTCCATGAACACTGCTGGGGCGTTTGTCAGTCCGAATGGCATGACTAGGAACTCGTAATGGCCGTACCGAGTCCTAAACACAGTCTTAGGAATATCCTCATCCCGAACCTTCAGTTGATGGTAACCAGATCGCAAGTCGATCTTCGAATAATAACTTGACCCTTGTAGCTGGTCAAATAAGTCATCTATGCGAGGTAGTGGATATCGATTCTTTATAGTTACTTTGTTCAGTTCCCGATAATCGATACACATTCGCATTGATCCATCCTTTTTCTTAACGAACAAAACCGGAGCTCCCCAAGGTGAAAAGCTCGGTCGGATGAATCCTAGGTCTAAGAGTTCCTGCAGTTGTACAGACAGCTCTTGCATTTCTGATGGAGCAAGACGGTAAGGTGCACGTGCGATTGGCGCTGCTCCAGGCACTAGGTCGATATGAAATTCAACCTGTCGTGGGGGTGGTAATCCTGGTAACTCATCAGGAAACACTCCCGGGTAGTCACGTACGATAGGTACGTCGTCTACACATCGCTCCTCGGATTTCTTTTCTACAACGTGTGCTAAGAATGCTTGGTATCCCTTTCGGAGATATTTACGGGCTTTCAAGCATGTAATCATTTTTGTGGCACTTTTTCGTTTCTCACCTTTGACCATAAGAGTTTCTCCTGTTGGTAGTGGTAAGCGTACTAACTTATCGTAACATACTATTTCAGCGTGATTCTTCGACAACCAATCCATGCCGACTACAACGTCGAAACTCCCCAACTTAACCGGTAGCAAGTCTATTTCGAAGAGATGACCTTCTAATTCCAAGGTACATCCCGACACTATTTCTCCTGACTCGATTTGCTCACCATCGGCTAGTTCAATAGTATATTTGTTATCTAGCTTACGTGATTCAAGTTCTAATAGTGGTCTAAACTCATTAGACACAAAACTTAAATCAGCACCTGAATCGATTAACACAGAGGCATAATGGTTGTTTACAAGGAACATACCAGTGACGGTGTTAGGGTACTGGCATGCCTCCTGTGCTCCAATCACAAATGCTCTTCCTTGAGCTGGCTGATTGTTGATGTTGTTGGCTCGGTTGTTGTTACCACGGTTGTTGGTGTTTTTGCGGTTTTGGTTGTTCAGGTTATTATTGTTGGGATTTTGGTTGTTGAGTCGTGGGCAACGATTCCGATAATGTCTCGTGTCACCACATTCAAAACACCCTTGGTTTCGGCGTTCTGTGTTTTCCCTAGGGGTAGGGTTAGCTTTGCAGTTTTGGGTTTTGTGACCCCAAACTCTACAGTTATTGCAATACCAACATTCACCCTCGTGGTGTTTGCCACATTTGTCACACTTAGGTTTGTTACCCAAGTATGGTTTTGATTCCACAGTGGTGGCAGCATAGGACCTTGGGTTTCCAGATCCTTTTTTATTTGTTTGACTCTGTCGGTCATTTCCTCTATCATTCCACTTACGCTTCGTACCTCCAGGATTGCCAACTTCTGTACTGCTCGGCTCAGCCTTGCCCGATGTAGTTTTCTTGGTCAAGGTTCCCATCCTGACTGCCTCATCGGTCAGACTTTGCGCTAAAACAACAGCGCTCCTGAATGTGTCAGGTTTGGAAGATGTAACCAAACTCCTAATTTGTGGTGTCAAACCATATACATAACGCTCGATGCGCTTGTACTCAGGTGTCACCATATGTGGCACTAGACGTGCTAGTTCCTGAAACTTGGTAGTATAACCAGTGACATCGGCACCAGTCATAGTGATGTTCCACAGCTCAGTTTCGACTTTTTGCATCTCACTACGGGGACAGAACTCCTCCAACATCATGTTTTTCAGTACTTCCCATGACATGGAGTAGGCAGCTGGTCGTCCAAGTGATTGGACTTGACTGTTCCACCAAGTAAGAGCCTTGTCGGCAAGGGTGCAGGTGGCATATTTCACCATACAGTCTGGTGAACAGTCACTAATGTCCAATACCGACTCTGTCTTCTCTATCCAATATATAATCCCAATAGCACCCTCGGTGCCACGAAAAGTAACTGGCTTACAAGCCTGGAATGTTTTGTACGAACACCCTCGGCGAGTATTCGCAGGTGTCTCAGTGTTAACAGGGGTAGATCCGCTATTATTCATTCCATTCTCACGATTTCGGCTTGCTTCATACTCAGCAATACCTTCAGCTATTCGTCGCGCGATCATTTGTTCGGTAGTCTCATTGTTGTTGGGTGGGGGAACAGTTTCAGGAATGGAAGAAGGAGTCGTTCGTCGACTGTTCTTAGTCATTCGTCGTTTCGGTGGCATGATTCCGTTCTGCGATGAAATAAAAATGCAGAAGTCAATGCCAACGTATTGAATGTGATGAGCAAGATTTCACATTTTTTTTTTTTTTAACAAGGGAACATTATGAAGAATTGAAGGACAAGATTTTGTATCACATGTCGCACGACTTTGAAACGCCCATATGTAGTTAGTATAATATAATCACGTTGGCCAGGCGTCATTATATAATGCTAAATACATATTTCTTTTCATCATCATTCAACACAATCGAGTTCAAAGAAATTCAAGATAAGAATCAATAATCAAGGTGTGGTGTGTTTCATGGTTTTCAAGGAATGATCAAATGTTATTGGTTGGCTACCGTTTCTAACACACGTATATACATGTAGATATACTACTAAAGTCGTTGTTAAATGTAATGAATACGAAATACAACCAAACATAAGTTATATTATATCAACAGGTGTAGCGCTGATACAACAGTTTTATACAAAACAAGATGGGATCCCTAATACGCCCCATCAGCGGTTAGCGCTATACAAAAGTCAATGGGTTTTCCTATACATATACCCATCTGATACTAGTCTATACAACACGTGATGGACTTACTAACATATCCATCATCCAAAAAGTGGCCGGTTTGATGCCCACTAGGCACAAACCGCCGTACACAAGTCTAATGAAAATAAGGTAGAAACAATCCCACAGCTGTCCTCAGCACAGCTATCATCACACAAGCTCCAATCATCATCCCTGCTGTCCTCGCACGCCTCTCTAGTACCCTGACACGAGCACGTGCAGTCTCGGCTATCTCTCTGGCAGCAACCACGTTGCTCAACAAGAAGTGGCAACGCTCATGTATGTCTGCCATGTCTCCATCCAGGCGGGAGACATCACTCTGTAGCTCTGCAAGGTGAACACCCCTGCTACCAGAAATACGAAACAATGTGCGAATCACAGCCACAATGGTAGGGAGAGTCAACTCCACGGGCTCTCCAGTAGTAGGCAATGGTGCGGAGGATCGGGAGGACTCCCCGGTCTCAAAAGTAGAAGGTAAACCCTCCAACGACCTCCACCGTCCCAACATAGGAGTCATCCACTCCAAGTGAGAAAGCCTAGGTACCCTCTGTGGCGGCTCATCACAGTGTATCACTCTCTCCTCTGCCATCGGCGCCTTATCACGGGGCGCAAGTGGTCCTCTAGGGAAGTCTCGGACACACATCCGTGGTGTCCTCCTAGGTACCGGTCCTCTAGAAGGTCCAGCAGTCGCATGGCGTGTCGCCATAAAAGTAGACCCTAACATGCATGTGGTAGGGTCAGTGGGAGCAGTAGTAGGTGGGACCACATGTGCAGTAGGTGGTGGGGTGATGTAGGCATCACCGGTGTCATCAGATAGAGCTCTCGGGTGAACTGGTGGGCTCACAACTCCGGTGCTAGCGTCGCTATGGTAGGAATCCTCGGTCGGCTCCTCATCAGAAGCATACAAATAGATCGGACTGTGCCTCGACATGCTGAGACAAAGAAGTCGTAGGTGACGTGTCAGTCGTATGTTAGATGTATGCAAAATGTGTATGCATGAAATGAATGTGTTAGCCAAGGCTATAGTCTAGGTCTCTAAGGTCTTAGGTCACTTAAAGACTTCTAGTTCACTATAACCAATGGCTCTGATACCAAGTCTGTCACACCCCGCCAGACGGTAATTACAATTAGTTATGTTTAGTTTGCGGAAGCTTTAATAACGTGGCGGGGCTGCGAACAGTAATTTCAACCAACAGATACATACATACTCAGAGCATATGGTTATTGCACAACATAATAGATAAGGATGCCAGTTCAAACTTTGTTACAAAGGTAGTACGACTATGTAAGTCGTAACAGTAGTAGTGGAGTTTAAAACATTTTAGTTTTAACAATAATACGTAAATTTAAAGTAAGATTTCATATGTATGACCGCAATGTCTGCAGTTATACAAATGAAATCCCCAAAAGCGGTCCCAACAGTATGTGGCATCCTAATAGGTCCAGGGTTGTCCATCCTGAATGCATGCGATTTCTTACCCAGCTAATTTCCTGAAAAACATAGAGAAAGTCGTCAACAAATATGTTGAGTGAATTTACAGGTTTATATGTGTATGTAGTTTGTTAAACCAAGTTCGTATAAATGATTTGTTATTCATTTATAAAATACAAGTTATGTAGGGTTGTTACCCTAAAGTATTGTTATGCGTGGGATGTCGTCCCAAAACATGTTACTGGTTGTTTACCAGTGTAAAATAAGTTACCGGTATGTCTTCCGGTGTCCAACAGTTGTAGGATTCGTTCTTCCTAAAAGTATGTGGGAATTTTACTTAGACTGTGATCCCCTGAAAGGTGAGCTAAACCTCGCAGGTTAAAGTAACGCGACCTAACCCTATAACCAAACCAGAACCAGAACTTATGTTGTTTGCCTGAACGGACATTTAAGTATACGCTCCACCGTAGGAGGGTCGTCACGGCAATAGTACTATCCGTATACTCAGTGGCTAGAGTCACCTAGATAATGGTTACAGTAGCATGTCATGAGGTCTTTCATGCACACAATCCAAGTCTAGGTCCGTACTAGGATCCTTTGTCTAATTCCCAAATAGTTGTGAAAATGTAATATCACAAATCAACATTTGTATAAAAGCAATAAAGCATTTATAGTTTGATTGCATGTGTTGGCATGCAATTTCTATGTTTAACACCCCTGTGTTTAAAAGCAGAAAACATTTAAAAGTAGGGGCTGTAAACTCACCGTGGTTTGCTCGGTATGAATGCTAGCAGCTGACAGGTAATAGCCCAAAGGTATGTTAACCTATATACCATAAACGTATTAACATAAGTACGTTTGATTTGTTTAATCAACTCATGTTAACAGTTTGTTTGTTTTGTAGAAATTGTTGATTTATTAGTAATTTAAGTCGTTGCATTCGTTGGTGACGTTGCGTTGAAATTTTGTTATTATTTCTCACGTCGTATGCCTTGTCAAGTGTATACATATACATATTCATATATATATAAGTTCTAAACACGTGGTTTACGTATTAAAATGTATATAAGTTTTATTTGTCATAAAACTTCTTATTGTATTTATTTCCGTTTATAAAATAAATAAATGTTATCGTTATTTAAAAGTCATCTTTTGTATATACGTAAAACATGTATTTGTATGGATTCGTCGCTTTGTTATTTAGTTTGTATATATATATTTATACATATATATATAGAATCATACACGTTCTATTTTATAAATATTCGTTTCGTGAAACGATTCGGGTCACGTCTTATGTTTGGAATATTTTGGAAGTTTATTGGGCTCGGCCCGATTTGTTTTGTTTTCGGTTTAGTAACTTAACCCGATTACATAACCTTTTTGGCCCATTACAAGTTTTGGTCCAATGACTCGTTTATTTAATTTAACTCATTTGTTTTTACAACTCTCGGCCCAAACCCAAAGTCTTAGGCCCAAGGAGTATTCGGCCCAGCTTGCGACCACGGCCCAGTCTGCAGCCCAGCCCAGCCGATCGGCTTGGGATAGCCGTTCGGCTTGGCTAGCCGTTCGGCTTGGCTAGCCGTTCGGCTTGGACTTCAGCTGTTCGGCTTGGGCTTCCGGCCCAATCCAAGCCCCACTCGATCCAGTCCAATATAATAAGTCCATTATTCATTTCGGTCCAGTCCACATCACTCGGCCCATTAAGCATTTTAGTCCGGCCCAAATTACACAGGCCACCAGACCCGCATACAGCCGATCGGCTTTGAGCTCTTAGCCGTTCGGCTTTGGTCTCTCAGCCGTTCGGCTTTGTGACCTTAGCCGTTCGGCTTTGGCTCGAGTCCAGGCCCTGTTCGTTTTTCAGTTCTTCAAACTCGAATCGAAGTATGTTTGTGCCATTTTTCGAACGGTTTCAGTGTTTGGATGTTTAGTAACAACAATACACATCAATATATCACATTTCAACAAGTTTCACATATATGATTTTGGATTTATGGTTTGGTTTTATACAAACCCATTTCAAGAACTAGTTGGTAATTCATCAAATTTGTGTGTTATACCCATAGAATATGATGTTATCAAGCTATATAACACGAAATTTAAGTAAAGAATTCAAAGATTGAAGGTTTCCTTACAATGGATTTTGAGGATGATGAAGGTTGTTGAATGATGATGGGTTGAAGGTGGTGATGAAGAAACTCAGCTCCTTCTCCTTGCCACTGCTGCTTACTTCTTGTTGCTGCTACTAGTTCTTTTGTGTGTTGAATCAAAGGAAATGGAAGAAGGTGAAGATGTGTGTGTGTAGGTTGAAGAGATGGCAGAGGAGAGGGAATGGAGGGAGTGAATAAATCAAACGGGAATGGGAGATCACAGTATGTGGTCTCCCAATTATTGAAGTTTGGTGGAGAGTTTTTGCCCGTTAATTTCGGGTACGGGTATAATTAGTACAATATAAAATTTAACATTGTATATTTTTATCTTGTAGATGTTCTCCTGGTTCGCTATTTAAATTCGGAATAATGATGTTTTCATTATTTTTGACGGTTGTACAGTTTCTGTATTGGACTGCTAACATTTAATTGAGTGCCAAATTTCAGTCGAATTTCGAGTTCATATTTTGAGGTAATGTTACAAATGTTTCCAAATGAATGAGAAAATTTGAATTTTTCTCATCTTGATCTCTGAATGCATTTTAAAATTGTTTCTGTTCGTTTTATAATACGTTTTATGTTAAACGTATTTTTAACCCGTTTTATCTATAGGTTATAGATACAATAGTACTTGTAATTAATAATTGCATTATTAATTATGTTGTGTCATTAACTTTTGTCGTATTTATTTGTCGGGTTCGTCCCGACACATTTGCACGCGACTTTAAATACTTACGTATTAGTAATACTTTTTGTTTAAAAGTACTAGGCTGCTAGACTTACATCACATCAGAAGTTTTTGTTTTAAACTTAATCAGGAAATTAGCGTAAGAATGCACATGCTTAATGTAAATCAGTACCTAATTTGGAGAGTTGTCACATTCTCCCCCCGTTAGGGAAATCTCGTCCCGAGATTTAATTCATGCCGTGAGTCGCGGTCACGGTTTCAAACAGTCGAGGATACTTCTTACGCATTTCCTCCTCTCGTTCCCAGGTGAACTCTGGGCCATGTTTTGAGTTCCAACGAACTTTAACTAGCTTGATTTGTTTGTGTCGAAGTTTCTGTGTTTTTGTGTCCATAACTTCGATAGGTTCCTCCACAAAGTTTAGTTTTGAGTCAATGAAGACTTCGTCCGGAGGGATGATATGTGTTTCATCAGAAAGACACTTTTTCAAGTTAGATATATGAAAGGTGTCATGAATACTACTAAGCTCTTGTGGTAGCTTGAGTTTGTAGGCGACAGGACCAATCCTTGCAAGGATCTCGAATGGTCCGATGTATCGTTGGTTCAGTTTACCTCGTTTACCAAATCGTACTACACCTTTCCAGGGTGCTACTTTGAGTAGGACCTTGTCACCTACTTGAAATTCTAAAGGTTTCCGTCTGTTATCGGCATAACTCTTTTGTCGGTCACGTGCTGCTTTCAATCGATTAAGCACTTGAGATATCTTGTCCGTAGTTTCTTGGACTATCTCAGGACCCGATAATTGTCTGTCGCCCAACTCTGCCCAACAGAGTGGCGATCGGCACTTGCGTCCATACAATGCCTCAAATGGTGCCATTTGTATGCTGGTGTGATAACTGTTATTATATGAAAATTCTGCTAGAGGTAGGTGTGTATCCCAATTACCTCCAAAGTCTATCACACATGCTCTCAACAGATCTTCGAGCGTTTGTATTGTTCGCTCGCTCTGGCCGTCAGTTTGTGGGTGGTAAGCAGTACTCATGTCGAGTCTAGTACCCAATGCATGTTTTAAGAGTGATCATATTCAGGCTGATTGTCCCGTTAAAAAGGAAGAATTGAGAAAATAACAACAAAGAAAAGATGCCGAGAAGAAAGGGACAACTGCTGGATCGGGATCAAAGTCCTGTGCTTTTCAAATCACGGCAGATGAGGCTAAGGAATCATATGAGGTGGTGACAGGTACCTTTATTATAAATTCCATACCTGCCCATGTTTTGTTTGATTTCGGAGCTTCCAGATCTTTTGTATCACTTTCATTTTGTAAA
This sequence comes from Pseudognaphalium luteoalbum, assembly GCA_963422505.1. Classification (NCBI taxonomy): domain Eukaryota; kingdom Viridiplantae; phylum Streptophyta; class Magnoliopsida; order Asterales; family Asteraceae; genus Pseudognaphalium; species Pseudognaphalium luteoalbum. The sequence continues at coordinate 74,555,705 of OY730198.1, forward strand.
TATTTGAATATCCCTATATCTAAAATGGATCATCCCCTAGAAGTTGAAATAGCTGATAACAAGCTAGTAATAGTTTATGATGTGTATAAGGGATGTATCTTTGAAATAGGGAGTGAAAAGTTTAGTGTATATTTGATCCCGATGCAATTGGGGGAATTTCATGTAGTAGTAGGGATGGATTGGTTAGGACAAAATAAATGTGTAATAAATTGTCATGAGAAAGTTATTTTCCTGAAAGCACCTAGCGGACAGGAAATAACTATTTATGGCGAACGTATCAATCGATCTATTCCCGTATGCACTTTTGCACGTGCTAAAAGATTATTGTCACACGGGTGTCGGGCCTTTTTGGCACACGTGATTTATAATTCTAAATCTGTTGTAGCTTCTTCTGATATCCATGTTGTTAATGAATTTATGGATGTGTTTCCTGATGAACTCCCTGGTCTTCCACCTGATCGACAAGTAGAATTTCGAATTGATCTAATTCCTGGAGCTGTTCCAATTGCTAAGACTCCCTATTGTTTAGCTCCAACTGAAATGCAAGAAATGATGAATCAGTTAGAAGAACTGCTTGATAAAGGTTTCATTTGTCCTAGCAGTTCTCCTTTGGGAGCTCCAGTATTATTTGTTAAAAAGAAAGGTGGATCTCTAAGAATGTGTATCGATCATCGGGAATCGAACAAAGTGACCATTAAGAATTGTTATCCTTGCCCCAGATTCGATGACTTATTTGATCAACTGCAAGGTGCCGGTTTCTTCTCTAAAATTGATCTTCGATCTGGCTACCATCAGTTGAAGGTAAAGGAAGAGGATATTCCTAAAACTGCTTTCCGAACTCGTTATGGTCACTATGAATTCGTTGTCATGCCGTTTGGTTTGACTAATGCTCCAACCGCCTTTATAGATTTAATGAATCGTGTATGTCATCCTATGCTCGAGAAATCTGTTATTGTCATTTATTCAAGAAGTGAGAATGAACATGGAATACATTTAAGGCAGGTTCTGGAGATGCTTCGACGTGAAAGATTATATGCAAAATTTTCCAAATGTGAATTTTGGTTACGTAAAGTTCAATTTTTTGGACATGTGATAAATATCCATGGTATTCAAGTTGATCCTTCTAAGGTAGCTACTGTCATGAAGTGGGACCCACCTTCGAACCCCACTGAAGTTAGGAGTTTTCTTGGTCTCGCAGGTTATTAGCGTCGTTTCATTCAAGATTTCTCTAAGATTGCTACACCATTGACCCAATTAACTCGAAAGAATGTTTCATGAAAATGGGATGAGAATCAATCTAAAGCTTTCCAGTCATTAAAAGAAAGCTCAGCCAAGCTCCTATTCTTGTTTTACCTGAAGGTAATGAGGATATGATCGTTTATTGTGATGCATCTAAGCTTGGTTTGGGTTGTGTATTAATGCAACGTGGGAAGGTTATTGCTTATGCTTCATGTCAACTTAAACCTCATGAGCAAAATTACCCTACACATGATCTTGAATTAGCAGTTGTGGTCTTTGCATTAAAGATTTGGCGACATTACTTGTATGGAGTCAAGTCTACCATTTATACTGACCACAAAAGCTTGAAATATTTCTTTGATCAACGAGATTTGAATAATCGACAGAGAAGGTGGTTGGATTTGGTCAAGGATTATGATTGTGACATCCTTTACCACCCTGTTAAAGCTAATGTCGTTGATGATGCTCTTAGCCGAAAGGCTACTCATTATATTCTTTCCGTGAAATCTCTCAGCTTGGTTGTGTTTCCTCAATTGCTTGATTCCATAAAAGATGTTCAAATTGATGCATTATCTTCCAATGACCTGAATAAACAACGTTTAAAAGGTCAGTTTTCTGAATTACTTAAAGATTCACGAGGTTTAAGAACTCGTTATGGTAGAATTTGGATACCAGTAACAAGTGATGTAAAGAAATTGTTGTTGGATGAAGCTCATAAATCAAAATATTATGTTCATCCAGGTGCCACTAAAATGTATCGTGATCTAAAATGCGATTATTGGTGGCCTGGTATGAAATGAGGTATCATTAAATATATTCAGAATTGCCTCACGTGTCTAAAAGTTAAAGCTGAGCATCAACAACCATATGGAAAACTCCAGCCTTTGGATATTCCAGTATGGAAGTGGGAACATATCACCATGGATCTTGTGACAAAGCTGCCAAAAACTCCTCGCCAGCATGATGCTATTTGGGTGATGGTGGACCGATTAACTAAAAGTGCTCTTTTCGTGCCTATTAAGGAAGCATCCTCATCTTAGCTGATATTTATATTTGTGAGGTCGTTGCTCGCCATTGAGTGTGATATCGCGTAAAAAGTCATGTTTTTACTACCGATATCTCTCTCATTCTGGAATGATTCTTGGCATTTTAAACTCAAAACCAACACAAATCAATGATATTATGTCAAGATGGTCAAAACCAGGTTGCACGATAAAAATCAAGCAAAATGGGTGAAAAACGAAGATTCCACACACGTTTGAAGACATATTTTTTGGATATATTTACATCAAAGTCTTCATTTTTGAATTACGAATCCAACGCAAAATGAATCAACGCAAACGGACGCATAACGATGAAGATACACGCGAATTAAGCAACGCAATGAAAGACGATGGACCGGGACGGGTGGCAGCCGGCCGCCGCCGGCCAGCAGCCAGGCGGCACCGGCCTCCACCCTCCCGTCTTTCTTGCGCTTTTTCGTCCTTGCTCGTACCTGGTGCACCACCTTTCGTTACTTTTTCGTACCTGGTGCACCACCTTTAGCTACTTTTTCGTACCTGGTGCACCACCTTTCGCTACTTTTGCTAATGTGAGCCTAGGGTTGCTAATGTGAGCCATATTTTGCCTATAAATAGCAGCCCCTAGAACTCATTTTAGATACACCTCAATCTTGAATATCATCTTTAATTACCTTCATTCTCTTAAATACTTGTATTTTCTTTTTAATTCTTCCTAGTTAATTAGGCTAGCTAATTAACTAAGAAAGGGAGATTTGTACGGAGGTGCTCCGGGATGCATATTTTAGCTACGAGTTATTGTACTTCCCTCCAGGTGTTAATCTATCTTTCATATTTAACATGTTCGTTCTTTCTTTAATAAATTTAAATGTGCATGCTAGAATTACCATGATTAACTAAATAACTCAATTGTCTACTATGATAGTCGTTTAGGGAAAGTTTAAATATGTGATTGTATTGTATGTTATGAGATTGCGGATGCTTTATATTATAAATAGATGTAGGAATCGAATCTTTATCGTTTATCTGCCCAACTCATGTTATTACTAAAACTTTATCCAAAAATGAATGTAGCTAACTCATAGGGTATAGGTCACTTAGTTATACTATGTTAGATTGAATCATTGAGCTCAACATGGTCGGTGTTCTCTGGACCACACTAGGATCTAAGAGACACGGAACATGGAAATAGAGGTAGATTAGGATTTAATTCAAACAAATGATATTTTTGAGATAACTTTCAGAATATCCTCGACTTAGATAACACTTTTGTATGCTCAAATTGAACTATTACCTTGATTATCTTATTGCATGTTCTTGTTTGATTGTTGCCTTAGGATTATCATGATAGTCAAATATATTTAGCCTTAATCATCGTGAAATAATGTGAAGGCCCCTATTCGACTGTTCTTTGATATAGTACTGGAAATGCCTATGACCGAGTACAAATGTATGGAAGTCGAGAACGACCGAAGGTAGCCATATTATGAATCGATTAACAAACGTGTTAATTAGGTTTCTATTCTTAGTATAAATCATCCCTGTTTTCTTGCATACTTGAGTAATGTTGATAATTTGTATGAATAAGTGATGACATGCTATCCAACCATCTAGACCAGTTATTCCAACCTATTTCGGCGAGGGTAAAACCCGTTTACAAGATTGTTCATTCAACAAAATGTGCCATGATTCGGACGTCCCTGATGACCGAGATTGGGGAATAGGAATTGAGATTAACTGTTGGATAATATGGACATGCATTTGAGAGAACTTTCGGTGTATGTTTTAATATATTCTGCAACCCATGTGACATTCTATTTGCCTGATTGTGGATACATTCGCGTTAGCCCAATAGAAGGACTGTAGAATAGCTCACATTAACCTACAAATTTATCCTCATTAGAACTCCTCTTACTTCACCTAAATCACTTCATAGTAGACAATCGCTTAAATTGTTGAACGCCCAAAGTAACCTCCACCCTTTTAGTTTATTTCAAACTTAACTTTAATTTAGAAAAACCCAAAACCAAAACCATCTTTCTGAGCCTCAGCTAAATTCATAAAAGTTCCTAAACCCTCCTAGTTTCAATTCGTCGCGCTTTGAATAACGACTCTAGGTCATACTTATCCTTTGCTAGCCCTTAGATTAGCAATAGTAGTAACCCTAGGCCCCAGCCTTACAAATTAAAAACCCACTGCTGTGCTGCATCATCATTAGAAATTCCAACGACCGGTGTGCATCGTAACAGAGTGCCTGTTTCTATTGTTTCTGATAGGGATACTCGTTTCATTTCTAGATTCTGAAAGAAATTTCAAGAAGATTTGGGTACTCAATTGCATATTAGTATGGCTTTTCATTCTCAAATGGATGGACAAAGTGAACGTACAATTCAAACTCTTGAAGATATGTTGCGAGCATGTATCATTGATTTTGGTGGTAGTTGGCATTCTCATCTCCCATTGGAGGAATTCTCTTATAATAACAGTTATCATTCTTCCATCAAGATGCCACCATATGAAATGCTTTATGGTTGAAAGTGTCGTACTCCTATTTGTTGGGGAGAAGTCGGTCAACGCAAGCTAGGAAGTACTGACATAGTTCAATTAACCACTGAAAAGATTGATCAAATCCATGAAAGGTTGAAAATAGCTCAAGCCTGTAGCACCCCAAAATTATGATGCGGAAGCGGGTCAGTTCGGGGCGCGACTAATCAATAAACAAAGCACATAAGATAAAGTGAACGACTCTATATGCGTCGTTTACAAATACATTGATATTATAAAAGTCTTACATTGTTATAATATAGTTTACAAAAGCTCGTAAGCCAAATGATAAAGATTCTAAGGCATATCTAATTATACGAAATATAGAAATGCAAGGAAATCTCCCGATGTCTGTATCATACTCGAACTAATGGGCATCCTGAGTAAGCAGACCTACTGCTGCTGTGAACCTGAGAATACATGCTAAAATGATCAGCTAAAAGCTAGTGAGCTCACAGGTTTAATGATAAAGTGTACTGTATGAACTGCAAGATTTAAGTATGATAATTTGTAATTAAACAAATTAGTAAATGATAAATGAAGTATATAACTGTCATGAGCACATAGTCCGAGCTTAACTGAGGTGTCAGGATCACAATCAAGTGCCTGAGCGAGGGTGCCTCTATGCGTGTGCCTAATCAACACACGTATGAACAAATGATAATGCGTCCGTTTGACCAATCAGTGCATGCTGACCCGGACGGGGAGTGTCAATCCCATATGGTACCATACACTAACATTCACGCTACATTGTATTACCAAACTATGCTTGGAGGACTTAAATGATTAGATGAATAAACTCATGCGGAATATAGCGATATTTGATACTTGTGTTCACATGTAAAACAAAACAGCATGTATTCTCACCCCTAGAGTAAAAACGGTAAAATAGGGGCTATGAGACTCACCTGAGTCTGATGCATTTATCTCAATTAACGTGCGTTGCTTAGCCAATTAATGATGTCCAAAGACTGTAACCTGAGGGCGTTCAAGACGCGCGTTGGTTAATACGTGAGTAGGTATCTCAAAAGATCACCTATGCTAGTTGATCACACAACTAGTAATGTCCAAATAATTTGGTTTGATTGATTAGGTTTGAGTTTTGAAAATATTTACGGCCCGTTGGTGACGGTTTGTAATAACAATTTCAATGTGTTTTTATACGTTTCATTATATTGTATACTTATCAAAGTATATGTATTACTTGTACGAATGTCATCGTATGATGTTTGGTTGTTGTAAGTAATCAACACTTAGTTAAAACTGCTAGTTATAAGTTGTGACACTAGTTAAAACTGCTTTTGTAAGTTACGACGTCAGTTATGACTGCTAGTCACTGGTTATGGCTGCTAGTTACAAGTTGCAACACTCGTTATTATTTCCGTTGCAAGTGCGACACTCATTATTGCTGTCTTTGCAAGTGCGACACTCGTTATTGCTGCCTTTGTAAGTGTGACACTCGTTATTGCTGCCTTTGTAACTCGTTATTGCTGCTAGTTAGTTTGACAGATTTTTAACGTTTTTCGTGGCTCTTTTGACCAAGTAAATTTCCAAATCAAGTTCCAAAAATTTTACACAACGTTCCCACATATCTAATGTACTTCCTTTAAATATTTCATGACTTTTGGAGGTCGTTTAATATTTTTTAAAAATCACAAAGTATCACCGTTCAGTTTGGTCCGAATTTTAAACCTTTGTTCACAAATCAAATTTTATGGAAGAATTGGTGTAGTTTTAGAACGAGCCAAAGAAGAAATTATGTTATACAACATCCATACGAAGATTTCAGTATATGATTCATGCATTTATTCAACTTAGAACTCAAGTTATGTCTCCGAGAAGGAGGTGCAACTTTCTGTCTCCAGAAGACCAAAAAGTATATGTCGTCGGAGAAAATTATTTTCGGGTACTAAAAGAGTCGGAATGTTATGAAACAATTTTTGTTAGAAATCTTACTTCTTTTACTTCATTTTAGGCTGAAGAAACGTCCATTTTCATGTTGAAATGATTTTTCTAAAAATCGTGGAAGTAGGAGCAAAAGCTGGATAGATTTATATACTTATATATATATATGCTTTGTAAGAACGTTTTTCAAAGTTTATTTTTGACATTATAAAGTTGTATGGGCTAGCTAACAAGTATATAAACATAATATAAGTACTTTTAGAAAGTATCTGGATCCTTACAATGATCGTATTAAGAATCCGAAAAGATGGAATCGTAGCTCGCGTCTTCGTGAACACTTTTGCTTCAATCGTCTTTGTGATTCGAGATGGTTTAATGGTAGATTATGGTGGTGATGATGGCTGGTTTTGGAGCAGAATTTTAGAGAGGGAAAGTGAGGGGGAGAGGGTTGGTTGTAGAGAGAGGAAGTGGTTGGAAGAATGAGTATTTCATGAATCTTGTTTGTGGCTTAAGGTCAACAAACACATTCCCTAAATTGGGGGAGGTGTTGGGTCGGCTTGGTTGGTCCCCCAAGGTGTGGGCTTCACCAAGTTTGATCCTCAAATTCGCGCTCCGTGCGGTGTTCATTTACTCGGTCGTTTAAACGTTTAATTAGACGCGTATCGTTATTTAAATACGTTTTCGTTTTCAATTTAAATTACGATATTTTTAATGGATGTATTTTATCAAAATACTTTGTTTTGAGTCATAAGGATATAACTTGAGGTTATTTCATTTGTCGGACGTGTTTCGCACGTTTAATTTGTGTCGGTTACGTTTTAAACAAAACGTATATTGTTTCGTGTATTATTAATAAATAATAATAGAATGTAAATAACTACTATTTAATTATCAAATAGGTTTATGTTATTTATTTAAATGTTTCACCAACGTCCGTAGTAATATGTATCGGAAACCATCCGATATGAAAATGCACGATTTAAACAAATTGCGCACGTGTATATATTTCACAAAGTATATATAATGATACATACAATTAGCCTAACATAGAACTAATTTCATGTATTAACAAAGTGATTAGGAACTAATAACTAGCCCTAATTTGTCGGGTGTCACATTCTCCCCTTGTTAGGAGAATTTCGTCCTGAAATTTAGCTCTGAGTCGTTGTTTGAGTGGAGTTTGAGAATAGATGTGGATACTTGAGTCGCATTTGGTCTTCCCGTTCCAAGTGTATTCCGGACCACGCCGCGAATTCCACCGAACCTTAATGATGGGAATACGACTTTGTTTAAGTTGTTTGACCTCACGGTCCATGATCTCCACTTGTGTGTCGACGAAATAAAGTTTGTCATCGATATGAATCTCATTGAGAGGAATTATGAGTGTCTCATCAGACAGGCATTTCTTCAGATTAGAAATGTAGAATGTGGGATGCACGCTACCGAGCTCAGGAGGTAGCTGCAATCGATATGCCACTGGACCAATCCTTTCAAGGATCTCAAAAGGTCCGATGTATCTAGGATTGAGTTTACCACGTTTGCCAAAACGGATGACGCCTTTCCAAGGCGATACTTTGAGCAGTACTCGATCCCCAACCTGGAATTCGAGATGCTTGCGTCTCACATCAGCATAACTCTTCTGACGACCACGTGCGACCTTCAGCTGGTTTTGGATACCAAAGATTTTCTCTGTGGTTTCATGTATGATCTCCAGACCAGTGAGTTGGCTGTCTCCCACTTCGGTCCAGCAGATAGGTGATCGGCACTTACGATTGTACAGTGCCTCGAAGGGTGCACCTCCAATGCTGGCATGATAGCTGTTGTTGTATGAGAATTCACACAATCGTAAGTGATGTTCCCAGTTTGCACCGAAATCAACTACGCAGGCGCGTAGCATATCTTCCGGTGTTTGAATTGTCCTTTCACTTTGGCCATCGATTTGAGGATGATACGCAGTACTCATATCCAGACGAGTACCTAACAATTTCTATAATGATATGCAAAACTGAGAAGTGAAACGACTATTTCTGTCAGAGATAATCGAGATAGGAACGCCGTGTCTTGATACGATCTCCTTCAAATAGACTCGCGTGAGACGTTCCATTTTGTCAGTTTCCTTGATGGCAAGGAAATGGGTTGATTTGGTGAGTCGATCCACGATCACCCAAATGGTATCGCAACCGCTTGATGTTCTTGGGAGTTTAGTGATGAAATCCATAGCGATTTGCTCCTATTTCCATTCAGGAATGTCCGGTTGCTATAGCAGACCAGAGGGTTTATGATATTCAGCTTTGACTTTTGAACATGTGAGGCACTTACTGACATACGTGGCAATCTCTGCTTTCATGTTTGGCCACCAATATAACTCCTTGATGCCATGATATATCTTGTCCGATCCAGGATGTATAGAGTATTTGGACTTGTGAGCTTCATCCATCACCAAGTCTTGAAGGTTTCCAAAGTTAGGTAACCAGATTCGATTTGCGAAGTATTTGACTCCGTTGGGTTTGGTTTCGAATTGTTTCTCCATGTTGCACAAGGCCTCATCTTTGATGTTTTTCGGTTTCAATGCTTCGAGTTGAGCAGCAAGGATTTGAATGATAAAATCATTATGAATGGTAATACTAAGGGCTCGGACTCGAAGTGGTTTCACTCGTTCTTTTCTACTGAGGGCATCGGCAACAACATTTGCTTTGCCCGGATGGTACTTGATCTCGTAGTCATAATCGGTGAGTAACTCGACCCAACGACGTTGCCTCATATTGAGATCCTTCTTATGGAATATATGCTGGAGGCTTTTATGATTGGTGAAGATGGTACATCTTGTGCCATACAGATAGTGTCTGCAGATTTTGAGTGCAAACACTACGGCTCCAAGTTCGAGATCATGAGTGGTGTAGTTCTTCTCGTGAACTTTGAGTTGTCGGGAGGTGTAGGAAATAACCTTGTCCCGTTGCATCAACACGCAACCAAGACCTTGGTGTGAGGCATCGCAGTATACCACGAAGTCATCGTTGCCTTCGGGTAATGATAGAATGAGTGCACTGCAAAGCTTTTGCTTCAATAGCTGAAATGCTGACTCCTGCTTATCAGTCCAATCGAACTTCTTTTCCTTCTGAGTCAGTGTCGTGAGAGGTTGGACTATTTTGAAGAAATTTTCTATGAAGCACCGATAGTAACCAACCAGTCCTAAGAATTGGCGTACTTCGGTCGGCATTGTCGGTGCTTGCAACACTTGATAGCCTCAATCTTTGATGGATCCACATGAATTCCCTGACTGTCAATCACATGATCAAGAAATTGAACGGCGTGCATCCAGAACTCATACTTGGAGAACTTAGCGTATAACTCTTCGTGTCTAAGAAGTTCTAGGATGGCTTTGAGATGTTGCGCATGTCCCTGTTCATTGCGCGAGTAGATGAGAATGTCATCGATGAAGACAATGACAAACTTGTTGAGATATGGTTTGCACACTCGGTTCATAAGATCCATGAATATAGCCGGTGCGTTTGTCAAACCAAATGGCATTACTTGAAATTCGTAATGACCATAGCGAGTTAAGAAGGCAGTTTTCGGAATGTCGATGTCACGAACTCATAACTGATGGTAACTTGACCGTAGATCAATCTTTGAGTAGAAACTTAACCCCTGAAGCTGATCAAACAGATCATCGATACAGGGTAGTGGATAGGGATTCTTGACGGTTAATTTGTTCAACTCTTTGTAGTCAATACACATCCTAAATGAACCGTCCTTCTTTTTCACAAACAGGACCGGAGCTCCCCAGGGTGAAGAACTCGGTCGGATGAATCATTTGTCCAAGAGTTCCTGCAATTGAGTAGACAACTCCTGTAATTCGGATGGAGCTAAGCGATAAGGTGCTCGTGCAACGGGTGTTGCCCCGGGCACGAGGTCGATTGAGAACTCAACTTGTCTCGGTGGTGGTAGACCAGGAAAGTCTTTGGGAAAGACTTCTGGAAAGTCTCTAACAATGGGAACATCCTCAAGTCGCTTCTCTTCCGACTTTTTCTCCATAACGTGCGTGAGGATTTCCGGGTAACGCTTTCTCAAATACTTTCAAGTTTTCAAGCAGGAGATGATATTCAATCTCGTCCCACCGATCTCCCCTTGTATGACTAAAGTACTACCGGTGGTGAGAGGAATGCGAACAACTTTATCGTAGCAGATGATTTCAGCGTGGTGCTTGGACAACCAATCCATACCAATAATGACGTCGAAACTTCCAATCTCGACAGGTATGAGATTAATTGCAAACAATTCGTCGGCGAGGTTTAAAGTGCAATTGGGTATTACACTGTCGGTTTCTATGAGTTTACCATTAGCTAACTCTACTATGTACTTAACGTCTAAGGTAACAGGGGTGATGTTAAGCAGTGGACTAAACTCATCAGATATGAAACTTCTATCAGCACCAGTATCAAATAAGACAGAAGCAGTATGATTGTTGAGAAGGAACATACCCGAGACCACATTCGGGTCTTGACGGGTTTCTCCTGAGTTCAGAACAAATGCTCTTCCTTTAGCAGCGTTGTTGTTGCCCTTATTCTTCAGCTTTGGGCACTCATTCCTGAAGTTCCCTGTGTCTCCACACTCATAGCAGGACTTAGGTTTGTCAGTGGCGGTGTTGGCATTGGTAGATCTGCAGTCTTTAGCCAGATACCCATACCTTTGACATTTGTTGCAGGGAGTACCACAAGGACCTTCATGATGTTGGCGGCACTTTGAACATAAGGGTTTATTCCCAGTATTACCCTTGTTGAAACCAGAACCAGTACTGGTGGTCTTGTCAGACTCAGACCTCTTGGATGATGGTTGGTTTTGAGTGGGGTTTCCAGACCACTTTCTCTTGTTGTTATTGTTGTTGTTACCAGAAGATGTAATGGATGCCTCACGGCTGACAATCATTGCTGTGAGTTCGTGTGCAAGGCAAATAGCACTTTGGATGGTCATCGGTTTGGACGAGGCGACATTCCCCTGGATAGTTTCCAGGAGATCGCGAATGTACCTCTTGATGCGCTTTTGCTCTGAGTCTACCATAGATGGGCAGAGGAGAGCGATTTGTTGGAACTTGGTGGTGTAACCAGCGATGTCAGTTCCCTGGACTCTCAGACTCCAGAATTCTTCCTCCAACCTCTGATGTTCTTCACTGGGGCAATACTATTCCTTTAGCATCTCCTTCAGATCTCCCCAGAGGAGTTGATTAGACACTTCAATTCCTACAGCACTAGTATGAGTATTCCACCAGGTGAGGACACCTTCCTGAAAGGTGTAAGCAGCAAACTTGACCTTGCTGTCTTCAGCACAGTTACAAAGACTGAAGACAGATTCCATTCGTTCCATCCATCGCATCAGGCCAATGACACCTTCCGTGCCCTTGAAGTACAATGGTTTGCAACTGAGAAAATCCATGTAGGAACAAGGTTTGATAACAGGAGTAGGAGTGATACTGACTGTCTCATCACTCCTTCGAGAGTCTCAAGCAGCCAAGGCTTCAGCTACAGCTCGGGAAACCGCTGCATTAAGTTCAGGTTCACTGTAACCCTTCCTCTTTGGCGGCATGATTCTTCAAGAAAGAGACAAGAAAATGATAAATGAGTTATCTGTACAAATTCACGATATATAATAATAGCACAAGTGATAATCATAATTCAACAGATAATGAAGTTGAATACAAGATGCGAGTTTGCAAGTGAGTGAGGTAAGGTTTTACTTATGGGAAACTATAAGTCCTTATAACAATAGGTTCCACTTGTAATTCCGAAGAAATAGAATGATGGAAGGAATACGAAATGATATATTCCTCTATAGCACATGACGATATGGCGAAATGTATTGTAAGATGTTACGCGAGTATAAATAAATAGACGGTACTAGCTATACTCGTCGTCTTCGGTGGTGTGAGCATTAATGAGTATATTATCGCGTGAGATCTGTATATATTCAAGATATATAATAGCTTAGAAAGTAATACGCAGGTAAGGCCAATTCATATATCTTCAATATAAAATAGCCTACAGTGTAGTACGTAGGTGAGGCCTATGTATGTATATACGCATATATCACATAATAGCCTAGTGTGTGTCTAGCACAAATCAAGTATAAGTCCCGGTTTCTCTCGTGGTCAGAGTCAACTAGTGCACTCCTGTTCAACATAACCCCTTTGAGATTTCATATCATATTCATTTAATTGTACATAGTTAGCTAGACTATGTTAAATTAAACTCGTATGATGTAATTCCCGAACCAGTTATACCTAATGAGGAATACTGCCTAACAGTCATAGTCTAGGCCCACAAAATGCAACCTAGTTCACTATAACCTAAGGCTCTGATATCAATCTGTCGCACCCCCAAATTATGATGCGGAAGCGGGTCGGTTCGGGGCATGACTAATCAATAAACAAAGCACATAAGATAAAGTGAACGACTCTATATGCTTCGTTTACAAATACATTGATATTATAAAAGTCTTACATTGTTATAATATAGTTTACAAAAGCTCGTAAGCCAAATGATAGAGATTCTAGGGCATATCTAATTATACAAAATATAGAAATGCAAAGAAATCTCCCGATGTCTGTATCATACTCGAACTAATGGGCATCCTGAGTGAGCAGACCTACTGCTGCTGTGAACCTGAGAATACATGCTAAAATGGTCAGCTAAAAGCTAGTAAGCTCACAGGTTTAATGATAAAGTGTACTGTATGAACCGCAAGATTTAAGTATGATAATTTGTAATTAAACAAATTAGTAAATGATAAATGAAGTATATAACTGCCATGAGCACATAGTCCGAGCTTAACTGAGGTGTCAGGATCACAATCAAGTGCCTGAGCAAGGGTGCCTCTATGCGTGTGCCTAATCAACACACGTATGAACAAATGATAATGCGTCCGTTTGACCAGTGCATGCTGACCCGGACGGGGAGTGTCAATCCCATATGGTACCATACACTAACATTCACGCTACATTGTATTACCAAACTATGCTTGGAGGACTTAAATGATTAGATGAATAAACTCATGCGGAATATAGCGATATTTGATACTTGTGTTCACATGTAAAACAAAACATCATATATTCTCACCCCTAGAGTAAAAACGGTAAAATAGGGGCTATGAGACTCACCTGAGTCTGATGCGTTTATCTCTAACCCTTTATTAAGCATTCTCATATGTTGACCTTATGTCATACGGGAAATCCTGATAATGCCCTTCTATTTAATCACCTAACATGTCAACCTATTTTGGCAAGTCAACCATACAATAATATCTACAAAATCAATTACATCAAAATATTCACTACTCAATCAATTACAAAATCACTACACAAAAAAACATAGCAAAATTAACACTATATAAACACACTTGTATTCATGAAAAAATACCAATCTATTCATATGCATTTGGATTTTGCTATTTGAAGTTTAAATTTATTTTCAACTATCTGTTATGTAATTTTTCACGTAATCATATGAATATGACATTTATAATGCACATATATTAGACATGCAGTGTCTTTTTAATTTGTTATAGTGTTGTTCATCATATTGTTTCGTATTATTATTATTTGTTTGATTTAAACCCGTATATTTTATATCAATTTTTTAACTGTTCTTTCACCACCTTCTTTAACGAATTTCAAATATATTCCCGCCGCATTACGTGGGTTATCGACTAGTCTCAATTAACGTGCGTTGCTTAGCCAATTAATGATGTCCGAAGACTGTAACCTGAGGGCGTCCAAGATGCGCGTTGGTTAATACATGAGTAGGTATCTCAAAAGATCACCTATGCTAGTTGATCACACAACTAGTAATGTCCAAATAATTTGGCTTGATTGATTAGGTTTGAGTTTTGAAAATATTTACGGCCCGTTGGTGACGGTTTGTAATAACAATTTCAATGTGTTTTTTATACGTTTCATTGTATTGTATACTTATCAAAGTATATGTATTACTTGTACGAATGTCATCGTATGATGTTTGGTTGTTGTAAGTATTCAACACTTAGTTAAAACTGCTAGTTATAAGTTGTGACACTAGTTAAAACTGCTTTTGTAAGTTACGACGTCAGTTATGACTGCTAGTCACTGGTTATGGCTGCTAGTTACAAGTTACGACACTCGTTATTATTTCCGTTGCAAGTGCGACACTCGTTATTGCTGTCTTTGCAAGTGCGACACTCGTTATTGCTGCCTTTGTAAGTGTGACACTCGTTATTGCTGCCTTTGTAACTCGTTATTGCTGCTAGTTCGTTTGACAGATTTTTAACGTTTTTCGTGGCTCTTTTGACCAAGTAAATTTCCAAATCAAGTTCCAAAATATTTACACAACGTTTCCACATATCTAATGTACTTCCTTTAAATATTTCATGACTTTTAGAGGTCGTTTGATATTTTTTAAAATTCACAAAGTATCACCGTTCAGTTTGGTCCGAATTTTAAACCTTTGTTCACAAATCAAATTTTATGGAAGAATTGGTGTATTTTTAGAACGAGCCAAAGAAGAACTTATGTTATACAACATCCATACGAAGATTTCAGTATATGATTCATGCATTTATTCAACTTAGAACTAAAGTTATGTCTCCGAGAAGGAGGTGCAACTTTCTGTCTCCAGAAGACAGAAAGTATATGTCGTCGGAGAGAATTATTTTCGGGTATTAAAAGAGTCAGAATGTTATGAAACAATTTTTTTTAGAAATCTTACTTCTTTTACTTCATTTTAGGCTGAAGAAACGTCCATTTTCATGTTGAAATGATTTTTCTAAAAATCATGGAAGTAAGAGCAAAATCTGGACAGATTTATATACTTATATATATATATGCTTTGTAAGAACGTTTTTCAAAGTTTATTTTGGTCATTATAAAGTTGTATGAGCTAGCTAACAAGTATATAAACATAATATAAGTACTTTTAGAAAGTGTTAGGATCCTTACAATGATCGTATGAAGAATCCGAAAAGATGGAATTGTAGCTCGCGTCGTCGTGAACATTTTTGCTTCAATTGTCTTTGTGATTCAAGATGGTTTAATGGTAGATTATGGTGGTGATGATGGCTGGTTTTGGAGCAGAATTTTAGAGAGGGAAAGTGAGGGTGAGATGGTTGGTTGTAAAGAGAGGAAGTGGTTGGAAGAATGAGTGATTCATGGATCTTGTTTGTGGCTTAAGGTCAACAAACACATTCCCTAATTTGCGGGAGGTGTTGGGCCGGCTTGGTGGGTCCACCAAGGTGTGGGCTTCACCAAGTTTGATCCTCAAATTCGCGCTCCGTGCGGTGTTCGTTTACTCGGTCGTTTAAACGTTTAATTAGACGTGTATCGTTATTTAAATACGTTTTCATTTTCAATTTAAATTACGATATTTTTAATGGATGTATTTTCTCAAAATACTTTGTTTTGAGTCATAAGGATATAACTTGAGGTTATTTCATTTGTCGGACCCGTTTCGCACGTTTAATTCGTGTCGGTTACATTTTAAACAAAACATATATTGTTTGTGTATTATTAATAAATAATAATAGAATGTAAATAACTACTATTTAATTATCAAATAGGTTTATGTTATTTATTTAAAAGTTTCACCAACGTCCGTAGTAATATGTATCGGAAACCATCCGATATAAAAATGCACGATTTAAACAAATCACGCACGTGTATATATTTCACAAAGTATATATAATGATACATACAATTAGCCTAACATAGAACTAATTTCATGTATTAACAAAGTGATTAGGAACTAATAACTAGTCATAATTTGTCGGGTGTCACAAAGACCGACAGAAATTTTATGCTGACAAACGTAGAAGACAAATAGAATTTCAAGTGGGTGATAAAGTAATGTTAAAAGTTTCTCCTTGGAAAGGTATTATTCGATTTCGAAAAAGAGGTAAATTAAGTCCAAGATATATTGGACCTTTCGAAATAGTTGATCGTGTTGGTCGTGTAGCTTATCAGTTGCAATTACCGGATGAGCTTGATGGTATTCATGATATATTCCACGTGTCACAACTTCGAAAATGCCTTGTTGATGAAGCTTCATACGTGCTTCTTTCTGAAATACAAATAAATGAAAGGTGAATTATATCGAAGAACCCATCAAGAATCTTGATTAAAAAGTTATACAACTAAGAAATAAGACGGTTTCTATTGTCAAAGTCCAATGGAGACATCGAAAGGGTTCTGAATTCACTTAGGAACCCGAAGAATGGATGATGGTTTACTATTCTGCAGTGTACAGAGAATGGTTTGTGAGGACACGGACAGAATAAGTGGGGGAGACTTGTAACACCCCAATATCCGAGGTATTATTTTAGTGTATCCAGAAATATACATATTATGAAATAGTATTATTTGAATAATAAGATATAAAAGAAATCGAAAACAGTTTTTCAATTCCAGACTATAAGGAATTTAAAAGAATTAAGAATAATACATACCCATACATCCTTATCATTTCCAGTTTCTAAAATTCTCCAGAACCATATGCACGAAGAACTCCAAATCACGAATCATCATCGCCCTTATCAATTCTTCAATATAGCTTCAATTCAAGCCTTAGAATCTTTGATTATTCATCTCCATCATCATCTCTAACTTCCTTGTAAGTGATTTCTTCATGTATCTTAACCTAGGGTTTAAGTGTTTATGGGTTTTAAGGGGGTTTCACTAAATTGATGAAATTAACATGGAATAGGGTTCATTAATAATGAATTAGTGCTAATTAACTTAGTAGAAATAAACTCTTAGTTTGATTATCATCCTATAATGATGATAACTCAAGTGATGTTCTTGAGCAACTATAAGAATCTTGCTAAATTTCATGAATTAAGATATATCAAAGAAAGGTATGAATCTTGATGCTAGTAGTATAATTGAAATGATTAGTTAGTTAGTGTTTAACTAAACTAATCAAAGTGGGGGAGGGAATTAATGAAATTATAATAGGGATTAAGAATTCTTGAATTCTAAATGTATTGTTGTGTGTATAGGTAGTGAAATAAGTATGAAAGGATTGGAATAGCTAGAATCGTTGTTACTTGAGATTATCATCAATTGATAAGGTGAGTATATAGAGAATCAATTAAGTGAAAATTATGTAATACCGGATTGCTTATGAGCAAGAGGTTTTACATAATCATGTGTTTGTTGCTATTATTGAATATGATATCATTCTGTGAATTTGTTGTGAATTATATGTGGGCACTAGAATAGAGATTCATTGTTACGAAATATCAATTATACGAAAGAATGATTATACGAAATATGTGTTAAGCACAATGGTATCTTATGGATCGCGGATCCATGTGGAGGTTAATCTCTATCTATGCTCATTTGTTGTATGATTAGGATGAATGTTGCTTGAATTGCTTAATTGGTAACCTATATATTCACTAAGCATTTATGCTTACCCCGTTGTGTAATTATGTATTGTAGGTAGTAGTTCACATCAGGAAAGCAAAGACGTGAAGAAGGAATAGCGTGGATTAGCTTGCACGTTAGTAAGTAGCAAGAATTTTCTCTTTTAAATTATCGTTTTGTATTCACTTGTGTAATACGCCCAAGTTTGTTTTGAAATACATTAGTAATATGTAACATGTGGTTTTGGATATTAGTTGACATTGAAGGTCAACAACCGGTGTAAATTATGGATGGAAAGTGGAAAGAATGTCTTAGTATGTTTGTTGAATAATGAATGGGTCGTAAGTGTCAAAACGGGTCAATATTGACCCATATGTGTATAATGAGTTTGATCAAGGTTGTGAAATCTTGGTTGATTGCTTTAAGTTTGTTTGGGTAATTTGGAAAAATAGTGAAAAGTGTAAGAGCTGCAAATGTGTGTATTGTATTTTGAATTGTCAACCAAAAGTGTCGAAAATGGGTGAAAATGAGTCACGAGTTCAAATTCTGTGTTTTTGTGAAAATTGAAACAAATACAAAAGGAGAAACCTTCGTTTTAGTCATTTGAATGTGTCTGTAAAATTTTAGAACTTAATTCTTTACGGTTTAGGAGTTATGTACATTTGAATTTTGTCAAATTTTAAGTTATGATCTGATTTGGAATTAAGCTGATGAACGCGATCCGGCTAGGTGTTCGGGATCGCGTTCCTCATTGAAAAATCATCACCGAAGGTTTTTGAACTAGTGAACGCGATCCGGCTAAGGTTCTGGGATCGCGTTCGTCAATACAATTTCGTCACAGAATGTTTTTAACAAAGAAACGCGATTCGGCTAGGTGTCCGGGATCGCGTTTGCATGTTGAAATTTGGTATTTTGGTTATTTTTAAAAATCGAAATCGATTAACATTAAGGTATTGAAATAATACAATTGAAATATTAAGAAAAAATGAGACCTAACTATGCATTGTTTAGTAGAAAAAAAAAAATTGGACGTCTCAAATGTGCAACCATAAAGTCAAGAATCAAATGCCAAAGATCCTTTTTCTCAGTTTCATCTTGAGGAGCATAAATATTAACCATAAAGACATTAAGTTGAACATCTATCCATCTCCCTTCAACAATCAAAACTTTATTAAACAAAAATATCCTTTGCTTCACAAAAACAGATGGATAGCAGGCCTCCCGAGTGGCGTCTAGCAGATGAAGTGGCAAAATGAAAATGAGAGTTACCCCACAAGTTCCTAATATGAAATAAATCAGCCGTAATCATAAACGTCTCCTGAACACCCACAAAATTGACACCAAATTTGTTGATGATACTACTAAGTTTCGATCTCTTATTGGAATTTCTTCCACCGATCCCACAAATATTTGAAGATAGGATATTCATTGATGTACCATCTTCACACTCATCCTATTTAACAATAATTTCAAGTCATTTGTAGAACCTGACATTTCCAAACCAAATATATTACCAAGATCTATAATTCAATGCAAATCCATAGCAATTTTCTCATCATGGCTTTTTGCTTTCTTTGAGCACGTTGACTTAAAAGAACTTCCCTCACTCCTACTTTTCTTTTCAGCAGATGTTTTTTTTTTTTTCACATTAGAAGCAAATTCTTTGAAACCCAGTGGCATTGTGGAACCCGATACTGTATTAGCCATTTCATTTTCAGATACAACATGTCCATTATTATTTTCATCCATACACCTGCTAATTCCCTCAAGGTGCCCATCCACCTTATTTGAGTCCATGTTCAAGTCTTCATCACCTTCCTTATTTTTCTTTCGTTGTTGCGCTTGCTCCTTACGATACAGATTATCAATTAAACTTGTCAAATTAAAAGGATCCGAATCATTTGTCCCTTGACAGTCATTATTAACCTTGGTTGACTTTCCATTTGTACATATATCATCTTTCTTGTCATCCTCTGGCTCATCATAATCAAATGGAACAAATGAGTCCTTTGAATCCAAGTCCTCCATAGAAGATGATTCCGTATTCACCGAATCACTACAATCAGATTCATGATCAAACGCAGGAGCTCAGTATGCAAATTCATCAATGCTGACCTCGTAAGACTCCTCATTAATCTTCACAAAAATCTTCTCTTGAATCTTATCACTTATCTTTGTGAGAATACAAGCCTTACCAGTCGCCATAGATTCATCCCTGTCAATATCAACAAAAACACAACCTCCCCAACCTAACCCAATTTTTCTAAAAGCTTTTTCAGTCCATGCAACCAAAGGTAAACCCAAGATATGAATCCAAACAACACGTTCATCCGGTTTAAAATTCCTAGAGACATGTTTGAATTCTAAGAAAATTTTATTCATCTCGACACATAATTTAAATGAAGACAAAGAATATGGGTCTTCAAGTTCAATCAAAACCCACCGACAACCAATATACCGGATCAAGCTATCACCAAAACCATTAGTTTTAATCATAGAAGTTAGATTTCGGATTACCTTTAGATCTACTACCTTAGCAAGGAAAGAAGACGGATGTTCATGTCTGAAATCAACAAGATCTTCCTCAACCAGATTCACTGTTTTCTTCTTCATAACCCCAAGTTGTGTCTCATTATTAGAATTTAGTTGAGAACCAATCCCATGGATAGGATTAGAATGACTCTTCCGCACCATCTCGGCATAGGACTTTCGAGAAGCATGAGTATGACATTCATTATTCTTAGTGTTTCCTAATCGCTGAAACACTGATCTTCTTCCTCCAACTTGATCAGATTGTTCCGTATCAGTCTTTGACTGACGTAAGTTGCGAGCAATATCTGCATATAAATGAAATGATCCCATCCAAACCGTACGAAGATTAGAGATCAGACCCTCTACATCTCTAACCCTAATGAATCTGACGAATCCAAAACGTGCATCTGTTTTTTGATCTTTTTGACGATATGAAAACATCTACAATCTTCCCCCACTTCTCACATGCCTTCCAAACCTCCTTCGCTGAAGCCTTCCAAGGTATACTTGTAATATATACCGATGTAGATATTTTCTGTTGCGACTCAAAATTAGGGTTCATCCTATCATATACGGGTCGATACCGATTGAACGAGTTAATTGATTGTTCATGTTGATCATTCGCTTTGTTCCTCCTGTTGCGTTCCACTCTGTTCCATCCATCATCTGTATTAATCCGTGTATTTTGATGTCATTGAGCTTCTTCTCCTGCGTACGGTGTTGGTTTAGTATTGTAGGGTTTCTCCATGCGTTGATTATTAATTATATTAATGGCAAAATAGTTAACCTAAATTTCTGGATGTTACACATGTTATCTATTTTGTTATGTGCAATAATATGTTAATGTTATTTTTGAACATTTCATTTTCCATATTTTATTTGTTTACTTTAATATGGCAAATATTTTACGAATAAATCTTTTATAAATTTTACAGCCATTAATATCAATCCATTGAGTTTATCATACAAATATTTTTTGTAAGAAGTTATAGAAATACAAGATACATAATGTAGATTGATATTTCATCAAATACATATAATTATAATATATAATCATAACTTAATTGTTAAACTTTTTTTTGCAAAGTATAATTACTATCAAGCAATAACCATTTGGAAATTAAACTATTTAGTAAATTATAATGTAGTTAATGCAAATATTAGTTTCCTTTTAGGTAATAGGGGTAAGTGGGTAATTTTGATTTCTTTTTAAGTATTAAGATTCAACATCACAAGATGCTGTATAATTAGTATTAGATATGAGTTTAAAATTAATTCAATACGATCTATATTCATATAGACAACTTACATCTCGGTCCAAAACCCACATCCCACAGGCTACAACTCACGGCTCATGACCCACATGTGCTTATATACGATCACAGAACAAATTAGTCATAAATTTGTTCACTATATATTACATTTTCGAAAGGACCACGGTTTGTTCATAAAGTCCATAGAATCTAGTTACCTACGGTTTGTACTTAGGAACCGTGGACCATCTTAGAAAATTGATCACCCCCGCGTCAAATGTAACCGTGTTTGTGTTTACAAACAAATGGACCACAGCTTTAAAGATAAATTTGTGTTCCGTTAATCTTTGAACCGTGGACAACATAATAGAAAGTGAAAACGCGTGAAGTTTTCCAAATGGATAACTAGTTTTATGTGATTTTCATCATTTTAGTGGTCTATTGGGGTTGGTCTACGGTGGTTTGTGTATTAGTGGAGGGAGAAAGGGAAGATGAGAGATGAAAGGATAAGTGAACGAAAATGATTATGAAAAAAATGTGAAAAAGTTGCATGTATTTTTGCTTTTAAGTGGAAAAGTAAAGCTACGTGGAAACGAATTTTACCCTTGATTATATCACAAAGGGCATTAATTCGTACACCACTATTTTTTCTCCGTACACCATTAAACATGTTTAGGGGTACGGAGAAAAACTGATGGTGTATGAATCATTACCCATCACAAAAATATCATTTTCTCTTGTAAAAGATAAAAATCGTGATAAACCCCCTAAAGATTCATGATTAGCCTGACGATTTATTTTGTCGATTGTATCCAAGGGGCAATGCTAACAACTTAATTGACACAAGATTAAGGAGATAACAATTACGCTGTTGACAACATATTTTGATGTTGTTGAGCTTCTTCTCCTGCGTACGACGTTGGTTTCGTATTGTAGGGTTTCTCCATGCGTTGATTATTATATTAATGGCAAAATAGTTGACCTAAATTTCCGGAGGTTACACATGTTATCTATTTTATTATGTGCAATAAGATGTTAATGTTATTTTTGAACATTCATGTTTCATATTTTATTTGTTTACTTTAATATGACAAATATTTTACGAATAAATCTTTTATACATTTTAGAGCCATTAATATCAGTCCATTGAGTTTATCATACAAATATATATATATATATATATATATATATATATATATATATATATATTTAAAAAGTAATAGAAATACAAAATACATAATGTAGATTGATATTTCATCAAATACATATAATTATAATATATAATCATAACTTAATTGTTAACCTTTTTTTTTCAAAGTATAATTACTATCAAGCAATAACCATTTGGAAATTAAACTATTTAGTAAATTATAATGTAGTTAATGCAAATATTAGTTTCCTTTTAGGTAATATGGGTAAGTGAGTAATTTTGATTTTTTTTTAAGTATTAAGATTCAACATCACAAGATGCTGTATAATTAGTATTAGATATGAGTTTAAAATTAATTCAATACGATCTATATTCATATAGACAACTTACATCTCGGTCCAAAACCCACATCCCACAGGCTACAACTCACGGCTCATGACCCACATGTGCTTATATACGATCACAGAACAAATTAGTCATAAATTTGTTCACTATATATTACATTTTCGAAAGGACCACGGTTTGTTCATAAAGTCCGTAGAATCTAGTTACCTACGGTTTGTAGTTAGGAACCGTGGACCATCTTAGAAAATTGATCACCCCCGCGTCAAATGTAACCGTGTTTGTGTTTACAAACAAATGGACCACGGCTTTAAAGATAAATTTGTGTTCCGTTAATCTTTGAACCGTGGACAACATAATAGAAAGTGAAAACGCGTGAAGTTTTCCAAATGGATAACTTGTTTTATGTGATTTTCATCATTTTAGTGGTCTATTGGGGTTGGTCTACGGTGGTTTGTGTATTAGTGGAGGGAGAAAGGGAAGATAAGAGATGAAAGGAGAAGTGAACGAAAATGATTATGCAAAAAATGTGAAAAAGTTGCATGTATTTTTGCTTTTAAGTGGAAAAGTAAAGCTACGTGGAAACGAATTTTACCCTTGATTATATCACAAAGGGCATTAATTCGTACACCACTATTTTTTCTCCGTACACCATTAAACATGTTTAGGGGTACGGAGAAAAACTGATGGTGTATGAATCATTACCCATCACAAAAATATCATTTTCTCTTGTAAAAGATAAAAATCGTGATAAACCCCCTAAAGATTCACGATTAGCCTGACGATTTATTTTGTCGATTGTATCCAAGGGGCAATGCTAACAACTTAATTGACACAAGATTAAGGAGATAACAATTACGCTGTTGACAACATATTTTGATGTTGTTGAGCTTCTTCTCCTGCGTACGACGTTGATTTCGTATTGTAGGGTTTCTCCATGCGTTGATTATTATATTAATGGCAAAATAGTTGACCTAAATTTCCGGAGGTTACACATGTTATCTATTTTGTTATGTGCAATAAGATGTTAATGTTATTTTTGAACATTCATGTTTCATATTTTATTTGTTTACTTTAATATGACAAATATTTTACGAATAAATCTTTTATACATTTTAGAGCCATTAATATCAGTCCAATAAGTTTATCATACAAATATATATATATATATATATATATATATATATATAAAGTAATAGAAATACAAAATACATAATGTAGATTGATATTTCATCAAATACATATAATTATAATATATAATCATAACTTAATTGTTAACCTTTTTTTTTCAAAGTATAATTACTATCAAGCAATAACAATTTGAAAATTAAACTATTTAGTAAATTATAATGTAGTTAATGCAAATATTAGTTTCCTTTTAGGTAATATGGGTAAGTGAGTAATTTTGATTTTTTTTTAAGTATTAAGATTCAACATCACAAGATGCTGTATAATTAGTATTAGATATGAGTTTAAAATTAATTCAATACAGTCTATATTCATCTAGACAACTTACATCTTGGTCCAAAACCCACATCCCACAGGCTATAACTCACGGCCCATGACCCACATGTGCTTATATACGATCACAGAACAAATTAGTCATAAATTTGTTTACTACATATTACATTTTCGAAAGGACCACAGTTTGTTCATAAAGTCCGTAGAATCTAGTTACCTACGGTTTGTAGTTAGGAACCATGGACCATCTTAGAAAATTGATCACCCCTGCTTCAAATATAACCGTGGTTTGTGTTTACAAACAAATGGAGCACGGATTTAAAGATAGATTTGTGTTCCGTTAATCTTTGAACCGTGGACAACAGAATGGAAAGTGAAAACGCGTGAAGTTTTCCAAATGGATAACCGATTTTACATGATTTTCATCATTTTAGTGGTCTATTGGGGTTGGTCTACGGTGGTTTGTGTATTAGTGGAGGGAGAAAGGGAAGATGAGAGATGAAAGGAGAAGTGAACGAAAATGATTATGGAAAAAAATGTGAAAAAGTTGCATGTATTTTTGCTTTTAAGTGGAAAAGTAAAGCTACGTGGAATTTTTTTTACCCTTGATTATATCACAAAAGGGCAGTAATTTGTACACCACTATTTTTTTCTGTACACCATTAAACATGCTTTAGACTGTTGTACAATACAACAACTTAAAGCTGTTTAGTGGTGTACGGAGAAAAACTGATGGTGTATGAATCATTACCCATCACAAAAATATCATTTTCTCTTGTAAAAGATAAAAATCGTGATAAACCCCCTAAAGATTCACGATTAGCCTGACGATTTATTTTGTCGATTGTATCCAAGGGGCAATGCTAATAACTTAATTGACACAAGATTAAGGAGATAACAATTACGCTATTGACAACATAAATTGATGGTAACCAATCAAAAGTATATATTTTACACTTTTAACCCTTTGACATTTTTAGATATACAAAAATATCCCTCAAATATAACTAACAGCTTCAACCAAAATTAAATGCAACAACTTGATCCTTAATAAAATGATTATAATCATGCTAACAACTCGATCTTAAATAATAGGTTGGAAATTTTAACACGATTACCAACTATCAAAATAAAATGTTTTATTAATAAATGATGTCGCATAGATCGTGACATGCCAACTGTTAAGTATATTATATAATTAAGTAATTAAAATATGGAAGAAAGTCGTGTAAAAAAACAAAGAGATGGAGATCGCTGCTTCCATATATCATATGTGTGTGTGTAGCTAATTTTGAATTACTCGATCATATATCCTACGTTCTCCTTAAATTGAACTTTACTCATTGTTTTAATTTGTGCTTGCTAATTTCCATTTTCAATAGAAATATGACATCTACAATCACAGAGTATGCTCACCTACAAATTCCGCTTCAAAAAATATTAGATGCCACCGACAACTTCGATGATAAGAACATAATCGGGAAAGGTGGTTTCGGAAACGTTTATAGGGGGAAACTTGAGCATGACGGGAAGACACTAAAATTTGCTGCTAGGAGGCTAGATCGTAAGTACGGACAAGGAGACGTTGAGTTTTGGACGGAGGTTTCTATGCTTTCTAATCTCCAAGATACAGATTTTATAGTCTCCATGATTGGGTTTTGTGACGAAAAAGGTGAGAAGATCATCGTAAACAAACATTGTCCCAGAGGAAGCCTCTCGATGTATATAAGCAGCCCATTCTTCACATGGAAGACAAGGTTGCATTGGGCGATGGTTGTTTGTGCAGCAGTAGCGAATATCCGCGCAGGGTTGGGAAGTGAAGATATCATACATCGTAATATCAACAGCTCCACAATTTTACTTGATAAAAAAATGTGTCCTACATTATCTGGATTCGAATTTTCCATCAAACATTCGGTAGAGCGAAGGAACCAAGTTATCCTTTCGGAAGCAATTGGCACACAAGGTTATATAGACCCAGCAATCGAAAAGTATGGAGGTGTGACTCATAAGTCGGATATTTACGCGTTGGGCGTTGTTTTATTTGAATTGCTGTGTGAGAGGAAAGCATTTGAAGACAATAAGTTGTTAGCTACTCTTGCCAAATCTCATTATGAAAATGGAACACTGAAGGAGATAATCCATCCTGATTTATGGACTCAAATGGATCCTGAATCATTCAACGAGTTTTCAAAGATCGCGTATTCTTGCTTACAAGAGGAGCCGACGTTACGCCCAGATGTGGAACAACTTATACCACCAATTATTATAGCGTTCGAAAAGGTAAGACTATCCTTGGTTATTTGTAAAATAAACCACGTTAATTTATATGTTGTGGTGTAAATGTCAGTCTTAACAAGAACATCTTATTTCACTGCTTTAATGTAGGATAACAAGGATTTGGTGCAAAACGTAGAAGATATGACTAAAAAGTTTGAAGATATGCCTGACAGTTCACTTGACATCTGGAAGGTAATTGAATTATATAAATAATAAAATATAATAATTTATACTCCATAATTATTATATAGGTGAGTTTCTTGAGAGAAGAGAATAATTGATGGAAACGAGATAAGTTTACGAGGAGGTGACATGTGTCCTCCTTATTTCTCCGTCTTTTTAATCCATTTCCTCCTCTACTTTTCTATTTCTTAATATTTTTTTATCCATTTCTCCACATTTTCTTATTTCTCTTTTCTTTTTCTTTTTTTATTACCTTTTTTTCTAAAAATATTTTGTTTATTTTTTTTATAAAGAAATGGTTAAAACAACATACTTTGTAAAAATGTAATTTCTTAAAAACTTGTATAACTATGACGCACTTAGATGGTTAACGTCTTTTTTTTTAAAAAAATATCACTTTAACATCAAATAAAAAAATTAGTTTTGAAGATTTTTTAAAACTTTTTTGATTGTTTAGATTTTTCTTTTTTATATCATTTTCACATTTGTGATGTACCAAATATTATATATTGTGATGTAGATGAATCTAAATAACAAGATGCGGTAAAAGTAAATTATTATCATATTCACCAACTTATAAACTATGATAGATTGATTTTCTCTGAATATGATACATCGAGTGTTTAAATATCATGCATCGACTTTCAAAATATATTATAAAATATCGTTATTGAACTAAAAGTAGTGCATCATTAATTTTAATTTTACGATGCATTGAAATTATAAATTAGTAGTGCATCATTAATGATGCATCATGATTATAACAGATGACGCTTCAACTTTTATATATACAAAAAACATCATCAATTTATAAATCTAGGTGCATCATAGTTATAAAATACGGTGCATCACAATTTTGATTTTACGATGCATTAAAATTATAAATTAGTTATATCAAAATCTATTTATTCAAGATATAGATATAGTGCATCACATCAAAGTTTTTATAATACTTCGTATAAAATACTCCCTCCGTCTCATTACAAATGTCACTATTGACTTTTTGAAGTCTTTATTTTTCAACTTTGACCTTAAATATTTTTGTTTGTATTATATAATACTTGATGAAAATTATATCATTGAAAATACATTCAAAACCAAATTCATTCATATATTTTGCATCAAATATTATATAACACAAACAAAAATATTTATGGTCAAAGTTGTAAAACAAAGAATTTCAAAAGTCAATAGTGGATATTTGTAATGGGACAGAGGGAGTAATATTTAAATGTAACAATGTAAGGTAAAACAACTGAAAAAAGGTTGAAAACGCGAGGAAAAAATGATAAACAAGTTGTGAAATAAATGAAATGAAAATGTTAAAAAAAACAAAAAATTCCGGTAATAAGAACTTTACAAAATACGCGAAAAAGTCAAAAAAAAATGAAAGAAAAGATAATATTAAAAACATTAATAATAATAATAACAAAAAATAGAACATGAAAAGAAAATTTTAAAAAGAAGTAGAGAAAGATAAGGGTGGAAAAATGAAACATATGGAGAAATAAAAGATGACATTTATCACCTCCTTATTTGCTTCTCCCACATCTATAACTATTTATAAAGCATTTCTATATGTTGATTCTTAACATCTTAATTTTTTTTTACTAATTTACCCTTATCACACTAATAAATGAATACTACTTCAAATAGGGAAGTCTTTTTTTCAAATATTAGTTCTTTCTACTTTAGTAAATTATGTGTTTATGATAGATTCATTCAAAATTAAGATATTTTGATTATCTTGTAACGATTAATGTTATGTTATTTGACGAAAATTGTATCATATATAACGAAAATTTATTAAGTAGTTGCTCCTGTCGGATTGCACGGGCAATATGCTAGTCTCTACTGAAATCCTTCCTTACAAGAACCAATACCTTATTACCTTATTATATTTTCTTTTTGGTTAATAACCATCAAATATTGATGTCCACCGTTACATGCTGTCTTCTATTTTGACGAAATTGGTAAAAACAACGTGACAAGATATTACGTTATTAAGGTTCTTTTATATATATATATATATATATATATTTCTAAGTAGATGCAAATAACCAAAAATGTATGTAGGTTGCGTTTAGTTACGAAAAAATATATCAATTTTTCAATTTTTATTCGTCTACAATTTTTTTTTTCCCTTGAAAATAAGCTTTTTTAAGAACATGTTAAGCTTTAATTTCCTAAAATAGAAAATGTAGATTCCCAATAAATCATAGATTTCATTTCTTTAGAAAACTTCTCTAAAAATCTTCATTTTTATTTTAATTTTTTAATTTTCTTAGAAAAAAATTTAAGAGAGGTGGAGAAGTTTTTTTAACCAAACGTGTCCATACATATCTTATTTTCAGAAAACTGCGTATATAGTTATATATCATAACACAAAGAGCTAGCCAAAGTACAGATACGATATAAACAGGAGCCAAACTTAGACTCAAAAACTACACAAAAGCAACCTCTTGCTACGAGATATAATATGAGGATGTAAAACAACTATATTCTAATTAATTAATACCCTAATGTCCCAAGACCAAAAACAATAAAACAACACAAAGCTACTTACTACAAATAAAATAATCCGAAAGCATGAAATACTCAAAATTAAAGACCAACAATATCAATGATGTGCCACTGCATGCCCAGGGCCGGCCCAATAGTGTTAGGAGTTTAGGCCATCGCCCAGGATCCTCAAAAATTTAAGGCCTTCAATTTTTATAATATATTGGGCTTATAAAATTTTTATAATATTTTGGGCTTACATATTTATGATATTTTGAGCTTACAAAATTTTTATGATATTCTGATCTTGCCATATTTTTATGATATTTTGGGCTTACCTATTTTATGGCCCTAAATTTTTATGATATTTTGGGCTTACCTATTTATGATATTCTGGGTTTACAATTTTTTATGATATTTTGGCTTACTATATTTTAAAAATATTTTGGGCTTACCTATTTTAGGGTCCTAAATATTTCTAAACTAAAAATTATAAAAAATTATTTACGAACTAGGCCACAGATAAAGGTATGTGATTAAATTAGTTTTTTTATGCTAAAGGACTAGGCCTCAAAATTGATCCCGCCGTCTAAGGCCCCAAAAACGTTAAGCCGGCCCTGTGCATGCCTACGCCAAACGGAATCTTCTCAACAACCACGGCATCCAAAATAAAACCAAATTGACCACTACCGAGCCACCCTCATAGAGTCAACATCAAATGCATGAACATGAAACATAACAGCATCATGGCAGAGAGCTCCACCCAACATCGATCCCCAAACTGGCAAGAAAAACTAAAACTGACCTGCATTGATACTTTTCCAGTTTCAACCCAAATGATTGATACTGAATTTCTTTAAATAAATCCGGAACCACTTCCTTCTTGGAATTGAACACCTTGCTATTTCTATAAATCCAAATCAAATATACGTACGAAGCCCAAACACCCGCCGCCAAACAACTTGTTGGAAAAAGTGGGATAAAACTTGCATTTTTTCCAAACTTTGAACTTAATTATCTATATGTGAATATAGTAATTATACGTAATATATTATATGGTTGTGTAGCTGTTGATAAGAGCTTCGAAATGATGTATTATATGTCCAAAGTTAATGAGAGATGAATGAGATATCGAGTCAAAAAGTGAGCTATATGAAACTGAAAATTGAAGCTAAATTTTGAGTGGGAAGTTGTCCCACATAGGAAGTTATACATATCTTGTGAGTTGTTTATAAGCTCAATAGTTGAGGTTATGGTGTGATCTTATATGATGTGTTTTACTCCCTTGCCTACGCGCGCGCAGGGGGGGTGCAAATACTTGGCAAACTGAGTTCGAGCTTGTGAACCAATGCATGTCCGCACGAATGCAGCTCCGAAATTCTTGGGATTGTACAGGCCACATTTTTGAAGCTTCACGAAAATGTTTCAGTTTTTATACAGATCTTAACTTGGTGAACAAGTTCTAGTTTCAATTTTTACAAAAATTTGAGATCAATACTTTTATGCTAGAAACCTGATTTTGAATGATCAAACACAAGAACAATCACAATAGAACTTAAATAAAAGCAATTAGAGAACACTCAGAATTAACGTGGTTATTTCCAATCGATGTGATTGGTTTAATCCACGGGCAAGAACCGAGTAATCTTCTTTTATTGACAATGGCACCAAGAAATTTCGTGCATTAGGGTTACAATGAATCGGGGATTAAGTATATATAGGATTAGCTAATTAAGGAAACAAATCAGGAAAAAAACTTGCTGAACACGCAGCAATCGTGTGGCGACCAAGACCCGTCGCGCCGCGACCATTCGCTTGGCGATCATGAGTTGTCGCGTCACGATCTCTTCAGCTCCATAACCACAATCGATGCTCATCGCATAGCGACCAATTACCATCGCACATCGTTGAACCTACTGATCAGACTCTTTTCTTTTTCCACCAAGATCGCATGGCGATCTCCTTTTGGTCGCATGGCGACCATGTTTCCTCCATAAATCCCGATTAAACCCAACTTCAAAGTCAAACCTAACAAATACAATGAAAAAGACTCACTACAACACTCAAAAATCAGTCAACGAACATGACAATATTCAACTTAACCAATGATGATTTGGACTACGAACGAGAAGATGTAACCCAAATATCAAGAGCTTAGAACAAAATCACATAAACTTTGACTCAAACTTTTAGAAACGATGCATCATATATTCATGTTATTCCGATATTTACTAGAGTCGTCCCGTGTCACCCACTCACATTTCTTGTGTTAAGTTTCTAGAGTAAATACAAAATACCAAACTATTAAATATTAGAAATTGTTACATTCGCAGCACTAAAAGAAAAATGAGATAAAACGACGAAAAGCTTTAGCGACGACCCAGATCGTCGCTAAAGGCCCCCAAAGTAGTCGCAATAGAGCTACAGATGTGAGGCTATAGCGACAATCTTTTTGCGATGACAAGCCGTCTCTAAAACTCTACAGCGACGATAATATAGGTTTAGCGACGAATTTTGACTGTTGCTAAAGCCCTTAATTTTTGTATTCACGTGATCAGTTTCATATTCTAAAACGTACTCCCTCCACCCCAAAAGAAGTGTCTACCGACAAAAAAAACACGCAATTTAATGAAAACATAATCATTACTGTTTTTTTTTAACTTTATGCCAAATGACAGTTTTATACTTAAGCAATTAATTACTGTTTTATTTAAAATTTGTATTAATAATTTTAAGTAAAAGGTAATATGGTAATCATGACCAAAATTTCCTTTCAATTTTTTAAAGTGGACAATTATATTGGGACGAAAATAGTAAGAAAACGTAGACTATATTTTTGAAACGGATGTAGTGTTAATTAATCGTAATTCACTATTTCTCTCTTTGATTTTCACAATGCTAGTATTCTACAGGTAAAGAGGTGGGAACATTTTAGGATCTGGGTGACAAACATACAAGACTCGTCCCCCACTAGTGACTCCTCTATATCGGTGTTCGTGAAAGACCAAGACACTTTTTTTGTAAAAAAAGAAATGGAATGTTATGATAGAGAATATGTTTCCTTGGTAGAACAGAATATAATAGATGAACTACCCAAGAGACGCTACACTGTAGCAATAAAAGGCCTCAAGTATCGAGAAGATGTGTTCCAGATGAGAGAAATAGGAATACTAAGCAGTTGTAGGCATCCCAACATATTATTATATGTATAGTTGTATCATGTTTTCTTGTTTGTGAGTATTCGACACTTAGTATGAAAAGTATTTACAAACTGTTAAATGACGGGGGTTTGGGGGCAGCGTCCCTGGTAGCGGGGCCAAGGGGCAGAGCCCCTAACTGGGGTCGAGCTGAAAATTTTATTTCTACTAAATTGCTTTATTAAAAACGCATCGAAAATTTAAATTCGAAAAAATTGATTAAGGTTGGTCGCGGACTGAAATTGTGGTGCGAACTGAGATTGGGCTCGCAAGACATAGTAGGCTGCGAACCGAGTTGGGTTCACAGAACAAAGTTTGATTCGCAAGTCTCGACCCGCAGATCTCGACTCGCGGTCAGTTCGCAGGTCAACTCGCAAGTTGGTTCGGTTCGCAGTTTTGGTTCACTTCGCAGGACGAACTGCTCGAATCTTATGTTTTAAAAACGTATTTTTATGTCGATTTTTGAGCAAAACTTTGTTGAGTAATGTTCTACCATGTAAATAAGAGCTTTACAAGTAATTTAAAAGAGTTAGAAGGTTCCATACCCCGTAAATAAAAACGAAGAAGATGGAGATGGAGAGCTCGAGTTGGTGATCATTCCTTCTTTAATCCACTCCGTGAAATGGTGCGTTTTTGGTGACGTTATTGGCGTTTTAGGGCTGCGATTTGAGAGGGAGAAAGAGAGAGAAGGGTGTGGGTGTATGTGTTTGGTGTAAAATGAGATGAGGTGGGGAAGAAAAGGGGTTAAAAGGGGTTAGGTTATGGGTCGGTTGAGGCCGGGTGCGCGGGTCTTGACTGACCCACTTGGGTCTCGGGCTCGCGTGTTTGTGTTTCTGAATTTCGTGTCACGACTCGTAGTCGGTTAAATCTGTAGTCGTTTGCCCGATTCGTTTAATCGCGAGAATATTTTTAACCAAAGTATTTTATCAGAATACTTTATTTCGAGTTATAAAATTGTAAAAATTATAAATTGGTTATTATTTGCTTGTTGAGGTGAGTATCGCGCGATTCCGTCATGTAGTTCGTGTTTTAAACAATACGAAATTCGTGTAGTATATTATCGTAATATATTATAGTAAATAATGTTTGTTTGGATTATTCCACATTATTTATAAATTTTTATCACCAACGTCCATATTAAATAGTGTCGGACCTTGTCTAGTTCATAAGTGTACAATTTAAACAAAATGCGTACGCGTGTATGTAATTACACAAAATGTCACATATATTTAGCCTATAATAAAACTAAATACACGTAATTACAAGTAGTTTAAGCACTAATTACAATCCAGTTGTTACAATATACTACATGTACTTAATAGGGTTTGACTTAAAAAAATATTATGCAATTTTATGAAATTTTCATTAGATGTGATGAACTGCAGTACGTTCTTATAAAACTACTTAGAATTCATGAACAGTACGAAATTAATCAGAATCACTTACAGAGATAAACAAGTCGGATTAAACCTCCAACCCGACAATCTTGAATAGTTGACAATCGTAAAAATCTCACCACGTACGCTACGTAATGGTTAGATTATATAAGGCAAAAGTCAAAAGTCTATTAAGCTAAATTTACGAGAGATTAAAAGTTTGATAAATTTAAATAACGAAGACAAAATGAATGTACTAAGAATTAATTAATAAATTCATTGATCTTTTAACTATTTATTTTGTACACAGGATGAAGATAAGATATAGGAACCTAAACTCCTTAAAGACCGTAAAAAGATAATCAAGATGACAATAACTTCATACATCTACTCTTTCTAAAGGAAAAGGGTATCCTGTCCATTTTTAAAATATTTAATAAATATATTGTGTGTTTTGCTCGTTGAAAAGTATTAAACTCAAAGAAAGCATTGGTTTTACATTTTTATGTCATCTTGATCTGAGTACTTAATTAATTTACGCTTTTGAATAATTTTCTTTCATATATAACCCTAACAGATTGGATTCAATTCAATTGTAAGTTAATAAGAACACAATATAATTTTTAACTTGAGATATGCTATACCGCAGCATGAGATGAACCAATCTAAAACATATTTTGTTTCTCTCTCTTGCTTTTCTCTCTTGATATAATTAGTCCACATCATTTCGTACTAAC
This sequence comes from Pseudognaphalium luteoalbum, assembly GCA_963422505.1. NCBI lineage: Eukaryota > Viridiplantae > Streptophyta > Magnoliopsida > Asterales > Asteraceae > Pseudognaphalium > Pseudognaphalium luteoalbum. The sequence goes on from OY730198.1 coordinate 74,590,811, forward strand.
TTGTTTTGTAAAAAAATTGTGACTAAATCATTTCTCTTAACTTATTCTTATACTATTACTTAAAGACAAGTTAGCTTTAGCGAAATAACTAGCTATTGAATACAATTAAACATGATTACCAATCTACAGGACAAACTCTATGCTGGCTACACCGGAATGCTATATTTGCTAAACTATGCTCTCAAAACTTACAATATAATTCACACATGACTTCGTGATAATAGTCGCTTATTTATAGTCGAATTAGTATATTACTTATTTCATCTTCCGCCAATTAGATTCTTCAATGTATCTTCATTTCTATTAGAGAATTATGGGCATGCTTCGTGTATGCTATGACTTGTATTGCAGCAATATATGTCTGTCGCGCACCCAGCGGTCGGTCAGGTTTTACCAGGTCGTTGATCCGGCTACTGAGGCACGATGAGAAGTTTTAATATTGATAATCACTGGGATCAATTTACACGACTACCTAACTTTTGAGTAAGCGGCAAGTATAACTCGAGTGTCATCCTTAAATTGGAACGAATTGAATTGAATTGTGCTACCTAAGATAAGTTCGCTAATAGGATATTTGTTTGGTGGTTTTCTAAGTTATCTAAAACTAAAAATAAACAACGGAAAATATATATAGATTATAAGTAGAAGGTAGAGAGTGGTTGCTGAAACTTCGACGATTAGGGTTTCGGGATGATATTCATGATAAAGTTGATTGGAGACTTCCCTAATTAAATATCAACTAGGCAGTTAGTGTAAACCAATGTTTTTAAAACCGAAAATCGGATCGAACCGGAAACATCTCCGGGTCCGGTCGGACCGGCCGATTGGACCGTTTTCCTAGACACAAGTACAAAATAAATATATTTTAATATGATATATGTACATTCAGTGACAGCTATCACTAACCATGTAAATGAGATGAAATAAAAAATCAGTCAACAAAGGAATCAACTTTCCCTGACACACTCCACTTCACCCTACCTTTTTGTATTCATCATTTTCAATAAATTGTACCATTCTCCTCACTTTTTTCCTTTCCCGGTTTCCCCCATAATTAAGAATACCCATATTCAATATTTTCTTCATTCAAAACTTAAACCACTTACTCGAAACTATCAGGGAATAATAAGTAGCTTAGGAATTTCTTTCACATAAACACACAAACCAAACATATACAAATTGAAAAAAAAAACCCAATAGCCAATAACAACTTAAAGGTAGCCAGAGGATGATGGGGGTGGTCAGAAAAAGAGCTCCAAGGTCGGCGCACGGCCGGAGAAGGAAGGGGGGTGGTCGGAGGTGAGTGCCGGCGGTGGGTGGCGATGGTTGGAGGCCAGATTTAGTGGTGGTGGCTGACTGCAATGGCTAGGGTTTTTTGACGGTGGTCGTGAGAGTGAACGAGAGAGAGAAAGGGATTAATAAGTGACCCGGTCCAAAGTTCAAACATACACATACATTTATTAATTTATCATTTTTAATTATTAAAAACTTAAAAAAAAAATTCCGGTTCAAACGATTTCCGGTTCCCGGTCGAACCGTGTTAAACCGGAAAACCGGCCGAGTTTCACATTTTCTCTCCCCTCTCAGGAACCGGTTCTCAGCCGCTCGTTTTTCTCTAAATATCCGGTCCGACCGGTCCGGTCGAACCGGTTTTCAAAACATTGGTGTAAACACGAGGACCCTACATTTTAGTTTTAATCCTAAAGCATATGCCACTGAATCTTAGGTTATCATGATATCTTATCATATAAGACTGTCTTAAACCCCCATCACTATCTCTTTAGGAGACCATGTGACACTCTATTCGGGGTGCAAGAATGAGGCGACAGTCCGCAATTTATCTACTTACCTTTCTTAACACCTAAGTCTATCTGATTTTAATAGGTAATACTAATTGTATCCTATATACATTAAGATATCGATTAAATAGAGTTAATGGGTTTAAGCATCTTGGACTACATCTGAGTCATTGCCTTCTTATCAAAACTCATATTCAATCCATTAGGCTCATATATTTTCATCGTGAATTAGACCCTCCTTTACCATAAGTCGTTCATTCGTAAATACGCGTGTAGTGTATAGTGCGTTATTTTCCATATATAGTGTTCTAACCCTAGGTAGATCTACGGTGTACAATACTCTAGGTATTTACACAACTTTATAACCATAGGTAGATTTGACAGTGTACTGTGGCATTTCCACGACTTAACAATTCATAGACCCATGTTCTAGAAGGGTAACTTGTAGGTAATCCACGGTAAGATAGACCCTTGGTATTTCCTTGGATTCCAGGTATTTGTACCATGTGAGTGGTAACTACAATGTCGTATCATGGCGATCCCACAGCTTCATACGGTAACACGAGATAACTATGTATTCGTAGTTAGGGTTGATCAGATCGTATCCTAAGGCAATAGTCACGTGAAAGATTAGAAAGGGTGAATTGGGATATTAAGTTTATCTTCAGAATAAGCTTAACTGGATACACATCATAACAATTTCCAATCATATAGAATAGAAATTAATTAAACATCACCTCTAATCCTAACATCTACATTTCAACTATCACATATTAATTAAACGTAATAATCATTGCAATAATCACAGATCGTACTGAAATAGCATGCATAACAAACATTATAACAGTAAGAGAGAGATATATAATACCACCAGAGATTAATAAGTGTAACACATACGATTACAAATAGTCTAAATTTGTAAGCTCGTTACAACACTACTAGTAAGCTAAACCTTCCTTTAGACTCTAACCGCTATTTATATCTCTCTAGTTCTCTAGAGAGAAAAACAAAAGAAAGAAATGAAAGACAGAAGTAGCGTGTGTTTTTGAAGGTGGGAAAGAGGTGCGAAGTGTGTTGAGAAGTGAGGAGGGAACTCCTATTTATAGTGGAAGCTTCGAAGGACTTGTACAAGTCATAACGCACACGAAACAACCAATGAAGCAACAAATGGGCCAATTGGGATTGGTACCTACAAATTGGAACTTAGGTACCAATCGGTAGCCTTGAGACTGCTATATACGGCCCTAAGGTACCATATACAGCCTATATGGTGCCATATACAACCCTAGGGGGCCAATTGGTTCAATTGTTCGGTTCCTTCGTTGCTTGTTTCGGTCGTATCTTCTTCGTAATTCGCCCAATTGACTAAAATCTTTTACTCATGGACTCTTCTTTCCGTTACGTTTCCAATGATACCAAACTTGGATAATTTGGAGGTCTGTAGCTCATGCGTGCATCGAAAGATGACCGGTTGTGTTCTAGTGCATGTTTCTTATGTTTATGAATTATGATAAACATTATATTATATGATGAATGAATGTGAGGGTGGTTAAAAGAAAAACTCTATTCTTTTACATGTTTTTTATTGTCTTGAACTCCTACTCAATCCACTATCATAAAGTTAATTACTCTTACTTAGTCACCCATCTCTTTAATTCTTAATGATTTACATGATGAGAGAGGAGTTTGCAATACGATTACTATATAAAAAGTAAATAATAACCAAATGAGGTTTTATGTTCCTCAAGTTAATGGTGAAATCTGAAAATAAAATATTCATATTATTATGGATATGCTGTACTAATTATTGATTGAAGTTTAAGTCTAGTAGAGTTGTATATTGAGTTTATAAATAAATGATGTGTTTAGAAATTGAATATGCCCCTTACTGATTCACGATCTCAATTATTTAAGCTAAATTAAATCCCACATCAATCTCTAAATGAAACTTTAGAGGCTTCCCCTCCTATATAATGTACTACATGCAAAAAATAAAATAAAATAGTAGTCTTTGTTGGTTTTGGGCCCTTCATTGAAGACTTCAACATTTTGTAAGTTTATTATTTTATGAAATGTTTTAAGTTTGAGCCTAAATGTAACACCCCCAAATTTAACGATTCGCGGAAGCATACTTTGGGTGTTATTAATCAATAATCAAAGCACACAGATATATAGCAAACGACTCTATATGCGTCGTTTTAACAAAATATATTAATATAAAAAGGTTTACAATATTTTGAACTCGTACATAGCTCGTGCTCGTAATATGAGAGATTTAAGTACATAATTAGTTATACAAAATCTAATAATGCAATGAAATCTCTGAAGTTTGCATGAAGACTCGAGCTAAGATGCATCCTGAAGGGCAGTCCAAACCTACTGCTGAGTACCTGTGATACATGCTAAAATGGGTCAGCTAACGCTGGTGAGCTCACAGGTTTGAGTATCAAATAATATTCTATGAACCGCAAGATTTAAGTATTGTTTTGCATCCAGCAAATGAAGTTATAGATAATGTATACAACCATGAGCGCATAGTCTGAGCTTAACTCGAGGGTCGGGTCCCATATAGAGAATTTCGAGCGAGGTGCCTCCACGAGTTCCTAATCCACACTCGTCTTCCCAAATATTAGTACGTCCGTTTACCCGGTTAGTGCTTGCTAACCCGGACGAGGAGGGTCAATCCTATATGGTACTATATACTAATATTCATGCTACTTTCGTATTACCAGACTATACTGACGGAGGACTTTGATTTGATTAGTTGAAAACAACTCATGTAGTATATTGAAATATGTACTCGCGTTCATGCGTTAAAAACAGAGCAATGTATCACACCCCTAGTAAAACAGTAAAAAGAGGGGCCATGAGACTCACCTGAGTCTGGAGAGTTTATCTTAATAAACTGAGATTGATTAGTCAATAATCGAAGTCCAAAGACTTGTAACCTGAGGGTGTCCACGACACGCGATGGTTATAAATATATGAAGGCATCTAATAAGACTACCTTGTAGTTGTTTGTCCAACTAGAATGTCCAAATGATTGCAATTTGGTTGTTTGTTTAGGTGTTTGAAAATGTGTGCGGCCCGTTAGTGATTGTTTGTAATAATAATCCCACGTTATTATTTTGATGATTTTGAAGTGTTATACCTAAAGTAAGTTCCAATGTGTTTTAGAAGTTGTGTCGCATTCGTGTTTCATGTTATACCAATTTAACACGTTGTGTGAAAGTTTAGATGTAACACGGTTACTCGGGAACCTAGGGTAAGGGCGAAGCCCGTTAATGACGGGGGTCCTGGGGCAGCGCCCCTGGTAGCGGGGTCCAAGGGGCGGCAGCCCCTGGCGGGGTCCAAGGGGCAGAGCTCCTGACTCTGGTGAAAAACGCATCTGGACATGAATTTGTGTGAAATGGGGTGTCAAATTTGGGTCTCAAAACTTAGTGTAGAATTAGTTTAAAACTTTCTGTTTATGCGTCACTTATAGCGTCACTTAGGGGCTGGGCGTCACTTATGGCGTCACTTATGGAAGTGACGCATAGTGAGGCGTCACTGGGTGGCTTGGGCGTCACTTAGGAAGTGTCGCTAAAAAAATAATAAATCTGAGCATGTGCGTGCGTCACTAAGGTAAGTGACGGGTGTAAGTGTCGGTTAGGCGTCACTTAAAGGAGTGACGCATACTTGGGCGTCACTAAAGCAGTGTCGGGTTATTAGTGACGGTAAGGGTCCTAGGCGTCACTAAGCAAGTGACGGTTGAAGTGTCGGGAAAAAGGGGCTTTATGCGGCACTTAGGCAAAATTAGGGTTTCATGCGTCACTTAAGTGACGCATGAAGTGACGCAATACTGGTCGTCTTTGCGACACTTACGACTGTTTTACGGATTTTTGAGCCAAAACGAGTTTTCCGGCCATATTTTGGCCTGATTCTTTTACCCAACCCTTATAAGGACATTCTAAGCTTATATAAACAACTACTTGCTAAAAATACTCGAAAATCTAAAGGTTTCGGGATTTGTCGGAAACTTACAATTTGTCGAAATGAAATTCCGAAAAGAGGGAAACGTAGATCGTTGCTTCGTGGTTATTTTTCTCCAAAGAGCTTCGAGATTTCGGCGGCGTTTGGTGGTGTAATTTGGTGTTTTAAGGTGATGGTGGTGATGGTTATCTTGAAAGAGAAAAGAGAGAGAAAGGAGAGAGTGTTGGTGAAAATGAGGAGAAAATGAGGAGGGAGTGGGGTTTTGTTGAAAGCCTCACTTCCTCAGCTCCTGCAATCGTGCTCCGTGCGGTGTTCGTTTCCCCAATTGTTTAAACGTTAAATTAATATTAATTACTTTTAAATATACGTTTTAAATTACCAAATAAATTCCTGATAATTTGGTCGAAGTATTTTATTAAAATACTTAATAATTGAATTATTAAATTTAACGTTTTCTGGTTTTGTTTTATCGTGCGATTTTACATTTTAATTATCTAAATTGTCATTTGTACTATACGAGTTTAACTTCCCAAATTGCATGAGCAATAGGTCTTACATGTAAAGGGCACCAGATCAGCTTTAAAGAGCAAGCAAGAACCACTGAAAGAGGCCGGTACTGAAACTTCTTTATTTTATCTAACTTTCATTTTTGAGACATAAGAGCCTGCTGTGCACCTCCGAGCACCAGAGAAGTTAGTTCTTCGCCTATCAATGCGGACTCCGCCGTGGGAAGAGCCCTTCGGCATCACTGATGAATTGAGGGGAACATGGGAAGGTCCCCTACACATAGCCCATTAAATCATTACTGAGAAATGAATGCCTGCATTAAGATTTAAGACTATTTGTTTATGATTATGAATTTTGAAAGGTATATCAATCAATCTCCGGCCGCTCCGCTATTGGTGCGAGCTGTAAGGAGTCTTGATCTCGAGTCAAGCTGGGGCGTCATCTGTCTTTTAAGTTAAGTCATTTCCTAAGACGGCTCCTCTTATTCTTTCTACGATACTGACTGTACGCCTACTTCTCTTCCTCGCTCTTCACCGAACAAAGAATACGACTATAGGATCGAATTCGCTTTCCATGGTGAACTGGTCGTCCCAAAATGATATTTTTAGATGTAATAGCGTTATTAAATAATGTTATATTATTTAATAAAAGTGTTCACCAACGTCCGTATTAACTGAATCAAATTGCTTTTGATTTGAAACGCGTACGATTTAGCCAAATCGCGTAATTGTAGTATTTCAACAATATATTATTTGATACAATAATTAGCCTAACACAGAACTAATTACATGTATTAACAGGGGATTAGGCACTAATTACTAGTCCTAATTTGACGGGTGTTACACTAAATATCATGATTGTGGATCTTAGTGGATCTATTTGTAAGTTGTTGATGTTATGGTGATTTTGTTTGTGTCAATATAGAACAAGAATTGACCCAGGAATAATAATTGTTGGGCTTGAGTCGCAAGCCCGATTGTTTTGGCGGTTAACCGATTTAACCGAAAAATTAATCACCTCCGCCAAATTAAACGATAACCGATCCGCCAATTAACCATAACTAATCGGTTTATTTTATCTATTTACCGACATATTCGGTTAGGGTGATGATTCGTACACCACCAGTTTTTCTCTGTACACCACTAAATATGTTTTAGACTGTTATACAATACAACAACTTAAAGCATGTTTAGTGGTGTATGGTGAAAAACTGGTGGTGTACGAATCACTACCCATTCGGTTATGGGTCGGTTTTGGGTGATAACCGACCCATGCACACCCCTATGTTTATGCTTCTTTGGTTTTTGATAGTTTATAAGACCTTTGGCAACGCGGCGTTCTCGACGAAATTTCAAGCCCAGAACGCCCATGCACGGGGCGACGGGAGGCGTTCTGGAGGCGTGCATCAACGGAGCACATGAAGATAAAGGGGCATTCGCATGGGTCTCACCGGATTTTAAATGTTTTTTTATTCCTTTTTGAGTGTTTAAAGTTTAATAAAAAATATATATATAAAGGGGTTTTTTTTATAAAAGAGCCGTTGGCTTAAAAAAAAAATTGACCGTTTGAAACGGCTAAAAAGGGAAAAATATATATTTTTTTAAAAAACAAACTAATTTACACCTAGAAATACACATACCTTCTCCAATCTTTTTTCACACCAAACAATCTTCTCTTCTCAAACAACTCACACAAAAACACCACCATGTCTTCTCCAAATGAAAACCCAAACCCTCACTCAAATCAAAACCCGAACCATCACTCAATTCATGAAAATATGTCGTACACTAACCTCATGTTGTTCGAAACCCTCACTCAATATGTCGTACCCGAACCCTCACCTATTCACAATCCAAATGTACCGCAATACGAGATGTATCCACCGTACTATCCACCATCATACGAATACGGTTAACAACAACAACCATACTTTCAACACCAACAACCATACTTTCGACAACAACCATTCTTTCCCCCACAAGAAACCCAACAACCCGAACAACAAACTACCCAACGATCCGGAAAATAACCACAATAAAGTCCCGAAAAAAGTCACAAAAAACGAGCCGAACTGGGTCTAAAAATATGTTCAAAAAAGAATTGGGCGGGAGATGAAGAAGTGTGGTTGGCGGCATGTTGGTGTGACACGTCGGAGGACTCCATCACCGGGACCAATCAAAAAAGGGGTAGGTTGTGGACCACGGTGGAAGTAAAGTTTAACGCTAACGAATACGGTTGGGTTTGCTTTGCCGACGCACTATCCTCCTAGCGGCGTTATATCAATAGATATTGAAAAGACTTCAATGTAATATACGAAGCACATAACAAGATGTCTAATAGGCGCAGCGGTAACGACGATGAAATGGTGTACAAGAGAGCTCTTAATGAATATTGTAGGATCTACAAAAGAAGCTTCAACAATAAAGAAGCTTGGGAATTTGTAAGGAGTCATCCAAAATGGCATGCACCACCGGGGGTTCAAAACGAGGATGACGACATATTCACGGACTCGGTTGATCTCTCTAACGACAACCCGACTAGCCTTCCCAATGAGCTTTTTAGGGATGTGTAACACCCCAATTTTATCTGGAATTTAATTTCGTACGTGAATGTAATTTTATTACGAAGTAATAATGGGTAAATAATAAGATATAGCGAAAAACGTAAACGAATTACCAGTTCCAGACTGTAAAAATAATGGGATTTAAAATAAAACACAGATAGATACGTGATATGCCTGGAGGATTCCATTTCATTCCCAAATATCCCAAATCACTTCCTGGAGACTTAGAGAAATCGCAGGACCACAACATCACCTTCAAATCATCAATTAAACCTTGAATCAAGCCTTAAGAACTTTAAGTAATCATCTTCTTTCTATCCCTAATCTTCTGTAAGTTGATTCTTCTGAGATTCTTAACCTAGTTTTTGGGTTTTTAGGGGTTTTGGTCAATTAGTGAAATAAATACGAAATTGGGGTTTATAATTGCTAAAATTATTGTTATTAGTGTTATTGAGCTAGTTAATGATTAAATTACAACTCAAAAGTGATGAATATGATTGATTGGATATATGTGTTCTTGAGTAAATATGGGGTTTTGGTTAAATATGTATGAATTAGTGTTAGTTAACTAAAAGTATGATCTATGATGCAATTAGGGTATGAAACTATGATAGAACATGATTTAAGTGAAAGTATTAATAAATTGATTAGGTAAAAGGGGATGGCTTAAGAGTGGTTATTAGTTTAGAGTCATGATTTCCTTGAATTTAAATATGTTGCTATGTGATATGTGTATAGGTGATAAGAAGTTGGAAGTGTTACCCTTGGTATTGTATTGTGAATCTTCAATCAAGATTTAAGGTGAGTAATATAAGGATTTAATCAAGTATATGGTTGTGTGTGTTTCCGGATTACTCTTGAGTAAGAGGATCATACAACCATGTGAAGTTAATTGTGTTTTAATTGTTTAAATTGTTATTTGTGAAGTGTTAAGACATGAAATGATTGTACATGTTACCGGATAGCTTCCGAGCTAGAGGTGGGTACAATCATGAGTTAGTGATATGAAGCTTATGAAGTTTATGATACAGAGTTGCTAGTTTTACTAGCATAGTGTTTATGTAGCCATGATATGTATTATTTGGTTAAGTGCTTATATGCTCACTAAGCAAGAGTGCTTATTGTTTAAGTGTTTCATGTTTTAGGTGGAAGTGGACAAGGGAAAGGGAAAGCGGTTAAAGAGAATTAGCGTGGATTGCTTGATTATAGTGTATGGCAAGTTTCTCTTTTATGTCGTTTGGATAAGACTTGTGTAAATCGCCCTTCAAGACATGTTTTAAAAAGTAAGTCATGGTGAGCCATGACTTAAGCATTTTTGAAATAGATTGACTTTGAAAGCCAATAACGATTGTACATGATGTAAATTATGTTTTTTTAAGTTTTAAAGTTAATGGTTGAATATGTTTGGTATTTATGAAATGAAAGGATAGTTAAAAATAGTTAGAATATGTTTTCGTTGGTTATGGAGTGTTGACATGTAGTCAAACCTTCCATTAGTCGATTATGGGTTGTGATTGGCTAGTCAATGGGTCAAAATAGTCTTTGTGGGTCAGCGGGTCAAAAAGGGTCAATATGGGTCATTAAATGCACTTACGGACTAAACCGAGTTAGAGAAGGGTTAAGGGTGTGGTGAAGTGTCTTACCATTTTGTTTTGATGTATATGAGGTGTGGTTAAAAGCACAATATCTTAGCCTTCATGGTTTAAGACTTGGTATGCTCACAAAATGGTCGATTTTGGGTCAAAAAGAGTCATACGTCAAAATCCCGTGTAGTTGTGAATTTTGGAAAAGTGCAAAAAGGGAAAGTTTCATTTTGGTTAGATGAAAGTGCCTGCAAAATTTCAGAGTCTAACTCTTTACGGTTTTGGAGATATGCGCGTTTGAAAATCGAAAAACTGCACATAGTATTGGCTTAGAAGCTGAGCAGATCGGCTATGGTTACTGAGCTGATCGGCTTTAGATTGATAGCAGATCTGCTATGCTTAGCAGATCGGCTAAGTTAATGTAAAAACACGACAGAACTTGTTTTGGTTGAAAAAGCTTGAAATTTACTGAAGAAGCAGATCGGCTATGGCATAGCAGATCGGCTTTGGTCCACAACTGGTTCAAATCAGTTTTTATTTTGTGTTTCATTCACAATTATATGAGTAATATATATATGTATATATTCAAGGTAGTGTAAAAAAAAAAATATAATGGTTACGAAATCAGGGCGTTTCAGGATGACCCGTATCCACGGCCCATGGGCCGTAACAAAGCTAAAAAGGTAGCTAGATGTTCCGGTTCTTCAGACGCGGCTACTTCTTCGCGTACAAGTACCCTGAAATCAAAGCTGGAGGAAATCGCGGATGGTATTACAAGCTACAAAACTGAAATGTTACAGGCAAAGAAAAAGGCGGTTGAAACTTGCACCCGTAATAAAAACCTACGGACTGCTATGCAAGGTGTAACATTCCTTTCACTCGAAACCTCCTACATGGATGCTGCCACTTTACGAGCTCATAACAAGATGAAGAAAAAGATTATGGCCCAGTTTCGAGACTTATATGAATTGGAAGAGGAAGCCGGTGATGAAGGCGGCGAGGAAGGCGATGAAGACTCCAATGACGAGTAGTTTAGTTATTATTGTACTTTTTAATTTGTAGGACTAGTAATCGCAACTTTTAGTTATTGTAATTTTATTTTCTAGGAACATAAGCTTATTATTATTGTAATTTTAATTTCTAGGATCGTAACTTTATTTTTAATCTCAATGTAACGTTTTATTTTTAATTATTTAAATTTCCTTTTAATTATTAAATTGTAGTTTAGTTTAATTAAAATGAAAATTTATTTTGTATTTCAAAATAAATAAAAATTAAATTAAACTGCCACGCCTAGGGGCAACGATCGGCGTTCTGGGTTTACCACTGCACGTGCTGACGTGGTGTTGACACTTACGTGATGCCCAGAACGCGCATGATGGGCTGCACCACTGCAAGTGGTCTAAGAGCTTGCTTAAATTATTATTGGCAGCACCTCTTATTTACTGTTTTCAGATGTCTCAACAAGTGTCCAAGTTTTGATACACCGGAAAGATTTTAGTGGATAAATATGAGATGTTATTGACAGACTTTTTTAAAACTAGGCACATTTCAAAAATGACAAATATCTTGAGACGAATGAAGTATAACTAACGATGTGGCATCGTCCAAACTCGAAGTCAAGCTTAGAGCTTAGAGCATACGTGTGGGCTGATGTGGGCAGCGTGATCAGTTTTTTGTATCGACACGGTAAGATTGGAATGGTGTCCGCATTGAGCTTTTACTTCTTATTTTTCCTAACAATGAATAATTGAAGTGAGTCTCAATTTTATTGTGATGATAATGGGTAATTATGAGTTCAGTAATTTTCAGAGTGATGCTGATTTGACATTTCTTTGTGTTCCAAAAACCAAATCACATACTTATCTGGGGGAACTTTAGACTCATATCTAGTAGATTATCACATCTACCATCAACGTCAAGCAAAGCTCCATCTCCTTCATATTTGGCGAGCACGTTTGTATCATATTCAAGACAAAGTGTGACATGATTGTGCATAAGAAACATTCAATCCGGTGATTTTCCTATCATCATTGACATATTTTACTTGCCTGACTCTAACTTCATGTTCAAAACTTCTCGGTAAAGCTGGAAGAGGTTATAATTGGATGGTGCCACTGCCATACAAAGGCTTCAAAGTGTTTCTAGGTGCTTTTAGTCAGCTGTAGTTATTTTGGAGTCGGACTTTGGGTCCTCTTGACCTACATTAATGCAGACGTGTTTTGTAAAACCTTTTACTCTGTTTTGGAGTTGGTATCGAGCTCTAACGCGTGCAATTTATATATATATATATCTTATAAACAAGAATGCCTATTTCAGTAAAAATTATAAGAGCACCCTATTTGCAATCCAACAGATATACAATTTCTATAACTTTGTATAAAGGCGTACAGAAACAAGGTATTTTGACATTACAGAATGCATAAAATCAGCGGGGGGGAAAAAAACCAAAACCTACTTTATAATCGACTAGCTGCTAATATGAAGAACTACGATTTCTAAAAATACAAACTTCAGTTTATTGTTACCAACTTTTGTAGTTAACTTCAACTCACAAGTCACAACATAGGACTTACACACCCAATTTAGGGAAATAGAAGAATATAAGCAACATTGCATTGCATTGTACTGTAGATACATAATACAAGTATACATTTGGCCCTCATATTCATTATAAAAGTACATCTTCACCCTTCAACTACTAGAATTATTTAACTTGTTATCATAACTCATCTTTGGATTATCTCTTACCATGGATTCATCTTAAGTAGTGTCTTGATTATTTTCCATTAAATAAAGCCTCGTATATTTCGGTTGAACCAATGATTACGTAACAGATTGAGCACACGAATAATTTTAGTAGCACGTTGAGCAAAACACATTTTATCTAACAATACCAGGACCAAACAAACACTTTTTTTTCCTAGTAGAATATCAATAATGTAGAGGCATAGCTTGGTGCAAGTCTAACCAAGATCAGGCACGGTGAAGTGCTCATCGTCATCCTCGTACTGTGGGATTTCATATCTTGGTTTCTTGATTTGTGGAGCGTAGAACTTGGTTTGTTTGTATGCGGTGTTGTTAATGGACGCTGGAAGTTGAGGAACTTCGGCAGCTTCATCACCAAACACACCATAGTCGCTCAACCACTCGAGTTCTCCAAATTCGAGCTGTTCTTTCTGCACATGAAAAGAATACATATTCAATAACTTCAACAATGTCATCTGAAATCCATTAAGAAAATTGCAAAAAAGGGCATTGTACTATTGTTTGGACAAACTGGTTTATTTGGGTTAGTATACCGTATTTTGATTTTTGACACAAAATAAGCAACATGTTTCAAAAAACGTTTATAAAGGTAACATAAAAAAAACAGGGCATAAAAACGCAGCGCATATGCCAATTTGATTTAAAAAGTGGTGTTTTGAATAGTATTGTTACCTTATCGGAGGATTCAAAATCAGGAAACTGTAGGAGGTCATCAACAGCCCACGCGGGTGAGTTGTACCCAGAGATTTGGTGTGTTGGTGCTTTCATTGGAACGGTTTGTGGCACGACAACATTCTTAGTGGACGGTGGTGGTGGCTCTTGGTTGTTCTTCTCTGGCTCTTGTGGGGCACTTGAACTAAGAGCGACTCGGATTCCAGTGGCTAAGAATCGCTGATGGTTAGCTGCAAGACTACCAGCCGAATGAATTGGTTCGTCACAGTCACGACAGAACAAGGCTCGATCCTCTACGCAGAAAATAAATGCCGTTTTTTCCTGCAATGATGGGTTATGGATTTGTTAAGTTAAAATGATGTTTTTGCTTGTTTACTTAACAATTAACATAATGTAACATATACCACCTACAAAATTGTTAGATTAAAATTTAATTAAACAGTAGATGTAGGAAATAACTTGGGTGGTGTATAAATCAACTACCATGTATCATCTAAAGAGGAACATAAATGTCATACGTGTATACATAATATCCACATACTAAGGAATTGCTGTGCATACTGACCATTTATATAACTTATGTTATATTTGTTGAATTAAATAGTAAAAAAAAATTTGGTACACATATTGCAACTAGTGATATAATTGCATTTCCCACATCAAGATTAAAGAATGATATTATATATATATATATATATATATATATATATATATACACACACACTAAAGACATCTCAAGCAATAAAAAAAATAATCTGTAGTAAATACTATAACTTTTATTCAATTTTAAATCGTTACATGAACTTTCTAATTCACTTTATTACCTTTTCACCTTTTAAACTAATAAAATAAATAATGGGTAAAACCGACCCTTTCTCATCCCACCGACACGGTCCACGATCAACATGTAAAATGTAAATTATATCGGTTCACACGGCCAACATGTGGAAGGTAAATAGTGTAACCGTAATAAAGGAAATATGAAATCATCAAACTCAATCTATTATCTATTATGCAATTCATAAAACACAAAGACAATCAGAAATTCACTCTACCTAAATCAGAAAGAAAAAAAACAACAACCAATAATTATGTATATACTTTTATCATAATAATAAACTAAACAAAATTAATTTAAAAAACATAAAGAGAAATAGAGAAATTAATTACTTGGCAAATATCACAGGGAGGTAGCTTATTAGACAAAGTTTGTAGCAACAGCCTTTGATGCTTGCTAGCAAGCTTATTAGCTGCATGCACTTCAACATCACATCTTGCACACAAAGCAGCTTCATCTGCACAACAAATCAAAGTTGCAGGTGCTTTCTCACACACATCACACTGTATCTTCATCTCACAACAACAATCCCAAATCCCAAATAATAATAATAATAATAATAATAGGCTAAAGAGAGATGATGAGAAGAAGATAAGAAAACAGATATTTTTGGAGATCAAAATGCAAGATAGAAATGAAGACAACACGGCTTTGATATGGGTCCAGTTTGTGAGTTTGTGTGGGTAGGAATGAGTTTGAATTGTAGTGGTTGTTGATGATTTTGGTTGTATTTTAAGTTTATTTATGTAATAATGTTATGTTTGTGTGGATGTAAGGTTGTATTCATTTCCGTACATGTATTTTGCAAGTTGGTTTAATGTGGGTAGTGGGAGGAAAATGACTTTATAGAATCTTAGCTGGTGTCATTTATGTGCAACTAGCAATCCAACTAACAAAAACAACTTTATTGAATTGATTAGAGTTACTATTAGTATATTACATGTTAGTCAAGGGATTCTTTTGCACCCATATATGTATTACGACAAGAATATGAAAGTACTTGTCACTAAAAGTTGCAAGCTTTAGGGTAAGCTCTTAGGCACGTAGCTCAGTTGGTTACGGAGGAGAGGACTTTGCAATTGGTTGTGTTTCTCGAAAGGGTGGACACTCTCTTTAGCGGGTCGTTGGGTAAGTTTGAAGCGTAACTCATCAACGTTTTCTTTCACATATTCTCCTCGTGACAGGACTTGTGCGACGCTCAACATTGCTGGCCATCAACGTTTTGTAAGAAGACAAGTTAAATTCTAAGGTAAACAAAAACTACATGTATGGCAGTACATATGCCAGAAGTTGAAAATCGAATATTAATATTTTTTTCCTCTTGCAATGAAGTGTTATACATCGGCCATAAAACACGAACGGAGCTTAATATATCCTAAGAATCTAAGATGATGGAATGTTTCACTTCTTAGCGTATTCATGTAATCACATATCATACGATAATAATAAATGGCGCATCATATGCAATATTTACAGCAAAAATGACATGAAGGAATATCTGCAAATTAAGTTGTGTAGTATAGACCAAGCTATTATTGCTGAGATAGGTGAATACAATCGACTAA
Organism: Pseudognaphalium luteoalbum; assembly: GCA_963422505.1. Taxonomy (NCBI): domain Eukaryota; kingdom Viridiplantae; phylum Streptophyta; class Magnoliopsida; order Asterales; family Asteraceae; genus Pseudognaphalium; species Pseudognaphalium luteoalbum. The sequence continues at coordinate 74,607,079 of OY730198.1, forward strand.
CATTTATGATTTCATACTTTTATGAGTCCGAGAAAGGGCTTTTTTTTTAGTGTTGGCTAGACGTGCAAAACCGTAACCGGTTTTTTTCAAAACCGATTTTAAAACCGAAACCGGTTTTAATAAAAACCGATTTTTATAAAACCGTAACCGGTTTTCGAAACCCGAACCGGTTTAACCGGTTTTTGTTTTTAGCGAGGACCGGTTTTTTCCGGTTTAATAACCGGTTTTAACCGGTTTTTTAAAAAAACCGGTTTTAACCGGGTTTTTTTCAAAAATTTGGAAAACGGTTCCTAGCCGTTGGAGGAGCGGGATTTCGAATTTTTTGGACTTTTTTGGGTGCTTTTGCCCCCTCAATGACACTATAAATACATGGGGTTAGTTAAGTTTCAAAACACACCAATTTCTATCTAATTCTCTCATATTCTATCAATTTCTTACATATTCTCTAAAAAACTCTCTCTCTGTATATATACTTTTCGTTTGCAAAATGGAAAATATACAATCTCAAGCTTCCGGTTCCATTTCCGCTAGTAGCAATGTACGAAACAAAGTTTACACAAACGATGATATCGTGCAAATTATAACGACGAAGCGGAACCCAGATATTTGGGTGAATTATGAATTGTGTGTTATGAATGATGGGGAGAAAAAGGCTCGTTGCAAGAGATGTGGGCATTTTTATAACTCCACATCAAACTCCACATTACGAGCTCACATGAACTCGTCTTGTAGAGCAATAAGTGGAGATCCCTCACAATCGACACTTGGTTCGGATGGTGGGGTATTTATATACGACAATGATGCTCTTCGAGAAGATTTTACCAAGTTTGTCATCCAAGAGGCGCTTCCATTCAACCACTTTGACAACCAACGACTTACGAGTATCATCAAAAAGAGACTACAACTGCGATACCAACAAGTAAGTCGTACTACCCTTAGAAACGATGCGTTTAAATTATGAAAAAATGCTAAAAAAGATATAATTGATGGTTTTCTAAACTATAAACATGGCATTTCTATTACTTGTGATGTTTGGACCACACCACATGGTACGACAAATTCTTATTTAGCCGTTACGATCCATTGGTTTCATCCCGAGTCTTGGTTACTAATGAAACGAACAATTGCTTTTAAATTATTTGGTTATCCACATACGGGATGTAACTTGCGAAAAATTATAAATGACACTTTAATTGAATATAATTTAGACGATAAAGTTTTTACAATTTCACTAGATAATGCGTCAAATAATACAAGAGCTATGAATTTACTAAAATTACGTTTTAAACCATGTTTAAATGGCGCTTTTTTTCATTCTCGTTGTGTTGCTCATATTATTAATTTGGCCGTGCAAGCGGCATTAAAAATATGTGATAATTTACATCAAAAATTTAAGAGTTTATTAGTAACTATATATAGTTCAAGTAACGAACGTCAAGCTAATTATAGACGTTTTCATGTACAATGTGGTGAAACTCCCCTAGGCCCATGCTATGATAATAATACTAGGTGGAATTCTACTCACACTATGTTTGAAAATAGTTTAAGACAACGTGATACTTTAAATGCTTTTAATACGTTGTTAGTTGATAGAGGTAAGTCCGTGGAAGTAACCGATTTTGAATGAGATCAACTTTATGATTTGACTAATTTTTTAGTAGTTTTTAAAGATGCTACTACTATCCTTTCGGGTGTATATTACCCAACTAGCTCCTTAGTTCTAAACCAAGTTTTTATAATGACCGAAAAATTGAAAGAATTAAAACTTTCGTCATTTCCAATTTTTAGAAAAATGGTTAGAGCTATTAAAAGGAAATTTATAATGTCACACCCCGCCAAACGGTAATTAGAATCAAACAATATAATAATGTGCAGAAGCCTTGTGACGTGGCGGGGCTGCAAACAGTTAAATCCAACCAAACAACATGCATATATACTCAGAGCGTATGGTTATCGCACAACTTTATTTATCAAGGATGCCCAGTTTGACAGTTGTTACAAAAATAGTACGACTATGTAAGTCGTATCAGTAATAGTAGAATTTAAAACATTTAGTTTTACAATACATAAGTTTAATACAAGATTTCGTAAGTATGACTGCAGTGTTTGCAGTTATACTGAGGAAATCCTTCAAAGCGGTCCCAAAAGTATGTGGCATCCTAAGTAGTCCAGGGTTGTCCATCCTGAATGCATGCGATTACTTACCAAGCTAATTTCCTGAAAAACATAGAGAAATCGTCAACAAATATGTTGAGTGAATTTACAGGTTTGTATATGAATGTGGTTAGTTAAACCAAGTTTGTAGAAATGAATTGTTATTCATTTCTAAAATACAAGTTATGTAGGGTTGTTGCCCTAAAGTATAATTTTATGTGGGATGTCATCCCAAAATATGTTACTGGTTGTTTACCAGTATTGAATCAATTACCGGTATGTTTTCCGGTGTTTAACAGTTGTAGGATTCGTTCTTCCTAAAAGTATGTGGGAATTTACTTAGACTATGATCCCCTGAAAGGTGAGCTAAACCTCGCAGGTTAAAGTAACGTGACCTAACCCTATAACCAAACCACAACCAGAACTTATGTTGTTTGCCTGAACGAACATTTAAGTATACGCTCCACTGTAGGAGGGTCGTCACGGCAATAGTACTATCCGTATACTCAGTGGCTAGAATCACCTAGCTAATGGTTACAGTAGCATGTCATGAGGTCTTTTCATGCACACATTCCAAGTCTAGGTCCGTACTAGGATACTTTGTCTAATTCCCAAAACAGTTGTGGAAATGTTATTCCATAGACAAGCAGTTTGTATAAAAGCAATAAAGCATTTATAGTTTGATTGCATGTGTTGGCATGCAATTTCTATGTTTAACACCCCTGTGTTTAAAAGCAGAAAAACATTTAAAAATAGGGGCTGTAAACTCACTGTGGTTTGCTCGGTATGAATGCTAGCAGCCGACAGGTAATAGCCCAAAGGTATGTTAACCTATATACAATAAATGTATTAATATAAGTACGTTTGATTTGTTTAATCAACTTATGTTAACATTTTGTTGGTTTGAAGAAATTGTTGATTTCTTAATAATGTTAATTGTTGAATTTGTTGGTGACATTGTGTTGAAATATTATTTCGTCTCCATTGTTCATATATTTGTTCTATATATGTATGCATAGGTAAATATACTTATTGCATGAAATTGGGCGTCACTTAGGTCTGACCAGTTTTGGTCAAACTACAATTTGTACAAAAGTCAATGGAAGTCAACTCGCTGGTCAAAGTTGGTCAAAGTTGCTGGTCGAGCTGGTCAACTCGCTGATCATGGTTGCTGGTCAAGCTGGTCAACTCGCTGATCAAGGTTGCTGGTCAAGCTGGTCAACTCGCTGATCAAGGTTGCTGGTTAAGCTGGTCAAAGTTGCTGGTCGAGCTGGTCAACTCACTGATCATGGTTGTTGGTCAAGCTAGTCAACTCGTTGATCAAGGTTGCTGGTCAAGCTGGTCAACTCGCTGATCAAGGTTGCTGGTCAAGCTAGTCAACTCGCTGATCAAGGTTGCTGGTCAAGCTGGTCAACTCGCTGATCATGGTTGCTGGTCAAGTTGGTCAACTCGCTGATCATGGTTCCTGGTCAAGCTGGTCAGTGACTTAAGGAGTCAGTGACTTAAGTTGTTGGTCGCTGAAGGGGGTCAGTGACTTAAGGAGTCAGTGACTTAAGTGGTTGGTCGCTGAAGGGGTCAGCGACTAAAAGTTGTGTCACAAAAGGGTCAGCGACTTAAGAGTTCAGTGACTTAAGTGGTTGGTCGCTGAAGGGGTCAGCGACTAAAAGTTGTGTCACAAAAGGGTCAGCGACTTAAGAGTTCAGTGACTTAAGCGGTTGGTCGCTGAAGGGGTCAGCGACTAAAAGTTGTGTCACAAAAGGGTCAGCGACTTAAGAGTTCAGTGACTATTTTAAACAAAAATAGTTTCGAAGTGTGGTCAGATTTGGTCCAAAACAAACATATGTTCAAAGATCGAGTTATATACGAAAATACGGACATTTCTGGAAATGGTCAAAGAAGAACTTTTTGTAGGGGACAAAGATACCAACCTTTTGCCAGTGGTCTCATACATTTTCATTCGATTTTATAAAATGTTTATACCGAGAAGTTAAAATATGTCCAAACTTTATATGTCACTAAGGTTATGTTTTACCTAGTTTTTGTTAAGTTTTCACACATGATCTTCCAAGATATGAACTTATAACATGTTTAAGAGTTAAAAACAAACAAGATTAGTGAAAGTTTAAGTGTTCTTACAAAGTAGTTTAACGAAGGAAACAAAGGAGGTGATGATGATGATGATGATGTTTGTTCCTTTCTCTTGATCTTCTCCCTTTTTGTAGGTGATTTAATGATGATGATATTGGTGGTTTTTGGTTCCTGATCTTGTTGTTTTGCTCTGCCGATTGTATCACAGAGGAGAGGAAAGAAAAGTTTGGTAGCTCAATTATTTGAGTTGGTGATCAAGTGAGGAGAGAGTATGTATATGTTTAAAAGTCAAAGGGGAGGCATGGCTCGGTACGAGTTGTGTCTCCCAGATATTTTTGTTTGTGTTAACATTGTAGGTTTTTAACCCGTTAGTTTCACGTACGGGGTCAATTGTGTGTCAATTTTTGTTCAAATTTCTTAATTGTAATTTGAGGTAACTCCCCAAATACTTTATTATGAATAACGAAAATAATACTTTTATTATTTTCGACCTTTGGGTACGTTTTAAAATTGTTTCTGTTCGAATTATAATACGTTTTATGCAAAACGTATATTTAATTCGTTTTATCTATATGTTATAGATATAACAGTACTCGTAATTAATAATCGAATTATTAATTATTTTGTGTCATCAACTTTTGTTATATTTTTCTGTCGGGTTTGTTCCGATACGTTTGTACGCGATTATTATTATTAATCACATATTAAGTAATACTTTTTGTTTAAAAGTATTGGGCTGCTAGGCTTACATCACATCAAAACTTTTGTTTTAAACTTAATCAGAAAATTAGCGTAAGAATGCACATGCTTATTTGTTAATCAGTACCTAATTTGGAGAGTTGTCACATATAAAATATTTTGGTAGCATGCCTTTGGTTTTTACTTGTGTCGCCGCACTAAATCCAACTATAAATGTTGGCGGCGTACAACGTTTACTCATGACTATTTTGGAAAATTTAGATTTAAACTTAACCGACGACCCAAACTTTATTACAAATGAAATTACTAAATTTGACAATGGTTTTACACAACTATTTGAGATTTATGCAACAAAAATTGTTTACCAACCAAACTCAATTATTGATTCCATGCGGGCGGGAACATCTCGGGCATCATCGAGTGACATAAACATAAACCTTTATAACACTTTACTTGAAGACGCTACAAAGCGTCAACGAACATCGGCTCCAACAAGCGAGTTGGGACACTATAAGTCTACAAACTTTTTAACCACTTTAAGTCCCGAGGCTTTTTGTAATTTTGACATTTTGAGTTGGTGGAAAGAAAGAGAAGTACAATTTCCAATTTTATCCGCTATGGCTCGGGATTTATTAGCCGTCCAAGCTTCGACGGTAGCTTCCGAATCAGCTTTTTCTACTAGCAGTAAAATCATATCGGAAAGAAGATCAAGACTAACCGCTGAATCCATGGAAGTATGTGTATGTTTGAAAGATTACTTGGATGGGGTAGATAGGATACAAAATGTAACAACGTTGGAAGGCCCACTATTAGGTAATCTTGAAGAGATTATCCAAGATGAAGAAGTCGCATTAGGGATATCACCTCCAACGACCGAATTAGATGAAGGTGAATTTGAACCATTTGAAGTTGAATCCGTAGATGAGGATGAAGTTTGGGACGAACTAAGTGGTTAAGTGTATCCGGGTGATGGCCATGCCGAAGCTCGATATACTTTACCACACGATTACATTTCCGGGTGATGGCCATGCCGAAGCTCGAATGTATTCGTATTTGTGTTTTATATTTTTAGTTGTAATTGTATCATTCAAATAAAAGTTATGTTTGTATGTTTCCATTACTAATGTTCGATTCAATAATATTTTCCATTTGTATATTAAATTTCCAAGTTATGAAGACTTTTTCGATTCAATAATATTTTAAGAAGACTTATATAAGACTTTTGTTTAAGTTATTGTTCAATTATGTTTCCATTACTAATGTTCTACGAATTCAATAAAAAAATTAGACTCAAACATTGTTTTTCCTTAAAAAGCTTAACGTTCGAACCACTTGGAATCAGACGTTGATAAATGCAAGGAAGTTTCTACTAAATTCACGGAAAAGTACAACTCTTTATGCTTACAGTACCACTTTTTATGCACATGTTTCCTTGAATTTAGTAAAAAATTCCTTGAATGTATCAACTCACTTTGAATTTTATAGACTTTTTAGATTCAATAATATTTTTAGGAAGATTTACAAGCCTTTTGGTTATGTTATTGATCAATTATGTTTCCATTACTAATGTTCTACGAAGTTAATGAATTTTTTTTTACCCAAACGTTGATTTTCCTTAAAACGCCTAACGCTCAAACGTGTTTGAATTTTATAGACTTTTTAGATTCATTAATATTTTTAGGATGCTTTACAAGCCTTTTGGTTATGTTATTGATCAATTATGTTTCCATTACTAATGTTCTACGAAGTTAATGAAATTTTTTTGACCCAAACGTTGTTTTTTCTTAAAACGCCTAACGCTCAAACGTGTTTGAATTATATAGACTTTTTGGATAAAAGTTATGTTTGTATATTTTATTTTCATTTGTATTATTAAAATTTTGTTATACAATTATACCGAATTCGAATCCGGAAAAAAAAAACCGAAAAAAATAACCGGTTAAAACCGGGTCAAAATCGAAAAAAACCGATTCTAAAAAACCGAAACCGAAGAAAACCGAAACCGATAAAAAAATGGATTTTTAAAAACCGATTTCTAGAAAACCGAAAAAAACCGATTTTTTCGCACCCTTAGTGTGGCTATTAAGAAACAAAAGATTATGTCCATGAGTCTGGTGGGCCGATACATGTGAGCAAACATGGGCTGGTGGGCCGATACATATGTTGTTAGTTAGTAGTTACAAAGTTTATTAAATACGCATAGCAATTTAGCCCAGAAAAGAATTTAGCCTACAAAGTCTAAAAGACTTGCTACTTGTCATATGTAGTGATGCACACAACCCGGTTTTGAGAGAACCCGACCCGACCTGATCCGAAACCGGTTTTGGTCAAACTTGGTCAAAACCGGTTTGGCCCAAAACCGGTTCGGGTCCAACCCGCTTTTGGCCACCCAAACCCCAACCCGATCTAACCCGATTTGTATAGGGTCGAACCCGAACCGGTTCCAAAACCGGTTTCAAACCGGTTTTTATATAATTCCGTTTTTCGCGAGCGTTTCAAGGAAAACGAATGTTTGGGTCAAAACTTTTTCATTGAGTTCGTAGAACATAAGTATTGGAAACATAATTGATCGATAACTAAACCAAAACGCCTCTAAATCTTGTTAAAAAAAAGTATACAATCGAAAAAGTCTATATAATTCATTTTTCGTTCGATCGTTAAGCGTTTTAAGGAAAACGAATGTTTCGGTCTATTTTTTTTCATTGATATTGTAAAACATTAGTATTGAAAACATAATTGACCAATAACATAACCAAAATGCTTCTAAATCTTCTTAAAAATATTGTTGAATCGGAAAAGTCTATATAAGGAAAACCGTTTGAGCGTTAAGCGTTTTAAGGAAAACCAACGTTTGGGCCAAATCTTTTTGATTGGAATGTTAGTACATGAGTAATGGAAACATAATTGATCAATAACTACTCCAAATGTTTTACCAATCTTCCTAAAAAAAATGTTTGGTCAGAAAAGTCTATAATAGAATTTACCGAAATAGCGTAAGGCGTTTTTGGGAAAACCAACGTTTGGGCCAAATCTTTTTGATTGGAATGTTAGTACATGAGTAATGGAAACATAATTGATCAAGAACTACTCCAAATGTCTTACCAATCTTCCTAAAAAAAATGTTTGGTCAGAAAAGTCTATAATAGAATTTACCGAAATAGTGTAAGGCGTTTTTGGGAAAACCAACGTTTGGGCCAAATCTTTTTGATTGGAATGTTAGTACATGAGTAATGGAAACATAATTGATCAATAACTACTCCAAATGTCTTACCAATCTTCCTAAAAAAAATGTTTGGTCAGAAAAGTCTATAATAGAATTTACCGAAATAGCGTAAGGCGTTTTTGGGAAAACCAACGTTTGGGCCAAATCTTTTTGATTGGAATGTTAGTACATGAGTAATGGAAACATAATTGATCAAGAACTACTCCAAATGTCTTACCAATCTTCCTAAAAAAAATGTTTGGTCAGAAAAGTCTATAATAGAATTTACCGAAATAGCGTAAGGCGTTTTTGGGAAAACCAACGTTTGGGCCAAATCTTTTTGATTGGAATGTTAGTACATGAGTAATGGAAACATAATTGATCAAGAACTACTCCAAATGTCTTACCAATCTTCCTAAAAAAAATGTTTGGTCAGAAAAGTCTATAATAGAATTTACCGAAATAGCGTAAGGCGTTTTTGGGAAAACCAACGTTTGGGCCAAATCTTTTTGATTGGAATGTTAGTACATGAGTAATGGAAACATAATTGATCAAGAACTACTCCAAATGTCTTACCAATCTTCCTAAAAAAAATGTTTGGTCAGAAAAGTCTATAATAGAATTTACCGAAATAGCGTAAGGCGTTTTTGGGAAAACCAACGTTTGGGCCAAATCTTTTTGATTGGAATGTTAGTACATGAGTAATGGAAACATAATTGATCAAGAACTACTCCAAATGTCTTACCAATCTTCCTAAAAAAAAATGTTTGGTCAGAAAAGTCTATAATAGAATTTACCGAAATAGCGTAAGGCGTTTTTGGGAAAACCAACGTTTGGGCCAAATCTTTTTGATTGGAATGTTAGTAAATGAGTAATGGAAACATAATTGATCAAGAACTACTCCAAATGTCTTACCAATCTTCCTAAAAAAAATGTTTGGTCAGAAAAGTCTATAATAGAATTTACCGAAATAGCGTAAGGCGTTTTTAAGGAAAATCAATGTTTGAGTCTAATTTTTTTATTGAATTCGTAGAACATTGGTAAGGGAAACATAATTGAACAATAACTTAAACAAAAGTCTTCTAAGTTTTCTTAAAAATATTCGAATAGAAAAAAGTCTTCAAAGTCTTCATAATCTTTATAATCTTCAAG